>OX336388.2:1636427182-1637677182 GCA_946902985.2 Meconema thalassinum | reverse complement strand
CACCCCGTTCCAGTACACGAGGTTGGCGACTAGTACCGTTACTGCTACTTCATTAGGTAACTCATAAATGTTCGAGTGCTTTCATTCATGCAATTCATTATCAGTTGCTGGCGATTAAGGTACCGTAGCGTTTCAAGTACAGTATCAATAGCAAATATCTTCGTTGTGTAAGTGAATTGCCATTGGGTGAATTACGTGATTGAAACGGGCAATGTTAAAATATTACCATCCCTTGTGGGGATCGAACCCACGTCCTTTGGATTAAAAGTCCAACGCGCTATCCTCTGCGCCAAAGGGACAGGTATGGAAGATAGCTATATATGAAGAGATTGTGAAGTCGTTCTTGAACACCTCGCCAGTCTTATCAAGTGACCACGACTTCTCGGCAGCATGCTTAACGTCTTCAATGGTACGGAAGCGCTGCCATACTGTTCCCCGAGGGCAAACCGTTAATGCGGCGTACTATTGTTCGTTTCTGCAAGACCATTTCCGAGGAGCTCTGAGAAGGAAACGGCGCCACCACATGGTTACACCGCCCATCGTTCTGCATGACAATGCTAGGGCACATACAGCAGGCGTTGTGTCGGCATTGTTGGACCGCTGGGGCTGGGAAGTCCTCTATTACCCCCCATATTCTCCCGACATCAGTCCCTGCGACTAAGATCTCATCCCGATGATGAAGATGACAATGACGTTAAGCAGGCTGCCGAGCGCTCTCTTCGTACCATCAATAGATTGGGCAGTGCCAACGGGATCCAACGACTTCCGCATCGCTGGGAACACGTTGTACGCAACGGTGGGGACTACATCCAGGGCCTGTGAAACATGGAACCATCTAAGTGAGTTATTAATCCAGTTATAACTAAGGTGCCAAAACTAAAAAACCAACCCATGTATTACAGCAATCAAACTGAAATTTTGTATGTAGATAGAGGCAATTAACATAAGTAGGATATATGAAAATGGGCTGTATAGTTCTTCACGGAACTACTTGTTTTGTTATACGCTCCTTTTTTTAAATTTTGATTCACTTCGAAAAGTTCTTTTTATAGTTCAAAAATAGACTAAACAGGCTATTACTTATGTTTTTGTAAACCAATTTCGTATAATTTTATGTTAAACTTTCCTAAATTTTGACACTTTTCCAATTTATATTGTGGCCATCATTTTCCAACAAATGTTTTGAAACAGCAGATTTTTCGACTTCAGCTTTAGAACAGGAATGTGTTATAATTTATTAGGAGAAAATTTAAGTCATGGATATTAATATCTGTTTAAATTGAATAATTCATTATTCATAGTTGTAGGTTATATGATGTAGAGTAGGCCTATATGTGTATCTGAATATCTGTAAGTATATGAATAGTTTTAAATGGTTTAAACTTTTTTTAATATCAAGTTGACCTATTTAGTTATAGTTTACTAGCTGAACCTGGCATGCGTTGCAACGCCAATCAAAGAAATTATTGGCGTTGTAATTTTGTTGAAGTGGTTTTGGATACACATTTTTTTTTCAATTTCCGCTAATTGCCTCCAAACTATCGTAAAATGGATTGACTAATATGGAAATATGCGTGGGAACGTCCACAACAACTCGCCAAAGTTTCATCGCTATCGGACGAATGGAATATGAACGCAAACGGGCCTTTGTTGAAACGATTCCCACGTCGTCGCTCATTTGTTGAATCTCCTCGTTTTCTACCAATATTGTAAAATGGATTTACTAAGTTGAAGACCTTCCCTGGCGTGTACACAGCAGCAAATCAAGTTTCATCGCAATCGGACGAATGGCATATAAACGCATACGGGATTCTGTTTAAACGATTCGCGTGCCGTCACTCATTTGTTGAAACTACTCATGCGCTTACCAATTGTAAAATAGATTTACTAAGCCTGACCCCTTCCCTGGATTGTACTCAACGATTCACCAAAGTTTTATCGCAATCGGATGAATGGTATATGAACGCACGTGGGAAATTTTGAAACGAAACGAACGCAATTTTGTTGAAGCTACTCGCGCGCTATCTTTGGAAATTGGGTTTACTATGCCTAGAACGTTCCCGGGAGTGTGCACAACAACTCACCAAAATTTGATCGCAATTGGATGAATTGTGTAAGAACGCAATGCCATCACTCATTTGTTTAAACTACTCGCGCGCTATCTATTGTAAAAAGGATTAACTGCGCCTATAAATATCCCGGAAGTATGCACAATAACTCATCAAAATTTCATCGCAATCGATGAATGGTAAATGAGCGCATACAGGATTTTGTTGAAACGCTTCACGCGTTGTCACTCATTTGTGGCATCTACTTGTGCGCAAAATATTAAAAAATGAAGTTGCTAAGTCGAAAACCTTCCCTGGCATGTACACAATAACTCGTCAAAGTTTCATCGCAATCTGATGAATGGCATATGAACACATACGGGACTTTGTTGAAACAATTCGCGTGTCGTCGTTCATATGATTAATCTACGCATGCGTTACCTACTTTAAAATGCATGTACTAAGCCAGAAACCTTCCCTGGAGTGTTCACATCTCACCCACGTTTCATCGTTATCGGACTAATGGTATATGACGCATTGGGGACATTGTTGAAAAGCTTCGCGCGTCGTTACTCATTTGTTGAATCTACTCGTCCGCTACCTATTGTAAAATGGATTTACTAAGCTTAAACCTTCCCTGGGATGTACATAATATCTCATTCAAGTTTCATCGCAATCGGACGAATGGTATATGGTATATGAACGCACATGGGACATTGTTGAAACGCTTTTCGCGTCGTCGCTCATTTGTTGCACCTACTCGTGCCCTACCTACTGTAAAGTGGATTTACTAAACCAGAAACCTTCCATGAAGTGTACACAACATCTTATCCAAGTTTCATGGCTATCGGACTAATGGTATATGACGCATACGGGACATTGTTGAAAAGCTTCGCGCGTCGTTACTCATTTGTTGAATCTACTCGTCCGCTACCTATTGTAAAATGGATTTACTAAGCTGAAACCTTCCCTGGGATGTACATAATATCTCATCCAAGTTTCATCGCTATCGGACGAATGGTATATGAACGCATATGGGAGTTTGTTGAAACGCTTCGCGCGTCGTCGCTCATTTATTGTATCAACTCGTGCCCTACCTATCGTAAAGTGGACTTACTAAACCAGAAACTTTCCGTGAAGTGTACACAACATCTCATCCAAGTTTCATTGCCATCGGACGAATGGTATATGAACGCATACACGACTTTGTTGAAACGCTTTGCACGTCGTCGCTCATTTGTTGAATCTACTCGTGCGCTACCTATTGTAAAATTGATTCACTGAGCTAGAAACCTTCCCTGGAGTGTACACAACATCTCATCCAAGTTTCATCGCTATCGGACGAATGGTATATGAACGCTTACGGGACGTTGTTGAAACGCTTCGCGCGTCGTCGCTTATTTGTTGAATCTACTCGTGCGCTACCTATTATAAATTGGATTTACTAAGCCAGAAACCTTCCCTAAAGTGTACACAACATCTCACCCAAGTTTCATCGCAATGGAATGAATGATATATGAATGCATGTGGGCTTTGTTGAAAAGAATTGCTCAATTTTTGTTGAAACTACCTGCGCGCCATCTATTGAAAATTTGATTTACTACACCTATAAATTTCTCGGGAGTGTGCACTACAACTTACCAAAATTTGATCGCAATCGGATGAATTCTATATGAACGCATCGCCATCGCTGATTTGTTTAAACTACTCGCGCGATATCTATTGTGAAATGAATTAACTATGCCTATAAATATCCCGGAAGTATGCACAACAACTCATCAAAGTTTCATCGCAATCGATGAATGGTAAATGAACGCATACAGGATTTTGTTGAAACGCTTCACGCGTTGTCACTCATTTGTTAGCCTACTTTCGATTTTTGCAAAAAATGAAAGTAGACTTATGAGATCAACACAGGGCCAAAAAATGTGTGTCTGTGTGTGTGTGTGTGTGTGTGTGTGTGTGTGTGTGAGTGTGTGTGGACTCGGAAAGTCTGTCCCCCACTATCAATTCGAACACGGTGAATCCGAATTGAACGAAATTTGGTACAGAGGTAGCACTAGCAAAGGGCACCTCAGTGTCATGTTTTAAATCGCCGCCATCTTGACGTAAACGTAATGGCGGCCACCCAAATATTCAAAGCTTAATTCAAATTACGACCAACCTATTCATCTGATCTCTACCAAATTTTGTTACCTTATACCTTTATGTACGAAGAATCTTTTGACCAAACTACGAGGTAATTTGTGCGATAATTTGCGGATGGCGGCCATGTTTGTCTGCAAATCGATTCCCCCTATCTTTTCAAACACGGTGAATCCGAATTGAACGAAATTTAGTAGAGGTAGCACTAGCAAAGGGCACCTCAGTGTCATGTTCTATATCGCCGCCATCTTGACATAAACGTAATGGCGGCCACCCAAATGTTCAAAGTTTAAATCAAATTACGACCAACCTATCCATCTGATCTCTACCAAATTTTGTAACATTATACTTTTATGTACGAAGAATCTTTTGACCAAACTATGAGGTCATCTTCCCAATAATTTGCGGATGGCGACCATGGTTGTGTGCAAATCGATTCTCCCTATCTTTTCTTACATGGTGAAACCGAATTGAACGAAATTTGGTACAGAGGTAGCACTAGCAAAGGGCACCTCAGTTTCGTGTTTTATAACGTCGCCATCTTGACGAAAACGACATGGCGGCCACCCAAATGTTCAAAGCTTAAATCAAATAACGACCAAACTATTCATATCATCTCTACCAAATTTAGTAACAGTATACCTTTATGTATGAAGAATCGTTTGACAAAACTACGAAGTCATCAGCCAAATAGTTTGCAGATAGCGGCCATGTATGTGTGCAAATCGATTCGTCATACCAATTCAAACACGGTGAAACCGAATTGAATTAAATATTGTACATATGTAGCACTAGCAATGGGCACCTCATATTCATGTTTAATATCTGTATAGTAAGTTGTATTTCAGCAAGCTACTACAACCAACATTCAATTATACTCCTTGAAAAGGACAAAGAGTTATAACAATACCCATGCATTTAGGAGAAAGTAGGCTGTATGTTCTTTACTGAACATCTTGATGCATCTACTTGTGCGCAAAATATTACAAAATGGAGTTGCTAAGTCGAAAACCCTCCCTGGCATGTACACAATAACTCATCAAAGTTTCATCGCAATCTGATGAATGACATATGAACACATACGGGACTTTGTTGAAACAATTCGCGTGTCGTCGTTCATATGATGAATCTACGCATGCGTTACCTACTTTAAAATGCATGTACTAAGCCAGAAACCTTCCCTGGAGTGTTCACAACATCTCACCCACGTTTTATCGCTATCGGACGAATGGTATATGAACGCACATGGGATTTTGTTGAAACGCTTTTCGCGTCGTCGCTCATTTGTTGCACCAATTCGTGCCCTACCTACCGTAAAGTGGATTTACTAAGCCAGAAACCTTCCATGAAGCGTACACAACATCTCATCCAAGTTTCGTCGCTATCGGACGAATGGTATATGAACGCATACGGGACGTTGTTGAAACGCTTCGCGCGTCGTAACTCGTTTGTTGAATCTACTTGCGCGCTACCTATTGTAAAATGGATTTAGTCAGCCTGAAACCTTCCCTGGAGTTTACATAATATCTCATCCAAGTTTCATCGCTATCGGACGAATGGTATATGAACGCATATGGGGCTTTGTTGAAACGCTTCGCGCCTCTTTGCTCCTGTGTTGAATCTACTCGTGCGCTACCTATTGTAAAATGGATTTACTAAGCCTGAAACCATCCCTGGAGTGTACATAATATCTCACCCAAGTTTCATCGCTATCGGACGAATGGTATATGAACGCATATGGGAGTTTGTTGAAACGCTTCGCGCGTCGTCGCTCATTTATTGTATCAACTCGTGCCCTACCTATCGTAAAGTGGACTTACTTAACCAGAAACTTTTCGTGAAGTCTACACAACATCTCACCAAAGTTTCATTGCCATCGGACGAATGGTATATGAACGCATACACGACTTTGTTGATACGCTTTGCACGTCGTCGCTCATTTGTTGAATCTACTCGTCCGCTACCTATTGTAAAATGGATTTACTAAGCTGAAACCTTCCCTGGGATGTACATAATATCTCATCCAAGTTTCATCGCTATCGGAAGAATGGTATATGAACGCACATGGGACTTTGTTGAAAATCTTTTCGTGTCGTCGCTCATTTGTTGCACCTACTCGTGCCCTACCTACCGTAAAGTGGATTTACTAAGCCAGAAACCTTCCATGAAGTGTACACAACATCTCATCCAAGTTTCGTCGCTATCGGACGAATGGTATATGAACGCATTCGGGACGTTGTTGAAACGCTTCGCGTTCGTCACTCATTTGTTGAATCTACTCGCGCGCTACCTATTGTAAAATGGATTTAGTCAGCCTGAAACCTTCCCTGGAGTTTACATAATATCTCATCCAAGTTTCATCGCTATCGGACGAATGGTATATGAACGCATATGGGGCTTTGTTGAAACCCTTCGCGGCTCTTTGCTCCTCTGTTGAATCTACTCGTGCGCTACCTATTGTAAAATGGATTTACTATGCCTGAAACCTTCCCTGGAGTGTACATAATTTCTCACCCAAGTTTCATCGTTATCGAACGAATGGTATATGTACGCATATGGGAGTTTGCGTACATAAAGATACACATATCACAACATATCACACAGATATCCAAATATGGGTGTATCTACCACACAGTATCAAACAAAATCATCCTTACGATGAACCCGTATGTCGACAAAAAATAGATTAGTTAAAATGTGCTCTCAAACTAAATTCACCTAACGTGTACTTCCTGACGTGAAATAGAATTGAAAGCATTGTAGACGAAACGCAATACACGTCACATAAAAACTGACCTTCTACGTTGTGTTAGGTCCCCATACACAGGAAGACCCCTTTCATAAATTAGAGGCTTGTGGTGCATGAAAATTCAGGTTCTTTTGCCTCAAATGGCCCAAAGTCCTAAAAGCGGCAAAGAATGCTGATTCAATTCAGGAATTTTTGAAAATAATGTTGCTGTTTGGAGATATAATAGACGTTCTGTACTATAAGTCGCACGTGAAGATTGCATGAAAAAATTCTAGGTTACCCCTTGACCCCCTTAATTGCATTGATGAATTATACAGTCTACGTTGGTTGTGTGAAAACCTTATAGCCATTCGTAACTTTCACATAAATGTAATAAATGGAGTGACATTGCTTTCTACAGAAATAGATGGAAAGTTGGATGCCACCCTTTGAGATAATGTTGTCATGGTTACCGATTTGCATTCCTTCGTTAGTTTGTTAAATTAAATTAAATTACTTTTCTGAGAATGTTTCAGAAACTGTTAGTTTTAGAGCCTTATGTGTAGTTTTCGAGGACCCTTTAGGGCCCCCGAGTTTTGTTTCTGGCACCGAGGGGCTTTGTCTCGTCGTAATACGCCATAATATAATACTAATAATAATAATAATAATAATAATATAGGGATAGGAATATAATAGACCTGCCGTACCACACCCATAGGTGTAAATCGCGTGATAAATTCAAGAGTACCCCTTGACCCCCTTAAGCGCATAATACGTAGTGATGAATTTTACAGCTTAATTTGGTTCCGTGATAACCTTCTAGCCGTTTGCAAACTTTCACACTAATGTAATTAAAGGAATTGCATTGCGTCTTACAGCAATATATGGACCTCTGAGAATCTGTTGCCATGCTTACAGGCTTGCATTCGTTCATTAGTTTAATAAATAAAATTAGTTTTCTGGGAATATCTCAAAAACGTTTGGTTTAAGGGCCTTAAAATGTGGTTTTAGGGCCCCCGAGTTTTGTCTCTCACATCGAAGGGCTGAAAATGAGTTTTATCTCGTCCTTCTACGCCTATTTCAGCATGTATTTTAAGGGGGTTGGCCCCCTTTTATGAGAGGTACGGAGAAGAGTTACATCAATGATTAGTGTCGTGCCTCTGATGGATATCTGTACCAAATTTTACGTTGATACATCCAGCCGTTCTCGAGTTATAAGGGAACAAATTTGTCCACAGACAGACAAACAGACAGACATACAAAAAATATTTTCGCGTGCATCCATCATAAAACAGTCTGAAACACGTAAATAACTCAAATTTCCGTAGAAATTCAGGGGAAAAAACCTTTCATTTTATATATGTAGAGATATACTGCACCGCTCGGTGTTGACCGTGATTTATTGCACAAATTTAGGTTTTACTCGCTAACCGTTTGAGATAGACTAAAAGTGATAAGGGACCTTTTGGATGGAAAAATAAATGTTAAAGCTCGTGTATTCCATTAAAAGTTTGCTATTTCTTAGCATTCTCTTTTTATTTGATATGGAAATGTGAAATTTTGAAACCAAAGGGTGTAGTGACGTCACTAAAATGGTCGCCATTTTTTAATAGTGCAAAATAATGAAATCAAAAGTATCCTATATGTAAACCTGATAAATCAGCTACATCCATGCAAAATTTCATTTAAATCGGACCAGTGGTTCTTGCGTTATTGAGTAACACACAGACAGACACACACCATCTCATTTTTATATATTAGTATGATAAGATATATACAAATTTAGAAACAGTTGATTCTCTCATTATTTTAATTTATTTAACTGATTTTACTTCACAATACATTAGAAAAATTACCTTCACAAATACCTTTCTGAGGTCTAAATTCTCTATCCTTCACAATGGTATGAGTATTCATATTCATATTCCTATTCATTCATTTATTTGCAATGGGGGTGTGTTCCCCGGTGTCAAATTGTATATACATAACAAATAAATAATTATACATAACAATTCAATAACAATTATACAACAATTAAACTGGAGTATTTACACAAATAGTCAGTCTTTTCTTAAACACACCTATATGTTTGGGAAAAGGCTCTAAGACTGCGGCAGGTAGAGAGTTCCAGTTATCAATGGCACGGTTTACAAAAGAATATTTAACATAATTTGTTCGCTGTGGTCGGCCCTTAACTTTGAAAGGATGATCGCTCCTACCCATGTAAGTGGGCTTTCCCAATCGTTTGCTAAGCTCACCCCATGCTGGTTGATTTGTATACGTGTTGTACATAGCGCAGAGTCTAGATTTCATCCTCGTAGCCTCCAGTGATTCCCACCCAAGTTTCTTTAACATACGGCTCACACTGCTCCTGGGATTAAAGTCACTGAGCACAAATCTAGCGGCCTTTCTTTGTACCATTTCCAACTCATTGATGAGCCCTACTTGATATGGATCCCAAACCGCCGAGGCATATTCCAGAATAGGTCTTACAAGTGACAAATAGCCTAATTCTTTAGCAGAGGTACTACGTCCTTTTAATACCCTCATTACAAAGTGCAGGGATTTGTAAGCTTTTGAAACTACACATCCTACATGACTACTCCATTTCATATCATTCCTTACGTGAACGCCCAAATATTTGCAAGAATCTTCTTCTACAAGTATTTCCGAGCCAATGTTATATTGAAAATCCTGCCTTCGCACTTTCCCTATTTTTAAGAGACTACATTTTCATGTGTTTATTTTCATTTTATTTACAATCGCCCACTTATAGGCCAGGTTCAGGTCCTCTTGAAGAACTGCATTGTCTTGTGAGTCATGTATCTTTCGATATATTACACAATCATCCGCAAACAATCGACAGTCACTGCGAATCCCATTTGGTACGTCATTTATAAACGCCAAAAATAACAAAGTTCCGATTACGCTGCCCTGAGGGATACCCGACGTTACGGTAATTTCATCCGAGAATATGCCTTCGACTTTCACTTTCTGGGAACGACCCGTCAAAAATTCTTGGATCCATAAAATTACTCTTCTATCAATCTTCGTCGAAGCTAATTTATGGAGTAGCATGTCATGCGGCACGACATCAAATGCCTTCGCAAAATCTATAACCACGGCGTCGACTGAAACTCCATGGTCTAACGATTCGCTAATGTCTTGAAAAAGTGATAGCATCTGACTCTCGCATGAGTAACCTTTCCGAAATCCATGTTGCCTATCATTAAACCATGATAATGTTTCCCACTGTTCCCTCAAGTAGTCGCAAATGAGATGCTCCATCTGTTTACAAACGACGGACGTAAGGCTAACCGGCCTGTAGTTTCCCAATTCAAGTCTGCTCCCTCCCTTAAATATTGGGACTACCGTAGCTCTTTTCCAGTCATTTGGGATTTGCGCATTGTTTATGGACACATTAAACATCACCTCCAAGTATCGTGCCACGGCCCTACCTCCTAGTTTAAGTACTTCACTAACAATATTATCAGGACCCTTTGATACATTGAAACGTAGTTTTTGTATTAGCTTTACAATTTCTGACTGGTTTATTTGGAACAGGGGAGCCCCTGATTCGTCGTTAAGGTCCAACACACAGCTATTGGATTTATTGAACACACTACCGTAAAAGACATTTAATTCATTAGCAATGGCCTGTTTCTCAGTAAATAATTTACCGTCACCGGACATTATCATCGACAAATTATTTGAATTTCCCTTTCTTCTCCTAACATAACTGTAAAAATTGGAAAAACTGTAAAAAAGTGTGAATTGGACAGTTCTAGGACTCCCTCTACTTTCATATAAACTTTGGCGATATCTCCCGAACGCATGGTCGGATTTTAACGAACGAGGTATTGTTGGCGTTTGGATGACGCTCTCTTGGCTAAGAATGCATTTTGGTATTTAAAATAAATCTTTGAAAATTTTTGTTTCTTTGATTGGCACTATTTTGGAAACGGTAAATTTTGGATAAAAGTTTGTTTGACGTTAATGAAAGGTGGGTATGCCCTCTAGGTGGGCTGCAAGTTTCAAGGGTGTAGGAGGGGAAAATGATAGCCTACTTCCTCGCGAACATTGGCGATAATTGGCGAATGGATGGTTGGATTTTAACGAATGAGGTATTGTTGGCGTTGGGATGACATGCTCTTGGCTAAGAATGTGTGTTGGTATTTAATTTTTTTTTTGAAAATTCTTGGTTTTGGATTTTTGATTATTTTGGAAATGGTGAATGTTGTGAAAAAGTTTGTTTGACGTTAATGAAAGGTGGGTATGCCCTCTAGGTGGGCAGCAAGTTTCAAGGGTGTAGGAGGGGGGGAAAATGATAGCCTACTTTCTCGCGAACATTGATGATAATTGGCGAATAGATGGTAAGATTTTAACGAATGAGATGTTGATGGCGTTGGGATGACATGCTCTTGGCTAAGAATGTGTGTTGGTATTTTAAATTTTAAAAATGAAAATTCTTGGTTTTGGATTTTTGATTATTTTGGAAACGGTGAAGATAAGAAAAAAAGTTTATTTGATCTGAATGGCTGGTATTTACCTCGTCTACACGCACTATAAATTTCAAGTCTCTAGGTGAAAAAAAATTTGCATGTTTTGGGGGAGGGATGGAGGCGTTTAGTGTAATTAAATAAATAAATAGGATTTTATTACAAAAAATCATGTTTATTGACCCATGAATTAAACGTGGATGGAAACCCTAACCACTTTATAAAATATTTTGCACCTTTGACTTTAATTACTCGTTCAATGAGATAATCGTTGGGATATAATGTTTTTGCACTTCTTCATAATAGAATCGTCCTTTGATGGGTGGACCGTCTTGATCTTGTAAAAGATACGTCACTGGTTGACCTAGTTTGACTTGCCGAATTTTAAAAATTTCTGTCGACCATTGTGGAGGGTACGATTTTGAAAACACGCTTCTATGCTTACTGATGCGAACAAAATCCCCAATTTTAAGGGCATGTCGCCTTGGGTCAACCCTTTTTATAGGGTTAAACAGTCTATTGAGTCTAGGTAGGTTCTTGGTGACGAGACGAGGTTTCATGCCAATCGTGGAATGAATCGTGTTGTTGTATCGTGACACAAGTTGAGGTAACCAGTCTATCCATCGATAGGAGCCATGTATTGTAAACTCTTTCCACATATAACTTTTTAATGTTAGATTGAATTATTCAACTACGCTAGCTTTGAGATTGCTATAGGTGGTGTAATGGTGAATATCCTTAGATTTGAGAAAACTAGAGAAATCCTTGTAGAGAAATTCTTTCCCCTGGTCGGTTTGTAACAAGCGAGGTTGACGTTTTGATTGTTCAATAATATGTTGAAAGGCCTTTGTGACTAAGACACCAGTTTTATTTTTTACTGGTTGAACAAAATCCATTTTGGAATAGACATCAATGACGGTCAACATATAGCGTACACCGTCGTTAACGTTAGAATAAGGTATCATTTCAACCAGGTCTGCCTGCCAAAGTTCATCGATTCCTTTTGAAATGACATGACGGCGTTCATAAATGCGTCGGGCTGGTTTATGCAATTCATGTGCGATGCCCACCTTGATGGGGGATGGCTTATAAGATCATTTTAGCATCTCGGAGTTGTTGTTCAATGTGGGCGATTTCTGCCTCATGTCCAGTGTGACCAGCTTGTTTTGATGCATGAAGCAAGTATAAGCGCTCTACTAACTGATTGGGAAAAAGGAAGCTTGTAGTTTAACGTGACCGTTAATCACGCGATCATAAGCCACGGGACCTCCGTTTTACGTGGAATCCGAACCACAGGACATGGCATTTCACATCGAAAATCTCACATGCATTGACCGGGAATCGAACCCGGTCCGCCTTGGTGAGAGGCATACAGCTTGACCGCTGCGCCACCACGCCCCCTAACTGATTGGGATTATTCTAAAGGGCTATATCTATGTAGGGTTTTAATTTCTTAAACCTTACACCAGAGGCAGAGTGATGTTTTTGTACTGTTTGCAATGATGGTTTTATGTTTTTGGGATGTATTGCATTGAGCTGCTGAGAGGATTTATAGTTTCTTTTGTGAGCGTTGGTGTCTAATAAAATGGATTTATATTTAGCAAGGTCCTCGGGCGTAAAATCTTGTAGAGAGGGGGTGCGAGAAAATAGCAGCTTTAACAGACCTGGTGTTAATTTATAGTTGATCTTTTTAATGACAGCTTTCGTACGAGCAAATTTAATGGACGAATCCCCAATTTTAAAACTATCATTCTCATAGCGAACACCATACGTGGTATCTGTCTTTCCAATAAATAGAAGGGTCAGATACGGTTCCAGTGTTGCCCCATAATGTTTGATTAAAATGTTTTTGAGTTGAGCTTTATTTTGAGGGGTTGCCAAGACTTGTGAAAACGGAGACGATGTGGAGGAAGACGGCGTTGCCGCTATGATGGATGATTTTTGTTTTATTTTTAGAAACTGTTGAAGGGGTGAGGTTTTTTCTTTTCTTTCAGGACTAAATACGGTTTCGCTTTCACTTTCACTTTGTTCATGTTCTTCTTCTTCTTCTTTCCTTCTTGTTCTTGTTACTAACATTAGAGGAGGAGGAGGATTTTACCTGTCGTGTGGAATCTGTTTGAGTAAATTTTGAACTTGTTAAGGGTTTGGTTTGAGAGGTAGCTGCAGTAGCAGTAGAAGCATTTGGTTTGAACCTCATGGGATCAACTGATGATGGAGTATGTGTTATCATGGGTAAAGTATTGACGTTTTTTAAACGTTGTAATTCACGAAATTTATGTCGAATCGTATTTCGTGCCTCAATAATACGCTGCATGATTTGAGCATTTTTCTTGTACCCTATGGCGTTCGCCATGGCGAAGGTAAAGACACACTAACAGAAAATGTCAAACCCTAAGTCTTTTTAAACAGAAATAAAATGATCAAAACCCAAGCGATAACGTCCCTCACATCGTTCACTCTGTTTATTTATGACCAAACAGGCATGGGGATGATGGCTCCAACACGAGGCACACAATTGTATGAAAGCTGTAAAGGACATATCTGGATTCACATGATCTTGAAAAATATGATAGAGATTTCTAGAGTCTTGGCGGAAGAGTACGATGAGATTGGCGTTGTCATGAATCAACTGTTTGGGAATTTTAGAATAGGTCTGAGCCAGATAAAAACAATCCACTTGTTTATGGCGTCCCATACTAAAATACTCTTGAATAGTGGCCTGTCGTTGAGTTGCAATATCATCAAAAATTATAATGGAATCTGGTTGAATGCGGTCTGGTTGAATGACATCTTGAGGCGACGTGAATGTAAAATAGCCCATGGCTTCTTTATTTAACGATGACATAATTTGTTCCAGATACACGCACAGAGGTTGGTACAAGGAATTGGCAAAAATGTAAATATTTTGAAATCGTAGGCCATGAGGCGCGGTAATAATGTTCAGCAAAACATTGGTCTTTCCACAGCCCGAAGGCCCTACCATAATACATCGAATGGTAGATGGGAATAGGGTGCCATGACGTTTAGGTTCGCACACGGACAATGATAGCTCTGAAACCAAATCAGAGACGGGCAAAGCATGGGGTTGTTTCATTAATTCCATAGTGTTGACGACTGAGTTTTTTTCATGTGTGTATAAGGTTTATATACACAGGAATGGCATATTTAATATGAATCACCCCATCATAATGTAATCGATAATGACTTAAACCAGAAGCAAGCATATATATATATATATATATATATATATATATATATATATATATATGGCAAGCGGTGAGTAGGATAGGTTAGTTAACGTCTATCACCATGGACGTGTTTGGGAGAGCTCATGTAACTATGGCCACGGCCGCCTCTTTGTCAAAACAGTCTCGAGAGGTGGCTACAAAAAGCTATGTCGATCGCAAAGTGCAAAATGTCTATCACATGGGCCCGAGACTAACCGCTGAGGGCTATTCAGCCAATCATCATCGTATTATTGATGTGCAAGAGCCTCGAGACGAAAATGATGTCTGCACGAAACGTTATGTGACCTATCAAATGAAAAGGCTTTATAAATTTGTCCCATCAGTATTTTTAGTGTATCTGTCAAATCAAAAACTGAACAATGAGAGAAACCATTCCCCACCACCACTGGTGAATGATGGACTTACCTATATGCTTGCTTCTGGTTTAAGTCATTATCGATTACATTATGATGGGGTGATTCATATTAAATATGCCATGCCTGATGAGAAACATTTAAAAATACAAATAAACCGTGATAGACTGTTGGTCCACAACCATCAAAGAGTAAATGTTGGAGATGAGTTATCCTTTCATCTTATGCATACGTTTGAGGAAAAGGAAGCTGGAAAAACGGTGATTGATTTTCCGCTTTATATAGAAATGGAATATACTGCTATGAAATAAGGTTCTCTACGTTAGTTGTTATCGAATGATTGCTGTGAAAGGTTCACCAAGTAGCACCATGGTGAAAAAAAAATGCAATGAACATGAAAAAAACAATTCTCAAAAAGAGAAAAAAGCCAGGTCGGAAACCAAGTCGATCTGCCTCACACCCGGTGTTAAAACAAAAACAAAAAATTTAAAAGAGTGGCTATCGAAAAAGCTTTACAAGCGGTGCGATTGTCTACAGCCCCGAGATCGCACCATAATGCATAGATAGAAAAGAAAGAAAGAAAAACGTGGGCGAGTCATTCCTGTTGCTAAGCGTGGGTTTTTTTTTTGCCGGCTTTATTTGCAGGGTTGGCAGCTTTGGGATCCCTTTTGGGTGGTGCCAGTGCTGTAGCAAAAACCATAAAAGCCGTAGAGCAAGGCAAGCAACAACTCAAAGAAAGCGAGTGACACAATAAAACGTTAGAAGCTATTGCTATGGGAGCTAGAAATGGCAATCCTTTAAAGCCAGTCTTTTATCAAAAAGGTAGTTAGTGGTCTATCGTCTAAGAAAAAAAAGTCCATCTTCGATAAGCGCTTAAGGCAACTGCCTCGTCATGCCATGACCCATGAACAAGTGGAATGCTTGCCAAACAACTAAAGATTTCTCATTTTCGAGGTGTATTTATGCGAAATGAATTACCCAAAGCACCGTGGAAAGAAGAACGAGCCATAATTAATTTAGATGATGATGCGGGTCCAGGAACCCATTTTGTAGGTTTCACAGTATGGTACTTTGACAGTTATTGAAATTTACCCCCCCCCCCCCCCCCAATCGAATTGCTTCATTATTTGGGAAACCGAGTAAAGATATTCTATAATGTGAATCGTCAACAAACCTTTGACAGTCAAGAGTGTGGACGTTTGTGTTTACATTTTTTATATAAGAGGTCGCGTTGAGCCGGCAGTCTCATCATTATGAATGTCAATGCCACGACCTTTGCCGTTCACAGCCGCGGGCCTGAACTGTCCCTGGATTTCCCCCACCCCATTGAATTGCACTCTGAACAATCCTATGTGCTAGGATTAATTTCTTTGGAAAGTTACAATAGAATTTACAATATACAACTGGATATTAATGACAAATTTTATTATGATGATTAGGCCTATATGTTGAGACTACCCCCTGGAGGTTATACCATAGACGATGTGCACGAAGCCATTAGCGTGTCGATGATAAAACAATTTGGTGTCAAACCATTTGCGGATGGCACACACAAATTTGAACTTACAGCCAATACGATTACTCATCGCTGTCGTATTTTCTCTACGCTTAGCATTGACTTTGAAACACGAGTTCATTCTATTGGTCCTTTACTATGATTTAAACCAAGAGTGTTGGCAGCTCACCAACCCCATGATTCAGATTATCCAGTGAAATTCATCGAGTACCATCACATTTCTGTGACTTGCAATATTATTAGAGACGTATTTACGAATCAAGAACAAAGCCATTCCCTGTATGATTTTATTGTCACCTCTCCTTGTGGCTATATTATTCGTGAAAACCTTTCAGTGGTTCTATATCATCCTGTGTGTGTCAGTGATATTAGTAATATTACCTTACGCTTAGTGAATAGAAACCAACAACTGATTGCTTTGGACGCCAACACCCCTGTGACCTACAAGTTGGTTTTAAAGACGCTATGAAATTTATCTATAAAGAACCAACAACGTCTACGAGGTCGGTTAGTTGTCCGCCGTGTATGAAACGGTTGACACGAGTAAACCGACATCGCTTACAACGCATTGGTTATACGTTACACCCCAATCATGAACAAGGAGCTTTTGCAAGTGTTAAAACCCATACAAGTGGAAGATGGCGTCGTGCGCATTGATATGCATTCCTATCAACCTCAAGCAACAGGACTGAATAACAATGACGAGATTCAATTCATCATTAACAATCAAGATATTTTACTCTACCTCATGAAAGTGTCCTTCAAATTGAGGGTAAATTGATGAAAGCAGATGGCAGCACACCCTCAACGTCTGCGTTGGCGAATCATGGTTTGGCCTTTCTGTTTTCTGAAATACGTTATGTGATAAATGATATTGTCATAGATATGACTCGAAATGTGGGCATGACTAGTCTTATGAAATTATATCCTTCCTATAGCGAGGAGGAAAGTAAAACGCTTTCTATGGCAGGATGGTGCCCCAACAGTAGCAATGACTGGCTTGTTCATAGCGATGGCACTTTTACAGGCTTCCTACCCTTAAAATTACTATTTGGCTTTGCTGAAGATCACAAGCGTATAATTTTAAACGCAAGACAAAGTTTGTATCTGGTGAGAGACCGCAGTGATTATAATGCACTAAAAGGAGCCTCCGAACAAGTGATAGACTCAAAAATTCAACTACTTCGATTACTATGGAAAGTGCCCCATGTGACGCTATCGGATCGTATAAAGCTAAGGATGTTAAATTTGGTGCAAAAAGATAAAGCCTTGCCTATCGCCTTTCGAAGTTGGAGTCTACATGAGTACCCTTGCTACCTACCACAAACACTCATAGTTGGAGTGTCAAATTGGATCGCTCTACCGAGAGACCCCTCTATGTTATTATTGGATTTCAAACCAATAGAAAATACCAACAAAGCAAAGATGTCACCCTGTTTGATCACATTCACTTGAGAAATATACGACTATTTTTAAATAATGTTTGCTTTCCCTATGAGGGGTTGGCACTCAATTTTTCAAAAAATAAGTTTGGTCCCCTTTATGATATGTTTGCTAAATTTCAATCGTCTTATTATGAAAAACAGGATTGCCCTTTGTTGTCGCCACAAGGGTTTAAAGCAAAAGCACCACTGATTGTTTTCGACTGTTCATATCTAGAGGAATCTATGAAAATCACCACCATTGGTTTAAGGGTAGATTTTGAAACACAAGAAAATGTACCAGACCATACCAGTACCTACTGTTTGATTATTCATGCCAGACAAGTGAAATATCATCATTTGTCCAATTATGTGACCAGCATGTAAGCCATCTATAAGTCAAGGGAAAAAATCATCATTCATAGGATTGATGATAAACGTCTGCATTCATTGCACACTATCTGTTGCGCTCTGGCACTGTGCATGCATACAACAACAACAAACGACATGTGCCCCTCAATAATCAACAACAACAACAACAAAAACAACAACAACAACAACAACAACAACAACAACAACAACAATGTGATAGACAAACAATGGAATTTAAAATGTGAATTTAATCGTCTCAAAACTCTTGAAACATGGACAGTCCCCTTTATGGATTGTGGAGAATTGGCTGCGAGCGGATTTTATTGCTTAAATCGTGGGGATGTGGTCAGGTGTATTTTTTGCAATGTTGAAATTGGAAACTGGGAAATAGGGGATCGACCATTTAGTGATCATCAGCGATGGAGTCCATCCTGTCCTTACTTGAATCGCTATGATGTTGGCAATATTCCATGGAGTTTGAATTACCCTGTCATTGTACCAGACCCTATAAAACTAGGAGATACCTGTGGACCGTATATGCAAACTATTCATTTGAATGTTGTTCCAAATTAAACAAATAAACAAACTTTGCAATAAAATTGTAAGTGTTTTTTTATGTTATGAATAAAAGTTGTAAAAAAATACTATTTAACTCTTGTTCAATTTATTTATTCCCTTTTTCCCCTGGAGTCCTTTGACTTTTGCAATGCTAAACCATGAAATGGGTTAGTTGTTGATTAGACGTCAACGAGGTAACAAGTTAAAAAACATATATTAAAAAAAACATAATGCGTACACTCATCGTGGATTGTCAGGGGTTTAAAATTGCAGACAACAAATTTATATTTAAGGAAGTAGCTTTTATCGATTGTAGTACGTTTAGGGTGTGTAACCCAATCCATTTGGTGTTTAAACCTCCCTATGCTTTCGAGTTGCTTAGAGAAAAAGATAAAAAGCAGAGCCAATGGATTGAAAATCATTTGCAATTAGTATGGAAAAAGGGTGATATTTCTTACAAGTATCTTGACGTAGTCATGAAAGCTCATTTGTCCTCGGCCAATGTGTTATTTGTTAAAGGGGGTGAAAAACGCCAGTGGCTTCAACCATTTTTACCCTCGCACTGTCAATGTATTGACCTTTTAGATCTGGGTTGTCCATCCCTGCAAACGCTCATGGACACTTGTCCTTGTGACAATATTCAGAATAAAGCCTTAGCGCATGCGTGGCAATTGTTTCATTGGCTCACCATCAGCGCATGTTGGGACTTGTTAAATAAAATTTAAACTGAAAGTTTATCGTCCAATGATAGCAGTGAGACTTGTAAATGTGAGGTGATAACATCAACGTTATAAACATGGACGCTACTACAATCGACAAGGCTATTGGAAAGTTCTTTGTGTGCAAGAAAAAACTGATTAGCTTTACACATCATGAATTATTGGCACTACCTAAATCATTCCTTTTTATGTAGCTGCCAACGCTGTGAAAGAAATTTGGGAAAAAAGGCGCCTGTTGAGTGGACTACCGACCACGTATTGAGTGAACTACAACCATGCAATAATTTTTCCCATCACAAGCAATTAACCATGGCAAAAATACCTTCCATTCGACAGTGTGCCACATGTCAATTGATGAAATTATATCATGGTCATAAAACTCACTGTAAAGACATTGTTTCATCATTCCATGGCTGTCATGAGGAAAACAACCACCTACCATGCTCGTCGGCAGCCACCGACAAACAACAACAACAACAACAACAGCAAGAACAAGAAGAAGAACAACAAAAAAAGTGTTTTTCACCGATAGAAACCTCTATGTCCCAGGTGTATTGGCCCTGGAATTATTGATAACATCATTAAAAACTTACCATTCGAAGTTCACTTACCTGCTTACAGCTTTTGTGAACCTGGTACTCGTCTTGAAGATCGTTTGAAGAGAGGGAATATGGGGATAAATGCTTTGGACCATGCATGTCGTAATCATGATATAGCCTATCAAAACAGTGATCCCACACAAAGACACATTGCCGACAAAGTCTTGTTAAGGATTGACAAGCAACGACTAACATCTTCAAATGCCACTCTATCGGAACGAATGGCTGCATTTATTCATTCATTCATTCATTCATTCATTCATTCATTCATTTATTTGCAATGGGGGGGGGGGGTGCCCCCCGGTGGCAAATTGGATATACATAACAAATAAATAATTATACATAACAATTCAATAACAATTATACAACAATTAAACTGGAGTATTTACACAAATATTCAGTCTTTTCCTAAACACACCTATATGTTTGGGAAAAGGCTCTAAGACTGCGGCAGGTAGAGAGTTCCAGTTATCAATGGCACGGTTTACAAAAGAATATTTACCATAATTTGTTCGCTGTGGTCGGCCCTTAACTTTGAAAGGATGATCGCTCCTACCCATGTAAGTGGGCTTTCCCAATCGTTTGCTAAGCTCACCCCATGCTGGTTGATTTGTATACGTGTTGTACATAGTGCAGAGTCTAGATTTCATCCTCGTAGCCTCCAGTGATTCCCACCCAAGTTTCTTTAACATACGGCTCACACTGCTCCTGGGATTAAAGTCACTGAGCACAAATCTAGCGGCCTTTCTTTGTACCATTTCCAACTCATTGATGAGCCCTACTTGATATGGATCCCAAACCGCCGAGGCATATTCCAGAATAGGTCTTACAAGTGACAAATAGCCTAATTCTTTAGCAGAGGTACTACTTCCTTTTAATACCCTCATTACAAAGTGCAGGGATTTGTAAGCTTTTGAAACTACACATCCTACATGACTACTCCATTTCATATCATTCCTTACGTGAACGCCCAAATATTTGCAAGAATCTTCTTCTACAAGTATTTCCGAGCCAATGTTATATTGAAAATCCTGCCTTCGTACTTTCCCTATTTTAAGAGACTACATTTTCATGTGTTTATTTTCATTTTATTTACAATCGCCCACTTATAGGCCAGGTTCAGGTCCTCTTGAAAAACTGCATTGTCTTGTGAGTCATGTATCTTTCGATATATTACACAATCATCCGCAAACAATCGACAGTCACTGCGAATTCCATTTGGTAAGTCATTTATAAACGCCAAAAATAACAAAGTTCCGATTACGCTGCTCTGAGGGATACCTGACGTTACGGTAATTTCATCCGAGAATATGCCTTCGACTTTCACTTTCTGGGAACGACCCGTCAAAAATTCTTGGATCCATAAAATTACTCTTCTATCAATCTTCGTCGAAGCTAATTTATGGAGTAGCATGTCATGTGGCACGACATCAAATGCCTTCGCAAAATCTATAACCACGGCGTCGACTGAAACTCCATGGTCTAACGATTCGCTAATATCTTGAAAAAGTGATAGCATCTGACTCTTGCATGAGTAACCTTTCCAAAATCCATGTTGCCTATCATTAAATCATGATAATGTTTCCCACTGTTCCCTCAAGTAGTCGCAAATGAGATGCTCCATCTGTTTACAAACGATGGACGTAAGGCTAACCGGCCTGTAGTTGCCCAATTCAAGTCTGCTCCCTCCCTTAAATATTGGGACTACCGTAGCTCTTTTCCAGTCATTTGGGATTTGCGCATTGTTTATGGACACATTAAACATCACCTCCAAGTATCGTGCCACGGCCCTACCTCCTAGTTTAAGTACTTCACTAACAATATTATCAGGACCCTTTGATACATTGAAACGTAGTTTTTGTATTAGCTTTACAATTTCTGACTGGTTTATTTGGAACAGGGGAGCCCCTGATTCGTCGTTAAGGTCCAACACACAGCTATTGGATTTATTGAACACACTACCGTAAAAGACATTTAATTCATTAGCAATGGCCTGTTTCTCAGTAAATAATTTACCGTCACCGGACATTATCATCGACAAATTATTTGAATTTCCCTTTCTTCTACTAACATAACTGTAATTTTTTTCCACCCATCACCTCCCGAACCAAGTAAACCTTGCATATAACTGTCATGAGCAGCCCTCTTTTTAAAGACGAGCTCTCTTGATAAGGACTTAAATTTCAACATATACTTGTCACTATCATGTCTTTTATTGTCTAATTTCCTAATTTTCCGTTTTAGACTCCTAATTTCTCGTGTGTAATACTCAGGATCTGGGTTTTGTTTCAGCAAAATAAATGGGACAACTTTATCAACAGCGCTATTTAAAATTTTCAAAAAGTTAGTCCACGGGTTATTAATGTGATTTCCTTCCGATGCCCATTCTACAAATAGCTCATTCAAATACCCCTGAAACTTGCCCTGATCCGCCCTGCGATACTGGAATATGATCTTTTTTGCTACATCAGAGTCTAAGTTTGTAATATCACCATATCTAATATTTAATTCTACCCCAGAATGGTCACTAATTCCTGGTACTTTCAGACAGTTAATATACAGCTCTACAGGCCTTACGAGATAAACATCTAAGAGATTATTGTCTCTAGTTGGGAAGTCAACTACTTGGGAAAATCCCCCCTCCCTTAAGAATTTATTTGCAGCGCTCTGAGCTTGACCACAGCTAGTTGACTCATCAGACCAGTCTACTTTGTGGCTGTCTCCAGCTAGCTTCTGGTCTCGGCGTGTACCGTTCTCCCACAGAGCAGTTGCATATTTTTGATTTGAGACTAAAAGGTATCAACTCTACAATGATAAGGCACAACTCTACTCTAAAGACTTTAATTCAGTATAAACATCATGGCTTCAAACATAAAAAGAACACAATCCCAACAAATACAATACACAAACAAACAAAGTTACTCCCACAATCCACTAATTATTCACATAGTTTAACAAATTAAATCCATATCATTATTCAATCCTTTACCATTAGGTGAACTTTAAACTTCACTCTAGTGCGCTGATGCACATGTAACGTTTCACAAAAACTGTACTTTTACACTCATGTCACCTAGTGTGACTTCTTTAAATTCACAAAATTACTTGTTTCTTACAACACATCTTAATTTACATCATGTGTACTGTTTGTGTTATATCTCTCTCTCCCACCAAATGCTTTATCATGCATTAGCCAACTCATGGGTTGCACTACAATCTACTTGCAACACCACAATTACGTAAGTCTACCCCTCTGCTCCCTTCTTTTTATAGTTCCACTGCATGCCATTGTGATTTCAATAAATAACTTCTGTTATCGCTGTGTCGGATGGTATTATTAAGCTACGCTTGCGAGCGTAGCCTGTGGCGTCAAGTGCCCAACTTCATAAACTCGTGTCAGTGTCAGTACAAAATACAACTTCCAACCATTCGTAAGAGTGCTAAAATTTTATATCATCAGGGTGATCTATGATTACCAATGTGTTTTTAAACCACACACATTCATTACACAGTATAACAATGCTTGCTTTCATTACAAGCAAGGTCTGAAATCTGTCCTTTCAAAACGCTAGCCTTCACGGTTCGTCTGACAACTCAGCCCCTTGGAGCTGCCCGTATACAATGGAATGGAGTGGGGTGGTTACAGCTGTAAACCGTCCCTCGCCTTCCTGATTCCTGGCTTTCATCTTCCCAAGCAGTATCACGATTCTGAATACAATATTGTGGTCACAATGATCCACGAGATCCCATATGATTTAAACTGAATAGTATGCAACAGGTTCTGGATGAGCTTAAATATTTATTCCTAACCTTAGGATATTAATAACGGCCTCAACAGGTCCGTATCATTATATGAAGGCACGAGATTCATCAAACACAGGTATAGTGGGTAGCCGATATCTTAATAAATGCTACGGTCAGTCAACAGCTGCCGTCAATAAGATTCGCTTCACAAGAGCCGAATCATTCAATAACAAGTTCTCGGGCGATCAGGTATGGTGCAGAGGTTTCCAATGTTCTCCCCTCACCTACCACAGGATTCGAACCCGGAACATTCCATATCCATCATCGGAGTTAGGGTATCACACTAAATACACTCCGGCATAAATTAATATCTCTGTACGCCCAAGGCTGTACGAGACTTCACACGTCGATTAGATTACCTGGCTTCATAACCCGATGCTCTGATCTCGCCCTTTAATTATTAAGAGAACTCTATCCGTTACTCTACAAGCTGATTCATAAGCTACGAATGCAATTCACTATTAAGCTCTTCCACTTTCTTGCATAATTATATTCCCATTAACACAAGATATTTTAACCTTAACTCTTTTCTCATCCCTTAATGTATAATCTACTGCTTGGCTAGATAAATATTCTAATTAGCGTTAATATTTCTTGCTTACAACCTTTTATCCTGATGTATTCAATTATACCTTTTATCATTATTATAATTATTATTATTATTACTGACATAAATTACCTTAACCCGACACAACGTAACCGTTTCAATAATCATCGAACATCCGTGTTCGTTAAGTTAAGTTTTGCATAACCGAATTGCCATTTTATTAATAGTGGTAACGATTAATCCACTCTCTGATGTATAACAACATCTTAACTTTACTGAAATCAAACAACCATAAACACTTGAGGGTCTCCCTCCTAATATTGATTCTTACTGGCATCTTTTATAATTCCGAAATCACATTACATGCAGTGGCTATAACTCCTATAACAACATGATTTGTGGGGTACTTACATAGGCTTATCCAGGTGGCTCCAACCACCCATATCTTCCAGTGTCGCCTGCCATTGGCATAATTAGCGAGACATTTACATACTGCTAATACACATCTTACATGACATTTGATTCATAAACACACGACACTTTTCCATTTCTATGATGAAGCTAATGCTTCCAAAACACATGACACTTTATAACACTTGTTATATTATTAATTTAAAAGATATTTTACATAAGATCACTGCACAAACACACGTCACAATTTATATTCCTGAATGGTTGAAATTTCCTGGCAAGATATCAGAATTGCAGGTGCGGACGGCCTCTTCTTCGGTCCTACTACCTCCTGATTGAACATCTCGATCATCTGCCTACGGATTCACCAACAGTCTATCGATTATCCCTCGATAACCTTCCTGATCTGGCGTTAATATGCTTATATATCGTCATGAACGCTAATTATTGGTATACTTAAGATATGTATAACCAATCACTATTTTTCACTGCGCTCAACATTTTACAGTATATTTACATAAATTATTACTTTCAACAGTTCTGCCTAGTATATCACACGGTACTTCCTATGTGAACACTACCAATTGCTCGTACTGCTGACTACACATACGGCACGACTGTCCTTAATAAACAGTATATAACAGTCTTACTGCACGGCTTCCCAAACTGAAGTCCGAGCCTCCTATCTTAACTTCGGTAATATGCAATTCGCATAATCAAGTTTATTGATTACCGTACTCATTCTTACTTCATGACCATGCATGATTATATTATCACTGGTGCATTACACTACACGGCTAATATACTGATTACCAGTAAAATGTTTAAGTCTTTGTGTGCGCGCCTGGGCGCTCCGCGCTAGAGTCTGCTCCCAAACACAACTGCCAACCGATAACTGCTGCCAACAACTGACCTCTGCCAAGTGTCTATTCCCTTATATCCGTTTCACACGAAAAAGTAGGTCTCAGATTCCTTCGCAGTGTCATCATCTGTTCCAGGATGATTCTGGTCTTGGAATAATATTCATATTGTTCCTTTTTCTTCGCTGTCACAAAAATGCATGCGTGCTCGAGGATCGATCGGCCAATTAATTAATATTAATTGCCTTATCCATGGCGTGGGGACGCGGCGTCATGTGGAAATCCCCGGCGACATAGTCAGGTCACGCCGCGAACACCAATAGTCCTGTGTTCATGCGCACTCCATTAAATATGCCTTGATTTCACAGTTTGATAGCTATTAGCCTCCTGGCTAAAGATTCACCTGTGCGCAACCCTCATGTTGGTGTATTCTTGGAATACACGGTACAAGAGAATATAAAGTTTAATGCTTTTGCATGTTCATTCCTTCTTCTTCATCAAACACCAACAGTGATCTTCTATTTTCTCTTTGATGATCATGTCGCTTATATCTTTTGTGAGTCTGTTCTAGATATATATCTTCCATGACCCTCCTAGCGTCATCTAGCAGCGAATCTCGGAAGCTCCTCAATTTTTTCTGGTGCAAGAGGACTTCTTTTTCCATCTGGCCACCAGTTCTCGTTGCCATCGCCAGCTATCAACTCTTTGAAGACCATCTCCTCAAGAGAATTTAATTTCGTATGTTGGTTATTCTGATATGTATTCCTTTTGTCTCCTACCCCCACTCCTTTCCCTTCCTTGGACTCTCTGTGCTTCGCTGAGCAGGTCTCACTTCTAAGTCAGCAGTTGACTCGGTCAGTCAAGGCTCAACCAGAGCCAGTCTCCTCAAACCAAGAGACATTTTCTACGTTATACGCCATGTTGGCACTTTAAGTATCTGTCAAGGGAACATCACCTTCGCCATGCAACAAAGATAAGTACCTGCTTCAAGTTTTAACCTCATCTTCATGGTTTTAACTTCTACATGATTTTAACGATATTTTATAGACAGCGTGAGATTACTTATTTTGGGGCAAAAATCATTCTTCGCGGGATTTGCCATGTTGAGCTTTTGTTTGTATAAGCCAACCTTACTAGAAAGGAGCTTTTCTTAAGCTATTTAAATGAGAAAACTTCTCACCACGTGGGATATTATCCAATACCCGCTGTCTATAAATTACAAAGCTAGTTCCTCCGCTGGATTAACTTTGACCCCATTCTTCTATAAAGATCGTTCTGGAACCTTCCAGATCCTGTACTCTATCTGCGAGTCTTGCCGTCAGGTATTTTTCACTCACTTGTGAGAATACTATTTAAAATGAGGAATCTTCCTTATAAATTACAGCAATAGCGAACTTTCTTCCACCGTTGGAATGTTCTATGGCGCATTTAATTGTAATTCACAACTTTCTCAAGAAATAGACTCTCGCCTACATAGTGCAACCAGTTATTTTCATCATTGCAATAACTTTCTTTCCCATAAACTTTCGTGTCTCTACAGTGAACTTTTCATCTATTTAAAAGACTATAGTGATAACTAGTGCTTTTCCCACTTTTCTACCGCGTCGCGATCGTCCGTTTACATTAAATATGGCCATGAACATTGATCCTAAATCCCAACGATCTTTCCTCAACCTTCTACTAACAAACCATATTAATAAAATTGTAACTCTTCTGTAAGGTGTCACTCTACGAAGTGCCCTTCCATTTTGCTTGTTTATCATTAATTAATTTCTGTATAACTACGTGTTTCATACACGGTTCAAACTTACATTGTTTCTTCCCTATAATCAGGGAAAACAATTCTTTCAACTCTTGAGTGAGCTATTTCTAGGTCTCACGAAATGGAAACTGCCCCATTTGGCTCGTGATTCCTACTTAACCATAGGAAGTCTAGAACCTTCCTTTTGACTTTCTCTTCAGGTTTCACCGTAAGTGACCTGCTCTCTTTTGTATAATTGTTATAAAGTATTTCAGCTTAAATATAAGAAGTTGTAGGAACTTCTATCTTATTCTTCATGTTTTTCTTATTGTTATTTTCGAAGTTGTCACTCTTTCTAGAATATTCTCTCAGAAATTTCTTAAAGTACACTCCTTGTACTCAATTTAATGTTTAAACTTTAATTACTTCATTTGTCTTTTTTAAATCTTATAAAGATTTTAGAACATATATAAGGTTTGAAACCTCATAAATTGTCAATTGCCTGGAGCAAACGTTTAATGTTTTCTGAGGTCTGTGACCCAAAATTTGTTAAACAAATTGAAAATATATTTGTTAAAGTTATCAACTCTTTTGAATTGTTAAATAAATTAAGCGTTTCTTTTCGCTTTCTCATTTTTCTAGTACAACGGTTAGGCAAGATCCTGTCTTCCTTGGCTCTCCCTACTCAATGCCATTAAATCTATTAATAGGGCTTTCACCACTCGTTGCATTTGAGCAAGAACTCTTAGTGATAATCTCGTTAAAGTTTCTCTTAGCTTCAATAGCTAATTCTAACTGGCCAGTAAGGCAAGTAAAGCTCGCTACGCCAGCTACCTGCTTGTGGAGATCCTCTCCGAAAAACTTATGGTCAGTTTTCTAAAAGATAAGTGTTTCTCTTTGTCTAAACTTTTAGCTGGCTCCTCGCTGAGTAAAAGCTTAGCCATTTCCAAATGCAACCATTGGTTCATTTACCAAAATTACTCCCCAAGGTACAATTTTTTATCATTATCTTTCTTGGAAGCACTTGGTCGCTTTTTCAGGAACTCCATAATTTCGAAAACTGGAATTACCAAACCTGATTCAAATTATTGGCATTTTTCGAATTACTTTGCAACAACGAATTTCTTTGAACAGACATACAATACATCTGTTACTCTCAGTCTTGCCAGACTACCACCCTTCCCCATAGTAAGCAGATGCATGCTTGAGGGGGAATATACTAAAGCCACTCTCTTGCAAACCGCCCAAGTTCTAGCTGTGTTTCCCGTCAGCTTAGACCAAGCCCTTACCCACTTTAGGTATCCGAGAGCGGATTTGCAGTTGCAACCGCCTCTAAGTGCATTAAAAGTTAAATTTATAACTTTTGTGTGACTCTCCTCCTATTTTTCTATCCTTTTTCTCCAGTCCGTAACCTATCTCCTTTTCTTAATCATCTTCCCTTGGTGGTTAGGTTATTCCTCAGCCAATAATCTACCCAAAATTTGGTGCCGAAACCCGGGAGAGTCCATTTTCTATTTCTATTCTTTGTCAAGTTTCATTTGACAACACTTTGCAAATTATTAATATCTGCTTTGAATCTTTCAGCTATAACTACATCGTGCAAAGCCTGTGCAGGAGAAAGAGGCCCCTCCTGTCTCCTTTGGGGTGTCCCCTTCTTTCTACTTATTGGCTGCTGCCAACTTGACAGCATCTCCAAAGTTCAACAGTTTCGTGAGTTACATTTCAATTTATTTTCTTTGACATGGCTCCTACTGAAAAAGATGAAACTCTCATTGCTAGACGTTCTTCCTATAAAGGGCAACTCACCAGATTCAGAAATTTCATCAACAAATTAAATCCCGCCGAGTGTGATTTAGATATCTTAACGCAACGCCTTAAGTTGTACGAACGGTCCTATGATTATTACGATCAAATTCAAACCGAGATTGAATCCGCTTGCCCAGAACTTCAATCGGATCTGGACGAGGTCGAACCCTTGTACTTTGAAGGGATTGCCAAGGCCCACCAACTGATCCGCAGTATCTCAGAACCGGACACTAGGGTCATCAATCTGGCCCAGTTCGGACCCGCTTCAGTTCACGTGAACAAACCGAAACCGTTACTTCCTAAGATAAGCCTACCTCACTTCTCAGGCCAGGAAGGTGAATGGTATTCTTGTTATGAACTTTACTGCTCACTCGTTCATGACAATAAGGAAATTCCCGACATTCATAAATTCTACTTCTTACGTACGTCTTTGGAAGGCGAGGCCTTGGCCTTGGTTCAGTCACTTCCTTTAAGCGCAGATAACTACCACATCGCCTTTAATCTCCTTAAAGAGAGATATGGCAATTTACGTTTGTGTGTAGCTCGTCATATCCGCTGTCTGTTCAACCTACCAGCCGTCAAACCTAATGACGTCACCTCTTTAAGAGACCTGTTAGACTCTATGCAGTTAAATGTTAGAGCATTATATCAACTTAAGCAGCCTGTCCAAACATGGGACACCATACTTATTCATTTAGCTACATCCAGATTCGATTTTTCGACTTTAAAGGCTTGGGAGATCGAACTCGCTCGCAAGGAGGAATGTTCGTTTGAACACCTCATCTCGTTTCTCAACAGCCGGTGCCAAGTCCTTACAGCACTCTCATTTCTATGCGAAAATGTCGAAACGATTCATCAGTGTCACAGTTTTGAGAAAAAACTTGCTTTTTCAAAGGGTCATTAGCCCCCATCTGTCGAGAACAAGCAAACCCGTTCTGCTTCTTTCAATCATGCAAGAGAACATATCAGGCCGCTCAACAAATCTTTAAAATGCATGCTCTGCAAAAAGTTGCACATTTTGTATTTGTGCAAATCTTTTAAAGAATTGTCTGTCGAATATCGAAGGAAGATTGTCTTCAATAGGAAACATTGCTTCAACTGCTTGTCACCTAAGCATTCTTCTTCAAACTGTACGTCATCCAATCTCTGTTTTCATTGCAAAAAACCGCATCATTCTTTATTGCACGTTCATGATAAATCGAGGTCACCAGTACCCGCTTCTTCAAGCTCCATGCAGAGCAGCTCCGAACAAACTAATGCTTCTTCCTGCATTTCTAACACCGATACCTCTCACAGTGCGCAATCCCTTTTGACCACTGTACAATTCGAAATCCAAGATAAATTTGGAAATTGGTTTCGAACCCGCGGTCTTCTCGATTCCGCTTCAACGCACAACTTTGTTTCGCAATGGTTAGTTAAAAAAACTAGGTCTTTCATCATCACCTATTTCCATCAATGTATCCGGCATTGACAATTTGAAAACTCAAGTCTTGCAGTCTTCAAAATTGAAAATCAGAGACGTTTGCCAAAGAAACACCAATCTTAACTTAAGCTGTCTCATTCTTACCAGTATTGGCAAGGACACTCCTAGAAGCTCTATTAATACTTCCGGTTTAAAGATTCCTTCGCACTTAAGGTTAGCTGATCCTCAGTTTAATGCTCAAGGTCCCATTGATGTACTTTTCAGTGCTAATGTTTTTTGGAATTGCCTCCGTAAACAGGTTCGCAAGTTATCTTCAACCGTGGTCGCTAGAGACACCGATTTTGGTTGGGTTATTACTGGTGAAATCGAACAACCCAGTCTTCAAACCAAATCGCAATGTCATTTCGTTACAGCAGACATAAATCCCATTTCTGAAAAAGAGAACGCTCATGTTTTCGATCTCGATACTTTTGAAAAACACTTGCCGAAACGATGTCTCATCGTGAACAACTACGCCACCGTTGTAAGTTGTTTAAATGATTTTGTCTTCTTCCTGCACAAGATGGCAATTCAAGTTCGCCTCGCCTTGTGTTATTTCTTTTACCTTCTCATGTCATTTTTTCTAGCAGGTAATTGCTTAAACTCTCTATCGAAAACTATCTTCCCCTTGTGTAAAACCATGGCTATCAGTCACCATCACTTCGCTGTAAGCTATGTTTCACTTCTTTCGCTATTTAGAAGGATGGCCACGGCCGGCTCCCTCCTCCTTCCTCACAATTGGAAGCCGCTTTTGAAACCGCTTGAGCATCTGAATTCTCTAGCATCTAGAATAACTATTCTTACGCATAAACTCCTTCTCAATGTCCCGGCTTCTCTTCCTTTTTCGGAAGAATTAAGCTTTTTTCTGTTGAAAATTGTCGGATTCCGTGATCCTCTCAATTATGCGAAATTGATTTCCTACTCTATTTCACATGTCTCTAAATTGTTTTTTCACGTCCAAGCTACGAATGACTGCATGTCGTGTCACTTGCTTCGCTTTAAGCCACAGCTGATTGTGTTTGTGTTGTTTGTTTATCTCGAACTGCTTGTTTGTCAAACTTGTTTGTATACAAGTTTGGGTAAGGCCAAGTTATCGTTTATTTCCTGTATGCTTGTCAAAGGTCATAGCAAGCTTTCCTTATCTCAACTCTGGCTGATTGCCAACCATTGTCTTGCGAGTCGCTTCCGTAAGTTCAGAAGCTGCTCAACTCATCACCAAAATAAACTTGTTCTGGTCAAGGACTCTTTCAGATATTTATATTCCTTATCTCACTGTACTATGTGGGTCAAGGCCGCGCTTGCCTGTGTCTCCCACTTGTTCAGACTCGTATCCTACAACTGCTTCGATTCTTGTTTCATAACATCGTTGCATATCCTTTACGCGCTTATGTATTGCACTTTGCTTACATATTTTGCAATCTTGTTGTTCATTGATGAACAAACTTGTTTTTTCTCGTCGTCACATTCGATGCGTTTTTGTATTTATACTTGTTATGTCACGTTTCTCGCTGACTTAAGTATTTTTCATTGTTTATGGCTACTAGGTTGTTACCTATGGCGTTCTTGCCTTCAACTCGCATAGTTCCTTTGTTTATTTGGTATATTCTTATCCTTAATATATGTACTTGTTTCTATACGCTTTGTTTAAACTTGTCAATTCTCCTTTCGCATCTTATCGCAATCTTTACTAGTGCTTTATTTCCCGCAGCTTCTAGCTATTTTGTGCTTGAAGGTGTTGTTAATTTTCGTTATTTAACTCCGCTTTCCAATGACCCTGATGACCTGCTTCCACTTACACCTGGTCACTTCCTTACACGCACTTCTCTCTCTGCCCCTCCTCCCCTTCCCAATTCTTACAGGGATTCTAATCTACCTATCGTTTGGCGTAAACTTGAAGCCCTCCGTAATTCTTTTTGGAAGAGGTGGAACTTGGAATATTTAACTTCCTTGCAACGGAGACAGAAGTGGTTTCTTTCAGTCCCGACATTAAAGTGGGGGACTTGGTCTTGGTTAGGGATGTTTCCCCCCCCTAGTCTGGACCTTTGGTAGAGTGACCGAGTGTTATCCTGGAAGGGATGGGAGAGTCAGGGTGGCCAAAATCTTGACCACTGATGGTCCGATCACAAGACCACTTCTCTTCAATCGCTCCATTACCTTTAAATGTTTAACTGCTTATTTGTTCTCTGTTGGTGTTTCCCTCCCAGTACCCCTCCCAGTATGGTGTATTCTTGGAATACACGGTACAAGAGAATATAAAGATTAATGCTTTTGCATGTTCATTCCTTCTTCTTCATCAAACACCAACAGTGATCTTCTATTTTCTCTTTGATGATCATGTCGCTTATATCTTTTGTGAGTCTGTTCTAGATATATATATCTTCCATGACCCTCCTAGCGTCATCTAGCAGCGAATCTCTGAAGTTCCTCAATTTTTCCTGGTGCAAGAGGACTTCTTTTTCCATCTGGCCACCAGTTCTCGTTGCCATCGCCAGCTATCAACTCTTTGAAGACCATCTCCTCAAGAGAATTTAATTTCTTATGTTGGTTATTCTGATATGTATTCCTTTTGTCTCCTACCCCCACTCCTTTCCCTTCCTTGGACTCTCTGTGCTTCGCAGAGCAGGTCTCACTTCTAAGTCAGCAGTTGACTCGGTCAGTCAAGGCTCAACCAGAGCCAGTCTCCTCAAACCAAGAGACATTTTCTACGTTATACGCCATGTTGGCACTTTAAGTATCTGTCAAGGGAACTTCACCTTCGCCATGCAACAAAGATAAGTACCTACTTCAAGTTTTAACCTCATCTTCATGGTTTTAACTTCTACATGCTTTTAACGATATTTTATAGACAGCGTGAGATTACTTATTTTGGGGCAAAAGTCATTCTTCGCGGGATTTGCCATGTTGAGCTTTTGTTTGTATAAGCCAACCTTTCTAGAAAGGAGCTTTTCTTAAGCTATTTAAATGAGAAAACTTCTCACCACGTGGGATATTATCCAATACCCGCTGTCTATAAATTGCAAAGCTAGTTCCTCCGCTGGATTAACTTTGACCCCATTCTTCTATAAAGATCGTTCTGGAACCTTCCAGATCCTGTACTCTATCTGCGAGTCTTGCCGTCAGGTATTTTTCACTCACTTGTGAGAATACTATTTAAAATGAGGAATCTTCCTTATAAATTACTGCAATAGCGAACTTTCTTCCACCGTTGGAATGTTCTATGGCGCATTTAATTGTAATTCACAACTTTCTCAAGAAATAGACTCTCGCCTACCTAGTGCAACCAGTTATTTTCATCATTGCAATAACTTTCTTTCCCATAAACTTTCGTGTCTCTACAGTGAACTTTAGTGATAACTAGTGCTTGTCCCACTTTTCTACCGCGTCGCGATCGTCCGTTTACATTAAATAAGGCCATGAACATTGATCCTAAATCCCAACGATCTTTCCTCAACCTTCTACTAACAAACCATATTAATATAATTGTAACTTTTCTATAAGGTGTCACTCTACGAAGTGCCCTTCCATTTTGCTTGTTTATCATTAATTAATTTCTGTATAACTACGTGTTTCATACACGGTTCAAACTTACATTGTTTCTTCCCTATAATCAGGGAAAACTATTCTTTCAACTCTTGAGTGAGCTATTTCTAGGTCTCCCGAAATGGAAACTGCCCCATTTGGCTCGTGATTCCTACTTAACCATAGGAAGTCTAGAACCTTCCTTTTGACTTTCTCTTCAGGTTTCACCGTAAGTGACCTGCTCTCTTTTGTATAATTGTTATAAAGTATTTCAGTTTAAATATAAGAAATTGTAGGAACTTCTATCTTATTCTTCATGTTTTTCTTATTGTTATTTTCGAAGTTGTCACTCTTTCTAGAATATTCTCTCAGAAATTTCTTAAAGTACACTCCTTGTACTCAATTTAATGTTTAAACTTTAATTACTTCATTTGTCTTTTTTAAATCTTATAAAGATTTTAGAACATATATAAGGTTTGAAACCTCATAAATTGTCAATTGCCTGGAGCAAACGTTTAATGTATTCTGAGGTCTGTGACCCAAAATTTGTTAAACAAATTGAAAATATATTTGTTAAAGTTATCAACTTCTTTTGAATTGTTAAATAAATTAAGCGTTTCTTTTCGCTTTCTCATTTTTCTAGTACAACGGTTAGGCAAGATCCTGTTTTCCTTGGCTCTCCCTACTCAATGCCATTAAATCTATTAATAGGGCTTTCACCACTCGTTGCATTTGAGCAAGAACTCTTAGTGATAATCTCGTTAAAGTTTCTCTTAGCTTCAATAGCTAATTCTAACTGGCCAGTAAGGCAAGTAAAGCTCGCTACGCCAGCTACCTGCTTGTGGAGATCCTCTCCGAAAAACTTATGGTCAGTTTTCTAAAAGATAAGTGTTTCTCTTTGTCTAAACTTTTAGCCGGCTCCTCGCTGAGTAAAAGCTTAGCCATTTCCAAATGCAACCATTGGTTCATTTACCAAAATTACTCCCCAAGGTATAATTTTTTATCATTATCTTTCTTGGAAGCACTTGGTCGCTTTTTCAGGAACTCCATAATTTTGAAAACTGGAATTACCAAACCTGATTCAAATTATTGGCATTCTTCGAATTACTTTGCAACAACGAATTTCTTTGAACAGACATACAATAAACCTGTTACTCTCAGTCTTGCCAGACTACCACCCTTCCCCATAGTAAGCAGATGCATGCTTGAGGGGGAATATACTAAAGCCACTCTCTTGCAAACCGCCCAAGTTCTAGCTGTGTTTCCCGTCAGCTTAGACCAAGCCCTTACCCACTTTAGGTATCCTAGAGCGGATTTGCAGTTGCAACCGCCTCTAAGTGCATTAAAAGTTAAATTTATAACTTTTATGTGACTCTCCTCCTATTTTTCTATCCTTTTTCTCCAGTCCGAAACCTATCTCCTTTTCTTAATCATCTTCCCTTGGTGGTTAGGTTATTCCTCAGCCAATAATCTACCCACATGTCATTGCGTTGCTCCAATCACGAGTAATCAATGATTTTCCTTGGTATCTTCCCCTTCCAATCTCGTTTTTATTCTCAAACGGGGAAGGACAGGGTCATTATTCGACCCCCCAACCTCTTGCAGACGATTTAAGTAGGTCAACGAGATTGACATGGCTCCATGAGTCTCCTTCTACAATTCTGGGGCTATTAGTAAAATGTCAAACTCTCCACTTCTGTGTTCCAAGTCCAGCATAGCCTACTCCATGTAGTCCAATAAAGCTGTATTCCACTCATTTCCCCTGCATTATTTCAATAAATAATGTCAGTATCAACTGATATCACACCAGTGATTAAATATATACTTTCCTCTAGGGGTTTTTACAACGAAACTCCCTCAACAGATCTCGGGTTCGTTCCCTGGTGGAACCTTCATTCAGAGCTCAACTTATCTCCGAGATCCACGTTCGATACCAGTCAGCATGACCCCCTCGGGTTCAATTAGCCCCTATCACCTGATGAGGGAATTTATTTCCTTTATCAGAAATTTGTACACATAACATTTCATGATCCATATCAGCGCACTTTAAGAAACTAGCTATATTTTTGCGCACACAAATAAATAGCCCACCACATCCCTTCCCCCGATCCCTTCTGTACATTTCGTAGGTCCCTTGAATTATTTTGCTACTATTTATGTCCTCATATAACCAAGATTCAGTTGCAATGACAATGTCCGGAGAATACGTCTCTACAAGATTCCAAAATTCAATTAATTTATTTGCTAAACTCTGACAATTAACCTGCAGTAATCTTAGAGTCTTACCTCCGCAGCAAATATCTCGAAATAGCTCCTTCAGTTCCCATCGGCTGGCAACCTCTGGACCTGCTCCTCCTCACAAAAGCCGGCACGAACCGATGACCCTGTCATGTAGGCTCCCCAGGTTAAAATCGCCCCGTCGATGTAGATGCAGCCCGTCTCGGGCGAAGTCACGGCCACCAATCCAGCAGTCAGCTTCTACGTACACTAATCCCAGTTGTGCACATACCCAGTCCAGGCGGTCATTTACAGTCTTAACTCGCCATAACGGAACATCTCCCCGCCGAACAATGCCACTCATTATAATATTTGCATTTCTAAACTTGCTTTTAGCTTTTCTGCCTAGTTCGTAGAGCTCCCCCATGATGTAATCAGCTGTAGCCCTCTTCTTCAAATCGTTCGTCCCAACATGTAGCAACAACACTTTAACTTTGTCACAGTCCTCTACTTTTGATTCTTCCACTTGTTGGGCAAGCTGGTCAATTTTAATCCCCGGATAACACCGCACTTTCGCACCTGATTTCCTCGAGATATTCGCACTCCATCGTATCATTGAATCACCCATTATGATAACGTCATCCTCAGTTTGTTCCTGCACGCCCTCTTCCACACTGATCCCAGTAGAATGCCGTTCAGTCACATCCTTCACCGTTTCTTCTGATTCACGAAGCTTTGCTCTAAGTTCCTGTATTATTTGACCCCTTGCTTTGATTTGCACCCTCAAACAGCCCGGCGTATCACATACTTTACAAAACCAATTTCCGACATCACAATCCTCCTTCTTGACCTTAATACAGCCGAGGTGAAACCATTTCTCACATAGTCCACACTCAACACCATTCTTCAATGTTTTACTGCACGTCGAACACTTTAAAGCTGCCACTGGATCATTTGCCTGATTCACATTTGGAGTAACAGGCCGTGGATTCACTTCCACTCCACCAATAACTAGCAATGCAGCTATCTCTAGGGCTATGAACCACAAGTTGCTAGGTCCCGTACGCACACACAAACACCGGAAATCCCGACTACCCTTCGCATACCACAGTCCGATCCTCGCCCGACAACACTCCAGAGAACAACCCATTTCAGCACACCTGAGAGCTCGGGAAAAACACGACCTTTCACTTTGACTGCCAACTGATAACTTCCAACTTCCTTGGTACTCAGTGCTATGAAAAACAAATTACTTTTATCTAAATATGGACTTTAACATCATGAATTTAATTTAATAAATGTATAGTATCACTGTTATGATTTTCGCTATCGTTTTACCCTCCAGGGTTGGCTTTTCCCACGGACTAAGTGGGTAGATTATAGGCTAGGGAATAACCCACCCACCAAGGGAAGATGATTAAGAGAAGGAAGTAGATTTGGGATTGAAAAAGAAGGATAGAAGAATAGGAGGAGAGTCCCACAAAAGTAATAAGTTTAGTGTTAAACACACTTAAAGGTGGTTGCCACCGCAAATATGTGCTCGGGTACCTAAAGTGGCTACGAGCTTGGTCGAGGCTAACGGGAACCGCAGCTAAAGCTTGGGCAGTTTGCCAGAGAGAGGCTTTAGTGTGTTTCCTTCCAAGCACGAATGAAAGTACTATAGGGAAGGGTGATGGTCTGGCCAGACAGATAGTAAAAGCTTTATTGTATGTGAACGAGGGCATAAACCTAGGAAGAGCTAGGAAAGCCAGGATCCTGCCTAACTGTAGTGTCAGAGAAATGATGAATCCAAAAACAAATATTTAATTTATTTAACAATGCAGGAAGTTTGAGGAAATTAACAATTATGCAATATAAATTTAATGAACATGGTTCATTTGAACCTTTTAGCCAATAGGTTCGCAGACCTCTTAACATCAAACAGTTGCTCCAGGCAATTGACAATTTTTAAGGTTTTTTAACCGTGTATTAAAATCTTGGTAAGATATCATAAATAGGCAAAATGGAATAATTAAAGTTTTAACATTTACAGGAGTACAAGCAGTGTACTATACGAAACCTTCGAAAGAACATTCTAACGAGAATAACAACTTCGAAGATAACAAAATGGAAAACATAAGGAATAAAAAGGAAGTTCCTACAACTTCTTATATTTAAACAGAATTACTTTGTGAGATTTATACAAAGAGAGCAGGTCACTTACTTTGAACCTGAAAAGTTAATCAGAAGGAAGGTTCTAGACCTTTTATACTTTGAATAAGACTCGCCAGTCAAATGAGGCAGTTTTCATTTAGCGAGACCAAAAAATAACTCACTCAGGAGTTGAGAGAATTGTTTTCCCTGCTTTTGAAGGGAGGAACAATGTAAATTTAAAACTTGTATCACACAAGAAATTATGCAGAATTTAATTAATGTTAAACTAGCAAAGTTGGAAGGGCACTTCGTAAGTAACACCTTATAGAAAGTTGCATTTTCATAAATAATGGTTGTTAGTAGAAGGTTAAGGAAAGATCATTGGGATATAGGAACAATGTTCATGGCCGTATTTAATATAACCGGACGATCGCGACGCGGTAGAAAAGTGGATCAAGCACTGATTAATACTATAGTCTGTAAAGATGGATGCAAAGTTCACTATAGAAACACTAAAGTTCATGAAAAAGAAAGTTATTGCAATTATGGAGATAACTGATTGCACTATGTAGGTGAAAGTCTATTTCTTGAAAAAGCTGTAATTTACAATCAAATGCGCCGTAGAATTTTCCAGAGGTTCCAGCGGAGGACGAAAATTCACTATTGTAGTAATTTAGTTTTAAACAGAATTCTCCCAAGTACGTGAGAAATACATGATGGCAGGACTCGCAGATAGAAAACAAGTTCTAGAAGGTTCCAGAACGACCTTAGCAGAAAATGGGGTTTGAGAAAATCCAACGGAGGAAATAGTTTTAAAATTATAGGCAGCGGGTATTAGATAATATCCCACGTAGCGAGAGGATTTCTCGTTTAAATAGCTTAAGAAAAGCTCTTTTATAGTAAGGTTGGCTAATACAAGGAAAAGCTCAACATGGCAAAACCCACGAAGAATGATTATTGCCCCAAAAGTAAATAATTTCACACTGCCTATAATTAAAATCACTTGGAAGTTAAAACCATGAAGATGAGGTTAAAACTTTCTAAAAATGGTACTTATCTCGATTTCATGTTGAAGTCGGAGTTCCTTATGAAGACTATCTAGCCAACATGGCGTAGAAGAGGGTGTGCCTCTTGGTTTGAGGAGGCTAAGCTCGAGCGGAGCTTTGACTGATCGAGTCAACTGCAGACGGAGGAGTGAGAGCAGCATAACGAAGCACGGAAGGACCACGGAAGGGGAAAAGAGTGGGGGTAGGAAACAAAAGGAGAACATATAAACATTGCCAACTTTACAGAAAGAAAATAATCTTCTTTTGCTGAGCTGGTCTTCAAAGAGTTGACAAAAGTATCTGGTAGCCAAATGGATGTGGAATTCCTCTTGCGCGAGGAAAAGTTGAAGAGCTTCAGAGATTTGTTGTTATATGACGCTAGGTGGGTCACAGAATATATATCTGGAACAGACTCACACAAAATATAAGAGATTTGAACATAAAGGAGAAAACAAATGATCACTGTTGGTGTTTGACAAAAGGGAAGGAAAGAACGTGCAAAAGCATTCAAAATTATGATCTCAGGTACCGTGCATTCCAAGAATGCACCACTAAGCGAGGGATCCCACCTCTACCGCCACTGAGGGCAGTGTCCTGGAGCTTGAGACTCTGAGTCTGGGATACAACTGGGGTGTGTGACCAGCACTACTCCAGGCGGCCTCACCTGCAAAGCGAACAGTGGGCCTGATGAAGGGATGGGAAGAGTGGGACGGTTAGGCAAGGAAGTGGGAAGGAGGCGGCCGTGGCCTTAGAGTAGGAACCATCCCGGCATTTGCCCGAAGACGAAATGGGAAACCACGGAAAACCACTTCGAGGATGGCTGAGGTGGAAATCGAACCCCCTCTACTCATTTGGGCCACCCGAGGCTGAGTAGACCCCGTTCCAGTCCTCATACCACTTTTCAAATTTCGTGGCAGAGACGGGAATCAAACCCAGGACCTCCGGGACGGCAGCTAACTATGCTGACCGCTACGCTACGGAGGCGACCTGTTATGATAAAAAAAGACCCTGTTGTGTTTTTCCCCCATTATTATTGACTAATAGTTTGAAATATTATAATAATAAACAATCATATAAATAGTGTTTGAATTTAAAATTATAAACAATCATATAAATAGTAATTGAATTTAAAATTATAAACAATAAAAAAGAATGAATGTGTATTATTATTAACTAATAGTTTCAATATAATAATTATAAACAATAATACAAATAGTGTTTCAATTTAAAATTATAAACAATAAAAAGTAATTACAATGAATTATTATTGACTAATAGTTTCAAATTTCATAATTATAAACAAAAAATATAAATAGTGATTGTACTAAATAATAAAATAAGTTGAAACGTTATGGGCTTAAGGGTTGCTTGTTTATTAAACACCCTCCTCACGCACTGCAAGCACTAGTAAAGAAATAAAAGTAAAAAACATGTTTTAAATCTAGTCATAGTAGCATATAAAATAATTAACAAGTTTAGGACTACGTTGTTTTTTGTTATTATTATTATTATTTTGTAATAAAACATGTCATTATAATTTTGTTTGTACAAAACCATGTGACCGTTAAAAATAATGTTTATTATTATTATTTTATAATAAAACATGTCATTATGATTTTGTTTGTACAAAACCATGTGACCATTTAACACAATGTAACGTTAACTTTAAAATATGTATTTATTTATTTATTTATTTATTTATTTATTTAGTAAATCATATTGATGTTTTTACTTGTTTTTGCAATGCATGAGTGAGTGTGCTAAATGAACAAGCTATCCTTAAGCGCATGACGTTTCAACTTATTTTAAAAACTATACATGTACATAAAAAGAAAGTAAAAAAACATGCATCATAGGCAATGTTTGTATTGACATAGCCCTAATGGCTAAAAAAAATTCTCTCAATAAAGAGTGAACTTATAAAAAAAATACCATTTACCTATAGTCATTATAGGCATTATTGTATTAATGTAGCCCTAAAGGCTAAAAACCAAACAAAAAAGTTAAGATTATTATTATTACTATTATTATTATTATTATTGAGCCTCCGTGGCTTAGGCGGCAGCACGCCGGCCTCTCACCGCTGGGTCCGTGGTTCAAATCCCGATCACTCCATGTGAGATCTGTGCTGTTCAAAACGGAGGCAGACTGGTTTTTCTCCGGGTACTCCGGTTTTCCCTGTCAAAATTTCATTCCAGCAACACTCTCCACTATCATTTCATTCCATCTGTCATTCATTTAATCATTGCCCCAGAGGAGTGCGTCAGGCCTCGGCAGCCGGCACAGTGCATATCCTCGCCGCTAGATGGGGGCTTCATTCATTCCATTCCTGACCCGGTCGGAGACTGGAAGCAGGCTGTGGATTTTCATTTCATTATTATTATTATTATTATTATTATTATAAACCATCAGCAACAATTAATAAACGTCAAAACTGTTGAGCACTGAAAAAATAGTTTTTTGTTTTAGTAAGACATCAATAAACAGCAACAACAACAAAAAGTTATGTCTTGCGTACAATGATTATTCATTATCTAGTTTTACAAAACGAATCATACAACGATTATTTTTTTCACCCTCATAGATTAAATACACAGGGTGAATACTCGAATTGACATCTTCCATGACATTATCAGGTAGGTTATTAAATCGTGTGGGAAGAAATGTCTCAAAGTCTTGACAAATGCAAAGAGCTCGTTCACCGAATTTCGTTTTTAATTTTCGTATTTTATGAATGCGAAATGGTGTTTGTGTAGGCAATTCACTCATTTTCTTGCGTACAAGGCCGCAATCTTGGCCAATGGCGTTCAAGGCGTCCATGCTTGGCTTGGCTATAAGGATAGGAAAGAGTGTTATTTTTTTAACACTCTCATCTTTATATAACAACACCACCACCACCACCACCACCAACAACAACAACAACAACATTGTCAATACATTAAAGTGTGTTGTTTTTAAGCCTGAACGTTTAATGCCTAAAGTTGTAGATAGTATTGGATAAATTAACAAAAATATAATCATGTTTGTAACAGATACACGATAACTGTTGAACCAATATCAACAGCCAATTTTTTTGTGTTTCATGGTTCACATGACGTAAATAGGTATACTGTTGTGAATGACAATTATCATCGATAAGAAAAAATTGTGTTTTCGTGCGTATGACATCCATTAATAGTGCTTGATGAATTTCTTGCCACGGACCACGTCCATGAAAACATGTGTTTTTAACACTGGAAGAAGCAACAACTGTGTTTGCTGAATATAAACTAGGCTGTCTGCAATATGGTGATTCATATTACCATACATGTTCATGTTTTTCTAAAAGAGAGAAAGAAAGAAATAAACCAAGCTATCATTTTAACCTATTTTTTAAGCTAAAAATAAACCAAAACCTTTGTTTTAAATTTTGTTTTAAATTAAAAAAAACAGTAGTTAATATCATAGGGTAAAGAGTGGTTGCTAAAAATTACATTAATAACGTTCTAAAGCATGATTAGAAAAATCAATTAAAATGTATTTATAGGGATAGGGTTCAATGACTTGCGCATCTGCTAATGAAGTGGCGCAAAACACTAACCATTGCCACTGTCGAAACGTATTTTCAAAATTTGGTAAATATGTAAATGGTGTTAAATCACCACTATCTTTTATTAAAAATAGTGGAGCTCTGACATCTATAAAATCTAAAATAAGGTTTTGGTTTAAAGGTTTATTTCCATATAAACCTGTTTTTTGTATGGGTACAACTAAGACTTGTTTATGTTGTATCATCAGTAACTGATCTTCAACTTCTGAGCAAAGGGCTTCATACATTTTTTTTAAGATAAATAACAAATTGCAAAATTATTATTATTATTATTATTATTATTATTATTATTATTAACATGTCATGATTCATATTATTTGTTATATGGGTGGTTCAATAATTTGTGCCAACAGTTTCTTTGACAGATTAACAAAAACGTAGGCATGTGAACAATGTTCGCATGACCATTGTATTACCTTTCGGTAAAACGCATGTAAAACAAACAAATCATTGTTCCACACTGTGTAGCCTACTTCTAAAAGTTGACATTCATTTTCTTCGTTTTCAGCCAAAAACATGAATTTGAAAATTATTTAATAGAAAATATTTTATGAAAATTAGGTGTGAATCATTTTCAACATCGTTTGGAGCTAAATGTATGCCTCTGTTGACAATAGGTATTAGTATATAATCTCCTTGTTGAATCAATTGTATACGATTCCCATTTCGACGTGCAAATTCGCAGTGCATACTAATGGATACCTATAAAGGTAAAGTTAACATAGCATGCAATTTATTAACCATGTCTATATCCAAGAAACAAAACAAAAAACAATACAAATTTAAACTGGAGTATGTGTTTTTCATAAACATGAATACACTATAAACTAAAAAAATTAGCCAAATGTCTTTTTTTGGAAGTAAAGTATGTTCCTAAAAGCCGAATCCAACAAAAAAAACACAACAGCAACATATGCATCACATATTATTGTTGTTAGTTTCTAATTGACCGTATTCTATGTGGTGAATATTGATTCATAGGTAACGTAAAATTAAGTTGACGAAATGCTTGTTGACGATATGAAGTGGTTCCTTCCTCAGCAGGGAATTTATAAAAGTGCAAACAAAACATATTTGACGTTAGTGGAAAATAGACATTAAACAAGGGTTTTGTGCATAGCGTACACCAAAAAACTGGAAAATTATCCTCATCCGCTAATTTAACAATCTCTTGTTTCATCGTTAAACCATACCATGATTTATGAATTACTTATGTAGATACATTATCTTAAAAACCAAAATTTAACATACAGGATTTGCAATAGCGATGAGTTGGATCATGAAACAGCACATCATCATCATCATCATTAATGATGCTCTTATAAAAAGTGGTATCAATGCGCACTTTAATGTTTTTATACTCTAAAGGATAGGCTACACGTTGTGGATTATAATTTACCATCGTTTCATATTCATTAAACGTAGTGTGTTTGGTAACAATAAAAGAATCTTGATCATGGTTCATCATTGAATCTGAAAAGTAGTTATAGACATTTTACTAAGTATGCATATTTAAAAAATATGTTCATTTATACACTGTCTGTCTCCTAAGTGAATAGCAAAAATAAAATAAAAAATAAGCAAAACATAAAATAAATAAATAAATAACCATCTGTCTGTTGACTTTTTATTTTATTTTTTATTTTTATTTTTTCATGCATTAGGTTTAAAAAACAATTTCTGATCAGATATTTGCCTGGTGTTGTTTTGTAATACATCATGTCTACTGAGGATGGGTGGTCAGTTTGCTAAAACATGTGGCTTATTAAGCCAGCTCCTGGAGAGGCCTATTAAGCTACATGTCTACTGAGGGTGGATGGTCAATTTGCTCAAACATGATGCTTATTAAGCCAACACCTCGAGAGGCCTATTAAGCTGCATGTCTACTGAAGATGGGTGTGCAGTTTGCTGAAAAATGAGGCTTATTAAACCACTAGCTAAAATAAAATAAAATAAAATAAAAAGCCAACATGTTTTAATCAAGCCTGTGCACAGTGAGGCATGCAAACGTTGATGCATGCCTCTCTTTATGCATTGACAGGCAAATAGCATAAGACATAGAGTTTATATACATCTATTTACATACATTCACACATCCTTGCTTACATCCATGCACACAGGTTAAAAAACAAAACATTATATGATAGACTAAAATTTGTTTATTTTGTATTCCGAGGCTCAACATGGCATCACGCACTTGATAGCAACCAAACCAAACACTTGCCGTATTGTACAATAACAATAGCAACAACCATTACTGGTTATAACCAAAGGGAACGCTTGTCATCATATCCTGACACCACTGCCTTTTATCATCCAACAAAGCAAGTGTTTGTTTCCGTTGTTTCATTAAAAATAAATTGTGGTTTTTAGACATAATTCTAAACTGACTATGCGTCATGCCTGTGTGGGTTTGAAGGACAAGTAAATAATCATCCACACAGAGCCTTTTCACCACATGTTGGCAAATTCCTTTGGCTCGCATTGATTCACATTCATTCATCTGTCGAAAACTATACATTTTCGGAGCGAGCCCCACAAATTCAGTCATCATTGTGTCTGAACACTCATCTTTCATTAAACCAATTTCTTTTTTGTTCAGACGGGGGATATCGAACACGTTCTTCTCGCAAAACGCGGACGTGTCAAACCATTTTGGGTTTTCTTTCACAACGACATACGGATCACAGTCACGGATATGGTAAATAAAACTATCCGTGTCTGTATATAACAAGGAAATGGTACCAAATTGCCGCATTGCAAAACCATAATGAAATTTATACATATGCAATTTTGAATAATCTAAAATGACTTGGCCTAAATAGATAGGTTTATTCATGACCACTTTAGTTTTTGAACGTTCAATAGAAACTAAATCATCATCAATAACGTTTAAAGATTTAAAATTTGGTTTTGAGCGCCCCATCCGCCATGCCATGTGTTCACCAATTTTATGTCTCTATACTGCCGCACATTTTTAAGACTCTTGCCATAAATACAATTATTCATAAGTTTTAAAAAAAATATTTGAAATGGCTGAGTGGCACTTTGTCTGTGAGCGGTATTTAAATCCATGTAAGGTTTCAACCACGGTTTCTGACAAAATAAATACCTCTATGGATTTTTTTCAGGGTTAAGCCCTGGGCTAAACATTCTACCAGCATGTCAATGTGCAATATATAGTGATTTTTGTCATATAAGGTACACATCATTTTTTTATGATTACCCTTACTCTCGGGCGGCACCATTTTCTCTATACAAAAGGGGAAATCACCATGTCGCTGTCTGAGATCGGGGGGATAAGCTAAGTCAACGTCAAGAACATATCCTACATTCTGTTGCTCGCTTGCGCTATGCACATTAAAATCTTTAATTTCATCCTCAGACAGCCAGACAAAGTTTTTAAACGGCAGTGGTCTGCTCATAGCGAAACCGTATAAATTATTTACATCGAAATACATCAAGTAAGATTCTGGTTCTTTGGGACAATAATGAGGCATGTAATGATTATTTGACTTGGCATGTCGCTGATTAAGCGATACGAACCCTCCACGAATCCCTTTTTCCATCATCAGTACCATATCTGGGTCTGTCAGTAAATCAAGCTCAATTTGGGTGAAAAGACTGCGTCATTCCCTTTGGGCAGCACTAGCTTTACTGCCGGCTGCCCTTCGCAGTCTCCCCTATGTCGTTTCAAAAGTTCATTAGTTCTAAAATACCGAAGTGAGCGCTCACAAATGGGCATTTTACCATCATGGCTGGACACTTGGCTGCTTACCAATCTACTCAAATTCTTTACCCAACAATAATGGCTTTTATCCCCATGAGACAAAAGTAATAAGTGAATGTGATATTGTTTTGTCTCTTTGGTGACATACAAGGGACACACAATATTGGATCTATCGACACCATACACCATGAAAGAGAAATTTGGAATATCTTTCTCAAATAAATGAATTTTATCTGGAGACATGGGAAATGAAACACGTTCCAAATTCAGAGTTTGCTTTAAGTGGTTAAGCATAGCTTTGTACATCCCTGGTCTACTAACATTTTGATTATTTTGACAGGGTTGCAGGCAACTAGCTATACTCCATAAAAAGCAGTAATCGTCTGTGTTACATACATTAATTATTGCCTTTCTCAAAGCCAAAAAGCTCGGTGTGGGAATATAGCTACTTCCTGCATTCAATGGATTGTATTTACAAATATAAATTTGTAAATATGCAATGCTATTTAGAGCCAGGCCACTGGGTCCGTCTTGTAACTTATCAAATTTATTGATAAGTCCATCAATAGCATTTTTGTGATACCATATTTCTAAATTATCGGATATCAGTAATTTTTCCATTTTTGTACAAAGATTAAAGCTATGTTTTTCTTCAACATTATTTTAATGAGAATAAACTCGCATAGTAATTCGAAATTTATTTTTAAGGCGTGATGCTTTGTTAAACCTTGTCTGCTTTCACCCAGAAAAATAGATAAACACGATTCTACAAATTCTTTAGGGGATAGACAGTTTTTCACATTATGAATTCGACCTGAATATAGTCTACTTTTAAAACATTTGGCTAACGGTTGCCATTCTAAGTCTTGATACATGGACGTAGACATAATTAAAAAATCAACAGTAAATTAATAGGATAATCCGAAAAAACCAGCAAATACATGTCTTCAGACACTGGCACAAACTCTCACTCACTCACTCACACACACGAACACAAGTTGTAGCAACTGGTGTTTCTCCAACTGCAAGTGGCTGAGGCTCCAGTAAATAACCAATTAGATGCAAATGTTGGATAATGCTTCCTTTTTTAATATATATCTGAAAAGCAAAGCAATAAAACCCATTATTAGTTATATATATATAATCAGTAAACATATGGATTAATTCAGTTATGGCACATAATAACAAATCACTCAAAAGAAAGGTTTAGGCTATGCAATAGGATTATTTTGTTAGTCATGTGGCCTCCTAAGAGGCCAAGTGCAGGTCTTTCTAGTTGACGACCGTGAGTGACCTGCGTACCGGAATGAGACATGGAATGGATAATGATCAATGAAACTGGGCTAGAATGTGAAAGGAAGCGGCCGTGGCCTGTCAAAAGGCACCGTCCCAGCATTTGCCTGGCGTTGAAAATGGAAAACCATGGGAAACCATTTCAAGAATGGGTGAGGGTTGGGGCTCGAACCCACACGTCTATCGAGTTAGCAGAGTGCTTGGCCCCATGACCTAACGCTGTTCTTTAGCCAGCATAGCCACTGCTATTGGTAATAGGATTATTCATATGCACAGACATAATAAGACACTCACTCGGAAAAAATAGAAAGCTAATTTTTGCACAAACAAAACAAAAAAAATACCTTTTCATTATCAAAAATTGTAGCTTAGTGGGCTACGCTGCTACCCCCAATCGTTTGGTTGGCATGCACACAGTTTAATTCTGGAACAAAAAATAGTTATATTCCATAAGTTCATGTATTAGTATTAAATAAAATGGCATTCATTCATTCATTTTAGCCTAAGTCATACACAAAATGTACATACCTTTTACAAATTAATAATATTTTTTGTCCTTTATATATATAACAAATTTGTTGTTGTTGTTAACGTTGATTTATCTGCAACAACAAAAATACGTACATACCATTAAGTTATTAAATCAACTTTCAAAATAATCCATCAAATAACAATAATTTATTCAATAACATTATGATAACAAATATACATACCTCGTCGTTTTAGTTGATGTTTAAATATATCGATGTTTTTTATTATTAAATTAATTAATTAATTAATTAGCGCAAGCTAACGGCTCTGCACAATCGTCTGTATCAAACAATAACTCGCAAAGTAATGAACATGATACACTGTTTCGCTACATATATAATGTGTCTATAAATTTGCCAACACGTTAATTCTCACCCTGTATTAAAACACCCATTGCAAGTAATGACAGACTGAGTCAGAAAAGTATTAACATTGGCAGTTCACATAACTATGGGCCTAACATGACTTTGCCACTGTGCAGCCCGTGAGAAGTTCAACATAAGCATTTTCAAAACAATGTCCTGAGAGCGTACCAACCTTGAAGCAAAGTATCAGTTTATCACATATAGCAACAGCTACTCTCACTATCTCCCTTTGTTTCCCAACGACAAAGTTGCAAAGGCAGGCAGGCAGACAGGCTTCCCACACACATATACTTACATGCATTCTTATTGTGATAAGGAGCTAAGGTTTCTCTCTTGCTCACATTCCCAACTCGCAGTGACTTCTGTTAGCAAAACTATTTTTCTATAGCAGTAAGGCTCAGTATGTATGTTTAGCAAAAAAAATTGTGTTTGACAAAACAATCCAACGTCACTTCAAATCTCTTTCTTTAGCACACTTTCCTCAAATATCTGGAAAACATAATGGAAAAACATAAAACCATAAAAAATGGAAAGGAGGCGACCGTGACCTTACAGTAGGAACCATCCCAGCATTTGTCCAAAGACAAAGTGGAAAACTACTGAAAGCCACTTCAAGTAGGCTGAGGTGGGAATCGAACCCCCTCTACCCAATTGACCACTCGAGGCTGAGTAGATCTCCACCGTTCCAGTCCTCACACCACTTTTCAAATTTCGTGGCATGGCCGGGAATCGAAACCGGGACCTCCAAGGGCGGCAGCTAACCATGCAGACCGCTATGTTAGCGAGGCGATTAAAAACTAGGTTTAAAAAAACGTGCATAGGTTTTGCACCTAGCGAGTTGAAATTTATAGTGCCGGTAGAGAGAGTAAATAGCAACCATTCATCACAAACATACTTTTTTCGTCAAGTTCACCGTTTCCAAAATAGTCAGCATTTTTTCAAAATTTATTTTCTTTTGGCATACACCCTTGAAACTTGCTTCCCACCTAGAGGGCATACTGTGCCCGTCAGAGGAGCTGCCAGGACAGCCAACAACAGAAATGACTTCCCTAACATCTCATCCGCCGGACCTAATTGCCGAGAGGATCAGGTGAACTTCCAAACAGGCCAAAGCAGCACGAGAATCCATCGTCCACGGGGATCGTGGTACATGGTGACAATGGTCATAGACTGCCTAAGGAAAGGTTCACCTTAAAAGCTAGACTGAGAAAAGAAATATCCAGACTTATGTAAAACATCGTGAAGATTTATTTTAGAATCAACAAACCCCCATCCTAGTTCGGAGGGTTTCCATCGGCTAATCCGCAAGCTAATAAATATTCAAAAATAAAGAGCTGGTCCCTACCTGAGAAGTTACAGTAAACCCTCGCGAAAGATCTACCTCACAATAATTAAAGCTACAACAGCAACGCTAGGAAAATGGTACGGCGGAAAACCCTAGGTCAAGTTACAAGATCAAGCTAATATCGGAATTTACATTTAACAGAGCAGCAAAACAAATCGACGGTACCAAGTAGTAACATTGTAACTCACTTTTTTATGGTTTTGAGTTAAGTTAACCAATGAACTAACATTGAAATTATCTATCATTTAAGCCATAAAAAATTGTATGTTTGCAATTGAAAAAAGAAGTTATTTCCAAAAATATTAATATTGTAACAGTAACCAGATCCTATGTTACAGGTATTAACATTGTATCTTGAGTTACAATTATACTACTCGAAGCTTTTCATTGTTGTGTAACATTGTTGAATTTTAAATTATATTGTTAGTTTTGTTTTATCGTGTTTCCTACACTGCTACAACATACGAATAGCGCTTCTATTGTTTTGCCGCCAATTCACAGCTGATGGTCTGCAAATGGATGCTAAAGAAGCTTGCATTGCATCCTCTTTGTCATTATTTCTAAGTGTTCTTTAAGTGAAACCATGAGTGATTTTAGTTCCCGCACAAGAAAAATGGTGCAAATGGCACTGAATATCGTCGAAAATAAGGAAATAATTAGTTTAGGTAAGTGTTTTTGGTATTATAATAATAACAACCACAATTACTGTTGTTGTTATTAACAGCTTCATTCTTTAAATTTTAATTAGAGGAAATAATATTTGACTGAATTGCCTAGAGAGTCATTGCTTGTGTAAGTTTTATCTGCAGTCGTTACTCTATGATATTAATATTCCTTTTTTTATTTTAACATCTCAATCACAGTATCATCGGACTTTCTCAATGAGGATACTACAGTGGGAAGTTCTGTCCCTTCTACAAGCAATAATGATGCCCCCATGACATATAATGAAGGTGTGTTGATTACTTCTATGCTGTAAAATGGACGTTAGTGAAGTAGGAAAAATGATTTGAATTTAATATACCGAATGCATATTTATGAAGTCCTTATCTATTTTTCTTTACAGGTCAATACCACGTAATTTCCAACGTAAACCCGTTGTCAGATATTTACAGTGAGGACCGGACTATAGTCTCCTTCCCTCCTACAGTTAATGTTGTATCGAGAAAGCCATCTGAAGGTAAATTTCATTGTACATATTCACTAATTAGAGCGTTAAGCTATGAAGTGAATGTTATTTCTTACTATGAGGCACTGAGATCACTAGAAATTTATTTTAGCGAATTTTATTATTCACAGACGCAGGAGAAAGCCCTAACCCATTACCAGATACCTTGAAGAACACTTCCATACAAGACAGTGAGCCGAGTGACCAGAGTACATCTTTAGATGTAAGTACGTCTTCGAATACAACCTTTGATAACAATGAAAATAAAATAAGAAAGAGTAGAAAGGTTCCAAAGAAAGACACCCCAGGAAGGAAAGGTCCAAGGAATGTGAATAATCGGAACGTAGAACAATGCAAAAAAGCTAGAGGTATGGGACAGTCGTATGTAAGTCGCAATACTGGTAAAACTGTACCAGCCAGAGAACTAGGACCAGGTTGTGGTGTGACATGTCGTTACAGCTGTAAAGTTAGGATTAATAATGAAGAGAGATTGCAATTATTCGGTAAATTCTGGAGTATTGAAAGTCATACACGTAAATGGGATTTCATTGCTCGATGTGTTACAAAACTAGACAAAAAGCAACAAACCGTGAAAGGGAATTCTAGAAGAAAATGTAGCTTACTATACTCATTTGAAGTCAACGGAAAATTTGTGAAAGTATGCAAAACAATGTTTCTTCATACTTTAGGCATAAACGATATGTGGGTCATGTCCGCTCTAAATAAGGCCGATAGCTCTGGATCTGGTGCTATTTCCCCAGACAAAAGAGGAAAACATGTCAATAGAGGTAGGCAAATTATAAAACATTCTATAAAAGAAAGTGTAAGAGCCCACGTTGCTTCCATTCCCGTTGTTGAATCCCACTATTTGAGGAAAGAAACTAATCGTAAATATTTTGAAGAAGTGCTGTCTATAGGGAAACTCTTTAAGTTGTATGAAGAATGGGCAAAGAAAATGGGATACCAGGAACTTGCAACTGCCCGCCAATATAGAGACATATTTGTATCAGAATTCAATATAGGTTTTTCTTTATACCTAAGAAGGATCAATGTAAGTTATGCAACCTTGACAGAAATTCAGATCAAGAACAGAAGAACGACCTACAAACAGCATATGAAACTCACCGTACAGTCACAGAATTTCTCAGGGAAGTTAAGGAAAAAGAGAAAATGAGAACGATTGATGATCCTACTGTATGTGTAGCTTGTTTTGATTTACAAAAAGTTCTGGTAACACCACAAAGTGAAGTAAGTTTGTTTTATTACAAACGAAAATATTCGACTTACAACTTCACTGTATATGACTTGTCTAAGCATGAAGGTTACTGTTACGTTTGGCATGAATCGATAGGGCAAAAGGGAAGCAATGAAATTGGAAGTTTTTTAATGAGTTTTATGGAAACTAAAATTGAAAAAGGTGTTAAGGAATTCGTATTATTTTCAGAAAACTGCAGCGGTCAAAACCGCAACCGAAATGTGTATGCTATGTTTTCGTTGATTGCTGATAAAAATAAAGTAAATATCACCCAGAGGTTCCTTCAGAAAGGACACACGCAAAATGAAGACGATTCTATGCATGCCCGAATTGAAAGGGCAAAGAAGGGCATCACTGTCTACACTCCCGATCAATGGATTATGCTAATTAAAACTTCAAAACTTAACGGTAAGGCATATATAGTAAAAGAAATAACTCAAGACGATATTTTTGATCTGAAGGCACTTTTAAAATTAGATAATACGAACTGGTCGCATTATGCAGATGGTGAACAAGTTCAGATAAATGCAGAAAATCCTACATTACTCCGCGTAAAAACTGACCACCTAAGTCCAGAAATAAAAACAATGGATTTGTATAGTAAACATCGTGGTAGAAGAACAACATGCTATAATCTAAAATGTGCATTTTCAAAACCATTGCGCATTACAAAAGATAAGTACCGTGACTTAATGTCACTTTGTACTTCTGGACATATCCCAACATGCTACAGACCCTTCTATGAAAACCTAAGCTACAAATAGAAAAGAAAGAGAAAATTAATTATTTTGTTAGGTTTAATCACTATTAAATGATTAATTGTTGCAATTATCTCTTATCATTGTTTGTTTTATTTCAGATCAAAATTTTTATCTTTCTTACTGTGTACAGTAGTTCTGTATCTTAAAAATTCCATGAGCATCTGCTATTTCATGTGTTTGTTGAAATTGTACCAGTCAGTTTTTATTCAATTGTAGTTATCATTATGTGTAATTTGTAATTTCATTTCATTTTTCATTTAAATCCATTTATTACCTTTGTATTATGCTTAAAATAATAGAATGTCAAATAATTAAGTATTGAATATTCAATAATTTTAAGTGTATGTTAGAGATGAATAATTAAATAATGATACCTATGTTGAAACAGAATGTACAATGAAACATATTTAAATAATTGTCAAATTTTTATACATTTTACTAGTATTATCATTGTAACTCAACATACAATGTTCATATTTTGAATCATTTAGGATCTGATTATTGTATCTCATGTAATTCTGTAATAAACAATTAAAATGTATCAAAAATTGTATATATTCTTGTCCTTATGTCCAACATCAACAATAAATTGTAAAATCAACAATAAGTAGTTTCCCTGATTTGCAAGGAACGTGCAAATATTTCAAGTGCCATATCTCAAAACATTGAGTTTTGAGATACAATGTTACTACTTGGGACCGTCGAAATCTGAGTTAGGATGATACCATTTCCACATTTACATTTAATATTAATTCATCTAGCTAAGTCCTACCAATTACTTATAAAATTTACGGCGGTGACGTCCGTAATATCAAACAATTACAATAAAAGCTATGTGACAAGCCATAAGAAAAATATCTAAGACACTCTTACAAACTGGGTGCTAATCAGCACACAAAAGGAGACATAGAGGATTTGTACACTTTTACATCAATAAATCAATAAATACAAGACCACAGTTTTATTCAAAGCCTACCTACCCCTTGGTTTACTGTTTGTAAGCCACAGTCATTTAACGTGTGTAATTACGGTGACGACTGCGTAGTGAAGACTACGTCTAATATCGTATGGCCTGCGCTCCACCAGCTACGAACTAAAGGTTCGAGCAAGCCTCTGTCGCTACAAAGAGTGTCAGCTGTCCTAAAGTCATTTCCTCCAGGAAATACTTTCATTAGCACGGCTATGTCAGCAGGTTCCAAATGCAAATGAACAAGGTTAAAAAGAAAGGATTCGTTAGTTATATTTTGTTTATCAAAATTATGCGTTGTATTATTAAGATGTCGGTTTAAATTATCGTTGGTTTATGGCGAATAACAGCTGACTAGCCTGGCACGGAGCGTCTCTATGAGATCATCTCTGCCACAAAGCCTCGACTCAAAAGTCGGAATACAATCAACGAGCAATAACAACTCGGACACACAATAACACAAGTTACCAGCGGCGCACAGCTCGCGTTCAATAACTCTGGGACGGGCCTGGACACATCAGTTACCCTCCCTAAATATCTGGTCGACGGGAACAGTCCCGGACATGGTACACAAAATACCTTCACACATGAAAAACCCTCATCACGGGGCTAGCCTCCAACATAAAATAAGAAACCTGACATAACTGTACTCGTCGAAAACAACGGTACACGCAAAAGGCGTTTAACTAACAAATGACAATCTAAAGAACATGTGAGCAGATACAGAAATGGACACTGGGTTCCATGAGCTATCAATGCAATGAAAAATAAATGAATGCTACAAGCATTCTGTCCTGTGTTAATATAAGTCTGTCTCACTTGGAAGCAAGCGCTCTCACACGTGCGCTGGGAAATATTCACAAACCTGTCTGTGTCACAGCAAGTTGCAGGCTCCCTGCACTATTAGACACAACACGTTGACTGGGCCAGCAATTCAGGCAAGAAAATAACTATGAACCTGGCCTCATAATAATACCTTTACCATAGGTTATAAACATCAAAGAATGTGTGCATTAAGAGCACGCTATAAAGCTCAATACAAACATATAACTCTTTCTTTCATAGCAAAGACGTTTAAAAGATAGCAATGTCACTCATTGCTGGGGCTCTTTGCTCTCAAAGGTAAAATACTTCATTAGTTTCTTGTATCAAACATTCAAATAATCACGTGTCATCACACTTGACACAAACAAAATAATATTATGGCGCAAACTCCACTCTGCTGGATTTGCTTAATGATACGTTGGGAACTGGGTTCGATGCTAGGCTACAACGAAACATCCCTTTTACTTGCAAGGTCTACACTTGACCTGGATGGCTTCTGAGCACATCCTGAATGAAATATAAATGCAGTTACAAAACTGGTAATTACAGTCGATTACCTAAATGATACGACTTCTCTAATGAAGTCAGGGGCGTTACATTGACTGTCTGCTATGAGTGCAGTTAAATAATTATAATCATGGCATCAGTTTGCCGTAACAGGAGTCTGCTAAAACTCTAAAATCACCCCAGATAGGGTTAAAGAAAGTAGCCTTGGAATGACTACGGTCACGTTCAGCAATAGACAGGAATCGGCGTCCTATGACGTCCATCAGGTTGCACCAGGGTTGAACAAAATATCAAACCCAAGGGTGGCTCACAATCACTGTGGATAAATAACATCTAATTATACTAATTACATTCCCTACCTATGAAATGGCTGTCACTAAGTTCGGCTGATTTACAATCTACACTAATCTAACTATACCACCAATGACTAGAACAAAGAAGGGTTGTACAAACTCACGATATGACGGAGCCCACACTTAGCTCTCTGTCCGACGACAAGGGTTGAACAAAAGCACCTCTGGCTTTCAGGATTGGCATCGTCCGTATCAGAACTTCCATCTTGGCTCTCCAAAAGACCAGGATTCGGTCTGTCCCTGTAGTCGACATCGTGAATGGGTTGGACATGCCTAGGAAAGGCATCCTCGATTCCTTCCTTCTCGTTCGACGTTCTTGAAGTTCCAAAATCATGCTCGTTCCATCCGAGACGTCTCCCTCATACCATAACGGTACTTAGCCCATTGTCTCCGACTCGAACATGGTGTTATAAAGGTCGAACACGTGGTCGGTAATATTAGACATCATGTATTCCATTAGTACTTGAAAAATGCAGTGTGCTTTTTAGCTATCACAGGCGTTACACATATATCTAGCAACACAGCCTCTACACTTTGCATATATCATTAATAAATGGCCATGCACTGATCTGCTGGTTCACACGTGCACAGATTCTACTTTTGCAATCACGTGGCATCCGTGAAATTGGTATCGAATTCATGCGGATAAATCCACCGCAGCAATTTATATACGATGTGTATTTAGTGTAACACTCGTTTCATGCACCGTTACCACGATTACGTGTATATTTAACACTAGGCTTTAGCCCTCCACAAATCACGTGGGTACAAAAATGTGGTGCTACAGAATCGTAGAAAATTCACAATATGTTTCAAATAAGATCACAATGCTATTTGTGCTGATCACTACACTTTACAAATCGTGATGCACAGTACGATGGTGCTCGATGACACTTGATAAAAATTCCTCGCTATAAAGCGGACTTTTCCCACGTCTTACACGACGGGTATTTCAACACGCCTCCACCGGGCGGATTCTCAAGACGTAGTGCCTGGAACTGCGTTCCTCGTGGAAGCAAGTCGTCAAACTAAGTCGTTGAGCGACTATTCACATCCCTTCTTGCATATCTGCAATGAAATTACCATATCTTAAAGTGAAAAAACATTCTCCAAAATGTTTCAAAAATACTGAATGACGAAATGGAATATTCTGAGTCTCGTAGAAAGGTAAAGTTGATTAATAAGACCTCAGATAAATAATTAGCCAACTTCATCAAAGTCAAAAGTGCGATTCTCCGCTACTCCAAAGAGAATAGTATAAGCTCTCAGCTTCTGGTTGCTTTCTGGTGTGTTCAAAGGTAATACATCCCATCATAAATGTGTTGTCATGAAAAATATCACATGAACCTTAGCTCAGCGGGTTCATCTGCCTGTCCGTCGCTTCCAATAAAATGTAGGGAAGACATTTTTATTTGACTCAAAGTTCATTCATGAGTGATATTTTTTCAGATTAGCTGCGTTGAAGGTTCCAATGCACTCTCCTGTTTGAATGTCTTCAATCACGTAACTTCCATTGTTCAGAGGTTGTCGGATACGACTGCGGCCATAATATAAAGACAGAAATTTCCCATATATGCGGTCTATAGATCTTGAAATTCCGGGTCTCCTTATAAGAACAAGGTCTCCCGTGACTAGTGGTGTAACGTGTTTTTCGAGGGGTTTTATGCAACTGGCATAAGTCAGTAGGAAGCCATTCTATATTTATTTACGCGGCAAATTGTTCACTCAAGAGAATTTTTCATGGTAATTTATTATTATTATTAATTTATTATAATTATTATTAAGGTATTTTCGGAGCATTTTATAAAAATTATTAACATTCAGATAGATTTTCTATGTCTTAGAAAACGCTATCAAGCAAATTATTACGAACGACAATATTATAGAAAATTATGTGATTACGGAATTTTACGGAGTTTTGTCAGTTAGGGTATTTGAGAGACATGACTCACTGGGAATTCGAATACAAGCTGATTCCTGTCGAGAAGTATTACGCAAGGTCTAGAAAAGACGAATTGTTGGAACGGAAATCGACTTCTCCCTCTCGCGCGCCGAGTGTAATGAGGCAGAGGAGGGGAACTGGCGGCGTGCTCAGCCAATCAGTGAGGACGACGTAAGCTAGATGTCGGTACCATGGTGGGGGAGCCAACAGGTGTATATATCGTTCGACGCGCCGTGAAACGAGGACTATCTGTGTAGAACTTGCGGAGTACGGTTGGAAGTGCGTGTCGCTCCGATGTTCAGTGGAGTTGAAGACTAACTTTTGCAAAACTTAACCAGTGCGGTTGTACGAGTGTTTGGGTCCGAGGTACGGACCATAGAATTATCTAATCTACCAGAATATCATCAAATTCCGACGGAGATGACGACGTCCAGGAGACTGTGGGAAGCTCACGGCATCAGCAAGTACGAGGGAAATGCCTTGGCAATTTCCAATGGTAAGCGCAAATGACGCAGAAATACGCAATCTCTCATTTTTCTTTGTTTTACATTTCATATTTCAGTAACTTCATAGCTTGGAAATAAGAGTAAAATCAATTTATCAGACTCCGTTTTCACGTAATTTTCTATCGGTAATATTCAAATCACAACGCTCCAATTTAAATTTTGTACTTATTATTATTATTAATTTTGCTATACTTGTTTTATATAATAAATTCATTTCTTTTACAATGCAATCTTTGCTTTCAGTAGGTAGCATTAGATATAGACCAATTCCTTCTCCTGATACAATTGTTTGTTGGGTTAATGATCAAATCATACCACGATCTGAGTGAATAGTGTCTTGAAGGTGTTCTGCCAGAGCTAGACGTTGTTAAATACAAATTTAGATTTCAACATTGCATTGAGGTCTTGGCGCCCATTAAAACAACATAGCTTAGGCAAAGGTAAACAGTTACATTTATCACCCAACAGTTAGGGGCTAGCAAAACGTTTCATTTGTCGCCGACAACTTGGGGCTGAAAACCTAATAACATTTGTGGAAGGAGAAGGGTATATATTTCTGTGCCTGTATTTTAGGGGTTATTTGTCGGTATCAGTGTATATCATTATGGGGGATGAGAAAGAAAGACAGATGAGGTTACGTAGTGGTCATCAACGGGAGGGTGATGATACGAGCAGTATGTCGAGTGATGGTAGTACCGGGGTAGCGGATGTAAATCCCGATACTGAAACAGGGAGTGTAGGCGGCCAACCAGAATTAAAAACTTTACTTCTCGAGTTCATGTATCAGAACAAAGTTAGTAGTGATGCCTTAAATGCAAAATTAGAACAAAACAGTAGGGAAAATAAAGAAAGTACAGATGCCTTAAACGCCAAATTAGAACAAAACAGTAGGGAAAATAAAGAAAGTACAGACGCTTTAAATGCTAAACTGGAACAAAACAACGCTAAATTAGAACAAAACAGTAGGGAAAATAAAGAAAGTAGAGATGCCTTAAACGCCAAATTAGAACAAAACAGTAGGGAAAATAAAGAAAGTACAGACGCTTTAAATGCTAAACTGGAACAAAACAAAGCTAAATTAGAACAAAACAGTAGGGAAAATAAAGAAAGTACAGAAGCTTTAAATGCAAAATTAGAACAGAATAATGCAAAATTAGATAAGAACAACAAGGAAATTAGTGTGAAAATGGAGCAGATTAGAGGAGAAATCAGAGGAGTAATGGAAGAGAAGGTTAAAGAGATCATTGCAGATGTAGACAAGAAATTAGGAAAAGTACAGGAGGAGTTAGAAATTAGAATCAGTACACAGGCTGAAAATTTAAAAGAACTAGTGCAACTGGAAACACAGCAGGTCAAAAAGCAATTGGGGGGAGAAATTGACAAAATTCAGGTAGCAACTAAAGAGGTTAAGGAACAGCTGGGGGGTAGAATTGAGAAAGTCCACTCGCAAATATTTGCAGAAGTAAATGATTTAAGAGAGAGTAATAGAGAGAGCATTAGCAAGATTGAGGAGAAACAAGCAAAGCTATATGATAAAGTAGAAGAATCAGAAGGAAACATTAAATTAACAGTAAACAGTATTGAGAGGAAGGCTGAGGAGAAAATCGCAGAATTAGAATTAAAATTAAAAGCTAGGATCAGGCAAGAAAATAGTCAGAATAGGCCAGTTTTTGTGAATAGCACACACAGGGAGGTAGAACTGGGTAAGTTCAGCAATCGACAGGGGTGCCCAATGGAGTTCATGAACACTATAGAAAATAAATTCGGGGAGAGGTTGGAAAATGGTAGTATTGAGTGGTGCCAGGTAGTTGAAATTTTAGAACAAGTATTTGTGGGGGAAACGAGGAATTGGTTTGCTGTCTACAGAGACAAGTTTACTGATATTAATGATTTTAAAATGAAATTCTGTGAAAAGTTCTGGAATGAGGTTATTCAGTCGCAGCATCGTGAGGGAGTAGTGTGTGGTAAATATAACCCTAAAGGAAGCTCCACCATGACCGAATACTTTTTAGGGCAGGTATTAGTGTGTAAATATCTGGATGGCTTGAAGGAGGAAAGTGATGTGGTAAGGTTGCTACTTAGGCACTTTCCCTATAGGATCAAGGAGGCTGCTTGTATCCAGAATGTAAAGAATATATCACAAGTAGAAAATTTGTTAAGCACATTTGATGCACTAGGAAGAGGGGGTTATGAGGACAATTTCAATCGGAACCAGGGTAATAATAATAATAGACCTAATGAAGCCAGGCATCAAGAAGTTCAAGGGAACGGTGGCGAAGGGGCCAACGCTCAAAATAGAAATAATAATAATCAGCTATATCAGAACAGAGGAAATGGCTATGGTAATCAGTATCAAGGGAGGAACAATGATTTCAGGGGAAATCAAGGGAGGAACAATGATTACAGGGGAAATCAAGGGAGAAATTATAATGACAATAATTACAACCAGAATAGGGGTCAAGGAAGAGGACAGCCTAGTGGTAGTAATATACAGCCAAACAATGACAACACAGCCCAGAACAACCAGACCAGTTTAGTAGTTAGTAGTACTACGGCCAGCTGTAGCGGTTCTTTAAACGCGAACCAGGCTGCGAAGTAAGGTCAGAATCTCAGTCTGTAGCATGCCCTGTCCATACAATTATACAGGAACCCTATGACCTAAATGTAAGAAATGAATTATTACATGAACTAAATGATGAAGGTATTATTCAGGAAGTGGTTAGTAAGAGCCCCATAGTTAAATTTAACGTGTCCGAGGCGTACACAGATGTTTTAATTGATAGTGGTTGTATGAAGAGTTGCATAAGTAGTGCATTTTATGATAAAATGAAAGGAACTGGAGTAAATTTTGAGGAGATGCCAATTAAAAGCACTTTTGTTATCACAGCTGTTGGGAAGAGGTCTAAAGTAATTTCTAAGCAAGTTTTAGTAGACATTAAAATTAATAATCATGTAGAGAAGCAGATTTGCCTTGTAATTCCAAATTTAGTATTCAGTGTTATCTTGGGTTCAGAGTGGCTAAGTAGAGGGTCTGGTAACTTATGTTATGATGTAGGGAGTTTGAAATTTAAATGGGGAGATTCTGAAGTAGAAGTAGCGTTCAATGACCAAATTCAGAGAAGTAGTGTTGTAGGTGTGATTTGTACTTTAAATGAGATATCGCCAGCCGTAGAGCGGGGTTCTCCATGTTTTGTGGGCAGTGTGATTACGAACGGAAGTCTAGAGGACTCGTTACGTGAGGCTGCATTTCAGGGAAATATAGAGGATGAACAGTGTGTTCGGCTCTATGATGTGTTATGGTGTAATAGGAGAGTGTTTGAGGATCGCATTGGTATGGCCAATTGCTATACACATTCATTGAACGTTATTGATAGGTCAGTATTCACAGGACATAGATATCCTGTACCTTTCGCTTATCAGAGTGCAGTTGAGGCACAAATTAATCAGATGCTTGAAGATGGGATTATTGAGCACTCTAACAGTCCGTATGTTAATTCTTTGATAACGGTACCCAAGACCGACGGCACTGTTCGTATTTGTTTAGACGCTCGTTTGGTTAACAGTAGAATTAGTTCAGATCAGCTGAAATCTATGTCAATAGAAGAATTAATGCAAACATTTGAGGGGAAGAAGTATTTCACTTGTGTAGATTTGAGTTCCAGTTTTTGGCAAGTGCCACTTATGTACGAAGATAGACCATTTACAGCTTTTAGTCATAAATATAACCTTTATCAATTTTGTAGAACACCTTATGGGTTAAAGAGTAGTTCAGCAGCTTTAATTAGGGCTTTAAACATCGCATTAGGGGATGACACAGGAGAGTTTGTAACCATTTACATAGATGATATGGTAATTAGTTCACGCAGTTTTGAGGAGCATCTACGTCATTTAGATATAGTTTTCAGAAGTTAGATCAGGCAGGGTTCACTTTGAAGCTGTCTAAGTCGTCATTCTGTCAGTCAGAAGTGACATTTTTAGGTCATAGAGTGTCGAGTAGAGGTGTAACACAAGAAGAAAGTAGGGTTAATAAGATACTTAACGCAGAGGTGCCACAGAATGTTAAACAGTTAAAAACTTACCTGGGAATTTGCAACTTTTTCAGGAGGTTCGTTCTTAAATACTCAGGGTTGGTAGAACCATTCAGGGAATTGCTTAAAAGTGGGACTCGGTGGAGATGGGAGTCCAAGCATGAACAGGCTTTTAGAGCGCTGAAGGAAGGTTTTGAGAAAGCTGTAGTGCTGAAATATCCGTTAAAAGATAAGGAATATGTGGTTATGACAGATGCTTCACATATAGGCATTGCTGGAGTATTATGTCAGAAAGATGATGAGGGTAATCTGTGCATTTTATCTTTAGCCTCGCGAGGACTGACAGCAGCTGAGAAAAGATACACGATTACTGAGTTAGAGCTTTTAGGTATTGTTTTCAGTTTAGGGAAATTTAGAATGTATTTAGTAGGGGGGAAATTTGAGATCCACACAGATCACCATGCATTACTGTATATGAGGACTTGTAAACTCAGTTCTAACAGAGTTAGTAGGTGGATTCTTGCTCTGCAGGAATACGAATTCACAGTAAAATATATTAAAGGTAAAGATAACATTCTTGCAGACATGCTATCGAGGGACACTAATTTATGTAGGGATTATCCTGTGGTTAAAGCAGAGGACGGTATTTTAATATGTGCATGTGTGGACAGTAGCAACAGGGCATCGTTACAGACACTGAGAAATATGCTAGTGGAGCAACGTGATGACGTTAAGTTAAAGGAGCCACTGGCTAGGTTGGAAATAGGTGAAGAAGAGTATGTGAAAGTAGGACGGTTCACGTACAAGATGCAGGATGGGCTTCTTGCAAGGAAATGTAGGAATAATCGGTGGGCAATATGTGTTCCTGCCACTTTGCGGGAGGAGCTAATTTGGTTCATTCATAGGGAATTAGGACACTTTGGTGCTGCCAAGGTCTTCTATGAAATTGGTCGTGACTTCATTTGGAGTAAAATGGGAAGGGACGTTAGGAGGATTTTAGCTAAGTGTGACACCTGTCAAAGGAGTAAATATCCAGTTAAATATTTAGTGGGGGAGAGATCTGCAGTTCTCACCAGTAGTCCCGGCGAACTACTGTGTGTGGATTTATTTGGCCCGATCGTTAAAGGACAGTACGGCTACGAGTACATTTTTATAGTTATTGACGCTTTTAGTAAGTATGTCAAGCTATATCCGCTAAGGAAAGCCACGGGACTAGCGTGTAGCCGTCTGATCATTAATAAGTATGTACCTGAGTTTGGCATTCCTCTCAGAATACTATCTGACAGTGGACCACAGTTTACTGCAAAGAAATGGAGAACCAGTATGCAGGAAGCTGGTATAACACACGTTCATTCCTCTGTAAGGTACCCTCAGGGTAATTCTGCAGAGCGTCCATTAAGGGAAGTGGCTCGTCTTTTTCGGACTCTAGTGCATGACAAGCATGCGGCCTGGGTTGGACATCTTCCCAAGGTCGAGACTTGGCTGAATTCTGTCCAGCATGAGAGCACGAAATTGACGCCATACGAAGTTCACTTCGGAAAAAGACCACAAAATGAACTAGCGAGGGTGTTGGGATTAAATGAGGGTAAGCAACCGGGGATGGATTACACTGTCCAGTTGGCGAAACAGAATTTATCTAAGTCAGCACAAAAGAGAATTCGCCAACAAAAAGAAACTAAATTTGACCTATTCGAGCCGGGAGACAGAGTCTTACTTAGAGTGCCGAAACAGTCAAATAAGCTAGAGAAAGTCATGTCCAAGTTCTTTCATCTCTACGAGGGCCCATTTAGAGTTTCCAAACGTATTGGGAAAACAGCATATGTGCTGGAGAATAGTGAGGGAAACAGATTATACGGAACGTATAATATACATAGTCTACGAAAATATGTGTCATAAAGTGAGTGTGTTTAGCTGGCGAGCCAGCCAATCAAATGAGTAAGTGTGGTGTCTGGTGCGTGGAAGATCTGGTCTTAAGGCAGGCGTATCAGAAGTCACACAGGGGGGTAGTATGTAAGTAAATGAGAGTTTTTAAGGTACAGGGAAATATGACGGGATTGTCGGATGCTGTTGAGCACTAAATTGTCTCGATGCACCAAGGCCATTTTTGGCAGCGCTGATGGGTTCCCATTTATCTCCAAGAGATGGGGGAGCGCTTGTATAGGGCTTGTTAGCTTAAGGCGTCCACGAGATAAAAGATGGGCCATCAGAATGCGAGACAGTCCTTCATGAAACTCATACATATCAGCACACGTGATTTCTGTTTACGGCCTCGCCATGTAAGATTTGTAAGTGTGTAATTTAAGGTAATTTGTACAAAGGTATTATTTGTGTGAGGAGAAATGGTCAGTGTTGAGAACTAGTATTAAGTAGAATATGGTCTACGGGAACTTAACAAGACAGGGCGATTACGGCACAGAAATATTTGGTGTTATATGTAATGCGCACTTACTATTTTTTTTTTCAGAAGTCAATCTTAATTTAATCTACTTTAAAGAGAGATTAAGTATTATGGTCACGAGGCGCTGCCACAATAGTGTGATCGTGTGCTCAGTGATAAGTGAGATTAAATTTCACCATAAGGAAGGAACCTCCAGTGAAATTAGGAAGTTCTATGGTGATATAAATATATCAGAACACCTTCAATGCGTGTGATATGACCTCATAAATACATAGTGCTCACACATTAATTATGTCTATTTCTCCAACATAGAGAAATTTGAGAGGCGGAAATATCCGTGGAACACTATTCCATATGTAAAACATTGGACTGGTTGCAAAGTGCAATCCATAGTGACAACAAACTTTGACGCAAAGTGCGTGAAGAAAAAATATGAGTGTATATATCTGTAATTTAGGGTGATTTCATTTATGTAATATGTATTTTGGATGGGGTTTATTAACGTGTCTGGGATAATCGGATAATGGACCGTCGTCACGGTAAATCATCCGATGATCCGAGGCGAATATGTAACGTGTTTTTCGAGGGGTTTTATGCAACTGGCATAAGTCAGTAGGAAGCCATTCTATATTTATTTACGCGGCAAATTGTTCAGCCAAGAGAATTTTTCATGGTAATTTATTGAAAATGAAAATCCACAGCCTGCTTCCAGTCTCCGACCGGGTCAGGAATGGAATGAATGGTAATTTATTATTATTATTAATTTATTATAATTATTATTAAGGTATTTTCGGAGCATTTTATAAAAATTATTAACATTCAGATAGGTTTTCTATGTCTTAGAAAACGCTATCAAGCAAATTATTACGAACGACAATATTATAGAAAATTATGTGATTACGGAATTTTACGGAGTTTTGTCAGTTAGGGTATTTGAGAGACATGACTCACTGGGAATTCGAATACAAGCTGATTCCTGTCGAGAAGTATTACGCAAGGTCTAGAAAAGACGAATTGTTGGAACGGAAATCGACTTCTCCCTCTCGCGCGCCGAGTGTAATGAGGCAGAGGAGGGGAACTGGCGGCGTGCTCAGCCAATCAGTGAGGACGACGTAAGCTAGATGTCGGTACCATGGTGGGGGAGCCAACAGGTGCATATATCGTTCGACGCGCCGTGAAACGAGGACTATCTGTGTAGAACTTGCGGAGTACGGTTGAAAGTGCGTGTCGCTCCGATGTTCAGTGGAGTTGAAGACTAACTTTTGCAAAACTTAACCAGTGCGGTTGTACGAGTGTTTGGGTCCGAGGTACGGACCATAGAATTATCTAATCTACCAGAATATCATCAAATTCCGACGGAGATGACGACGTCCAGGAGACTGTGGGAAGCTCACGGCATCAGCAAGTACGAGGGAAATGCCTTGGCAATTTCCAATGGTAAGCGCAAATGACGCAGAAATACGCAATCTCTCATTTTTCTTTGTTTTACATTTCATATTTCAGTAACTTCATAGCTTGGAAATAAGAGTAAAATCAATTTATCAGACTCCGTTTTCACGTAATTTTCTATCGGTAATATTCAAATCACAACGCTCCAATTTAAATTTTGTACTTATTATTATTATTAATTTTGCTATACTTGTTTTATATAATAAATTCATTTCTTTTACAATGCAATCTTTGCTTTCAGTAGGTAGCATTAGATATAGACCAATTCCTTCTCCTGATACAATTGTTTGTTGGGTTAATGATCAAATCATACCACGATCTGAGTGAATAGTGTCTTGAAGGTGTTCTGCCAGAGCTAGACGTTGTTAAATACAAATTTAGATTTCAACATTGCATTGAGGTCTTGGCGCCCATTAAAACAACATAGCCTAGGCAAAGGTAAACAGTTACAGTGGTTCTCTGAATCTCTGGCGTCTGGTTCTTCTCAAACGTTTCGCAGCTTGTCTGTCCAAAGTGTCCCTTGCAGCTAAAAGTCTGCTGGCGTGTGATGGTTGTAAACAAGGTGGATTTACAATCACACGATTCCACACTCTCATCGGCATCTGGTCCAAATTCAAAACCATGGGTATCTGACCATTGCTCTCATGGACTCTTGAGTTAATACATTTTGCCATGATAACTAGGACTTCGGTCCAACGCCAGTGTTCTTCCTGACAATACAATCGACAGAATTTTGCGATAGTCGCCATTACGCATTCTGCTGGGTTGCTCTCTGGATGGCGAATAGAAGATAAAACATGACCTATCTCCAACTCGTTCATAGCATTGGCGAATTCTGCGGAGGTGAACTGTGATCCATGATCAGTCAACAGGAATTGTGGCTTTCCTGCCTCTGGTATCATTTGTCGTCTAATAATCTGGATAATCTGGTGTGCGGTGGCTTTCTGAATTGGATGAAGCATCGTATATTTCGTGAACACATCAATGTTTACAACAATGAAGCGATTCCCACGGCGGGCCTTTGGTATCGGGCCATAGAGGTCCTGTGCGTATAACTCTCTGGGTTGAGTTGGGAGTATGGGCCTAGGGGATTCCTTCAACAAGTGTGACGTGTACTTGTTCCGCTGGCATGCGTCGCAAGCACGTAAACACTGTCTAACGGAGGTTCCTAGCCTTCTCCAGGTAAAAGACTCCTTGATGGTCGCAATGGTCTTGTCAGTCCCACCATGTCCAATGGATAGATGAACCATAAGAATGACAGATTGTTGATATCTCCTCGGAATGACTGCACGCAGTTGAGTGTAGTCCACGTCCACAAACTTATACAAGACACGATGATAGATCAGATAGTCATCTGCAAGAGCGGCTGTCCTCGCATAGTGAGCATCCTGTGGATCCATTCGTCGTTCCAGGAAGCGGATAATGTCCCTGAGTTCCTCCTCACGTCGTTGTCCATCTGGTAGATGACGAAGTCAGCGAAGGTGTTCCTCGCATTCTCCCTCGATGTCAATGGCATTCACGGTGGCTTCAGGATTCCGGCTGAGAATGTCGGCCAACACATTCTCTCTGCCTGGTCGGTAAACAATTTCCAAATCAAACTGTTGGAGAAACAGCGTCCAACGTGTGATCCTGTTGCTAGCCAGTCTTGTTCGTAAAATGAAGGTCAGCGCATGGTGGTCGGTCCTCACGATAATCCTCTGGCCTAACAACAGTTTCTGCCAGTACTCAAGCGCGTAAACAATCGCAAGTGCTTCAATCTCAGTGGTGAAATAATGAGATTCATGCGCTCTCAAACGTCGACTTAAGAAAGCGAGGTAATGACGTTTCTTCTCATCATCCTCCTGCAATAGGATGGCACCTATTCCAATCGCAGATGCATCAGTATCTAGAATAAAATTCCGGGAGTAGTCCGGATATTCTAACTGAATCGAATCAACCAGCATCTGTTTAGCTTTTCTGAAAGCCGTCTCGCACTCGTCGTCCCAAGCCCATCGGCAATTCTTCTTCAGCAAACCTTGAAGTGGTGCGACAATCTCAGAATACTTCTCACAATGAGCAGCAAAGAATTGGATAATTCCCAGGAATTGTCTCACGTGTTTCACACGGGTTGGTGTCGGAAATGCAGCAACGGTTCTGATCTTCGCCGGATTCGGCCTGTATCCATCTCCATTAATTATGTGTCCCACAAATTTGACTTCTCTCTGGAAGAATCGACACTTGTCGAACTTCACTCTTAAATTAGCCTGTCGAAGATTCTCAAAAACAAGGCATAAAGTTGCTAAATGTTCTTCCTCCGTTTCCGAGGCTATGATGATGCCATCTACATAACATATCACCTTCTGTTTTACTTCAGGAGTCAGCTTCGCATCAAGTGCTCTAATTAATGCAGCTCCCGCATTTTTCACTCCAAAGGGTAGTTTTCGAAAGACATAGGTGGTCTGATCGAACAGAAACCCTGTATACTTCTGAGTATGCTCAAACAATCTTATATGGTAGTAGGATTGTACTAAGTCCAATGACGAAAATACCTTCTTCCCTTTAAATTTTCTGAGGATGTCCCTAATCTTGGGCGGTCGGTCATGGTCGAGCTAGGCGTTCGATTAAGGCCCTGGCATCGAGACAAAGTCTCAGGCTTCCATCCACCTTAACCACAGGTGTTATAGGATTCAAGAAAGGAGTCGGTGACTTCTTAATTGTACCTGCTGCCTCCATTTCATGGATCTTCTTAGCAGCTTCCTCTCGGTGTTTCTCTGCGATAGGATAAATCTTCTTCTGAAACGGGGAATCATCCAGTAGTACAAGATCGTACTCGTAGTCCAATATCTCACCAGGTGTGGTGTCGAATATATCCTCGTATTCGCTTAATATTGCATCTAGTTTCTCTCGTACGGGTGCTGATAATTGTTCTGCCTCTCCGTCGGCATCTCGTGTCTCCTCAATTTCCTTGCCATTTAAATTCTCAACAACGTTGACTTCGGATTCAAATTCCGGTTCTTCCTCTACTAAATTCATTTGGATGGGTTCGTTCGGCTTAAACTCCACCGTATTACGTCCCATATCAATGATTCCATCGTACTTCCGAATGAAGTCTGCACCCAATATGGCATCATGATGCAAGCCTTTCATCACTAGAAATTCGTGCAAGTACACGTGGCTCGAAATCTTTAAAGTGCATAAAATCTGAACTTTGCACGTTACAACACGGTCAGGTATGACTCCTCTGACTCTTACTGCAGAAACTGGCAGCACTGTCACCTCAGAGTTTGCTTTCAGTCTGGCATGGCAATCGGCGGAAATGACACTTATCATTGCCCCTGTATCGATGAGAATGACTACGTCACATCCATTCAGGGTAGCTACAATCTTCGGTAGACGCGTAAATTCGTAGTTGTGGTTCGTCGTTCGTCTAATAAATCTTCCTGAATCGGCTCCCAGAGTAAGATAGTGGCAGTTACTCTGTGCTCAATCGGGTAAGAATCTACTGAGTTTTTGGGCGTTTTTTTCTCTCTTGGCGGGAAGTACCGGGCTGGCTTCGCTCCGTTTCTTCCGCCGGGATATTTCGTGTTTCCCGCCAAGTCGGAACTTGGATTTCTTGGAGTCCTCGGAGTTGCTGAAGGTATTCACGACTCTCCTGTGCTCTTCCTCTCCAGTCTCGATCGACCTGGTATCTGGGGTCCCGATATCGACTGTATCCTCTGCTGTAGCGGTAATCTCTACGGACACCTCCCTGCAGTGGGTTCCGATTGTTATTCCCTCGGCGGTCGTCATTGTAGCGACGGTTGTCGTTCGTTCCTCGATCAAAGCGTCGGTTCCAATAACTACGACGGTCATCTCTCCGGTCTCTAGCGTACGGAGTGTTATTCCAATTTCTCCGACCACGATCGTATTCATCACGCTGGTCAAGGCTCTCTTGAGTCTGTGTTTGCTGTGGCGCCTGGCACACTTTGTCCACAGTCGTCAAGTTAATGTGTCGCTCATCACGTCTATCAGTCTTCTGTTGACGGTGTGTTGGAAACTGTTCAGTATTGGCGTCCAATCGCCGTAAGATCTGATCGCACTGCTGAAATGTAGATGCTCCTGCAGCGATCAATACTCGTTGCACGTCTGCAGGGTAATGCCAGACGATGGTATTTACAAGGTCTTTCTCTGACAGTGGGGGTTGCAAACAACGAAGTTTCGCGAGCTGGGTTGCGAAGTAGTTCGCATAGCGCGTCGGAGTGTTCGAGCTGTATCGGCGAGTGTACATCTCAGCTCTGATACTTTGCTGGATGTCGCTCGACCAGTAAGTTCTCAGTAGGGCTTCTCTGAAGTCTTGATAGACTACGAATGAATATCGGAAGGCCCTGAACCAAGTGCTAGCTTGTCCCTCAAGTAAACGCTCAATGACACGGAACTCTCTCTCCGGAGTTACCATTGTGTCCCTTAAGTAGCTCTCCACATTCGCTAAGAATTCTACAGGAGTGATGCCACTTCCAGTGCCTGAGAATCGAGCTGGTTACTCTTCTCGCGAACGGATGATTGTCACGTTCCCCTGCGTGTGCGCGGGTCTGAATGAACTCGGCGTATAATTATGCGTTGGCGTACTTGTGTCCTGACTTTGTTGATTATGTGCGGGTTGGGAAGGATTCGCGTTATAATTTAACGCTTGACTCTGCGCTGAACCGGTAACTTGGAACGGTTGTGGTTCCATGGGTGCGCTAGGTTGAAAGAGTGTAGGCATTATCCCTGCGGATTGCGGTCCTGGCGTTGCCTGAGAGTCTCCCATCTGTGGAGGTAAATGTATCTCCCTTGGTTGAGTCTCAAGTCGGTGAGACGTCTCTCGATAATTTCGAGCCCTGGGATAGTCTTAGCTGCGACCTTGTTTCCCAAATTGTTGAGCTGCAACTCAATTCTCTCGACTTTACCTTTGAGGTTGGTGTCGACTTCACGAATAGCTGTCCTCAAGTTGCAACTGAGGTCTAACCTCTCGGTTATTGCGACTTCCTCAAATCTTTTCTGCAATGAGTCGATTTCCCCCTCGACTTTGGACATGTTGTCCTTGATCCGACCTACGTCATCCTTGACCTCGGCTACCTTCGCCTCCATAATAATTTTATGCTCATTAAGGTCACCCCTCAACAGCATTACATCGATCTTATTTTCTTCTCGATGAATGTCTACTGTCTCTCGTAGCCCTTGACATTATTGTTGACGGCGTTCGCTGCACCTCTCATCAGTACGAGTCCTATGTTCATGGTAGCCATGTCCTTCTTGACGTTGTTCATGAATACCTCGACGTGAGTTAATCGAGTTCCAAATTCCTCTCGAGTATGGTCTAAGTCAGCCCTCATATCAACCTGAAATCTATTAATCGTATTTTGAATCTGAGCGGTGTGCTCCTCTAAACGGGCTTGCACGTCCTCCCTAGCTCTATTCATTTGATCTGTTAAATTATCAATACGCTGGTTAGCCTCCTGATGGTGTCGTATTACGTCAACCCTAACAGCTGCTAAACCTGCCGTAAGATCATTTCTGGCCTCTATTCTATGAGCATCCATGTCGGCCCTGACCTGTGTTAGATCAGCCCTAACATTATTAATTTCATCTCTTACCTGGTCCACATGACCACTTACATTATTGATTGACTGTGTGTTAACCACAAGATCCTGTCTAACATTATTGACAGCTTGGGTATTCTCACCCAAGTCACCCCGGACTATCACCAAAATCACCCCTTACAGTACCTACTTCCTGCCTGACTTCACCTAAGTCAACAGTAATCTGCTGGAGATTGGCATTGACACCTGCCAACATCTCCCCAAATACACGACGAATTGTTTCCTCATCCATGACAAGAAATTATTGAGAAAGAGAGGGAGCAATCTCCTATGGAACTTACAGCTATGATTAGTTACTTGGTGGTATAAAGCTTGTTTCATTTAAATAAACATCACGAGTACAGCTGGAGTATGCAAACAAGGTGATTCTACATTTACAAAGACAACAGCGAGCAAAGCAAAGTATTACACTTACTCAGGATGAGGCATCATCAAAGAAAATCGTCACCATCATTTATCTAACCCAAAAGCCTCACCCCCATGGACTTGTATCAAACATGAATGCCATGTGGCTAATTGATCTGCAGTACGACTTTCTAAGTTCGTCCCAGTCCGGTCAATTTACCATTGATCAACATTAAGATCCTCTTAAATAACATGGAACTGACGGTCACCACGTTAACGTCGGCACATGAGTTGGGCGCCACTTAAATAACTAGAGGTATATGTGCCCGTCAGAGGAGCGCCAGGACAGCCAACAACCGAAATGACTTCCCTAACATCTCATCCGCCGGACCTAATTGCCGAGAGGATCAGGTGAACTTCCAAACAGGCCAAAGCAGCACGAGAATCCATCGTCCACGGGGATCGTGGTACATGGTGACAAAGGTCATAGACTGCCTAAGGAAAGGTTCACCTTAAAAGCTAGACTGAGAAAAGAAATATCCAGACTTATGTAAAACATCGTGAAGATTTATTTTAGAATCAACAAACCCCCATCCTACTTCGGAGGGTTTCCATCGGCTAATCCGCAAGGTAATAAATAATCAAAAATAAAGAGCTGGTCCCTACCTGAGAAGTTACAGTAAACCCTCGCGAAAGATCTATCTCACAATAATTAAAGCAACAACAGCAAAACTAGGAAAATGGTACGGCGGAAAATCCTAGGTCAAGTTACAAGATCAAGCTTATATCGGAATTTACATTTAACAGAGCAGCAAAACAAATCTGAGTTAGGATGATACCATTTCCACATTTACATTTAATATTAATTCATCTAGCTAAGTCCTACCAATTACTTACAAAATTTACGGCGGTGACGTCCGTAATATCAAACAATTACAATCAAAGCTATGTGACAAGTCATAAGAAAAATATCTAAGACATTCTTACAAACTGGGTGCTAATCAGCACACAAAAGGAGACATAGAGGATTTGTACACTTTTATATCAATAAATACAAGACCACAGTTTTATTCAAAGCCTACCTACACCTTGGTTTACTGTTTGTAAGCCATAGTCATTTAACGTGTGTAATTACGGTGACGACTGCGTAGTGAAGACTACGTCTAACATCGTATGGCCTGCGCTCCACCAGCTACGAACTAAAGGTTCGAGCAAGCCTCTGTCGCTACAAAAAGTGTCAGCTGTCCTAAAGTCATTTCCTCCAGGAAATACTTTCATTAGCACGGCTATGTCAGCAGGTTCCAAATGCAAATGAACAAGGTTAAATAGAAAGGATACGTTAGTTATATTTTGTTTATCAAAATAATGCGTTTTATTATTAAGATGTCGGTTTAAATTATCGTTGGTTTATGGCGAATAACAGCTGACTAGCCTGGCACGGAGCGTCTCTATGAGATCATCTCTGCCATAAAGCCTCGACTCAAAAGTCGGAATACAATCAACGAGCAATAACAACTCGGACACACAATAACACAAGTTACCAGCGGCGCACAGCTCGCGTTCAATAACTCTGGGACGGGCCTGGACACATCAGTTACCCTCCCTAAATATCTGGTCGACGGGAACAGTCCCGGACATGGTACACAAAATACCTTCACACATGAAAAACCCTCATCACGGGGCTAGCCTCCAACATAAAATAAGAAACCTGACATAACTGTACTCGTCGAAAACAATGGTACTCGCAAAAGGCGTTTAACTAACAAATGACAATCTAAAGAACATGTGAGCAGATACAGAAATGGACACTGGGTTTCATGAGCTATCAATGCAATGAAAAATAAATGAATGCTACAAGCATTCTGTCCTGTGTTAATATAAGTCTGTCTCACTTGGAAGCAAGCGCTCTCACACGTGCGCTGGGAAATATTCACAAACCTGTCTGTGTCACAGCAAGTTGCAGGCTCCCTGCACTATTAGACACAACACGTTGACTGGGCCAGCAATTCAGGCAAGAAAATAACTATGAACCTGGCCTCATAATAATACCTTTACCATAGGTTATAAACATCAAAGAATGTGTGCATTAAGAGCACGCTATAAAGCTCAATACAAACATATAACTCTGTCTTTCATAGCAAAGACGTTTAAAAGATAGCAATGACACTCATTGCTGGAGCTCTTTGCTCTCAAAGATAAAATACTTCATTAGTTTCTTGTATCAAACATTCAAATAATCACGTGTCATCACACTTGACACAAACAAAATAATATTATGGCGCAAACTCCACTTTGCTGGATTTGCTTAATGATACGTTGGGAACTGGGTTCGATGCTAGGCTACAACGAAACAACCCTTTTACTTCCAAGGTCTACACTTGACCTGGATGGCTTCTGAGCACATCCTGAATGAAATATAAATGCAGTTACAAAACTGGTAATTACAGTCGATTACCTAAATGATACGACTTCTCTAATGAAGTCAGGGGCGTTACATTGACTGTCTGCTATTAGTGCAGTTAAAGAATTATAATCATGGCATCAGTTTGCCGTAACAGGAGTCTGCTAAGACTCAAAAATCACCCCAGATAGGGTTAAAGAAAGTAGCCTTGGAATGACTACGGTCACGTTCAGCAATAGACAGGAATCGGAGTCCTATGACGTCCATCAGGTTGCACCAGGGTTGAACAAAATATCAAACCCAAGAGTGGCTCACAATCACTGTGGATAAATAACATCTAATTATACTAATTACATTCCCTACCTATGAAATGGCTGTCACTAAGTTCGGCTGATTTACAATCTACACTAATCTAACTATACCACCAATGACTAGAACAAAGAAGGGTTGTACAAACTCACGATATGACGGAGCCAACACTTAGCTCTCTGTCCGACGACAAGGGTTGAACAAAAGCACCTCTGGCTTTCAGGATTGGCATCGTCCGTATCAGAACTTCCATCTTGGCTCTCCAAAAGACCAGGATTCGGTCTGTCCCTGTAGTCGACATCGTGAATGGGTTGGACATGCCTAGGAAAGGCATACTCGATTCCTTCCTTCTCGTTCGACGTTCTTGAAGTTCCAAAATCATGCTCGTTCCATCCGAGACGTCTCCCTCATATCATAACGGTACTTAGCCCATTGTCTCCGACTCGAACATGGTGTTATAAATGTCGAACACGTGGTCGGTAATATTAGACATCATGTATTCCATTAGTACTTGAAAATTGCAGTGTGCTTTTTAGCTATCACAGGCGTTACACATATATCTAGCCACACAGCCTCTACACTTTGCATATATCATTAATAAATGGCCATGCACTGATCTGCTGGTTCACACGTGCACAGATTCTACTTTTGCAATCACGTGGCATCCGTGAAATTGGTATCGAATTCATGCGGATAAATCCACCGCAGCAATTTATATACGATGTGTATTTAGTGTAACACTCGTTTCATGCACCGTTACCACGATTACGTGTATATTTAACACTAGGCTTTAGCCCTCGAAAAATCACGTGGGTACAAAAATGTGGTGCTACAGAATCGTAGAAAATTCACAATATGTTTCAAATAAGTTCACAATGCTATTTGTGCTGATCACTACACTTTACAAATCGTGATGCACAGTACGATGGTGCTCGATGACACTTGATAAAAATTCCTCGCTATAAAGCGGACTTTTCCACGTCTTACACGACGGGTATTTCAACACGCCTCCACCGGGCGGATTCTCAAGACGTAGTGCCCGGAACTGCGTTCCACGTGGAATCAAGTCGTCAAACTAAGTCGTTGAGCGACTATTCACATCCCTTCTTGCGTATCTGCAATGATATTACCATACCTTAAAGTGAAAAAACATTCTCCAAAATGTTTCAAAAATACTGAATGACGAAATGGAATATTCTGAGTCTCGTAGAAAGGTAAAGTTGATTAATAAGACCTCAGATAAATAATTAGCCAACTTCATCAAAGTCAAAAGTGCGATTCTCCGCTACTCCAAAGAGAATAGTGTAAGCTCTCAGCTTCTGGTTGCTTTCTGGGTGTGTTCAAAGGTAATACATCCCATCATAAATGTGTTGTCATGAAAAATATCACATGAACCTTAGCTCAGCGGGTTCAATACCCACCTTTCATTAACGCCAAACAAACTTTTTCACAACATTCACCGTTTCCAAAATAATAAAAAATCCAAATCCAAGAATTTTCAAAAAAAAACATATTCTTAGCCAAGAGCATGTCATCCCAACGCCAACAATATCTCATTCGTTAAAATCCTACCATCCATTCGCCAATTATCACCAATGTTCGCGAGAAAGTAGGCTATCATTTTCCCCCTTCTATACTCCTTAAACTTGCTGCCCACCTAGAGGGCATACCCACCTTTCATTAACGTCAAACAAACCGTTTCGCAACATTCACCATTTCCAAAATAATCAAAAATCCATAACCAAGAATTTTCAAAAAAAAAAAAAAATACCAACATTTATTCTTAGCCAAGAGAACGTCATCCCAACGCCAACAATACCTCTTTCGTTAAATTCCGACCATGCTTTCGGGAGATATCGCCAAAGTTTATATGAAAGTAGGGGGAGTCCTAGAACTGTCCAATTCACACTAGTGGTATGAAGAGGGGGCGGCAAAGACCCACGGGCCTGGGAGCGCATAAAATCTAAATCCGGCCCTGACCGAACGTGACATTTCACCTCGACATCTCACAAGCATTTGTCGGGAACCGAACTCGATCTACCTCGGTGAAAGGTGTGAGGTCATCAGCTGAGCCAACACGCCACTTCCGCTAGAAATAAAGTCCTGCTTTTACAATTATTTATTTATTTATTCGTGTCAGAAGTACAAAGTATGTGTTGAACAGACGACTTCAAACAGTTTCTGCCCAGAACTTAGCCACTTCGATAGCACTTGAATTAGCTTCAGTCAAGTCATTCATTGTGCAGCTGTACGGGCACAATGGACAGGAGAAGAGGCGTTGTGTTGTCTGGGTTGCGCCACAATCACACAGGACTCTCTTGGTCGGAAAATGCCACTTATATAAATTGTCCCTGGATCTTGCAACTTCCACCCTCAGTCTGTTCAGGGACTTCCAGACTAGCCAATTCTCTGTGTGACCAGGAGGTAGAGATTCCTTCGGTTCCATCCATTCAGACAGACTGCTGGTCCTCTCCTTCCACACGGCAACTCGAGCTGTTGCTGCTGTTCCTTGTAATGGATGAGTAGTTGTTAGGAAGCTCATTCTCGATTTTAATCTCCTCTCGGCAGGTTGATATCCGAAGAGTGGGTGTGAGGTCATAGCAGATGATTTACTTCTTTCGTTGTTTGCAGCCACTTCTCTTCTGATGTCAGGTGGAGCAATCCCTGCAAGATAGTGCACTTTACTGATGAGACTTGGCCTCAAGCAACCTGTAATAATCCTGCAGCTCTCATTTAAGGCTACATCCACCTGCTTTGCATGGGCTGACTTGTACCACACAGGACTGGCATATTCTCCTGCTGAATAGCATAAGGCCAATGCTGCTTTTACAATATATCACGTTATATCATGCATGCAGTAATCCCGACATGCTCTTTGAAGACTCCTTTCAGAAAATGAGGACGACTGAGTTTCACCGCTCGTCAAACACGCAGTGGCGTGCTAGAAAACAAAAGGTGTATTACGATGCAATTAGTAATAAAAACGGCCTAACCTCAACATCCAAAGTAAAAGTTTCCCTCCAAGCCCAAATTGTTCTATACAGTCCACATATTGTTTCGTAAAAATTCACACCATTTTTAGCGTTGGGTTTGGGGGAAAGGGGGGGGGGAGGGGGGGAGCAGAAGTGGGTAAATTAGTAGTTTTTATCAGTTTTTCTTAAATATTTCCATAAGTATGCGGTGTAGCGCAAACAGTGTCATATACAAACATTATCTACATTAAATGTGGAACAAAAATGGTCTTGTGCATAATCTTGCTAAATTGAACGGTTCCAGAGTTACGGAGGGTGGAAAAGTATGCTTTTGTGGAAAAAATAGGATATTATCACTGAGGATACTAATTTTGTTTATACAGGATTGTGTTTCGTAAAAGCAAATACCGATTTTATTGGCCGGTGGTATGTCAGTGATTAGCCCTTGAAGGCACGACAACCTCACCACCTTCTCAAGGGGCGCTACTTTTTAAGGAAAAAGAGGCTTCCAAAGGCCTAGGCCATATAAACCTGTGGTACGGAGAAACTCACTCTGAACTATTAAAACTAATAAAAATGTAGAATGTTAAATGCGACCTTGAATTAATGTAAAGTAGGCTATTCATCAATATTCAGTCCTCTTCAAACAAAGCACTTTCCTCTTCTAGATCTTCGTCCATGATGTTCGTGTCCCTGTTATCACATCCTAGGCCTGAGCAATTACCGCATATGCACGAGCAGTTTAGACCACTCTTCCTGCACTCGCAATTACGGACGCATTCGTCTTTGCAAGCTCACACAATGAGGGAAAGTTATTCCTGGGGAGCTGCAGGATGTGCTGTTGTAATTGGTCTCAGGGGTTCGCCAATCTTCTTCCACACCCACTCGAGCGGATTCTTCTTCTCATTCAGCCACTGCTGCACCTGGTGGTCGATTCTAAATGAATGCTGCTTGGAAGCTGCCGAAGTGGGGGGAAGTGCAGCCAACTTGAACATTGTATGTATAGACTGCTTTGCAATAGCCTGCAAGTAACACTGGTAGCGAAAACAATCTACATCTTCAGTGTTCTTGGCTCCAAACATCGCAAGAAGGAAATGCTTTCTAGCGTCAGACACTGCACTGGGGTCAGCTTTGGGGTCGTTCAAGTATATTGCTAAGAGTACGCCTTTTATATCCTCAATGCCTCGCTGATGTCAGAAATAGTGTACACTTTTTCCTGCTGATTGCCTTTCCTTGGGACCATCATTTTCAATTTGTTCTCTGAGGGTGCGTGGACAGTCGACAAGACTAGTAAGTCAGTGTCGTCACCAATTACACAAACGCTAACTCCATCCTTAGCTTCATCAATCGCTGTTAAAACTATTAATAAGTCAGCGTCACCCGATGCTTGATGAACTGTGCAACCTCTTCTTTGCAAGTGCACTGTAAGGAGAGAAATAAGGCCCATTTTGATTTTAGCGTTAGCTAGAAATTCTCTTTGATTGATATTTACATGGATTGAGTCTTCTACTTTCACCTCAATGATAGTGGTACGAAACTTCTAGTCTTCAACGACACAGTGTGGCCAGTTCCCGGACACCATCCTTGAGACGGTAGATGAATGATTCATCGGAGAGTCCCTGTGTGAAGCCAGTCAGAGAGTATTCAAAACATCAAATAAAACTCTTTATTCACTTGTGAAGTAGCTAAAAGTATTATGTTCCGTTATACCGTGGAGCTTCAAGCTAACACGTCACTTTGGCGCAGAGAAAAGCGCGTTAGACTTCTAATCCAAAGGTCGTGGGTGCGATCCACACAAGGGACTATTGACATTTTGACATTAACTTCATCTGCAGTGAACGAAGAAACAATAAAAAAAACAATGTTCAGGGTACAATGTGGTACAATCAGACTGTCTAATTCTAGGAAACACTCCGGTCACACACTTTACAGTAAGCTTCAGTATCGATTGTTCCGCTTCGATATAGTCAATATTATTGCTGCGGTAGCCAATACGACCGAGTCATTATATGAATGAATGTGGTGTCTGTCTGATAAACCTGTATTTTTGTATTTTGCCAGTACACAGTGTATGGGGCTAGGATTCAGAAGGAGACTGCTGTGGCCGTAAGTTAGGAACCATCCCGGCACTTTCCTGGAGTAGAAATGTGAAGCCACGGAAAGTCACTTTTGTGTAGCTGATGTCCGAATCGAATACAATTCGTCCCAACTTTGCGTTGCAAAGCCAAGTTTACCCCATTCCAGTCCTAGGCCTAGAATTAGTTGGCAGAACCGGGAATTGAACTTGGGCATTATGTGAACGAGGTGGTATGACGTCACATATCAAGCTTGCAGTAGCTAAGACAAAAATGAGATGTATCCCAATAACTGTGCCGCGCGTCTAGTGTATAGTCCGTCTCACACTGGCACCTCCTTCGTCAACGATTGTAGTGCTCACTTGATAAGACTGGTTCAAGAACGACTTCACAATCTCTTCATATATAGCTCTCAAGCTTACCTGTCCCTTTGGCGCAGAGGATAGCGCGTTGGACTTCTAATCCAAAGGTCGTGGGTTCGATCCCCACAAGGGATGGTAATAATTTAACTTTGCCCGTTTCAATCACGTAATTCATTCAGAGGCAATTCAGTTACACAACGAAGAGATTTGCTGGTGATACTGTACTTGAAACGCTACGGTACCTTAATCGCCAGCAACTGATATTGAATTGCATGATTGAAAGCACTCGAACATTTATGAGCTACCTAATGAAGTAGCAATAGTGGTACAAGTCACCAACCTCGAGTACTGGAACGTGGTGCATCCAGCCTCGTGAGGACATTGAGCAGCTGTCTGACCGTCAGGTTGCGCACCGGTCACGAAAAAACCAAGATTAACGTCCGAGGGCACCCGATGCGCAAACCACGCGTCACCCCAATGGCCAATTGGCTGGGCAGCGGTCACTTAGAAGGCCTAGGCCCTTATAGGCTGTAGTACCAGATATTTGTTCTTTCCTTAGCTATACAAATGTGATTTTCGCGGTTTCTCACTTCTACTCCAGAAAAGTGCTGGAATGGTTCCTAACTTACGGCCACAGCGATGTCCTTCCCAATCCTAGCCCCACACATTTGTACAGGCATCCCAAAAATACAAGTTGATCGGACAGACACCATAAACATTCATATAATGACTCGGTCATGATACCTTCTACAGCAATAATATTGACTATATCGAGATGGAATAAGCAATATTGAAGCGTACTGTTAAGTGTGTAACCGGAGTGTTCCCTAGAATGAGACAGTCTGATTGTACCACATTGTTCCCTGGACGGTATTTTTTATAATAGTTTCATAGTTCACTGCGGATGAAGTAAATTTCAAAATGTCAATAGTACCTTGTAGGGATCGAACCCACGACCTTTGGATTAGAAGTCCAACGAGCTTTCCTCTGCGCCAAAGGGATATGTTCGTTTATCACTTCAGGTACACCTTTTGTTGCCCAACACGCCACTGCCCCTGTGATGAGCGGTGACACTCGGTCGTCTTCATTTTCTGAAAGGAATCTTCAAGGAGCAAGCCGAGATTACTGCACGCTTGATAAAACGTGACATCTTGTAAAAGCAGGACTTAATTTCTAGCGGAAGGGGCGTGTTGGTGAAACTACGGTACGAGTTTCCTTCCCTGTGGAATGCCCCTTAGCGTCGTCAAGGGACCCATTCAATAAAAATAAATAAATGAAAACTCCCAAGTATAATGTACATGATCCCTTTAAGCACTTTACAAGAGAATAAACAGTATTATTTTATTCTTTGAATATACTCTCAGATTGGTAGACCACACTTTGTTAGCAGACACAACTGGGAATGGTGACAGGCCGATCGCCGAGGTGACTGCTAACTTAATTATTAATTATTAATCATTAGATTAATGTCTTGAAGATCATAATATTGGTAGCTCTTATTAACCCGTATTTTTAGCGTATGGCTTTTAGTGCCGGGAATGTCCGAGGACATGTTCGGCTCACCAGTTTGGGAGCTGCTTCGAGACGGACACCCAATGGGTGAGCTACAAGTACCGTTGGGAAGGAAAGTAGGAATGGAAGGACGAGGAGTTGGAAGGTAGCGGCTGTGGCCTATAGTTAGGGACCGACCCCGGCATTTGCCTGGAAGGAAGATAGGAAACCACAGAAGACCATCTTCAAGGTTGCCGGTGGGGGGAATCGAACCTCCTCGCCTCCCGGATGTGAGCGACTGCCATCAGTCATGCCGTAACGACCACGGCTAACTCACCCGGTACCCGTTAAATTAAATAATATACAGTTACTAAGATTGCACTTATTCACTGCCAGTGCGACACTACACTATCTATTCGACCCATGGTGTAAGTGTAGCATATGTTTCTTATCTAGGAAGCGCCGAGTGCGATTCCCGACTCTCCCGGAAGGGCTGGAATGGCATACAATCAGTCATGAGAGAATAATTAAGTAGCCGGATAATATGAGTAGTATGGCTTAAGCGATACACCTGGGGATATGGACATGCCATTCACGCGACCCCGTAACTTGTGGGCTATGAGCTAGGCGGCAGTCGTCCTTGGATATACATGGCCAATAGCAATATTAGTTTCGTACATACTCTAGTTAGAACACATAAGGTAAAGTGCCCGAAATTCAACTCACCTTAATTCGTCCCCCGCATCAACTTCCGTGGACAAAGATACTATTTTCCAAGAGGAGCAGGACACTCTTGAGTACCATTCAGTTGACTGCTGCCAGTGACCCCCTGTTGTAATTTGCTCGTTTACGCTGTAATTCTTCAACTACAGTTATTGTGAGAGGTTACAAGAGTGTCAAATCAACTTTAAATCGTTATATAGTCGCCTCAATGTTAGATTTTCATCATTTATCGATTGATAATTTATGCATTACTACTTGAATATTGTGTACTATGTATAGAATACAGCCATGTGGCTGTAGTCGTTTGGTCAGGAGTCGTCAACACTTTTGTTATAATTGGAAACCTAAATCCATCTCTTTTGCGTTTCTCAAGATTAATTCTGGTCTGGAGGGCTAGAACGGAATACACACTGCCTCGTGAGGAAAAATTGATAAAAGGTGTGTTCTATTCCCTCCTCAGTATTCCTGGAAATGGGTTTCCATGGTGTTTACAATGTCTGGATGTACGTGTGTCTAAAATGTACGAACATATTACTTACATCTCAATAAATGTATTATAAGAGATGTTAAGACTGTTGCAATAAATGTTTCATAAAATAAACGAATGGAGTAACTGGATAGGGGGGGGGATGGAATTAGGATACCTTATTTCGAAATCAAAATTTGTGTTCGTTTGATTATTTACTGTTTTGGTTAGAAAAGATTTATTTAGTACAATCACACCGGCAATACTATTAGGTAGCTTGTTGAGTTGCATAAATGAGTAGTTTAATTATTTCTAACTTCAAATGCATTTGTAGAATTGAGGAAATTACTTAGGAGAAAGATAATTGGGCACTTTACACCACAAGATGTCTCCCATAAGCCCAACCCCTCGCCCACGACGTGGGAGACAGGCAACGGCACAAAGTAGGGGATCGCCGGTAGGGGCGATGTACAGTGGGGACTTCGTGTGCCCCGGGACCGTTAGGGTAGCTGTGAAGGTCCTACAGGAGCCCTGAAGAGTGACGGATAACGGGGCTCTGGTGAAGCTACTATAGGCCCAGCAAGCCAATAGTGGATAAGACTTTTGCTTTCAAGAAGGAACAGGTCATAGAAGCCTCCGTGGCTCAGGCGGCAGCACGCCGGCCTCTCACCGCTGGCTCCGTGTTTCAAATCTCGGTCACTCCATGTGAGATTTGTGCTGGACAAAGTGGAGGCAGACAGTTTTTTCCCCGGGTACTCCGGTTTTCCCTGTCACAATTTCATTCCAGGAACACTCTCCCCTATCATTTCATTTCATCAGTCATTCATTTAATCATTGCCACAGGGGAGTGTGACAGACTTCGGCAGCCGGCACAGTTCATATCCTCGCCGCTAGATGGGGGCTTCATTCATTCCATTTTCTGACCCGGTCGGTCGACTGGAAGCAGGCTGTGGATTTTCAAGGGAACAGGCCTCGGACAGGACGGATACAATGGACGACGACACGGCTGTACACACGGACTAAGATTTGGAACTTTAAACATAAGAACGCAGACGGGGAAGGTGGAGGAGATAGTGGATATGATGGAAAGAAGGGAGTTGGATTTATTGGGATTGGCAGAAACAAAGTGTAAAGGGGAAGGAAGGAGAGAACTGAGAAAAGGCTATAGATTGTACTGGAGTGGGAACGAAGAGGGAAAGAGAAATAGAGTGGGAGTAGTAGTACGAGATGGTTTAAAAGAAGAAGTGAAGAGATTAAGTGATAGGATGATGAAAGTGAAAGTAGCACTGAGGGTAGAGACCGTAGAAATAGTGCAAGTGTATGCTCCACAAGTAGGCTGCCCCTCTGAAGAGAAGGAGGAGTTTGAAGAGGAATTGCAAAAGCAGCTGGGAGGAAGGAATATGATTGTTATGGGGGATCTGAATGCTAATGTAGGAAGAGAAAGACAAGGGTATGAGAGTGTGCTTGGACCAGAGGGTTGGGGCAGAAGAAATGAGGAAGAAAAGAGACTGTTGGACTTCTGCCAAAGGAACAGCCTGCTAGTTGGGAACTCCTGGTTCACGAAAAGAGTGAGCCACACAATCACATGGTACAGTGATGACTTGACCAGGAAGTCGGTGGTCGACTATATACTGTATGAGAAAGAACTAAATAAGAACATCACGGACATCAAGGTTATACCATCGGAGAACTTGGATAGCGACCATAGATTGCTGGTAATGAACCTGAAAGGGACTAAGGAGAAGAAAGGGACTGAGAACCAGGAAAGACGTACAAGGATATGGAAACTGAAAGAAGGAGATAGAAGGGTCGAGTACCCCAAAATGGTAAAGGAAGGAATTCCAACAGATGAAGAAAGAGGGGTGGAAGAGGAATGGGTTAGATTTAAGAATACACTAGTAGGTGTAGCAGGATCAGTATGTGGGAGGATAAGTAGTAAGAAGAGGTGGAAGGAAACACCATGGTGGAATGAGAGGACAAAAGATATAGTAAGGGAAAATAATAGAGCCGTTAGGAGGTAGTATCAAAATAGGACGGTAGAGACAAGGTAAGAGTACCAGGAAAGAAAGAAGGAGGCAAAGAGAGTAGTGGCAGAGGAGAGAAGAAAGTGGATGGAAGAGTGGACAAAGATGATGAAGGAGGATAGTGAAGGTACAAAAAAGGTCCTGTATAGGATGGTAAAAAAGAAGAGGCGGAAGGATCCTACGGATTATGTTAGAATGGTGAACAAAAGGGGACAAGAGATAGAAAATAGGGAAGAACTGAAGAAAATGTGGAAAGAATATTTTGAAGAACTTCTGAACTCAAATGGAAACCACGGCGAGGAGGAAGAAATCGGGGAAGAGGAAGATGAACTGCAAACAGAAAAGGACTTAACATGGAAAGAAGTGGAAGATGCAGTGAGGAAGATGAAAGGAGGGAAGGCAGCGGGTGTGGATGAGTTAAGTGTGGAGATGGTGAGAGCAGCAGGAGAGGTGGGGATACAATGGTTGTACCGAGTGATGAAGACAGCATGGAAGGAAAGGAAGACCCCCGAGGAATGGAAAAAGGGAATAATTGTCTCGATCTTCAAGAAAGGTAGTAGAACAGATTGCAGAAACTATCGGGGAATAACACTGATGAGTCATTGTGCAAAGATGTTTGAGAAAGATTTGGAAAGGAGAATTAGGACAAGGATAGAAGGAGGGATGAGGGAAGAACAACATAGCTTCAGAGCAGGAAGGCCCACAGTGGATTTGATTTTTGCTGTAAGGCAGTTACAAGAACAGCACTATGAGTATGGAACAGATCTACTCATGGCCTCCCTGGACATTGAGAAAGCAGATGACAGTGTATGCAGGAACAAAGTGTGGATGTCCCTGGAGGATAGAGGAGTAGAGAAATGGACTATGAAGAGAATAAAGGAGATGTACAAGGGAAGCGTGAGCTGTGTGAAAGAGGGAGGAGGGAGATCAGACTGGTTGGAACAGAGAAACGGCCTGTAACAAGGAAGTGCACTGTCACCGTTACTTTTCATTGTGGTGATGGATGACATAATGACCGGAGTGGCACAAGAAATTGGGGAAGGAAAGATGAAAGCAATGGTGTTTGCAAATGATTTGATGATTTGGGGAAACAAGGAGGAGGAGGAGGTACAGGAACAGTTGGACGTGTGGGAAGGAATAATACAAGGATATGGGATGAAATTTAGCATAAATAAGAGTGAGATGGTGATCACAACAAGGAAGAAGGAATGAACCACAACGGGAATAGCAATTGGTGGGGAACAGCTGAAGAAAGTGGAGAGTTTCAAGTATCTGGGAAGCCTGATACAAGATAATGGAAGAAACGATAGAGAAATGAATGAGCTGGGGAGGCAGGCAGAAGCATTTCGCAGGAGTGTGAGAAGCATGTTATGGAGCAAGGATGTCCCTCAGAACAGCAAAAAGATCATATATCGGACGTACTATGTCCCTATCCTGACGTATGCCTCGGAGACATGGGTTATGAAAGGAAGGGTGAAGAGCAAATTACAGGCCAGTGAGATGAGGTTCTTGAAAAGCAGTATTGGAGCTACAAAGATGGACAGAATAAGAAATGAGAGGACCAGAGAATTAATGAAGGAGGAACCATTACAGGATGGTATAGTGAAATCTAGACTTAGATGGTATGGACATGTAAAACGAATGGAGGAGAAGAGGATACCCAGGACAGTACACGAAACGAAGTGGGAAGGAAAGAGACCGAGAGGAAGACCGTGAGACAGGTGGCTGAATGGGGTGGAAGAAAGCGTGAAGAAGAGAGGAGAAGACTGGGCAAGAGTGGAGGCTGAGAGATGGTGGGAAGACAGAAGACGTTGGAGAGGCTTGTGTTCCAAACAGACCCGGCCAGTGGCTGGAAACTGTGCAAGATGATGATGATGATGACACCACAAGATGTTAAAATAACTCCAAAAATATAGAAGACACTACTGGGTTTTTAGAATGAGGCACACACTTGTAGAAGTCACTTGATAAGACTGGTAAGGTGTTCAAGAAAGAATTTACTATGTCTTCATACATAATTTCTCTCTTAACCTGTCCCTTTGGCGCAGAGGATAGCGCGTTGGACTTCTAATCCAAAGGTCGTGGGTTCGATCCCCACAAGGGATAATTATATTTTATTATGCCCATTTCAATAACGTGATTCATCCAGTGCCAATTCAATTACACAACGAAGAGCTTTGCTTGTGATACTGTATTTGAAACGCTACGGCACCTTAATCGCCAGCAACTAATAATGATTATCGTAATTGAAAGAACTCGAACATTAATGAGCTAGTAGTAGTAGTACAAGTCACCAAACTTGGATTATTGTGGTGACTGTAGTAGATCACGCAGTTGGCAGTGTGAGACGGACTGTACTGTATACTAGACGCGTGACAAAGTTATTCGGATACATCTCATTTCTGTCTTAGCTACTGCATGCTTGATATGTGACGTCACACCACCTCGTTGACATCCATAATGTCCAAGTTTAATTCCCGGCTCTGCCAAGAAATCCAATTCTAGGTTTAATGCTGGAATGGGGTTCACTCGGCTTTGCGTGGCAAAGTTGGGACGAATTGTATCCGATTCGTTCATCAGGTACACAAAAGTGATTTTCCGTGGTTTCGCACTTCTACTCCAGAAAAGTGCCGGGATGGTTCCTAACTTACGGCCACAGCGGTCTCCTTCCCAATACTAGACCCACACACTAGTACAGGCATCACAAAAATACAGGTTTATCAGGCAGACACCACATTCATTCATACAATTACTCGGTCCTGATAACTACCGCAGCAATAATATTGACTATATCGAAGCGGAACAATCGATTATGTAGCGTACTGTAAAGTGTGTGACCGGAGTGTTCCCTAGAATTAGACAGTCTGATTGTACAACATTGTACCCTGATAATTGTTTTTTTTTTTGATAGTTTCCAAGTTCCCTGCAGATGAAGTTAATCTCAAAATGTCAATAGTCCCTTGTGGGGATCGAACCCACGACCTTTGGATTAGAAGTCCAACGCGCTTTCCTCTGCGCCAAAGGGACGTGTTAGCTTAATACTCACCACTATGACGGTACATAATCCTTTTATCTACTTCACAAGAGAATAAACAGTTTTATTAGATGGTTTTAATATACTCTCTGATTGGCTTCACACACGTACTCTGCGAGGAATCATTCCTCTACCGTCGCAAGGATGGTGTCAGGAAACTGACCACACTGTGTCAGCAGATACAACTGGGGATGGTGACAGACAAATCGCCCAGGTGACCGCTAATTAGGGTCTAATTATGGTAGGTTCAAGGAAGGGATTTGGGAAGAATGTCGGCTGTCCCGGCATTTGCCTGGTGGTGACACTGAGAAACTCGATTACTATGATCAGGACAACTCAGTTCATCTCTGTTTTGCTCCTCGAGCTTATGTGTACTCCGTTCCACTCCTCAAGCCAAAGTAAAAATTCTTGGCAGAACTGAGAACGAAGCCTATCCTTTGATACTGAAGTCTCAATACGCACCCTGAGAGTACAAATGGTGGGTTGGCTGCCGAGCATCAATGAGTCCACGCAAGAATTTATATCACATTATATAAATACTACCATAACGACAGTTTGCCTTTAAGTCACCATCCTAAATAACAATCTAGGGCGTACAGTCTTTCATTTCTTTTTCTGTAGTCAGTTTAACCTCCAGGTTGGCTTTACCCACGGACTCAGCGAGTGATCCCACCCTACAACTGGGGAGGCGGGACTAGCGCCATGCCTGGGTGGCTTCAGCTGCAATGCGAACAGGGGGCCTCATGAGGGATTGGAAGAATGCGAGGGATAGACAAGGAAGAGGAAAGGAGACAGCCGTGGCCGACGAAGAGGAAACCCACGGAAATCCACTTCGAAGATGGCTGAGGTGGTATTCGAAACCCCTTTACTCACCCAAGGCTGAGTAGACCCCGTTACAGTCCTCATACCACTTCCAAATTTCGTGGCAGACCCGGAAACTGAACCTCGGACCTCCGGGGTGGCAGCTAAGCACGCTGACCACTACACCACGAAGGCGACTCAAATAATAATAACTACCGTATAATATAAAGCCTGTTTTCCTCGCAAGCATATCTGTCCATTGAGTGCGGGTAACATGCTTCTGTAAACGGTTCACGTTAGATTAATCTATCCTGGACAATGGAAGACGGAGTGTAATGTCTTCAAGAGCATAATATTCGTAGCTCTTATTAACCCGTCAATTTAAATCATATACAGTTACTATGACGAAGAGGAAACCCACGGAAATCCACTCCCATACGTCCAACCCCTCGTCCACGTCGTGGGAGACGGGCAACGGCACAAAGTAGGGGATCGCCTGTAGGGGCGAAGTACAGTGGGGACTTCGTGTGCCCAGGGACCGTTACGGTAGCTGTGAAGGTCCTACAGGAACCCTGAAAAGTGACGGCTAACGGGGCTCTGGTGAAGCTACGATAGGCCGAGCAAGCCAGTAGTGGATGAAACCAAATGTTTTCAAAAACGGAACGAGCCTTGGACATTATAGATTTTTATAGACGACACGGCTGTACACACGGACTAAGATTTGGAACTTTAAACCTAAGAACGCAGACGGGGAAGGTGGTGGAGATAGTGGATACGATGGAAAGAAGGGAGTTGGATTTATTGGGATTGGCAGAAACAAAGTGGAAAGGGGAAGGAAGGAGAGAACTGAGAAAAGGCAATAGACTGTACTGGAGTGGTAACGAAGAGGGAAATTGGAATGGATTGGGAGTAGTAGTACGAGATGTTTTACAAGAAGAAGTGAGGAGAATAAGTGATAGGATGATGAAAATGAAAGTAGCACTGAGGGGAGAGACCGTAGAAACAGTGCAAGTGTATGCTCCACAAGTAGGCTGCCCCTCTGAAGAGAAGGAGGAGTTTGAAGAGGAATTGCAGAAGCAGCTGGTAGGAAGAAATATGATTGTTATGGGGGAGCTGAATGCCCATGTAGGAAGAGAAAGACAAGGTTATGAGAGTGTTCTAGGACCGGAGGGTTGGGGCGGAAGAAATGAGGAAGGAAAGAGACTGTTGGACTTCCGCCAGAAGAACAGCCTGCTAGCTGGGAACTCCTGGTTTAAGAAAAGAGAGAGCCACACAATCACATGGTACAGTGATGACTTGACCAGGAAGTCGGTGGTCGACTATATACTGTATGAGAAAAAACTAAATAAGAACATCACGGACATCAAGGTTATTCCATCAGAAAACCTGGATAGCAACCATCGATTGCTGGTAATGAACCTGAGAGGGAGTAAGGAGAAGAAAGGGACTGAGAACCATAAAAGACGTATAATGATATGGAAACTGAAAGAAGGGGATAGAAGGGCCGTGTACCTCAAAATGGTAAAGGAAGGAATTCCAACAGATGAAGAAAGAGGGGTGGAAGAAGAATGGGCTAGATTTAAGAAGACACTAGTAGGTGCAGCAGATGCAGTATGTGGGAGGACAAGTAGTAAGAAGAGGTGGAAGGAAACACCATGGTGGAATGAGAAGACAAAAGATATAGTAAGGGAAAAGAATAGAGCCTTTAGGAGGTGGTATAAAAATAGGACGGTAGAGACGAGGGAAGGGTACCAGGAAAGAAAGAAGGAGGCGAAGGGAGTAGTGGCTGAGGAGAGAAGAAAGTGGATGGAAGAGTGGACAAAGATGATGAAGGAGGATAGTGAAAGTACAAAAAAGGTCCTGTATGGGATGGTAAAAAATAAGAGGTGGAAGGATCCTACGGATTATGTTAGAATGATGTACAAAAGGGGACAAGAGATAGAAAATAGGGAAGAACTGAAGAAAATGTGGAAAGAATATTTTGAAGAACTTCTGAACCCAAATGGAAAAGATGGTGAGGAGGGAGAAATCGGAGAAATCGGGGAAGAGGAAGTTGAACTGCAAACAGAAAAGGACTTAACATGGAAAGAAGTGGAAGATGCAGTGAACAAGATGAAAGGAGGGAAGGCACCGGGTGTGGATGAGTTGAGTGTGGAGATGGTGAGAGCAGCAGGAGAGGTGGGGATACAGTGGTTGTACCGAGTGATGAGGACAGCATGGAAGGAAAGGAAGACCCCAGAGGACTGGAAAAAAGGAATAATTGTCCCGATCTTCAAGAAAGGTAGTAGAACAGATTGCAGAAACTATCGGGGAATAACACTGATGAGTCATTGTGCAAAGATCTTCGAGAAAGTTTTGGAAAAGAGAATTAGGACAAGGATAGAAGGAGGGATGAGGGAAGAACAACATAGCTTCAGAGCAGGAAGGTCCACAGTGGATTTGATTTTTGCTGTAAGGCAGTTACAAGAACAGCACTATGAGTATGGAACGGATCTACTGATGGCCTTCCTGGACATTGAGAAAGCATATGACAGTGTATGCAGGAACAAAGTATGGAAGTCCCTGGACGATAGAGGAGTAGAGAAATGGACTATAAAGAGAATAAAGGAGATGTACAAGGGAAGCGTGAGCTGTGTGAAAGTGGGAGGAGGGAGATCAGACTCGTTGGAACCGAGAAACGGCCTGTAACAAGGAAGTGCACTGTCACCGTTACTTTTCATTGTGGTGATGGATGACATAATGACCGGAGTGGCACAAGTAATTGGGGAAGGAAAGATGAAAGCAATGGTGTTTGCAGATGATTTGATGATTTGGGGAAACAAGGAGGAGGAGGAGGTACAGGAACAGTTGGACGGGTGGGAAGGAATAATACAAGGATATGGGATGAAATTTAGCATAAATAAGAGTGAGATGGTGATCACAACAAGGAAGAAGGAAAGAACCACAACGGGAATAACAATTGGTGGGGAACAGCTGAAGAAAGTGGAGAGTTTCAAGTATCTGGGAAGCCTGATACAAGATAATGGAAGAAACGATAGAGAAAGGAATGAGCGGGGGAGGCAGGCAGAAGCATTTCCGAGGAGTATGAGAAGCATGTTATGGAGCAAGGATGTCCCTCAGAACAGCAAAAAGATCATATATCGGACGTACTATGTCCCTATCCCGACGTATGCCTCGGAGACCTGGGTTATGAAAGGAAGGGAGAATAGCAAAATACAGGCCAGTGAGATAAGGTTCTTGAGAAGCAGTATTGGAGCTACAAAGATGGACAGAATAAGAAATGAGAGGACCAGAGAATTAATGAAGGAGGAACCATTACAGGATGGTATAGAGATATCTAGACTTAGGTGGTATGGACATGTAAAACGAATGGAGGAGAAGAGGATACCCAGGACAGTACACGAGACGAAGTGGGAAGGAAAGAGACCGAGAGGAAGACCTAGAGACAGGTGGCTGAATGGGGTGGAAGAAAGCGTGAAGAAGAGAGGAGAAGACTGGGCAAGAGTGGAGGCTGAAAGATGGTGGGAAGACAGAAGACGTTGGAGAGGCTTGTGTTCCAAACAGACCCGGCCAGTGGCTGGAAACTGTGCAAGATGATGATGATGACACCACAAGATGTTAAAATAACTCCAAAAATATAGAAGACACTACTGGGTTTTTAGAATGAGGCACACACCTGTAGAGGCCACTTGATAAGACTGGTAAGGTGTTCAAGAAAGAATTTACTATGTCTTCATACATAATTTCTCTCTTAACCTGTCCCTTTGGCGCAGAGGATAGCGCGTTGGACTTCTAATCCCAAGGTCGTGGGTTCGATCCCCACAAGGGATAATTATATTTTATTATGCCCATTTCAATCATGTAATTCATCCAGTGCCAATTCAATTACACAACGAAGAGCTTTGCTGGTGATACTGTACTTGAAACGCTACGGCACCTTAATCGCCAGCAACTAATAATGATTATCGTAATTGAAAGAACTCGAACATTAATGAGCTAGTAGTAGTAGTACAAGTCACCAAACTTGTGTTATTGTCGTGACTGTAGTAGATCACGCAGTTGGCAGTGTGAGACGGACTGTAGTGTATACTAGACGCGTGACAAAGTTATTCGGACACATCTCATTTCCGTCTTAGCTACTGCATGCTTGATATGTGACGTCACACCACCTCGTTGACATCCATAATGTCCAAGTTCAATTCCCGGCTCTGCCAAGAAATCCAATTCTAGGTTTAATGCTGGAATGGGGTTCACTCGGCTTTGCGTGGCAAAGTAGGGACGAATTGTATCCGATTCGTTCATCAGGTACACAAAAGTGATTTTCCGTGGTTTCGCACTTCTACTCCAGAAAAGTGCCGGGATGGTTCCTAACTTACGGCCACAGCGGTCTCCTTCCCAATACTAGACCCACACACTAGTACAGGCATCACAAAAATACAGGTTTATCAGGCAGACACCACATTCATTCATACAATTACTCGGTCCTGATAACTACCGCAGCAATAATATTGACTATATCGAAGCGGAACAATCGATTATGTAGCGTACTGTAAAGTGTGTGACCGGAGTGTTCCCTAGAATTAGACAGTCTGATTGTACAACATTGTACCCTGATAATTGTTTTTTTTTGATAGTTTCCAAGTTCCCTGCAGATGAAGTTAATCTCAAAATGTCAATAGTCCCTTGTGGGGATCGAACCCACGACCTTTGGATTAGAAGTCCAACGCGCTTTCCTCTGCGCCAAAGGGACGTGTTAGCTTAATACTCACCACTATGACGGTACATAATCCTTTTATCTACTTCACAAGAGAATAAACAGTTTTATTAGATGGTTTTAATATACTCTCTGATTGGCTTCACACACGTACTCTGCGAGGAATCATTCCTCTACCGTCGCAAGGATGGTGTCAGGAAACTGACCACACTGTGTCAGCAGATACAACTGGGGATGGTGACGAACCAATCGCCCAGGTGACCGCTAATTAGGGTCTAATTATGGTAGGTTCAAGGAAGGGATTTGGGAAGAATGTCGGCTGTCCCGGCATTTGCCTGGTGGTGACACTGAGAAACACGATTACCATGATCAGGACAACTCAGTTCATCTCTGTTTTGCTCCTCGAGCTTATGTGTTCTCCGTTCCATTCCTCAAGCCAAAGTAAAAATTCTTGGCAGAACTGAGAACGAAGCCTATCCTTTGGTACTGAAGTCTCAATACGCACCCTGAGAGTACAAATGGTGGGTTGACTGCCGAGCATCAATGAGTCCACGCAAGAATTTATATCACATTATATAAATACTACCATAACGACAGTTTGCCTTTAAGTCACCATCCTAAATAACTATCTAGGGCGTACAGTCTTTCATTTCTTTTTCTGTAGTCAGTTTTACCTCCAGGTAGGCTTTACCCACGGACTCAGCGAGTGATCCCACCCTACAACTGGGGAGGCGGGACTAGCGCCATGCCTGGGTGGCTTCACCTGCAATGCGAACAGGGGGCCTCTTGAGGGATTGGAAGAATGCGAGGGATAGACAAGGAAGAGGGAAGGAGGCAGCCGTGGCAGACGAAGAGGAAACCCACGGAAATCCACTTCGAAGATGGCTGAGGTGGTATTCGAAACCCCTTTACTCACCCAAGGCTGAGTAGACCCCGTTCCAGTCCTCATACCACTTTCCAAATTTCGTGGCAGACCCGGAAACTGAACCTCGGACCTCCGGGGTGACAGCTAAGCACGCTGACCACTACACCACGAAGGAGACTCAAATAATAATAACTACCGTATAATATAAAGCTTGTTTTCCTCGCAAGCATATCTGTCCATTGAGTGCGGGTAACATGCTTCTGTAAACGGTTCACATTAGATTAATCTATCCTGGACAATGGAAGACGGAGTGTAATGTTTTCAATAGCATAATATTCGTAGCTCTTATTAACCCGTCAATTTAAATCATATACAGTTTCTATGACGAAGAGGAAACCCACGGAAATCCACTCCCATAAGTCCAACCCCTCGTCCACGTCGTGGGAGACGGGCAACGGCACAAAGTAGGGGATCGCCTGTAGGGGCGAAGTACAGTGGGGACTTCGTGTGCCCCGGGACCGTTACGGTAGCTGTGAAGGTCCTACAGGAACCCTGAAAAGTGACGGCTAACGGGGCTCTGGTGAAGCTACGATAGGCCCAGCAAGCCAGTAGTGGATGAAACAAAATGCTTTCAAAAACGGAACAAGCCTTGGACATTATGGATTTAATAGACGACGACACGGCTGTACACACGGACTAAGATTTGGAACTTTAAACCTAAGAACGCAGGCGGGGGCGGTGGAGGAGATAGTGGATATGATGGAAAGAAGGAAGTTCGATTTATTGGGATTGGCAGAAACAACGTGGAAAGGGGAAGGAAGGAGAGAACTGAGAAAAGGCAATAGACAGTACTGGAGTGGTAACGAAGAGGGAAAGAGGAATGGAGTGGGAGTAGTAGTACAAGATGGTTTAAAAGAAGAAGTGAGGAGAATAAGTGATAGGATGATGAAAATGAAAGTAGCACTGAGGGGTGAGACCGTAGAAACAGTGCAAGTGTATGCTCCACAAGTAGGCTGCCCCTCTGAAGAGAAGGAGGAGTTTGAAGAGGAATTGCAGAAGCAGCTGGTAGGAAGAAATATGATTGTTATGGGGGAGCTGAATGCCCATGTAGGAAGAGAAAGACAAGGTTATGAGAGTGTTCTAGGACCAGAGGGTTGGGGCGGAAGAAATGAGGAAGGAAAGAGACTGTTGGACTTCCGCCAGAAGAACAGCCTGCTAGTTGGGAACTCCTGGTTTAAGAAAAGAGAGAGCCACACAATCACATGGTACAGTGATGACTTGACCAGGAAGTCGGTGGTCGACTATATACTGTATGAGAAAGAACTAAATAAGAACATCACGTACATCAAGGTTATTCCATCAGAAAACCTGGATAGCGACCATCGATTGCTGGTAATGAACCTGAGAGGGAGTAAGGAGAAGAAAGGGACTGAGAACCATGAAAGACGTATAATGATATGGAAACTGAAAGAAGGGGATAGAAGGGCCGTGTACCTCAAAATGGTAAAGGAAGGAGTTCCAACAGATGAAGAAAGAGGGGTGGAAGAGGAATGGGCTAGATTTAAGAAGACACTAGTAGGTGCAGCAGATGCAGTATGTGGGAGGACAAGTAGTAAGAAGAGGTGGAAGGAAACACCATGGTGGAATGAGAAGACAAAAGATATAGTAAGGGAAAAGAATAGAGCCTTTAGGAGGTGGTATCAAAATAGGACGGTAGAGACGAGGGAAGGGTACCTGGAAAGAAAGAAGGAGGCGAAGGGAGTAGTGGCTGAGGAGAGAAGAAAGTGGATGGAAGAGTGGACAAAGATGATGAAGGAGGATAGTGAAGATACAAAAAAGGTCCTGTATGGGATGGTAAAAAATAAGAGGTGGAAGGATCCTACGGATTATGTTAGAATGATGTACAAAAGGGGACAAGAGATAGAAAATAGGGAAGAACTGAAGAAAATGTGGAAAGAATATTTTGAAGAACTTCTGAACCCAAATGGAAAAGATGGTGAGGAGGAAGAAATCGGGGAAGAGGAAGTTGAACTGCAAACAGAAAAGGACTTAACATGGAAAGAAGTGGAAGATGCAGTGAACAAGATGAAAGGAGGGAAGGCACCGGGTGTGGATGAGTTGAGTGTGGAGATGGTGAGAGCAGCAGGAGAGGTGGGGATACAGTGGTTGTACCGAGTGATGAGGACAGCATGGAAGGAAAGGAAGACCCCAGAGGACTGGAAAAAAGGAATAATTGTCCCGATCTTCAAGAAAGGTAGTAGAACAGATTACAGAAACTATCGGGGAATAACACTGATGAGTCATTGTGCAAAGATCTTCGAGAAAGTTTTGGAAAAGAGAATTAGGACAAGGATAGAAGGAGGGATGAGGGAAGAACAACATAGCTTCAGAGCAGGAAGGTCCACAGTGGATTTGATTTTTGCTGTAAGGCAGTTACAAGAACAGCACTATGAGTATGGAACGGATCTACTGATGGCCTTCCTGGACATTGAGAAAGCATATGACAGTGTATGCAGGAACAACGTATGGAAGTCCCTGGACGATAGAGGAGTAGAGAAATGGACTATAAAGAGAATAAAGGAGATGTACAAGGGAAGCGTGAGCTGTGTGAAAGTGGGAGGAGGGAGATCAGACTGGTTGGAACAGAGAAACGGCCTGTAACAAGGAAGTGCACTGTCACCGTTACTTTTCATTGTGGTGATGGATGACATAATGACCGGAGTGACACAAGTAATTGGGGAAGGAAAGGTGAAAGCAATGGTGTTTGCAGATGATTTGATGATATGGGGAAACAAGGAGGAGGAGGTACAGGAACAGTTGGACGGGTGGGAAGGAATAATACAAGGATATGGGATGAAATTTAGCATAAATAAGAGTGAGATGGTGATCACAACAAGGAAGAAGGAAAGAACCACAACGGGAATAACAATTGGTGGGGGACAGCTGAAGAAAGTGGAGAGTTTCAAGTATCTGGGAAGCCTGATACAAGATAATGGAAGAAACGATAGAGAAATGAATGAGCTGGGGATGCAGGCAGAAGCATTTCGGAGGAGTGTGAGAAGCATGTTATGGAGCAAGGATGTCCCTCAGAACAGCAAAAAGATCATATATCGGACGTACTATGTCCCTATCCTGACGTATGCCTCGGAGACCTGGGTTATGAAAGGAAGGGAGAGGAGAAAAATACAGGCCAGTGAGATGAGGTTCTTGAAAAGCAGTATTGGAGCTACAAAGATGGACAGAATAAGAAATGAGAGGACCAGAGAATTAATGAAGGAGAAACCATTACGGGATGGTATAGAGAAATCTAGACTTAGGTGGTATGGACATGTAAAACGAATGGAGGAGAAGAGGATACCCAGGATAGTACACGAGACGATGTGGGAAGGAAAGAGACCGAGATGAAGACCGAGAGACAGGTGGCTGAATGGGGTGGAAGAAAGCGTGAAGAAGAGAGGAGAAGACTGGGCAAGAGTGGAGGCTGAGAGATGGTGGGAAGACAGAAGACGTTGGAGAGGCTTGCGTTCCAAACAGACCCGGCCAGTAGCTGGAAACTGTGCTAGATGATGATGATGACACCACAAGATGTTAAAATAACTCCAAAAATATAGAAGACACTACTGGGTTTTTAGAATGAGGCACACACCTGTAGAGGTCACTTGATAAGACTGGTAAGGTGTTCAAGAAAGAATTTACTATCTCTTCATACATAATTTCTATCTTAACATGTCCCTTTGGTGCAGAGGATAGCGCGTTGGACCTCTAACCCAAAGGTCGTGGGTTCGATCCCCCCAAAGGGAAAATTATATTTTGTTATGCCCATTTCAATCACGTAATTCATCCAGTGCCAATTCAATTACACAACGAAGAGCTCTGCTGGTGATACTGTACTTGAAACGCTACGGCACCTTAATCGCCAGCAACTAATAATGATTATCGTAATTGAAAGAACTCGAACATTAATGAGCTAGTAGTAGTAGTAGTACAAGTCACCAAACTTGTGTTATTGTGGTGACTGTAGTAGATCACGCAGTTGGCAGTGTGAGACGGACTGTAGTGTATACTAGACGCGTGACAAAGTTATTCGGACACATCTCATTTCTGTCTTAGCTACTGCATGCTTGATATGTGACGTCACACCACCTCGTTGACATCCATAATGTCCAAGTTCATTTCCCGGCTCTGCCAAGAAATCCAATTCTAGGTTTAATGCTGGAATGGGGTTCACTCGGCTTTGCGTGGCAAATTGGGACGAATTGTATCCGATTCGTTCATCAGGTACACAAAAGTGATTTTCCGTGGTTTCGCACTTCTACTCCAGAAAAGTGCTGGGATGGTTCCTAACTTACGGCCACAGCGGTCTCCTTCCCAATACTAGACCCACACACTAGTACAGGCATCACAAAAATACAGGTTTATCAGGCAGACACCACATTCATTCATACAATTACTCGGTCCTGATAACTACCGCAGCAATAATATTGACCATATCGAAGCGGAACAATCGATTATGTAGCGTACTGTAAAGTGTGTGACCGGAGTGTTCCCTAGAATTAGACAGTCTGATTGTACAACATTGTACCCAGAAAAATGTTATTTTTTGTGATAGTTTCCAAGTTCCCTGCATATGAAGTTAATCTGAAAATGTCAATAGTCCCTTGTGGGGATCGAACCCACGTCCTTTGGATTAGAAGACCAGCGCGCTTTCCTCTGCGCCAAAGGGACGTGTTAGCTTAACGCTCCCCACTATGACGGTACATAATCCTTTTATCTACTTCACAAGAGAATAAACAGTTTTATGTGATGGTTTTAATATACTCTCTGATTGGCTTCACACACGTAATCTGCGAGATATCATTCCTCTACCGTCGCAAGGATGGTGTCAGGAAACTGACCACACTGTGTCAGCAGATACAACTGGGGAAGGTGACGAACCAATCGCCCAGGTGACCGCTAATTAGGGTCTAATTATGGTAGGTTCAAGGAAGGGATTTGGGAAGAATGTCGGCTGTCCCGGCATTTGCCTGGTGGTGACACTGAGAAACACGATTACCATGATCAGGACAACTCAGTTCATCTCTGTTTTGCTCCTCGAGCTTATGTGTACTCCGTTCCACTCCTCAAGCCAAAGTAAAAATTCTTGGCAGAACTGAGAACGAAGCCTATCCTTTGGTACTGAAGTCTCAATACGCACCCTGAGAGTACAAATGGTGGGTTGGCTGCCGAGCATCAATGAGTCCACGCAAGAATTTATATCACATTATATAAATACTACCATAACGACAGTTTGCCTTTAAGTCACCATCCTAAATAACAATCTAGGGCGTACAGTCTTTCATTTCTTTTTCTGTAGTCAGTTTTACCTCCAGGTAGGCTTTACCCACGGACTCAGCGAGTGATCCCACCCTACAACTGGGGAGGCGGGACTAGCGCCATGCCTGGGTGGCTTCACCTGCAATGCGAACAGGGGGCCTCATGAGGGATTGGAAGAATGCGAGGGATAGACAAGGAAGTGGGAAGGAGGCAGCCGTGGCAGACGAAGAGGAAACCCACGGAAATCCACTTCGAAGATGGCTGAGGTGGTATTCGAAACCCCTTTACTCACCCAAGGCTGAGTAGACCACGTTCCAGTCCTCATACCACTTTCCAAATTTCGTGGCAGACCCGGAAACTGAACCTCGGACCTCCGGGGTGACAGCTAAGCACGCTGACCACTACACCACGAAGGCGACTCAAATAATAATAACTACCGTATAATATAAAGCCTGTTTTCCTCGCAAGCATATCTGTGCATTGAGTGCGGGTAACATGCTTCTGTAAACGGTTCACATTAGATTAATCTATCCAGGACAATGGAAGACGGAGTGTAATGTCTTCAAGAGCATAATATTCGTAGCTCTTATTAACCCGTCAATTTAAATCATATACAGTTACTATGACGAAGAGGAAACCCACGGAAATCCACTCCCATAAGTCCAACCCCTCGTCCACGTCGTGGGAGACGGGCAACGGCACAAAGTAGGGGATCGCCTGTAGGGGCGAAGTACAGTGGGGACTTCGTGTGCCCCGGGACCGTTACGGTAGCTGTGCAGGTCCTACAGGAACCCTGAAAAGTGACGGCTAACGGGGTTCTGGTGAAGCTACGATAGGCCCAGCAAGCCAGTAGTGGATGAAACAAAATGCTTTCAAAAACGGAACAAGCCTTGGACATTATGGATTTAATAGACGACGACACGGCTGTACACACGGACTAAGATTTGGAACTTTAAACCTAAGAACGCAGACGGGGACGGTGGAGGAGATAGTGGATATGATGGAAAGAAGAAAGTTAGATTTATTGAGATTGGCAGAAACAAAGTGGAAAGGGGAAGGAAGGAGAGAACTGAGAAAAGGCAATAGACTGTACTGGAGTGGTAACGAAGAGGGAAAGAGGAATGGAGTTGGAGTAGTAGTACGAGATGGTTTAAAAGAAGAAGTGAGGAGAATAAGTGATAGGATGATGAAAATGAAAGTAGCACTGAGGGGAGAGACGGTAGAAACAGTGCAAGTGTATGCTCCACAAGTAGGCTGCCCCTCTGAAGAGAAGGAGGAGTTTGAGGAGGAATTGCAGAAGCAGCTGGTAGGAAGAAATATGATTGTTATGGGGGAGCTGAATGCCCATGTAGGAAGAGAAAGACAAGGTTATGAGAGTGTTCTAGGACCAGAGGGTTGGGGCGGAAGAAATGAGGAAGGAAAGAGACTGTTGATCTTCCGCCAGAAGAACAGCCTGCTAGTTGGGAACTCCTGGTTTAAGAAAAGAGAGAGCCACACAATCACATGGTACAGTGATGACTTGACCAGGAAGTCGGTGGTCTACTATATACTGTATGAGAAAGAACTAAATAAGAACATCACGGACATCAAGGTTATTCCATCAGAAAACCTGGATAGCGACCATCGATTGCTGGTAATGAACCTGAGAGGGAGTAAGGAGAAGAAAGGGACTGAGAACCATGAATGACGTATAATGATATGGAAACTGAAAAAAGGGGATAGAAGGGCCGTGTACCTCAAAATGGTGAAGGAAGGAATTCCAACAGATGAAGAAAGAGGGGTGGAAGAGGAATGGGCTAGATTTAAGAAGACACTAGTAGGTGCAGCAGATGCAGTATGTGGGAGGACAAGTAGTAAGAAGAGGTGGAAGGAAACACCATGGTGGAATGAGAAGACAAAATATATAGTAAGGGAAAAGAATAGAGCCTTTAGGAGGTGGTATCAAAATAGGACGGTAGAGACGAGGGAAGGGTACCAGGAAAGAAAGAAGGAGGCGAAGGGAGTAGTGGCTGAGGAGAGAAGAAAGTGGATGGAAGAGTGGACAAAGATGATGAAGGAGGATAGTGAAGGTACAAAAAAGGTCCTGTATGGGATGGTAAAAAATAAGAGGTGGAAGGATCCTACGGATTATGTTAGAATGATGTACAAAAGGGGACAAGAGATAGAAAATAGGGAAGAACTGAAGAAAATGTGGAAAGAATATTTTGAAGAACTTCTGAACCCAAATGGAAAAGATGGTGAGGAGGAAGAAATCGGAGAAATCGGGGAAGAGGAAGTTGAACTGCAAACAGAAAAGGACTTAACATGGAAAGAAGTGGAAGATGCAGTGAACAAGATGAAAGGAGGGAAGGCACCGGGTGTGGATGAGTTGAGTGTGGAGATGGTGAGCGCAACAGGAGAGGTGGGGATACTGTGGTTGTACCGAGTGATGAGGACAGCATGAAAGGAAAGGAAGACCCCAGAGGACTGGAGAAAAGGAATAATTGTCCCGATCTTCAAGAAAGGTAGTAGAACAGATTGCAGAAACTATCGGGGAATAACACTGATGAGTCATTGTGCAAAGATCTTCGAGAAAGTTTTGGAAAAGAGAATTAGGACAAGGATAGAAGGAGGGATGAGGGAAGAACAACATAGCTTCAGAGCAGGAAGGTCCACAGTGGATTTGATTTTTGCTGTAAGGCAGTTACAAGAACAGCACTATGAGTATGGAACGGATCTACTGATGGCCTTCCTGGACATTGAGAAAGCATATGACAGTGTATGCAGGAACAACGTATGGAAGTCCCTGGACGATAGAGGAGTAGAGAAATGGACTATAAAGAGAATAAAGAGATGTACAAGGGAAGCGTGAGCTGTGTGAAAGTGGGAGGAGGGAGATCAGACTCGTTGGAACAGAGAAACGGCCTGTAACAAAGAAGTGCACTGTCACCGTTACTTTTCATTGTGGTGATGGATGACATAATGACCGGAGTGGCACAAGTAATTGGGGAAGGAAAGGTGAAAGCAATGGTGTTTGCAGATGATTTGATGATTTGGGGAAACAAGGAGGAGGAGGTACAGGAACAGTTGGACGGGTGGGAAGGAATAATACAAGGATATGGGATGAAATTTAGCATAAATATTAGTGAGATGGTGATCACAACAAGGAAGAAGGAAAGAACCACAACGGGAATAACAATTGGTGGGGAACAGCTGAAGAAAGTGGAGAGTTTCAAGTATCTGGGAAGCCTGATACAAGATAATGGAAGAAACGATAGAGAAAGGAATGAGCGGGGGAGGCAGGCAGAAGCATTTCCGAGGAGTATGAGAAGCATGTTATGGAGCAAGGATGTCCCTGAGAACAGCAAAAGGATCATATATCGGACGTACTATGTCCCTATCCCGACGTATGCCTCGGAGACCTGGGTTATGAAAGGAAGGGAGAATAGCAAAATACAGGCCAGTGAGATAAGGTTCTTGAGAAGCAGTATTGGAGCTACAAAGATGGACAGAATAAGAAATGAGAGGACCAGAGAATTAATGAAGGAGGAACCATTACAGGATGGTATAGAGATATCTAGACTTAGGTGGTATGGACATGTAAAACGAATGGAGGAGAAGAGGATACCCATGACAGTACACGAGACGAAGTGGGAAGGAAAGAGACCGAGAGGAAGACCGAGAGACAGGTGGCTGAATGGGGTGGAAGAAAGCGTGAAGAAGAGAGGAGAAGACTGGGCAAGAGTGGAGGCTGAGAGATGGTGGGAAGACAGAAGACGTTGGAGAGGCTTGTGTTCCAAACAGACACGGCCAGTGGCTGGAAACTGTGCAAGATGATGATGATGACACCACAAGATGTTAAAATAACTCCAAAAATATAGAAGACACTACTGGGTTTTTAGAATGAGGCACACATCTGTAGAGGTCACTTGATAAGACTGGTAAGGTGTTCAAGAAAGAATTTACTATCTCTTCATGCATAATTTCTCTCTTAACCTGTCCCTTTGGCGCAGAGGATAGCGCGTTGGACTTCTAATCCAAACGTCGTGGGTTCGATCCCCACAAGGGTTAATTATATTTTATTATGCCCATTTCAATCACGTAATTCATCCAGTGCCAATTGAATTACACAACGAAGAGCTTTGCTGGTGATACTGTACTTGAAACGCTACGGCACCTTAATCGCCAGCAACTAATAATGATTATCGTAATTGAAAGAACTCGAACATTAATGAGCTAGTAGTAGTAGTACAAGTCACCAAACTTGTGTTATTGTCGTGACTGTAGTAGATCACGCAGTTGGCAGTGTGAGACGGACTGTAGTGTATACTAGACGCGTGACAAAGTTATTCGGACACATCTCATTTCTGTCTTAGCTACTGCATGCTTGATATGTGACGTCACACCACCTCGTTGACATCCATAATGTCCAAGTTCAATTCCCGGCTCTGCCAAGAAATCCAATTCTAGGTTTAATGCTGGAATGGGGTTCACTCGGCTTTGCGTGGCAAATTGGGACGAATTGTATCCGATTCGTTCATCAGGTACACAAAAGTGGTTTTCCGTGGTTTCGCACTTCTACTACAGAAAAGTGCCGGGATGGTTCCTAACTTACGGCCACAGCGGTCTCCTTCCCAATACTAGACCCACACACTAGTACAGGCATCAAAAAATATAGGTTTATCAGGCAGACACCACATTCGTCCATACAATTACTCGGTCCTGATAACTACCGCAGCAATAATATTGACTATATCGAAGCGGAACAATCGATTATGTAGCGTACTGTAAAGTGTGTGACCGGAGTGTTCCCTAGAATTAGACAGTCTGATTGTACAACATTGTACCCAGAAAACTGTTTTTTTTTTTTTGTGATAGTTTCCAAGTTCCCTGCAGATGAAGTTAATCTGAAAATGTCAATAGTCCCTTGTGGGGATCGAACCCACGACCTTTGGATTAGAAGTCCAAGGCGCTTTCCTCTGCGCCAAAGGGACGTGTTAGCTTAACACTCCCCACTATGACGGTACATAATCCTTTTATCTACTTCACAAGAGAATAAACAGTTTTATTTGATGGTTTTAATATACTCTCTGATTGGCATCACACACGTACTCTGCGAGGAATCATTCCTCTACCGTCGCAAGGATGGTGTCAGGAAACTGACCACACTGTGTCAGCAGATACAACTGGGGATGGTGACAGACCAATCGCCCAGGTGACCGCTAATTAGGGTCTAATTATGGTAGGTTCAAGGAAGGGATTTGGGAAGAATGTCAGCTATCCCGGCATTTGCCTGGTGGTGACACTGAGAAACACGATTACCATGATCAGGACAACTCAGTTCATCTCTGTTTTGCTCCTCGAGCTTATGTGTACTCCGTTCCACTCCTCAAGCCAAAGTAAAAATTCTTGGCAGAACTGAGAACGAAGCCTATCCTTTGGTACTGAAGTCTCAATACGCACCCTGAGAGTACAAATGGTGGGTTGGCTGCCGAGCATCAATGAGTCCACGCAAGAATTTATATCACATTATATAAATACTACCATAACGACAGTTTACCTTTAAGTCACCATCCTAAATAACAATCAAGGGCGTACAGTCTTTCATTTCTTTTTCTGTAGTCAGTTTTACCTCCAGGTAGGCTTTACCCACGGACTCAGCGAGTGATCCCACCCTACAACTGGGGAGGCAGGACTAGCGCCATGCCTGGGTGGCTTCAGCTGCAATGCGAACAGGGGGCCTCATGAGGGATTGGAAGAATGCGAGGGATAGACAAGGAAGAGGGAAGGAGGCAGCCGTGGCAGACGAAGAGGAAACCCACGGAAATCCACTTCGAAGATGGCTGAGGTGGTATTCGAAACCCCTTTACTCACCCAAGGCTGAGTAGACCCCGTTCCAGTCCTCATACCACATTCCAAATTTCGTGGCAGACCCGGAAACTGAACTTCGGACCTCCGGGGTGGCAGCTAACCACGCTGACCACTACACCACGAAGGCGACTCAAATAATAATAACTACCGTATAATATAAAGCCTGTTTTCCTCGCAAGCATATCTGTCCATTGAGTGCTGGTAACATGCTTCTGTAAACGGTTCACATTAGATTAATCTATCCTGGACAATGGAAGACGGAGTGTAATGTCTTCAAGAGCATAAAATTCGTAGCTCGTAGCTCTTATTAACCCGTCAATTTAAATCATATACAGTTACTATGACGAAGAGGAAACCCACGGAAATCCACTCCCATAAGTCCAACCCCTCGTCCACGTCGTGGGAGACGGGCAACGGCACAAAGTAGGGGATCGCCTATAGGGGCGAAGTACAGTGGGGACTTCGTGTGCCCCGGGACCGTTACGGTAGCTGTGAAGGTCCTACAGGAACCCTTAAAAGTGACGGCTAACGGGGCTCTGGTGAAGCTACGATGGGCCGAGCAAGCTAGTAGTGGATGAAACCAAATGCTTTCAAAAACGGAACGAGCCTTGGACATGATGTATTTAATAGACGACGACACGGCTGTACACACGGACTAAGATTTGGAACTTTAAACCTAAGAACGCAGACGGGGAAAGTGGAGGAGATAGTGGATATGATGGAAAGAAGGTAGTTGGATTTATTGGGATTGGCAGAAACAAAGTGGAAAGGGGAAGGAAGGAGAGAACTGAGAAAATGCTATAGACTGTACTGGAGTGGGAACGAAGAGGGAAAGAGGAATGGAGTGGGAGTAGTAGTACGAGATGGTTTAAAAGAAGAAGTGAGGAAAATACAGGCCAGTGAGATGAGGTTCTTGATAAGCAGTATTGGAGCTACAAAGATGGACAGAATAAGAAATGAGAGGACCAGAGTATTAATGAAGGAGAAACCATTGCTGGATGGTATAGAGAAATCTAGACTTAGATGGTATGGACATGTAAAGCGAATGGAGGAGAAGAGGATACCCAGGACAGTACACGAGACGAAGTGGGAAGGAAGGAGACCGAGAAGAAGACCGAGAGACAGGTGGCTGAAGGGGGTGGAAGAAAGCGTGAAGAAGAGAGGAGAAGACTGGGCAAGGGTGGAGGCTGAGAGATGGTGGGAAGACAGAAGGCGTTGGAGAGGCTTGTGTTCCAAACAGACCCGGCCAGTGGCTGGAAACAGTGCAAGATGATGATGATGACAGTTACTATGACTGCACTTAATCCCTGTCTCTCCGACTGTACATAATCTACTCGACCGCATGGTGTAAGTGTCGCACATTTTACTTATCTAGGAAGCACCGAGCGTGATTCCCGGCTCCCCCAGAAGGGCTGGAATGGCATAGAATCCGTCATGAGAGATTAATTAAGTAGCTGGATATTATGAGTACAGTTGTATGGCTTAAGAGATACACCTGAGGATGTGGATATGCCACTCACGTGACCCCATAACCTGTGGGCTATGAGTAGAGCCGTGCGTGGATAAACAAATCGTGATCCGCATCTCGCAAAACAGTTATCCGCATCCGCCCTGCATCCGCACGTTTGTTATCCGAATTTACTGGCTTGTAATATATGATACGAGTTTTATAGGCTATTATTTACAAGATCTTTGTCAAGGATTGAGTACAATGTTATGAACAAGCAAGGAATATAAACTTTTTGTATTGTTACAATATCTGTAGCAATGATGCCAACGAACCACAGTCTCCCCCCCCCCCCCCACTCTCCACCCCCTTTATTTAATAGTTCAAATCGAAATATTTTAGGTATTGTGCCTGTATACACGGATGATGATTAATCAGCACTCGGCTTATGCTCTTGCGGTTTCGGGTTATGGGACGTTCCTTCCCCCGCTGATTAAACATCTGATATGGAATACTCAAGGTTCACAAGGATATTAAGGAAAAACTCAACATTTTAAATATTACAAAAATTTAATTCATAAAAGAAAAATATTTCACTCAAAAACATGAAAAAATCACTCAATTGGCATAATTTCCTCAAGTGTTATCCGTAACTAAAAATTAATCACTTGGCATAGTCTCTTCAAGTGCCATTCAAACAAAATCACTTTGCAAAAATGATATCAAGATCACTATAGCGTCATTTCATCATTCTATGAACTATATAACCACTCTATAACCACTTTGTCTTGCTTAAATCTAAGTATAATTACTTGTATTATATTTCACGGAGGTGTCAAGCGCGCCTATCATTTAAGTCATACAACTTTCCTAGGCTTTGGATATTTATATTCACTTCAAAATCTTTACCCTTCTGGGTTTCTTTAACATTACATAATATTCATATATCTATTATTCATTTAGTCCTTTGGACCTTACCAGTAATTTTCCACAAAGCCTTAGATTTTACACATTTAAAATACTGTACAAGAACATGCCATGTCTATGAATCGAACCCTGGTTCTACCACTTTCACTGTCATGCATTAGGTGATTTCTCTTTGCAATGTACGATGCACGGTATAATTTATTTTTATGGGATCATTACTCTTCATTAAACTATATTTTTCATAACCCGTATCTTTTACTCTTTCAAGGAAGGAATCCTTTTTTTACTTGCAACATGACTGTTTGACAAACTTGTAATATTCATATAAATGTTTCAAACTTATATTCTGGAGAAATATCTCCATCCCATCATTTCTATTTATATACGTTAATTTCAACTTGCATCATTTTATAAAAAAAAAATATCTAATGGCCTTCTTATTATGTTAGTCTTTACACAGACCCTCAGTTGACCGTGAAACTCATTTACTTTCTATCTCACTCCCACAGTACGCTAGGTCGCTTCTTAGACAGATGTCTCGCCTCCGTGGTGGTACTTTGCTTGATTTATGGTGTCTCGACTGGCCGCCACGCTTCCTACAAGGTTTGCTCTTTTAAACATATGATTACCAAGGCTTCTAAAAGCGGTTATTAGTCCCTGCTTTTAACATTATTATTATTAATTTATATTTCGTTTTTCAAGGATTTTTGTAACTTATTCCAGAGAGGATGTCTAATATAACAACAACTCGTATGACGCCTTCTATCAATACTATTTTATAACAATGCCGCTCACGGTCTTATTTGCAAGTTCATTCGACGATTATTGCCTACCACAATTAGATATAACAATGCTCTTATGGCCTTAGATGTATATTCACTTACAACGCGTTATTTTGACGATTATGGCCTTCAGTATATATATCTTATAACAATGCCTTTCAAGGTCTCACATGTGTATCATTCGACGATTTTGGACCATTATACTAATTTAACACAGCCTGTTCGGACTTACAATGTAATTATTATTTTTAACGCTTCAACATGCCAATACAGATTTTTGGGAATTTCACCGACCCAATACAACAATGACGTCAACATACGACAACAATACCAAAAGGGAATCTTTCACCCACAACATTTCGATGAGACTCTCCATCTCCAGAGTAGTTATCCTGATTAACTACAATTATTAGCGTTTAGCTTCAATTATTTAATTTTTGGCCCTTTGGCATCAACTATATCTTGCTTGGTTCTTCGTGGTTTATTTAACCTCTCAAATTTATATTTCATTTATAGCAGTAAGACCTTGGCCTTCCTATCATTTATTTCATAATTCTGGCTCACTAGCCAGTAATAATACACTTCTTTAGGTGTTTAATTCACCAATTACTTTTAAAGATTTATAACATTTATTATTTGACAACAACAAGTCAAGACATTTTAATTTTATTTCGTTCTGTTCATTACTTGAGTTTCTCCTTACAAATTTCATTATCACTTTATTTTTAAAGCATAACCATTCGATAATATTTATTCTTACTATTTTCACTACGAAATTTCAATTATTTATTCTTTTCAACCTTTGCCTTATTTGCCATTTAATTATTATTTTATTTATTTCATTATTTAATTTTAACAATTTATTTATGATGCATATTTATTTCATTTCTGCTTTTACTATGGCGAAACATTAAGCCATTTAAATATATTTTCAATTCCTTCCTCCAAATCAATTACTATTTGTTATTTCATTCCGTGGGTTTTTATTACGTTACATTATTGATCCCTTCCACATATTTATTTTGCGAGGTCATTTTCGCAATTATTTATTATTATTATTTCAACATTTTTATCATATAAGTGCATTCAAATGCCCGATGAGTTAGATCGCGTAACTCCTAGTTACGACCGATCTCATCTGGCCAGTACATCGTACATTTGCAATTTTAACGAAAAATAATGACTCACCCTCGTGATCCATCTTCTGATCCACTTGTGGGAAGGATTTCACCCACCTAACGACATAATTAGTACTCTTCCATGGCACTTTCTATTGTGAGCGACACCTCACTTAGGTCAAATCGACCATTACTTAAATCTACACACATCACTAATTTATAAAACACTATATAACACTAAAACACATATATCTTGAAGCTTATTTACACTGCTTGAAATTTTCACCTCCTCTCAGTGACTTTTGGCACGTTTATCGGTGTTCACGCCCTGATTAGATCTCTGGACCCTGCATTGGACGTGATGCAAACTCGAAAAGGCTCCTAATTATTCACTGGATCTAGTCTCTGTCCTGTTCTTTAGATAGTCTATTTTTGACTTCTATTATTGTCTTTTTACTAGGGATTTTTAGCTTTTACTTGTCCTGCGTTTGCGTATTGGTCTATCGAACCTATGGCCCGCTTACTTCGTGACTATATTGTCCTTATTTGCGACAAGTTTCCCTTTCTTCTCCTACGAGAATGTCTTTATTGTTACGTTCCTATCTGAAACGCTGTAGCTTCGCTAACGTTCACTATGTTTATTCTGGGTCTCGAACCCGTGTTCATTTACTTGTATTGTTCCAATATCGGTCCCTTAATACTATAGTCTTTTCACTTAACTTTCACGGAGACCTGTCTATATATATTTTTTTTTAAACGATGACCTCCAGCTTAATGTCTTTACTGATCTTGACGACTGTATTCTAGCTTTCTAGACTTTGTCGTGGCGCAATTTTTCTTTGTTACGGTTTTCGAGTAGCGTATTATAATGTTGATCTAGCACAAGTGCTTTAGTGATCACTGATAACAACCGTAGCGGATTTAATTTACCACGCACATACAATTTTTCGTTATTACCGCGGATACTGATGATCGTTGATTTGTTTTTAACACGCGCTACTTTGGCTGTTGGTAACGAACTTCGTTACTTGCTGCGAATTCTCTATACGGGAGTACGATGAGTTTTGTCTACTGTGAGGACGGACTTCCGTCTCGACAACTTGATAATACTGTTTGCGGTGTACTTGTATACTGTGCGGAAATGCGTTGAGCCTCCCCGGGCTTACTGAGCTGCGACGACTGTTATGCAACGCCTCTGCATTTTGTGAGACAGCGTGGAGCCTATCCCCGCTTCTGGTGAACTGCTTCTGACACAGCCTATAGCCTTACTCGGCTGTCGGATACTGCATGCTTTGTGGTTGAGACCTGGGCTATTTATTGGGAACTTGCAAAAATAAGCTACTTTTGCTTTCTTCCTGGAGCTAACTTCTGAACCAGACGTCGTACGTTTTTTGAAAAGTACATCATTATGTTCCCTATAATTCAAACGTGTCATTGCCATTTCGTTTTCTAAAAATCGATCGTCTAATTAATTTAAATAAAATTTATAAAGCTCCTCAGCTGCGTGGGTGATTGAGTTTTTTTTACCTTCAACCCACTACCTTCGCTTGGCCCCGCCTAATGACGTAGCTGACTAAGTACTTCTTTCCTGGGCTTAAATTTTTCACGTTTAACTTCGCTTAATTCATAATTTCCGGGATCATTCTGATTCCCATAAGCCTATTGTTATAATTTTGCATTGTTTCCGTGAAAACGGCTTATTTCGCAATTTTGCGATGTCGATGTGCAATCCAACGTTGTCGAAAAATGCTAATGTCAGCATTCAATGGTTGTTCCCCTGCTTACCTGCTCAGGCTGATTCATCCCAGCGTGACTGCTTGCGTGATTCACGTATCGCTTACACCACATGCCTCTAGGTAAAGCTATCAATGTTCTGCGTCATGCTCTGAATCATTTGGTTATTTCCTCACTGCTAGTTCATGTTGGACCTCTTTTCATCTTAAAGGTCGGAAGTTCATATCCTGTACCAACTATGGTTGGGTACAGAATCCCTCCTTCAAAGGTAAATAAATTTTCGAAGACCTGAGAAAATTTATTTATCAAAATTCAAAAACAAAAAATGTACTTATATGAACTTCCTTTAATTATTCATTAAATTTCTGAATGGGGAAGAACTCTCCCTGCCCGTTTCATTAATTTAGTATTAATATTTATCCACATCATATTTTCTGTTCCGTTCATCTGCTGTCTTATTTTCAACAAATATTATCAATTTGTCATCGTGTTAGACCTATCCTTACCCGTTTCAGTTTAAATTTGTCATTTCCATGAAGTTTCTGAGCCTCTCACTCTCTTCTCTCAACTCCCCATTTTCTTCCTCAATGTGTCTGATTATTTTTTTCATTTCTTCATATGTTTCCTTCAGATCACATGTGCACTTTAATTTACTTCACCTCCTTTCTCTTTCATTCTCACTGTCATCTTCTATTCGGGTTAGCAATGCTTGGATTTCCTTCTCGTATTCTTCTGGAGGATGGTAAACCTTTAAATTTGCCGCATTCATGATCATTTTATGATCAGTTTCGGTGTGTTGTACTGCCCCCGTAAATTGAATTATATTGAGACCACGGTGGCTGTATTGGAAAATATGAGTAAAGTTATGGATGTCATAGTTGTGACGTGGATACTCATGACGTAGGCACGGATGACGCAGACTTGAGGCAAGCAGGCTGGTTGAGCTGAGATTCTTGGTGACGTCATGATTTTGTTCGAGAAAGATCTAAGACTTACGACGCAGTCGCAGGAAACAAGGTATTGTGCTAAGGAAGAAGTTACGCTATTGGAGGAAAGGCTCGAACCAATGAACGATAGTTTGGAAAGAAGACGGAGATTACTGAAACTATCATATTTAATTACTTTTGGCATGCAGAATTGTGGAAATCTATTTTCAGTTATGGCATTGATTTGGAATTTTGAAGAAATTAATTTTGAGTTTTTGAAATTTGAAAATCCGTCAAGTATAGCCAAAGTTAGAACTTTCAGCGATGACGGAGCAACAGGCTATGGGAGGGATGGATACGCCCCTAAAGAAGTTGATAAAAGGTCGTGCAAAGGATAGAGGAGCTCTCAGATCTCATATGTCAGATCGCATATATATTTCTGGTGATTTATAGTCGTTTTCAAGTGATTCAGTGAAGTAAGTCGTCTTTAGCGTGCATGGTAAAAGCCCGGCGCATCGAACGAACACGGAGCAGTTCCATTTTACGCTGCTCGAAACTAGGTGAAGTTGGAACGCTCACATTAACGTTTCTACCTGATAAGATATAAAGAGTTAACTTCAGCCTTTATTATAATTCAATTGGGCAGTACAACATTGAGGTGTGTAGAAGATTTGAACAATTTCACATTTATACTTCGAAAGATATTGGCACTTTAAGGCTGCCAACAAAAGTGATTTTCTCGCCACATGAGAAACACTTTTAAAATTTCCACATTATACACTACGGCTGACACGTGGATTACAACAGTGATATTGGAGAATACGTTTGGTCTGACAACGATACATTCCACTATGGAACATTATAATCTTGCAGTGCTTTCAATGATTATAACAGAAGTTGAGATGGAAGGCTAAGGCTTTAATGCAATTGGGACATATATCGATGGAGTGAAATAACAGCATGGAACTTCGTTAATCATCTTTCTACAAAAGCGAGCATGTACTGAACATCCAACTACACTCATGCATCGTGAATCCATCGCTGAATTATATCAAATGACAGTGGAAATATTTTCATACTCCACAACTATGAATATTTCTGCGGAAATAACTGCAATAAACTTCATGGCGAATTACGACCAGAACTTCAGGGAATTTTCAAGAGAGGCCAGGGTGGACCCGGCTCAAAAAGAAGAATTTTGCCAGAAGGATGTCTTTTGTATACACGGAGCAGTGCAATTTCCGGAGAAGGAAGCAGTTCGATTCTCCGAGGACGCTGATTCCAGGTTCGAGGTCGGAGCACATCTTCACGCTGGTGAAATGGAACCTACAGCAGTTTTCTTTGAAAACTTTCCTCTAGAACTTCAATCAACAGATAAGGTAGTCGTGAACGTTTCTTGTATTATTTGAGTCTTGTAGCGATATCTGAGCAACCATTTTTCCCATATTTTTGTGTCCTATCTTTTGCCCCATTTTCTTGATTGATATTTCTGTACTCAGTACACTTCGATGATTGATGCCTTTTTCGACGATTTATTAAGACATGGTTATGTCATTGGCATACTTAAATAATTTTGGATCAGTTGAGACTGATATATTAGATTCTTTCAGTAATTTGCATATTTTTGAAGTCACGATTTGACTGTAAAGTTAATGATTTTCTATGGCAGATTTGAATTCAGACAGCGTGTCACTTTATTAAAGTAATTCTATTCAGTAAATTACTTTGACCAATTTTCTGTCATCCTCAAGAAAGAAGAATAATTAAAAGATTTTAGAGCGTTAAAATCTTTATCATTGTCGACGATCTTGGAAATACTAGTCGTCTTATGAACATGATTGCAACATAGACATTTATCGTCAGTTCTAATTACCGTTGCATTACAGACAATTTTATGAAATAGGAACTTTGACTACGAATTATTGAATACACTATAGTAATGAACATTTGATAGGAGTTTTTTCTCAATTATAGATTGGAACAATAATGTTTGCATTCCACAGTCTAATTGTATTCTATTCGACTATTTATGCAGTTTAGATGAACTTTGATTGAAGATAGTATTTTTATACTGCGTTACTTTGAAGATATTAATCTCAATTCTGATAGACCAGAGAGGCGTGTATAATCGTATTTGCTATTAAATTTATTTGTGATTGGCAAATTTTTACTTCATATCGATTCATGAATGAAACCCACGAAGGTTAAATAATAACAGTCATTATTACAATTGATGAATATAAGAATTTTTAAAGAGGAACAATGGATGTATAATCGTTAGTTCAGTGGACATGTGAAAGTCGCTGATGAATAATGCCTTTGAATAAGTGAAGCAGATTCCCACAGTAATTATTGATGTTGAAGAAGTTGTAAGTGGAGGATTTTTGTATGTACTGTGGAAGATTTTTATGCCATATATGTTGAAATATATGAGGAATTCTGGGCCTATTTTATGCAACTTTGTGCATTTTGAAGCGAAGTATTTTTCAGCTGAATGTATTGTCCTGGTTCTTTGAAAGTTATTCATATGAAGATACTGTTAAAATTAACGAGTGTTAAATAATTTGAGATAACGATTTTGAATGGAGGTTACCATCACTAATAATAATAATTATTAAAACCTTATTAAACCTGAATATGAACTTTAAAATGTAACTAACCTTCATTGGTCGATTATATTACCACGATTTAAGTAATTATCAACCGGATAAACGTGTGGTTTAATGTATTTCTTGTATAAATAATATAAACAATATTTAATATTGTAAATAATTTTGTAAATATCTTTGATAATAATTTGAAATGAAAAGGATTGAGAGTGGCGAATATATATTTTTCAATTGTCATTTGACATTGTTATAAACAACTTATAATTGTTATAAATAATTAATGAACTTTTGTTATAAACATTTGGAGTTTTGTTTTTATACTCTAAACAACGCTAATTAAGCAAGTGGCTTGAACAATTAAACATGATTTGGGATTGTTAGAGTATTCCACTGGTGTTTGAATGGAGCATTTAAAACATTTGCGTGATAATATTTCAGTTGAGATGTGGACATTTACGTGTTTTGAAAGGAAGAGCTAAGCTCTGATGTAATAAGCATATGCTAACGCGGACCAGACAGGAGAGTCCACTTTGACGATGCAGGTGCATTGCAGCTGGCCCGGACAACTGTATGACAGAGGCCAAGGACGTTTCCATAATAGCCTTGTGGCTATAAATAAAATGTGAAGTATATAAACACGCAAAACATTGCTATATGTGTCTCGTCCCAACTCCCGTTTCCATTCCAAGTGCATTATTATTTTTACGTTATTTTGAGCTTGAGAAAGCTGAAACATTGTATGTAGAATATACAGGTCCTACAGGAGGACATGGTTATTTAGACGATGGTTTCTGATTGCCACGTGGATTTTGTTGTTTTATTTTGTTAAATTCATTCTTTTTGTGAAATAAATCATTGTGCAGTTTAAAGTTTCTCGTCTTCGTCGTGGTTCATTTTAAATATCATGGTGGAGGTTATTGTGAGGGCATACTTTTAAGTGATCCTGTTGACAACCCAGTCCCCGAGATAAATTTAAAAGGTAAGTAAAGGTAAGTATGAACCCCCGTATATTTTGGTGTGTTCCACAATAATTTCTTGTTAACTATTGTGCTCTAATCTCGATAGTATCTGTCAGTGCCATTTTCATTGCAGTAGGATCGGCAACCCTAAAACGTGGGGCTTGTTCTACAAAACTGGATTACCAAGTAGGATTGGCATCGCAATTAGGTGGGGCTCGATTGACAAAACTGGATTACCTGGTTGAACGCCAGTAGAATTGGCACAATCGAAGTTCGGAATACTTGAATAACATTGGATTACCAAGTTATTGCAGTAGAATTGGCACCGCAATTTTGTGGAGTGTTCGAATAACATTGGATTACCAAGTTATCGATGTCAAAGGGATTGTGAAGACTCAAATAAAGAGGTTGATTCTTTGTTAGATGTCTTAGCCAATTGTAGAATTTGAGAGTGTGATTATATAGGAATTAAATGTTGTGTTGTATTAGGAAAATTACGCTCAGAAAAGATCAGATCTTATACAACTTGAGAGAGGTTAAATAGGCTGGAAACTTAGAAAAATCGCCTATGATCAGGAATCTTATTTTATTTGACCGGCTTATGACGTGTTTAGTCATATTAAAGATAAAATTAACTATTTGGATTATAAATGTAAATTATTTGTGTTAGGATATTTTAAAATGAACCAAAGAAATTTGAACATGTGCTTGAGTTTATTTCAACATGAAATGTCTACGAAGGTTAATTATAAGGTAATTATAAGTTAGATTTAAGACAGAAAATTGCTCAAAATTTATATATGGTGAAAAATGTTGCTCAGATGTTGTTATTTTGCTCTGTTTGATGTATGTCCCTAAAGCAGTTTATTATTGAAATGGCAGATGAAAGTATTAAAAAATTGTTGGAGGAGATGTCCAACAATATGAGGGAGATGGAAGCTAGGAATATTAGTCGAATAGAGGAGAATGCTAGTAACTTGTCTGCTAATTTGTCTATTAGAATGGAGGAGATGGAAGCTAGGAATGCTAGTAATTTGTCTATTAGGCTTGGTGAAAGTTTGAAAGTTATTCAGACCAGTTCTGCAAACTTAGAAAATGATATGTCGCGTTTACAGATCAGTACCCAGGGAATCGAGAATGCTGTAAGTGACATTCATAAAGATGTTTCTGATGTTAAAACTGATGTGTCTAAAGTACAGAAAGATCTTACTATGTTGAATCTTGATGTTGCTAATGTTCGGGGTGATATTTCATGTGCTAGAGCTGAAATAATTGTTGTTAGAAATGATGTTGCTACTGTACAGGATAAAGTAGAAGAGGTTCAAAGAGAAATTAAAAATGTTGGAACCGATGTATCAAACGTTCCGGTAGACATTAACAACATTCATTCAGATGTAAATGAGATGCAAAGCGACATCAATAAAATACAAGTAGAAGTAAATACAGTTTGTGTAGACATTGCTAAAGTTCAGACTGATGTTAACAAAGTTAGGGAGGAAATTGAAACTTCAAAAACACTTTGTACTCGTAACATTAGTGCTTTGACAACTCGATTAGTTGACGAGTCTGTTAGGACAACAGCTTCTTTAGCAGGTCTAAAATATGATGTAGAGGTCATGAGAACCCAGGTTCAAGATCATAATCGGTTACTTAAGGAAGACATCGAAGTAGATATTGCGGAAATGTTAACTGCAAATGTAACGGTATGGAAAGATGAATGGAACAGGTCAAGTGGGGAACATGTAAATCAAATTCAGGAGCGAATTGAACGAAAACTTGCCAGTACACAAGTAGACATTAACAATGAAGTAGTTCAGATTAGGAAGGATTTGAGTATCAGGATGGATTCGCTATCCGAAAAGCAGGTAGAGGATAGAACACAGATAGGTCAGGACGTGCAAACATTAAAGGAACAAATTCATAAATTTGTCTCTGATGTTAATGAAACCACGAGCAAACTGCAGAATTTGAAACTAGGAGAAGCTAGCCTGATGGAAACCTACAAAGAAGAGTTGATCAGGAAAGTTATAACGGAAATCACTGATAAGGATCCAGAAGGATCGACTTGCGAAGACAGGAATTACGTCAGAAGATGTAACCTCACTGCAGAAGAGAGAGATATCGGTCCTGAGGAACGTATATCCAGATTCCGGGAAGAAGATGAGGATAGGAATATTGAACCGGAATGGAAATATCGTGATAGTGGGAAAAATTACATGGATTCATATCCGAGAAATGTGACAGTCATCCGGAACTTCGAGGACAAACCTCAAAAATTCAGCAATACTGATAGTCTGACACCGATAGAATATATCAGGAACCTTAAAGATTATTTTATCGAAGCTCACATTCCCAGAGAAAGAGAGATGAGGATAGTAGAGAGATTTTTAGCTGGAGGACCCCTTGAATGGTTCAGAGCATTTCGCTACACCTTCAGTAATTTTGACGAATTCGCAGAGGCACTGATCAAACGATTCTGGTCCATAGAAGCTCAGAATTCATTAAGAGCTGAGGTATACTCAAGGAAGTATTCAGGTACTCTTCCAACACGGTACGCTGATTTCTTCAGGAGCCAACTATCACGCTTGAGATTTTTGCAACCCCCATTGTCAACTGAGCAGTTGATCGATGCTATTTCGCGTATGCTGCCTGTGGAAGTAAGAAGACTGATTATATCGTCAAATATCAGAGATTTGACCAGCATGGACGAATTGTTGAGAAGGCTTGACTACACGAGTCCAATGCCAAATGTGTTTCAGAAAGGTCAGAGGCATGAATTCAAAGACATCAATACGGTCTATTTGGATCAAGTCCAGCAAACTGATAAGCCCGCTGACGAAGGAAAAACTGAAAATGTAGGTCCTCATAGGAATAATTATTTTCGCAACAGATCGCAAGGTTACCGTCCATATCAGCAAAGACGAGGCTGGAACAATAGAGGCAATTATAATAATGGAAGAGGTAGATACTACAATAACCAGGGCTACAATAGGAACTATAATAGAAATTACCAGAATAGAAATCAGAATTCTCAAGGTCAGGTTATGACACCCGACAAATATCAGGAAAGAGAGAAAGAAAGTCAGCAGTATCTAAAGGAATTGCGAGAGAAGGAAGCTGAAAACCAAAAGAAAAGACAGGATGTAGTGATCAATCCAGGTCCTTCTACAAGCCAGCAGAACTTAGAAAACAGAAATACAGGACAGAAGAGACAGTAAAGAGGAGATAATACATTAGCCACACATAAACCCAGAGTAGAAGAGATTAATGATTAAGGAACATAGAGGAAATATTATCCAAGAGTAAGCCAATAATAATTCAATTTCGTGTTCAAGTGAATTCTGATACTTATAACACAGAGTTTAAAAACAATTTGCAACTGTTTTTAAAACGTGGTGAAGGGAGAATGCCCCCGTAAATTGAATTATATTGAGACCACGGTGGCTGTATTGGAAAATATGAGTAAAGTTATGGATGTCATAGTTGTGACGTGGATACTCATGACGTAGGCACGGATGACGCAGACTTGAGGCAAGCAGGCTGGTTGAGATGAGATTCTTGGTGACGTCATGATTTTGTTCGAGAAAGATCTAAGACTTACGACGCAGTCGCAGGTAACAAGGTATTGTGCTAAGGAAGAAGTTACGCTATTGGAGGAAAGGCTCGAACCAATGAACGATAGTTTGGAAAGAAGACGGAGATTACTGAAACTATCATATTTAATTACTTTTGGCATGCAGAATTGTGGAAATCTATTTTCAGTTATGGCATTGATTTGGAATTTTGAAGAAATTAATTTTGAGTTTTTGAAATTTGAAAATCCGTCAAGTATAGCCAAAGTTAGAACTTTCAGCGATGACGGAGCAACAGGCTATGGAAGGGATGGATACGCCCCTTAAGAAGTTGATAAAAGGTCGTGCACAGGATAGAGGAGCTCTCAGATCTCATATGTCAGATCGCATATATATTTCTGGTGATTTATAGTCGTTTTCAAGTGATTCAGTGAAGTAAGTCGTCTTTAGCGTGCATGGTAAAAGCCCGGCGCATCGAACGAACACGGAGCAGTTCCATTTTACGCTGCTCGAAACTAGGTGAAGTTGGAACGCTCACATTAACGTTTCTACCTGATAAGATATAAAGAGTTAACTTCAGCCTTTATTATAATTCAATTGGGCAGTACAACATTGAGGTGTGTAGAAGATTTGAACAATTTCACAGTTATACTTCGAAAGATATTGGGACTTTAAGGCTGCCAACAAAAGTGATTTTCTCGCCACATGAGAAACACTTTTAAAATTTCCACATTATACACTACGGCTGACACGTGGATTACAACAGTGATATTGGAGAATACGTTTGGTAATACAACGATACATTCCACTATGGAACATTATAATCTTGCAGTGCTTTCAATGATTATAACAGAAGTTGAGATGGAAGGCTAAGGCTTTAATGCAATTGGGACATATATCGATGGAGTGAAATAACAGCATGGAACTTCGTTAATCGTCTTTCTACAAAAGCGAGCATGTAGTGAACATCCAACTACACTCATGCATCGTGAATCCATCGCTGAATTATATCAAATGACAGTGGAAATATTTTCATACTCCACAACTATGAATATTTCTGCGGAAATAACTGCAATAAACTTCATGGCGAATTACGACCAGAACTTCAGGGAATTTTCAAGAGAGGCCAGGGTGGACCCGGCTCAAAAAGAAGAATTTTGCCAGAAGGATGTCTTTTGTATACACGGAGCAGTGCAATTTCCGGAGAAGGAAGCAGTTCGATTCTCCGAGGACGCTGATTCCAGGTTCGAGGTCGGAGCACATCTTCACGCTGGTGAAATGAAACCAACAGCAGTTTTCTTTGAAAACTTTCCTCTAGAACTTCAATCAACAGATAAGGTAGTCGTGAACGTTTCTTGTATTATTTGAGTCTTGTAGCGATATCTGAGCAACCATTTTTCCCATATTTTTGTGTCCTATCTTTTGCCCCATTTTCTTGATTGATATTTCTGTACTCAGTACACTTCGATGATTGATGCCTTTTTCGACGATTTATTAAGACATGGTTATGTCATTGGCATACTTAAATAATTTTGGATCAGTTGAGACTGATATATTAGATTCTTTCAGTAATTTGAATATTTTTGAAGTCACGATTTGACTGTAAAGTTAATGATTTTCTATGGCAGATTTGAATTCAGACAGCGTGTCACTTTATTAAAGTAATTCTATTCAGTAAATTACTTTGACCAATTTTCTGTCATCCTCAAGAAAGAAGAATAATTAAAAGATTTTAGAGCGTTAAAATCTTTATCATTGTCGACGATCTTGGAAATACTAGTCGTCTTATGAACATGATTGCAACATAGACATTTATCGTCAGTTCTAATTACCGTTGCATTACAGACAATTTTATGAAATAGGAACTTTGACTACGAATTATTGAATACACTATAGTAATGAACATTTGATAGGAGTTTTTTCTCAATTATAGATTGGAACAATAATGTTTGCATTCCACAGTCTAATTGTATTCTATTCGACTATTTATGCAGTTTAGATGAACTTTGATTGAAGATAGTATTTTTATACTGCGTTACTTTGAAGATATTAATCTCAATTCTGATAGACCAGAGAGGCGTGTATAATCGTATTTGCTATTAAATTTATTTGTGATTGGCAAATTTTTACTTCATATCGATTCATGAATGAAACCCACGAAGGTTAAATAATAACAGTCATTATTACAATTGATGAATATAAGAATTTTTAAAGAGGAACAATGGATGTATAATCGTTAGTTCAGTGGACATGTGAAAGTCGCTGATGAATAATGCCTTTGAATAAGTGAAGCAGATTCCCACAGTAATTATTGATGTTGAAGAAGTTGTAAGTGGAGGATTTTTGTATGTACTGTGGAAGATTTTTATGCCATATATGTTGAAATATATGAGGAATTCTGGGCCTATTTTATGCAACTTTGTGCATTTTGAAGCGAAGTATTTTTCAGCTGAATGTATTGTCCTGGTTCTTTGAAAGTTATTCATATGAAGATACTGTTAAAATTAACGAGTGTTAAATAATTTGAGATAACGATTTTGAATGGAGGTTACCATCACTAATAATAATAATTATTAAAACCTTATTAAACCTGAATATGAACTTTAAAATGTAACTAACCTTCATTGGTCGATTATATTACCACGATTTGAGTAATTATCAACCGGATAAACGTGTGGTTTAATGTATTTCTTGTATAAATAATATAAACAATATTTAATATTGTAAATAATTTTGTAAATATCTTTGATAATAATTTGAAATGAAAAGGATTGAGAGTGGCGAATATATATTTTTCAATTGTCATTTGACATTGTTATAAACAACTTATAATTGTTATAAATAATTAATGAACTTTTGTTATAAACATTTGGAGTTTTGTTTTTATACTCTAAACAACGCTAATTAAGCAAGTGGCTTGAACAATTAAACATGATTTGGGATTGTTAGAGTATTCCACTGGTGTTTGAATGGAGCATTTAAAACATTTGCGTGATAATATTTCAGTTGAGATGTGGACATTTACGTGTTTTGAAAGGAAGAGCTAAGCTCTGATGTAACAAACATATGCTAACGCGGACCAGACAGGAGAGTCCACTTTGACGATGCAGGTGCATTGCAGCTGGCCCGGACAACTGTATGACAGAGGCCAAGGACGTTTCCATAATAGCCTTGTGGCTATAAATAAAATGTGAAGTATATAAACACGCAAAACATTGCTATATGTGTCTCGTCCCAACTCCCGTTTCCATTCCAAGTGCATTATTATTTTTACGTTATTTTGAGCTTGAGAAAGCTGAAACATTGTATGTAGAATATACAGGTCCTACAGGAGGACATGGTTATTTAGACGATGGTTTCTGATTGCCACGTGGATATTGTTGTTGCATTTTGTTAAATTCATTCTTTTTGTGAAATAAATTATTGTGCAGTTTAAAGTTTCTCGTCTTCGTCGTGGTTCATTTTAAATATCATGGTGGAGGTTATTGTGAGGGCATACTTTTAAGTGATCCAGTTGACAACCCAGTCCCTGAGATAAATTTAAAAGGTAAGTAAAGGTAAGTATGAACCCCCGTATATTTTGGTGTGTTCCACAATAATTTCTTGTTAACTATTGTGCTCTAATCTCGATAGTATCTGTCAGTGCCATTTTCATTGATGTAGCTATGCCGGCGCGTTTGATTATTGGCAATTCGATTGAGGGGGCGGATATCTGACAGCCTACTATCCGGGTTATCGGGTACAGTACCTTATGTGCGTCGTTTTTAAGGTCCTTATTTATTCGGTATGGCCCATGATAATTTTTCCTGAACTTTTTATATACGCGATTTTCAGGATTTGATATCGCCGGTCGCTTCACCAGTACTAATTCTCCCTCTACCAACGGCCTATGATAACTTTTATTTCGATTTCTTTTCTGACATTTATCAGCTTGTGCCTTTAAGTGTTCATAAGTTCTCTGGATTCTTAATTCCCTTCCTACTTGAGCATCAGTAAAGGTAGGTAGAATCTGGTCCCAAGGCCTTTCTGGCTTCTTATCCAAATGCAACCTAACGCGTACCTCCCCTGTTGCTTCGTGAACTGTATTATTGATGCAAAATTCAATGGTTGGTAAAAAATCAATCCATTTCCAGTTCTCCTCTGAACAATACATTTTACAATACTTTTGCACCTCCCTCATTACTCTCTCGACGGGGTTTGCCTCTGGGTGTCTTATGCTTCATAAAATCTGATGAATTTCCAAATTTTCTAGTTCTCGACGAAACTCTATACTCGTAAAACAACTTCCATGGTCTGAAAGTAGGTTTTCTGGTTTGCCTATCACAGGGATTACACGATCCTTTAACCTCTTGACAATCTGTTTCGTTGATGTTTTCTGTATCGGACATAACATGACCATCTTTGTGAAAACGTCCGTGGATACCATGATATGCCTGTTGCCTCTTCTGGCCTTTGGTAGTGGACCGAAGTTGTCCACTGACAAGATCTGACATGGTCTTTCCGGCAAAAGTGGAATTGGTTTTTGCCTCATTAGGAAAGAATTTGGCTTTATCCTCTGACAGGTATCGCAAGTTTTTATCGTGTATCTCACTGTATCTCTCAACAGTGGCCATGTAAACGCTTCTTGTAACATGTTGACCGTCTTGTAAACTCCCATATGTCCGAATGATCTATGCAATAGCCAAACTAATTTTCTCTGCATGTCTGCAGGCACAATAATTCTTAAACGGGCGTGGTCTGCATCTGCAAATTTGTGTAGGATCCCATTAAAATAACTGTAATCAGTAGAAATTCTTTCTGCCTCAATGAACGCGGGTGATGCTCTGTCAAGACTTCCCTCGAAGTAACTTATCAACATCCTCATCCATGGGTCTTGTTTCTGTTTTTCCTCAATTCTTTTTAATTCCTCAATTGTTTCTTGATCTTTCGTATCTATCTGAATGGTACATGTCTCCTCACTGTTGCCTGGATTCCCACTTAAAAATCCGGAATAATATTCTCCTTTCCAGGTCAGTATTCAATTTCAACATCATATTGTTGTATGTATAGCGCCCATCGCATTAACCGCTGACTCGACAAATCCGTTTTCATCAGAAATGTCAGCGCCTTATGGTCTGTCCGTAGTATAATCGGAAATCCATACACTATCTTACGCCAATATTGTAGCGCGTACAATATTGCGAGAAGTTCAATCTCACTAATAGTTTAATTCTTCTCATGGGGCTTCAATCTTCTTGAGGCGAATGCTAAATAATTTCTTTGATGTGTTTGTTCTTTATTTTCTTGATACAACATGGCTCCTACGCCTATCTGAGAAGCATCTGTCTGAATGATGATTTTTCGTTAAAATCCGGGTATCCTAATTTCACGGAATGTAGTAGCATGTCTTTTGCCTCCTTAAAGGCTTCTTCACATTCCTCAGTCCATTTCCACGTTCCCCCTTTCTTAAGCAAATCTTGCAAAGGTGAAACTGTACTTGTGTACGCAGGAAAATGGCTGTTAAGGAACCCTATCAGTCCCAAGAACTGTCTTACATTCTTTACATTGGTTGGCCTTGGAAAAATTTTAATTGATTCTAATTTACATGGGTTTGGTCGATTACGTGACCCAAAAACGTCACTTGCCTCAGACCAAAATTGGATTTCTTGAAGTTTACTTTAAAATTTGCTTTTTCCAGATCCTTTAAAATGTATTTAAATTTTCCAAATGTCCTTCCAGGGATTCTGATGTTAACAGAATGTCATCGACATATCTAATTGTACATTTCTTTATATCTTCAGAGAGGTTCCTGTCTAACGCTCTAGTTAACGCTGACCCTGCCGTTTTCAATCCGAACTGTAATCTTCGAAAACACATAGTTTGTTGTTCAAATTGAAATCCTGTTAGTAGGCTTGTCTTGTCTTCCAACTCCAAATGGTGGTACTGCCCCCGTAAATTGTATTATATTGAGACCACGATGGCTGTATTTGCATATGTGAATAAAGTTATGGCTGTCATAGTTGTGACGTGTATATTCATGACGTAGGCACGGATGACGCAGACTTTATGCAAGTAGGCTGGATGAGCTGAGATTCTTGGTGACGTCATGATTTTGTTCGAGAAAGATCTGAGATTTACGACGCAGTCGCAGGAAGCAAGGAATTGTGCTGAGAAAGAAGTTACGCTATTGGAGGAGAGGCTCGAACCAATGAATGATAGTTTGGAGGGAGACGGAGATTACTGAAACTACCATATTTAAATTACTTTTGGCATGCAGAATTGTGGAAATCTATTTTCAGTTATGGCATTGATTTGGAATTTTGAAGAAATTAATTATGAGTTTTTGAAATTTGAAAATCCGTCAAGTATAGCCAAAGTTAGAACTTCTAGCAATGACGGAGGAACAAGCTATGGAAGGGATGGATACGCCCCTTAAGAAGTTGATAAAAGGCCTTGCACAGCAAAGAGGAAGCTCTCATGACTCATGGCTCATTTTTCTGAGTATCATATTGTCAGACTTCGAGTTATTCAGTGAAGCAAGTCGTCATTAGCACGTGTGGCAGAGCCCACAGCATCGAACAAGCACGGAGCGTGCAGCAGTACAATTTTACAGTTACTGAAACTAGGCGAAGTTGGAGCGCACACATAAACGAGTCTACAAGATTATCTATCAAGAGTTAGCTACTGCATTTATGCGAATTCAATTGTGCATTACAATATTGAGGCGTGTACGAAAGTTGAACATTTTCACTCTTATACTTTGGAAGATATTCGCATTTTAAGACTGCAGACAAAAGTGATTTTCTCGACACCTGAGAAGCACTTTTATAACACCACATTCTACGCTACGGCTGACACGTGTATTGCAACCGTGATACTGAAGATTACATTTGGTGATACAACGCTACATTCTACAATGGAACAATATAATCTGGCAGTACTTTCGACCATTATTATAACGAAAGTGGAGATGGAAGACTAAAACTTTAATGCAATTGGGACATATATCAATGGAGTGAAATAGCAGCATGGAGCTTCGTTAATCGTCATTCTACAAAAGCGAGCATGTAGTGAACATCCAACTACACTCATGCATCGTAATCCATCGCTGAATTACATCAAATGGCAGTGGAAATATCTTCATACTCCACAATTATGAACATTTCTGCGGAAATAATTGCAATAAACTTCATGGCGAATTTCTACCAGAACTTCAGGGAACTATCAAGAGAGGCCAGGGTGGACCCGGCTCACAAAGAAGAGTTTTGCCAGAAGGATGTCTATCGTCTACACGGAGCAGTGCAATATCCGGAGGAGGGCGCAGATTCCAGGTTCGAGGTCGGAGCACATCTTTACGGTGGTGAAATGGAACCAACAGCAGTCTTCTTTGGAAATTTTCCTCTAGAACTTCAATCAACAGATAAGGTAGTCGTGAACGTTTCTTGTTTTATTTGAGCCATTTAGCGATATCTGAGCAACTATTTTTCCCATATTTTCTGTCCCATATATTTTGCCCCATATTCTTGCTTGATACTTCTGTGCTTTGTACACTTTGCTGATTTATGCCTTTTTCTACGATTTATTGAGACATTGATATGTCATTGGCATATTTAAATAATTTTGGATCAGTTGAGACTGATAATTTATATTCTTTCAGTAATTTGCATATTTTTGTAGTCACGATTTAACTGTAAAGTTAACGATGTTCTATGGCTAATTTGAATTCAGACAGCGTGTCATTTTATTAAAGTAATTCTTTTCAGTAAATTACTTTGACCAATTTTCTGTCATCCTCAAGAAAGAAGAATGATTAAAAGATTTTAGAGCGTTAAAATCTACTACTTTATCGACGATCTTGGAAATACTAGTCGTTTTATGAACATGATTGCAACATAGACATTTATCGTCAATTATGAAATACCATTGCATTATAGACAATTTTATGAAATATGAACTTTGATTACGGTTTATTGAATACACTATAGTAATGAACATTTTATAGGAGTTTTTCTCAATTCTAGATTGGAACAATAATGTTTGCATTCCACAGTCTAATTGTATTCTATTCGACTATTTATGCAGTTTAGATGAACTTTGATTGAAGATAGTATTTTTATACTGCGATACTTTGATGATATTAATCTCAATTTTGATAGTCCAGGGAGGCGTGTCTAATCGTATTTGCTATTAAATTTATTTGTGATTGGCAAATTTTTACTTCATATCGATTCATGAATGAAACCCACGAAGGTTAAATATAATAACAGTTTTTGATACAATTGATGAATATAAGAATTTTTAAAGAGGAACTATGGATGTATAATCGTTAGTTCAGTGGACGTGTAAAAGTCGCTGATGAATAATGCCCTGTAATAAGTGAAGGAGGTTCCCACAGTAATATTGATGATGATGATGAATTTATAAGTGGAGGTTTTTTGTATGTATTGTGGAAAATTTTGATGCCATATATAATGAGATATATGATGAATTATGGGCCAATTTTTGTGCAATTTTGTGCGTTTTGAGCGAGGTATTTTTCCGCTGGGTGTCTTGTTCACGTCCATTGAAAATTATTCATGTGAAGTTACTGTTCAAATTAACAAGAGTGTTTAAATAATTTGAGATTACGATTTTGAATGGAAGTTACCGTCACAAATAATAATTATTATTAAAACTTATTAAACCTGAATCTAATATTTAAATATAACTAACCTTCATTGGTCGATTATATAACCACGATTTAAGTAATTATCAACCGGATAAACGTGTGGTTTAATGTATTTCTAATATTTCTAATATGAAATGAAAATGAAAATCCACAGCCTGCTTCCTGTCTCCGACCGGGTCAGGTATGGAATGAATGAAGCCCCAATCTAGCGGCGAGGATATGAACTGTGCCGGCTGCCGAGGCCTGACGCACTCCTCTGGGGCAATGATTAAATGAATGACAGATGAAATGAAATGATAGTGGAGAGTGTTGCTGGAATGAAATTTTGACAGGGAAAACCGGAGTACCCGGAGAAAAACCTGTCTGCCTCCGTTTTGTCCAGCACAGATCTCACATGGAGTGACCGGGATTTGAACCACGGAACCAGCGGTGAGAGGCCGGCGTGCTGCCGCCTAAGCCACGGAGGCTTATTCTAATATTTCTAATATAAAAATATAAATAATATAAATAATGTAAATAACTATGTAAATATCTTTAATAATAATTTGAAACGAACGGGATTAATAGAGGCGTGTATAAATTTTTCAATTGTCGTTTGACAATGTTATAAACAATTTAAAATGTTATAAATAATTAATGAACATTTGTTATAAACATTAAGCGTTTTCATTATTATACTCTAAACAACCCTAGTTAAACAATTGGATTATACAATTAAACAAGATTTGGGATTATTAGAGTAATCCATTGATATTTGAATGGAGCATTTAAAAGATTTGCGTGATAATATTTGAGTTGAGATGGGAACATTTAACGTGTTTTGAAAAGGAGCTAGGCTCTGAGGTAACTAGCATATGCTAACAGTGGATGGACAGGTGCGTCCATTTGACTATGCAAGCATGCGACATTGTGCAGGGTGTATCGCAGGTGGCCAGACAACTGTATGATAGAGGCCAAGGTCATCTACATAGCAGCCTTGCGGTTATAAATAAAATGTGATGTTCATGAAAAAGGAAACAAATGCTATATATCTCGTCCCAGCTCCCTTATCCATTCCAAAGTGCATTATTATTATTACGTTCTTTTGAGCTAGAGAAAGCTGAAATTTTGTATGTGAAGTCTACAAGTCCTACAGGAGGACATGGTTACAGTGACAATGGCTTCTGATTGCCACGTATATTTTGTTGTTAAATTTTGTTAAATTATTTTCTTTATGTGAAATAAATTATTGTGCAGTTTAAATTTTCTTGTTTCGTCTTGGTTCATTTTAAATATCGTGGTGGAGGTTATTGTGAAGGCATACTATTAGTGATCCAGTTGAAAACCCAGACCCGAGATTAATTTGAATAGGTAAGTAAAAGGTAAGTATGAACCCCCGTATATTTTGGTGTGTTCCACAATAATTTCTTGTTAACTACTGTGCTCTAATCTCGGTAGTATCTGTCAGTGCCATTTTCATTGACGTAGCTGTGCCGGTGCGATTGATTATTGGCAATCCGATTGAGGGGGCGGATATCTGACAGCCTACTATCCGGATTATCGGGGACAGTAGGATTGGCGACCCTAATCCGTGGGGATCGATTGGCTCGATTGACTCGAATTTCGGAGTGCTTGAATAACATTGGATTACCAAGTTATTGGAGTAGGATTGGCACCGCAATTTCGTGGAGTGCTCGAATAACATTGGATTACCAAGTTATCGATGTCAATGGGATTGTGAAGACTCAAATAAAGAGGTTGATTCTTAGTTAGATGTCTTGGCCAATTGTAGAATTTGAGAGTGTGATTATATAGGGATTAAATGTTGTGTTGTATTAGGAAAATTACACTCAGAAAAGATCAGATCTTATACAACTTGAGAGAGGTTAAATAGGCTGGAAACTTAGAAAAATCGCCTATGATCTGGAGTCTTATTTTATTTGACCGGCTTATGACATGTTTAGTCATATTAAAGATAAAATTAAACTATTTGGATTGTAAATGTACATTATTTGTGTTAGGATATTTTAAAATGAACCAAAGAAATTTGAACATGTGCTTGAGTTTATTTCAACATGAAGTGTCTACGAAAGTTAATTATAAGGTAATTATAAGTTAGATTTAAGACAGAAAATTGCTCAAACTTATATATGGTGAAAGATGTTGCTCAGATGTTGTTATCTTGCTCTGTTTGATGTATGTCCCTAAAGCAGTATATTATTGAAATATTATTGAGATGGCAGATGAGAGTATGAGAAAGATGTTGGAGGAGATGGAAGCTAGGAATGCTAGTCGAATGAAGCAGATGATGGAGGAGAATGCTAGTAATTTGTCTATTAGGCTGGATGAAAGTTTGAAAGCTAGCATGAATGAAAGTGTGAGGGAGATGGAAGCTAGGAATACTAGTCGAATGGAGGAGAATGCTAGTAATTTGTCTATTAGAATGGAGGAGAATATGAAAGTTCTTCAGACCAGTTCTGCAAACTTGGAAAATAATGTGTCGCGTTTACAGACCAGTACCCAGGGAATCCAGAATGCCTCGACTGACATTCACAAGGATGTCTCGGATGTTAAAGTAGATTTATCCAATGTCCATAAAGATGTTTCCAATGTACAGGGAAAAGTTGATTCAGTCCAGAAAGGTCTTACTATGTTGAATCTTGATGTTGCTAATGTCCGGGGTGATATTTCATGTGCTAGAGCAGAAGTAATCGTTGTTAGGAATGTTGTTGCTACTGTACAAGACAAGGTAGAAGAAGTTCAAAGAGAGATTAGAAATGTTCGAACCGATGTGTCAAACGTTCAAATAGACATAAATAATATTCATTCTGATGTTAATGAGATGCAAAGCGATATCAATAAGATACAGATAGAAGTTAATACAGTTTTTGTAGACATTGCCCAAGTTCAAACTGATGTTAATAAAGTTAGAGAAGAAATTGAAACTTCAAAAACGCTTTGTACTCGTAACATTAGTGCTTTAACAACTAGGTTGGTTGACGAATCTGTTAGGACAACAGCTTCTTTAGCTGGATTAAAATATGATGTAGAGGTCATTAGGACCCACGTCTTAGATCATAATCGTTTACTTAAGGAAGACATTGAAGTAGATATTGCTGAAATGTTAACTGCAAATGTAACGGTTTGGAAAGATGAATGGAACAGGTCAATTGGGGAACATGTCAATCAGATTCAGGAGCGAATTGAACGAAAACTTGCCAGTACACAGATAGATATAAATAATGAGGTAGTTCAAATTAGAAAGGATTTGAGTATAAGGATGGATTCGCTATCCAAAAAGCAGGTAGAGGATAGAACTCAAATAGGTCAGGACGTGCAAGCATTAAAAACCGCGTTAGAGGAACAAATTCATAAGGTTGTCTCTGATGTCAATGAAACTACGAGCAAACTTCAGAATTTGAAACTAGGAGAAGCTAGCATGATGGAAACGTATAAAGAAGAGTTGATTAGGAAAGTCATCACGGAAATCACAGATAAGGATCCAGAAGGGTTGACTTGTGAAGATAATAGGAATTACGTCATAAGATGTAACCTCGCTACAGAAGAAAGAGATATTAGTCCTGAGGAACGTATATTCAGATTCCGGGAAGAAGAAGAGGATAGGAATATTGAACCTGAATGGAAATATCGTGATAGTGGGAAGAATTACATGGATTCATATCCAAGAAATGTGACAGTCATCCGAAACTTTGAGGACAAGCCTCAGAAATTTAGTAATACAGATAGTCTAACACCGATAGAGTATATCAGGAACCTGAAAGACTATTTTATTGAAGCCCATATTCCTAGAGAAAGAGAAATGAGAATCGTAGAAAGATTTCTAGCTGGAGGACCCCTTGAATGGTTCAGAGCATTTCGCTACACTTTTAGTAATTTCGATGAATTTGCAGAGGCACTGATAAAACGATTCTGGTCAATAGAAGCACAAAATTCATTAAGAGCTGAGGTATACTCGAGGAAGTATTCGGGTACTCTTCCAACACGGTACGCTGATTTCTTCACGAGCCAGTTATCGCGCTTGAGATTCTTACAACCCCCATTGTCGACAGAGCAATTGATAGATGCTATTTCACGTATGCTGCCTGTGGAGGTAAGAAGGCTTATTTTATCGTCAAATATCAGGGATTTGACCAGTATGGACGAACTATTGAGAAGGCTTGATTACACGAGTCCGATGCCAAATTTGGTTCAAAAAGGTCAGAGGCACGAATTCAAAGACATTAATACAGTCTACATGGATCAAGTTCAGCAAACTGATAAGCCTGTTGAAGAGAATACTGAAAATGTAGGTCCTCAAAGGAACAATTATTTTCGCAACAACAGATCAGAAGGTTACCGTCCATATCAGCAAAGACGAGGCTGGAATAACAATAGAGGGAACTATAATAACGGAAGAGGTAGATACTATAATAACAATGGGTACAATAGGAACTACAACAGAAATAACCAGTACCAGAATCGGAATCAGAATTCTCAAGGTCAGGTTATGACACCGGACAAGTATCAAGAGAGAGAGAAAGAAAGTCAGCAGTATTTGAAGGAATTAAGAGAGAAGGAAGCTGAAAACCAGAAGAAAAGACAGGATGTAGTGATCGATCCTGGTCCTTCTACAAGCCAGCAGGGGAACTTTGAGATTGGTAACACAAAAAAAAACGCCGATTTCTCAACGAAAGTGAGAAACTATGAATACATTGCCACACCACACATAATTACCATTAATGAAATTTACGAAGTAACTGATGAGGATTTATTAGAAGAGAGGGGAATCGTCAAAGAGGAAAGACCATGTGCCTTACCTATTATTTCTGTACTGATAGATGGCCAAGAGTACAAAGCTCTTATGGATACTGGCGCAATTATTTCTATCATTTCTGATGAATGCTATCAAAGTCTATTAAAGGGAGAAAACATGACAGTTTTACCTGTTCCTACCGTCAAAGTGAGAGGAATTTTCCAAGACAAGGCAGTGAAAAGCAAGATCCAAGTGCTGTTGAACTTTGAAATTAATGGAAGGAATTATGAACAGATCTTTATTGTGGTGAACAAGATCCATTTCGACATTGAGCTAGGAATCGATTTTATATCGAAAGTTGGAGCCATTATTGATATGAAGAATAGGAGTATTAGCTTTAATGATGGGTACATGATCACAGAAGAGATCGAAGAACAGGACGGGAAAAACAGTCGGGAGATAGACCTTAGGGAAGAGATTTTAAATACCATTATCAATGAAGTGGAGAATCTAACAGAAATACCCAGTAGAAAAACTGAAGGATTTGAAGAAATTCAGGGGGAATTTGAGGATTTGATAAAGGAATTCCAAGATATATTTGATGAAAAGCCGGGATTGATTAAAGACTATAAGTATAAGATAAGGCTGACCGATGAAACCCCTTACCAAAAGAAAATATACCCCATACCTGAGAAATACTACCAAGAAGTACGAGGGTTGATCAGAAAAATGGAGGTAGACGGGATTATAAAGAAACAGGCGTCGTCTTACATAAACCCCATCACTGTAGTCAAGAAAAGTAATGGTCAGATACGTCTCTGTCTCGATGCTCCGACCATCAACTTAAAGATTCTTCCAGAAAATGACCGACCACCTAAGATTAGAGATCTGCTTAGAAAGTTCAAAGGGAGAGCATGTTTCAGTGTTCTTGACTTGACATCTTCGATTTACCAAGTTCAACTTAAAGAAGAAAGTATGCAGTACACTGGATTCTTATTTGACCAGACGTCATGGGTCTTCCAGAGAATGCCTTTTGGAATGGTCAACAGTGGACCAGCACTCATTCGAGCACTTGATAGCAAGCTCACTGACGAAGTAAAGGAAAATGTAATCTGCTACATTGACGATTTAATTGTATCTTCACCCAACGCCGCAGAACATTTAGTGCATTTGAGAAAGTTGTTTGAAAATTTAAGGAAGGCCAATATTAAGGTCAATTTTGGAAAATGTCAATTCTTGAAGAAGGAGATCAACTACTTGGGGCATACTATTGATAAGGATGGATATCATCCGAATATGCAGAAAGTAGATGCGATCACAAGGTTCCCAAAGCCAACTAAGGTGAAACAAGTTAGAGAATTTGTAGGCGCATGCCAATTCATCAGCAGCCACTGTCCGAGATACTCTGAAATTATGGCTCCTCTGTATGACTTACTCAAGAAGAATAATAGATGGAAATGGAGTACCGCAGCAGACGAGGCTTTTGAGAAAGCAAAGGAGATGCTCAGAAACAACGTTAAACTGGAGTACCCAGACTTTGAGAAGGTGTTCTATATTGAGTCTGATGCATCAAGAATAGGCATTAGTGCAGTCTTATACCAAAAAGACGAGGCAGGCAACAAGCACTACATTGCGTTCACTAGTCGGAAATTAAAGAAACACGAGGAAAACTACTTTACGACAGAACTAGAAGCGTTAGCTTTTGTAACAGCTTTGCAAGCGTGGAAGAAAATGCTGCTGGGACACAAGGTTATCATTATTACAGATCAGAAAGCACTTCAGTTTATGCTGCAAACTGACATGTCTAGTGATAGATTGACACGTTGGGCTTTGTTCACCCAACAGTTTAACGCCACTATTGTCCGTCAGCCTGGGAAAGACAACTTACTGGCTGATGCTTTATCACGTAACCCTATCAAAAATGTGCAGATACACCATGTACAATTGGAGCAGCAAGATCAAGAGACCGTTAGGAGGTTAGCCCGAATCGGTGTGTCACACAAGAGACACGCTCCAATCAGGAAAATGTACAGGTTCCTTAAGGGTTACATGGACAATACTGATGTTGGCTATGCAGCTACACAGAGAGATTCACGACACTTTGTCTTGAGTGGAGACATCGTATGTAAGTATGCTGACTCTGCGCATACAAAGCTCCGAATAGTCGTGCCACCTAAACTTGTTGTCAATTTAGTGTGGGTAGCTCGTCACGCAACTGGACATGCCGGTCTAGATAAAACTCTTGATACTCTTAAAGAGTGGTTTATTTGGACTAACATGCGTTCCAGCATTGCTAATGTCATTCGTTCATGTGATAAATGTCAAAGAGCAAAGTACGCTTCCGCTCTATTAAAAGGAAAACCTAAGGCTATGATTCCCTCTAAACCGAATGAACTCATGGCGACGGACATATTTGGCCCCTGTCCGAAGGGATACCAGGGTAATCAGTACCTGTTGGTTACCGTGGATGTCTTCTCGAAATTTGTAACAATGAGTCCTATGCAAAAAGCTAACACGAGGAACGTTGTAAGCAGACTGGAACATGCTATATTTCCAAAAGCTGGTAAACCAGAGTATCTACTATCGGATCATGGAGCTCAGTTTACATCCTTAGAATTTACTGCAGATATGGAAAGGCTCGGTATTAAGCACATATTTTCAAGCGTGCGCTATCCGGAATCGAATTCTTCAGAAAGATATATGGCTGAATTTTCGAAATTTTGTCGAATTTTCTGTCCGAAAGATCATACTAGTTGGGTGAGATTTGTACCCCTTATTGAGGAGTGTCTAAATTCTACAGTGCAGGAGAGCACAGGAGAGGTGCCAATGAGACTTCATCTAGGAAGAAACCCAGAAAGGCCGCGGGACAATCTTTTCAACCACGTTCCCGACCTAGGAAGGCAGCAGAGAATTGACAGAGCGAAAGAACAACTCCAGAAAGCAGCACAAAAACGACTGAAAAGAGTAGCTGGAAAACGTTTTGGTGCTCCCTTAGAAATTGGAAATCTGGTATTACTACGCAGACCTGTCAAGGCTGATGTGAGTAAGAAAATCTATCCCAAGTTTGGAATAGTGTTTATGGGTCCGTTCAGAATTACGAATGCTTATGGAAACAACTGCTATGAACTCTACGATGATGAGAACGATGTCGTTTATGGCAAGTTCAATGCTGGAAACTTGAAGAAATATTATCCAAGAGTAAGCCAATAATAATTCAATTTCTTGTTCAAGTGAATTCAGATATTTATAACACAGAGTTTAAAAACAATTTGCAACTGTTTTTAAAACGTGGTGAAGGGAGAATGCCCCCGTAAATTGAATTATATTGAGACCACGATGGCTGTATTTGCATATGTGAATAAAGTTATGGCTGTCATAGTTGTGACGTGTATATTCATGACGTAGGCACGGATGACGCAGACTTTATGCAAGTAGGCTGGATGAGCTGAGATTATTGGTGACGTCATGATTTTGTTCGAGAAAGATCTGAGATTTACGACGCAGTCGCAGGAAGCAAGGAATTGTGCTGAGAAAGAAGTTACGCTATTGGAGGAGAGGCTCGAACCAATGAATGATAGTTTGGAGGGAGACGGAGATTACTGAAACTACCATATTTAAATTACTTTTGGCATGCAGAATTGTGGAAATCTATTTTCAGTTATGGCATTGATTTGGAATTTTGAAGAAATTAATTATGAGTTTTTGAAATTTGAAAATCCGTCAAGTGTATCCAAAGTTAGAACTTCTAGCAATGACGGAGGAACAAGCTATGGAAGGGATGGATACGCCCCTTAAGAAGTTGATAAAAGGCCTTGCACAGCAAAGAGGAAGCTCTCATGTCTCATGGCTCATTTTTCTGAGTATCATATTGTCAGACTTCGAGTTATTCAGTGAAGCAAGTCGTCATTAGCACGTGTGGCAGAGCCCACAGCATCGAACAAGCACGGAGCGTGCAGCAGTACAATTTTACAGTTACTGAAACTAGGCGAAGTTGGAGCGCACACATAAACGAGTCTACAAGATTATCTATCAAGAGTTAGCTACTGCATTTATGCGAATTCAATTGTGCATTACAATATTGAGGCGTGTACGAAAGTTGAACATTTTCACTCTTATACTTTGGAAGATATTCGCATTTTAAGACTGCAGACAAAAGTGATTTTCTCGACACCTGAGAAGCACTTTTATAACACCACATTCTACGCTACGGCTGACACGTGTATTGCAACCGTGATACTGAAGATTACATTTGGTGATACAACGCTACATTCTACAATGGAACAATATAATCTGGCAGTACTTTCGACCATTATTATAACGAAAGTGGAGATGGAAGACTAAAACTTTAATGCAATTGGGACATATATCAATGGAGTGAAATAGCAGCATGGAGCTTCGTTAATCGTCATTCTACAAAAGCGAGCATGTAGTGAACATCCAACTACACTCATGCATCGTAATCCATCGCTGAATTACATCAAATGGCAGTGGAAATATCTTCATACTCCACAATTATGAACATTTCTGCGGAAATAATTGCAATAAACTTCATGGCGAATTTCTACCAGAATTTCAGGGAACTATCAAGAGAGGCCAGAGTCGACCCGGCTCACAAAGAAGAGTTTTGCCAGAAGGATGTCTATCGTCTACACGGAGCAGTGCAATTTCCGGAGGAGGGCGCAGATTCCAGGTTCGAGGTCGGAGCACATCTTTACGGTGGTGAAATGGAACCAACAGCAGTCTTCTTTGGAAATTTTCCTCTAGAACTTCAATCAACAGATAAGGTAGTCGTGAACGTTTCTTGTTTTATTTGAGCCATTTAGCGATATCTGAGCAACTATTTTTCCCATATTTTCTGTCTCATATATTTTGCCCCATATTCTTGCTTGATACTTCTGTACTTTGTACACTTTGCTGATTTATGCCTTTTTCTACGATTTATTGAGACATTGATATGGCATTGGCATATTTAAATAATTTTGGATCAGTTGAGACTGATAATTTATATTCTTTCAGTAATTTGCATATTTTTGTAGTCACGATTTAACTGTAAAGTTAACGATGTTCTATGGCTAATTTGAATTCAGACAGCGTGTCATTTTATTAAAGTAATTCTTTTCAGTAAATTACTTTGACCAATTTTCTGTCATCCTCAAGAAAGAAGAATGATTAAAAGATTTTAGAGCGTTAAAATCTACTACTTTATCGACGATCTTGGAAATACTAGTCGTTTTATGAACATGATTGCAACATAGACATTTATCGTCAATTATGAAATACCATTGCATTATAGACATTTTTATGAAATATGAACTTTGATTACGGTTTATTGAATACACTATAGTAATGAACATTTGATAGGAGTTTTTCTCAATTCTAGATTGGAACAATAATGTTTGCATTCCACAGTCTAATTGTATTCTATTCGACTATTTATGCAGTTTAGATGAACTTTGATTGAAGATAGTATTTTTATACTGCGATACTTTGATGATATTAATCTTAATTTTGATAGTCCAGGGAGGCGTGTCTAATCGTATTTGCTATTAAATTTATTTGTGATTGGCAAATTTTTACTTCATATCGATTCATGAATGAAACCCACGAAGGTTAAATATAATAACAGTTTTTGATACAATTGATGAATATAAGAATTTTTAAAGAGGAACTATGGATGTATAATCGTTAGTTCAGTGGACGTGTAAAAGTCGCTGATGAATAATGCCCTGTAATAAGTGAAGGAGGTTCCCACAGTAATATTGATGATGATGATGAATTTATAAGTGGAGGTTTTTTGTATGTATTGTGGAAAATTTTGATGCCATATATAATGAGATATATGATGAATTATGGGCCAATTTTTGTGCAATTTTGTGCGTTTTGAGCGAGGCATTTTTCCGCTGAGTGTATTGTTCAGGTCCATTGAAAATTATTCATGTGAAGTTACTGTTCAAATTAACAAGAGTGTTTAAATAATTTGAGATTACGATTTTGAATGGAAGTTACCGTCACAAATAATAATTATTATTAAAACTTATTAAATCTGAATCTAATATTTAAATATAACTAACCTTCATTGGTCGATTATATAACCACGATTTAAGTAATTATCAACCGGATAAACGTGTGGTTTAATGTATTTCTAATATTTCTAATATAAATAATATAAATAATGTAAATAACTATGTAAATATCTTTAATAATAATTTGAAACGAACGGGATTAATAGAGGCGTGTATAAATTTTTCAATTGTCGTTTGACAATGTTATAAACAATTTAAAATGTTATAAATAATTAATGAACATTTGTTATAAACATTAAGCGTTTTCATTATTATACTCTAAACAACGCTAGTTAAACAATTGGATTATACAATTAAACAAGATTTGGGATTATTAGAGTAATCCATTGATATTTGAATGGAGCATTTAAAAGATTTGCGTGATAATATTTGAGTTGAGATGTGAACATTTAACGTGTTTTGAAAAGGAGCTAGGCTCTGAGGTAACTAGCATATGCTAACAGTGGATGGACAGGTGCGTCCATTTGACTATGCAAGCATGCGACATGGTGCAGGGTGTATCGCAGGTGGCCAGACAACTGTATGATAGAGGCCAAGGTCATCTAAATAGCAGCCTTGCGGTTATAAATAAAATGTGAAGTTCATGAAAAAGGAAACAAATGCTATATGTCTCGTCCCAGCTCCCTTATCCATTCCAAAGTGCATTATTATTATTACGTTCTTTTGAGCTAGAGAAAGCTGAAATTTTGTATGTGAAGTCTACAAGTCCTACAGGAGGACATGGTTACAGTGACAATGGCTTCTGATTGCCACGTATATTTTGTTGTTAAATTTTGTTAAATTATTTTCTTTATGTGAAATAAATTATTGTGCAGTTTAAATTTTCTTGTTTCGTCTTGGTTCATTTTAAATATCGTGGTGGAGGTTATTGTGAAGGCATACTATTAGTGATCCAGTTGAAAACCCAGACCCGAGATTAATTTGAATAGGTAAGTAAAAGGTAAGTATGAACCCCCGTATATTTTGGTGTGTTCCACAATAATTTCTTGTTAACTACTGTGCTCTAATCTCGGTAGTATCTGTCAGTGCCATTTTCATTGACGTAGCTGTGCCGGTGCGATTGATTATTGGCAATCCGTTTGAGGGGGCGGATATCTGACAGCCTACTATCCGGATTATCGGGGACAGTACGAACTTGTCAAATCAATATTTGTAAATACTTTCTTCCCTTTAAATTTTCTCAAAATGTCTTTGATTGGAGGAGCTGCATCATTTTCTGGAATTATCCTTGAGTTTAAATTCCTGGCATCCAAGCATACTCTTACTGATCCGTCTGGTTTATTTACCACGACCAATGGGCTTACATAAGGGGTAGCTACTTTTTCTATTACCCCATCTTCCATCATCCTTTGAAATACTTCCTTGCTTTGTTTGAAGTGTTTTTCGGCCACTGGATACGGTTTTTGGCGAAATGGCGTCCAGTCATTTACTTGGAAGGCGTACCTGATATTTTTAATTTTTCCTTGCTTGGAGTCGAATGCATTCCTCTTGTCTAAGATTATTTTCTTCAAAAATCTCTTTGTCTTCTGCTGACATCTTTGCTTCTTCTAATTTTTCTTTAAGGCATTCTTTGAATTTGACTTCTTCTTCCTTTTCAATATCTGCAGCCAGTGTGCTTAATTCCCTTTCTAAAAATAGTATTTCCCTTTCTGTTACAGTCCTGTAATTCTCTTCTTCTGTATTCCAAATTTGTTCGCCCTCTCTAGGTTCTGCCTTCTGAGATGCGATATCAATTTCGGAGTCCTGTTCTTCATTTTTGAATTTAATGCAATCCTGGGACAAGTCGATCACTACTTTGTGTTCTCTTATAAAGTCAATGCCCAAAATTATGTTGTACGGTAGCTTGTTAACTAACAAAAAGCTTTGAGACAACAATAAGTTTCCTATTTGCAATTCTAAGAACACTTGATATTTGCATACTAAACTATTTTCTGGAATTATTCCTTTTATTTTAATCACTGATATAGATATATTTAGTACTTTTCTTTCTAACTCATTCACTAGTGCTTGAGTTACTAAACAGACCGTTGATCCTGTATCTAACAAGCTTCGAACTAGAGTACCCTCGATTCTTAATAATATTATTGGTAACTCTCTTCTAATAGCGACTGGACCTTCTTTTATTTCTTCTATTAGTTCTTCGGGCCTTTCAATCCAATTTACCACTTGGATAGTATTCCATCCTCCATTTCCATCTCTTTCTAACCCTTCAAATTTTGACTTTTTTTCTCCTCAGGATCCTCATGCTGGGATCTCTGATAATGTTCCTGGAGTTCCAAACTCTGTGCTCCTCTCATATCATGAATATCTGGCGAGGTTCTTTGTTCCATTGCATTGCTCCATTTCACTTTAGGAGGTTGATTGTATTCATCTCCTCTTTCGTCGTAATACCTCTGGGTTATTACTCTTCGTTCCTCAATTTCAGCCTGATAATCAATGTCATTATCTCTTTGGTGATTGTTCCTATTGTAGTTTGAGTTCCATTTTCTTGCCTGATATGGCCTCTCATTTGGCAATCCCCTCTAATTTCCGGGTTTTGATCCATAATACCCTCTGTTCTTGCTATTCCCTGAGTCATAATTTCCTTTATAGTTGCCCCTATAATTCCCGTTATAGTTTCTTCTATACGGTGTGATTTGTTCTCCCTGGTTATATCCTGGGTTATTTTGTCCCTTTCTTATTTCTTCCGTACCCGTTGCTTTATCATTCCTTGATCTATCCATATTTCCCGTCTGGGCTTCAGTCACATGCGCATGCTCTACTGTTCTATGTTGTCGTGGCGACATGTGTGCAGTAGTCATGCCTAATTGGCGCAAGACGCTTTCTACTTCAATCGCTGTCTTCGCATTCGATGAAATGAGGAATCTTTGTATTTCAACGGTAACTGCTTTGTTATTGCCAGACATAAGTCATTTTCTGACGGTGCACAGTCTAATTCTCTGAATTTGCACAGCTGTGCAGTGAAATATTTGGAATAGCGCGTGGGCGTATTCGTGCTATACTTTTTGGAGTAGAGATCAAGCCTTAAATTTTGTTGGACATCCGCTGCCCAATATCTCTTTAAAATGCATCCTTAAATTCGTCTACGGTGTCGAAAGTATACCTAAAACTTCTAAACCATGTTAAACAATCGCCATCCATTAATTTCTCAATTGATCTTAATTGACGCTCAGGTGCAACTCGTGTGTCCTTAAGGTACTCAAATACCTCCTTTAACCCGTATTTAGGCGTTAGAGAAGACACATTTCCTGAAAACATCCTTGGTTTATGAGAGTCTGACCTAATAATGGTTATCACTTGATTTTGTACTTCATTATTGTTATTATTATTATTATTAAAAGGGGTAGACGTGAATACAGGTGCCCCCGTTGTTTTAAATTGGCTTTCCCCTTCTGGGTAATTCTTGAATATATTTTGGGGTTTTGTTTCTCCCCACTTCCCTCTCAGGTACTCCATGCTCGCCCGATTTGACTTATGATCTCCCCCACTAATTCCTTCTATGGCAATCATCCTTGTTTCGCTCTGATTTACTCTTCCTTCGAGTCTCTCTATCCTAGCGAATGCTTCTTGTTCTGTCTTGTTTATTCGATCCTCATTACGCTCAGTTCTTCTCCCTATTTCTTCTTGCCTTCCCTTCAAGTTTTCCTTGAATATTTCAAACTCTTCCTTTATTTCCTTCTTAGTCTCGAGGATCTGTTGTTCTTTTTCTTTAAATTTAACCTGTGCTTTTTTTTCTACTTCCTCTTTCGCGTTTTCTAAATTTTGTTTTACGCATTTCTCTAATTCTTTAAGATCCTGTCTTATAGATTTTATTTCCCCTTGGGTTTTCTCCTGAGTTTTCTTTATTTTTGCCAGATCCTCCTGGTTTTGTTCTGCTTTCTTATTGGTTTCCCCTATGCTAATTTTCAAAGGATTGATACCATCTATAATTTTTTCAATTTGGGTTTGTTGCCTATCAATGTTTTCCCTCTGTTTCTCAACAATTTCTCCCTGTGTCTTTATTAATGACTGTATGGGTTCTATGCGTTTACCTAACGTAGTTTCCCATGCTTTATCCCGTTCATCTATCCTTTGATCCGTGTACTCTCTATCTTCCAGTGCTTGCGTATCTATCCTTTGACCTATTTTAACTATATCGAACTTCCTTTGTTCATTACTTTCTTGGATTTGTTTCGATAGATCATTTATTTCCCTCTTTAATTCCTGCGTGGAATTTTTGCATTGTGTTTCATTGTTCTCTAATTGCCTTGTTACATCGTTCTTAAATTCCTGGAAATCAATCTTATTTACTTCCTGTCTAAGATCTAAAGTGTCTCCGAACGATTTCTCTATTTCTTTGAATCTAATGTCTATTTGCTCTCTTGTTTCGGTTTTACTATCGATAATTTTCACCTCGATCTCATCTAGGCGTGATTTAACCTCTGCCTGTTCACCTGAGATATGGTTTACATCATTTTTAATAGTATCAATACATCCCTGTATTTTTATAATACTATCATTTACATTTGCCAGTACGGCTTAAACTTTACTATTTAATTCACCTAATCTATTGTTTGTTGTTTCAAAATTCTCCTGACATTCAATCCTATTTTCTTGGAGTTTATTGATATTACTTCCAAGTTCTTTTTACTCTCTTGGATTTCACTATTTATTCCTTCCAAGTCCTTTTTAGTCTCATCCCTACTTTCTTGGAATTTATTATTTAAAACTTCCAAGTCCTTTTTAGTTTCATCCTACTTTTATTATTTAAAACTTACATCTTTTCTTGATGTTTATTGTTTGAAACTTCTGAGTCCTTTTTAATTTCATCCTTAGTTTCTTGAAGTTTATTATTTAAAACTTCGCTATTTTCTTGAAGTTTATTTAAAACTTCTGAGTTTTCTTGAAGTTTATTGTTCATTGCTTCAAGGAAACTTTTCATTTCTTCCGTCATAGCCATTCTTTTTCCAAATATTTTGAGAAAATATGGGCTAATACCCCCCACACAAAATGGATCATGCACATGAGGTGAATCTGGGCTCGACCCGACATGCTTGTACTCTTTCTTTCTATTTGAGGTGAAGTGTTTAATGGTTTTGCAGGCATGCGAACCCATTCACACGTCCCTCCTTCAAAAACTTCAACAACTTTAAGCAAGACACTTTTAAATTGTGATCTGAAAATTTTCGAAATTTTCCAAAAAAAAATCGGAAAACTCGAGTTTTTCTGTGGTTTTCTCTGGGAAAACCCTCCCCTAAAGGTGGGCGCCAAAGAAGAATTATACCATAGGGGACGATATCTCCTTAAATTTATATAGGGTTGCGGGTTGCGGTCTTCCTACTGCGTTAATATTTACTTTATCTTTACTTAGACCGACTTCCAATGTGACCTAGTATCCATATCTAGCACGCATTTTATGCTTCCCCTATGTGCCCGTTAACACGGATGATGATTAATCTGCACCCGGCTTATGCTCTTGCGGTTTCGGGTTATGGGACGTTCCTTCCCCCGCTGATTAAACATCTGATATGGAATACTCAAGGTTCACAAGGATATTGAGGAAAAACTCAACATTTTAAATATTACAAAAAATTAATTCATAAAAGAAAAATATTTCACTCAAAAACATGAAAAAATCACTCACATGGCATAAATTCCTCAAGTGTTATCCATAACTAAAAATTAATCACTTGGCATAGTCCCTTCAAGTGCCATTCAAACAAAATCACTTTGCAAAAATGATATCAAGATCACTATAATGTCATTTCATCATTCTATGAACTCTATAACCACTTTGTCTTGCTTAAATCTAAGTATAATTACTTGTATTATATTTCACTGAGGCGTCAAGCGCGCCTATCATTTAAGTCATACAACTTTTGGTGTATTATAGCAAATACACGTAAAGAAAGAATTAGCTTTTGCTGTTCATTACTTTATATCAGTCCATTTATTTTCATTTCATTCCAGCACACACCAACATCGAACTGTTACCTCCTGTTTGCCCCGTGCATTTGTTCATTTTTTCTGTCAGTTTTTTACAGAAACGCATATTCCGCTGAACCAGCCTGACAGCGTCCCATCGCTGCCTTCCGAACTTCCATTGCTTCAAACCATGAAGACTTCTATATTAATCCGCAGAGCGTCGTGATCTTCACCAACCAACTACTCCATGAAGACACCGCTCCAAGAAGAATTTTGTTTTTGTAAAGATTTTTCATGTTTATGTGTAACCTCTTTGTTCCTCCCCTCACTCGCCCGCTTCCCCCTCTTCTCCCCTCCTCCTACTGCGCTCTCCTCCCCGCGCGCGCAGCCCTCTCGGTCACTTCACGTCTACGCTTCGTCTGACTTGTCTCCGCGTCGTGAGCAACCGCTCACCTTCTCAGTGCACTCAACTTCTTGTTGAACATGCCGTCTAGGCTGGTGTGCTTTCGCTGCGTCTAGCAGCCCTCACTTGTACGTCGGAAGTCGACCTAGTCAGTTAGAGCTCCACTAAAGCTCGCCTCCTCAACTTGAAAGGCAAACTTTCAAATTCTACGCCATGTTAGAATTTTAGTATCAACCGTCAAAGGGAACATCGCCTTCGCCATGAAGCAAAGCTACGTACTACTTCTACTTCTTTAACTTATTTTAATTCATTTTAAATAGCTACATGCTTTTTAATGATCATTTTATAGGCAGTGTGAGATTTCTATATTTGGGGCAATAATCATCCTTCGCGGGATTTTCTATGTTGAGCTTTTGTCTATCTAAGCCAATCTTAACAGGAAGCAGCATTTCTTATGCTTATTAAATGAGAGATTTTCTCACAACGTGGGATACCATTAAATTACCCACTGTCTATAAAATACTTGGCTCATTCCACCGCTGGACTAACTTTTGCCCTATTGCTCTGGAACCTTCCAGAATCTGCACTCTATCTACCAGTCATACTGTCTTGTATTTTCCACTCACATGTGGGAATACTTTTTCAAACTAAGGAGTCTTCCTTATGAACTACTAATCAATATCTAATTTTTCTTCCTCCGTTGGGATTTTCTCTGGCGCATTCAACTATAATCTACAACTTTCTCAAGCAATAGATTCTCGCATATCTAGTGTAACTAGTTATTTTCCATCATTGCAATAACTTTCTTTGCCATAAAATTTTTGTGCTACTACAGTGAACTTTTCAAGTATATTAACAGACTATAGTGAAAAACAGTGTTTCTTCAACATTTCATCCGCGTCGCGCTCGTCCGAATACAACAAATACGGCCATGAACACTTTTCCACAATCCCATTTGATCTTTCCCAAACCCTATACTAACAAACCAAAATAATAAAATTGTTACTTTAGGTCTTTTTTCAATGAGGTGTCGCTCTCAATTAGTGCCCTCCCTTCTTTGCTATATGTACAACGAATTAATTTCTGTAAAACTTCGTGTCTAGGACACGCCTCAAATTGTATTGTTTCTCCCTTCTAACAAGACCAACTACAATACTCAGACCTTAATGCAGGTATCGAAAGGGTGAAAATGGCGTTTGCTGAAGCCCGACATATTGTTTGTTTACATTCGTTGCTGGGATACAATATTAGCTTTGATTAGCTTCGTTTGATGAAGGTTGGGGTAAACTATCGCTCATCTGTAATTTTTGGTGTCTTCAGTATGTTTGTAAAGTCCAGTTCGCGTTAATGTACTGCAATCGGGTGTAAATATGTGGTAATACGCTTATTATGGACTAGTTCGTTTGTGTGATGATTGTTCAGTCGACCGATGGCATTGTGTCACTTACTGCAGATGTTGAAGTACCTAAGACTAAAGCATTAATAGAAGTGTCTCAAGAATATACACCGCAATGATTTGCCAGTTAGTGACAATATAAAAATAGCTTAGTACAGTTCAGAAGTGTCGAACTTAAGTACGTAAAGGGAAAACGCGATGAGCATCTACGGCTAGACCAAACCGTTGACGTTGAACTTTGAACGCTTAGCAACATGTGTCTCCGTAAATCCTTACCAGTCTGGCAGATGATCTGCACTGCCTTGTATACACGCCAAATAATACGGTGAACTTTTTTATTGGTTAAGGAAGATGTTTCCCCTGTGCCAAACAGTGAACTCATTGTGTTCCATCATTATTCATACTTTTGTGATTATTACAGCTTGCAAGTTATTTTTAATTATGATGTGTGTAATAAAGTGTTGTGGGTAACTTGCCAATTATGTACTTATATTGCGAGATGGTGTGCCGCGATAATTTCGTAAGAGGGAGAAGGTGCTTTCCTACCTACATTACTTTACTAAATCAACTATTTCCAGCGTACAACTATTCCAAACGGTAACAGCGAATGTTTAATAGGTTAGATGGTAACATATTACCGGTATCGTGTCATTTGTGTGTGGTAATCTCCATAATTATGTTCAGATATCCACACGACGACTTCTTTGCATATTTCAATCAACTAATTCAGTGTGATGTTTTACCCGAAATTTTAGACAATTCCACGAGAGGTCTTAATTGAATCGTATCTCTATAGCGTTGGATCGATTATTTCAGGCAACTATTCTCATTCCGATTGTGTACACAAATACTCTGCATGTGCTGGGACAGCACTTCAGTAACCGGGTACTTTCTTCTCTCCTACTTCAGAATCTGTTTGATTTTATGCTAAAATATTAATCTATAATTATTGAACTTAAATACAAATCGTGATAACTCGCCAAAAGGCTTCTTATTCAACCACAGAAACAGTGAGACTATTGTAGCTGCCCCTTGGGTGAAGACGAAGAAACCTACAATTCGAGGCCAGCAGTATATAGATAAATTAATTCAGGTAAGTCTAAATTATTTATGCATATTTCTTCGGTACCTAGTCTCGTCTTGTGATATCTTGCTCTTAGGCAAGTAAAAATAATAATTTACACGAACTGTGACAAGCTCTATGGCATGATCTTAGCTATTGGTAGGGCAACCATCGTCGCCATGTTTTTTCTACATTAAGGTCTGAGTATTGTAGTTGGTCTTGCTTCTAATGAGGGAATCCAATTCTTACAACTCATAAATGAGTTACCTCTTGGTTTCACGAAAGGGAAACTTGACCCATTTTCTCGTGATCCCTAATTAAACATAGGAATTCTCGAAACTTCCTTTCGATTGTTCTCTTCAGGTTTCACAATAAGTGACCTGCCCTATTTGCATAATCCAACCAAGTATCTCTGTATCAATATAAGAAGTTATAGAAACTTCTCTTTTTAGTCTTCCTGCTTTTTGTTGTTGTTACTTTCGAAGTTGTTACTCTTTCTAAGATATTTACCTAGAAATTCTTAAAGTACACACCTTGTACTTGATTTATTGTCTAACTTTAATTACGTCAGTTATCTTTAAATTTTTCATTTATTTATCTTCGTCATTTCAAAATCTTACGAAGATTTTAAAGCATATAAAAGGTTTGAAACCAAAAGAATTGTTAATTGCCTGGCGCAAGCTTTAGATGTTTTCGGAGGTCTGCGACCCCAATTGTTTATAGAAATCAAAATTATATATTTGTTACAAAAACTTCTTCCTTTTATATTGTTAAATAAATTAAAATTTATTCTTTTGATTTATCATTTCTCAAACGTAACGGTTAGGCAAGATCCTGTCTTCCTTGACTCTTCCCACTTAATGCAAATAAATCTATTGATAGGGTGTTCACCACTTGTTGCATTTGAGCAAGAACTCTTAGTTATAACTTATGTCAAACTCTCTACCTATTTCTCCATCCTTTCTTCTCCGGTCCGAAACCCACTTCCTTTTTTTCATCATCTTCCCTTGGGGGTTAGGTTATTCCCAAGCTAATAATCTACCCAAAATTTGGTCCCAGAAACCCGGGGGAGTCCATTTCTGTCTATTCATGAGAATCTATTCGTTATTTATTGCTCAAAGTCCATTTGACAATATTTTGCAAATCATTAATATCTTCTTTGAATTTTTCAGCTATAACTTCGCAGTGCAAAGCTGGAGAAGGTGATAGAGGTCGTTCCTGTCTTCTTCAGCCTGTCTTACTTGCTACCTGTTTCTGCTGCCAACCTGACAACATTTTCTAAATCTCGCTACAGTTTCGTAAGTTACACTTCAATTTACCTATTTTCAACATGTCAACTGAAAAGGATGAAACTCTCATTGCCAGACGTTCTTCCTACAAAGGACAACTCACCAGATTTAGAAATTTCATTAATAAAATAACTCACGCCGATTGTGATCTAGACGTCTTGACACATCGCCTTAAGTTGTACGAACGGTCCTATGATTACTATGATCAAATTCAAACAGACATTGAATCCGCTTGCCCAGAACTTCAATCGGATCGGGACGAGGTTGAACCCTTGTATTTTGAAGGGATTGCCAAGGCCCACCAACTGATCCGCAGTATCTCAGAACCGGACACTAGGGTCATCAATCCGGCCCAGTTCGCACCCGCTTTAGTTCATAAGGACAAACCGAAACCGTTACTTCCTCAGATAACTCTACCTCACTTCTCAGGCCAAGAAGGTGAATGGTATTCCTTTCACGAAATTTACTGCTCCCTTATTCATGAAAACACAGACATTCTCGGCATTCACAAGTTCTATTTCTTGCGTTCGTCCTTGGAAGGCCAGGCCTTGGCCTTGGTTGAGTCACTGCCTTTAAGCGCAGATAACTACCACATCGCCATTAATCTCCTTAAAGAGAGATATGGTAATTTACGTTTGTCTGTTGCTCGCCACATTCGCTCTCTGTTCAACTTGCCAGTCGTAAAACATAATGACGTCACCTCTTTAAGAGACCTGTTAGACTCCATTCAATTGCACGTGAGAGCGTTATATCAACTCAAGCAGCCAGTCAAAACTTGGGACCCCGTCCTTATTCATCTAGCTACATCCAGATTCGACTTTTGAACATTAAAGGCTTGGGAAATCGAACTCACTCGCAAGGAGGAATATTCTTTTGAAAACCTCATCTCGTTTCTGAACAGCCGGTGCCAAGTCCTTACAGCACTCTCATTTCAGTGCGAAAGAGTCGAAACTAGTCATCAGTGTCACATTCAGGACAAAGAAAAAACTTGTCTCTTCAAATGGTCATCAGCACCCATCTGTCGAGAACAAGCAAACTCGTTCTGCCTCTTTCAACCATCCAAGAGAACATATTAGGCCGCTCAACAAATCTTTAAAATGCACACTCTGTAAAAAGTTTCACACTTTGTACTCGTGCAAATCCTTTAAAGAATGTATGTTGAAGACAGAAGGAAGTTTGTCTTCAATAGTAAATATTGCTATAACTGCCTGTCACCTAAGCATTCTGCTTCTAATTGTACGTCTTCCAACCTCTGTTTTCATTGCAAAAGACCTCATCATTCTTTATTGCACTTTCAAGATGAATCGAGGTCACTAGTACCTGCTTCTTCAAACTCCATGCAGAGCAGCTCTGAACAAACTAATGCTTCTTCCTGCAATTCTAACGCAGAAACTTCTCACAGTGCGCAAGTCCTTTTGTCCACTGTACAATTCGAAATCCAAGATAAATTTGGAAATTGGTTTCGAACCCACGGTCTTCTCGATTCTGCATCAACTCACAACTTTGTTTCGCAATCGTTAATTAAAAAACTAGGTCTTTCTTCATCACCTACTTCCATCAATGTATCTGGCATTGACATTTTGAAAACTCAAGCCTTGTAGTCTTCAAAATTGAAAATCAGAGACATTTGTCAAAGAAACACCAATCTTAACTTAAACTGTCTCATTCTTACCAGTATTGGCAAGGACACTCCTAGCAGCCCTATTGATACTATACCCTTCAGTGTTCTTCTAGGATGCCGACTCTTGCTCGGGTAGTGGTCTGTTCGGTGTGGCTCTAACTTATTCTAAACATCCTAGGAATATCGTCACAGGATCACAGGAGGCTTAACTTAAAATCAGTATGTCAGAGAACTCCTAATATAAAATAATTTTATTCACAAAAACATCATCTCCCTTTCTCCCATCCATAGACAAATAAAAACAAAATAAACTCCCTTAAATTACTCTAATCAACAACATCAAAAATGCAAAAATAAAGTTATCACACTGGCTGAAACCAGGAAAAGAAAAATAATCTACTTTACTGCAGTCCACTGCTTCAAGTTCAAGAATTACGTCAACAGACTTAGTTCAATTAATTATGGCTTAAATAACCCAGCCATTCTATCACAACAAATATGCGCACTCATGTTTATAACTTGCAAAATTGGTTTTTGGGAACTCGGACATGTTTTCTCGTACAATCATCATCTTTCCTCACAAGAGTCAGATAATGAAGGCAATAGATTTATTCTAGGTCACAGGCATGTGTGTATTTCTAACTTACAAACAATTACTTCACTCAGAGCCATGACTCCGTTAATTATGGTAAAATAAACAAGTCAACATACATGAAGCATCAAATAAATACTTCGGCGGCCGGTGCCCCGTGATTATTAATAAACAAACAATTATAATGAATGCACTCAAAAATAATGACAATACAAGACGTCGCTTCCTAAAGCGGCACAAAAGAATAAACCCTGGGAAGTCGGACAACCTTCCCTCAAGAATACAATAACAACCTCGACCTTGTGACAGACACTCTCTCCACCCTAACCAGCTGGGCCGGCAATGACCTTCATTGCCACTTTTAGAATTCAGACGGCTGACCACATTTCTACCTGCTTCTTAAGACTCCCTTTTGACTACCTGGGTTTCGAGCTGTACAATTACTTTTCCGACGGAGCTAAAGTGGACTCTCATCAGACAATGAACTTAATCATTTCACTTACCATTTATATCGTCGTAGAACACGGGAATATCACCTCCGTTATTAATTTCACTTACCATTTATATAATCGTAGAACGAGGGAATATCACCTCCGCTATTAACTTCACTTACCATTTATATCATCGTAGAACGCGGGAATATCACCTCCGCTATTAACTCTGCTCAACCCAGGATCGACTCTCAACCTTTTCTGAATAAATCACATTACCATCCAGCCATTCTTGTCTTACCTTCCTTACCTTAATGTGATCATCACTTACCATACTTATTATTCACATAATTTCAGTGTCACTTACTGGTCTTGTCACAATATCGAGCTGTCCTTCCCATATTAGCTTTTACGTTCATATCGTGCATAAGCACTATCAAACCAATTATTCCCTTAACTGTGCATTCAGCAAGATTACTGACATTCAAAACAAAACATATTAAAATAGAATTTTGATGCTCATATACTTATTACGTTATAAAACACACAAAAATAATCATTACTGATAAATACACAAATCTACACACAACATGCCCGCTATGCCTAAAATAGCTATTTTTATCATAATTGCTTATGATCGAGATAAACTTATCCGATTCCCTTGATGGGAAACGCTATGGCAAACATGCCCCATACAATATTTACTTATCTTTCATACATCCTGATGCTGCTCTGGTCCTTGATATCAGTCTTCTTGATTAGTTGGTTCATCTTGCTAGGAGGATAATTTACACACGGTTTTCAAAATTCACCAAAGCAAAGGTCCACTGTGAATTATTATTATTATCACAATGCACGGTTCACGCATATGAAGCTCCTATCTCCTATAGCTATTATCAACCTACTTAGTTCAGCTGACAGTTCGATAGCTTCCTAAATCACTGGTTTAGCTACTAATAGCTCGGGCGGCTATACCTATCATTATAACTGCGTCGTACTGTTATGATATGCACTGTTCTAATTCGCACTCGCGAATGCTTAGCGATATTCAAATTTCAGAAGTATACTTGCTCCTACTTATAAAACTTGTAAAGAATGTTACTTTTCTGACGGCTACTGGGTTCGGCTTCCGCCTCTACAGCGTGGAGTAAGAACTTATAAAAACTTGTAAAAATCACGGTACTTTCTGATTGTCCGGGGCAAAGGCATCCGCCTCCAGCAATGCCCCAAAATAGACTGACTTCGCTGCGTTTCCGACCATTATTTATACGATTTCTCTTAGGGGGACTTGGAGTAGGAGGCTTTTAGAATTTATATCCAAAATAACACTCACATGAATATGCAAACTAGCCCCTTAGAACGTCCTCATTTCCAATGTCTCAATGACTCCTTTTTATCCAAAATCCGATCGCTGGATCCTTATATAATGAGCTCCGTAATTTCCTTCATTGTTCCTTAATTTCGGCGGGATTTGGTCGCGTCTCGCGTCTCTCGCTGCCATTGGTCGTTTCAAATCCACCCCCTGATTTCATTTTAATTCTGGCAAAAATCACAGAATGATCCAACTTAAATTTTGACGATACTTCTGAGAGGCTGGGATGGTCCCCTATACGATGGTATAATTCCTGTTTCTGTATTTTAATTACTGCTCCAATTTCTCTCAAATGGGCGGGGTTTATTTGGTGGGTGATCGTTGAAATCTTCGCATTTACCCGCTTAGTTGAACGACCTTCGCGCGTAGTCTGAGCGTATTTGGTGTCCAGATGTTGAGTTTTCTCTCCTAGCGTCTTTGTCTGCGCTGGGTGAAAGCTACTTCAAGTCACGTACGAACCTCTCTTTTGTCATGCCTGTTCCACAAGCAACTTCTATTCTCACACCGGCTTTGAGACATGGATAAAATCTTGTTGGAATAATTATGTAGACTTTATGCAATGAGAGATGCATTAAGGTCACATTACCCTTCTGCAAAGGACAAAAATCGATATGGAACGTATGATTTTTTTCTCAATCTCGATCCGTCTCACGGATGCTGTAAGGTTTCGCCGTCATTCCCTATATTGTTTACTTGGTACGCCACTGCTGGTCGCGCGCAGGTATTCCCTTGCTACAATTCTTGTGTCTCCAGTAGGATATGAAGGCCAGTTCTGGGGCAGGGGCTAATGCGCAAGATGGCCGCCGCGCGCAATCACTCTATGTTATTCTTATGGAGGGGTCAGTCAGAGCTGGGGCAGGGGCTAATGCGCAAGATGGCCGCCATGTCCTGAGAACGTGGATGATGTCACAGGGGAAGTTCGGCCGTGTAGTTGCTAAATGGAATATTTATTATACTTATTCTTATTCTTAGGTATTTAATGATTGATCGTGCACAATCAAGACCAGTCTTATAATGTCCACTTTTTGGTGTAGTGGCTAGCATTCTTGGTGGTCATTCCTGAGGTTCGAATCCCGGCTCTGCCAAGAAACTTAATTTCTGGTCTCAGGAGTGGAACGGGGTACACTCAGCCTTGTGAGGCCAAACTGACAGGAGCTGGCTTTTGATTCATACCTCAGCCATTCTGTCTAACTCAACTTTACCTATCCTAACCTAACCTAACCTAACTTCAAAGTCAGAGCAAATATGAGAGCAAATGTGAGAGCACACATAATAAACTAAGTTATAACCTAACCTAACCTAACCTAACTTAACCTAACCTAACCTAACCTAAAAATGCGAGCAAAAAAAAAGTGAGAGCAAAATGTGTGAGCAAAAAAGTGAGAGCAAATGTGAGAGGACAAATAATAAACTTAGTTATAACCAAACCTAACCTAACCTAACCTAGCCTAACCCAACCCACAGAAACCTCATTTAAAGATTTTAGATTTTACATTTTAACATTCTAGATTTTTTATTTTATTATTTTACATTTTTTAGATTTTACATCTTAAATTTAAGATTTTATTTTATTTCAGATTTTACATTTTTATATTTTTTGAAAAGAGTAAACTACAAGGTCACATACCTAACCTCACCAAACCAAACTTTACCAAACCTAACTTAAGCTAATCCAAAGGCTAATGCACATACACAAAGTATATAAGGGCACATGCAACTATCCTTATGCTAGTCATATAGGCTACTGTACAACATGATCACTACCCCCACTGGGTATTTTTTTTTTTCATTTTGTTGTTTACACATTTGTCAATTTTCCAATTTTCCATTTTCAGTTTTTTTTAATGTTAGTTTTAAGTTTTTCAATTTCATAATATGGAAACATGGATTTTGCATTTTGTTGTTTACACATTTATAAATTTCACAATTTCCCAATTACAGTTTTTAAAATGCCAGTTTAAAGTTTTTCAATTTCATGATATAGAAACATGGATTTCCCATTTGTTGTTTACACATTTGTCAATTTACCAAATTCCCATTTACAGTTTTTAAAATTTCAGTTTAATGTTTTTTTCTATTTTGTCAATATGGAAACATGGATTTTCCAATTTGTGTTTTACATGTTCATTTTGTATTAGGAGTGGAGAGAGGTGGGTAGTAATTAAAAATGTACAAGCAGTGTCCATACAATATTTTTATTTTAAATACATGTACACTATTTACACATAATACATTTTAAATATATTCTTTTTTTTGTTATAAATTGTACAGTTGTTTTTATTGTTTTCTTTTTTTTATTATGAATACCATTTTTTGTGTGTGTTCTATTTTTGTAGTGCTATTGTTTTTATTTTTTAAATTGTTTTGTTTTATGTATTTGCTAGGCTCATGCAGAGGATTTTGATATTCAAAACTTAACTCTTTAAGCATGGTCAATGATTGAGTAATGACCATAGGCATGTGTACCTATACCATCAGCATCAATCACTCTTTTATCATCACCAGGACACAAAGCAATTTTGTTTAGTCTTATAGATGATATGTCATGTTGTTTAGAAGCGATAATGTTCATTGGTATTCTTTTTACATTGTTCTTTATGACACAATCCTTATAATCTTGAAAGCTTATACAATTTTTGATAACACCTCTGTTAATACCTTTAATCTTTTTGATTTCTTTACCATTTATGTCCAAAGCGTACATTTTAGCTCTAAGTCCAACAAATGCTTTTGTAATTTGTCCACAAGCCTCGTCTTTAAATTTCCCCAACGTTTTCTTGTTTGATGTAGAGTAACATATGTGATTAGTAGGATAATCTGATGTGTCCAGGTGTTCTAGGAAATCCAACTTGTCTTGATATACATCTGGGGAGTTAACCAAATAAATGAACGAGTCGGTATCCATATACATGAGTTTAAGATTGTTCATTCCATAATAGGGTAGCAGGACATCATAGTGGTGGGAATACATTAGAGTTTTTGAAATATCCAGTATACACATTCCAATATATATAGGCTTATTGAATACAATGTTACGTTTAGCCATGTGGAAAGCAGCTAGGTTAGGACCATAAATTGTTCTGTCAATAAATGTCGGCTTTGCTATTAGCTTTCCTGCCTTTTTGCTGTCAGTCACAAGACGTATGTCTATTCTTTTACGGATATTTTCCATTGTTTTTCCAAAAATGGCATTGTTGAATAATTTGTACAGATTTTTCTCAAAATCATTTTTGGCTTGTTTTCGAAGGTTGTTATTAAAATCAACGTATGCCTTTAACCAAGGTCTTTGCTTAAACTTTAACACACGATGAATTTTTATCAATTTTATTCCATGATCTAAAGCCTGTTTTAGTGCCATGTAGTGAACAACATATCGCCTTCGATTTCCAAGATGAGGAATTAGTTTTTTCAGAGACGAATCCTTGGGTTGTGTACACTCTGGTAGGAAATGTAAATCGTTGTGTGGATCATGAAGGTCAGATGGGTAATCAACATCAACGTCTAGAATGTATCCCACAGGATCGTCTTCCTTTAGTTTTTCTAGATCAACAGTATCTGGAGAAACCCACTGAAATCCACCATAAGGAAGGGAGTGGCACATAGCCCACCCGTATTGGTTGTTGGCATCATCATAGGTTATAAACTGCGATGGTTTCTCAGAATCATAGGTTTCCATGTATTTATTGTTAGCTTCAGCATACCGATGAGACACCTGGCATATGCCTCCACGTATTCCAGACTCGATTAGAAGAATCTGCTCGTAATCCTGTAGCAATTCCAGTTCAATTCCTGTGTAAAGGAGCATTGCCTCGAAACTTATACCAGGCGAAGTAAAAAAGTGTGCAGCATCCACTCGGTGTGTTTCTAGTGTTTTGTTTCTAAACGTTTCAAAGCTGTCTGCAAGAAGGAGTACATCTGAAGTTAGGTAGAGGTCACTATATTCCCCTAGAGTTTTAATGTTGAACTGATTCCACACATTTTTGGCATGTTCATAGTCTTCTTGACTAACATCTTCTTGACTTAATTTGTTAAAGAATAGCTCTTTTGGAGGTAAACACGTTTCACTTAACTTTTCCCATGAATCAATGTAATCATAACAAAATACCCCTTTACGAATCATGAGCATTGCATTTTCTTTTCCAAAGTACTTGCTTGTTTCAGGGTGTGATGTTAAGTTGGAAACTAAGTTTTCCAAACTACTCGGCATTAACCGAAACGTGTCCACAAATCGAAGCTTAACATTTCCTACATATTAGGTGAAGGAAATGTACTTTTCTTTGGAGTTAGCGATAACATCCACTCTCTCAGTAGTACATCCCAATTGCTTTACAATGAAATTTGCGTCGTAGCCACTCATATTATGTAGAAACACAGGAACGGGGTTACGTGTTTTACACCTCAAATTACAGTTATTGTGAGCACTTCCACGGTATTCCCCTGTAATATGGCAGTGGTCTCGAACTTTCCAGTCCTCTTTGGTGAATGGTTTTTGACACAAATAACAGGTTTCAGAACATTGGAACTCTGCTTCTTGATCCTGAGTTAAGGCCTTTGGAACATTTAAGCTGTAAAGGCGATCAATTTCATTAGCTATTGAGATCAAACAGTCCATAAACTTTTCTGCAGCGTCAGGTCCACGATAAATAACAGGTTGGCTTGGAAGATTTGTCTTTATGTGTTCCACAGCGGGTGATGGTTTAACGTATATACCAAAGCTCATAGGAACATGACTCTGGTATGGCACTGTATAACTTGCTTCAGGATTGGGAAAACATGTTTGATATGGTAAGAGTATACTTTCGAAATCTGCATAGATAACGTAAGGTATTCTCAGCATTTTTTCAACATTTAAGAATTTGACAATGGGGTTTTAATAGGCATTTCAACCCTGACAATGTCATGCTGGACACACAAAGCTCTATCTTCTTTTAAATTTTCCATTCCTTGTTGTCCACATCGATTATCAAAGTGAGTAAAACACCGTTTACATGTATATATCTTATGTTCACGGTGGGTAATCTGATGTGCTACTAGTTTATCAAAATCTTTGATAAAGACGTAGTGGTTCTGTCCGGATGATGAACTTAGCAAAAGGAGGTCGCGATGGTCTTGCAGCTCTTGATCCACAACCTTTAGAGGGAACAGTTTATTGTCTTCTTCCAATCCAAATACATTAATGGATATATCGTTAGCTTTTTCAAATTTGGGAATGTCTTCTAGCGATGTAGGAAATGATATTGTTGAAAAATCATACTTGTTTTCCAGATCCTTGTATTTACTAATGCGTTTAGCATCAGTTTTAACCAGTTTTGCTAAAATGGCATACATAAAACACCTCTCGTCCTTAAAGTTTTGAGGATTAATGCAGGCTTTTCTTGCTTGTATAGCTGCTGGTAATGGAATATATGTGCTTCCACGCAAGGGATTATACTTATTTATTTTTAATCGTACTCCCTCCACTGCTAACAAAGCCCAATTACTGCCTTTTAGCTCAGATTCTTCCACTTCAGTAGTTAACTTTGTAAATTGTGTTTCCAAGAAACTACTTAAGTCAGTTTCCAAAAATAGGGCTTGATTTCGTGTTTTAAAAGCCCGATCTGTGATTTCGTTGGTGGAAGTATGAATGAATCTACATTCAGCCACAAGATTAACTTTTATTGACTTGTGCATTGCTAGTTCTTTCTGCATAGCTTTTATTATTTGCTGTTTGGACTCTTTAAGGTATGAATTTAAATCCTTACACGTATCACAACGTATGAAAAAGGATTTAAGACGACCTTGAAAAGACGTTTCATATTCAGTAAGTCCATTTTTGTCAGGAACCATTGAGAGCAGATAATGTTTTGTAGGTTCAGTTTTTTGTCTTTTAGCTGCTGACACAACATTACAACATTCTTCATGGCGACGTCCATTGTAGGCATTGTTAAATTTACTGCCACAAGTTTTGCACTCATAAAATTTACCACACGATACTTCGTGACGCTTTCTATCATAGTCCCGAAGAAAAGTCTTTCCACACTCTTTACACATATAGCTAGGCATGGTTTCTTCCATTATGGATGTTGATTTTCTGCAAACAGCTGCTTACTGCGTATCACAAGGCTGTAGGCTGGTCAGTGAGACGGACTTTCACGATGTGAACACTGCAAAAGGTAGTAATCAACTGATTGTATTCCTGCTTAGAGACCTCTTATATAACCTAATCAAGACCAACAGCTACTTACCACGTAGTACACGGCTAGAGCCTACTGGGTGAGACGATCTTTTCACGATGTGTTCACTGTTAAGTGTAGTAGTCAACTGAAAATATTCTTACATCCTACTGAAGGTTATCAGGTACTTACTGCATATCAAAAGGCTGTACACTCATTTGTTAGACACTCTCTCTTGCTAAGGACCCATATATTCCCTATACATGGCTATACATGTTAGATCTAAACACTTAATGGTTATTTGTATATGAAATTTATATACACAGCTTATACGAGCACGTTTTTCACGCAATAAAACTTTATCAAATAGCCACATGCGACACGCAAAGTATGTTTCCGCTATCTAGCGGTGACTATGAGAACTACCTGAACGACAGCATGGTACCTAGCGCTCCATACCATTACTGAACGATCAGCATGCTATCTAGCGGTCGATATCAAAAATTAGTCTACTACCAGCATGCTACCTACCGGTCGATATTACAACCCACTCAACTACTAGTATGCATTCCAATAATGAACACATTTGCTCATATCCACTAACAATACACAGCGGGTTTGCTTTATCGTTTAATACAAATATATCGTGTTTAAATAATGTAACAAAAAGTTACATGGCACAATTGTATGGGAATGTTGCATTACCTAAAATGTAATAGTATGCAAGTGTTTAACATTTTACAATCGGCTTATAATGAAGGATTATGGTGGTGGCTTATCGTGGTGGCTTATGGTGGCTTATGGCGGTGGCTTATGGTGGCTTATGGTAGTGGCTTATGGTAGTGGCTTATGGTGGCTTATGGTGGTGGCTCATAATGGTGGTATATGTTGGTGGCTTAATTTTTGGTGGTTTACGTTAATACCATATTTGTAATGGCTTATTTGATAAGTTATTTTTGTCAATGTATTTAAAGGATTTTTCTCTTGGTCTTGGAAAGTATTTCAACCCTTTTTTTATGGTAGCATAATGCTTACCGCCATGTTTGTAAGCAACAACAACACACTTAAATTCCAAGAACCCAAAGTACTCTAAGGTTAAAAAAATGTTCTTTTTAAAAGGAGGGCTATATTTTGTAAACTAGGAATTTTACAAAAAAGTTTGTTTAACGTAAATGACAGGTATTTACCCCCCACTACCCACAAACCAAGTCCCCAGGTCTCTGGGACAAAATCCAAAAACGTTCAATTTGGAAAGTAGGCGATATTTTGAAAACTAATCATCCTAAAAAGTCATATATAGATTCAAACCAAATGGCTTTTATGTCCTTAATTGGTAGAACAAAACTTAACATTTTTTCAGTTTTTCCAAAAAAGTCCAATTTTCAAAATTGTTTATATTTTGGGAACTAAGAATTTTACAAAAAAGTTTGTTTAACGTAAATGAAAGGTCTTTACCCCCTCTACCCCAAAAAATACATATCAGGTCCCTAGGACAAAAACTGGGCAGTAGTGTGTTTTGATCGGTTCTATACCCTCCTCCTCCTCCCCTCCTCCAAGATGGCGGTCGTAGCTTAACTTAACCTAGCCTAACCTAACAAGATGGCGGCCGTAGCTTAACTTAACCTAGCCTAACCTAACAAGATGGCGGCTGTAGCTTAACTTAACCTAGCCTAACCTAACCTAACCTACGAGGTGTGATCAAAAAGTTCCACAAATTTGACTGCAACTTAACCAAACCTAGCCTAGACTAGCCTAACCTAACCTACAAGGTGTGATCAAAAAGTTCCAAAATGGCGGCCGTAGCTTCACTTAACCTAACCTAACTTAACCTAAACCTACGAGGTGTGATCAAAAATTTTTCAAAATAGTGGTCATAGCTTAACTGAACCTTGCCTAACCTAACCTAACCTAAACCTACGAAGTGTGGTCATAAAGTTCCAAGATGGAGGTCGTAGCTTAACTCAACCTAACCTAACCCTACGAGGTGTGATCAAAAATTTCCAAAAATGGCTGCCGTAGCTTAACTTAACCTTTGAGTCATTTTTTTAACGGGTCCCGGAGGACGGGTCCTTGTTGACGGGTCCCCGTGGGCGGGTCCTTTGGACTGATCCCTATGGACTGGCCCTTGCATTTTATCCAAATTATGTCAAAGGGGACCCGCCACAGGGACCCGTCAACAAGGACCCGTCCTCCGGGACCCGTTAAAAAAATGACTCAAAGGTTAAGTTAAGCTACGGCAGCCATTTTAGGAAATTTTTGATCACACCTCGTAGGGTTAGGTTAGGTTGAGTTAAGCTACGACCTCCATCTTGGAACTTTATGACCACACTTCGTAGGTTTAGGTTAGGTTAGGTTAGGCAAGGTTCAGTTAAGCTATGACCACTATTTTGAAGAAATTTTGATCGCACCTCGTAGGTTTAGGTTAAGTTAGGTTAGGTTAAGTGAAGCTACGGCCGCCATTTTGGAACTTTTTGATCACACCTTGTAGGTTAGGTTAGGCTAGTATAGGCTAGGTTTGGTTAAGTTGCAGCCAAATTTGTGGAACTTTTTGATCACACCTCGTAGGTTAGGTTAGGTTAGGCTAGGTTAAGTTAAGCTACAGCCGCCATCTTGTTAGGTTAGGCTAGGTTAAGTTAAGCTACGGCCGCCATCTTGTTAGGTTAGGCTAGGTTAAGTTAAGCTACGGCCGCCATCTTGGTGGAGGGGAGGAGGAGGAGGGTATAGAACCGATCAAAACACACTACTGCCCAGTTTTTGTCCTAGGGACCTGATATGTATTTTTTGGGGTAGAGGGGGTAAAGACCTTTCATTTACGTTAAACAAACTTTTTTGTAAAATTCTTAGTTCCCAAAATATAAACAATTTTGAATATTGGACTTTTTTGGAAAAACTGAAAAAATGTTAAGTTTTGTTCTACCAATTAAGGACATAAAAGCCATTTGGTTTGAATCTATATATGACTTTTTAGGATGATTAGTTTTCAAAATATCGCCTACTTTCCAAATTGAACTTTTTTGGATTTTGTCCCAGAGACCTGGGGACTCTGTTTGTGGGTAGTGGGGGGTAAATACCTGTCATTTACGTTAAACAAACTTTTTTGTAAAATTCCTAGTTTACAAAATATAGCCCTCGTTTTAAAAAGAACATTTATTTAACCTTAGAGTACTTTGGATTCTTGGAATTTTAGTGTGTTGTTGTTGCTTACAAACATGGCGGTAAGCATTATGCTACCATAAAAAAAGGGTTGAAATACTTTCCAAGACCAAGAGAAAAATCCTTTAAATACATTGACAAAAATAACTTATCAAATAAGCCATTACAAATATGGTATTAACGTAAACCACCAAAAATTAAGCCACCAACATATACCACCACTATAAGCCACCACCATAAGCCACCATAAGCCACTACCATAAGCCACCATAAGCCACCGCCATAAGCCACCATAAGCCACCACGATAAGCCACCACCATAATCCTTCATTATAAGCCGATTGTAAAATGTTAAACACTTGCATACTATTACATTTTAGGTAATGCAACATTCCCATACAATTGTGCCATGTAACTTTTTGTTACATTATTTAAACACGATATATTTGTATTAAACGATAAAGCAAACCCGCTGTGTATTGTTAGTGGATATGAGCAAATGTGTTCATTATTGGAATGCATACTAGTAGTTGAGTGGGTTGTAATATCGACCGGTAGGTAGCATGCTGGTAGTAGACTAATTTTTGATATCGACCGCTAGATAGCATGCTGATCGTTCAGTAATGATATGGAGCGCTAGGTACCATGCTGTCGTTCAGGTAGTTCTCATAGTCACCGCTAGATAGCGGAAACATACTTTGCGTGTCGCATGTGGCTATTTGATAAAGTTTTATTGCGTGAAAAACGTGCTCGTATAAGCTGTGTATATAAATTTCATATACAAATAACCATTAAGTGTTTAGATCTAACATGTATAGCCATGTATAGGGAATATATGGGTCCTTAGCAAGAGAGAGTGTCTAACAAATGAGTGTACAGCCTTTTGATATGCAGTAAGTACCTGATAACCTTCAGTAGGATGTAAGAATATTTTCAGTTGACTACCAATGTTTTCTTCTGCGGATTTTGTTATTTCATTCCTCAAAAGCAGACGAATGGGCACTTTTGAGGAATGAAATAACAAAATCCGCAGAAGAAAACATTGGTAGGAAAGAGAGAATAGGTAGAAAACCGTGGATCACTCAGGATATACTCGAATTGATGGATGAAAGGCGGAAGCACAAGAATGTAAGAGATGAAAAAGGGAAAGCAGAATACAGACGTCTGAGAAATGAGGTTAACAAGAAGTGCAAGGAAGCGAAAGAAGAATGGTTGAAAGAGAAATGTGCTGGTATAGAAAATTGTCTGAAATTAGGAAAAGTAGACACAGCTTATCGAAGGATTAAGAATATTTTTGGGGAAAAGAAGACTAAGTGCTGTAATATTAAGGACACAAATGGAAAGCCTCTAACAGATAGGGAAGAAAAGGTTGAGAGATGGAAAGCTTACATAGAGAGTTTGTATAAGGGAAAGGAGATTGAGAATCATGTACTGGAAAGGGAGGAGGAAATTGATGAGGATGCGAAAGGAGATTTAATATTGAGATCAGAATTTGATAGAGCTTTGGAAGACTTAAGCAGGAACAAAGCACCAGGCATAGATGATATACCGATTGAGTTGCTACGCTGCATAGGAGAGGAAGGTCTGATCAGGTTATTTCACTTGGTGTGTAGGATTTATGAGACAGGTGAGGTACCCCCTGATTTCAAGAAGAATGAAATCATCCCTATACCAAAGAAAGTGGGAGCTGACAGATGTGAAGATTATCGTACAATCAGCTTGATTACTCATGCTTCAAAGATCCTGTCTAGAATAATTTACAAGAGGATTGAGAGCCAGATAGAAACGGAGTTGGGTGAAGACCAGTTTGGTTTCAGGAGAAATGTAGGAACAAGGGAAGCTGTACTAAGTCTTAGGCTGATTTTGGAAGGTAGAATAAGGAAAGATAAGAGAACGTTCATGGCTTTTGTAGACTTAGAAAAGGCCTTTGATAACGTTGATTGGACCAAATTGTTTGACATTTTGAAATCGATTGGAATAAAGTACAGGGATAGGAGGGTGATATACAATCTATACAGAAACCAGACAGCAGTCATTCGAGTTGAAGGACATGAGAGAGAAGCTGGTATTCAGAAAGGTGTAAGGCAAGGCTGCAACTTATCACCCATACTTTTCAATCTTTACATTGAACAAGCAATGAAGGAAATTAGAGAGAAATTTAAAGTGGGAGTGAAGATTCAAGGAGAAATAATTTCAACTCTGAGATTTGCTGATGACATCGTCATCTTGGCCAACAAGCCTGAGGATTTGAATGAGTTTTTGAATGGTATGGACTCCGTCTTACGGAAAGAATTCATGATGAAAATTAATAAATGTAAAACAAAAATACTGGAATGCAGCCGAAATAAATCAGAAACCTCTATGGAGATCAAATTGGCAGGTGAAAAGCTGAAGGAAGTAGGAGATTTCTGTTACTTAGGAAGCAGAATAACCAGTGATGGACGAAGCAAAGAGGATATAAAAAGTAGGTTGGCTCAGGCAAGAAAAGCATTTCTACAAAAAAGGAATCTGCTGACATCGAATATAGATTTAGGTATTAGGAAGTCATTTTTGAAAGCCTTTGTCTGGAGCGTGGCGCTCTATGGAAGTGAAACTTGGACTATTGGTGCAGCAGAAAAGAGGAGAATTGAAGCATTTGAAATGTGGTGCTACAGGAGAATGATGAAGATCAGATGGGTAGATAGGGTTACAAACAAAGAGGTATTAAGACGAGTGGGAGAGGAGAGATGTTTCTGGCGACTGCTAATGAAGAGAAGAGATAGGTTGGTAGGACACATACTAAGACACCCAGGAATAGCAAGCTTAGTTATGGAAGGAAGGGTCGAGGAAAAGAACTGTAGGGGTAGACCAAGGTTAGAATATGTTAAACAGATTGCCTCGGATGTAGGGTGTGGTAGCTATGTAGAGATGAAACGATTAGCTCAGGACAGGGAGGCATGGAGTGCTGCATCAAACCAGTCAAAAGACTGAAGACTCAAACAACAACACTACATTTAACAGTGAACACATCGTGAAAAGATCGTCTCACCCAGTAGGCTCTAGCCGTGTACTACGTGGTATGTAGCTGTTGGTCTTGATTAGGTTATATAAGAGGTCTCTTAGCAGGAATACAATCAGTTGATTACTACCTTTTGCAGTGTTCACATCGTGAAAGTCCGTCTCACTGACCAGCCTACAGCCTTGTGATACGCAGTAAGCAGCTGTTTGCAGAAAATCAACATCCATAATGGAAGAAACCATGCCTAGCTATATGTGTAAAGAGTGTGGAAAGACTTTTCTTCGGGACTATGATAGAAAGCGTCACGAAGTATCGTGTGGTAAATTTTATGAGTGCAAAACTTGTGGCAGTAAATTTAACAATGCCTACAATGGACGTCGCCAAGAGGAATGTTGTAATGTTGTGTCAGCAGCTAAAAGACAAAAAACTGAACCTACAAAACATTATCTGCTCTCAATGGTTCCTGACAAAAATGGACTTACTGAATATGAAACGTCTTTTCAAGGTCGTCTTAAATCCTTTTTCATACGTTGTGATACGTGTAAGGATTTAAATTCATACCTTAAAGAGTCCAAACAGCAAATAATACAAGCTATGCAGAAAGAACTAGCAATGCACAAGTCAATAAAAGTTAATCTTGTGGCTGAATGTAGATTCATTCATACGTCCACCAACGAAATCACAGATCGGGCTTTTAAAACACGAAATCAAGCCCTATTTTTGGAAACTGACTTAAGTAGTTTCTTGGAAACACAACTTACAAAGTTAACTACTGAAATGGAAGAATCTGAGCTAAAAGGCAGTAATTGGGCTTTGTTAGCAGTGGAAGGAGTACGATTAAAAATAAATAAGTATAATCCCTTGCGTTGAAGCACATATATTCCATTACCAGCAGCTATACAAGCAAGAAAAGCCTGCATTAATCCTCAAAACTTTAAGGACGAGAGGTGTTTTATGTATGCCATTTTAGCAAAACTGGTTAAAACTGATGCTAAACGCATTAGTAAATACAAGGATCTGGAAAACAAGTATGATTTTTCAACAATATCATTTCCTACATCGCTAGAAGACATTCCCAAATTTGAAAAAGCTAACGATATATCCATTAATGTATTTGGATTGGAAGAAGACAATAAACTGTTCCCTCTAAAGGTTGTGGATCAAGAGCTGCAAGACCATCGCGACCTCCTTTTGCTAAGTTCATCATCCGGACAGAACCACTACGTCTTTATCAAAGATTTTGATAAACTAGTAGCACATCAGATTACCCACCGTGAACATAAGATATATACATGTAAACGGTGTTTTACTCACTTTGATAATCGATATGGACAACAAGGAATGGAAAAATTAAAAGAACATAGAGCTTTGTGTGTCCAGCATGACATTGTTAGGGTTGAAATGCCTATTAAAAACCCCATTGTCAAATTCTTAAATGTTGAAAAAATGCTGAGAATACCTTACGTTATCTATGCAGATTTCGAAAGTATACTCTTACCATATCAAACATGTTTTCCCAATCCTGAAGCAAGTTATACAGTGCCATACCAGAGTCATGTTCCTATGAGCTTTGGTATATACGTTAAACCATCACCCGCTGCGGAACACATAAAGACAAATCTTCCAAGCCAACCCGTTATTTATCGTGGACCTGACGCTGCAGAAAAGTTTATGGACTGTTTGATCTCAATAGCTAATGAAATTGATCGCCTTTACAGCTTAAATGTTCCAAAGGCCTTAACTCAGGATCAAGAAGCAGAGTTCCAATGTTCTGAAACCTGTTATTTGTGTCAAAAACCATTCACCAAAGAGGACTGGAAAGTTCGAGACCACTGCCATATTACAGGGGAATACCGTGGAAGTGCTCACAATAACTGTAATTTGAGGTGTAAAACACGTAACCCCGTTCCTGTGTTTCTACATAATATGAGTGGCTACGACGCAAATTTCATTGTAAAGCAATTGGGATGTACTACTGAGAGAGTGGATGTTATCGCTAACTCCAAAGAAAAGTACATTTCCTTCACCAAATATGTAGGAAATGTTAAGCTTCGATTTGTGGACACGTTTCGGTTAATGCCGAGTAGTTTGGAAAACTTAGTTTCCAACTTAACATCACACCCTGAAACAAGCAAGTACTTTGGAAAAGAAAATGCAATGCTCATGATTCGTAAAGGGGTATTTTGTTATGATTACATTGATTCATGGGAAAAGTTAAGTGAAACGTGTTTACCTCCAAAAGAGCTATTCTTTAACAAATTAAGTCAAGAAGATGTTAGTCAAGAAGACTATGAACATGCCAAAAATGTGTGGAATCAGTTCAACATTAAAACTCTAGGGGAATATAGTGACCTCTACCTAACTTCAGATGTACTCCTTCTTGCAGACAGCTTTGAAACGTTTAGAAACAAAACACTAGAAACACACCGAGTGGATGCTGCACACTTTTTTACTTCGCCTGGTTTAAGTTTCGAGGCAATGCACCTTTACACAGGAATTGAACTGGAATTGCTACAGGATTACGATCAGATTCTTCTAATCGAGTCTGGAATACGTGGAGGCATATGCCAGGTGTCTCATCGGTATGCTGAAGCTAACAATAAATACATGGAAACCTATGATTCTGAGAAACCATCGCAGTTTATAACCTATGATGATGCCAACAACCAATACGGGTGGGCTATGTGCCACTCCCTTCCTTATGGTGGATTTCAGTGGGTTTCTCCAGATACTGTTGATCTAGAAAAACTAAAGGAAGACGATCCTGTGGGATACATTCTAGACGTTGATGTTGATTACCCATCTGACCTTCATGATCTACACAACGATTTACCTTTCCTACCAGAGTGTACACAACCCAAGGATTCGTCTCTGAAAAAACTAATTCCTCATCTTGGAAATCGAAGGCGATATGTTGTTCACTACATGGCACTAAAACAGGCTTTAGATCATGGAATAAAATTGATAAAAATTCATCGTGTGTTAAAGTTTAAGCAAAGACCTTGGTTAAAGGCATACGTTGATTTTAATAACAACCTTCGAAAACAAGCCAAAAATGATTTTGAGAAAAATCTGTACAAATTATTCAACAATGCCATTTTTGGAAAAACAATGGAAAATATCCGTAAAAGAATAGACATACGTCTTGTGACTGACAGCAAAAAGGCAGAAAAGCTAATAGCAAAGCCGACATTTATTGACAGAACAATTTATGGTCCTAACCTAGCTGCTTTCCACATGGCTAAACGTAACATTGTATTCAATAAGCCTATATATATTGGAATGTGTATACTGGATATTTCAAAAACTCTAATGTATTCCCACCACTATGATGTCCTGCTACCCTATTATGGAATGAACAATCTTAAACTCATGTATATGGATACCGACTCGTTCATTTATTTGGTTAACTCCCCAGATGTATATCAAGACAAGTTGGATTTCCTAGAACACCTGGACACATCAGATTATCCTACTAATCACATATGTTACTCTACATCAAACAAGAAAACGTTGGGGAAATTTAAAGACGAGGCTTGTGGACAAATTATAAAAGCATTTGTTGGACTTAGAGCTAAAATGTACGCTTTAGACATAAACGGTAAAGAAATCAAAAAGATTAAAGTTATTAACAGAGGTGTTGTCAAAAATTGTATAAGCTTTCAAGATTATAAGGATTGTGTCATAAAGAACAATGTAAAAAGAATACCAATGAACATTATCGCTTCTAAACAACATGACATATCATCTATAAGACTAAACAAAATTGCTTTGTGTCCTGGTGATGATAAAAGAGTGATTGATGCTGATGGTATAGGTACACATGCCTATGGTCATTACTCAATCATTGACCATGCTTAAAGAGTTAAGTTTTGAATATCAAAATCCTCTGCATGAGCCTAGCAAATACATAAAACAAAACAATTTAAAAATTAAAAACAATAGCACTACAAAAATAGAACACACACAAAAAATGGTATTCATAATAAAAAAAATAGAAAACAATAAAAACAACTGTACAATTTATAACAAAAAAAAGAATATATGTAAAAATGTATTATGTGTAAATAGTGTACATGTATTTAAAATAAAAATATTGTATGGACACTGCTTGTACATTTTTAATTACTACCCACCTCTCTCCACTCCTAATACAAAATGAACATGTAAAACACAAATTGGAAAATCCATGTTTCCATATTGACAAAATAGAAAAAAACATTAAACTGAAATTTTAAAAACTGTAAATGGGAATTTGGTAAATTGACAAATGTGTAAACAACAAATGGGAAATCCATGTTTCTATATCATGAAATTGAAAAACTTTAAACTGGCATTTTAAAAACTGTAATTGGGAAATTGTGAAATTGATAAATGTGTAAACAACAAAATGCAAAATCCATGTTTCCATATTATGAAATTGAAAAACTTAAAACTAACATTAAAAAAAACTGAAAATGGAAAATTGGAAAATTGACAAATGTGTAAACAACAAAATGAAAAAAAAAATACCCAGTGGGGGTAGTGATCATGTTGTACAGTAGCCTATATGACTAGCATAAGGATAGTTGCATGTGCCCTTATATACTTTGTGTATGTGCATTAGCCTTTGGATTAGCTTAAGTTAGGTTTGGTAAAGTTTGGTTTGGTGAGGTTAGGTATGTGACCTTGTAGTTTACTCTTTTCAAAAAATATAAAAATGTAAAATCTAAAATAAAATAAAATCTTAAATTTAAAATGTAAAATCTAAAAAATGTAAAATAATAAAATAAAAAATCTAGAATGTTAAAATGTAAAATCTAAAATCTTTAAATGAGGTTTCTGTGGGTTAGGTTAGGCTAGGTTAGGTTAGGTTAGGTTTGGTTATAACTAAGTTTATTATTTGTCCTCTCACATTTGCTCTCACTTTTTTGCTCACACATTTTGCTCTCACTTTTTTTTGCTCGCATTTTTAGGTTAGGTTAGGTTAGGTTAGGTTAGGTTAGGTTAAGTTAGGTTAGGTTAGGTTAGGTTAGGTTATAACTTAGTTTATTATGTGTGCTCTCACATTTGCTCTCATATTTGCTCTGACTTTGAAGTTAGGTTAGGTTAGGATAGGTAAAGTTGAGTTAGACAGAATGGCTGAGGTATGAATCAAAAGCAAGCTCCTGTCAGTTTGGCCTCACAAGGCTGAGTGTACCCCGTTCCACTCCTGAGACCAGAAATTAAATTTCTTGGCAGAGCCGGGATTCGAACCTCAGGAATGACCACCAAGAATGCTAGCCACTACACCAAAAAGTGAACAATATAAGACTGGTCTTGATTGTGCACGATCAATCATTAAATACCTAAGAATAAGAATAAAAATAATAAATATTCCATTTAGCAACTACACGGCCGAACTTCCCCTGTGACATCATCCACGGTCTCAGGACATGGCGGCCATCTTGCGCATTAGCCCCTGCCCCAGCTCTGACTGACCCCTCCATAAGAATAACATAGAGTGATTGCGCGCGGCGGCCATCTTGCGCATTAGCCCCTGCCCCAGAACCGGCCTTTATATCCTACTGTCTCCCTCTCCACATTCTTGGTAGGATTAGTGTCTCGGCTGTCTGGTGCAGGTAGCTAGCTATTGTCCGCCTGTCTCGCCAAGTCCTCTCACTTCACGGCCGTTCACTGTAAACCCCGGGTCTGTTTATGACTGACTACTTCCTCGTTCCACGTGGATTTGGCTCATCTTTATTCAATTTCCATAATGTTGGCACCCGCGGTATTCCGTGGTTGATCAAACGGTTCCCTTTTATGATATATTTTGAGGTTTGAGCAATTTACTACTGATGTGCTTCCGCCGTTTTTGTCCTGTATCTTATATGCATTATTCCCCAAATTTCTTATGATTCGATAAGATCCTATGTATGGGAAACACCATTTATGAAACACTTTGTTTGCTGGATCAGAGATAGGTGGCCTCTTCAATAAAACTAATTCATCGACGTTCAATTCTCTGTAAAAGCGTTTTCCCTTTAGTCTTCTTAGTCTCCTGTCAGCTTGTTCTCTCATGTACGTGACCGTTCGTTCGACTCTCAGCTGTGGTGCTGGCTGCGGATCTCTTGGGCAATCTAGTACTGTTGTCCAACATCTCGGTGGTTGCTGGTTCAAATGTAACGTGCATGGAACTTGTCCAGTTGACTCATGACGTGTCATGTTAATACAAATCTCAATGTTTTTCAATGTATCAGCCCAACGATGATGTTCTGTAGGTATGAACATGCGGATGTGCTTCGAGACCTCACGTAAAACTTTTTCGCTAGGATTTCCCTGTGGATGGCGTATGCTAGATAGTACATGTTTGATGTCTAGCTCATTTAATCCGCGCTTAAATTCTGCTGATGTGAAATAACTTCCATGGTCGGAAAGAATAAATACAGGCTTTCCCATTATAGGTATAACTCGATTCTTGATTCGGCTTAGGACCTGTTTCGATGTTGTCTTCTGGATAGCACATAAAACAACAAACTTAGAGAAGACGTCCACGCATACAAGGACATGTCGCACTCCTCTACGTCCTTTCGGCAATGGACCCAGACAGTCCGTAGCAATGAGCTCTAATGGTTTCTGTGGCAATATTGGATTTGGGTATTGTCTCATGAGGAAGTTATTGGGTTTTGCACGCGGGCAAATATCGCTTGTCTTCAGGACATCGCGTATAGTGATCCTCATCCGTGGCCAAGTGAAAGCTTCACCTATTGTTGCTTGTGTCTTGTCTAACCCTATGTGACCAAGCGTATAATGAGGATGCCACACTAATTTCCTCTGTAACGAAGCTGGTAACAATATCCGTAACTTGACGTGATCCTCATCTCTAAATTTATGGAGCATATTATTGAAGTATGAATAACTTCTCGCTTGAGCTTCAATCTCTCGGTATGCTGGGATATCAGGTGTTATCTCTCTCTTGAGGAATTTAATCATCTGCATCATCCATGGCTCCTTTTCCTGTTCCTGCGGTAACCTCTTCAGTTCTTGTAAGAAGTCTTGATCTTCGTTTGTCAGCTCAATGTGTTGCACTAACATTTCCTCCTTCTGTGCCTCCTCTTCTGGATTTCGGCTCAAAATATCCGGGATTACATTCAATTTTCCTGATATATGCTCAATTTGTATATCAAACTGCTGCGCATAGATGGCCCATCTGTTGATGCGTTCACTTACCATGGTGGTCTTAAATTAGAAAGTCAGCGCCTTGTGATCAGTGCGGATTGTTATGGAGAAACCATAGATGATACGACGCCATTGTTGTAACGCGTATATGATAGCCAAAACTCCAGCTCTGAGATGGTATAACTTTTCTCATGTTTTCTTAACTTCCTGCTGATAAATGCTGGGTATGAACGGCCTGCTGTTCTCTCTGCGTCTTCTTGGAAAAGCATTGCTCCGATGCCCACTAAAGATGCATCTGCTTGAATTATGAACCTCTTCGAAAAATCTGGGTAACCCAGTTTGATGCTATTTGACAGCAATTCCTTCGTGGCTACGAATGACCTCTCACACTCTTCGTTCCAAAACCAACGGTTATTCTTTTTGAGCATCTCTTGTAATGGTGCTACTACGTCGGTGTATCCTGGACAGTTTTCACGAAAGAAATTGGTGGCCCCCAAGAACATCCTTATGTGCTTGACTCTGGTTGGTCGAGGAAAATTTTTAATGGCTTCAATTTTCACTGGATTGGGTCTGATCCCTTCTCCATCAACAATATGTCCTAAATATAAAATTTCGTGCTGAAAGAAGTGTGATTTTTTTAGATTGATCTTGAAATTTGCCCTTTCTAGGTTCTCTAACAACTTGCTTAAATTTTGCATGTGTTCCTCATTGCTTTCTGATGCTAGTAAGATATCGTCGACATATCTGACAGTCATGTCTTTCACCTCTTCTGTTAAATTTCGATCCAATGCTCGGATTAGTGCAGATCCGGCAGTCTTAACTCCAAATGGTAAGCGACACCAGGTGAAACTCTGATTATCGAATAGAAATCCAGTTAACAGCTGTGATTTCTCTTCTAACTCGATGTGCCAATAGCTATTCGCAAGATCGACAGACGAATATATTTTCTTCTTATGGAACTTCTTGAGTACATCCGTAATTAGTGGTGCACGGTCGGTTTCATCAATTAATCTGGAATTGAGGGTGCGAGCATCGAGACATAATCTCACAGAACCATTGGGCTTCGCCACCGCTAATATGGCGTTCAAATATGGGGTTGGAGCTTTCTTAATTATGCCCCCTCTAAGCATCTCGTCTATAATTTTTCTAACTGCTGCACGCTGCTTTTCTGGAATTGGGTAGAGTCGGCTCTTGAATGGGGTCCAGTCATCTACCTGCATAGCGTACTTGAAATTTAATATCTTTCCCGGTAGTGTATTGAATGCTGCTGAATGTTTACATAGCATTTGTGCCAAGCAATTTCTTTCATCATCATTTAGCTTTGCCTCTCTTAATTTTTCCTTCAAAAGTGCCTCAAAACTGTCTTTGTTGCCATCTTCTTCCACTGCCATGGACCACATCTCATCTTCCATTTCTTGCTTTTCCTCCAGGAGTCCTGCGTTCGAGTCCTCTTCATCTGCTTGACTTCTCCTCTTCTTCCTCAGGAATGGTCTCCAGCGTCCAAATGTCAGCATCTCTATATAAGCCGTGGTTATTCATGTTCAGTTCCACCGCTGATAATCCTTCCATATTTCTGAATTTAATTACATTGTTGCGCAGGTCAATCACTGCTTGGTGCTCGTATAGGAAATCCGCGCCCAGGATCAAATTTACGCTCATCTTGTTCATCACCATGAATACGTGTGAGAAAGTGTGTCCTAATATTTCTAGATCCAATTGTACTTGAAATTTGCATACAGCTGATTTTTCGGGAATTACTCCTCTAATTTTGACCTGTGGTACTGAATTCGTAGGTATTCTCTGTTTTCCGCTTAGAGCTTTAATTAATGCCTCTGATACTAGACATAGCTGTGCCCCAGTATCCACTAATCCTTTTACTCTTAGTCCTTCTATCCTCGTAATGATGACTGGTAATTTCCTCAAACAATGTTGTTCCGGTTGAATAATTTCACGTGTAAAATCATCAGGAGTTGCGACCCATTCCTCAATGTTCGCTATCAACCACTGTGTTTTATCTGGTGTGAAAATTAAACTATCTTCTTCACCCTCTAGTACATTTTTTTAAATGGCCCCCGTCTGCCTCTTCTCATTCTGACTCTCGCGATGCTGTTGCGCTAATTCACTTTCTGCTCCAGTGATCTCCACATCTGGGTTCTCGCGATTTTCCATCGTCCTTCGCCAGCGATCCTTTTCCGTCTCTTGGCTGCGATGCAACTCATCTAGGTATCGTTGTGATGCCTCGTGCCTCTTCTGCCATTCCCGTCGACTGTCCTCCGTGTATCCTCGGTTCTCATCTCGTCCTCGGTTCCACGTTCTATTATCTCTTCTATCATGTCTGCGATGATGATATGGACCTTCGCGACCACGCCCTTTCCATTTATCTCTCCTGTACTGTTGCGGCTGCCAGTTCCTTCCGTTCCTTGGTTCATATCTTCTTTGCTCCTCTTTTGGCAAGTCTGACCTTCCGTTGTTGTTTCCGCTCTTATGGCTAACATTCGTGTTGGTGCTCTGCTCTCTAGTTTTGACTAGCTCGGCTTGGTGTACCAGCGCTGCGCTGTCACTCGCTCTGACGTGCCTATTTTGAGTATTTAATGACGTTTCATCCAACTGACGTAAAACCTCCTCTGCTTGTAGTGCGCTCGAGACGTTTGCCGCAATTAAAAACTGTTGTACTGGTAATGGAAGCTGTTTACCAATTGTCATCACCAGTTCTGACTCCGGTGGTAAAATATCCATGTCTTTCAATCTGAGTAGCTGAGCCGAAAAATATTCTGAATAACGTGTTGGCTGTGAAGCATGATACTTCCTGCTATATAATTCCATCCTCAGACTATGCTGTATGGACATGCTCCAATAACGGCGTAGAAATGCATGTTTGAAAGTGTCGATGTCTTCAAAAGTGTAGCGAAAACTTCTGAACCAAGTCAAGACGCTATCCGCAAGTAATTTCTCTGTTACTCTGAGTTTCTTATTCTCAGGAATGTTATTGTCTGTAAGGTAGTGTTCTAAATCTTTAAAAAAAGCTTTCGGCGTTTGTGAACCAACATTATTGAATTTGCGTGGGCGATCCTCCTGCATTCTAATTATTTGGACATACTGTGTAGTTGGGTTATTATTATTATTATTGCCAATCGGCTGTTGAGGTGTCGAGGCATGTCCTCTAAATGTTTGGAACCCCTCATGATTCTCGCTACCTGTGGTCGCACGGTCCGGACTAAGTTCATTCATTCCTTCCTTCTACCTGAGTCTGACTTGTGTTGAAATGATTAGCCACACTGCTTGTCCCCTAATGCTATTATGAGCTTTTAGTTCGAGAAGCATGTCTTGCTGTTGTAAAGACTGTATCTCTGTCTTAAGAATCTTCCGTTCTTGTACCTCAATTTTTCCTAGTAACTGCAGTTCGACCTCCTTTATCCTCTTCTGGTTTTCTTCCATTTGTTCTATGAGTTTCTTTCCATCCTCTTTCCCGTCAATTCCAATTTGTTGGCGTGTCTTGTTTATTTCTACTCTTATTGCCTCATATCTATTTTCCTCTTTTCTCCTTCCCTCCTTCTTATCGCTTTCCAGCTGATCGAGCCTGCCTCCTATCAGTTCATTACTTTCACGGATACTCTCTTTAAGTGCATCATTCTCGTTCTCTTGGATACTCCATCGTTCTGCTGAAGTCAAAGCTGCCTCGTCTATTTCCGTTCTAATCTCTATCATCTCCCATTCTAAGCTGTGCAATTGTTTTGCCGCAGACTTAACCTCGTTGTCTACTCCTTTTATTGTAGCTTGGATTGCTAACTGTTCTATCTTTATCCCTTCTGTGTTAGCGTTACATATTTCTTCCAGTTGTATGAGTTTCGATGCCGTCTTTTCTTCACTGAACGCTATTGATTGCCTTAAGTTCGTCTCCATCTGACCTAACTGTGTGGTAGTCTCAAGCGTAATTTTAGCTATCTGCTCTGCTAATTTATCCGTCAATTCCTCTTTTAATGCTTCCTTATTCAGCCTACCCTGTTCTGCAATTTGTTCCGTTAATTCCTCTTTTAATACTTCATTATTCCGCCTACCCTGCTCTGCAATTCGTTCCGCTATCCGTTCTGTGATACGCGTATTGTTTATTTCGCTCTGTTCCGCCATACGTGCATTGTTGATTTCGTTCTGTTCCGCTATACGTGCATTGTTTAATTCACTCTGTTCTGCTATCTGTTCCGCAATACGTGCATTGTTGATTTCGCTCTGTTCCGCTATCTGCTCTGAGATACGTGTATTGTTTAATTCACTCTGTTCCCTACATTCCCTCTTAAAGTGTTCAAACTGCTCCATTGTTCTAGCTACTGAACTCTCAATGAAAAAATCCACAGCCTGCTTCCAGTCTCCGACCGGGTCAGGAATGGAATGAATGAAGCCCCGATCTAGCGGCGAGGATATGAACTGTGCCGGCTGCCGAGGCCTGACGCACTCCTCTGAGGCAATGATTAAATGAATGAAAGATGAAATGAAATGATAGTGGAGAGTGTTGCTGGAATGAAATTTTGACAGGGAAAACCGGAGTACCCGGAGAAAAACCTGTCTGCCTCCGTTTTGTCCAGCACAGATCTCACATGGAGTGACCGGGATTTGAACCACGGACTCAGCGGTGAGAGGCCGGCGTGCTGCCGCCTAAGCCACGGAGGCTTAGCTACTGAACTCTCAATAATAGATCGAATTTCCTCCACTGAAGCCATATCACACAATATAATACTTATTTGAGAAGACTGGGGCATGAATCCTCACGTACCCACCATCTGCAATCATAAAATGAGTCGCTTAATCCCAATATACGTTATTCCCATTAATTACTTTTATTTGCTTGAAGAGCTGCCTATTTGATGTCTGCTTTTGTGAATAAATTTTCAGTTTACCCTTCTGCGTTAATTTTAACTTCCCAGTCCTGTCAATAAAGTACTGACATGACTCTTACGGTTCACGCCGTCCTACAACATACATTTGGAGTTCGCTACTAATTATTCAAATATAAGGGCGCCACGAAAACGCTGCTTCTACCTAACTATGCAAAATAAACTCAGCATTTTCGATTATTTATTTTAAACAAACTCCTGGCTTTACTTTCCCCTGAATTACTTGTTAATTAGGCCACACTACAGGGCGCCATTGTTAATGTATACCACTCCATTGGGCAACATAACATGGGGGCAGTAACCACCCAAGGACTCGGTTGTACTGTCGTATGCCATACTTGGGCCTCGCCATGATGTATGGGATGCTCTACATCTGTTTACATGGCCTCAAGGCGGCACGTATACTTCAGTAGGCTCCGGCTAGCTACTCTCTGACTATCTCCATCACTGTGATCCACTAATTAATAAGAGAAAACTAATATGGACATGAATAACTACAACGTTATCACCCAATCCATATATACCCTTCAGTGTTCTTCTAGGATGCCGACTCTTGCTCGGGTAGTGGTCTGTTCGGTGTGGCTCTAACTTATTCTAAACATCCTAGGAATATCGTCACAGGATCACAGGAGGCTTAACTTAAAATCAGTATGTCAGAGAACTCCTAATATAAAATAATTTTATTCACAAAAACATCATCTCCCTTTCTCCCATCCATAGACAAATAAAAACAAAATAAACTCCCTTAAATTACTCTAATCAACAACATCAAAAATGCAAAAATAAAGTTATCACACTGGCTGAAACCAGGAAAAGAAAAATAATCTACTTTACTGCAGTCCACTGCTTCAAGTTCAAGAATTACGTCAACAGACTTAGTTCAATTAATTATGGCTTAAATAACCCAGCCATTCTATCACAACAAATATGCGCACTCATGTTTATAACTTGCAAAATTGGTTTTTGGGAACTCGGACATGTTTTCTCGTACAATCATCATCTTTCCTCACAAGAGTCAGATAATGAAGGCAATAGATTTATTCTAGGTCACAGGCATGTGTGTATTTCTAACTTACAAACAATTACTTCACTCAGAGCCATGACTCCGTTAATTATGGTAAAATAAACAAGTCAACATACATGAAGCATCAAATAAATACTTCGGCGGCCGGTGCCCCGTGATTATTAATAAACAAACAATTATAATGAATGCACTCAAAAATAATGACAATACAAGACGTCGCTTCCTAAAGCGGCACAAAAGAATAAACCCTGGGAAGTCGGACTACCTTCCCTCAAGAATACAATAACAACCTCGACCTTGTGACAGACACTCTCTCCACCCTAACCAGCTGGGCCGGCAATGACCTTCATTGCCACTTTTAGAATTCAGACGGCTGACCACATTTCTACCTGCTTCTTAAGACTCCCTTTTGACTACCTGGGTTTCGAGCTGTACAATTACTTTTCCGACGGAGCTAAAGTGGACTCTCATCAGACAATGAACTTAATCATTTCACTTACCATTTATATCGTCGTAGAACACGGGAATATCACCTCCGTTATTAATTTCACTTACCATTTATATCATCGTAGAACGCGGGAATATCACCTCCGCTATTAACTTCACTTACCATTTATATCATTGTAGAACGCGGGAATATCACCTCCGCTATTAACTCTGCTCTACCCAGGATCGACTCTCAACCTTTTCTGAATAAATCACATTACCATCCAGCCATTTTTGTCTTACCTTCCTTACCTTAATGTGATCATCACTTACCATACTTATTATTCACATAATTTCAGTGTCACTTACTGGTCTTGTCACAATATCGAGCTGTCCTTCCCATATTAGCTTTTACGTTCATATCGTGCATAAGCACTATCAAACCAATTATTCCCTTAACTGTGCATTCAGCAAGATTACTGACATTCAAAACAATACATATTAAAATAGAATTTTGATGCTCATATACTTATTACGTTATAAAACACACAAAAATAATCATTACTGATAAATACACAAATCTACACACAACATGCCCGCTATGCCTAAAATAGCTATTTTTATCATAATTGCTTATGATCGAGATAAACTTATCCGATTCCCTTGATGGGAAACGCTATGGCAAACATGCCCCATACAATATTTACTTATCTCTCATACATCCTGTTGCTGCTCTGGTCCTTGATATCAGTCTTCTTGATTAGTTGGTTCATCTTGCTAGGAGGATAATTTACACACGGTTTTCAAAATTCACCAAAGCAAAGGTCCACTGTGAATTATTATTATTATCACAATGCACGGTTTTCGCATATGAAGCTCCTATCTCCTACAGCTATTATCAACCTACTTAGTTCAGCTGACAGTTCGATAGCTTCCTGAATCTCTGGTTTAGCTACTAATAGCTCGGGCGGCTATACCTATCATTATAACTGCGTCGTACTGTTATGATGTGCACTGTTCTAATTCGCACTCGCGAATGCTTAGCGATATTCAAATTTCAGAAGTATACTTGCTCCTACTTATAAAACTTGTAAAGAATGTTACTTTTCTGACGGCTACTGGGTTCGGCTTCCGCCTCTACAGCGTGGAGTAAGAACTTATAAAAACTTGTAAAAATCACGGTACTTTCTGATCGTCCGGGGCAAAGGCTTCCGCCTCCAGCAATGCCCCAAAATAGACTGACTTCGCTGCGTTTCCGACCATTATTTATACGATTTCTCTTAGGGGGACTTGGAGTAGGGGGCTTTTAGGATTTATTTCCAAAATAACACTCACATGAATATGCAAACTAGCCCCTTAGAACGTCCTCATTTCCAATGTCTCAATGACCCTTTTTATCCAAAATCCGATCGCTGGATCCTTATATAATGAGCTCCGTAATTTCCTTCATTGTTCCTTAATTTCGGCGGGATTTGGTCGCGTCTCGCGTCTCTCGCTGCCATTGGTCGTTTCAAATCCACCCCCTGATTTCATTTTAATTCTGGCAAAAATCACAGAATGATCCAATTTAAATTTTGACGATACTTCTGAGAGGCTGGGATGGTCCCCTATACGATGGTATAATTCCTGTTTCTGTATTTTAATTACTGCTCCAATTCCTCTCAAATGGGCGGGGTTTATTTGGTGGGTGATCGTTGAAATCTTCGCATTTACCCGCTTAGTTGAACGACCTTCGCGCGTAGTCTGAGCGCATTTGGTGTCCAGATGTTGAGTTTTCTCTCCTAGCGTCTTTGTCTGCGCTGGGTGAAAGCTACTTCAAGTCACGTACGAACCTCTCTTTTGTCATGCCTGTTCCACAAGCAACTTCTATTCTCACACCGGCTTTGAGACATGAATAAAATCTTGTTGGAATAATTATGTAGACTTTATGCAATCAGAGATGCATAATGGTCACAATTCTTCCGGGTTAAAGATTCCTTCGCATTTATGGTTAGCTGATCCTCAGTTTAATGCTCAAGGCCCCATTGATATACTTTTCAGTGCCAATATTTTCTGGAATTGCCTTCGTAAACAAACCCGTAGGCTATCTTCAAACGTGGTCGCCAGAGACACCGATTTTGGTTGGGTTGTCACTGGTCAAATACAACATCACAGTCTTCAAACCAAATCGCAATGTCATTTTGTTACTGCTGATTCTAATCCCTTTTCTGAAAAAGAGAACGCTTATGTTTCTGATCTCAATACATTTGAAAAACACTTGCCGAAACGATGACTCATTGTAAACAACTACGTCACATGTGTAAGTTGTTTAAATGGTTTTGCCTTATTTCCGCACAAAATGGCAATTCAAGTTCGCCTCGCTTTGTGTCACTTGGTTTACTTTTGCATGCCATTTTTTGTAGAAGGTAATTGTTTAAACTTTCTATCGAAAACTATCTTCCCCTTGTGTAAAACCATGGCTATCAGTCACCATCATTTCGCTGTAAGCTATGTTTCACTTTTCTCGCTATTTAGTAGGAAGGCCATGGCCGCCTACTTCCCTCTTCCTCGCACTCGGAAGCCGCTTTTGAAACCGCTTGAAAATCTGAGTTCTCTAGCATCTAGAATAACTATTCTTACGCATAAACTCCTTCTCAATGTCCCAGCTTCTCTTCTTCGTTCAGAAGAATTACGCTTTTTTCAGTTGAAAATTATCGGATTCCGTGATCCTCAAAATTATGCGAAATTGATTACTTGCTTTATTTCATATGTATTTAAATTGTTTTTTCACGTCCAAGCTATGGATGACTGCATGACGTGTTACTTAATGTTCCACTTTAAGTCTCGGCTGATTGCACTCGCTCTGTTTGTTTATTTTGAACTGCTTGTTTGTCAATCTTGTTTGTATACAAGCTCGGGTAAGGCCAAGCTGCCGTTTATTTCCTCTATGCTTGACAAAGGTGAGAGCAAGTTTTCCTTATCTCAACTTTGGCTGACTGCCAACCATTGTCTTGTGAGTTGCTCCCGTAATTTCAGAAGCTGCTCACCTCCTTCCCAAAGTAAACTTGTTCTGGTCAAGGACTCTTTCAGATATTTATATTCGTTATCTCGCTGTGCTATGTGGGTCAAGGTGTTTCTTACCTATCTCTCCCACATGTTCACACACGTATCCTATAGCTGTTTCGACCTTTGTTTGATAACATCGTTGCATATCTTTTATGCGCTCATGTATTGCACCCTGCTTACATATTTTGCACTTTCATTGCTCCTTGTTAAACAAACTTGTTTTCTCTCGTCGTTACACTCGTTGTGTTTTTGCATCTATGCTTGTTACGTCACGTTTCTTGATGACTTAAGTATTTTTCTGATTAACCCTTTTGATGCTTATTATAACTTAAGGTCATTGTTTATCGCTACTAGATTGTTGTTACCTATGGCGTTCTTGCCTTCTACTCACATAGTTCCTTTGTTTATTTGGTACATTCCTATCCTTAATCGATGTACTTGTTTCTGTACGCTTTGTTTAAAGTTGTTAACTCTTTTTTCGCATCTTGTCGCGATCTTCACTAGAGCTTTATTTCTCGCAGCTTCTAGCTACTTTTTGATTGACAGCGTTGTTAATTCGCGCCCGTCGCCCCCGCATTCTAAAAACCCTGATAACTTGCTTCCACTTACACCTGGTCAGTTCCTCATAAATGCCTCCCCCTTTTTCCTTTCTTCCTCTAGCATAGATCTTTGGCGTAATGACCGATTGTTACCCAGGAGGGAAGGGAAGAGTCAGAGAAAGAATCATCTTTACTACCAATGGTTAAATTATAAGATCTCTTTCATATTGTGTTCTTGTTCTTTGCTGGTGTTTGCTGTTGTCCCCCAACATGGTGTAATTTTGCAAATACACGGAAAGAAAGAATTAGCTTTTGCTGTTCATTACTTTATATCAGTCCATTTATTTTCATTTCATTCCAGCACACACCAACATCGAACTGTTACCTCCTGTTTGCCCCGTGCATTTGTTCATTTTTTCTGTCAGTTTTTTACAGAAACTCATATTCCGCTGAACCAGCCTGACAGCGTCCCATCGCTGCCTTCCGAACTTCCATTGCTTCAAACCATGAAGACATCTATATTAATCCGCAGAGCGTCGTGTTCTTCACCAACCAACTACTCCATGAAGACACCGCTCCAAGAAGAATTTTGTTTCTCTAAAGATGTTTCATGTTTATGTGTAACCTCTTGGTTCCTCCCCTCACTCGCTCGCTTCCCCCTCTTCTCCCCTCCTCCTACTGCGCTCTCCTCCCCGCGCGCGCAGCCCGCTCGGTCACTTCACTTCTACGCTTCGTCTCGACTTGTTTCCGCGTCGTGAGCAACCGTTCACCTTCTCAGTGCACTCAACTTCTTGTTGAACATGCCGTCTAGGCTGGTGTGCTTTCGCTGCGTCTAGCAGCCCTCACTTGTACGTCGGAAGTCGACCTAGTCAGTTAGAGCTCCACTAAAGCTCGCCTCCTCAACTTGAAAGGCAAACTTTCAAATTCTACGCCATGTTAGAATTTTAGTATCAACCGTCAAAGGGAACATCGCCTTCGCCATGAAGCATAGCTAAGTACTACTTCTACGTTCTTCAACTTATTTTAATTGATTTTAAATAGCTACATGCTTTTTAATGATCATTTTATAGGCAGTGTGAGATTCCTATATTTGGGGCAATAATCAGCCTTTACGGAATTTTCTATGTTGAGCTTTTGTCTATCTAAACCAATCCTAACAGGAAGCAGCATTTCTTATGCTTATTAAATGAGAGATTTTCTCACAACGTGGGATACCATTAAATTACCCACTGTCTATAAAATACTTAGCTCATTCCACCGCTGGACTAACTTTTGCCCTATTCTTCAGTTATGATTGCTCTGGAACCTTCCAGAATCTGCACTCTATCTACCAGTCATACTGTCATGTATTTTCCACTCACATGTGGGGAATACTTTTTCAAACTAAGGAGTCTTCCTTATGAACTACTAATCAATATCTAATTTTTCTTCCTCCGTTGGGATTTTCTCTGGCACATTCAACTATAATCTACAACTTTCTCAAGCAATAGATTCTCGCATATCTAGTGTAACTAGTTATTTTCCATCATTGCAATAACTTTCTTTGCCATAAAATTTTTGTGCTACTACAGTGAACTTTTCAACTATATTAACAGACTATAGTGAAAAACAGTGTTTCTTCAACATTTCATCCGCGTCGCGCTCGTCCGAATACAATAAATACGGCCATGAACACTTTTCCACAATCCCATTTGATCTTTCCCAAACCATTAACTAACAAACCAAAATAATAAAATTGATACTTTAGGTCTTTCTTCAATGAGGTGTCACTCTCAATTAGTGTCCTCCCTTCTTTGCTATATGTACAACGAATTAATTTCTGTAAAACTTCGTGTCTAGGACACGCCTCAAATTGTATTGTTTCTCCCTTCTAATGAGGGAATCCAATTCTTACAACTCATAAATGAGATATCTCTTGGTTTCACGAAAGGGAAACTTGCCCCATTTTCCCGTGATCCCTACTTAAACATAGGAATTCTAGAAACTTCCTTTCGATTGTTCTCTTCAGGTTTCACAATAAGTGACCTGCCCTATTTGCATAATCCAACCAAGTATTTCTGTATCAATATAAGAAGTCATAGACACTTCTATTTTATTCTTCCTGCATTTTGTTGTTGTTACTTTCGAAGTTGTTACTCTTTCTAAGATATTTACCTAGACATTCTTAAAGTACACACCTTGTACTTGATTTATTGTCTAACTTTAATTACGTCAGTTATCTTTAAATTTTTCATTTATTTATCTTCGTCATTTCAAAATCTTACGAAGATTTTAAAGCATATAAAAGGTTTGGAACCAAAAGAATTGTTAATTGCCTGGCGCAAGCTTTAGATGTTTTCGGAGGTCTGCAACCCCAATTATTTATAGAAATCAAAATTATATATTTGTTACAAAACCTTCTACCTTTTATATTGTTAAATAAATTAAAATTTATTCTTTTGATTTATCATTTCTCAAACATAACGGTTAGGCAAGATCCTGTCTTCCTTGACTCTTCCCACTTAATGCAAATAAATCTATTGATAGGGTGTTCACCACTTGTTGCATTTGAGCAAGAACTCTTAGTTATAACTTATGTCAAACTCTCTTCCTATTTCTCCATCCTTTTTTCTCCGGTCCGAAACCCACTTCCTTTTTTTCATCATCTTCCCTTGGGGGTTAGGTTATTCCCAAGCTAATAATCTACCCAACTTTCCAAGGCTTTGGATATTTATAATCACTTCAAAATCTTTACCCTTCTGGGTTTCTTTAACATTACATAATATTCATATATCTATTATTCATATAGTCCTTTGGACCTTACCAGTAATTTTCCACAAAGCCTTAGATTTTACACATTTAAAATACTGTACAAGAACATGCCATGTCTATGAATCGAACCCTGGTTCTACCAGTTTCACTGTCATGCATTAGGTGATTTCTCTTTGCAATGTACAATGCACGGTATAATTTATTTTTATGGGATCTTTACTCATCATTAAACTATATTTTTCATAACCCGTATCTTTTACTCTTTCGAGGAAGGAATCCTTTTTTTACTTGCAACATGACTGTTTGACAAACGTGTAATATTCATGTAAATGTTTCAAACCTATATTCTGGAGAAATATCTCCATCCCATCGTTTTTATTTATATACGTTAATTTCAACTTGTATCATTTTATAAAAAATTTATCTAATGGCCTTCTTATTATGTTAGTCTTCACACAGACCCTCAGTTGACCGTGAAACTCATTTACTTTCTATCTCACTCCCACAGTACGGTAGGTCGCTTCTTAGACAGATGTCTCGCCTCCGTGGTGGTACTTTGCTTGATTTATGGTGTCTCGACTGGCCGCCACGCTTCCTACAAAGTTTGCTCTTTTAAACATATGATTACCAAGGCTTCTAAAAGCGGTTACTAGTCCCTGATTTTAACATTATTATTATTCATTTATATTTCGTTTTTCCAGGATTTTTGTAACTTATTCCAGAGATGATGTCTAGTATAACAACAACTCGTATGACGCCTTCGATCAATACTATTTTATAACAATGCCGCTCACGGTCTTATTTGCAAGTTCATTCGACGATTATTGCCTACCACAATTAGATATAACAATGCTCTTATGGCCTTACATATATATTCACATACAACGCGTTATTTCGACGATTATGGCCTTCACTATATATATCTTATAACAATGCCTTTCAAGGTCTCACATGTATATCATTCGACGATTTTGGCCCATTATACTTATTTAACACAGCCTGTTCGGACTTAAAATGTAATTATTATTTTTAACGCTTCAACATGGCAATACAGATTTTTGGGAATTTCACCGACCCAATACAACAATGACGTCAACATACGACAACAATACAAAAAGGGAATCATTCACCTACAACATTTCGATGAGACTCTCCATCTCCAGAGTAGTTATCCTGATTAACAAACAATTATTAGCGTTTAGCTTCAATTATTTAATTTTCGGCCCTTTGGCATCAACTATATCTTGCTTGGTTCTTCGTGGTTTATTTAACCTCTCAAATTTATATTTCATTTATAGCGGTAAGACCTTGGCCTTCCTATCATTTATTTCATAATTCTGGCTCGCCAGCCAGTAATAACACATTTTTTTAGGTGTATAATTCATCAATCACTTTTAAAGATATATAACATTTATTATTTGACAACAAAGAAGCCTCCGTGGCTTAGGCGGCAGCACGCCGGCCTCTCACCACTGGGTCCGTGGTTCAAATCCCGGTCACTCCATGTGAGATCTGTGCTGGACAAAACGGAGGCAGACAGGTTTTTCTCCGGGTACTCCGGTTTTCCCTGTCAACATTACATTCCAGCAACACTCTCCACTATCATTTCATTTCATCTGTCATTCATTTAATCATTGCCCCAGAGGAGTGCGTCAGGCCTCGGCAGCCGGCACAGTTCATATCCTCGCCGCTAGATGGGGGCTTCATTCATTCCATTCCTGACCCGGTCGGAGACTGGAAGCAGGCTGTGGATTTTCATTTCATTATTTGACAACAATAAGTCAAGACATTTTAATTTTATTTCGTTCTGTTCATTACTTGAGTTTCTCCTTACAAATTTCATCATCACTTTATTTTTAGTGCATAAACATTCGATAATATTTATTCTTACTATTGTCACTACGAAATTTCAATTATTTATTCTTTTCAACCTTTGCCTTATTTCCCATTTAATTATTATTTTATGTATTTCATTATTTAATTTTAACAATTTATTTATGATGCATATTTATTTCATTTTTGCTTTTACTTTCAATTCCTTCCTCCAAATCATTTACTATTTGTTATTTCATTCCATGGGTTTTTATTGAGTTACATTATTGATGCCTTCCACATATTTAATTTGCGAGGTCATTTTCGCAATTATTTATTATTATTATTTCAACATTTTTATCATATAAGAGCATTCAAATGCCCGATGAGTTCGATCGCGTAAATCCCAGTTACGACCGATCTCATCTGGCCAGTACATCGTACATTTGCAATTTTAACGAAAAATCATGACTCACCCTCGTGATCCATCTTCTGATCCACTTGTGGGAAGGATTTCACCCACCTAACGACATAATTAGTACTCTTCCATGGCACTTTCTATTGTGAGCGACACCTCACATAGGTCAAATCGACCATTACTTAAATCTACACTCATCACTAATTTATAAAACACTATATCACACTAAAACACATATATCTTGAAGCTTATTTACACTGCTTGAAATTTTCACCACCTCTCAGTGACTTTTGGCACGTTTATCGGTGTTCACGCCCTGATTAGATCTCTGGACCCTGCATTGGACGTGATGCAAACTCGAAACGGCTCCTAATTATTCACTGGATCTAGTCTCTGTCCTGTTCTTTAGATAGTCTATTTTTGACTTCTTTTATTGTCTTTTTACTAGCGATTTTTAGCTTTTACTTGTCCTGCGTTTGCGTATCGGTCTATCGAACCTATGGCGCGCTTACTTCGTGACCATATTGTCCTTATTTGCGACAAGTTTCCCTTTCTTCTCCTACGAGAATGTCTTTATTGTTACGTTCCTATCTGAAACGCTGTAGCTTCGCTAACGTTCACTATGTTTATTCTGGGTCTCGAACCCGTGTTCATTTACATGTATTGTTCCAATATCGGTCCCTCAACACTATAGTCTTTTCACTTAACTTTCACGGAGACCTGTCTATATATATATTTTTTTTAAACGATGACCTCCAGCTTAATGTCTTTACTGATCCTGACGACTGTATTCTAGCTTTCTAGACTTTGTCGTGGCGCAATTTTTCTTTGTTACGGTTTTCGAGTAGCGTATTATAATGTTGATCTAGCACAAGTGCTTTAGTGATCACTGATCACAACCGTAGCGGATTTAATTTACCACGCACATACAACTTTTCGTTATTACCGCGGATACTGATGATCGTTGATTTGTTTTTAACACGCGCTACTTTGGCTGTCGGTAACGAACTTCGTTACTTGCTGCGAATTCTCCATACGGGAGTACGATGAGTTTTGTCTACTGTGAGGACGGACTTCCGTCTCGACAACTTGATAATACTGTGTGCGGTGTACTTGTATACTGTGCGGAAATGCGTTGAGCCTCCCCGGGCTTACTGAACTGCGACGACTGTTATGCAACGCCTCTGCATTTTGTGAGACAGCGTGGAGCCTATCCCCGCTTCTGGTGAACTGCTTCTGACACAGCCTATAGCCTTACTCGGATGTCGGATACTGCATGCTTTGTGGTTGAGACCTGGGCTATTTATTGGGAACTTGCAAAAATAAACTACTTTTGCTTTCTTCCTGGAGCTAACTTCTGAACCAGACGTCGTACGTTTTTTGAAAAGTACATCATTATGTTCCCTATAATTCAAACGTGTCATTGCCATTTCGTTTTCTAAAAATCGATCGTCAAATTAATTTAAATAAAATTTATAAAGCTCCTCAGCTGCGTGGGTGATTGAGTTTTTTTTTACCTTCATCCCACTACCTTCGCTTGGCCCCGCCTAATGACGTAGCTGACTAAGTACTTCTTTCCTGGGGTTAAATTTTTCACTTTTAACTTCGCTTAATTCATAATTTCCGGGATCATTCTGATTCCCATAAGCCTATTGTTATAATTTTGCATTGTTTCCGTGAAAACGGCTTATTTCGCAATTTTTCGGTGTCGATGTGCAATCCAACGTTGTCGAAAAAATGCTATTGTCAGCACTCAATGGTTGTTATCCTGCTTACCTGCTCGGGCTGATTCATCCCAGCGTGACTGCTTGCGTGATTCACGTATCGCTTGCACCACAGGCCTCTAGATAAAGCTATCAATGTTCTGCGTCATGCTCTGAATCATTTGGTTATTTCCGCACTGCTAGTTCATGTTGGACCTCTTTTCATCTTAAAGGTCGGAAGTTCATATCATGTACCAACTATGGTTGGGTACAGTATAATGGATCTCTAGTATCCTTTTTGGGCCTCGTCTCTGAGGCTCTGATATTTTCGGAACGTCTTTTACTGTAATTCCGTTATCCAAGTATACTTCATCCTCGGGATTGGTACGTTCTGATGAATGTCCTTGATTCTCTGACGGGGATACGCTGTGATGAGGCTCCGAATGGCTGGGCTCTGATGGATCTTCGTCGTGATGGAGCTCGGATGGATCTTCATCGTGATGGAACTCTGATGGATCTTCATCAACCTGAGGAAGGCCCATCAGATGAAGGTCCATCAGAGTTCCATCACGATGAAGATCCATCCGAGTTCCATCTCGACGAAGATCCAACAGAGCCCCACCATTCGGAGCCTCATCACAGCTTTTACAAACAGCATCTCTAGCTGGGCATGACTGGCGAGGATGGCGATCATTTCCACAGAAATAACATTTTTCTCGTTCCTGTGTCTTGTTACAGCTGACAACACATGCGCTGGATCAGGAGTCTCGTCATAGGATTGTTCAGCATCTTTAACTGGTAAGGGCCCAGTAGTCGCACTTGTAGGCATTTCTACGTTGTTATATTGTATAGATTGCTTTTGAGCCAACTCTAAAGCCTTGGCATTAGTTTCGGCATCCCCTAAATTCAATGATCTGTTTTCTAAGAGGCGTTGTCGATATTGAGGAGATAGTAGGCCGTTTATAAATGAATCACGGATGTATTCATCTCTATTTTCTGTAGCCGAAACTGCTTTGAAATCACAATCCTTGCTTAAGAGTTTAAGATTTTGAATGAACTGCGCAATAGTTTCCCCGGGTTGTTGTTCTCGAGCTGCTAGTATGTGATGCGCAAATATTTCACTTTTCTCTTTAAAAAAATATTGTCGAGTGTTTGTAGTGCGCTCTCGTAAGTCCCATTATCACTTATGAGTTAACGACAGTAGTGGCTACGCTGGCTAAAGCGCAGTGTTAAGGCCACCACACACAGAAAGCTAGGCTAAGCTAAGCTAAGCTACGCGGTGTTATGAAAAATATCGCTCTCAGTGCATTTAAGTACAGTGACACACACAGGCCGCTATGCTAAGCTATACTATGCGAAGCTAAGCTAAGCTAAGCTAGACAGATCGCTAGGCAGGCGATTTTCTTGGCTGTAGCTGGCCTGGCGCATGCGCTTTTCATTTCGGAACAGTTGATCTGGCGGGCTGTCGCAGACCTTTATGTTGTGTGCGTAGCCGTGTCGTGTGAGTGTAGTGTAGTAATTCAGGTAGTACCGTATTTCGTTTTTTTTATACAATGGGTGACAGGCCAAAAGAACAACTTTGTTCATTTCCCAGCCCTACAAAACTGTGATAATCAAAATTCTCAAAAGTACGCAGAAATTATATCAGATTTAAAAACCGAATCCCGCGTTAGATTTCAAGACTTCATGGAGAATGTTATAAGTTTCAATATGTTTTCTTCCCCTTTCTCCATTAAAGTATTTAATAGTGTATCCACTGCAGAAGAGGAATATTTAGCTTTAAGAAATAATAATCTTGTAATATCTTCACATAATACCCATACTGGTCCATCCAGCCTCCAACAACAAAATGTAATTATAATTAACTATGAAGACGGAGGCAATTAATTAATTGTTTACTTTTAATTTGTAGTAGAGACGTAGTCAGAGGAGAGGGCAGGTCCGGATTCGCTCCGAAATTAAACCAAGAGGCAAACTTATCGTTTGACAATTGTGATATTATCGTATTATTCTTATTTTCTTGTTAGTAGTGCCGGTATTATTACCGTTTTAAATTCATTTTGTCAAATAATCCTTATAGTATTGAATATAGTTGATAATGCAAAGAATCTAATAATATCATTTTTAAATGAAGACATAGGCTATTCAAATACGGTAATATAGAAGTATCTACTCTATTGCTATTGTATATACGTATAGGCAAATTTGAATAGTTATAGAAAAACACGTATCTACATAGCTATAGTGGGCCACAATTTTAATTAATAAAATAGCAAGACCTGGACCCCCGCCCCACCTAAACAGAATCCTGGCTACGTTCCTATTTTTAAGTTACATATACAGTATTATACAAAAAATTAATTTAGAAAGCAGTATTAAAATAATATTATTAATCTAATTTAATCCTGTAGGATCTCTTCCTATAAAGATACTATACATTTTCATTAGTGGGAAAGCATGTAATAAGAAATATGCTGCCTAGCTTAGTTTAGCTTAGCTTTTTGTTCGTGTCATATCACACCATAGCTTGGCATTGCTTAGCATAGCATACCGTAGCGTAGCTTAGCTTAGCTTTCTGTGTGTGGTGACCTTTAGGTCATGGGGCCAAGCTCTCTGCTGACTCGGTAGACGCGTGGGTTCGAGCCCCACCGTCGGCCGTCCTTGAAATGGTTTTCCGTGGTTTCCCATTTTCAACACCAGGCAAATGCTGGGACGGTACCTTCTGACAGGCCACGGCCGCTTCCTTCCACATCCTTCTCCAATTTCATTCACCTTAATCAATTCCATCTCTCATCCCGACGCGCAGGTCGCCCACGGGCGTCAAATAGAAAGACCTGCACTAGGCCTCTGAGGAGACCACAGGAAAAAAAACTTATGAGTTCATACTGTGCCCGTTTACTCCAATTGGGTACAATACACATCATGCGAAAGGAAGTTTATCATTACCTTGAATCTCCTTGAATTCATCTGCATCAGAGAAGGGTTCCGGGACGAGATCTAAGAAGTTGTTGAATGTTCTCTTCCAATGTGCCCATTCCTTTGGTGCGGAAGGCGAGTCGAGATCGGTTTCGAATTAGTTTGGTTTTAGATAACGATCCATTTCTTAGATGGTGACAAATATATCTTGTAAATAAAATTTGTAATAAATAATGATACCGGTACCAGTTTTATATGCTTTTATTTACAAGATATTTGCAAAGATGAATACAATGTTATGAACAAGCAAGGACTATAAACTTTTTGTATTGTTACAATATCAGTAGCAATGATGCCAACTGGCGTTACAATAATATTTTAATTTAGATAGAGCATAAAGTATTAAAGCAACACATTTAGACATTTGAGGAGAAAGTCGTTCCCTTAGGCTGTGTACGGCATGTGCTATGTTTAAAATGCATGTTATACAGCCAGAATTGCAACACTTTTCAGGTCGGAGTGTTATTTATTTATTTATTTATTTATTTATTTAGCGTATGCCTTTTAGTGCCGGGAGTGTCCGAGGTCATGTTCGGCTAACCAGAAGCTGTAGCTGCTTCCAGGGCCGTGGAGAGCGGCGACGGGACCCGGGGATGTAATCTTCCGCCCCCCCCCCCCCCCTCTATAACCAAACTGTGTATAATTAATTTATAATCCTCGTAAATTTGCACAAACTGATTTTGCGCAATATCTTTTGCACAAAATGTTTATCACGAAATACATTACAAGAACATAAAAAATCAGCAAGCAATAATAATAATTGTAGCATGCTGAACTGCTATGCCCAAGTTCGCGGGTTTAAATCGGACCGAAGTCGTCGGATTGTTAAAAGCGTTAAACTCCTTCAGTATTCCTTTATTCGGAGTGGAAGTAAAGCCGGCAGGCCTGTGGTTTAGAAGGCCGTGGATATGAGTGGTGAGCGACTCTTTTGTCCTCAGTGTGCGCACTTGAATGCAATGACACAGGAGACCGACAGTCCCGCGACAAATATCACGCCAGCTGTTGCGACAGTCCGGACACATTTTTGTCTCATCCAAAGGCTGTAGTTACACCATCGTACATTCATTTCCACTACAATTGGTAGTGTGTAGCCAAAATTTGTAGGTTATTTCGTTAGAAACATTCTATCAAGTTCCAACGTTCGCCGCTGGGTGTCATTGACTGTGGCGTCTGGTAGCCAAAGTTAGAACTACTTGAATGTGAACTTGTTGAGGAGCCTACGGGCGTTCAATGGATATGTCCTAATATGACCATTGGCTGCAATAAATACTGTATAATATAGGCCTACTGTAATAATAATATTTCAATTATAGATTCCAGTAAATCCAGGCTATATTTATTATCATAAGCAGAGCGTGAATTAATAACGATATACACAAGTTAATGCCAGTATATAAAATTTACAACAGTAAAACTAGAGGAATGCATGCAGAATTATTTGTAAATTCAATGTTCATACCTGACAAGCGCGTACCAATGCATTATTTTCAATTAACAAAATAAATATCTCGAATAAAGCCATCGAAAACTAGGTAATAATTTTCATTAAATTCACTATACTGTTCAGTTTTGGCGTTTGACAGATCTAAATTTGTCCCGATGAGGTAACACTGTAAGCATGCACAGTGTTCGGATTTCAAGTTCTGGAGATCCTCTTTGATATCAATAATTTTAGAACTTCAGTGATACTCGTAAAAGCAATATGCTCGTTAGTCATACACAAATTTGAAGAAAAAAAGAAGCATTTATCGGACTGTATTTCATCGCTTTTACAGTACCGTATTTAACTTGGGGAGAAAATTCACATTGAAAAAAGCAGTTGTCGATGCACTCTGAAACAGGAGGGTTCGAATTCCACCGTCGGTGATTCTAAGCTTATTTTCCACGATTTATTGTTATAACCTAAGACGATAGCCAAAGGCTGCAGTTGTACCATTGTTCACTCATTTCCTCCTCAATTATATCCCATATTAATTCAAAATATATGATTAACTTCAGATATGGATTGTCGGACCGAGTTCTACACGCACAGTAAGTAGAAAGGACTGATGACCACGACGTCCTAAGACCCAAAAAGTAATCAACAGGTAGTTCAGTTCACTGAACTGCATGATAAAACAGGTGGAAAGGGTATACCGTATTACGGCCTCTATGACATTATGACGTAATCTCTTTTCATAATGAAAACATGATTTTTACACTAAGTCAAGACGTATATTGAAATACATTTTACATATAGGGGTTTTATGTTAAAATTCTCGAATGTTGCTGCCCTTCAAGAGTCGCGCCCTTGGGTCTAAGCCTAAACACTGTTTTGGTTGAACGGCGATCACACATCATTGTACATTAAACAAAGCAAAATATATTTTCATTATCAACCACACGTATACCCATACGTAAATCAAGTTCACAAAAGAAGAAAATGTGAATTTGAACTATATTTTGTAATTTGCAGTCAGTGGACTTCTTATAATTTAATATTCCTTTGCAGTAAGAAAACCAAGAGCCAGGTTCTAAAAATCCCCAATCCTATCTATGACTGGTGACCATCGGGGGCAGATTTAAGCCAAGATTATGGGAGAGTGGACACACCGGGGATCTGGGGGTATGGAATATCACCAAGCTCAGAGAGGGGTCCGGGGGTCCTCCTCCGGGAAATTTTGCAAAAATCAGGTCCATATTATTGAGTTATAGGACATTTGGGTGATTATTTTTGTGATATTTTGGAGTAATAATTTGGTGACCATTGACATTAATGGCTATAGAAAAGACTCTCCGATATTGAAGTAAAATCTCTCGCACCTTCAAGTAAGACCCCGCGGTGTAGCTCACCAATGGCCGTGATAGGGGTCTAAGCAACTCCGCGGATCAGATGTTTGAATCCCGGTGCTGACAGCGGCTATCCTGAGTATTGTTTTTCACACTCCCTCCAGACAAATGCCGGTATAGTACTTTATTTCAAGTCCAGGGACATCTACCATACTCTTTACCCAATAAATACAGTAATAGTCGCGACGGGCAACGCATTCCCACTTTTCCCGGTCGGCATGCGATTGATCATGTCACAGAGGCAATAGCACAGCAGAGTGTATACCCTGCTTTTCGTTACTTATTATTGTTGTTTTATGGGGCGGATCAGCTACGGTAGGTCATCTGTCCCTACCACTGACGTTCAATGAGAGGAATTGGAAATCAAACTTAAGTGGTACAGTGCCCTAGCTTAATTGTCATTTTTATCCTGGTTAACACTAAGCCCAGAAAAATACTGGAATGTTACCTTAATTTCAGTTTTGGATACATTTCCCAACTCTAGTACCAATAGTAATATAGGTTTTCTATAAATCCCTTAATCATAAATGATTTACGCACGAACTTTGCCGTCATGAGCTCGTGCGCGGTGTGCAAGAAGGAAGTGGGAAAGGCAGCAGTGAAAGTACAGTGTGGTGCGTGTAAAAGCTGGTTCCATGGAAAGTGTGTACAGTTAAATGGAAAAGCTGGTGAATGGCTATGTGAATTTTGTTCCACTAAAGACACATCTCCATCATTAGGAGATGTGATGGTGTTATTGAACGAACTACGAGAGGAATTTCGTTCCATGAAAAGCGAGCAACTTCAGAGGGAGACGGATCTGGGTAAGTCACTGGACATGTGTCACAATAAATTAGATGATAATATGCTACTGCTAAAATCACAGCAGGCAGACATAGCTCAGTGCTTAGCACAAATAGAATCCCTGAAGCAAGAAAACTCTGATCTACGCACGAAAGTGAAAGCATTGGAAAATCGTGTGTTAGAATCTGAACAGTATTCCAGGCGCAATACAATTGAGATACAAGGTGTTCCCGAAATAAAGAATGAGAACGTTCTTAACACTGTCAAACTAGTTGGACAAGCCTTGGACGTAAATGTGACTGATGAAATGGTGGACGCTTGCCATCGTCTTCCAAAAGAACCAAGCCAACAATGCAGTGGCATTGTCGTTAAATTTGTGAGGCGGTTCGACAAAGAAATCTTCATGGAACGGCGCCGTGTAAAGAGGAATTTATCTACTAGACATATGGGACTCCCTGGGGACAGCATGGTGTATGTGAACGAGAGTCTCGCCCCGGAAAAGAGAAGACTACTGGCAGCGGCTCGTCAGAAGCGGAGACAAAAGGAGTTTGCGTATCTTTGGGTAAGAAACGGAGTCATAAAAATGAAGAAAAATGAGGGTTCCCGTATCATAGTAGTTAATAGTATGGACGATCTGAACGGAATTTAAAATAGATAAATTGTCAATTTACTATCAGAATGTACGTGGTATGAAATCTAAATTGTATGTGTTTAACGAGAACCTATTGTGTAATGATATAGATATATGTATTTTAACAGAAACTTGGTTAGACTCCAGTGTTTATGACACTGAGGTCATTAACACTGGATACAGAGTATACAGGCAAGAGAGAGGTTCAAGCAGGACTGGTGGTGGGGTGCTAATAGCGGTAAAAGAGGAGATTACCGTACTCAAGGCTGAAGGAAGGTCTCAGAACTCAGAAGTCTTGCTGTTAAAGCTCGAAACAAAAGGAAGAGTCTGGTATGTCTGTTCCCTGTACATTCCTCCTAGCTCGGACCTTGAGTCTTACCGTGAAATGCTAGGGTGGATAGAGAGCCATTATGAAATGTACAATAATAACATCATTATAGCGGGAGATTTTAACATTCCTACAATAACGTGTACAGAAATTAATGATGTAGATAAAAATAGCCATTCACAGTTACTGTATAACTTCATGAACCTACTTCAACTTAAGACTTACAACAACATTCAGAATTCGAATGGAAGAACTCTTGACCTAATACTCACTAACTACACAAACCTAAATCTTGTAAGACATAATACTCCTCTTTTAGCCGAAGATGCCCACCATCCCGCACTGGATTTAACTGTACCTCTTAATGGAGCCAAAAACACCTTCAGAATTAAAGAGCAAACTAAATTTAATTTTAAAAAAGCTAAATTTGATGAACTGTACCTCGGTTTAAGAGACACAAATTGGGACGATCTCTACAAAATTATGGAAATAAATTCAGCAGTTAATTTTTAGCCTATTTTCAATTTTGAAAAAATAGGCTTATGAGATCACCTTTTGTCCGTGTGTGTGTGTGCGTGTGTGTGTGTGTGTGTGTGTGTGTGTGTGATTCGTGTGTGTGTCCCCCCCTAATAAAATCTAAACGGCTGGAGCGATTTCAATGAAACTCGGTATGTTCATAGCAATATTCCCGGCGACCTCGACCGTGCCCTTCAAATTTTGTTACGTCTCACCAATGCAAAATGGCGGCTGTGCGAAATATTTCACTAGCATTCAATATCTCCGAAACTATTACAGATATCGCCCTGAAATTGTGTACGGTGATAAAGGGTACTACTAGAAGTTCAACTATGAGACTTTCAAAAACCTGGTGACTACAAAACCAACATGGCGGTCAAGCGAAGTTGAGACTTTTAAATAGATTTTTCTCGCGATTTAACTATTCACTCGTAATGAAACTTGGTACAGCAAATGTTTATACACATTGTAATGCACTGGAGTCTAATTTAGTTCAATTGTTTACATAACTTCAAAATGGCGGCTGTGCGAAATATTTCACTGATATTCTATATCTCCGAAACTATTACAGATATCACCCTGCAATTTAGTACAGTGATAAAGGGTACTGATACAAGTTTACCTATGTATATTTCATAAACTTGTAAAGTAGAAAACGAACATGGCGACCAAGCGAAGTTGAGACTTTTAAATAGACTTTTCTCACGATTTAACCATCCAAACGTAATGAAACTAGGTACAGCAAGTGTTTATACACATAGTAATGCACTGGAGTCTAATTTAGTTCAATTGTTTACATAACCTCAAAATGGCGGCTGTGCGAAATATTTCACTGACATTCTATATCTCCGAAACTATAACAGATATTACCCTGCAATTTTGTACGGTGATAAAGGGTACTGGTACAAGTTTATCTATGTATACTTCATAAACTTGTAAAGTAAAAAACGAACATGGCGACCAAGCGAATTTGAAATATTTTAATAGACTTTTCTCGTGATTTAACTCTCTGAGCGAAGTGAAATGTGGTACAGTAAATGATTTTGCAGATTGTAATGCTCCGCCATCTAATTTAAATCAATTGTTTACATAACCTCAATATGGCGGCTGTGCGAATTTTTTAAATTAAGTTTTTATTTCTTGTGTCGTAATCATGCGATCGAAGTGAAAGTTTGAATAATGAACCTAGGCAATAATTGTCCTTGATTGGTACATAATTCTATGGCCTATACATATAACAATCCTAAATGGCGAGCTTTCGAAATATTTAGACGGTTCTCAATATCTATGAATCTTTTACAGCAACCAAACTGATTTTTTTATGTTCATAGAGACTATGAACATATGTTCACCTATAGGACTTTCATTAACCTGGTGAGCACAAATCCAACATGGCGGCGACGCGAAGTATAAATATTTAAATGGACGATTCTCGCGAATTAACTATCCGAGTGCTGTGAAACGTTGCACGTTAAATGCTTATACAAATGTTGATCCACTGGCATCTAATTTATTTCAATTGTTTGCATAATCACAAGATGGCTGCTGTGCGTAATTTTAAAATTTCGTTTTTACTTCTTGTGTTCTAATCATGCGATTGAAGTTTGAATACCACACGTACACAATAATCTTAATGTAATAGTACAAAAATAAAAATCCAACCTGGCGACAATCTGAAATATTTAGACGGTTCTCAATATCTACGAATCTGTTATAGCAATTAAACTGAAATTTTGTATGTTGTTAGAAGAAATTAACATGAGCAGGATATATGAAAATAGGCTGTATAGTTCTTTACGGAACTACTTGTTTTTTTTATGATAAAGTTTACGAAGTTTTCCAAAATACCGTCCCGGTATTAATGCCTTTTAAAACCAGTAAATACCCTGTTTGGTTTACAAAACAAATAATTAATGATTTGAAAGATAAAGACTTCCACAGAAAAAGAAAAGACTACTCTGAATATAGCAAATTGAGATACAAACAATTAAGAAACAAGACCAAAACAGACATCAAACTAGCTCATAAAGAATATATAACAACAGTTGAAAATAACATTAATAGTGATTGTAAAAATTTTTGGACGTACGTGAAAAGCAGGAGAAGGGCCAATGGTACATGTACTTTAATGCAATACAATGAGGAATAGCTAAAAAGCGGGGAAGCGGTTGTTCAGGGTTTTGCAAAATACTTCCAGTCGGTGTACTCACAACACCCTTCTTCCTACAGAATATCGCAAGATGAGGCAAATACGCCAGTAACCCTGCACATAAGCGAAGTAACAATGGCGGAAATTGATAGAGCGTTAAAAAAACTGAGACCAAAAACATCAGCGGGCCCGGACCAAATACCCCCTTACGTAATTAAGGGTTGCTCACAGATTTTAAAAGATCCCCTTCATTTCCTTTATAACCTAGCAATTAGTACAAATACATTCCCAGATATTTGGAAAAAAACTCGCGTCTGTCCTATTTTAAAATCAGGTAACCAAACATTAATAAAGAACTATCGACCCGTGAGTATAGTATCAGCTGTTGCAAAGATATTTGAATTTATCTTACATGACAGAATTGTTACTCATGTAGCGCCAGCCATATCAGAACAACAACATGGATTCATGCAACGGAGATCCACAGTCACAAATCTGATGAATTTCTCCCACGATGTTTCATCTGAGTTGGATATTGGAGGACAGATGGATGCTATTTTCACGGATTTTGAAAAGGCATTCGATAGTATAGATCATGATATTCTTTTGACAAAATTAAACAATTTCGGTTTTTCACAAGCAAATTTACGATTTTTTAGCTCGTATCTGTCTGGTAGACAGCAATATGTATACTTTCTCGGAAATTCATCAATGGAATATACCGTAAATTCCGGAATTCCCCAGGGATCGAACCTTGGACCAATTATGTTTCTGATAGCAATCAATGACATTTCTGAATGTATTAAGCACTCTAAATTCTTCTATATGCTGATGATTTTAAGATATTCCGTCCTATATCCTCTGCTCATGACTGCTATCTTCTACAAAATGACTTGGACAACATCTTTGAATGGAGTAGGAAAAATAAACTTAATTTTAATCTAACAAAATGTGTCACAATGTCATTTACCCGAAGGAAGAATAAAGTTAGTTTCCAGTATAAGCTGGGGTTGAATACGCTGCGGGAGGTTAATGGTGTAAGTGACCTTGGTGTGGAACTGGATAAAGGTTTGACTTTCGCTTCTCACATCAACAAGGTAACAAGTGAGGCGTACCGAGCACTAGGCTTCGTCATTAGAAATGTAAGACCTTTTCGGCAGGTGAAAACGGCCATTACACTCTTTAATGCTTACGTAAGGGCGAAATTAGAATATGCAAGCGTAGTGTGGAATCCGTGGCGTAAAAAATACATAAGATTACTAGAAGGAGTACAGAAGCGATTCGCCAGATTTATACATTATAAAATGAGCGGAAATTACCCATATATGGTCCCATATAAAATCTTATCGAATAATCTAAAAATTATTGCTTTGGAAGATCGTAGGAAAATAAATGATTCCAAGATCTTACACAAGATTGTAAATTCTGCGGTAGATAACTCTTATTTTTTATCGTTGCTGAATTTCAATGTTCCACGTCTATCTTCAAGAACGTGGACAACTTTTAGGAATAAGAAAACATGCACCATGTCACACAAACATTCACCGCTTTATAGACTCTGCAGTAATTACAATAAAGCTGTAGTGTGTAATAAAAGTCTAGACTTCGATCTTAGTCTCCAAAAATTTGTAAAGGTATTTATGACCACATTGCCATGAGTGTAATTAATTAACAAAAAGGTAGAATATGTAACAGCATTAAGGTTAAGCTATAAATAATATTATTATGTAATTAATTTAGATGCTAATAGTAGATTTAAGATTAGATTTAAGTTATGAAAAAATTAGAATTACTGTTAAAATTTTGTAGGTTTACTGTTATTGGGGTTAACGACCCTGTTGTAAACCAGCATAAATAAATAAATAAATAAATAAATAAATCTGAGATTGTTGATAGTATTAAATGAACCAGTTATAATAATAATTATACTGCAGCTAAGCATACAGATTATTCAAATGTTAGCATTGTTTTCTCAATTCAGTATACGAGAAGATGAACAACATTCGCATGCATTTCTTTTATCTACAATAGAATCATCCCAAATTTCGCAAGATATTTAGCCAGCAATGATACTTTTTCACATAAGGCGAAAGTGAATTACTAGGGGACGATGGATGACCTCGCTGTTTCTCCCCTAAAATCAACAATAACTATAAAGTGAATTACTATGTGGACGCTACTTTAAAATTTATTTTACTAACCTGTCTGCACGGCATACAATACGTCTAGCTACACAATATATTCATTTCAGACACTAACACCCCTAAATATCTATGTTCGATGTGACGCACCAAACTTGAAACTCTTGAGCTAGCTGACCAAACACACCAGGGCAGCACAGGCTCTCGTGGCCTTGGCGAAATAAGTGAAGGGATGAGAAAGTTATTGGAAGGATTGGTGCATAAGCCGAATAAGCTAAATTTAGACTGATGAAATGCTCTCTCTGTCTTTAGGTATATTCTGAGAACAATACATAGCGAAGCCCCATCGCCTAAGTTGACCACTTTCAGACAGTTGTTCTTCCCACAAACGCTTTGTAAAGGAAAATATTGCCCACTTGACAGAATGAAAATGAAAATCCACAGGCTGCTTCCAGTCTCCGACCGGGTCAGGAATGGAATGAATGAAGCCCCCATCTAGCGGTGAGGATATTAACTGTGCCGGCTGCCGAGGCCTGACGCACTCCTCTGGGGCAATGATTAAATGAATGACAGATGAAATGAAATGATAGTGGAGAGTGTTGCTGGAATGAAAGTTTGACAGGGAAAACCGGAGTACCCGGAGAAAAACCTGTCTGCCTCCGTTTTGACCAGCACAGATCCCACATGGAGTGACCGGGATTTGAACCACGGATCCAGCGGTGAGAGGCCGGCGTGCTGCCGCCTAAGCCACGGAGGCTCCCACTTGACAGAATAAGTTTCTCAATCCTTGTAACATTGTTCACAGACAGTTAATTGCATTCAATAAGTAATTGCCAGTAGCAAATTCAAGTCACATAAAGGCAATAATAAATCAATGCCCGAACGGGCCCATTCTCCTAGGACGCCGGGCCCCCTGGGAGGGTCCTGCCCCGGGGAACCAGCCCTGCCTGACCCCCCCCCCCTCTCGATGGGCCTGGCTGCTTCAAGCGGACACACATGGGGTGAGCTAAGGAGAGCTAAGGTTCTGTTCAATTTCAAGTAGTTCCATTTTTCGCTACCAGATTTCACTGGCACCTAGTGGTGAACGTTGGAACTTTGATTGAGCGTTACAACGAAATCTAACCTAGAAATATTTTTTACTCAAGTTTAGTTAGTGGAAGTATGTTTTACATGCCATAAATCTATGGCGTGGGACCGCCGGCTTTACTTCCCCTCCAAAGGAAGGCATACTGAAGGATTTTAACGCTCTTAAAATATACGACGACTTCGGCCGGGTGAGAACCCGCGAGCTTGGGCACGGCAGTTCAGCATGCTACCAACTACGCCACCGTAACCGCGGATATCCCCATCCGCGCAGGGCTGTAGCTATGAGCTAGATGACAGTCGTCCTTGGATACGCACGGCCAATAACACTTTTAGTTTAGTAATTACTCTATTTTGAACACATACAAAATGTTAAATTAACTCCAATAATATGAAGCCACTACTTTGTTTTCGGAAAGAGGAACACACCTGTAGAGGTCACTTGATGGGACTGGTAAGGTGTTCAAGGAAGACTTTATAATTTCTTCATATATAGCTGTTTAGCTTCCCTGTCACTTTGGCGTAGAGGATAGTGCGTTGGACTGCTAGTCCAAAGGTCGTGGGTTCGAACCCCACAGGGGATAATAATATTTTATCATGCCCGTTTCGATCACGCAATTCATCCAGTGCCAATTTGATTACACAACGAAGAGCTTTGCTGGTGATAGTTTAAAAAAATCGAGTTTACACTCCAGGTTGCTGGAACCCACGGACTCTGCGAGGGAACTCACCCCTACCGCCTCTACGGGCAGTGTCCTAGAGCTGGGAACATCTGGTCGGAGTGGATACAACTGAGGAGGAGTGATCAGCACCCAGGCGGCCTCACCTGCAAAGCGAATAGGGGCCTTATGAGGGACGGGAAGGGAGAGGAAGATTGGGATGGATAGGCAAGGAAGCGGGAAGGAGGCGGTCGTTGCCTTAGAGTAGGTACTGTACCCGTAATTACCTACCAATACCTGCTGCATCCCACGAAGACTGCCGGATCGTAGAACCTGAAAATCCCCGGCTAGAAAAACCCCCAGGTCCTACTCACAAGTGAATGGGTTAATAGGGCACAAATACACCTAACAAGGGAGCATTACGAAAGACCATGGCCACAAAAGCAAAAGAAGCTCAGAGAACATGACATTCCAATGATAGAACACCTCGGAGGCGTGGAATACCCCGAAATACCCAGCGATGGCCTTCCTAATACACCCTTTCACCACCTCTCTAAAGCATTACGCCATCAATACTTTTAACTACAAAATAAACAATAAACAAGAAAATTTCAGCCTTCAAAAGAATGCTCAAACACACCCTTCCCAAAGGGTAATATTATCGGAATATCAACAAGAAAAAAAATCTCGTGTCTAACCTGGCACGTTAAATAAAAACAATCTATGTAGCACCTCATATTATGAGCAAAACCAAAAAGAATTATCTTAGGTTGTCGCACACCCTAACACATGTTATAATTCATTCGCCAAAGTGTAATATATACAACATATTAAAATATCGAAGTTATAGTTTTTTGCAACAATTATAATTTGCATCAATGCATCACGTATGCATTTTCATTTTATTAACCGTGGGTTAATATTTTACAAGTCAGTGTTCTTGTGGACAACTTTATTTTATCAATGACTTGTTTTATTTCTTTGACTTGGCTTGTTGCAACCTAACAATTCAGTTTAAATCCATATTACATTGTTTCAAATTTGTCGTAATCATATTTAAATTCAACAAGCAATAAAGCTAATTGAAAGTTTTAATTGTCCAATCCATGTGAATTATTTCAACATAATTAATTAATTAATGATGTAGGAATTTATATTAATTTCATCTAAGATAATCTATCCATCTGGAATAATTTCAACACAGTTTAATGCTCAGAGTGAGTATAGCAGTGAGGTATAAAATGTCTGTGACCAAACAGCTGATCTTACATCCTATCACAAGGATCAATTAAACAATTACTCGATGACGTAGATTTTCATAAAAACTGAAATACTTGGCTCTCACTGGCTCAATTCCAACAATAAATTCACCATGAAACAGATTCATGTCTAATATCCATAATAATAAACTTAGCAATACCCGCTGGTATGCAGAACCATAATGTTCACCTAACAATTGTGACCTCCTACTCTATACTTCAATCAAATGTCAGTGTCACTCATCAGTAATCGCGAACATTCATAATAAATTCTTAACCTCATATTCATACCGCACAGACTGAAATTCACTCTCCCTAATTGAATCAGAGTTCATTAACTTTGTTGAAATTTACTCAAATGGTATAAAAATATCCTTACTGTGTTAAAGTCTTGCCTCACAATATTTCATTACATATTATATCCTATTATTAATTTATATAGACTTTCTTAAAGTCTCTTCTGAGAAATTGCGTATAAAAGATATTTGCTGCTCGTCAAAATATCTTTAATCAAATGAGAAATTGATAAGTATAATAATTATGATAATAAATCTTAAGTTACAAAATGCACACACAATATGTGGCTTACTCAAAAAGAAAATTGATCAAATCAAAGATAGAGTTCAACACTCATTCAGATGGACTCAACATGTTTAACAATGCCCCATACGCCATGAATCTTTGTTAATACAATTAAGTTAATTCTAATTGATTCATTAGGAAACACTGTGAACATATCTTGCCTTTCAGAAATTAAGTGAAGTCCCTACATGAATAACTGAAGAAAATCCTAATAAGACCTAACTTCAGAAACACCCTGTATCGAAACGATCTAAGAAAAATTCGTTAACTGTGTGCTCATTCAAATAGTGAATCATTTCAATGTCAGCACAGAGTGCATGTACAATAAACCACTCTAATCGGCTACATAAATTTTATAGTCCAGTCATAATTGACCAACACGTGTGAACACACACCAAATAGTTCCAAAAACGATTGGAAATAAAGTATCTTCCCCTATAAATTTTCTTCTCGACAATGAAAGTAAGCAAATACTACTACTAAATTAAGCCAAAAATAATTGACACAAATTTAAACAAATGGATGCATTTATTTAATATAAATCAAAATCCGGGTAGGCAAAAGACAGAAGCGACAAAATGTCGAGTCTAGACTCCTGTCTAACCATACTACAAAACATAACTAACTAGGACAATTATGGTTACTTGACAATACTTCTATGCCACTACTGAAAAAACTGAATTTCTTCTACCTTCAGCCACGTTCCGTCGTGATGTAAAAAGGATATCGTAATGTGCCATGGTAAAGATCTTCTATCTCCTCCAAGACACAAACTCCATACTCCAACGGTCTCGGGTCTCGAACCAGGAACACGAACATCTCCATGCCCCCTTACGCCATGTCGACCGTACGCCACGGTCGAGCGATAGCATTCCGACTCACGAAAACGAACACGCGTCTTTCGGTTGAAATATAACAGTATACAGTAGTGAACAAGCATTTGCATCGAACCATTTGTAATACTCATCTCACTCAGATATGTGTAATACATTTTCACAATTTTAAGTAGCCTGGAACAGAAAATTGTGTTTCCAGACCACATGTTGTGATATGGTTAACCTGTGAAGTCTCTACTGCATTGCAAACGTAGTGCTTGTGTCTATGGCTTAGCCTACCTTGACTACACACTTATTAATGTCCTTGAGCGTTCCCCCCGATGTCTGATTGTCCAACATACTGAACGGGAAATAATGTTCCTCTTGCAAAAGAACTATGCAAGTATTACAGCTCATTCTATTGTCTCACTCAACAAGAGTATAGCGAGACAAAGTTCTCGCACGGACTAACTGTTCACAATAGCTGCCATCGACACACGCTTTACTGCAGCTGAAAATATCCTTGCGCAACTTGATAAAATGTGAAATGTTTCTGCTCATTTATATATCGAAGCCTTGCATGTAATATGAAGGTGCTTGTACTCCATATTAATGTGCTCAGAATACACAGTTTATTCGTGGTTTCACCGTTCGTGATTTCACGGATCGTTTTGCTAAAACTCCCGGAACACGATGTAACTATAACCACACGCCCCTATTCCACAGTTTTATTAGTTCCGCTTCGAACTCACATTATAATCTGGTAACTCCACACTTGTTAAACACCGCGCATCAGAGCTCCTACCCCTAACCTCGGGTATCTTAGTTCGACTTTGCTCTCCGCTAGAGTGCAGTATACACGATTTTCCAATATTACAGTCTTCTTTATAACATAAATACATGTATACACATTCAAGTATTCTGACATGTTATTTAGACTCAATTATACTGCGTAAAATACTATAATTCGCCTTAATGTCCAATTCATTTTCTTAATACGGGTGTCGAGATTTCCTTGACGTCACGAAGATCACATGTTGCTTGTCATGACTCCATTCTTTTTCGACGACGTGCTTCGAGCAGTCTCGCGCATCCTCGGTTACCTTCGGCTTCCTTCCCATGCATGCCATTTACATAGCGGTAAGCATCATCTGTTCCTGCGCAGAGTACCGTTCGAAAATCGTCACCTAGTGGCGCGCGAGCTATGAAATAAATGGTACAGTACCATCTCAGCATTTGCCCAAAGACGAAGTGGGAAACCACGGAAAACCACTTCGAGGATGGCTGAGGTGGGAATCGAACCCCCTCTACTCATTTGGAAGACCCCCCGAGGCTGAGTAGACCCCGTTCCAGTCCTCATACCACTTTCCATATTACGTGGCAGAGCCGGGAATTTAACCCAGGAGCTCCAGGGTGGCAGCTAACTACGCTGATCGCTATGCTACGTACAGTATGTGACACCGTTATGTTATGGTCCAAAATGCGGTACATTTCCGCTCGAGATGCTGTTACTACAAAAGCGCATGACCCAGTCAAGAATGTCATTGACAGCTGGAGTTACAGCTGTGGCTTGCCCGAGTAAACACGAACTCTTCGCGACCTCATCCGAACGCAGTTCTCATCCCTACGACAAGCAGAGCGATCGATTTATATCGAAATATCTTTCGAGCTGACCGCTTCAGGTTCTTTATTCTTAATATATGGAATTAAGAAGTATTTATGCTGTCCAGGTTGTATTGGAGTCAACATTTATCTAGCAGAGAGGTAATGCAAGTTCATTTCAGTGGAAATATCATCTGAAGAAGGAATGAGATATATTAATAATATGCCAGCGCATCGATATCGATACATATTCCGTTCAGGAGAGGGGGGAGGATAGCCTCCCTGTGATTTACTGCCAGTGCAGTCGACAACAGATCTTGTGATAGCTTCGCTGAGCTAACAACGACACCGGTACTGACCTAGTGCGTACGCGAGTGCTGTACTCGGCAAGATTACAGTAATATTCGTCCCAAAGTGTCGAAGAGGGACAGTGAAACATTCACATGCAGCGTGTAAGGACTTTGTCTTATGTCGAGAAACTGAAAACACGTGCTCATATAGAAGGTATCGTGGAATGATACTTGAAAAAAAAAAGTCCTCTGCGCACGCCGGAAGGCGGAGGTAGATTTCACCGGACAAACTTGGGGATAGGCGAAAATAGGCAGAATATGCAGGTTTTCGTAGAAGGATCAGACCTAATTTTATTGCGTGAAAGTATTTTATAATTGGAGATTAATTAACTTTGTTTTTCGTCATTTTATGCATATTTTAAACATTTTATTGTCTTATGATGACGGTAACCTTCTTGTCATTTGTAGTCCATTTTTGTACTTGTGGTCACACTGTCCTTATGCAAGGTTTCGACACTGATGTGTAACTATGTAACGGTCTGTTACATCTTCACGCAAAATTATATCTCCCGCAGAGATGTTGGTTGGTTCCTCAGTTTAGGGGCTGCGGCAACGCGGTCATGTAACCCCGTGTACTTTGGGTGAATGTAGAATCTGTCTGATAAACGGTGTGAATTGTGATGGCTGTATTAGTCTGTAATTCAGGTAAGGAATGCAGACGCTCAATTTCAAGCAGTAGTTCCTAATGATGCTACCAGATACTACCGTCAACGACACCTAGCTGTGAACTTGGCTACTAGATGCCACCGCAATCAGCAACTCGCAACGAACGTTGGAACCTCCCCTCCAAAGGAAAGCATACTGAGGGATTTTTACAGCTCTAAGAAAATCCGACGACTTTGGCCGGCTTTGAACCCGCGACCTTGGGCATGTTACCAGTTACGTCACCGAAGCCGCTTCACACTTAGTCAGATGGAAATCTGAATCTGATATCGCGCAAGTGCGTTGTCATGGCAACGTTTGATGGCTCATCCCTCATCAATTTAGTAGTGTTGCCATGGCAACCACTGATAGCTCTTGGCATTTTCTTATAATTCCGAAATCATTTTTCTCATCCCTTGGCGTAATGGTGGGTCATATCAACAATTCTTTCAGACAATAGTTTTAGGTAATTATTAGGGGAATATTGTCCATTTTGTACGGTTTTGATATTGTGCCTATTAAGAGAGATATGATTAATGTTTCCCGAAAAACCCACTTTTTCCCACCCCTTTGGTCAATGGTTGGTGCTATAAAAATCTCTTCAAACATAAATTTTGGAGCTTTATCCGGCACATAGTATGAACTTTGAAGGGATTCGATATTTCACATATTAAGAGAGTTATAGCAATATTTCATTTTTTCGAAAAAAGTCCCCCATTTTCATCCCCTTCGACCGATTTTGCCCAGTAACGAACTCGACCGAGATTTCATAGGTATACATATTCGGTAAAAAATTAAAAGTGATTGGTGCAAAATTACGGCAGTTATCGTGTCCACAAGAAACTGATATACATATATATATTCTAGCAGGTACCCGCGGCTTCGCCTGCGATCAAGACAATGGGGACGATGCATTATTGCTGATAATTGGTCTATTCTATTACAGCAATCGCGGCTATAGGTGTGTCCATTCTAATTCTGAATATTTTGATACATACAGTATATTGATGTGATCAGCAAAGTGGGAATTTTATCGAGTTGTGAACGTCTGCAGGGTTCGGTGTTACATTATGTTAAGACATTTTAAAATTACGTTTATGGTTTTGCCATCTTCTGCTGAGACATAACGATTTTGTTGTCCGGATGCTCGCGAGCACGCCACATACTGTTGGCCATGGGAAAAAATGGTTTTGTCTAAATGTGCACGTGCTACTGTTAAGTGTGTGTCATTGCGCTTTCTTCAAGAAATTGCGAATATTGTTTGAAGAGGGAACTGCATTCTTGCACACTGGAATGGCAAATCTATCGGAATATGGGGAATTAAAAGTATTCTTGCTTAAGATATTCTGGACGTAATTTGGCCATACTAATTGATGATTTGAACGAAAACATATCCCTATTAATAGACCTATAGTTAAATATCGCTCACCTTGGCCGCTGATGTACATTATGCAGTCTCTTCCAGTGTTACATCCCAGGGATTGAAATTCTCCAACGACCCTTTTGCCCCACATGCCTCTCTAAGTAATTAAAATTCCTGATTGTTGTTGTTTGAGTCTTCAGTTTATTAACTGGTTTGATGCTGCCCTCCATGTATCCCTCTCCTGAGATAATCGTTTCATTTCTACATAGCTACCACACCCTACATCCGAGGCAATCTGTTTAACCCTGGCTTACCCCTACAGTTCTAGTCCTCCACCCTCCCATCCATAACTACCGTCGACCAAACTATTATGTGTACTCGAGTTGGAAGTTTGTTTGTGAAGTAACCGATAGACCTATATAAAATCCAATAACATCATCATTTTTGTCGTTCTATTTTACGTTAGATCATGTAGGTTTGGAATTTCTAGTTTATATTTTAATATTTTTATCACAGTTAAGAACACAGGAAGTGCCCGTTTTTAAGCTTTTTTCAACCATGCGTCACATTTAAGAATTATTATCTCACAAACCCGTCATCAGATGGAATCCAAATTTTAACACAATATACACTGGAATGTTGTATAACAGGTTTATTAATTTTAAAATTGTGTGTGTCCAACAAACAAAGATGTTATTATTTTTGTAAGGTAACTTTTCCTCGACTCGGGATGGTTTGAAAATGTAATTCCTGGTCGCGTTGTAATCCTTATACATCAAAAAGGTATGCTGTATGATTGTGAAATACGTAAATTAATTCACTTATTGTATATCGGTTTGTATTTGTACGGAGAATTAAGACATAGTTCACCAGTTAGCCGCTCCGGTGAAAGCAGTACATCATTGCCAAATGGGCTACATCACGCGTCATGGCGCGTCTCGATCCGAAGTGATGGGCTCCATATCAGCAACAATGTATAGCATTTCCCGGAGCGGCTAGCTGGTGAACCATGTCTTAATTCTCCGTACAAATACAAACCGATATAAAATAAGTGAATTAATTTACCTATTTCACAGTCATACAGCATAACTTTGTGAAGTATAAGGATTACAATGCAACCAAGAACTACATTTTCCAACGACCCCGAGCCGAGAAAGACTTACCTTACAAAAATGATAGCAGCATTCGTTCTTGAACACACACAATTTTGAAATTAATAAACCAGTTATACAACATTCCAATGTATAATGTGTTAAAATTTGGATTCGATCTGATGACGGGTTTGTGAGATAATAATTCTTAGATGTGACGCATGTTTGAAACCCGCTTAAAAAGGGGCACTTTTTGTGTTTCAACTGCGATAAAAATATTAAAATATAAATTAAAAATTCCAAACCTACATGAACTAACGTAAAATTGAACGACGAAAATGATGATGTCATTGGATTTTATGAAGGTCTATTGGTTACTTCACAAACAACCTTCAAACTCGAGTGCACATAATATTTCGGTCGACAGTAAGCTTGCTATTCCTGGGTGTCATAATATGTGACCTACCCTCCTATCTCTTCTCTTCATTAGCAGTCTCCAGAAACATCTCTCCTCTCCCACTCGTCTTAATACCTCTTCATTTGTTACCCTATCTACCCATCTGATCATCATTCTCCTGTATCACCACATTTCAAAAGCTCCAATTCTCCTCTTTTCTGCTGCACCATTAGTCCATTAGTACAACTCAGCAACTTTTCTAGGTTTAAGCCGTGCCTTGTGCGGGGATTCAATGGCCGTGAAAGACAAAATAACAACTTTATTGAAATACGTTTGCCCAATTCCTCAGTAAGGGTAATTAAGAAACAATAATAATTAACGTGACAGCCGGTAGAATACGACACATTCGACTATGAATATACGTTGCAGATCATGGTTAAGAACGAAAAAGAGCAGATCAAAATTGGCAAACAAAAATATTCAGTTAAGAAAAAAGAAATTTATAAAGAAAATGAAAGCATACCGTGCAAAATAGAAAGTATCTTAACATTGTAAATTCGAGTAAACTTCTGAAATCTCGCTTACAACAACCAGCTGAAAGAGTATAAAATTAGACTCAAAATCACGATCGTATCCGAGCCCCAAAAGCAACCTCTATATATAAAATATATCTCCGAAGGAAAGCAAACTCAGGCTTTTTAGCGCTCTTAGTAAATCCGACGACTTCAGCCGGGTTTGAACCCGCGACCTTGGGCATAGAAGTTCAGCATGCTACCAGTTCCTCAGACAGATGGAAAACTGAATGTTATCTCGTGCAGTGGCGTTGTCATAGCAACTGCTGATGGCTCATCCCTTATCAATTAAAAGTAAAGTTGTCATGGCAACCTCTCTTGGCACTTGGCATTTTCTTATAATTTAAATTATTTTGCTCACCCGGTGGCGTAATGGTGGGTCATATCAAAAATTCTTTCAGATAAAAGTTTTAGGTAATTATTGGAGGAATATGTTCAAAGATTTTGTTTTAAATACCAACATACATTCTTAGCCAAGAGAACGTCATCCCAACGCCAACAATATCTATTTCGTTAAAATCCGACCATGCTTTCGGGAGATATCGCCAAAGTTTATATGAAAGTAGGGGGAGTCCTAGAACTGTCCAATTCACACTACTGGTATGAAGAGGGGGGCGGCAAAGACCCACGGGCCTGGAAGCGCATAAAATCTAAATCCGGCCCTGACCGAACGTGGCATTTCACCTCGACATCTCACAAGCATTTGTCGGGAACCGAACTCGATCTACCTCGGTGAAAGGTGTGAGGTCATCAGCTGAGCCAACACGCCACTTCCGCTAGAAATAAAGTCCTGCTTTTACAATTATTTATTTATTCGTGTCAGAAGTACAAAGTATGTGTTGAACAGACGACTTCAAACAGTTTCTGCCCAGAACTTAGCCACTTCGATAGCACTTGAATTAGCTTCAGTCAAGTCATTCATTGTGCAGCTGTACGGGCACAATGGACAGGAGAAGAGGTGTTGTGCTGTCTGGGTTGCGCCACAATCACACAGGACTCTCTTGGTCGGAAAATGCCACTTATATAAATTGTCCCTGGATCTTGCAACTTCCACCCTCTGTCTGTTCAGGGACTTCCAGACTAGCCAATTCTCTGTGTGACCAGGAGGTAGAGATTCCTTCGGTTCCATCCATTCAGACAGACTGCTGGTCCTCTCCTTCCACACGGCAACTCGAGCTGTTGCTGTTGTTCCTTGTAATGGATGAGTAGTTGCTAGGAAGCTCTTTCTCGATTTTAATCTCCTCTCAGCAGGTTGATATCCGAAGAGTGGGTGTGAGGTCATAGCAGATGATTTACTTCTTTCGTTGTTTGCAGCCACTTTTCTTGTGATGTCAGGTGGAGCAATCCCTGCAAGATAGTGCACTTTACTGATGAGAGTTGGCCTCAAGCAACCTGTAATAATCCTGCAGCTCTCATTTAAGGCTACATCCACCTGCTTTGCATGGGCTGACTTGTACCACACAGGACTGGCATATTCTCCTGCTGAATAGCATAAGGCCAATGCTGCTTTTACAATATGTCACGTTATATCATGCATGCAGTAATCCCGACATGCGCTTTGAAGACTCCTTTCAGAAAATGAAGACGACTGAGTTTCACCGCTCGTCAAACACGCAGTGGCGTGCTAGAAAACAAAAGGTGTATTACGATGCAATTAGTAATAAAAACGGCCTAACCTCAACATCCAAAGTAAAAGTTTCCCTCCAAGCCCAAATTGTTCTATACAGTCCACATATTGTTTCGTAAAAATTCACACCATTTTTAGCGTTGGGTTTGGGGGAAAGGGGGGGGGGGAGGGGGGGAGCAGAAGTGGGTAAATTAGTAGTTTTTATCAGTTTTTCTTAAATATTTCCATAAATATGCGGTGTAGCGCAAACAGTGTCATATACAAACATTATCTACATTAAATGTGGAACAAAAATGGTCTTGTGCATAATCTTGCTAAATTGAACGGTTCCAGAGTTACGGAGGGTGGAAAAGTATGCTTTTGTGGAAAAAATAGGATATTATCACTGAGGATACTAATTTTGTTTATACAGGATTGTGTTTCGTAAAAGCAAATACCGATTTTATTGGCCGGTGGTATGTCAGTGATAAGCCCTTGAAGGAACGACAACCTCACCACCTTCTCAAGGGGCGCTACTTTTTAAGGAAAAAGAGGCTTCCAAAGGCCTAGGTCATATAAACCTGTGGTACGGAGAAACCCACTCTGAACTATTAAAACTAATAAAAATGTAGAATGTTAAATGCGACCTTGAATTAATGTAAAGTAGGCTATTCATCAATATTCAGTCCTCTTCAAACAAAGCACTTTCCTCTTCTAGATCTTCGTCCATGATGTTCGTGTCCCTGTTATGACATCCTAGGCCTGAGCAATTACCGCATATGCACGAGCAGTTTATACCACTCTTCCTGCACTCGCAATTACGGACGCATTCGTCTTTGCAAGCTCACACAATGAGGGAAAGTTATTCCTGGGGAGCTGCAGGACGTGCTGTTGTAATTGGTCTCAGGGGTTCGCCAATCTTCTTCCACACCCACTCGAGCGGATTCTTCTTCTTATTCAGCCACTGCTGCACCTGGTGGTCGATTCTAAATGAATGCTGCTTGGAAGCTGCCGAAGTGGGGGGAAGTGCAGCCAACTTGAACATTGTATGTATAGACTGCTTTGCAATAGCCTGCAAGTAACACTGGTAGCGAAAACAATCTACATCTTCAGTGTTCTTGGCTCCAAACATCGCAAGAAGGAAATGCTTTCTAGCGTCAGACACTGCACTGGGGTCAGCTTTGGGGTCGTTCAAGTATATTGCTAAGAGTACACCTTTTATATCCTCAATGCCTCGCTGATGTCAGAAATAGTGTACACTTTTTCCTGCTGATTGCCTTTCCTTGGGACCATCATTTTCAATTTGTTCTCTGAGGGTGCGTGGACAGTCGACAAGACTAGTAAGTCAGTGTCGTCACCAATTACACAAACGCTAACTCCATCCTTAGCTTCATCAATCGCTGTTAAAACTATTAATAAGTCAGCGTCACCCGATGCTTGATGAACTGTGCAACCTCTTCTTTGCAAGTGCACTGTAAGGAGAGAAATAAGGCCCATTTTGATTTTAGCGTTAGCTAGAAATTCTCTTTGATTGATATTTACATGGATTGAGTCTTCTACTTTCACCTCAATGTTAGTGGTACGAAACTTCTAGTCTTCAACGACACAGTGTGGCCAGTTCCCTGACACCATCCTTGAGACGGTAGATGAATGATTCATCGGAGAGTCCCTGTGTGAAGCCAATCAGAGAGTATTCAAAGCATCAAATAAAACTCTTTATTCACTTGTGAAGTAGCTAAAAGTATTATGTTCCGTTATACTGTGGAGGCTCAAGCTAACACGTCACTTTGGCGCAGAGAAAAGCACGTTGGACTTCTAATCCAAAGGTCGTGGGTTCGATCCACACAAGGGACTATTGACATTTTGACATTAACTTCATCTGCAGTGAACGAAGAAACAATAAAAAAAACAATGTTCAGGGTACAATGTTGTACAATCAGACTGTCTAATTCTAGGAAACACTCCGGTCACACACTTTACAGTACGCTTCAGTATCGATTGTTCTGCTTCGATATAGTCAATATTATTGCTGCGGTAGCCAATACGACCGAGTCATTATATGAATGAATGTGGTGTCTGTCTGATAAACCTGTATTTTTGTATTTTGCCAGTACACAGTGTGTGGGGCTAGGATTCAGAAGGAGACTGCTGTGGCCGTAAGTTAGGAACCATCCCGGGACTTTCCTGGAGTAGAAATGTGAAGCCACGGAAAGTCACTTTTGTGTAGCTGATGTCCGAATCGGATACAATTCGTCCCAACTTTGCGTGGCAAAGCCAAGTTTACCCCATTCCAGTGCTAGGCCTAGAATTAGTTGGCAGAACCGGGAATTGAACTTGGGCATTATGTGAACGAGGTGGTATGACGTCACATATCAAGCTTGCAGTAGCTAAGACAAAAATGAGATGTATCCCAATAACTGTGCCGCGCGTCTAGTGTATAGTCCGTCTCACACTGGCACCTCCTTCGTCAACGATTGTAGTGCTCACTTGATAAGACTGGTTCAAGAACGACTTCACAATCTCTTCATATATAGCTCTCAAGGTTACCTGTCCCTTTGGCGCAGAGGATAGCGCGTTGGACTTCTAATCCGAAGGTCGTGGGTTCGATCCCCACAAGGGATGGTAATATTTTAACTTTGCCCGTTTCAATCACGTAATTCATTCAGAGGCAATTCAGGTACACAACGAAGAGATTTGCTGGTGATACTGTACTTGAAACGCTACGGTACCTTAATCGCCAGCAACTGATAATGTGGAACGTGGTGCATCCAGCCTCGTGAGGTCATTGAGCAGCTGTCTGACAGTCAGGTTGCGCACCGGTCACGAAAACCAAGATTAACGTCCGAGGGCACCCGATGCGCAAACCACGCGTCACCCCAATGGCCAATTGGCTGGGCAGCGGTCACTTAAAAGGCCTAGGCCCTTATAGGCTGTAGTACCAGATATTTGTTCTTTCCTTAGCTATACAAATGTGATTTTCGCGGTTTCTCACTTCTACTCCAGAAAAGTGCTGGGATGGTTCCTAACTTACGGCCACAGCGATGTCCTTCCCAATCCTAGCCCCACACACTTGTACAGGCATCCCAAAAATACAAGTTGATCGGACAGACACCATAAACATTCATATAATGACTCGGTCATGATACCTTCTACAGCAATAATATTGACTATATCGAGATGGAATAAGCAATATTGAAGCGTACTGTTAAGTGTGTAACCGGAGTGTTCCCTAGAATGAGACAGTCTGATTGTACCACATTGTTCCCTGGACGGTATTTTTTGTGATAGTTTCATAGTTCACTGCGGATGAAGTAAATTTCAAAATGTCAATAGTACCTTGTAGGGATCGAACCCACGACCTTTGGATTAGAAGTCCAACGAGCATTCCTCTGCGCCAAAGGGATATGTTCGTTTATCACTTCAGGTACACCTTTTGTTGCCCAACACGCACGCTTGATAAAACGTGACATCTTGTAAAAGCAGGACTTAATTTCTAGCGGAAGGGGCGTGTTGGTGAAACTACGGTACGAGTTTCCTTCCCTGTGGAATGCCCCTTAGCGTCGTCAAGGGACCCATTCAATAAAAATAAATAAATGAAAACTCCCAAGTATAATGTACATGATCCCTTTAAGCACTTTACAAGAGAATAAACAGTATTATTTTATTCTTTGAATATACTCTCAGATTGGTAGACCACACTTTGTTAGCAGACACAACTGGGAATGGTGACAGGCCGATCGCCGAGGTGACTGCTAACTTAATTATTAATTATTAATCATTAGATTAATGTCTTGAAGATCATAATATTGGTAGCTCTTATTAACCCGTATTTTTTAGCGTATGGCTTTTAGTGCCGGGAATGTCCGAGGACATGTTCGGCTCGCCAGTTTGGGAGCTGCTTCTAGACGGACACCCAATGAGTGAGCTACAAGTACCGTTGGGAAGGAAAGTAGGAATGGAAGGACGAGGAGTTGGAAGGTAGCGGCTGTGGCCTATAGTTAGGGACCGACCCCGGCATTTGCCTGGAAGTAAGATAGGAAACCACAGAAGACCATCTTCAAGGTTGCCGGCGGGTGGATTCGAACCTCCTCGCCTCCCGGATGTGAGCGACTGCCATCAGTCATGCCGTAACGACCACGGCTAACTCACCCGGTACCCGTTTAATTAAATAATATACAGTTACTAAGATTGCACTTATTGCCTGCCAGTGCGACACTACACTATCTATTCGACCCATGGTGTAAGTGTAGCATAAGTTTCTTATCTAGGAAGCGCCGAGTGCGATTCCTGACTCTCCCAGAAGGGCTGGAATGGCATACAATCAGTCATGAGAGAATAATTAAGTAGCCGGATAATATGAGTAGTATGGCTTAAGCGATACACCTGGGGATATGGACATGCCATTCACGCGACCCCGTAACTTGTGGGCTATGAGCTAGGCGGCAGTCGTCCTTGGATATACATGGCCAATAGCAATATTAGTTTCGTACTTACTCTAGTTAGAACACATAAGGTAAAGTGCCCGAAATTCAACTCACCTTAATTCGTCCCCCGCTTCAACTTCCGTGGACAAAGATACTATTTTCCAAGAGGAGCAGGACACTCTTGAGTACCATTCAGTTGACTGCTGCCAGTGACCCCCTGTTGTAATTTGCTCGTTTACGCTGTAATTCTTCAACTACAGTTATTGTGAGAGGTTACAAGAGTGACAAATCAACTTTAAATCGTTATATTGTCGCCTCAATGTTAGATTTTCATCATTTATCGATTGATAATTTATGCATTACTACTTGAATATTGTGTACTATGTATAGAATACACCCATGTGGCTGTAGTCGTTTGGTCAGGAGTCGTCAACACTTTTGTTATAATTGGAAACCTAAATCCATCTCTTTTGCGTTTCTCAAGTTTAATTCTGGTCTGGAGGGCTAGAACGGAATACACACTGCCTCGTGAGGAAAAATTGATAAAAGGTGTGTTCTATTCCCTCCTCAGTATTCCTGGAAATGGGTTTCCATGGTGTTTACAATGTCTGGATGTACGTGTGTCTAAAATGTACGAACATATTACTTACATCTCAATAAATGTATTATAAGAGATGTTAAGACTGTTGCAATAAATGTTTCATAAAATAAACGAATGGAGTAACTAGATAGGGGGGGGGGGGAGATGGAATTAGGATACCTTATTTCGAAATCAAAATTTGTGTTCGTTTGATTATTTACTGTTTAGTTTTGAAAAGATTTATTTAGTACAATCACACCGGCAATACTATTAGGTAGCTTGTTGAGTTGCATAAATGAGTAGTTTAATTATTTCTAACTTCAAATGCATTTGTAGAATTGAGGAAATTACTTAGAAGAAAGATAATTGGGCACTTTACACCACAAGATGTCTCCCATAAGCCCAACCCCTCGCCCACGTCGTGGGAGACAGGCAACGGCACAAAGTAGGGGATCGCCTGTAGGGGCGATGTACAATGGGTTCGTGTGCCCCGGGACCGTTAGGGTACCTGTGAAGGTCCTACAGGAGCCCTGAAGAGTGACGGATAACGGGGCTCTGGTGAAGCTACTATAGGCCCAGCAAGCCAATAGTGGATAAGACTTTTGCTTTCAAGAAGGAACAGGCCATAGAAGCATCCGTGGCTTAGGCGGCAGCACGCCGGCATCTCACCGCTGGGTCCGTGGTTCAAAACTCGGTCACTCCATGCGAGATTTGTGCTGGACAAAGTGGAGGCAGACATTTTTTTCCCCGGGTACTCTGGCTTTCCCTGACACATTTTCATTCCAGCAACACTCTCCCCTATCATTTCATTTCATCAGTCATTCATTTAATCATTGCCACAGGGGAGTGTGACAGGCTTCGGCAGCCGGCACAGTTCATATCCTCGCCGCTAGATGAGGGCTTCATTCATTCCATTTTCTGACCCGGTCGGTCGACTGGAAGCAGGCTGTGGATTTTCAAGGGAACAGGCCTCGGACAGGACGGATACAATGGACGACGACACGGCTGTACACACGGACTAAGATTTGGAACTTTAAACATAAGAACGCAGACGGGGAAGGTGGAGGAGATAGTGGATATGATGGAAAGAAGGGAGTCGGATTTATTGGGATTGGCAGAAACAAAGTGTAAAGGGGAAGGAAGGAGAGAACTGAGAAAAGGCTATAGATTGTACTGGAGTGGGAACGAAGAGGGAAAGAGAAATAGAGTGGGAGTAGTAGTACGAGATGGTTTAAAAGAAGAAGTGAAGAGATTAAGTGATAGGATGATGAAAGTGAAAGTAGCACTGAGGGGAGAGACCGTAGAAATAGTGCAAGTGTATGCTCCACAAGTAGGCTGCACCTCTGAAGAGAAGGAGGAGTTTGAAGAGGAATGGCAAAAGCAGCTGGGACGAAGGAATATGATTGTTATGGGGGATCTGAATGCTAATGTAGGGAGAGAAAGACAAGGGTATGAGAGTGTGCTTGGACCAGAGGGTTGGGGCAGAAGAAATGAGGAAGAAAAGAGACTGTTGGACTTCTGCCAAAGGAACAGCCTGCTAGTTGGGAACTCGTGGTTCAAGAAAAGAGTGAGCCACACAATCACATGGTACAGTGATGACTTGACCAGGAAGTCGGTGGTCGACTATATACTGTATGAGAAAGAACTAAATAAGAACATCACGGACATCAAGGTTATACCATCGGAGAACTTGGATAGCGACCATAGATTGCTGGTAATGAACCTGAAAGGGACTGAGGAGAAGAAAGGGACTGAGAACCAGGAAAGACGTATATGGATATGGAAACTGAAAGAAGGAGATAGAAGGGTCGAGTACCTCAAAATGGTAAAGGAAGGAATTCCAACAGATGAAGAAAAAGGGGTGGAAGAGGAATGGGCTAGATTTAAGAATACACTAGTAGGTGCGGCAGATGCAGTATGTGGGAGGACAAGTAGTAAGAAGAGGTGGAAGGAAACACCATGGTGGAATGAGAAGACAAAAGATATAGTAAGGGAAAAGAATAGAGCCTTTAGGAGGTGGTATCAAAATAGGACGGTAGAGACGAGGGAAGGGTACCAGGAAAGAAAGAGGGAGGCAAAGAGAGTAGTGGCAGAGGAGAGAAGAAAGTGGATGGAAGAGTGGACAAAGATGATGAAGGAGGATAGTGAAGGTACATAAAAGGTCCCGTATAGGATGGTAAAAAAGAAGAGGCGGAAGGATCCTACGGATTATGTTAGAATGGTGAACAAAAGGGGACAAGAGATAGAAAATAGCGAAGAACTGAAGAAAATGTGGAAAGAATATTTTGAAGAACTTCTGAACTCAAATGGAAACCACGGCGAGGAGGAAGAAATCGGGGAAGAGGAAGATGAACTGCAAACAAAAAGGACTTAACATGGAAAAAGTGGAAGATGCAGTGAGGAAGATGAAAGGAGGGAAGGCAGCGGGTGTGGATGAGTTAAGTGTGGAGATGGTGAGAGTAGCAGGAGAGGTGGGGATACAATGGTTGTACCGAGTGATGAAGACAGCATGGAAGTAAAGGAAGACCCCCGAGGAATGGAAAAAGGGAATTATTGTCTCGATCTTCAAGAAAGGTAGTAGAACAGATTGCAGAAACTTTCGGGAAATAACACTGATGAGTCATTGTGCAAAGATGTTTGAGAAAGTTTTGGAAAGGAGAATTAGGACAAGGATAGAAGGAGGGATGAGGGAAGAACAACATAGCTTCAGAGCAGGACGGCCCACAGTGGATTTGATTTTTGCTGTAAGGCAGTTACAAGAGCAGCACTATGAGTATGGAACAGATCTACTGATGGCCTCCCTGGACATTGAGAAAGCATATGACAGTGTATCCAGAAACAAAGTATGGAAGTCCCTGGAGGATAGAGGAGTAGAAAAATGGACTATAAGGAGGATAAGGGAGATGAACAAGGGAAGCGTGAGCTGTGTGAAAGTGGGAGGAGAGAGATCGGATTGGTTGTAACAGGGAAACGGCCCGAAGCAAGGAAATGCACTGTCCCCGTTATTTTTCATTGCGATGATGGATGACATAATGACCGGAGTGGCACAAGTAATTGGAGAAGGAAAGATGAAAGCAATGGTGTTTGCAGATGATTTGATGATTTTGGGAAACAAGAAGGAGGAGGTACAGGAACAGTTGGACGTGTGGGAAGGAATAATACAAGGATATGGGATGAAATTTAGCATAAATAAGAGTGAGATGGTGATCACAACAAGGAAGAAGGAAAGAACCACAACGGGAATAACAATTGGTGGGGAACAACTGAAGAAAGTGGAGATTTTCAAGTATCTGGGAAGCCTGATACAAGATAATGGATGAAACGATAGAGAAATAAATGAGCAGGGGAGACAGGCAGAAGCAATCCGGAGGAGTGTGAGAAGCATGTTATGGAGCAAGGATGTCTCTCAGAACAGCAAAAATATCATATATTGGACGTACTATGTCCGTAACCTGACGTATGCCTCGGAGACCTGGGTTATGAAAGGAAGGGAGAAGAGCAAAATACAGGCCAGTGAGATGAGGTTCTTGAGAAGCAGTATTGGAGCTACAAAGATGGACAGAATAAGAAATGAGAGGACCAGAGAATTAATGAAGGAGGAACCATTACATGATGGTATAGAGAAATCTAGTCTTAGATGGTATGGACATGTAAAACGAATGGAGGAGAAGAGGATACCCAGGAGGATACACGAGACGAGGTGGGAAGGAAAGAGACCGAGAAGAAGTCCGAGAGACAGGTGGCTGTAAAGGGTGGAAGAATGCGTGAAGAAGAAAGGAGAAGACTGGACAAGGGTGGAGGTTGAGAGATGGTGGGAAGACAGAAGACGTTGGAGAGGCTTGTGTTCCAAACAGACCCGGCCAGTGGCTGGAAACTGTGCAAGATGATGATGATGACACCACAAGATGTTAAAATAACTCCAAAAATATAGAAGACACTACTGGTTTTTTAGAATGAGGCACACACCTGTAGAGGTCACTTGATAAGACTGGTAAGGTGTTCAAGAAAGAATTTACTATCTCTTCATACATAATTTCTCTCTTAACCTGTCCCTTTGGCGCAGAGGATAGCGCGTTGGACTTCTAAACCAAAGGTCGTGGGTTCGATCCTCACAAGGGATAATTAAATTTTATTATGCCCATTTCAATCACGTAATTCATCCAGTGCCAATTCAATTACACAACGAAGAGCTTTGCTGGTGATACTGTACTTAAAACGTTACGGCACCTTAATCGCCAGCAACTAATAATGATTATCGTAATTGAAAGAACTCGAACATTAATGAGCTAGTAGTAGTAGTACAAGTCACCAAACTTGTGTTATTGTGGTGACTGTAGTAGATCACGCAGTTGGCAGTGTGAGACGGACTGTACTGTATACTAGACGCGTGACAAAGTTATTCGGATACATCTCATTTCTGTCTTAGCTACTGCATGCTTGATATGTGACGTCACACCATCTCGTTGACATCCATAATGTCCAAGTTTAAATCCCGGCTCTGCCTAGGAATCCAATTCTAGGTTTAATGCTGGAATGGGGTTCACTCGGCTTGCGTGGCAAAGTTGGGACGAATTGTATCCGATTCGTTCATCAGGTACACAAAAGTGATTTTCCGTGGTTTCGCACTTCTACTCCAGAAAAGTGCCGGGATGGTTCCTAACTTACGGCCACAGCGGACTCCTTCCCAATACTAGACCCACACACTAGTACAGGCATCACAAAAATACAGGTTTATCAGGCAGACACCACATTCATTCATCCCGTGGCTCATGATCTCAAGATTAACGGTCACGTTAAACTACAAGCTTCCTTTCCTTTTTACATTCATTCATACAATTACTCGGTCCTGATAACTACCGCAGCAATAATATTGACTATATCGAAGCGGAACAATCGATTATGTAGCGTACTGTAAAGTGTGTGACCGGAGAGTTCCCCAGAATTAGACAGTCTGATTGTACAACATTGTACCCTGATAATTGTTTTTTTTTTGATAGTTTCCAAGTTCCCTGCAGATGAAGTTAATCTCAAAATGTCAATAGTCCCTTGTGGGGATCGAACCCACGACCTTTGGATTAGAAGTCCAACGCGCTTTCCTCTGCGCCAAAGGGACGTGTTAGCTTAACACTCCCCACTATGACGGTACATAATCCTTTTATCTACTTCACAAGAGAATAAACAGTTTTATTTGATGGTTTTAATATACTCTCTGATTGGCATCACACACGTACTCTGCGAGGAATCATTCCTCTACCGTCGCAAGGATGGTGTCAGGAAACTGACCACACTGTGTCAGCAGATACAACTGGGGATGGTGACAGACCAATCGCCCAGGTGACCGCTAATTAGGGTCTAATTATGGTAGGTTCAAGGAAGGGATTTGGGAAGAATGTCGGCTGTCCCGGCATTTGCCTGGTGGTGACACTGAGAAACACGATTACCATGATCAGGACAACTCAGTTCATCTCTGTTTTGCTCCTCGAGCTTATGTGTACTCCGTTCCACTCCTCAAGCCAAAGTAAAAATTCTTGGCAGAACTGAGAACGAAGCCTATCCTTTGGTACTGAAGTCTCTTCACGCACCCTGAGAGTACAAATGGTGGGTTGGCTACCGAGCATCAATGAGTCCACGCAAGAATTTATATCACATTATATAAATACTACCATAACGACAGTCTGCCTTTAAGTCACCATCCTAAATAACAATCTAGGGCGTAAGGTCTTTCATTTCTTTTTCTGTAGTCTGTTTAACCTCCAGGTAGGCTCTACCCACGGACTCAGCGAGTGATCCCACCCTACAACTGGGGAGGCGGGACTAGCGCCATGCCTGGGTGGCTTCACCTGCAATGCGAACAGGGGGCCTCATGAGGGATTGGAAGAATGCGAGGGATAGACAAGGAAGAAGGAAGGATGCAGCCGTGGCAGACGAAGAGGAAACCCACGGAAATCCACTTCGAAGATGGCTGAGGTGGTATTCGAAACCCCTTTACTCACCCAAGGCTGAGTAGACCCCGTTCCAGTCCTCATACCACTTTCCAAATTTCGTGGCAGACCCGGAAACTGAACCTCGGACCTCCGGGGTGGCAGCTAAGCACGCTGACCACTACACCACGAAGGCGACTCAAATAATAATAACTACCGTATAATATAAAGCCTGTTTTCCTCGCAAGCATATCTGTGCATGTGGGAGTCCATTGAGTGCGGGTAACATGCTTCTGTAAACGTTTCACATTAGATTTATCTATCCTGGACAATGGAAGACGGAGTGTAATGTCTTTAAGAGCATAATATTCGTAGCTCTTATTAACCCGTCAATTTAAATCATATACAGTTACTATGACGAAGAGGAAACCCACGGAAATCCACTCCCATAAGTCCAACCCCTCGTCCACGTCGTGGGAGACGGGCAACGGCACAAAGTAGGGGATCGCCTGTAGGGGCGAAGTACAGTGGGGACTTCGTGAGCCCCGGGACCGTTACGGTAGCTGTCAAGGTCCTACAGGAACCCTGAAAAGTGACGGCTAACGGGGCTCTGGTGAAGCTACGATAGGCCGAGCAAGCCAGTAGTGGATGAAACCAACTGCTTTCAAAAACGGAACGAGCCTTGGACTTTATGGATTTAATAGGCGACGACACGGCTGTACACACGGACTAAGATTTGGAACTTTAAACCTAAGAACGCAGACGGGGAAGGTGGAGGAGATAGTGGATACGATGGAAAGAAGGGAGTTGGATTTATTGGGATTGGCAGAAACAAAGTGGAAAGGGGAAGGAAGGAGAGAACTGAGAAAAGGCAATAGACTGTACTGGAGTGGTAACGAAGAGGGAAAGAGGAATGGAGTGGGAGTAGTAGTACGAGGTGGTTTAAAAGAAGAAGTGAGGAGAATAAGTGATAGGATGATAAAAATGAAAGTAGCACTGAGGGGAGAGACCGTAGAAACAGTGCAAGTGTATGCTCCACAAGTAGGCTGCCCCCCTGAAGAGAAGGAGGAGTTTGAAGAGGAATTGCAGTAGCAGCTGGTAGGAAGAAATATGATTGTTATGGGGGAGCTGAATGCCCATGTAGGAAGAGAAAGACAAGGTTATGAGAGTGTTCTAGGACCAGAGGGTTGGGGCGGAAGAAATGAGGAAGGAAAGAGACTGTTGGACTTCTGACAGAAGAGCAGCCTGCTAGTTGGGAACTCCTGGTTTAAGAAAAGAGAGAGCCACACAATCACATGGTACAGTGATGACTTGACCAGGAAGTCGGTGGTCGACTATATACTGTATGAGAAAGAACTAAATAAGAATATCACGGACATCAAGGTTATACCATCAGAAAACCTGGATAGCGACCATCGATTGATGGTAATGAACCTGAGAGGGAGTAAGGAGAAGAAAGGGACTGAGAACCATGAAAGACGTATAATGATATGGAAACTGAAAGAAGGGGATAGAAGGGCCGTGTACCTCAAAATGGTAAAGGAAGGAATTCCAACAGATGAAGAAAGAGGGGTGGAAGAGGAATGGGTTAGATTTAAAAAGACACTAGTAGGTGCGGCAGATGCAGTATGTGGGAGGACAAGTAGTAAGAAGAGGTGGGAAGAAACACCATGGTGGAATGAGAAGACAAAAGATATAGTAAGGGAAAAGAATAGAGCCTTTAGGAGGTGGTATCAAAATAAGACGGTAGAGACGAGGGAAGGGTACCAGGAAAGAAAGAAGGAGGCGAAGGGAGTAGTGGCTGAGGAGAGAAGAAAGTGGATGGAAGAGTGGACAAAAATGATGAAGGATGATAGTGAAGGTACAAAAAAGGTCCTGTATGGGATGGTAAAAATAAGAGGTGGAAGGATCCTACGGATTATGGTAGAATGATGTACAAAAGGGGACAAGAGATAGAAAATAGGGAAGAACTGAAGAAAATGTGGAAAGAATATTTTGAAGAACTTCTGAACCCAAATGGAAAAGATGGTGAGGAGGAAGAAATCGGAGAAATCGGGGAAGAGGAAGTTGAACTGCAAACAGAAAAGGACTTAACATGGAAAGAAGTGGAAGATGCAGTGAACAAGATGAAAGGAGGGAAGGCACCGGGTGTGGATGAGTTGAGTGTGGAGATGGTGAGAGCAGCAGGAGAGGTGGGGATACAGTGGTTGTACCGAGTGATGAATACAGCATGGAAGGAAAGGAAGACCCCAGAGGACTGGAAAAAAGGAATAATTGTCCCGATCATCAAGAAAGGTAGTAGAACAGATTGCAGAAACTATCGGGGAATAACACTGATGAGTCATTGTGCAAAGATCTTCGAGAAAGTTTTGGAAAAGAGAATTAGGACAAGGATAGAAGGAGGGATGAGGGAAGAACAACATAGCTTCAGAGCAGGAAGGTCCACAGTGGATTTGATGTTTGCTGTAAGGCAGTTACAAGAACAGCACTATGAGTATGGAACGGATCTACTGATGGCCTTCCTGGACATTGAGAAAGCATATGACAGTGTATGCAGGAACAAAGTATGGAAGTCCCTGGACGATAGAGGAGTAGAGAAATGGACTATAAAGAGAATAAAGGAGATGTACAAGGGAAGCGTGAGCTGGGTGAAAGTGGGAGGAGGGTGATCAGACTGGTTGGAACAGAGAAACGGCCTGTAAAAAGGAAGTGCATTGTCACCGTTACTTTTCATTGTGGTGAAGGATAACATAATGACCTGAGAGGCACAAGTAATTGGGGAAGGAAAGATGAAAGCAATGGTGTTTGCAGATGATTTGATGATTTGGGGAAACAAGGAGGAGGAGGTATAGGAACAGTTGGACGTGTGGGAAGGAATAATACAAGGATATGGGATGAAATTTAGCATAAATAAGAGTGAGATGGTGATCACAACAAGGAAGAAGGAAAGAACCACAACGGGAATAACAATTGGTGGGGAAAAGCTGAAGAAAGTGGAGAGTTTCAAGTATCTGGGAAGCCTGATACAAGATAATGGAAGAAACGATAGAGAAATGAATGAGCGGGGGAGGCAGGCAGAAGCATTTCGGAGGAGTGTGAGAAGCATGTTATGGAGCACGGATGTCCCTCAGAACAGCAAAAAGATCATATATCGGACGTACTATGTCCCTATCCTGACGTATGCCTCGGAGACATGGGTTATGAAAGGAAGGGAGAAGAGCAAAATACAGGCCAGTGAGATGAGGTTCTTGAGAAGCAGTATTGGAGCTACAAAGATGGACAGAATAAGAAATGAGAGGACCAGAGTATTAATGAAGGAGGAACCATTACAGGATGGTATAGAGAAATCTAGACTTAGATGGTATGGACATGTAAAACGAATGGAGGAGAAGAGGATACCCAGGACAGTACACGAAACGAAGTGGGAAGGAAAGAGACCGAGAGGAAGACCGAGAGACAGGTGGCTGAAAGGGGTGGAAGAAAGCGTGAAGAAGAGAGGAGAAGACTGAGCAAGAGTGGAGGCTGAGAGATGGTGGGAAGACAGAAGACGTTGGAGAGGCTTGTGTTCCAAACAGACCCAGCCAGTGGCTGGAAACTGTGCAAGGTGATGATGATGACACCACAAGATGTTAAAATAACTCCAAAAATATAGAAGACACTACTGGGTTTTTAGAATGAGGCACACACCTGTAGAGGTCACTTGACAAGACTGGTAAGGTGTTCAAGAAAGAATTTACTATCTCTTCATACATAATTTCTCTCTTAACCTGTCCCTTTGGCGCAGAGGATAGCGCGTTGGACTTCTAATCCAAAGGTCGTGGGTTCGATCCCCACAAGGGATAATTATATTTTATTATGCCCATTTCAATCACGTAATTCATCCAGTGCCAATTCAATTTCACAACGAAGAGCTTTGCTGGTGATAATGTACTTGAAACGCTACGGCACCTTAATCGCCAGCAACTAATAATGATTATCGTAATTGAAAGAACTCGAACATTAATGAGCTAGTAGTAGTAGTACAAGTCACCAAACTTGTGTTATTGTGGTGACTGTAGTAGATCACGCAGTTGGCAGTGTGAGACGGACTGTACTGTATACTAGACGCGTGGCAAAGTTATTCGGACACATCTCATTTCTGTCTTAGCTACTGCATGCTTGATATGTGACGTCACACCATCTCGTTGACATCCATAATGTCCAAGTTTAATTCCCGGCTCTGCCAAGAAATCCAATTCTAGGTTTAATGCTGGAATGGGGTTCACTCGGCTTTGCGTGGCAAAGTTGGGACGAATTGTATCCGATTCGTTCATCAGGTACACAAAAGTGATTTTCCGTGGTTTCGCACTTCTACTCCAGAAAAGTGCCGGGATGGTTCCTAACTTACGGCCACAGCGGACTCCTTCCCAATACTAGACCCACACACTAGTACAGGCATCACAAAAATACAGGTTTATCAGGCAGACACCACATTCATTCATACAATTACTCGGTCCTGATAACTACCGCAGCAATAATATTGACTATATCGAAGCGGAACAATCGATTATGTAGCGTACTGTAAAGTGTGTGACCGGAGTGTTCCCTAGAATTAGACAGTCTGATTGTACAACATTGTACCCTGATAATTGTTTTTTTTTGTGATAGTTTCAAAGTTCCGTGCAGATGAAGTTAATCTCAAAATGTCAATAGTCCCTTGTGGGGATCGAACCCACGACCTTTGGATTAGAAGTCCAACGCGCTTTCCTCTGCGCCAAAGGGACGTGTTAGCATAACACTCCCCACTATGACGGTACATAATCCTTTTATCTACTTCACAAGAGAATAAACAGTTTTATTTGATGGTTTTAATATACTCTCTGATTGGCTTCACACACGTACTCTGCGAGGAATCATTCCTCTACCGTCGCAAGGATGGTGTCAGGAAACTGACCACACTGTGTCAGCAGATACAACTGGGGATGGTGACAGACCAATCGCCCAGGTGACCGCTAATTAGGGTCTAATTATGGTAGGTTCAAGGAAGGGATTTGGGAAGAATGTCGGCTGTCCCGGCATTTGCCTGGTGGTGACACTGAGAAACACGATTACCATGATCAGGACAACTCAGTTCATCTCTGTTTTGCTCCTCGAGCTTATGTGTACTCCGTTCCACTCCTCAAGCCAAAGTAAAAATTCTTGGCAGAACTGAGAACGAAGCCTATCCTTTGGTACTGAAGTCTCTTCACGCACCCTGAGAGTACAAATGGTGGGTTGGCTACCGAGCATCAATGAGTCCACGCAAGAATTTATATCACATTATATAAATACTACCATAACGACAGTCTGCCTTTAAGTCACCATCCTAAATAACAATCTAGGGCGTACAGTCTTTCATTTCTTTTTCTGTAGTCTGTTTAACCTCCAGGTAGGCTCTACCCACGGACTCAGCGAGTGATCCCACCCTACAACTGGGGAGGCGGGACTAGCGCCATGCCTGGGTGGCTTCACCTGCAATGCGAACAGGGGGCCTCATGAGGGATTGGAAGAATGCGAGGGATAGACAAGGAAGAGGGAAGGAGGCAGCCGTGGCAGACGAAGAGGAACCCCACGGAAATCCACTTCGAAGATGGCTGAGGTGGTATTCGAAACCCCTTTACTCACCCAAGGCTGAGTAGACCCCGTTCCAGTCCTCATACCACTTTCCAAATTTCGTGGCAGACCCGGAAACTGAACCTCGGACCTCCGGGGTGGCAGCTAAGCACGCTGACCACTACACCACGAAGGCGACTCAAATAATAATAACTACCGTATAATATAAAGCCTGTTTTCCTCGCAAGCATATCTGTGCATGTGGGAGTCCATTGAGTGCGGGTAACATGCTTCTGTAAACGTTTCACATTAGATTTATCTATCCTGGACAATGGAAGACGGAGTGTAATGTCTTTAAGAGCATAATATTAGTAGCTCTTATTAACCCGTCAATTTATATCATATACAGTTACTATGACGAAGAGGAAACCCACGGAAATCCACTCCCATAAGTCCAACCCCTCGTCCACGTCGTGGGAGACGGGCAACGGCACAAAGTAGGGGATCGCCTGTAGGGGCGAAGTACAGTGGGGACTTCGTGAGCCCCGGGACCGTTACGGTAGCTGTCAAGGTCCTACAGGAACCCTGAAAAGTGACGGCTAACGGGGCTCTGGTGAAGCTACGATAGGCCGAGCAAGCCAGTAGTGGATGAAACCAACTGCTTTCAAAAACGGAACGAGCCTTGGACTTTATGGATTTAATAGGCGACGACACGGCTGTACACACGGACTAAGATTTGGAACTTTAAACCTAAGAACGCAGACGGGGAAGGTGGAGGAGATAGTGGATACGATGGAAAGAAGGGAGTTGGATTTATTGGGATTGGCAGAAACAAAGTGGAAAGGGGAAGGAAGGAGAGAACTGAGAAAAGGCAATAGACTGTACTGGAGTGGTAACGAAGAGGGAAAGAGGAATGGAGTGGGAGTAGTAGTACGAGGTGGTTTAAAAGAAGAAGTGAGGAGAATAAGTGATAGGATGATAAAAATGAAAGTAGCACTGAGGGGAGAGACCGTAGAAACAGTGCAAGTGTATGCTCCACAAGTAGGCTGCCCCCCTGAAGAGAAGGAGGAGTTTGAAGAGGAATTGCAGTAGCAGCTGGTAGGAAGAAATATGATTGTTATGGGGGAGCTGAATGCCCATGTAGGAAGAGAAAGACAAGGTTATGAGAGTGTTCTAGGACCAGAGGGTTGGGGCGGAAGAAATGAGGAAGGAAAGAGACTGTTGGACTTCTGACAGAAGAGCAGCCTGCTAGTTGGGAACTCCTGGTTTAAGAAAAGAGAGAGCCACACAATCACATGGTACAGTGATGACTTGACCAGGAAGTCGGTGGTCGACTATATACTGTATGAGAAAGAACTAAATAAGAATATCACGGACATCAAGGTTATACCATCAGAAAACCTGGATAGCGACCATCGATTGATGGTAATGAACCTGAGAGGGAGTAAGGAGAAGAAAGGGACTGAGAACCATGAAAGACGTATAATGATATGGAAACTGAAAGAAGGGGATAGAAGGGCCGTGTACCTCAAAATGGTAAAGGAAGGAATTCCAACAGATGAAGAAAGAGGGGTGGAAGAGGAATGGGTTAGATTTAAGAAGACACTAGTAGGTGCGGCAGATGCAGTATGTGGGAGGACAAGTAGTAAGAAGAGGTGGGAAGAAACACCATGGTGGAATGAGAAGACAAAAGATATAGTAAGGGAAAAGAATAGAGCCTTTAGGAGGTGGTATCAAAATAAGACGGTAGAGACGAGGGAAGGGTACCAGGAAAGAAAGAAGGAGGCGAAGGGAGTAGTGGCTTAGGAGAGAAGAAAGTGGATGGAAGAGTGGACAAAAATGATGAAGGATGATAGTGAAGGTACAAAAAAGGTCCTGTATGGGATGGTAAAAATAAGAGGTGGAAGGATCCTACGGATTATGGTAGAATGATGTACAAAAGGGGACAAGAGATAGAAAATAGGGAAGAACTGAAGAAAATGTGGAAAGAATATTTTGAAGAACTTCTGAACCCAAATGGAAAAGATGGTGAGGAGGAAGAAATCGGAGAAATCGGGGAAGAGGAAGTTGAACTGCAAACAGAAAAGGACTTAACATGGAAAGAAGTGGAAGATGCAGTGAACAAGATGAAAGGAGGGAAGGCACCGGGTGTGGATGAGTTGAGTGTGGAGATGGTGAGAGCAGCAGGAGAGGTGGGGATACAGTGGTTGTACCGAGTGATGAATACAGCATGGAAGGAAAGGAAGACCCCAGAGGACTGGAAAAAAGGAATAATTGTCCCGATCATCAAGAAAGGTAGTAGAACAGATTGCAGAAACTATCGGGGAATAACACTGATGAGTCATTGTGCAAAGATCTTCGAGAAAGTTTTGGAAAAGAGAATTAGGACAAGGATAGAAGGAGGGATGAGGGAAGAACAACATAGCTTCAGAGCAGGAAGGTCCACAGTGGATTTGATTTTTGCTGTAAGGCAGTTACAAGAACAGCACTATGAGTATGGAACGGATCTACTGATGGCCTTCCTGGACATTGAGAAAGCATATGACAGTGTATGCAGGAACAAAGTATGGAAGTCCCTGGACGATAGAGGAGTAGAGAAATGGACTATAAAGAGAATAAAGGAGATGTACAAGGGAAGCGTGAGCTGTGTGAAAGTGGGAGGAGGGAGATCAGACTGGTTGGAACAGAGAAACGGCCTGTAAAAAGGAAGTGCATTGTCACCGTTACTTTTCATTGTGGTGAAGGATAACATAATGACCTGAGAGGCACAAGTAATTGGGGAAGGAAAGATGAAAGCAATGGCGTTTGCAGATGATTTGATGATTTGGGTAAACAAGGAGGAGGAGGTATAGGAACAGTTGGACGTGTGGGAAGGAATAATACAAGGATATGGGATGAAATTTAGCATAAATAAGAGTGAGATGGTGATCACAACAAGGAAGAAGGAAAGAACCACAACGGGAATAACAATTGTTGGGGAAAAGCTGAAGAAAGTGGAGAGTTTCAAGTATCTGGGAAGCCTGATACAAGATAATGGAAGAAACGATAGAGAAATGAATGAGCGGGGGAGGCAGGCAGAAGCATTTCGGAGGAGTGTGAGAAGCATGTTAAGGAGCACGGATGTCCCTCAGAACAGCAAAAAGATCATATATCGGACGTACTATGTCCCTATCCTGACGTATGCCTCGGAGACATGGGATATGAAAGGAAGGGAGAAGAGCAAAATACAGGCCAGTGAGATGAGGTTCTTGAGAAGCAGTATTGGAGCTACAAAGATGGACAGAATAAGAAATGAGAGGACCAGAGTATTAATGAAGGAGGAACCATTACAGGATGGTATAGAGAAATCTAGACTTAGATGGTATGGACATGTAAAACGAATGGAGGAGAAGAGGATACCCAGGACAGTACACGAAACGAAGTGGGAAGGAAAGAGACCGAGAGGAAGACCGAGAGACAGGTGGCTGAAAGGGGTGGAAGAAAGCGTGAAGAAGAGAGGAGAAGACTGGGCAAGAGTGGAGGCTGAGAGATGGTGGGAAGACAGAAGACGTTGGAGAGGCTTGTGTTCCAAACAGACCCAGCCAGTGGCTGGAAACTGTGCAAGGTGATGATGATGACACCACAAGATGTTAAAATAACTCCAAAAATATAGAAGACACTACTGGGTTTTTAGAATGAGGCACACACCTGTAGAGGTCACTTGACAAGACTGGTAAGGTGTTCAAGAAAGAATTTACTATCTCTTCATACATAATTTCTCTCTTAACCTGTCCCTTTGGCGCAGAGGATAGCGCGTTGGACTTCTAATCCAAAGGTCGTGGGTTCGGTCCCCACAAGGGATAATTATATTTTATTATGCCCATTTCAATCACGTAATTCATCCAGTGCCAATTCAATTTCACAACGAAGAGCTTTGCTGGTGATAATGTACTTGAAACGCTACGGCACCTTAATCGCCAGCAACTAATAATGATTATCGTAATTGAAAGAACTCGAACATTAATGAGCTAGTAGTAGTAGTACAAGTCACCAAACTTGTGTTATTGTGGTGACTGTAGTAGATCACGCAGTTGGCAGTGTGAGACGGACTGTACTGTATACTAGACGCGTGACAAAGTTATTCGGATACATCTCATTTCTGTCTTAGCTACTGCATGCTTGATATGTGACGTCACACCATCTCGTTGACATCCATAATGTCCAAGTTTAATTCCCGGCTCTGCCAAGAAATCCAATTCTAGGTTTAATGCTGGAATGGGGTTCACTCGGCTTTGCGTGGCAAAGTGGGACGAATTGTATCCGATTCATTCATCAGGTACACAAAAGTGATTTTCCGTGGTTTCGCACTTCTACTCCAGAAAAGTGCCGGGATGGTTCCTAACTTACGGCCACAGCGGTCTCCTTCCCAATACTAGACCCACACACTAGTACAGGCATCACAAAAATACAGGTTTATCAGGCAGACACCACATACATTCATACAATTACTCGGTCCTGATAACTACCGCAGCAATAATATTGACTATATCGAAGCGGAACAATCGATTATGTAGCGTACTGTAAAGTGTGTGACCGGAGTGTTCCCTAGAATTAGACAGTCTGATTGTACAACATTGTACCCTGATAATTGTTTTTTTTTGTGATAGTTTCAAAGTTCCGTGCAGATGAAGTTAATCTCAAAATGTCAATAGTCCCTTGTGGGGATCGAACCCACGACCTTTGGATTAGAAGTCCAACGCGCTTTCCTCTGCGCCAAAGGGACGTGTTAGCATAACACTCCCCACTATGACGGTACATAATCCTTTTATCTACTTCACAAGAGAATAAACAGTTTTATTTGATGGTTTTAATATACTCTCTGATTGGCTTCACACACGTACTCTGCGAGGAATCATTCCTCTACCGTCGCAAGGATGGTGTCAGGAAACTGACCACACTGTGTCAGCAGATACAACTGGGGATGGTGACAGACCAATCGCCCAGGTGACCGCTAATTAGGGTCTAATTATGGTAGGTTCAAGGAAGGGATTTGGGAAGAATGTCGGCTGTCCCGGCATTTGCCTGGTGGTGACACTGAGAAACACGATTACCATGATCAGGACAACTCAGTTCATCTCTGTTTTGCTCCTCGAGCTTATGTGTACTCCGTTCCACTCCTCAAGCCAAAGTAAAAATTCTTGGCAGAACTGAGAACGAAGCCTATCCTTTGGTACTGAAGTCTCTTCACGCACCCTGAGAGTACAAATGGTGGGTTGGCTACCGAGCATCAATGAGTCCACGCAAGAATTTATATCACATTATATAAATACTACCATAACGACAGTCTGCCTTTAAGTCACCATCCTAAATAACAATCTAGGGCGTACAGTCTTTCATTTCTTTTTCTGTAGTCTGTTTAACCTCCAGGTAGGCTCTACCCACGGACTCAGCGAGTGATCCCACCCTACAACTGGGGAGGCGGGACTAGCGCCATGCCTGGGTGGCTTCACCTGCAATGCGAACAGGGGGCCTCATGAGGGATTGGAAGAATGCGAGGGATAGACAAGGAAGAGGGAAGGAGGCAGCCGTGGCAGACGAAGAGGAACCCCACGGAAATCCACTTCGAAGATGGCTGAGGTGGTATTCGAAACCCCTTTACTCACCCAAGGCTGAGTAGACCCCGTTCCAGTCCTCATACCACTTTCCAAATTTCGTGGCAGACCCGGAAACTGAACCTCGGACCTCCGGGGTGGCAGCTAAGCACGCTGACCACTACACCACGAAGGCGACTCAAATAATAATAACTACCGTATAATATAAAGCCTGTTTTCCTCGCAAGCATATCTGTGCATGTGGGAGTCCATTGAGTGCGGGTAACATGCTTCTGTAAACGTTTCACATTAGATTTATCTATCCTGGACAATGGAAGACGGAGTGTAATGTCTTTAAGAGCATAATATTCGTAGCTCTTATTAACCCGTCAATTTAAATCATATACAGTTACTATGACGAAGAGGAAACCCACGGAAATCCACTCCCATAAGTCCAACCCCTCGTCCACGTCGTGGGAGACGGGCAACGGCACAAAGTAGGGGATCGCCTGTAGGGGCGAAGTACAGTGGGGACTTCGTGAGCCCCGGGACCGTTACGGTAGCTGTCAAGGTCCTACAGGAACCCTGAAAAGTGACGGCTAACGGGGCTCTGGTGAAGCTACGATAGGCCGAGCAAGCCAGTAGTGGATGAAACCAACTGCTTTCAAAAACGGAACGAGCCTTGGACTTTATGGATTTAATAGGCGACGACACGGCTGTACACACGGACTAAGATTTGGAACTTTAAACCTAAGAACGCAGACGGGGAAGGTGGAGGAGATAGTGGATACGATGGAAAGAAGGGAGTTGGATTTATTGGGATTGGCAGAAACAAAGTGGAAAGGGGAAGGAAGGAGAGAACTGAGAAAAGGCAATAGACTGTACTGGAGTGGTAACGAAGAGGGAAAGAGGAATGGAGTGGGAGTAGTAGTACGAGGTGGTTTAAAAGAAGAAGTGAGGAGAATAAGTGATAGGATGATAAAAATGAAAGTAGCACTGAGGGGAGAGACCGTAGAAACAGTGCAAGTGTATGCTCCACAAGTAGGCTGCCCCCCTGAAGAGAAGGAGGAGTTTGAAGAGGAATTGCAGTAGCAGCTGGTAGGAAGAAATATGATTGTTATGGGGGAGCTGAATGCCCATGTAGGAAGAGAAAGACAAGGTTATGAGAGTGTTCTAGGACCAGAGGGTTGGGGCGGAAGAAATGAGGAAGGAAAGAGACTGTTGGACTTCTGACAGAAGAGCAGCCTGCTAGTTGGGAACTCCTGGTTTAAGAAAAGAGAGAGCCACACAATCACATGGTACAGTGATGACTTGACCAGGAAGTCGGTGGTCGACTATATACTGTATGAGAAAGAACTAAATAAGAATATCACGGACATCAAGGTTATACCATCAGAAAACCTGGATAGCGACCATCGATTGATGGTAATGAACCTGAGAGGGAGTAAGGAGAAGAAAGGGACTGAGAACCATGAAAGACGTATAATGATATGGAAACTGAAAGAAGGGGATAGAAGGGCCGTGTACCTCAAAATGGTAAAGGAAGGAATTCCAACAGATGAAGAAAGAGGGGTGGAAGAGGAATGGGTTAGATTTAAGAAGACACTAGTAGGTGCGGCAGATGCAGTATGTGGGAGGACAAGTAGTAAGAAGAGGTGGGAGGAAACACCATGGTGGAATGAGAAGACAAAAGATATAGTAAGGGAAAAGAATAGAGCCTTTAGGAGGTGGTATCAAAATAAGACGGTAGAGACGAGGGAAGGGTACCAGGAAAGAAAGAAGGAGGCGAAGGGAGTAGTGGCTGAGGAGAGAAGAAAGTGGATGGAAGAGTGGACAAAAATGATGAAGGATGATAGTGAAGGTACAAAAAAGGTCCTGTATGGGATGGTAAAAATAAGAGGTGGAAGGATCCTACGGATTATGGTAGAATGATGTACAAAAGGGGACAAGAGATAGAAAATAGGGAAGAACTGAAGAAAATGTGGAAAGAATATTTTGAAGAACTTCTGAACCCAAATGGAAAAGATGGTGAGGAGGAAGAAATCGGAGAAATCGGGGAAGAGGAAGTTGAACTGCAAACAGAAAAGGACTTAACATGGAAAGAAGTGGAAGATGCAGTGAACAAGATGAAAGGAGGGAAGGCACCGGGTGTGGATGAGTTGAGTGTGGAGATGGTGAGAGCAGCAGGAGAGGTGGGGATACAGTGGTTGTACCGAGTGATGAATACAGCATGGAAGGAAAGGAAGACCCCAGAGGACTGGAAAAAAGGAATAATTGTCCCGATCATCAAGAAAGGTAGTAGAACAGATTGCAGAAACTATCGGGGAATAACACTGATGAGTCATTGTGCAAAGATCTTCGAGAAAGTTTTGGAAAAGAGAATTAGGACAAGGATAGAAGGAGGGATGAGGGAAGAACAACATAGCTTCAGAGCAGGAAGGTCCACAGTGGATTTGATTTTTGCTGTAAGGCAGTTACAAGAACAGCACTATGAGTATGGAACGGATCTACTGATGGCCTTCCTGGACATTGAGAAAGCATATGACAGTGTATGCAGGAACAAAGTTTGGAAGACCCTGGACGATAGAGGAGTAGAGAAATGGACTATAAAGAGAATAAAGGAGATGTACAAGGGAAGCGTGAGCTGTGAGTAAGTGGGGGGAGGGAGATCACGCTGGTTGGAACAGAGAAACGGCCTGTAACAAGGAAGTGCATTGTCACCGTTACTTTTCATTGTGGTGATGGATAACATAATGACCCGAGTGGCACAAGTGATTGGGGAAGGAAAGATGAAAGCAATGGTGTTTGCAGATGATTTGATGATTTGGGGAAACAAGGAGGAGGAGGTACAGGAACAGTTGGAGGTGTGGGAAGGAATAATACAAGGATATGGGATGAAATTTAGCATAAATAAGAGTGAGATGGTGATCACAACAAGGAAGAAGGAAAGAACCACAACGGGAATAACAATTGGCGGGGAAAAGCTGATGAAAGTGGAGAGTTTCAAGTATCTGGGAAGACTGATACAAGATAATGGAAGAAACGATAGAGAAATGAATGAGCGGGGGAGGCAGGCAGAAGCATTTCGGAGGAGTGTGAGAAGCATGTTATGGAGCAAGGATGTCCCTCAGAACAGCAAAAAGATCATATATCGGACGTACTATGTCCCTATCCTGACGTATACCTCGGAGACATGGGTTATGAAAGGAAGGGAGAAGAGCAAAATACAGGCCAGTGAGATGAGGTTCTTGAGAAGCAGTATTGGAGCTACAAAGATGGACAGAATAAGAAATGAGTGGACCAGAGAATTAATGAAGGTGAAACCATTACAGGATGGTATAGAGAAATCTAGACTTAGATGGTATGGACATGTAAAACGAATGGAGGAGAAGAGGATACCCAGGACAGTAAACGAAACGAAGTCGGAAGGAAAGAGACCGAGAGGAAGACCGAGAGACAGGTGGCTGAATGGGGTGGAAGAAGGCGTGAAGAAGAGAGGAGGAGACTGGGCAAGAGTGGAGGCTGAGAGATGGTGGGAAGACAGAAGACGTTGGAGAGGCTTGTGTTCCAAACAGACCCGGCCAGTGGCTGGAAACTGTGCAAGATGATGATGATGACACCACAAGATGTTAAAATAACTCCAAAAATATAGAAGACACTACTGGGTTTTCAGAATGAGGCACACACCTGTAGAGGTCACTTGATAAGACTGGTAAGTGTTCAAGAAAGAATTTACTATCTCTTCATACATAATTTCTCTCTTAACCTGTCCCTTTGGCGCAGAGGATAGCGCGTTGGACTTCTAATCCAAAGGTCGTGGGTTCGATCCCCACAAGGGATAATTATATTTTATTATGCCCATTTCAATCACGTAATTCATCCAGTGCCAATTCAATTACACAACGAAGAGCTTTGCTGGTGATACTGTACTTGAAATGCTACGGCACCTTAATCGGCAGCAACTAATAATGATTATTGTAATTGAAAGAACTCGAACATTAATGAGCTAGTAGTAGTAGTACAAGTCACCAAACTTGTGTTATTGTGGTGACTGTAGTAGATCACGCAGTTGGCAGTGTGAGACGGACTGTACTGTATACTAGACGCGTGGCAAAGTTATTCGGATACATCTCATTTCTGTCTTAGCTACTGCATGCTTGATATGTGACGTCACACCACCTCGTTGACATCCATAATGTCCAAGTTCAATTCCCGGCTCTGCCAAGAAATCCAATTCTAGGTTTAATGCTGGAATGGGGTTCACTAGGCTTTGCGGGGCGAATTGGGACGAATTGTATCCGATTCGTTCATCAGGTACACAAAAGTGATTTTCCGTGGTTTCGCACTTCTACTCCAGAAGAGTGCCGGGATGGTTCCTAACTTACGGCCACAGCGGTCTCCTTCCCAATACTAGACCCACACACTCGTACAGGCATCACAAAAATACAGGTTTATCAGGCAGACACCACATTCATTCATACAATTACTCGGTCCTGATAACTACCGCAGCAATAATATTGACTATATCGAAGCGGAACAATCGATTATGTAGCGTACTGTAAAGTGTGTGACCGGAGAGTTCCCCAGAATTAGACAGTCTGATTGTACAACATTGTACCCTGATAATTGTTTTTTTTTTTGATAGTTTCCAAGTTCCCTGCAGATGAAGTTAATCTCAAAATGTCAATAGTCCCTTGTGGGGATCGAACCCACGACCTTTGGATTAGAAACCCAACGCGCTTTCCTCTGCGCCAAAGGGACGTGTTAGCTTAACACTCCCCACTATGACGGTACATAATCCTTTTATCTACTTCACAAGAGAATAAACAGTTTTATTTGATGGTTTTAATATACTCTCTGATTGGCATCACACACGTACTCTGCGAGGAATCATTCCTCTACCGTCGCAAGGATGGTGTCAGGAAACTGACCACACTGTGTCAGCAGATACAACTGGGGATGGTGACAGACCAATCGCCCAGGTGACCGCTAATTAGGGTCTAATTATGGTAGGTTCAAGGAAGGGGTTTGGGAAGAATGTCGGCTGTCCCGGCATTTGCCTGGTGGTGACACTGAGAAACACGATTACCATGATCAGGACAACTCAGTTCATCTCTGTTTTGCTCCTCGAGCTTATGTGTACTCCGTTCCACTCCTCAAGCCAAAGTAAAAATTCTTGGCAGACCTGAGAACGAAGCCTATCCTTTGGTACTGAAGTCTCAATACGCACCCTGAGAGTACAAATGGTGGGTTGGCTACCGAGCATCAATGAGTCCACGCAAGACTTTACATCACATTAAATAAATACTACCATAACGACAGTCTGCCTTTAAGTCACCATCCTAAATAACAATCTAGGGCGTACAGTCTTTCATTTCTTTTTCTGTAGTCAGTTTAACCTCCAGTTAGGCTTTACCCACTGACTCAGCGAGTGATCCCACCCTACAACTGGGGAGGCGGGACTAGCGCCATGCCTGGGTGGCTTCACCTGCAATGCGAACAGGGGGCCTCATGAGGGATTGGAAGAATGCGAGGGATAGACAAGGAAGAGGGAAGGAGGCAGCCGTGGCAGACGAAGAGGAAACCCACGGAAATCCACTTCGAAGATGGCTGAGGTGGTATTCGAAACCCCTTTACTCACCCAAGGCTGAGTAGACCCCGTTCCAGTCCTCATACCACTTTCCAAATTTCGTGGCAGACCCGGAAACTGAACCTCGGACCTCCGGGGTGGCAGCTAAGCACGCTGACCACTACACCACGAAGGCGACTCAAATAACAATAACTACCGTATAATATAAAGCCTGTTTTCCTCGCAAGCATATCTGTGCATGTGGGAGTCCATTGAGTGGGAGACGGGCAACGGCACAAAGTAGGGGATCGCCTATAGGGGCGAAGTACAGTGGGGACTTCGTGTGCCCCGGGACCGTTACGGTAGCTGTGAAGGTCCTACAGGAACCCTGAAAAGTGACGGCTAACGGGGCTCTGGTGAAGCTACGATAGGCCGAGCAAGCCAGTAGTGGATGAAACCAAATGCTTTCAAAAACGGAACGAGCCTTGGACATGATGTATTTAATAGACGACGACACGGCTGTACACACGGACTAAGATTTGGAACTTTAAACCTAAGAACGCAGACGGGGAATGTGGAGGAGATAGTGGATATAATGGAAAGAAGGGAGTTGGATTTATTGGGATTGGCAGAAACAAAGTGGAAAGGGGAAGGAAGGAGAGAACTGAGAAAAGGCTATAGACTGTACTGGAGTGGGAACGAAGAGGGAAAGAGGAATGGAGTGGGAGTAGTAGTACGAGATGGTTTAAAAGAAGAAGTGAGGAAAATACAGGCCAGTGAGATGAGGTTCTTGATAAGCAGTATTGGAGCTACAAAGATGGACAGAATAAGAAATGAGAGGACCAGAGAATTAATGAAGGAGGAACCATTGCAGGATGGTATAGAGAAATCTAGACTTAGATGGTATGTACATGTAAAGCGAATGGAGGAGAAGAGGATACCCAGGACTGTACACGAGACGAAGTGGGAAGGAAAGAGACCGAGAGGAAGACCGAGAGACAGGTGGCTGAAAGGGGTGGAAGAAAGCGTGAAGAAGAGAGGAGAAGACTGGGCAAGGGTGGAGGCTGAGAGATGGTGGGAAGACAGAAGCCGTTGGAGAGGTTTGTGTTCCAAACAGACCCGGCCAGTGGCTGGAAACTGTGCAAGATGATGATGATGACAGTTACTATGACTGCACTTAATCCCTGTCTCTCCGACTGTACATAATCTACTCGACCGCATGGTGAGTGTCGCACATTTTACTTATCTAGGAAGCACCGAGCGTGATTCCCGGCTCCCCCAGAAGGGCTGGAATGGCATAGAATCCGTCATGAGGGATTAATTAAGTAGCTGGATATTATGAGTACAGTTGTATGGCTTAAGAGATACACCTGAGGATGTGGATATGCCACTCACGTGACCCCATAACCTGTGGGCTATGAGTAGAGCCGTGCGTGGATAAACAAATCGTGATCCGCATCCGCACGACAGTTATCCGCATCCGCCCTGCATCCGCACGTTTGTTATCCGAATTTACAGGCTTGTAATATATGATACGAGTTTTATAGGCTATTATTTACAAGATCTTTGTCAAGGATTGAGTACAATGTTATGAACAAGCAAGGAATATAAACTTTTTGTATTGTTACAATATCAGTAGCAATGATGCCAACGAACCACATTCTCCCCCCCCCCACCCCCACCCTCCACCCCCTTTATTTAATAGTTCAAATCGAAATATTTTAGGTAATTTGCCTGTATACACGGATGATGATTAATCAGCACTCGGCTTATGCTCTTGCGGTTTCGGGTTATGGGACGCTCCTTCCCCCGCTGATTAAACATCTGATATGGAATACTCAAGGTTCACAAGGATATTAAGGAAAAACTCAACATTTTAAATATTACACAAATTTAATTCATAAAAGAAAAAAAATTCACTCAAAAACATGAAAAAATCACTCAATTGGCATAATTTCCTCAAGTGTTATCCGTAACTAAAAATTAATCACTTGGCATAGTCTCTTCAAGTGCCATTCAAACAAAATCACTTTGCAAAAATGATATCAAGATCACTATAACGTCATTTCATCATTCTATGAACTATATAACCACTCTATAACCACTTTGTCTTGCTTAAATCTAAGTATAATTACTTGTATTATATTTCACGGAGGTGTCAAGCGCGCCTATCATTTAAGTCATACAACTTTCCAAGGCTTTGGATATTTATATTCACTTCAAAATCTTTAACCTTCTGGGTTTCTTTAACATTACATAATATTCATATATCTATTATTCATTTAGTCCTTTTGACCTTACCAGTAATTTTCCACAAAGCCTTAGATTTTACACATTTAAAATACTGTACAAGAACATGCCATGTCTATGAATCGAACCCTGGTTCTACCAGTTTCACTGTCATGCATTAGGTGATTTCTCTTTGCAATGTACGATGCACGGTATAATTTATTTTTATGGGATCATTACTCATCATTAAACTATATTTTTCATAACCCGTATCTTTTACTCTTTCAAGGAAGGAATCCTTTATTTACTTGCAACATGACTGTTTGACAAACTTGTAATATTCATATAAATGTTTCAAACTTATATTCTGGGGAAATATCTCCATCCCATCATTTTTATTTATATACGTTAATTTCAACTTTCATCATTTTATAAAAACTTTTATCTAATGGCCTTCTTATTATGATAGTCTTCACACAGACCCTCAGTTGACCGTGAAACTCATTTACTTTCTATCTCACTCCCACAGTACGGTAGGTCGCTTCTCAGACAGATGTCTCGCCTCCGTGGCGGTACTTTGCTTGATTAATGGTGTCTCGACTGGCCGCCACGCTTCCTACAAGGTTTGCTCTTTTAAACATATGATTACCAAGGCTTCTAAAAGCGGTTATTAGTCCCTGCTTTTAACATTATTATTATTAATTTATATTTCGTTTTTCAAGGATTTTTGTAACTTATTCCAGAGAGGATGTCTAATATAACAACAACTCGTATGACGCCTTCTATCAATACTATTTTATAACAATGCCGCTCACGGTCTTATTTGCAAGTTCATTCGACGATTATTGCCTACCGCAATTAGATATATCAATGCTCTTATGGCCTTACATGTATATTCACTTACAACGCGTTATTTCGACGATTATGGTCTTCACTATATATATCTTATAACAATGCCTTTCAAGGTCTCACATGTATATCATTCGACGATTTTGGCCCATTATACTAATTTAACACAGCCTGTTCGGACTTACAATGTAATTATTATTTTTAACGCTTCAACATGACAATACAGATTTTTGGGAATTTCACCGACCCAATACAACAATGACGTCAACATACGACAACAATACAAAAAGGGAATCTTTCACCCACAACATTTCGATGAGACTCTCCATCTCCAGAGTAGTTATCCTGATTAACAAACAATTATTATCGTTTAGCTTCAATTATTTAATTTTCGGCCCTTTGGCATCAACTATATCTTGCTTGGTTCTTCGTGGTTTATTTAACCTCTCAAATTTATATTTCATTTATAGCGGTAAGACCTTGGCCTTCTTATCATTTATTTCATAATTCTGGCTCACTAGCCAGTAACAACACCTTTTTTAGGTGTATAATTCATCAATCACTTTTAAAGATTTATAACCTTTATTATTTGACAACAATAAGTCAAGACATTTTTATTTTATTTCGTTCTGTTCATTACTTGAGTTTCTCCTTACAAATTTCATTATCACTTTATTTTTAGTGCATAACAATTGGATAATATTTATTCTTACTATTGTCACTACGAAATTTCAATTATTTATTCTTTTCAACCTTTGCCTTATTTCCCATTTAATTATTATTTTATGTATTTCATTATTTAATTTTAACAATTTATTTATGATGCATATTTATTTCATTTTTGCTTTTACTTTCAATTCCTTCCTCCAAATCATTTACTATTTGTTATTTCATTCCATGGGTTTTTATTGAGTTACATTATTGATGCCTTCCACATATTTAATTTGCGAGGTCATTTTCGCAATTATTTATTATTATTATTATTTCAACATTTTTATCATATAAGTGCATTCAAATGCCCGATGAGTTAGATCGCGTAACTCCTAGTTACGACCGATCTCATCTGGCCAGTACATCGTACATTTGCAATTTTAACGAAAAATCATGACTCACCCTCGTGATCCATCTTCTGATCCACTTGTGGGAAGGATTTCACCCACCTAACGACATAATTAGTACTCTTCCATGGCACTTTCTATTGTGAGCGACACCTCACTTAGGTCAAATCGACCATTACTTAAATCTACACACATCACTAATTTATAAAACACTATATAACACTAAAACACATATATCTTGAAGCTTATTTACACTGCTTGAAATTTTCACCACCTCTCAGTGACGTTTGGCACGTTTATCGGTGTTCACGCCCTGATTAGATCTCTGGACCCTGCATTGGACGTGATGCAAACTCGAAAAGGCTCCTAATTATTCACTGGATCTAGTCTCTGTCCTGTTCTTTAGATAGTCTATTTTTGACTTCTATTATTGTCTTTTTACTAGGGATTTTTAGCTTTTACTTGTCCTGCGTTTGCGTATTGGTCTATCGAACCTATGGCCCGCTTACTTCGTGACTATATTGTCCTTATTTGCGACAAGTTTCCCTTTCTTCTCCTACGAGAATGTCTTTATTGTTACGTTCCTATCTGAAACGCTGTAGCTTCGCTAACGTTCACTATGTTTATTCTGGGTCTCGAACCCGTGTTCATTTACTTGTATTGTTCCAATATCGGTCCCTTAATACTATAGTCTTTTCACTTAACTTTCACGGAGACCTGTCTATATATATATATTTTTTTAAACGATGACCTCCAGCTTAATGTCTTTACTGATCTTGACGACTGTATTCTAGCTTTCTAGACTTTGTCGTGGCGCAATTTTTCTTTGTTACGGTTTTCGAGTAGCGTATTATAATGTTGATCTAGCACAAGTGCTTTAGTGATCACTGATAACAACCGTAGCGGATTTAATTTACCACGCACATACAATTTTTCGTTATTACCGCGGATACTGATGATCGTTGATTTGTTTTTAACACGCGCTACTTTGGCTGTTGGTAACGAACTTCGTTACTTGCTGCGAATTCTCTATACGGGAGTACGATGAGTTTTGTCTACTGTGAGGACGGACTTCCGTCTCGACAACTTGATAATACTGTGTGCGGTGTACTTGTATACTGTGCGGAAATGCGTTGATCCTCCCCGGGCTTACTGAGCTGCGAAGACTGTTATGCAACGCCTCTGCATTTTGTGAGACAGCGTGGAGCCTATCCCCGCTTCTGGTGAACTGCTTCTGACACAGCCTATAGCCTTACTCGGCTGTCGGATACTGCATGCTTTGTGGTTGAGACCTGGGCTATTTATTGGGAACTTGCAAAAATAAGCTACTTTTGCTTTCTTCCTGGAGCTAACTTCTGAACCAGACGTCGTACGTTTTTTGAAAAGTACATCATTATGTTCCCTATAATTCAAACGTGTCATTGCCATTTTGTTTTCTAAAAATCGATCGTCTAATTAATTTAAATAAAATTTCTAAAGCTCCTCAGCTGCGTGGGTGATTGAGTTTTTTTTACCTTCAACCCACTACCTTCGCTTGGCCCCGCCTAATGACGTAGCTGACTAAGTACTTCTTTCCTGGGCTTAAATTTTTCACGTTTAACTTCGCTTAATTCATAATTTCCGGGATCATTCTGATTCCCATAAGCCTATTGTTATAATTTTGCATTGTTTCCGTTAAAACGGCTTATTTCGCAATTTTTCGGTGTCGATGTGCAATCCAACGTTGTCGAAAAAATGCTAATGTCAGCACTCAATGGTTGTTCCCCTGCTTACCTGCCCGGGCTGATTCATCCCAGCGTGACTGCTTGCGTGATTCACGTATCGCTTGCACCACATGCCTCTAGATAAAGCTACCGATGTTCTGCGTCATGCTCTGAATCATTTGGTTATTTCCGCACTGCTAGTTCATGTTGGACCTCTTTTCATCTTAAAGGTCGGAAGTTCATATCCTGTACCAACTATGGTTGGGTACAGTATAATGGATCTCTAGTATCCTTTTTGGGCCTCGTCTCTGAGGCTCTGATATTTTCGGAACGTCTTTTACTGTAATTCCGTTATCCAAGTATACTTCATCCTCGGGATTGGTACGTTCTGATGAATGTCCTTGATTCTCTGACGGGGATACGCTGTGATGAGGCTCCGAATGGCTGGGCTCTGATGGATCTTCGTCGTGATGGAGCTCGGATGGATCTTCATCGTGATGGAACTCTGATGGATCTTCATCAACCTGAGGAAAGCCCATCAGATGAAGGTCCATCAGAGTTCCATCACGATGAAGATACATCCGAGTTCCATCTTGACGAAGATCCAACAGAGCCCCACCATTCGGAGCCTCATCACAGCTTTTACAAACAGCATCTCTAGCTGGGCATGACGGGCGAGGATGGCGATCATTTCCACAGAAATAACATTTTTCTCTTTCCTGTGTCTTGTTACAGCTGACAACACATGCGCTGGATCAGGAGTCTCGTCATAGGATTGTTCAGCAACTTTAACTGGTAAGGGCCCAGTAGTCGCACTTGTAGGCATTTCTACGTTGTTATATTGTATAGATTGCTTTTGAGCCAACTCTAAAGCCTTGGCATTAGTTTCGGCATCCCCTAAATTCAATGATCTGTTTTCTAAGAGGCGTTGTCGATATTGAGGAGATAGTAGGCCGTTTATAAATGAATCACGGATCTCTATTTTCTGTAGCCGAAACTGCTTTGAAATCACAATCCTTGCTTAAGAGTTTAAGATTTTGAATGAACTGCGCAATAGTTTCCCCGGGTTGTTGTTCTCGAGCTGCTAGTATGTGATGCGCAAATATTTCACTTTTCTCTTTAAAAAAATATTGTCGAGTGTTTGTAGTGCGCTCTCGTAAGTCCCATTATCACTTATGAGTTACCGACAGTAGTGGCTACGCTGGCTAAAGCGCAGTGTTAGGTCATGGGGCCAAGCTCTCTGCTGACTCGGTAGACGCGTGGGTTCGAGCCCCACCGTCGGCCGTCCTTGAAATGGTTTTCCGTGGTTTCCCATTTTCAACACCAGGCAAATGCTGCGACGGTACCTTCTGACAGGCCACGGCCGCTTCCTTCCACATCCTTCTCCAATTTAATTCACCTTAATCAATTCCATCTCTCATCCCGACGCGCAGGTCGCCCACGGGCGTCAAAGAGAAAGACCTGCACTAGGCCTCTGAGGAGACCACAGGAAAAAAACTTATGAGTTCATACTGTGCCCGTTTACTCCAATTGGGTACAATACACATCATGCGAAAGGAAGTTTATCATTACCTTGAATCTCCTTGAATTCATCTGCATCAGAGAAGGGTTCCCGGACGAGATCTAAGAAGTTGTTGAATGTTCTCTTCCAATGTGCCCATTCCTTTGGTGCGGAAGGCGAGTCGAGATCGGTTTCGAATTAGTTTGGTTTTAGATAACGATCCATTTCTTAGATGGTGACAAATATATCTTGTAAATAAAATTTGTAATAAATAATGATACCAGTACCAGTTTTATATGCTTTTATTTACAAGATATTTGCAAAGATGAATACAATGTTATGAACAAGCAAGGACTATAAACTTTTTGTATTGTTACAATATCAGTAGCAATGATGCCAACTGGCGTTACAATAATATTTTAATTTAGATAGAGCATAAAGTATTAAAGCAACACATTTAGACATTTGAGGAGAAAGTCGTTCCCCTAGGCTGTGAACGGCATGTGCTATGTTTAAAATGCATGTTATACAGCCAGAATTGCAACGCTTTTCAGGTCGGAGTGTTATTTATTTATTTATTTATTTATTTAGCGTATGCCTTTTAGTGCCGGGAGTGTCCGAGGTCATGTTCGGCTAACCAGAATCTGTAGCTGCTTTCAGGGCCGTGGAGAGCGGCGACGGGCCCCGGGGATGTAATCTTCCGCCCTTCCCCCCCCTCTATAACCAAACTGTGTATAATTAATTTATAATCCTCGTAAATTTGCACAAACTGATTTTGCGCAATATCTTTTGCACAAAATGTTTATCACGAAATACATCACAAGAACATAAAAAATCAGCAAGCAATAATAATAATTGTAGCATGCTGAACTGCTATGCCCAAGTTCGCGGGTTTAAATCGGACCGAAGTCGTCGCATTGTTAAAAGCGTTAAACTCCTTCAGTATTCCTTTATTCGGAGTGGAAGTAAAGCCGGCAGGCCTGTGGTTTAGAAGGCCGTGGATATGAGTGGTGAGCGACTCTTTTGTCCTCAGTGTGCGCACTTGAATGCAATGACACAGGAGACCGACAGTCCCGCGACAAATATCACGCCAGCTGTTGCGACAGTCCGGACACATTTTTGTCTCATCCAAAGGCTGTAGTTACACCATCGTACATTCATTTCCACTACAATTGGTAGTGTGTAGCCAAAATTTGTAGGTTATTTCGTTAGAAACATTCTATCAAGTTCCAACGTTCGCCGCTGGGTGTCATTGACTGTGGCGTCTGGTAGCCAAAGTTGGAACTACTTGAATGTGAACTTGTTGAGGAGCCTACGGGCGTTCAATGGATATGTCCTAATATGACCATTGGCTGCAATAAATACTGTATAATATAGGCCTACTGTAATAATAATATTTCCATTATAGATTCCAGTAAATCCAGGCTATATTTATTATCATAAACAGAGCGTGAATTAATAACGATATACACAAGTTATAAAATTTACAACAGTAAAACTAGAGGAATGCATGCAGAATTATTTGCAAATTCAATGTTTATACCTGACAAGCGCGTACCAATGAATTATTTTCAATTAACAAAATTAAATATCACGAATTAAGCCATCGAAAACTAGGTAATAATTTTCATTAAATTCACTATACTGTTTAGTTTTGGCATTTGACAGATCTAAATTTGTCCCGATGAGGTAACACTGTAAGCATGCACAGTGTTCAGATTTCAAGTTCTGCAGATCCTCTTTGATATCAATAATTTTAGAACTTCAGTGATACTCGTAAAAGCAATATGCTCGTTAGTCATACACAAATTTGAAGAAAAAAAGAAGCATTTATCGGACTGTATTTCATCGCTTTTACAGTACCGTATTTAACTTGGGGAGAAAATTCACATTGAAAAAAGCTGTTGTCGATGCACTCTGAAACAGGAGGGATCGAATTCCACCGTCGGTGATTCTAAGCTTATTTTCCACGATTTATTGTTATAACCTAAGACGATAGCCAAAGGCTGCAGTTGTACCACTGTTCACTCATTTCCTCCTCAATTATATCCCAGATTAATTCAAAATATATGATTAACTTCAGATATGGATTGTCGGACAGAGTTCTACACGCACAGTAAGTAGAAAGGACTGATGACCACGACGTCCTAAGACCCAAAAAGTAATCAACAGGTAGTTCAGTTCACTGAACTGCATGATAAAACAGGTGGAAAGGGTATACCGTATTAAGGCCTCTGTGACATTATGACGTAATCTCTTTTCATAATGAAAACATGATTTTTACACTAAGTCAAGACGTATATTAAAATACGTTTGACATATAGGGGTTTTATGTTAAAATTCTCGAATGTTGCTGCCCTTCAAGAGTCGCGCCCTTGGGTCTAAGCCTAAACACTGTTTTTGGTTGAACGACGATCACACATCATTGTACATTAAACAAAGCAAAATATAATTTCATAATCAACCACACGTATACCCATACGTAAATCAAGTTCACAAAAGAAGAAAATGTGAATTTGAATTATATTTTGTAATTTGCAGTCAGTGGACTTCTTATAATTTAATATTCCTTTGCAGTAAGAAAACCAAGAGCCAGGTTCTAAAAATCCCCAATCCTATCTATGACTGGGTGACCATCGGGGGCATATTTAAGCCAAGATTATGGGAGAGTGGACACACCGGGGATCTGGGGGTATGGAATATCACCAAGCTCAGAGAGGGGTCCGGGGGTCCTCCTCCGGGAAATTTTGCAAAAATCAGGTCCAAATTATTGAGTTATAGGACATTTGGGTGATTTTTTTTTGGTGATATTTTGGAGTAAAAATTTGGTGACCATTGACATTAATGGCTATAGAAAAGACTCTCCGATATTGAAGTAAAATCTCTTGCACCTTCAAGTAAGACCCCGCGGTGTAGCTCACCAATGGCCGTGATAGGGGTCTACAGCAACTCCGCGGATCAGAGGTTTGAATCCCGGTGCTGACAGCGGCTATCCTGAGTATTGTTTTTCGCACTCCCTCCAGACAAATGCCGGTATAGTACTTTATTTCAAGTCTAAGGACATCTACCATACTCTTTACTTTAATAATTACAGTAATAGTCGCGACGGGAAACGCATTCCCACTTTTCCCGGTCGGCAACTAAGAATACGGCATGCGTTTGATCATGTCACAGAGGCAATAGCACAGCAGAGTGTATACCCTGCTTATCGTTACTTATTGTTGTTTTATGGGGTGCATCAGCTACGGTAGGTCATCTGTCCCCACCACTGACGTTCAATGAGAGGAATTGGAAAATAAAGTTGAGTGGTTCAGTGCCCTAGCTTAATTGTCATTTTTCTCCTGGTTAACACTAAGTCCAGAAAAATACTGGAATGTTACCTTAGTTTCAGTTTGGATACATTCCCCAACTCTGGTACCAATAGTAACATAGGCTTTCTATAAATCCCTTTATCATAAATGATTTACGCACGAACCCAAGTATCTGGGATTGTTGATCGTATTAAATAAACCAGTTATAATAATAATTATACTGCAGCTAAACATACAGATTATTCAAATGTTAGCATTGTTTTCTCAATTCAGTATACGAGAAGATGAACAATTTCGCATGAATTTCTTCTATCTAAAATAGAATCATCCCAAATTTCGTAAGATATTTAGCCAGCAATGATATTTTTTCACATAGTGCGAAAGTGAATTACCAGGGGACGATGGATGACCTCGCTGTTTCGCCCCTAAAATCAACAATAACTATAAAGTGAATTACTATGTGGACGCTACTTTAAAATTTATTTTACTAACCTGTCTGCACGGCATACGATACGTCTAGCTAGACAATATATTCATTTCAGACACTAACATCCCTAAATATCTATGTTCGATGTGACGCACCAAACTTGAAACTCTTGAGCTAGCTGACCAAATACACCAGGGCAGCACAGGCTCTCGTGGCCTTGGCGAAATAAGTGAAGGGATGAGAAAGTTATTGGAAGGATTGGTGCATAAGCCGAATAATCTAAATTTAGACTGATGAAATGTTCTCTCTGTCTTCAGATATATTCTGAGAACAATACATAGCGAAGCCCCATCGCCTAAGTTGACCACTTTGAGACAGTTGTTCTCCTCACAAACGCTTTGTAAAGGAAAATATTGCCCACTTGACAGAATAAGACACTCAATCCTTGTAACATTGTTCACAGACAGTCAATTGCATTCAATAAGTAATTGCCAGTAGCAAATTCAAGTCACATATTGTCAATAATAAATCAATGCCCGATCGGGCCCATCCTCCTAGGACGCCGGGCCCCCTGGGAGGGTTGCGCCCCGGGGCACCAGCCCTGCCTGACCCCCCCCCCCCCCCCCTCTCTCTCTCTCGTCGGGCCTGGCTGCTTCAAGCGGACACACATGGGGTGAGCTAAGGAGAGCTAAGGTTCTGTTCAATTTCAAGTAGTTCCATATTTCGCTACCAGATTTCAGTGGCACCTAGTGGTGAACGTTGGAACTTTGATTGAGCGTTACAACTAAATCTAACCGAGAAATATATTTTCACACAAGTTTAGTTAGTGGAAGTATGTTTTACATGCCATAAATCTATGGCATGGGACCGCCGGCTTTACTTCCCCTCCAAAGGAAGGCATACTGAAGGATTTTAACGCTCTTAAAATATACGACGACTTCGACCGGGTGAGAACTCGCGAGCTTGGGCACGGCAGTTCAGCATGCTACCAACTACGCCACCGTAACCGCGGATATCCCCATCCGTGCAGGGCTGTAGCTATGAGCTAGATGGCAGTCGTCCTTGGATACGCATAGCCAATAAAAAATTTAGTTTAGTAATTACTCTATTTTGAACACATACAAGATGTTAAATTAACTCCAATAATATGAAGCCACTACTTTGTTTTCGGAAAGAGGAACACACCTGTAGAGGTCACTTGATAAGACTGGTAAGGCGTTCAAGGAAGACTTCATAATTTCTTCATATATAGCTGTTTAGTTTCCCTGTCACTCTGGCGTAGAGGATAGCGCTTTGGACTTCTAGTCCAAAGGTCGTGGGTTCGAACCCCACAGGGGATATTCGTATTTTATCATGCCCGTTTCGATCACGCAATTCATCCAGTGCCAATTTGATTACACAACGAAGAGCTTTGCTGGTGATAGTTTAAAAAAATCGAGTTTACACTCCAGGTTGCTGGAACCCAAGGACTCTGCGAGGGAACTCACCCCTACCGCCTCTACGGGCAGTGTCCTAGAGCTGGGAACATCTTGTCGGAGTGGATACAACTGAGGAGGAGTGATCAGCACCCAGGCGGCCTCACCTGCAAAGCGAATAGGGGCCTTATGAGGGACGGGAAGGGAGAGGAAGATTGGGATGGATAGGCAAGGAAGCGGGAAGGAGGCGGTCGTTGCCTTAGAGTAGGTACTGTACCCGTAATTACCTACCAATACCTGCTGCATCCCACGAAGACTGCCGGATCGTAGAACCTGAAAATCCCCGGCTAGAAAAACCCCCAGGTCCTACTCACAAGTGAATGGGTTAATAGGGCACAAATACACCTAACAAGGGAGCATTACGAAAGACCATGGCCACAAAAGCAAAAGAAGCTCAGAGAACATGACATTCCAATGATAGAACACCTCGGAGGCGTGGAATACCCCGAAATACCCAGCGATGGCCTTCCTAATACACCCTTTCACCACCTCTCTAAAGCATTACGCCATCAATACTTTTAACTACAAAATAAACAATAAACAAGAAAATTTCAGCCTTCAAAAGAATGCTCAAACACACCCTTCCCAAAGGGTAATATTATCGGAATATCAACAAGAAAAAAAATCTCGTGTCTAACCTGGCACGTTAAATAAAAACAATCTATGTAGCACCTCATATTATGAGCAAAACCAAAAAGAATTATCTTAGGTTGTCGCACACCCTAACACATGTTATAATTCATTCGCCAAAGTGTAATATATACAACATATTAAAATATCAAAGTTATAGTTTTTTGCAACAATTATAATTTGCATCATTGCATCACGTATGCATTTTCATTTTATTAACCGTGGGTTAATATTTTACAAGTCAGTGTTCTTGTGGACAACTTTATTTTATCAATGACTTGTTTTATTTCTTTGACTTGGCTTGTTGCAACCTAACATTTCAGTTTAAATCCATATTATATTGTTTCAAATTTGTCGTAATCATATTTAAATTCAACAAGCAATAAAGCTAATTGAAAGTTTTAATTGTCCAATCCATGTGAATTATTTCAACATAATTAATTAATTAATGATGTAGGCATTTATATTAATTTCATCTAAGATAATCTATCCATCTGGAATAATTTCAACACAGTTTAATGCTCAGAGTGAGTAAAGCAGTGATGTATAAAATGTCTGTGACCAAACAGATGATCTTACATCCTATCACAAGGATCAATTAAACGATTACTGAAATACTTGGCTCTCACTGGCTCAATTCCAACAATAAATTCACCATGAAACAGATTCATGTCTAATATCCATAATAATAAACTTAGCAATACCCGCTGGTATGCAGAACCATAATGTTAACCTAACAATGGTGACCTCCTACTCTATACTTCAATCAAATGTCAGTGTCACTCATCAGTAATCGCGAACATTCATAATAAATTCTTAACCTCATATTCATACCGCACAGACTGAAATTAACTCTCCCTAATTGAATCAGAGTTCATTAACTTTGTTGAAATATACTCAAAATGGTATAAAAATATCCTTACTGTGTTAAAGTCTTGCCTCACAATATTTCATTACATATTATATCCTATTATTAATTTATATAGACTTTCTTAAAGTCTCTTCTGAGAAATTGCGTATAAAAGATATTTGCTGCTCGTCAAAATATCTTTAATCAAAGAGAAATTGATAAGTATAATAATTATGTTAATAAATCTTAAGTTACAAAATGCACACACAATATGTGGCTTACTCAAAAAGAAAATTGATCAAATCAAAGATAGAGTTCAACACTCATTCAGATGGACTCAACATGTTTAACAATGCCCCATACGCCATGAATCTTTGTTAACACAATTATGTTAATTCTAATTGATTCATTAGGACACACTGTGAACATATCTTGCTTTTCAGAAATTAAGTGAAGTCCCTACATGAATAACTGAACAAAATCCTAATAAGACCTAACTTCAGAAACACCCTGTATCGAAACGATCTAAGAAAAATTCGTTAACAGTGTGCTCATTCAAATACTGAATCATTTCAATGTCAGCACAGAGTGCATGTACAATAAACCACTCTAATCGGCTACATAAATTTTATAGTCCAGTCATAATTGACCAACACGTGTGAACACACACCAAATAGTTCCAAAAACGATTGGAAATAAAGTATCTTCCCCTATACATTTTTCTTCTCGACAATGAAAGTAAGCAAATACTACTACTAAATTAAGCCAAAAATAATTGTCACAAACTTAAACAAATGGATGCATTTATTAAAATAAATCAAAATCCGGGTAGGCAAAAGACAGAAGCGACAAAATGTCGAGTCTAGACTCCTGTCTAACCATACTACAAAACATAACTACCTAGGACAATTATGGTTACTTGACAATACTTCTATGTCACTATTGAAAAAACTGAATTTCTTCTACCTTCAGCCACGTTCCGTCGTGATGTAAAAAGGATATCGTAATGTGCCATGGTAAAGATCTACTATCTCCTCCAAGACACAAACTCCATACTCCAACGGTCTCGGGTCTCGAACCAGGAACACGAACATCTCCATGCCCCCTTACGCCATGTCGACCTACGCCACGGTCGAGCGATAGCATTCCGACTCACGAAAACAAACACGCGTCTTTCGGTTGAAATATAACAGTATACAGTAGTGAGCAAGCATTTGCTTCGAACCATTTGTAATACTCATCTCACTCAGATATGTGTAATACATTTTCACCATTTTAAGTAGCCTGGACCAGAAAATTGTGTTTCCAGACCACATGTTGTGATATGGTTAACCTGTGAAGTCTCTACTGCATTGCAAACGTAGTGCTTGTGTCTATGGCTTAGCTTACCTTGACTACACACTTGTTAATGTCCTTGAGCGTTCCCCCCGATGTCTGATTGTCCAACATACTGAACGGGAAATAATGTTCCTCTTGCAAAAGAACTATGCAAGTATTACAGCTCGTTCTATTGTCTCACTCAACAAGAGTATAGCGAGACAAAGTTCTCGTACGGGCTAACTGTTCACAATAGCTGCCATCGACACACGCTTTACTGCAGCTGAAAATATCCTTGAGCAACTTGATAAAATGTGCTCATGTGCTCTGCTCATTTATATATCGGAGCCTTGCATGTAATATGAAGGTGCTTGTACTCCATATTAATGTGCTCAGAATACACAGTTTATTCGTGGTTTCACCGTTCGTGATTTCACGGATCGTTTTGCTAAAACTCCCGGAACACGATGTTACTATAACCACACGCCCCTATTCCACAGTTTTATTAGTTCCGCTTCGAACTCACATTATAATCTGGTAACTCCACACTTGTTAAACACCGCGCATCAGAGCTCCTACCCCTACCCTCGGGTATCTTAGTCCGGCTTTGCTCTCCGCTAGAGTGCAGTATACAAGTTTTTCCAATATTACAGGCTTCTTTATAACATAAATACATGTATACACATTCAAGTATTCTGACATGTTATTTAGACTCAATTATACTGCGTGAAATACTCTAATTTGCCTTAATGTCCAATTCATTTTCTTAATACGGGTGTCAAGATTTCCTTGACGTCACGAAGATCACATGTTGCTTGTCATGACTCCATTCTTTTTCGACGACGTGCTTCGAGCAGTCTCGCGCATCCTCGGTTACCTTCGGGTTCCTTCCCATTCATGCCATTTACATAGCGGTAAGTATCATCTGTTCCTGCGCAGAGTACCGTTCGAAAATCGTCACCTAGTGGCGCGCGAGCTATGAAATAAATGGTACAGTACCATCTCAGCATTTGCCCAAAGACGAAGTGGGAAACCACGGAAACCCACTTCGAGGATGGCTGAGGTGGGAATCGAACCCCCTCTACTCATTTGGACCAACCGAGGCTGAGTAGACCCCGTTCCAGTCCTCATACCACTTTCCAAATTTCGTGGCAGAGCCGGGAATCTAACCCAGGAGCTCCGGGGTGGCAGCTAACCACGCTGATCGCTATGCTACGTACAGTATGTGACACCGTTATGTTATGGTCCAAAATGCGGTACATTTCCGCTCGAGATGCTGTTACTACAAAAGCGCATGACCCAGTCAAGAATGTCATTGACAGCTGGAGTTACAGCTGTGGCTTGCCCGAGTAAACACGAACTCTTCGCGACCTCATCCGAACGCAGTTGTCATCCCTACGACAAGCAGAGCGATCGATTTATATCGAAATATCTTTCGAGCTGACCGCTTCAGGTTCTTTATTCTTAATATATGGAATTAAGAAGTATTTATGCTGTCCAGGTTGTATTGGAGTCAACATTTATCTAGCAGAGAGGTAATGCAAGTTCATTTCAGCGGAAATATCATCTGAAGAAGGAATGAGATATATTAATAATATGCCAGGGCATCGATATCGATACATATTCCGTCCAGGAGAGGGGGAAGGATAGCCTCCCTGTGATTTACTGCCAGTGCAGTCGACAACAGATCTTGTGATAGCTTCGCTGAGCTAACAACGACATCGGTACTGACCTAGTGCGTACGCGAGTGCTGTACTCGGCAAGATTACAGTAATATTCGTCCCAAAGTGTCGAAGAGGGACAGTGAAACATTCACACGCAGCGTGTAAGGACTTTGTCTTATGTCGAGACACTGAAAACACGTGCTCATATAGAAGGTATCGCGGAATGATACTTGGAAAAATATATATACTAAAACTACAGCCTCAAGGCTTAGTAGTTACACGTTTTACGTTCAGCATTAATACTGCGTGTATTTCATTTGACGCAGTGCTGCAATATGAACATTCTAATTTGAAATTCCTCAGTACATACGTCGATTTGAAAAGCAAGGCGTTGGGAGGAATATTCAGCATGTACATTGAACTTATAACCATGTTCGGTTAAATTTATAAACATGGATTCTGCTCGCCAAACATTGTACTGAACATCACGAGCAATCACAATGCCGTTTTCAGTTTTTAACGTGTTCGCGGCGCGGTTTACAAGCATGTGGGAAATGAACTTTCAAATCCATGCAACCGCTGTTATTATGAACGATAGCCGTGACTTCACTCGGGTGTCGCGATGTTGTGAACGTACGCATAACTTTCTTCGGGCTAATTGGAGCTTGTATATGGAGGAAAGAGGCCATTTTCACTACGATGGAGAGTTCCTGCTACCAGCTGAGAGCCAGGAGATGGAGAGTTGGTGGTCCCTACTTCGAGTGCTGGAGACCTTGAGGAACTATACTGTCCTACAGTATGGGGTGGAAACAGATGGTAGGGCATATCCTTGCTCTAATTTCGATTCCGAGATGCTTCAAAAGGTAGAAAGAAGACCATTTATGTAGCGTAGCAAAGTAGCGACATTCCTAAGTGACCACTATTGTCATCTTTTATGCTTTTTGTAGTGGGATTGAAATGAGGTTTAGGCCTGATATTCCGTTCATGTCTGACCTAATCCTCAATCGGGTTCCGGCTTGATTAACAAGCGCACCCACTTTTCTAATTTTTTTATATTGGAATTTTGATTTTAAATTATTTTGAAATTAAATTCAGTAACGTTAAATGAAAATGAAAATCCACAGCCTGCTTCCAGTCAACCGACCGGGTCAGGGAATGGAATGGATGAAGCCCCAATCTAGCGGTGAGGATATGAACTGTGCCGGCTGCCGAAGCCTGTCGCACTCCCCCGGGGCAATGATTAAATGAATGACAGATGAAATGACATGATAGTGGTGACTGTTACTGGTATGAAATTGTGTCAGGGAAAACTGGAGTACCCGGAGAAAAACCTGTCTGCCTTCGCTTTGTCCAACACAAATCTCACATGGAGTGACCGGGATTTGAACCACGGACCCAGCGGTGAGAGTCCGGCGTGCTGCCGCCTAAGCCACGGAGGCTCTAGTAACTTTAAATGATCATCTTAATTGTAGAGAAGAGGACATTCTTAAGAGAAGACTACTGTTTTCCTTAGAGGAGTTGAGTTAATTTTGTGATAGATATTTTTAGCCTATTTTCAATCTTGAAAAAATAGGCTTATGAGATCACCTGTTGTCCATGTGTGTGTGCGTGTGTGTGTGTGTGTGTGTGAGGTGTGTGTGTCCCCTAATAAAATCTAAACGGCTGGAGCGATTTCAATGAAACTCGGTAAGTTCATAGCACTATTCCCGGCGACCTCGACCGTGCCCTTCAAATTTTGTTACGTCTCACCAATCCAACATGGCGGCTGTGCGAAATATTTCACTAGCATTCAATATCTCCGAAACTATTACGGATATCGCCCTGAAATTGTGTACGGTGATAAAAGACACTACTAGAAGTTCACCTATGAGACTTTCAAAAACCTGGTGACTACAAAACCAACATGGCGGTCAAGCGAATTTGAGACTTTTAAATAGACATTTCTCGCGATTTAACTATCCAAACCTAATGAAACTTGGTAGTGGTACAGCGAATGTTTGTACACATTGTAATGCACTGGAGTCTAATTTAGTTCAATTGTTCACATAACCTCAAAATGGTGGCTGTGCGAAATATTTCACTGACATTCTATATCTCCGAAACTATTACAGATATCATCATGCAATTTTGTACGTTGATAAAAGGTACTGATACAAGTTTACCTATGTATATTTCATAAACCTGTAAAGTACAAAACGAACATGGCGACCAAGCGAATTTGAAATATTTTAATAGACTTTTCTCGTGATTTAACTCTCTGAGCGCAGTGAAATGTGGTACAGTAAATGATTTTGGAGATTGTAATGCACTGCCATCTAATTTAATTCAATTGTTTACATAACCTCAAGATGGCGGCTGTGCGAATTTTTAAAATTAAGTTTTTATTCTTGTGTCGTAATCATGCGATCGAAGTGAAAGTTTGAATAATGAAGCTAGGCAATAATTGTCCTTGAATGGTACATAACTCTATGGCCTATACATATAAAAATCCCAAATGGCGAGCTTCCGAAATATTTAGACGGTTCTCAATATCTATGAATCTTTTACAGCAACCAAACTGAATCTTTTTATGTTCATAGAGACTATGAACATATGTTCACCTATAGGACTTTGAGTAACCTGGTGAGCACAAATCCAACATGGCGGCGACGCGAAGTATACATATTTAAATGGACGTTTCTCGCGAATTAACTATCCGAGTGCCGTGAAGCGTTGCACGTTAAATGCTTATACAAATGTTGATCCACTGGCATGTAATTTATTTCAATTGTTTGCATAATCAAAGATGGCTGGTGTCCGTACTTTTAAAATCTCGTTTTTACTTCTTGTGTTCTAATCATGCGATCGAAGTTTGAATACCACACGTACACAATAATCTTAATGTAATACTGTAGTACAAAAGTAAAAATCCATTCTGGCGACCATATGAAATATTTAGGCGGTTCTCAACATCTACGAATCTGTTACAGCAATTAAACTGAAATTTTGTGTGTTCATAGAGACAATTAACATGCGCAGGATATATGAAAATAGGCTGTATAGCTCTTCACGGAACTACCTGTTTTTTCATCTTTGATAACTTTGATATTTTATATCAAGCTCAGTCTTTTTATGTATAGACGCACTATAATTTGTGTTCGATAGTTGCGTTCTCTGAACTTTTGACAATGCACTCAAATTTCTTGGAAGTAATTATTTGTAGGCTAGGTTTTACATGATGTGAAGGTTGATAATTATTTTGAACTAGCCGAAATACCCGTCCTTCGCTACGCGTCATAAATAAATTAAAATGTGAAGGTGAGAGTTAAAACAGGGGATAGGCGAGGTGCTGCGCAGAGGGAGATTAAGGATGAAACATTTTGTCCAACTACACCGCTCGGCGTTGACCGTGTTTTATAGCACAAATTTAGGTTTTACTCGCTAACCGTTGGAGATACCTTTCGGATAGAAAATGTAATTTTAAACCTTGTATATGCTATCGAAAGTTTGCTATTTCTTAGTGTTCTTCTTTTAATTTGAAATGGAAATATGAAAGTTTGAAACCAAAGCGTGTGGTGACGTCACTAAAGTGGTCGCCATCTTAAATTGTGTAAAGTATTGAAAACAAAAGTAACCTATATGTTAACCAGGTAAATCAGCTACTTCCATATAAAATTCATGTAAATCGGACCAGTGGTACTTGCGTGATTGAGTAATACACAGACACACACCATCTCATTTTTAGCCTAGCTTCGCTCGCGTCATAGTCGTGTCATATTGTTATTCAATGAAATGCAGGTTTAACCCCGTTAACAACCCTTTAGAACCTGAATATCCAAAAATCCCTCCTTAGTAGACGTTTTCAACACACAACAAACATATCCCCAAAATATCATTCTTCTAACTTTAATAGTTTTGGTTGGTCGATGAGAGTGAACATCCAAAAATCCTTCCTTAGTGGACGTTTTTCTTCCAGAATTTCACCCCTCCCCATAGGCCCTTTAGATTGCATTTATGAAAAAAACGGGCGAACACCTATTTATTTTATTTATTTATTTATTTATTTATTTATTTATTTTTAAGCTGATTGATTTCCTTCGAGTTTCAAACTCCTCGCCTATGTCGTTTAAGAGATACACGCTCCGTTAGGAATCTTTCAACCCCCACTTTTCATCCCTTTCACCTCATAATATGCACTACATCGAAAAAACATTAGACATGTGTCAGCTTTTAATGATTAGTATATATGCCAAGTATCACATCCCCAAATGACACCACACGTGAGATATTGTTATTCAATGAAATGCACGTTTACCCCCTTAACACCTCTTTAGAACCTGAATATCCCAAACTCTTTCCTTAGTGGACGTTTTCGACATACAACGAACATATTCCCAAAATTTCATGTTCCTATCTTCAATAATTTTGGCTGGGCGATGATGAGTGAGTGAGTCAGTCAGGATATTTTCTTTCATTTATTTTTGATAATTTCACCCCTCGCCATGAACCCCTTAAATTGGATTTATGAAACAAAGGGTCGAACACCTATTTACTTATTTAAAGCTGTTTTCCCCCTGAGTTTGATGAGTAAGTGAGTCAATCAGTTAGGACACTTTCTTTCCTGTTTTTTTTTTTTTTTTTTCAGAATTTCACCCCTCTCCAAGGGCCCCTTAAATTGGATTTATGAAAAACGATCGAACACCTATTTACTTGTATTTTATGCTGTTTTTCCCGCCGAATTTCAAACTTCTCGCGTATGTCGTTTCAGAGATACACGCTCCGTTAAGAATCCCTCAATCCCCAATTTTCACCCCTTTCACGTCATGATATACACCACATCGATTAACCCTTAGACATATGTCTGATTATTTTTTATGATTAGTTTTTATACCGGTACCGAATATCACATCCCCAAAGAAACAACTCATGAGACATCGTTATTCAATGAAATGCACGTTTACCGCCTTAACACCTCTTTAAAACCCGAATAAACAAAAATCATTCATTAGTTGACGTTTTCGACATACAGCGAACATATTCCCAAAATTTCGTGTTTCCAACTTTAATAGTTTTCGCTGGGCGTGATGAGTGAGTGAGTCAGACAGGACATTTTCTTTCAATTATTTTTACCAGAATTTCACCCCCTCCCCATGGGCCCCTTAAATTGGATTGATGAAAAAACGCATGAACACCTATTAACTTAGTTTTTAAGCTGTCTTTTTCCCCTGAGTGTGATGAGTGAGTTAACTAGTCAGTTAGGACACTTTCTCTACTTTTTCCCCTGAATTTCACCCCACCCCATTGGCCCCTTAAATTAACTTATGAAAAAACGGTCGAACACCGATTTACTTACTTTTTAAGCTGTTTTTTTTCCGCTGAGTTTCCAATTTCTCGTTTAAGAAATAGACCTACACGCTCCGTTAGGAATCCTTCAACCCCCCACTTTTCACCCCTTTCACCTCATAATAATACACCACATCGAAAAACCCTTAGACACATGTCTGCTTATTTTTAATGATTAGTTTATATGCCGAGTATCACATCAACAAATGAAGCCACTCGTGAGATATTGTTATTCAATGAAATGCAGGTTTATCCCCCTTAAGACCCCCTTAGAACCTGAATATCCAAAAATCCTCCCTTAGTGTACGGTTTTGACATACAACGAACATATCCCGGAAATGCCATGTTTCCAACTTCAATATTTTTGGCTGGGCGATGATGAGTGATTGAATGAGTCAGGACATTTTCTTTCAATTTTTTTTCTTCAGAATATCACCCCTCCCGATGATCCTCTTCAATTTGATTGATCAAAAAGAACTGACGAAAAGCTATTTACTTACTTTAATGCAGTTTTTCCCCCTGAGTTTGATGAGTGAGTCAGTCAGTCAATCAGTTAGGACACTTTCTTTCCTGTTTCTTCCCCCCCCCCCAGAATTTCACCCCTCCCCATGGGTCCCTTAAATTGGATTTATGAAAAAACGGTCAAACGCATATTTACTTCTTTTTATGTTGATTTTTTTTTCGCTGAGTTTCAAATTCCTCGCCTATGTCGTTTAAGAGATACACGCTCCATTAGGAATCTTTCAATCCCCACTTTTCACCCTTTTCACCTCATAATATACACCACATCGAAAAAACCTCAGACACGTGTCTTCTTAGTTTTTAGCCTATTTTCAATTTTGAAAAAATAGGCTTATGAGATCACCTTTTGTCCGTGTGTGTGTGTGTGTGTGTCTAATAAAATCTAAACGGCTGGAGCGATTTCAATGAAACTCGGATAGTTCATAGCGCTATTCCTGGCGAACTCGACCGTGCCCTTCAAATTTTGTTACGTCTCACTAATCCAACATGGCGGCTGTGCGAAATATTTCACTAGCATTCAATATCTCCGAAACTATTACCGATTTCGCCCTGAAATTGTGTACTGTGATAAAGGGCACTACTAGAAGTTCACCTATGGGACTCTCAAAAACCTGGTGACTACAAAACCAACATGGCGGCCAAGCGAAGTTGAGACTTTTAAATAGACTTTTCTCGCGATTTAACTATCCAAACTTAATGAAACTTGGTACAGCAATTGTTTATACACATTGTAATGCATTGAAGTCTAATTTAGTTCAATTGTTCACATAACCTCAAAATGGCGGCTGTGCGAAATATTTCACTGACATTCTATATCTCCGAAACTATCACAGATATCACCCTGCAATTTTGTACGGTGATAAAGGGTACTGATACAAGTTTACCTATGTATATTTCATAAACCTGTAAAGAATAAAACGAACATGGCGACCAAGCGAATTTGAAATATTTTAATAGACTTTTCTCGTGATTTAACTCTCTGAGTGCCGTGAAATGTGGTACAGTAAATGATTTTGCAGTTTGTAATGCACTGCCATCTAACTTAATTCAATTGTTTACATAACCTCAAGATGGCGGCTGTGCGAAATTTTAAAATTAAGTTTTTATTTCTTGTGTCGTAATCATGCGATCGAAGTGAAAGTTTGAATAATGAAGCTAGGCAATAATTGTCCTTGAATGGTACATAACTCTATGGCCTATACATATAACAATCCTAAATGGCGAGCTTCCGAAATATTTAGACGGTTCTCAATATCTATGAATCTTTTACAGCAACCAAACTGATTTTTTTAATGTTCATAGAGACTATGAACATATGTTCACCTATAGGACTTTGAGTAACCTGGTGAGCACAAATCCAACATGGTGGCGACGCGAAGTATAAATATTTAAATGGACGTTTCACGCGAATTAACTATCCGAGTGCCGTGAAAAGTTGCACGTTAAATGCTTATACAAATGTTGATCCAATGGTATCTAATTTATTTCAATTGTTTGCATAATCACAAGATGGCTGCTGTGCGTAATTTTAAAATCTCGTTTTTACTTCTTGTGTTCTAATCATGCGATTGAAGTTTGAATACCACACGTACACATTAATCTTAATGTAATAGTACAAAAATAAAAATCCAACCTGGCGACCATCTGAAATATTTAGACGGTTCTCAATATCTACGAATCTGTTACTGCAATTAAACTGAAATTTTGTGTGTTGATAGAGGCAATTAACATGAGCAGGATATATGAAAATAGGCTGTATAGGTCTTCACGGAACTACTTGTTAATGATGAGTTTATATGCCGTGTATCACATCCCCCAATGAAACCAATCGGGAGATATTGTTATTCAATGAAATGCAGGTTTATCCCCCTTAAGACTCCTTTAGAACCTGAATATCCGAAAATTCTTCCTTAGTAGACGGTTTTGACATACAATGAACATTTCCCCAAACTGTCATGTTTCTAACTTCAATAATTTTGGCTGGGCGATGATGAGTGAGTGAGTGAGTCAGGACATTTTCTTTCAATTTTCATTTTTTCAGAATTTCACCCCTCCCCATGAACCCCTTATATTTGATTTATGAAAAAACTGTCGAACAGCTATTTACTTACTTTAAAGCAATCTTTTCCCCCTGAGTTTGATGAGTGAGTCAGTCAGTCAATCAGTTAGGACACTTTCTTTCCTGCCCCCCCCCCCCAGAATGTCACCCCTCCCCATGGGCCCCTTAAATTGGATTTATGAAAAAACGGTCAAACACATATTTACTTATTTTTTATGCTGATTTTTTCCGCTGAGTTTCAAACACCTCGCCTATGTCGTTTAAGAGATACCCGCTCCGTTAGGAATCTTTCAATCCCCACTTTTCACCCCTTTCACCTCATAATATACACCACATCGAAAAACCCTCAGACGCGTGTCTTCTTATTTTTAATGATGAGTTTATATGCCGAGTATCACATCCCCCAATGAAACCAATCGGGAGATATTGCTATTCAATGAAATGCAGTTCTACCCCCTTAACACCCCTTTAGAACCTGAATATCCAAAAATCCTCTCTTAGTGGGCATTTACGGCCCTTGAGGAAGCCGCATACCAAATTTCATTCCAATCATGTCGGTGGTTTCCGAGATTTCATGATGAATGAATGAATGAGTGAGTGAGTGAGTGAGTGGTATTTGACCAATATATAGTACATAGTGTCAAGTCTTTGTTATGCAAAACTCGGTTGACAGTGCTGTGTGAGCAGTTGAGTAACTAACGGGATTTCAAGTAAAGATCCTCATTTTCTATACCGGTAGTGCAGAGCGCAACTCGAATCCAGTCGGCCGTGTCTCGACTTGAGCTATGTTGCCATGGAAACTATCTGCCTTGCCATTCCTTCATGAGTATATTTTATGATTTGATTAGCCTGTGCTTGAGTGCAAAAGGGCCGAAATCAGAAGAATGAGAAAGACTATCGAAAATTCATGTAGCCAGCGGTTCCTTCTGGGTCCTAAATTATGTGTATGAAAAATTTGGTTGAGATTGGTGGAACGGTGTAGATTTGTATACGGAACAGACAAACCCACCCACCCACCCACATACTTACAGACTTTCACTTTTATATATATGTTAATTTTATTAATGCAGCCAATGGCCATGTACTTTTCATTTCAGGACGGGTCAGGGAAGGGATATTGGAAGGAAATCAGCCGTGGACCTTTTGAAAGGAACCGTCCCGGCATTTACCTGGTGGTGAAAATGGGAAACCACGAAAACCATTTTCAGGACGGCCGAGGTGGGAATCGAACCCACGCTCTCCCGATGTCAGCGAGGCACGCGGTAGCGCTTTAGCGCTCTCGGCCACCGCGGCCGGTTATATATCAGATTAGGTAATTTTCTCTTGTGAAGGATCAGTAATCGTTCTGGATTCTAATGGATCAATAGTTGCTAACTTGAGTCGTTACCTAGATTCATGGTGTAGAACCAGTTCGGACATTGTGAATCCACTTGAGGGGGATGGTCCTATTTTGACTGATCGATTTCGACTTCCTATTTCATAACCACGTGTACTGTGGTACATGTAGATCATTAATAAATTAAATTAGGATTGATATCCTTGATGTTAATTCACTCTTATGAGGTCTCCTACGCAGTATATATATTGGCATGAGAATTTATGAAAGAAAATTCATTGTTTTTGACACAAATCCCAGGGTTAATTTTAAGTGGTGGCGTATACTTCGAGTAAAGTTTTGTGAGGCAATAATTTTGTAGTCCAGTGGAATATATTGACGATCCACATATGAATTGAATGTACGTCTTCGATTGACTTTCAGTCAACTCCTTTTTTGAATAAATTTGTTATTTTCTTTTAATCATGCGGTGTGAAGGTTTATAGAGCAGAAGTCGCATTAAGAGGGCCATTGCTAGGTGTTCCATGAGTTCCCCACACTCCTGAGATGATTTATTTAATGATTCTCGTGTTCTACCAGCAGTTTTCTTTGATGCTCTGGTTTTGCTTAATGCCACCTCTGTTAGGAATACTTCCACCCTATTACTTCCTTCACTTGTTGGTAGGATCTGGTTTCTTTTTTTTCTGCCGGGGGTTTTAAGGTCCTGCGATCCAGCTACCATCGAGGGATTCCAACAGTTAAAGGGTAGATAATTTCGGGTACAGTACTGTACCATTATTCTCACATCCGAATGACAAGTATTTCGGCGCGAAGTTTATTTTGAAGTTCTGTACAACTCGCGACTGCTAGGCGAGATGAGCGCAGCGCACGAGTGGAGATTACGGTATTTTCCGATCCACAGCGGGGAGACCTGAGGCTGGGATTCGGCTATGACGCGATAAGCACATGGCGAGTATTGACCAGTTTATTGACCGACCGCCAGGACACCATTTTAAGATGTATAAGAAGAAATGAGAATAATATACATGCTTTGTAGCATTGTGGATGATGAATTAACTTAGCATGATATATATTTCGATATATTTTCATGTTAAAATACCTTTTTGATATATATAAATGATGAACTACATTCATCAATGAAATGATCGCTCGATCAAGACTAGCAAGTGTGGTGGGGGTATGGAAATCGAGAAACCCTACGCGCACAGGAGAAGACAGATTATTTCCAGTCTGTGAGGTAGTCACATCTCCCCAAGATATATTATAACGCGTTTCGAAAAGTGTAAGTTCGGCGCGACAGTGCACGTTACTCGATAAATCTAGCCGAGTTTAGTGACGAAAAACTCTGACCTTTTCGTCCAAGTGGACTTGTGAAGCCACTCATACAAGAAGGGAACTTGTATGCACTTTTGTAGGCAAGTCATATGCTTATTCTACGTATGGACTTGAGCTATGCAGCATTTACTAAGAACATTGTGAGGAACTCTAGCACATTATATCAAGCTACAATTCACAGCAGTGAACCATTGTTTGAAAGAATGCTATGCATACTGACCTCTACAACTTATTCAATGCAGTATTGATTAACGAACTTTGAACATTATTCCTCGTTTGTATTCGACACGTTTTCTAACAGGATGTCGAGAGGAACAGTTCTTATGCACTTTATTGTGATCGCTATGGCGGGTTAAACACGTTAACATGAGTACTGCAATGCCTGCAGAGTATCGAACTTTTCAGTGAAAGCCGATAATGCTATACGCTTACTATCGGGCCACCAGTGCACAGCTGCTTAGTGTCGAGAATGATAATTCTTTGTGGTGGTAATGCGTGGGTGTTAAATAACATTTCGGTTCGATATGAACATCGCTATGCTACGATGCAACAGACATTGGCCTGGATGGAGTTGGAATTCTGATGGAAGGGTAGCTGACCGTTCGTCCACGATGGATGATATCCTGTTAACCAGTGGGAACCAGTGAATTGGAGACAGGAGTTCAGAGGTTCGATTCCCATTGACCAGGGGAGTCCAGACTATCGCTACGATTGAGGGAAGTCATGATATGAAAGGCATATCAATGCTTTATTTTGATCTTCAGAATTCAACAAGGTACAGACAAACCAGTCCAGTCTATCGTAGTAGAGTGTAGACATTCCAATGTTAGTTTTGCTGTCATTTTTATTTCTTGTATTTATTTGTAGTATGTCGAAGTATAATGTCTAGGCATGACGTTCTAATCATGACTGGTCTTATGCTCGACAAGGTTTTTATTCCGATAAGGAATGCAACCATTTTCACTATGTATTTGTAAGTTAGTTTGATTCAGTAATATTAACAGTAAATTTTAATTAAATTTAAATGAAGCTTCTTTAGTGCAGTGAAGAGGAATTCGTAGTAAACGACAGTGGTAATTCGTGTTTAGTAGTGTGGTGAACACTTACATATGTCTATTTCGACATTTTTTCGCTAATGTAGACTCAGGGGCGAGGTACATGTATCACTGATCTTAAAATAAGTTCGACATTCGAGTGATTTTCTTCGCATGTTAATGCTGATTTTTATAGCAAGTTATCGGCTTTTTTGAAGCATTGCTAATAGAGAAGTTTGATCCTTCGCTTCTGCTAGGAACCATTCTCTGTGCTTTTGAAGGATAGAGACCTGTATAGTTTTCTAACCGGTCAATTGTGCTAATTACTATGATTACCATGATCAGAGGTGTAGAGGCTTTACTCGTTTTCTGGAATTTGTTTGAGCAGGGGTGTACCGAACTTTGGCTGGATAAACTTTTTCTTCGATGATGCAAGTATAGATTTTGATTCATGATAGCCATGATAGTGAAGGCTTATTTGAGAACCATGTTAGATGGAATTGATAATCATTAAAATAATAGTCAGTTGACTTATGATGATCCTGAAACAACATTCACTTTTTAAATCAGCGTATATTCCAGTTTTGATAAACGTGAAGGCACGTTTGATAATGCAATTATTTCTGTAATTATATTTTTGAAAGCATAGATGTTTAAATTCAGTGGAATTATTGAATTATTGAAAGAAACCTATCTCTATAATTGGAAGTAAATGTAATGGCTTTGTATAAATTCTAACAACGATAGCCAAATGTAATGAGAATAATAATAATAAGCCGAAAATTAATAATAGTCAAGAAATTCATCGTTCACCAGTGAAGGTGTCGAGTAGATGTAATTGTCTATTCTAAAGACATATAAATAGTTGAATAAGTACTCAAGGTAGTACATGTGTATAATGATAGAGCCGTATGGAGGCATTGGTAATGAAATATATATTCAAGTGAATATTAAGTGGTTTTCCACGGAATGTAGTCCATGATGACTGATACTTTGATGTCAGGTGCAACTTGACTGACTTTCAGATTAAATTAAGCGAAATTTAAAGGCTTATTTCTGTTGTGTAGAATCATGCAGTTCATGACATGATAGATCAAACTATTTGTTGAAGGATATTCATAATCCTTATCCTGGATTTAAATGCATTGCTGACAGAGGATTTTTACAGTTATCCTAAGTCAGTCCATTCTGGAATTTACAGCTGATATTGAAGTAATGTTTTCCTCCACTTAGCTTTATTGCTCGGTCGGAGAGGCCAAACTTAATCAATTTAAACTTATGAAATGACTTAAGAATATAATACTAATAGGAGATTGTTGAAACTGACTACTTGTGAATAGAAGTACAGACACACTGGGAGTGTGCCACATTCACTGTATATAACAGTATAGTTTGTACAAAAGGGTATTTTGAACACGTAGGCAGAGAAGAGCCTACATAATTGTGGAATCTTTTACTATGATGATCCAGTGGGATCTATATTCATCATATTAGGATCATGGATAATAAGGAATTTAATCTACTTTGTTAAATATTTTGGAATGCGAATTTAACAGTGATGACTGTGCATTGCATTCATACGTCGTGGATGTCAACTTCCACTTGAAGTTGAATTGTTTCTTTTGTTATTTGGTATAGCATCTTTCTGATATATACTACCTTTTTGAATTTTGGATAGTTTCCTTTTAATTCTACACGTGTGATGTTTTATAGACGTGATAACAGGCCACGTTAAAGAAACCATTGCGGGTATTTCGGAGTTTTCCACGGTCCAGGGATTAAGTTTTTACGTAGTTTTCGTGTTCTCATGAGCATTTTTTTTTGCTTGTTGTCATGGTTTTTCTTAACGTCTCCTCATTTAGGTAATCCTATGCCCCATTATCCTCGTCCCTTGTTGGTAGAATCTGGGGGTTTTCAAGCCGGGGTTTCAGGTTCTATGATCCAGTTACCATCGCGCGATTCCAATAAGCTGACGTTAGGTATTTCGGGTACAGTACCATCCCGCCATTTGCCCGAAGACGAAGTGGGAAACCACGGAAAACCACTTCGAGGATGGCTGGGATGGGAATCGAACCCTCTCTACTCATTTGGACCACCCAAGGCTAAGTAGACCCCGTTCCAGTCCTCATGCCACTTTTCAAATTTCGTCGCAGAGCCGGGATTCGAACCCAGGACCTCCGGGGTGGCAGCTAACAATGCTAACCGCTACGCTACGGAGGACTTAAAACACTACGGTACCTTAATCGCCAGCAACTGATAATGATTATCATGATTGAAGGCACTCGAACATTAATGAGCTACTAGTAGTACAAGTCACCAAACTTGTGCTATTGTGGTGACTGTAGTAGAACATTCATTCTTTATTGACTCAGACCAGATGACTCTTGCAGCAATACAAGATGTTAAATTAACTCGAATAATATTGAAGACACTACTATGTGTTTTAGAAAGAGGCACACACTTGTAGTGGTCACTTGATAAGACTGACGGGTGTTCAAGAACGACTTCAAAATATCTTCATATATAGCTATCTTGCTTACCTGAGCCTTTGGCGCAGAGGTTCGCGCGTTGGACATCTAATCCAAAGGTCATGGGTTCGATCCCCACAAGGGATAATAATATTTTATTATGCCCTTTTCAATCACGTAATTCATCCAGTGCCAATTCGATTACACAACGAAGAGCTTTGCAGGTGATACTGTACTTGAACCGTTACGGTACCTTAATCGCCAGCAGGGCCGGCGAGAGGCCGGTGTAGGGGGTGCTACAGCACCAGGGCCCGGCCCGGGCCCAATGATGTAATGTAAATTTTTGTGGTTGGTACAGAATTTTAGGCCTACATCATCCAGTTCCATCAGTGAAACTGGAAATGTGTGTGGCTATTAAATTAACTTGATTCATTATTGATACTATACAAATCACAAAACAAACTTAAGTTGCAAGCTTACTGTTTGAAAAATTGGTGTTGGCAATGCTGCACAACAATCTATGAAGCGCGTGCGAGGAAGGGTTTTACCCGCTGTCCCCGCACTGGCCACACTGTACTGCGCAAATAATGCTTTCTCATCCACTGTCAGTCGATTGTCTAATCCAATAATAATACGTTGAGTTAGTGATTCGCCACGGTTTGTTTGATTTGTATACGTCAGTTTTAATGGTGTCGGTGTGTAATATTGTTCGATTACGGATTACAATTTAGAATGCGTATTGTGTGTTTTTAGTGAAACTTACTTTGAGTGGCAATTACAGACACAAATCAGGTGCTCAAAACAGGAAGGAAAGAGAAGACAGGGATTTGATGGAAAGAGCATCAAAGAAAGGCCAGCTATCGCTTGGACAGTTTTTAAAATGTCCTCCTTCATCATCGTCAGTTATAGAAAAAGGTAATATTACTAATGGCCCACCGATAGTAATAGTTATTAAGTAGATGTTTTACCTACAAATAAACAACAAAATGAAATCGAATAAACAAGGAAGAACCAGTTCCCATCACTGAAAAAGGGACTCCTAGTCCTATCCAGTCTGTGTCGCCTACGAATATTGAATCTATCAAAGGACCACCAGACAAATATGTTGATGTAGGTGACCCTGCTTTCGATAGCAGCCGAGACTCAAAATACCCTCAAGTTCCTTTGCCTGAACAATATCCTGTGGATTCGGTAGGCCATTCCGTTCCCGTGTTGGCCTTCCGAAAGAAACTTACAAATGATGAACTGATTAGGCTACTCGTGATTGGCTTGTTTGGAGCAAGGTTAAGAAAGCGTTTTACTGTTTACCTTGCAGAATATTCAGTACGTTGCCCCAGCTAAAACTATCTTCGTTCGCTCTTTCGAAAGGATATTCTGCGGAAAAAGGCTGGAGAAACTCTTCAATAATGTGCCAGTAGTGTATTCTTAGGAATACACGTTCAGTCAGAGTCAGCTCTTGCTGCTCTTTGTTTGATCTATTTTATTTAATTTCTTTCTTCGCAGACACCAACAGTGATACCTTTCTTTCTTTTTCTCTTTGAGCAGGAATTTATTTTGTCTTTGAGTCTGTTCTAGATGTGTATCTTCCATGGAGAACCTAGCGGCATCTTGCAGCAAACCACTGAAGTTCTTCAATCTCTCTCTGCTTAAGAGGACTTCCTCACCAATCCACCAGGCTTCCTCCTTGTTGCCAGCTAACATCTCTTTGAAGACACTGCTCAATGAAGAAAAATTATTTTTAAAAGTGTTTTTTCTTTTTGTCATGTTTCCCCTTCAGACATATATTCTCTTGTCTTTTATCCCCTCTCCCTCGTTCTCCCCGGTCCCTTCGCGCACCGTTCAGCTCTCGCACTAATTCTAGTCCGGTCGTCAAGTGTACAGTGTAGAGCCCTCCCAAGGGCCAGTCTCCTGTCTTCATGAGACATTTTTAAAATAGAAGCCATGTCTACTTTTTAAAGCTAACGGTCACGAGGAACCATCGCCTGATCTTCATGAAAAAGCTAAGTACAAATCTTCAATGATTTTAGACTCATTTTAATGATTTTAAAATGCCAAACGCTTTTAATATAATTTTATAGACAGTGTGTGTTGTACCCGTTCGTCCTGGGGATGCGATGACCCATCTGCTATAACATCGCATTCCTGGAGTTCCAGGACAGAGCGGAGTTAAATGAACCTCTAGTCAAATAAGGAATGTGTCGGAAATTCAGCTGAGTTATCGAAAAAGCAGTGGGTAACACGAGACAAAGTATCTCTAGGGTCGTTACGGGCTTAAGTTTAATAGAAATAATGCTAATATAAATGGGCGCCATCAACTGAATTCCTAGCAAACCACTTCCTTTCCGGTTAAGCCTTACTCAAGACAAGGAAAGAAAAAGGAAAATCACACCATCATCAGATCACAACTAAGATAAAAACAAATTTATTTCACTTTGATAGTCAGACAGACATTTTAAATATACCTCCTACCTGAGAGTATGGTCGAATGCCAACGTTAAATTGTCATTGTCCAAAAATCGAACCATCTCCTTTCTAATCAAAAAGATTTCATCCACATAAAACAGAAAAACCTCTAAAGTTCTCTTGGGTTCTCAGGATCACTGTAGCACTATGTCTTTAGTCACTGACATTTGTGAAACCTGAGACCTAATTTCTCTTTAATTTAACATCATGAATGTGGATTTGAAAAAGTTATTAATCTGTCTAAACATACACATATTATAATCACATATATTAAACATCACGTAATTTATGGCTTGCATGGCATAATTTAAATGTTGAACATGTTAGTCAAATGCTCCTAAACATCGAATAATTAATTTACACTATTTACATTGTCATTCATAATTACTTGTTTGTGAATTATAGAAAATTCAATGCTCATTGGTCATCGTTATCATCATCATCATTAAATATTTCTCACATTAATTCTTATCTCAAAATTCTACATATTCCTGTCAGAATCATTAATTCATCACCATTACATCATTTAAATCCTCAATTCAAGTTGCAATTCCTTTAATTCATCTTTCAATTAAATTTATTTAATTCCATATAAATTCATTAATCATCAGCTTCTTTAGTTAATTATCACCTTCTAATTCAGTTATTCATCATCATTACAATCGTCTATTAATTTATTTAAATCAGTTTAATTTATCCAATCTTCAATTCATCCATTTATTTAATTCGTTGATTTATTCCAAAATTTAATTTATCAAATTATTTAAATTTTATTCTTCTGGTTATTTAGATTTTTATTATCTCATCTAGTCATTCTGATTTTTATTTCATTAGGTCAGATCGTTAATATGCTTGACTTTCAGATTATTATTTCATTAATTATTATTCTCAGAAAATCTTGTATTATCAACTTCATTTATTTGTTTTATTTCCTAACAAATTGTTTAATATGGGTTATAGAACGTTGTCTTACAGTATTATTGCTTCCAAGTTATATCTCGTATTTAATTTATCATGCCAAAAAATATTATTGCCTTCACGACATCACGTTGGATCTAACTATCCACAACGACATTATATTTCCTCAATTCTTCAAATATCACATTTGAATACAACAATCATTCCACAAAACTCCATAAATATTCAGCACATACAGCATGAATCTCAACAAATACGCTAGACTGGGTACGACGACCTCATGTCTGCTTCAAAATACATTAGCAACGTTGCTACTATCACATGGCAACTTCCACAAAATGCCTACCACAAACTTCACTTAACCATGTTGCATGATCTACAAAAAATATATAACTGGCTTCAAATTATCAACGCACACAATCTCCAATAACTGTAATTACTCTGATCACATCTAGACAACTTCTTAAACAATTGGAAAAAATATTTTACCTTAGTAATTCAAGATCTGCTTTCAAATAGCATAAATTCTCTTACTATTCTCATAATTCACATCGCAGAAAAACACCAATGTGCTATAATCTCTCATATCAAAATCTGCAATACTGATCTGCCTTAAAATAATTCTGACCATTAATGATTCATCTTACAAGATTCAATTACTTTAAATCCTTCTCAAAGGTATCAAACACAATTATAAAAATCATCAAAAGCATCAGCTGTACCAGCTGTTAAACTGAAATTACTCTCAAAAGAGTATAGCAACAAAATATTGGATTGGCAAACAAGAATTACTAAACGCAATCCAGCTGACATTTATCGTTACTTTATTTAACAAAATTTCGACTGATATGTGACTAGTAGTTCCTTGTTTGATTCACTTACAATCTCATGTACACTCGGATGATAAAAATGAGTCCCTCTATGGCAAGTAAGATGAGTAACCACCGTACAGTCATATAAATACGAAAGACCTCGCCCCGTCGACTAAGATGATAGTGCCCTAAACGATGGGTAAGATGAGTAGCCACCATACAATCGTATAAATACGAAAGACCCCATCTCGTAGACTATATGAGTGAATGTACCAGATAGGAATCAACAAGTTTCTAGTTGTCATATAAAAGCGATATTCATTCACTAAAGTGAATAACTTCTTAATATCTCCAAACAATCCAATGGAAAAAATCCCTACTGATGAATAATACACACTCGCTAGTATGCAATGAACTGACGAAGTAATTTTAGATAATCAATTGCAGATCACGAGTTCGAAATACTCGTTACACAAAAAAAAACTATTCATGAAAAATATCCTTGCTGGAAAAATGTCTAAAAGACCAAACATCTGCTTAATAAAGCCAACCAATGGTGAGAATTTCGTATAATGATGCCTGCCATATCATATGGTCACGCCATATTCTAGCAAAAATTCGAAGCATATAAAGTCAAACCATGTCTAAATAATCGTATCACTCCTATTAGAAAAATATACATGTGTGCCCAGTATTCATGAAAATAATCGTATCAGGTAGTTATAACTCTTACAGTACCTTCTCATAATCAGCTGTTATTAAATTTCCAAGATCGTCGATTTTCCCTATATAATGAATTTCTCGAAAGATCGGCGTGAATATCATTCCATCCATGAAATGACGATTGCTTTCGAAATCCCAAGTGAATCAGCTGGTGGACCTCCTCTCGTCAGGAATCGAATCCATCGCTCTGCGGTGCCATCGTGTCTCTGTCTGCGTTTACTCTGACATGATGAACTTCTGATTATCCATAGCGGATATTGTCCAAATCCTCTCGAAAAAGTTCATGGAAACAGCGGACCCCCTATTCCTCTTCTACGTTACGCCACTGTTCCATTAAATGTTCAATTTGAGTATTGAAAGTTCAATCTCCAATAACTGCTAAGTCTCACTTTCGTAAAATAAAATTTTACATGAGAGTGTCTAAGTTTATGAAACACCCTGTAGTTGTGTTCATACTCGGTAATTTATCGAACTGCATAAGAAATAAATTTCATTAATGCACGAGCTAATGTTCATCAGTGCATATGCTTACGACATTCCGTTTGCTTGAAATTGTTAAAGTTACTTGGAATGCGTTATGAAAAGCATAGTCGTAATGTTATTCAGAAAAACTGTGTTCAGACTGCGTTGAAATGCAGCTTAGAATAAAGTCTCCAACTACTTGCAATGCTGTCCTAACATATCCCGGCCGTCTATGCTCGCTTGCTCGGCAAGTCCGCCTGGATCAATGACCTGCTTGTCGTTCGCTGCTCGGCGATGTTGAAACTGTCGCCTACACTTTGCCGTGACAGTTTCGGTTCGCTACGCGACCTTCACCATGCGTTTGGCTTGCGCTACTGAGCTCGATCCGGCTTGCTCGGCTGACAGAGCTCCACTGAATGTGTTCGCACTGTCTTCTTCCTTATCTGCTTGGCGCAGACACGTGGCGTTCACCCCACCACTGTGCTCTCGCGTCACAATTATAGTCTCGAACCCTCATCCTCTCGGCTATTCCGTTATAAAATAACTTAAGGGTTATCTGACTTCCTTAAAATTATTTCCACATATAATGCATGTTATATCTTCTCTTCTGAGATGTTTAAATACCATATTCCACACATATCTTAATAAAGCTTCACATTTCTATCCATAATTCCATCTTCTTACAGACGTCAGTGCCTTCTTGATCCTAGACCTACTACGTCATCTTGACATTCCTCTTGACTCGATCTGTGCGCTATCTTTTCCTAACTCTTCCCAAAACCTCAACTACGGCTTAATGTCTGCTGGCGTAGCCGATAGCCTAAACTAGGTATCGGGTACAGTGTAATTGCTCACTATTGAGCAATAACCGTCTTCGTGGGATTTCCTTTGTCAGGCTTAAGCTATCTAAGATGGCTTTATAACATAAATCCAGTATTTCTTGTACGAAATAAATGGGAATACCTTCTTACAACGTGGGATTTAATTTAAAATTAACCGCTGTCTATAAACTTAGCTTTTTCCACCGTGTGAACTTTCTTGCCCTGTTTAACTGTCATCATATTTCTGGAACTTTCTACATGAACCAATCTTTCTAACAGTCAAGCAATCTAGTATTTCCCGCACCAAACAAGGGAATACTTTTCCTCACCGAGGGATTCATGTTACATTAACTGCCATTAAAAACTTAATTTGTTTTCCACCGTGGGAACTTTACCGCATCATTCAACTGCAAACCACAAACTTTCCAACGCAATAAACTTATTCAAACTCAAATTAAACTAAGTGTTCTCCATAACTGCAATAACTTTTTCTTGTTCTACGAACTTACATACACTACAATAGTGAAGTTTTTCAACTTATCAACAAACTATCAGTGCTTTGAATTTGTGTGTGCTAACTAGCTTTCGCACCGCGTTCGATGAGAGCAATAATTCTGGCCAGGACGTTATCCTAAAGTTCCTAACCCCACTTCCCAAATACCCTTTACTAACAAAATTTAAGTTAAAACCTTTATCTATCTAAAACACAAAGGGGCCTCGCTTATAATTAAGCGCCCTCCTAACTTTGTTCCATTTCTCATATAGTCATTCTGAGTAAACATGTGGCTAGTCCACATTTTAATATGTATTGTTCCGCCCTTATAAAACTAGGGAATTGTACTTTTTCCAATTATAAAAGAGTTAGCTAATTGTGTAATCCAGGCTTCACAAAAGGTGACCTGCCCTATTAGAGTTTAAAATCTCCTAAGTTCTGTGTAAATATGAGTAGTTCTAGAAACTACTTTTTAATCTTTTTTTTTCTCTCCAGGCTTCGTTAATACGACCTGTACATTTTTTGTGTGTGTCACATCTAGTAATTTCTGTTTAAAAATAGCGGTGACCTCTGCTTGTAATTCTACTATTTCCTCCTGTTGCGATCAGGAATCTAATCTATTTGTTTATAGCCTTTTCTCCTGTCTAAAAGGTATTCTACTCCTTTGATTTTCATTTAATAAAATGTTGAATTGAATTTCAATCTTATAATCAACCCAAAAGGTTCAAAACCTTTTCTATATAAGCTTGTCAAAAAAAAACCTTTGTTAGTAGTTTGTTCTAATTGGGGTCTCAGACTTCCACTTTGTAAACCAATTATTCTAGCTTAAAATAGCTACGTTGTTACCTTAATCACAAAATAAGATTTAACTTCATTCTTTGTTATTAATGTTCAGAGTTTACTAACTGTTAAATAAAAAATATATTATTTTCCGTTTTATCTCTCTCGCTAGAATTACGGTCAGGCAGGACCTTCTCTTCTCTGATTCTTCCCCTAATCTAAATTTGATTTACGAAAAGATAATAATCTCAGCATCAGTAAAACCGTTACCACTTGTTGCATTCGAAACAAAATTTCAAAAAACAACGTTTTCAAAGTTTCTCTTAGCTGTTAAAGCTAATCCTAGCAAACCATCAAGGCACGTATAGCTAGTTCCGCAAGCTTCCTACTTGTAGAAATTTTCTCTCTAACTTATGGTTTGCCAAAATCTTAATTTTGTTTAAATTTGGTCTGAGGTTTTCCTCTGTTCTAAACTTTTAGCCGGCATCCTGCTGGGTAAAAGCTTAGCCTATCTTCAGTGCAACAATTGGTATTCTTGTAGGATTTTTACAAAAAACAGTAAAAATATTGCTAAAAGCACTAAAGTTGCTTTATTTCTTCCCGCTTTGGGGGCATTCGGCCGTTCAGTCGGAGATCCAACAGTGCCCAACAATAAAATATATCACGGCAAATTCAAATTATTCCCACCTTTCAAAATACTCAGTAAAATCATACCCTTTTGAAGGGAAAGATAGTAAATCTTTTTCCTTTGGCATACCTTGTCTTGCCAGAGTACCACCCATCCCCATAGGACCGGAATACCGGCTCGGGAGGGTAAGAGCACTCACCGAGCGCTTGCAGGCAACCTCAATTCATGCTGCTCTCTCCGCTTGCCTTGAACAGGTCCCCTCTAGAGTTAGGTGTCTCATAGGTCTTGCGCAGCGAAATTCCTCTTTATATCTACATTTACTTAAAACTTAGTGTTGGTTCTCATCCTATCTGCCAATTCTTGTCTCTACTTCTAAACCCACCTCCTGTTTTCTCTCATCATCTTCCCTTAGGTAGTGTTAATCCTCAGCAAAAACCTACCAGTCAGAACATGAGAATAGTTCCAGTCATAAAATCTGCAATGTTGAGTGGAAGTCAGAGGTGATCAAATCAAAAAAAATAATTATAAATCGCTATCGGACTTAATCTTTCACTCCATTCATGAAGAAAAGGACAAGTGGCTTCATAATTTCACTTTATTCCTAGCTGAAAGAGGACTTGCTTTTCGGGGTAGTATTGGTAAAGTCGGGAACCCCTCAATTGGGAATTTGTTTGGGGGAATTTTAGAACTGCAGGCCAATTATGATCCAGTTTTGAATGAATATTAAAATAGATTCCGCTCGTTTCAATAGAAGGGAGAAAGAATGCAAGTGAATTATCTGTCTCATGATATACAAAATGAGTTTATTACTCTTTGCGCTGCCCAAGTTAGGAAGAAAATGTTAGAAGAAAGAGAAATGGCAAAATACTATGCCATAATAGTTTATGCAACACCAGATTCTGCACATGTTGAACAGACTGCGTTTCTTTTAAGATACGTTTATTTGACTGAAAATGAAAATCAGCCTTACCAAGTCGAAGAATGGCTACTTTGCTTTACCGACTGTACCACAAAGAGTAGAGAAGCCATTGCAGAGCTTATTTTAGTTAAGCTAAAGGAGTTGGACATCCCATTAAAAGACTGTAGGGATCAAGGCTACGACAATGGGAGTAACATGAAAGGCGCGTACAAAGGAGCTCAGGCAAGAATTCTGTCTGCTAACAGTGAAGCAGTTTACTCTGCTTGCACTTGTCATTCCTTGAATCTGTGTGGAGAACAAGCAGCAGACTGCTGTGTGGCTTCAGTAACAATCTTTGGAGATGTTCAAAAGTTGTTTAACATATTTAGCTGGCGACTTCGGTGGCGTAGTTGGTAGCATGCTGAGCTTCTATGGCCAAGATCGTAGGTTCAAACCCGGCTGAAGTCGTTGGATTTTTTAAGAGCGTTAAGAATCCCTCAGTATGCATTCCTTCGGAGGGGAAGTAAAGCTGGCGGTCCCATGTCATAGATTAATGGCATGTTAAAGAACCTTCCACTAATTACACCTGTGTGAAGCTAAATTAGGTTAAAATGTAAACAATGCTCAGATTCCTACGTCCGTCGCCAGGAGCCGACTGCGGTGGCGTCTAGTAGCCAAGTTCTGATCTAGTAGTTGTTGACGGTGGCGTTTGGCGGCAAAAGTAGGAACTACTTCAAAAATGCAAAGTCTGCAGTCCTTACTTACAGAAACACACACTAATACAGTCATCACAATTAACACCGGTTATCAAACGGAATCTACACACACCCAAAGTACACGGGGTTACATGACCGCGTTGTCGCAGCCCCTAAACTGAGGAACCAACCAACCAACATATTTAGCTCTAGTCCCCAAAGATGGGAAATTTTGAAAGGAAAGATACCAAGCTCCCTTCACTCGTTGTCGAAGACACGCTAGTCTGCTAGAGTAGACAGCGTTAAACCAGTCGCATCTCACCTTCCAGGGATAATAGAAGCACTGGAGTCATTGACTGAACAGAGCCTAACTTCTGAATGTAGTCGAGACCTTAAGGGATTGAAAACATATTTGAAAACCGTCAACTGGCTTCTTCTTGCATCTATTTGGTTCAAGGTACGAATACATCATATATACTATATATTCATTATTCATTATATACCATATATTCGTTTAGAAAAGAGGCGTGTAGCTACGGTAGTCAAAAATACCTGCGGGATAAATGGTCTTAACTACCAAAGAAAATATTATTTATTTTCCTGGTAAAATAGTATTCCTTTGACCCACAAAGGTATTTCAAGCCACATAAAAAATCATAAAAACAAACACCTGTCACAAAAATACTTACTACAGTAGAAACTCGTTAAGTCGGCCCTCTTTAACGCACCAGTCTGCGTAACCTGGACTGGGTTTAGTTGCTTTTATTTTTTGTTGTACCATTTACTACTCAGTTAATGTCCCTTGAATCGGTCAACTGGCAGTGCGAGTGGACCAGCTTTGTTTGACGGGGCAGTACTGCACTCACTATCGTGACTGCGTAGACGATGAGTCATCGCCCATCCCCCCACCCCCGTGCCAATAGAATGAACCTGTTGTATTCAATCACACCGCATCAACATTAGACCAGCTGATGAGTGAGAGCGCGCAGTGCTATCACTCTGCTAACTACCACGCACCCTAATAAGTTGGTAATCAGTTGACAGATTTATTAGGTTTTAAAAGTGAATTGCACAAAAAGCAATTTAGTAGTTCATAAACTTCAATAAATAATCTATACATGTATAATAATAAGGACAAATATTTTTGAATTATTATCAAAAATTGTTTTCAGGCCATGAGGGGGGCCTTAAGCCCCCTAAGCTTCCCCGTGGGTGCGCCAATGATTAGCCATAATAAATGACTTTTTCAAAAAAAACTCATATCCTGTATTAAATATTTTTGTAATTTTAAATTATAACGATACCGGTTTCAATTAAAAGAACATTGTCAGATGTTAACAAATAATAAGCGTTAGCGAAGGTCTCGTTTTTGTTATAGTTAAGTGCAATAATCTTCCGTGCAGTTACAGTATTGTGCCCATTTAGACCGGAGTCCGCACGACCACATATGCATTTTACCAAGAATCAGTCAGCACGAGAGTCAAAATATCCCGGGGCGCCAGATGGGTTAAAGCTAATCGCAAAAACGACATCAAATGAAAAAAATGCTTTACTGATTTTTGGCTCAATGCAACAATAAGGATAGAAGGAGATTCAACTGGGCATAGCACATCATGTAAAATTATCTCATTTTATTTTGAATTTAAAATTGACTGCAAAATAAGATAATCAAAGCGTCATCATTCACGTGTGGCGACCCACATTACTATTTACACAATGTACAGAAATTTTCCAACACATTGGACAATTATCTTTTGAAACACAAGTCTGATTATCAGTCCTGTAGACTGTGTTCCAAAACTATATCCATTATTTATGATTAAATCCAGTTCAAATTTAATTGTCTCTACTGGAAATACCGTAGTTCACTGGTTGAATTTTTACATAATATTATCACTCGTAGAATAATTGTTCGTAGAATTTTTAACTTTCACTTATTTTTCCAGTTTCAAAAAAATATTGTCAAAAAATATTATTATCTTTGAATCAACACAAATTATGTACACATATTAATAACAACATCTGAAAAGTATTTGACCATTGAGCATAGCATCGAAGAACTGTGCGAAGCACAACAAAATTAATTGTTCTTCTGACATTAAACGTTTCGAGAAGTGACTCGATTATGAACTTCAAGTTCCTAACAAAATATATGATTTCTGAATCATCAACTTGATCAATAAATTGTTGGACCATTCAACTCTTCGATTCTTCACTTGGAATCATCATTAAGAAAGATATTTATATTTGTGGCCATTTTTAGTAACTTTCACAACTTGCAATTCTTTGACAGAATGCGGAAATAAGAATTGTAGCTTCATAATAAATTCATTTAGTTCATGGCACTAGGATTGAAAACATCCTTCAAATTATTCGTGGTTATAGAATTATTTTTAATTGGCAGTGGCCCATTCTATTATTTGTGTAAGAACACAACATTCCAACAACAACGGCAAAGGTCTTCCTCTGAAGAAGAATAAAATACTATCATGACAAAACCGGGTTCTAGCAAAATCAAAGTTTAAATGGAATCCGTAAACAAGGTTGAAAAAAGAACTGATGGTTTTTAAGAAATAACCTTTGGGTCATTCATACGACGCAATGTGTAGTTCCAATACTCCTTCTTTAACACTGAGTCATCGAACCTGCTATTTGATTGATGCTCAAATAAAAACCTCCTCATTCCTGCGACATAAACATGCGCACCTGGGAATGGCATTTCAACTACTCCACACACATAAATTTTCTTCCCAAAATTTATACAATAAATCAAGCCTCTGCTTGTTATCAACACTGGAAGATTAATAAACTTACAAGTTTATTTTATTTTACCATTCAGTTCAACCCGTGAAGTTACCATACTTATGATAATCTTTATTTCACTTTCGAATGTGTATTTACGTCATGATTTTATATAAATACAAAAATATCCTAATTGATACAAATATCATTTGCTTCCCGTTTCATGCCTCTCCGAGTTATCTGAAAAATATACTTTGCTCATTGCAAATATTAACTGTTCAACCAGAACTGTAATGTTGGTTGAATGCGGGCTTGCGCTAACCACTCTCCTTCGGAAAATCACCTGTTCCAAACTAGAAATGATTAAACTACTTCATAGGCTCTCTCTCAATAAATGTGATTATTAGAAAATATAAGATCCAAGAATTATTTAGAAAAGTTATGAAAATCATTATTATTATTATTAGTGGATTATTATTATTATTATTATTAGTTATATTATTTTAAATGTGTTTAATTATTATTTCATTATGTGAGAATCCACATGTTCGATTCTTCGAATATGGATAAAATATCCATCTCTCAACAAAAATAATTATTAACTTTTACAGTTACATCGGCTGATTACCGTGATTTTCGAAAAATATGAAACATTCAAATAAATGCTCGTTCTGCTCGGTCATCGATCCTAAACTGTTCTGAGTGCTGAAAATACTCAGAATAACTCTAATATGTCTTCCGTAAATCATTGCAAGATTTAAATACGAAGAAAAACAAATGTGTTGGTCATCTGCAGAAAAATAAGTTTGTTCCAATTAGCTAGGCATAATATAAAGTCAAAAGTAGCTTACATTTCTCGTTGGTCTTGAAGCGTAGTGAACCTGGTCTGTACCAGATTTATCCAGATACATGCCCTATCGGACACGCACGTCTAATCCTTGTATCGGCCGCCATTATATACCCACAATCTGTCTAACACGACATAGTGGAGATATTTCTTGTAGTTTGAAGTAACTGCTGATCCATTTTAATGTTGACTTCTATTAAAGCCATAGCATTTCGCTTAAATGGGGTCAGATCTAAGTGATCTATTCTCAAATATGTCAGTTGTATCATAACTCACGGTAATCTTTTCAGTACAAGAAAACACTGACAGTCTAAACCAATCAACGGCTGTTCTGAAGATCGTTCCCTGGGCATGGCTTATCACCATCTATCATGCGCGAAGCAACATATAGTTTCCCTTTGTCGGCTAATGAACAACACCGTGGTAGACTGGCCTTCAATTTACTGAAAGATCGGAGTGGTTATCAAGTTACAATTATGAAACTGACTAAATTGGACTAAAATATCCAAGTATTGAATGATTATTACTGGACTGTGACAAAGTACTTTCTAGACAAAGTCTAGCATATGTCCATGTAGAAATAAAATATTTCACCAGTGTCCGTAGAAAAATAACAATCACTTTAGTGATTCTCTCTTGCCGGAAACTTACTAAGTTCCACATGTATCGCAGCACTTTTTGTGACTATCACAATTTGAAGATATCTTCTGCGTAGATCCGGCAACCATGTGCCTTGGCTCAACGTGGCAGCACCTTGTCATGCAAGAGCTTGGTTCGAAGTGAGCTGATGTTGCTTGGGCCGGCCGGCTTTTATTCAAAACGGTCAGGTCCACGCTGAATCACGCTGAAATATGGAAATCCTCATATCTCTGGTATCCCTGGTCCGATTTACTTGATACTAAGTGCATTCTCTTTCATTTGGCCGTGCCAGTAATCTGATCCAAGTCTCAAGTCTCTACTCCATGGCTAACTATTTAATCAACAAATAGTCTCGACCTCTGCTATTACTCGCTACGTCACTTGACATGCTCTTGGCTGCATAAAGTTTCCATTTCCTTCTGGAAGTAATGGAGCGCGATATTCAAATATCTCAACTTTCAAAAGCGGCTGTAGCCTTTCCCTTGATATCTAGGTGTCTGAATCTTGGAGTACCCATTCCTAGAGTTGGGCACAGTATAATGATGGCAATTTAAATATTACTGATGTCATGTTTTTAAAATAAGGAAAGAAACGTATTCTTTCTTTCTTTCTATTTATTTTTAAGGTTTTAAAATGAATAGACATTGTCAACAGAGTTCTTCAACACCGAGGTGAAACTATGGATGTTGCGGCAAAGAACTTAGGTTCACTTATAGAAAACTATACGTTGTGAAGGGGTGGGACCGTATATATAGTGAAGCTGAAGTAGTGGCTAAAAATATAGGATGGCCCCAACAACTTGAAGAGGAAGAAAAGAGACAAGAGAAAAGAAAGAGGCATGCTGATGAAGAGGATGACAGTCATGAAGACAGAAATTATGCAAAAACTAATTTCAGAAAGTATGTGTTCAATGTAATTCTGGACAGTATCATAGGGGACATGACTGTGCGATTTCGATCAGTACAATATCTTCGTAGCGAGTTTTCTGTTTTGTGGCAATGCAATTAAATGGCAGATGAATTAATTTCCAAAAAAATCAGCTAATCTTGTAAGGCGCTATTCTAATGACATAGGAAACGACCTTTCTGATGAATTACAAAACCTGAAATTAATTTACCAAGCTAACTATGGTAGCAAAACTCTTACGCTCTTGGACCTTCTCAATAAAGTTAAAACTTTAAATTTGGAAACCCTATTTCCTAACCTTAATTTAGCATTGAGAATATTTGTCACCATCCCCGCAACAGTTGCGAGCGCCGAGCGCTCTTTCTCGGTTCTCAATCGCGTAAAAAACGTTTTCCGCTCGACAATGTGCCAAACAGGCTTTCAACCTTGGGTGTTTTGGCTGTTGAAACGGAACTTGTGAAGTCTACCAATTTGGACAATATCATAGATGATTTCCCCAGAAAATGGCCAGAAGGGGGTCTTAGCCTAAGTTAATAGTGTTAGTATTGTAGTTATTATAAGTTAGTATCGTAAGTTTGTTTTGTACATTTACATATACTGTGAGCCATTGAAGATGTAAGTTTATGGTGAATTTAGTGTTTTAATATTTTATTTCTAACCTTAGCGGCTTCGGTGGCGTAGTCGGTAGCATGCTGAACTGCTGTGCCCAAGATAGCGGGTTCAAACCCGGCCGAAGTCGTTGGATTTTTTAAGAGCGTTAAAAATCCTTCAGTATGCTTTCCTTCGGAGGGGAAGTAAAGCCGGCGGTCCCATGTCATAGATTTATGGCATGTAAAAGATCCTTTCACAGACTAAACTTGTGCAAAGCAAAATTTGTTAGGTTAGATTTCGTCAGAACGCTCTATCAAAGTTCCAACGTTCACCACTAGGTATCATTGATATCTGGTGGCGAAAGTTGGAACTAATTGAAATTGGACGGAACTTGTAGCTCACCCTTTAGGGTGTCCGCTAGAAGCAGCTACAGACTCAGGCGAGCCGAACATGTCCTCGGACACTCCCGGCACAAAAAGCCATACGATAAATAAATAATAAATTTCTAACCTTTCAGTTCAGTTTACAAATAAGGTAGTGAAAACTTTAACAATCGATTTAGAAAAGAAATGGATTGGATTTTTAAGTTTAAAAAAATTAGTTATATGAACTGCATTGTTTTTAAAGTGAATGGGTTACTGTTTATTTGGGAGTGAGAATTATTAAAACGAATTGGAGTGCTGACATGACTTGACTTAAACTTTACAAAAATATGGTTTAAAATCGGTAATGCATTTTACGGAGTGTTATAAATATATGTGTATGTATAATAAACTAAATACATGGCTGTGGTTAGTGAATTTGGGTTGCAAAAAATGCATAAATGGCAGGGCCCGAAATACCCCCACCACCGGGGCTTGCGGCCGCTCTCTCCGGCCCTGATCGCCAGCAACTGATAATGATTGTCATGATTGAAAGCACTCGAACATTAATGAGCTAGTAGTAGTACAAGTCATCAAACTTGTGTTATTGTGGTGACTGTAGTAGAACAAGCAGGGGGCAGTGTGAGACGGACTGTACTGTATACTAGACGCGTGGCAAAGTTATTCGGACACATCTCATTTCTGTCTTAGCTACTGCATGCTTGATATGTGACGTCACACCACCTCGTTGACATCCATAATGTCCAAGTTCAATTCCCGGCTCTGCCAACAAATCCAATTCTAGGTTTAATGCTGGAATGGGGTTCACTCGGCTTTGCGTGGCAAAGTTGGGACGAATTGTATCCGATTCGTTCATCAGGTACACAAAAGTGATTTTCTGTGGTTTCGCACTTCTACTCCAGAAAAGTGCTGGGATGGTTCCTAACTTACGGCCACAGCGGTCTCCTTCCGAATACTAGCCCCACACACTAGTACAGGCATCACAAAAATACAGTTTTATCAGACAGACACCGCATTCATACAATGACTCGCTGTCAATGACTACTGCAGCAAAAATATTGACTATATCGAGGTGGAACAATCGACAATGAAGCGCACTGTAAAGTGTGTCATCGGAGTGTTGCTAGAATGAGACAGTCTGATTGTACCACATTGTACCCTGGACATGTTTTTTTGTGATAGCTTCCTAGTTCACTGCGGATGAAGTAAATGTCAAAATGTCAGGAGTCCCTTGTGTGGATCGAACCCACGACCTTTGGATTAGAAGTCCAACGCGCTTTCCACTGCGCCAAAGGGACGTGCATATTTAACACATCAGGTACACTAGTGCCATGACGAATTGAATACATAGTGTTATCACTGACCGAGTTCAAGCGCGCCCCGCTGTTGGCTAGCGCTATTAGCGCAAACCCCCAATGCTACACAGTCAGCCGTAGTCAGCTGTTCAAAAATGGGATACGCGCTGGGCTACGAAAACCTCTTAACGAAAACAGCGGTTACGCTGACAACAACAAATTGTTTCGACATATGAATAATACTATGAAAAAGTTATTATTAATATTCTCAGTCCCCATGTAGAACTATCTTTTAAAAACTTCCTTAGTCGTGCATTGGACTGACAGCTCCATGGTTCGTTTTAGTTTTAATATCAAGCCAACAGTTCAGATTATGATGTTATCGTCTCGGGACATCTTACAACATACCTTAGCAAGCATTTTCCTGGAGTTGTGAAATGACGAGCCTAAAGATAACTCTACACGTGTAACATTTTGTCGGCGTGGGATTGATAGTACCAGCGCGCCCAATGTTGTAACATTCTGTCAGATAGTTGCAGGTGTGCTGTTACACCGATTATTTGGCTTAGCACGTTGCCTTAGTGAATATCAGTAAAGAGATTACGCCCTACGAAAACCTAAGGATGTAGATGAAGTGCGTCGCCTTCTGCTGAAAGATAATGAATCGCTAGTTCATGATTCAGTAATTTGAAAGGAATTTGTGACTCTGATACTGAAGACAAAGTTGAAACAAGATCCGAAGACTCCGATACTGACCATGATATTGATCAGAAGGACGGTAACGCAAGCCAATAATTGGATGGCCGTTTATTTTATTGGCAGGTTGGCCATTGTTTTTAATATTATATGTCTGTCTCATTCTTGGCTATCACCGCGGAGGCCCGAGTTCGATTCCCAGCTATGCCAAGAAATTTAATTCTGGTCTGAGGGCTGCAGCGATGTTCACCCATCGTCGTGAGGCAAAAATGATAAGAGGCGCGTTCGATTCCTACCTCAGCTATCCTAGACGTGGTTTTCCGTGGTTTCCCACTTCTACACAGGCAAGTACCAGGATGGTACTGAGACAGTATTTTGCTATTTACTTGAACCCTGATACGACAGCGAGACGTACTTTGAAATTATTGCTTGGCATTAGTTTGACTGCAGGCTTGAGACGCAGTACGCTTGTGATTCACTAAGGAGATGGATAGACAATCCCGCCACGCTCTTGATCACGTGCACAGGTCATGCTCACTGACTTGGTCCTGCAACTATTTGATACATATATGACACGATAATCGACTGGGTTCGATTGTCCACCTCGATACAGGAGTGATGCATCTTGGGTAGACTGCCAGCTGGGACGTGGATGAGCAGTTTTTGAAACGACACACACTTGAGTTCAGTGACATATGCAGTGAACATGTTATCGCTGTAGTAAGAAAGTTCCGTTTATCACGCAGTAATACGAGTACAGTACCTAACTGATGGCCACGGCTGTTTCCTACCCAAATACTACCTCAATACCAAATACACACACTACTACAGATATCACAATGACACAGGTTGTCAGACAAATTCTACGTACATCCAAGCACACGGGACTACGTGACCACATTGTCGCAAAGTTCCTAAAGGATGTACAACTATAATTATTTTAGGCCTATTATTATTAAGACGGATTATATATTTTTTGCATTAGGTAAGAATGGCACGAAGTAGAACAAGTAACCATGGAAGACTACCTTCATTTCGTATCCTACTGGGAGCCTTTCGTGATTTTAATTAAGTGGATTGATATTTCGGTAAATTTTGAAAAATGTGAGGAACAGATCCTGGTTTTCATTTCCACTGCACGCGAGGAAGTTCCACTTTCTCACAGTTCACTCCGAAACAGTCCGCCTTTATAATAATTAAATCTTCCGAAAAATGCACGTCACAGATTCTACTTTTGATAGACAATTGCTTATCTTTCCGCGGATTAACACTCGCCCATTTCGCAAACAGATTTCTTTCTTTTGACGGTGTGAAGAAATGTCTACCTTCAGCTTTTCTTCCGTAACCCGATTTACATCCGGGAACGAAACAGTAAGGCATTTTCCAGAAACAGCAGATAATGTAGTAGTTTGCCCACACAAAGCACTGCACAGATATTCGTAAACTATTTTACTGTTTTTCAAAGAAACATAATAATACATAAAATATGACTTCTCGGGCACAGGATATTATTTACAATACTGTTACTGCTGCGAGTTTGTGTCATCGCTCGCCGCATGAGTCACAACTGCCCCAGGGCTGGGCTGTGCCCTGCCTCGTGTATTGCGTGCGCCTTATGCAACAGGGCTACTAGGACAAAGGGATGGTCCAGAATATTCGTGACTGAGCCAGCGATGGAAGCCTCGAGAAGCCGTGAACCCTGGATGGATCTAGAAGCATTTATTGAGTCACCGGCCTGCTATATAAGTGCGACCTGTCAAGCAGTGGCGGTTGTTGTGTTTTACGAGCGAGTGCGAGCGCGTATCCTGAGCGACAGAAGTGTGGAGACTTGCGAAACCCCCAGTGAAAGAGTGAGGAGCTTACAGGGGATTGCCTGTGTTTTGAGCGAGTGTGCTTACTTAGTGCGAGAGAGGTCATTGTGGTGAGTTGAAAAACAGGGAGTGACAGACCAAGTGCAGCTATTTCCATCCAGCGTACGGGACAGGACTCATTAGCGAGAAAATTAACTGTGGTCTGTTGACAAGTGAAAGGGGAAGTATTCTCGACGTGAGGAAACTGGAGTAAGGTAATAATTGCTTGTATTTGCTGTTGAGTAGTGTATCTTTCTGGCCACAATAAAGTTAATTATTCCTTTAAAGCAGTAATTGGTGTTGTGCTTCCTACCCACCGTAATCCAGTTAACAAAAGTGCCACTAGGGGGGTGGCACATAACAACTGGTGTCAGAAGCCGGATTACGAACTCAAGCACAACACCTGACGGTCCTGGTTTAAAAACCCGAGCAGGTCATTTTCTCTAATTTTCCTGTGAGTGCATGCCCTTTACAAGACAAACAACTAAAATGGAGGCGCAATTGGCAGCATTGCTAGAAAAGTTAAATGGCATGGAAACCAAGATGGAGGACGGCCAGAAGAATTTAACCAAGGGCCTAACTGCCAAATTAGAAGACGGCCAGAAGAAGATGGAGGACGGCCAGAAGAATTTAACCAAGGACCTAACTGCCAAATTAGAAGACGGCCAGAAGAAGATGGAAGACGGTCAAAATAAGTTAGCGGAGGACCTGAAGAAGATGGAAGACAGCCAGAAAAGTTTAGCCGAGGACCTAACTTCCAAATTAGAAGAAGGTCAGAATAAGCTAGCAGAGGACCTGAAGGACGGCCAGAATAAGTTAGCAGAGGACCTAACCGCCAAATTTCTGGATGGCCAGAAAAATCTGGAAGAGTGTCTGCTGGCGAAATTAGAGGAGAGCCAAAGGAAATTAGAACAGGGCCTACGTGAGGAAGTCGCAGCAGTGGAAAAGAAGTTCGACGCCTTACAAGTGGAAGTTGCCGAGCTGCGCCAACGCCCGCTGACGGGGATGGAGGAGAAATTCAACGCCTTGCAAGTGGAAGTTGCCGAGCTGTGCCAACGACCGCTGATGGGGGTGGAGGAGAAATTCAACGCCTTACAAGTGGAAGTTGCCGAGCTGTGCCAACGCCCGCTGATGGGGGTGGAGGAGAAATTCAACGCCTTACAAAAGGAAGTTGCCGAGCTGCGCCAACGCCCACTGACGGGAGTGGAAGAGAAATTCAACGCTCTACGAGAGGAAGTTGCTGAGCTGCGCCAACGCCCGCCCGCCGTTACACCGGGAATATCAGGAACGGGACATAGCAGAGTGACGCCCCCAACCTTCGACGGAAAGGTCCCGTGGAGCACCTACTTACGTCGGTTCGAGGCGGCCTGTTCCATAAATAACTGGAACAACACAGAAAAGGCTACAGCTCTCATTGTAGCGCTGAGAGGTGACGCCCTTAGCGTCCTTCAGGCCATCCCGACTGGATCCCAGGACTACGCTTCACTGATCACCCATATGGAGTCCCGATATGGAGATAGCCATCTTCAGCAGGCCTACCAGATGCAGCTCCGGACCCGGGTACAGAAGAACGCGGAAACCCTGCAGGAGTTCGAGATGGACATCGCACGCCTCGTAAGGCTCGCCTACCCAACAGCGCCGGCCGACTTTCTGGAGCAGATAGCGACGCAGACTTTCACCGACGGGCTACGGGACTCGGACACTCAACAGGCGCTGCGTCTCGCGCGCAATAAGACCCTGGCAGATGCGCTGAGCCACGCACTTGAGTTCGAGACGGCAAAACAGGCATCCAGAATGCACGCGCGGGTGCGTCAAGTGGACGTCGACGAACCAGTAAAATCCAACGAGACCAAGCCCCTGGCCGACGAATTAATGGAGGCGCTAAGCCGTTTCTTCGATAGTCGCGGCACCACCAGCAACGACACAGCCGGAAGGCAACCGGAGAGGCGGCCCGGAAGAGGACTACCGACCTGCTGGACCTGCGGTAAGAAAGGCCACCTGAGCAAGGACTGCGGTGATCGCCGCCGCCGAGGGTATCCGACGGGAAATCAGTCGTCTGAAAACCGCGCGACCCTGGGAATCGAGTATTAGCCAGCCTTGGGGGGCAAAGGTTGGCTTGTGACAGTTGTCAAGCCCCGACAGTCCAAGTTCGTGTGACGAAGTTACGGAGGGATAATAGCAGCCTGATGGTCGACGGAGTCGTCAACGGAGAGAGCTGGCCCATGCTAATCGACACGGGAGCATCGAGGACTATCGTCAGTCCCACCGTGATCCCGAAGTGGAGAGTGCAACCCACACAAAGGAACCTCCAGCTAATAACCGTGACCGGAGAGACCGCACCGGTACATGGCGAAGCATCACTGGAGTTTGTCATTGGTCGACGGGCGATAAAGCATCCAGTGCTTGTGGCTGACGTATCAAATGAAGTGATCATCGGACTGGACTTCCTGGACCAGAACAACATAATCTTGGATCTGAGTACCAACACTCTGCACTTCGGAGGTGAGGAACTTGCTTTGCAACCTGCGCACGAGTCCATCACCGCACGACGAGTAAGGCTGAGAGAAGACGTCATCGTTCCCGCTAGGACGGCGGTCAGTGCTGCCGTAATTGTCGACGGAACTGCTGAGGGAGTGGCGGCTGTCATCGAGCCAAAATATGAGGACATCCAGACAAAAGGATTGCTAGTTGCCAAGACTCTCATCAACACGACATCTCGGCCGTACGTCCGCCTGTCCAACCTGAACGACTACGACATTACGGTTCACCGGGACACCAACCTAGGAGTCTGCCAGCCCGTTACCTGGATTGCCCGCATCACAGATACGACATACGGACCCCTGCAGACGGACAACCGAAGAAGACGCACACTGCCAGAAGAACTACGGAAGATGTACCAAGGATCCCAGGACCATTTAGACGAGGAACAATCACGCCAACTTCAGGACCTGCTACGCGAATTCCAGGACGTCTTCTCCGTGGGGAGCAAAGACTTCGGCAGGACAAGCTTGGTTCAGCACAGAATCGACGTTGGGGACAGCGCACCGATTAGGGCCCCATTCCGACGTGTTCCGCTCGCCAAGCAAGCCGAAGTCGATCGGATGGTAGAAGAGATGAAGGAGCAAGGGGTGATCGAGCCATCACATAGTCCTTGGAGTCCTCCGGTCGTGCTAGTGAAGAAAAAGGACTGTTCCACCAGGTTCTGCGTGGATTACAGGCGGGTGAATGTCGTCACGAAGAAGGACAGCTACCCTCTACCCCGGATCGACGACACCCTGGACACCATATCAGGGTCGAGATGGTTCTCCACCTTGGATTTGAAGAGTGGCTACTGGCAGGTGGAGGTCCACCCTAAGGACCGCGAGAAAACGGCGTTCTCTGTTGGCAGCTGGCTCTGGCAGTTCACCGTCATGCCATTCGGTCTGTACAACGCCCCTGCGACCTTCGAAAGGCTAATGGAGTCCATTCTGAGGGGACTACACTGGAAGACCTTCCTGGTCTACCTAGACGACGTCATCGTTCTGGGGAGAAGCTTCGAGGAGCACTACAGCAACCTGAAGGAGATCTTGTTGAATCTACGGGCTGCCCAGCTGAAGTTGAGCCCCAAGAAGTGTCAGCTCTTCCAGAAGCGGGTTCAGTACCTTGGGCATATCGTCTCCGAGGAAGGGGTGCGCACTGACCCAGAGAAGACCGCAGCTGTGAGGGAGTGGCCAGTTCCGAAGGGCAAGTCCCAACTAAGAAGCTTCCTGGGACTCTGCACTTATTACCGTCACTTCGTGAGAGGATTCGCCGACATCGCCAAACCTTTACATCGACTGACTGAGAAGGACCAACTCTTCACGTGGACAGCAGAATGCCACAGTGCCTTCGAACAACTCAAGCAGGCTCTGTGCACCGCGCCTATTCTGGCCTACTCCAGACCTGGAACAAGGTTCATCGTCGATACCGATGCCAGCGATTTTGGCATAGGGGGAATCCTGTCGCAAGTAGTGGACGGCGAGGAGAGAGTAGTGGCCTACTTCAGCAAGGCCTTGTCAAGGCCAGAAAGGAACTACTGCGTCACCAGGAAGGAGCTGCTCGCCATCGTGAAGACCATTGAACACTTCCACAAGTACCTGTACGGGCAAGAATTTCTCATCAGGACCGACCATGCATCCCTGCGGTGGCTCCTGAACTTCAAACAGCCCGAGGGTCAACTCGCGTGGTGGTTAGAGAGGCTTCAACAGTACAACTTTGAGATTCAGCACAGGAAAGGCCAACTGCATTCTAACGCCGACGCCCTGTCAAGAAGACCGTGCCCCGAAGACTGCACCTTCTGTGCTCGAAGGGAGGAGAACACCGGGATACAGTGCTGAAGGACTACCGTGGAACTTCAAGGGAGCTGGAGCCGCGAATCTTTCACGCGGGCACAAGCAGAAGATGATGACCTGGGACTGATAGCCGAATGGAAGAGGGCCTGTGTCCCCAGACCCGGGTAGAACATTGTGAGTGACTGCAGCCCAAAATTTAAGTCCTACTGGGTACAGTGGGACTTGCTGATTGTAAGGGATGGCCTCATCCGCCGTACCTGGGAGAGCACCGACGGGAAGACATCTCGGGAACAAGTCGTCGTTCCAAAGGCTAGGACGGAGGAAGTCCTGAAGGAAGTTCATGGAGGATCATCTGGTGGACACCTAGGGATAAAGAAGACCCTGGAGAAGCTGAGAGAGCGGTTCTACTGGATCGGATGCCGGACAGACGTGGAGAACCACTGCGCGAGGTGCCACGATTGCGCAGCCAGCAAGGGCCCAGGACGAAGACGACGGGGTCCACTGAAGACCTACAACGTGGGCGGCCCCATAGAGAGAGCGGCCATCGATGTTGCTGGGCCATTCCCGTTAAGCGAGGCAGGGAACCACTACATATTAGTCGTCAGCGACTATTTTACCAAATGGCCGGAGGCGTATGCGCTCCCTAACCAAGAAGCCGCGACAATTGCAGAGACCCTGGTGAAGGAATTCGTCAGCCGGTACGGAGTACCCCTGGAGCTGCACTCCGACCAAGGGAGTAACTTCGAGTCGCAGGTGTTCCGGAACCTACGCCAGCTGCTGGGAATCCGGAAGACAAGGACAACGCCGCTACACCCTCAGTCCGACGGGATGGTAGAGCGATTCAATCGCACCATCGAGAACCATCTCCGAATAGTCGTCAGCGAGCACCAGAGGGATTGGGACAAACATCTTCCACTATTTCTCCTGGCCTACCGCGCCGCCGTGCATGAAGCCACCGGGTGCACACCAGCCCGAGCCATGTTTGGGAGGGAGCTCCGTCTACCTGTCGATCTTGCCTTCGGCCGACCTGGGAATGATCCGATCCCGGTAAGCCAGTATTGTCAAGAACTGGTCGACCAACTGGAGGACGTGCACGCGTTCGCGAGGAGGAAACTGCGGATCGAGACCGACCGAATGAAGACCCGATACGACCAGCAGACGGATGCCGGCGGATTCCACGAGGACGACCTGGTCTGGCTCTTCAACCCATTACGGAAGAAAGGCCTGTCACCCAAACTGCAGAAGTCCTGGGAGGGCCCGTACCGAGTCGTGAAACGGATCAACGATGTCGTCTACAGGATCCAGCGGAGCCCGAGGGCGAAGATGAAGATCGTGCATCGAATCGCCTGGCAGTCTACGGAGGGACACAGACGGACCAATGATTGATCGGGATGATGAGCCTTTTTAGGAAGGGGGTGGTGTTACGGCTGCGAGTTTGTGTCATCGCTCGCCGCATGATTCACAACTTCCCCAGGGCTGGGCTGTGCCCTGCCTCGTGTATTGCGTGCACATTATGCAACAGGGCTACTAGGACAAAGGGATGGTCCAGAATATTCGTGACTGAGCCAGCGATGGAAGCCTCGAGAAGCCGTGAACCCTGGATGGATCTAGAAGCATTTATTGGATCACCGACCTGCTATATAAGTGCGACCTGTCAAGCAGTGGCGGTTGTTGTGTTTTACGAGCGAGTGCGAGCGCGTATCCTGAGCGACAGAAGTGTGGAGACTTGCGAAACCCCCAGTGATGGGAGTGAGGAGCTTACAGGGGACTGCCTGTGTTTTGAGCGAGTGTGCTTCTTACTTAGTGCGAGAGAGGTCATTGTGGTGAGTTGCAAAACAGGGAGTGACAGACCTAGTGCAGCTATATCCATCCAGCGTACGGGACCGGACTCATTAGCGAGATAATTAACTGTGGTCTGTTGACAAGTGAAAGGGGAAGTATTCTCGACGTGAGGAAACTGGAGTAAGGTAATAATTGCTTGTATTTGCTGTTGAGTAGTGTATCTTTCTGGTCACAATAAAGTTAATTATTTCTTTAAAGCAGTAATTGGTGTTGTGCTTCCTACCCACCGTAATCCAGTTAACAAAAAAGCCACTAGGAGGGTGGCACGTAACAATACTAACCTCGTGGGCTATTTGTCACAAGTGCTTAAGGTTCGACGCGCCTTCCGCGCCACACACATGCTGGGCCATGAACTACAATACTTAAGGAGCGGAGTGATGACACAGTTTATTTCTATTCGTCATGCTAGTACGGTGCAATTAGAGCCAAACCTCCAAAGTAAAAGTTTCCCTTCAGCTACAAATTGTTCTATGCAGTCCGCATATTGGTTGGTAAATAGTCGCACCATTTTGAGCGTCGGGTTTGGGGTGAGGGGGGTGGCAGAAGTTGGTAAATTAGTAGTTTTTATCAGTTTTTTCTTAAATATTTCCACAACTATGTGGTTTATCGCTAAAAGTGTCACACACAAAAAACTGTACATTAAATTGCGAACAAACATGGTTCTGTGCATAATAATCTTGCTAAAGTGAACGGTTCTTGAGTTACGGAGGGTGTAAAGTTTTTTTTTTTTTTTTGAAAAAATATGATATTATCACAAAGGATACTAATTTTGTGTTTTGTAAAAGCAAATACCGATTTTATTGTCCGGTGGTATGTTAGTGATAAGTCCTTGAAGAAACGACAACCTCGCCACCTTCTCAAGGGGCGCTACTTTTTAAGGAAAAAGTTGCTTCCACAGCCCTAGGCCATATAAACCTGTGGTACGGAGAAACCTACTCTGAACAATTAAAACTAATAAAAACGTAGAATGTTAAATGCGACCTTAAATTAATGTAAAGTAGGCTATTCATCAGTATTCAGTACTCTTCAAACAAAGCACTTTCTTCTTCTAGATCATCGTCTATGATGTTCGTGTCACTGTTACCACATCCTAGGCCTGAGCAATTACCGCATATGCACGAGCAATTTAGACCACTCTTTCTGACCTCGCAATTACGGACGCATTCGTCTTTGCAAGCACACACTATGAGGGAAAGTAATTCCTGGGGAGCTGCAGCACGTGCTGTTGTAATTGATCTCAGGTGTTCGCCAATCTTCTTCCACCCCCACTCGAACAGATTCTTCTTCTCTTTCAGCCAGTGCTGCACCTGGTGGTAGGTTCTAAAGGAATGCTGCCTGGAAGCTGCCGAAGTGTGGAGGGGAGTGCAGCCAACTTGAATTCCAGCTGGAATTCAAATATGCCATCCTGTCTCTCACATGACCAAGTAAGTCCGTAGGTCATAGGATCGCAATTCATACTGTCAAAATCTATATTTATAAGGCCATTCTGTTTAGCATAAACGGCAATGTGTCTGTGAGAGGGGGGGGGGGGCATCATTGGATGACTCGAACGCCGCTACTTCAGAATATGTTGGATAGATTATATGAGGCGTCCATTTCCAAACAACCTCTTGTCCACGAGTACATTTTTTTGGCAAACAAGAAAAAACGTTTGGAATGTTCTTTTTCGGATAGAACATGCTCATTCCAGAGTTGTTTTGTTAATAATGACCTAACTTGATAGTTTCTTGGGTAAAGCAGAGCATATTCACGCCACAATCATTAAAAAATATTTGGACAAGGGTCATTTTGGAACTGACTAACGGACAAGGGGCATTTTGGTCCTGTATTCTCTGAAGAAGGTCCTTTAATGTTTCTGTATTGCCTACTTTTCATTTATATGACTGGAAATATGGATATTCCGTATTCTCATTAACTCAAGAATTGTATTGCATTTTATTTTATTTGAAAATAGCAAAAGTAAATAATTTCCTAAACATATTAATTTTCATTGAAGTAATTTCCGTAATGCCATCATGTTACACCATGTTATCAATATCCTCCATCAAACCACCATCATTTTCCTCTTCTGAACTTTTGTCCTTATCTCGCACAGTATTTGACAGAAGGAGGGTTTTATATAACTAGAGTGTTGGAAGGTTGTCCCATGTAGTACCAAAGTGGAGCTGAAGTAGCTTCCTGACATCGTCTCTCTTGGGCTGCTTCAGTGACACACCAGATGGAATAATAGCTGGCTGAATATCTCTAGCATTTCTCCCTGGGCGACAAACTTTCCTACCTACACCAGTATCAGTGTTTTAGGATACCTCGCCACGTACAAACACTCGGGCCGTTGGTACATTTCCTCGCATTACAATAAATCCCTTGCATGTGGAAAACCGAAAGTGCCACTGGCTTGGCTTCTTCACAATACCAACAGAAGCGTCTTTCCAGGCGTACATTCGAAAGTCTTCTCCTACTTTTAGAACAGTCCCATGTTTCCTAAACACTTCATAGTATTTTTTAACCTCGACTATTGTGTCCATGTTTAGCAAGTCCTTCTCAATACGACCAAAGACTCGACCAGGTGGCATAAATGAATGCCCTGGCACTGGGAAGAATAACTGCACTTCACGAATATTTGGGGGAGCATCAGAGTCTAACCACTTCATCAGCATAGAAATCAATGTAGTGTTTTTATTCTGACCCCCGCAACCATCTGCAAAAAGTCGCACTACTTCATATTCACTTAAATCACTGTGAATGAGTCTATGATGAATGGCAGAGGCAATTTCAGACGACCCTTTGTGATGATCTGCTTCAGTCCAAATGTATAGAAATACCTTGTCTCGAGTTTGTGAATCCTTCGATGTTCCTTGAACGATGCCAAAATTGTACAAGTAGAGCTGCCTAGAGTAATAAGCAGCTTGGTCAGGTACTTTAGGTAACGGCATATTCTTTTGACAGTCAAAAGAAAATGTGACTGATTTTTCAACATGTGAGCGGAGGTGTTCGAAGAATGCATTGGCTTTACGTTTATGGCACTCAAATTCAATCTCCAAGGACCTGTTGGTTTCTACCTTATGCCTCTCTTCATATTGAATGCAGTTGGAAAATTTATCAGTTGCTGGAGTGTTGAAACTTATGTTATATTCATTGCAAAAAATATTTCTAAAGAACTCATAGTTTACTTTTAGGTTGTCATTAGCACACGCACTGTTATAAGCATCCCATAGTCGTCGAATGGTGAGAGTGGAATCAAGGTACATTTTTTTAGTGTTTTTATTCCGGCAATAATGGCTGTCAATAGGTACCAAGGATTCAACAAACATCTTGACATTGTTATGTTTATCAGTGTACAAATGAGAACGATGGTCACCACCTCGATTTTCTCTTGCAGGCAGTCCTGTTTGCCAGTGGAATCTACAAATCCTCTGCACTCTTTTTTGTCAATGTTAAGAATACTTAAAAAAGCACGTTGGCAAATCTGGATTTGTTTAACTGAATCACCACACTTCATGGGCATAAAGTACTGGTGCCAGTATTGGGTGTTTTGCTTACGTTCGCCCCTGCTTCTATCACGTTTAGGCGTTTCTGTAGAAGTATATTTTAAAATAATGTTATTATGATCAACTTTAACACTTTTATAATCACAGTGGTGTGGGTAGAACATCTGGTGGAACCTACGTACATCTTGCATTGTCATAGAAGAACACTGAAAGTCTTTCCTTCCTTTATGGTCACACTTTGGAAGAGTTGGAAGCCTTTGAGATGAATGTCTGGCCTTTATATCCCTATTCTTTCTCCACGCAGCGGGATTTCGTTTCTTTTTGCGTCCTTTGCCTTTAGGAGAAGGTCTCACATTGCCTCTCTGTTTCAAAGAAAGTTCAGGTCCACTGTTAGAAATGCCTTCGTTCATAGTCACAAACTCACCAATTGTAATAAGAACAACACAAAGGATTACTTCCAAAAGATAAAACACTGAAAACTGGACAAACATTCGCGGTAAATAAACAATACATTATAGCGCGAAATGCACTCAGAGACGTACACTGTTGACGTCAGCTCACGGCATATCCGATCGTCAGAATTTATCCCTGTCTTTTATTTAGGCTAAACCTACTATTACCAACATCTAAAAAGAAATTTACTCTCATAAAAGGACAGCAAATTAATATTCAGAAGCAATTTTATGACAGGTGCTGAAACTACTTCATATACTGGACAAGGGTCACTTTGGAAATGGCGTATCTCATTGCATTACAGTGTTGCATGGACAAGGGTCATTGTGGTTCTGTATAACACCAGTGATTTATATCCCGCCATATTGAATGGACAAGAGGCACTTTCGAAATGGACACGAATTTCAACCTCACTTTTAAAGGGTTTGGAGTCGTTTTGTATCTGTAGAATACGCAAACTTCAAAAGAGGAGAATGAGAGGAAGACAGTGATACCAATATCTTAATTTAAAAAATTTTGGGACAAGGTGCTGTTTGGAAATGGACACCTCATATCTCCGGGGATCTGACTTAGGTTCATGATAGAAGCGCATCATTAAATTTGCAGGTGCACGATTTTGTCTGGAAACTATTTCTTGTTCCTCGCTTATCTTTTGATGCTACTCTCAGACTGGGACAAGCATAGCCCTTGACAGGTGAATGCAGGACGAAAAATTAAGAGTCTGGTGCCCGTGAACAGGCTCCTTTCACTCTGGTTTGATGGTAAGAAGTGTAGAGGTAATGATAATAATACTTATAGATTTAGAAGTTACCTCTGGCTTTAGTCTAATGAGTGACTTATGACCAGAGTATATACAGTGAGTGATTTGAATTTTGCTTGGATAATATATTGTTGGTTTAATTAATTAATTACTAGTGCAATTAATCAATTTTTAGGGGCAGTGCAAGATGAAATAGAGAGTAGCAGAACTGTTTCAGCTGAAGTTCGGATCAGGATGTGCCTGTTAGCCATTGTGGGCCAGTGCACACTCCTGCCGATGCTGTAGATGGTATACGCTCGCCATGGTTTAACTGTATGCGATATTGCAGTGTGTAAGGGTTTTAATTTGTGCAGCAGCTTCGTAAATTAGTATGAAAATGTAGACCTTAAGTAGGTTGAAGTTTGGTAGTGATTGGGAGAGAAGAAAGAATAGACCTGTAGTAGGTTTGGTATTACTTTGTAGCAATAAATTGCTACAAAAAGGCCTCAGCTACCACCTCATAAGCTAGTTTTATGTGAGAAGTATTTATATCTAGTGTTATTGTGGTGCTAAGACTGTCACTGGAGCGGGGAGTTTGAATTTATAAATGCTGAGCTCTGATTGGCTGAATACTGTATGATGTTTAAAAGTGCTTGTATGTAAAAATAATACTGTATTGTGGTTAATTATGTTTAATTAGGTCTATTAATTGTGTAATATTATGGTTTATAAATGTATTGAGGCTTGGAGGCCAGTGCAGCGTAGGCCAATCGCTGGGATTGGTCCAGCCAAACTGTGCCTCCTTGTGTGTACTGAGTTCGAATCTCGTAATACGCTCCAGTGCAGTTTGGTGTTTATGGTTCTCCGCCCGCGGTCCGTCTCCCCGGAAGGGGTCCGCCGTGGCCGACGTCCTCCCAGAGGTAGGCCCGTCGGGCAGGAAGTGCATTGTGTGTAGTTAATTAATGTATTGGCCATGAATGCAAGGAAAAGGGAGGGCTTAAATTAGGTGAATGAATTATAAAAAGTTAAAAAATTACAAAATGGAAGTTAAAGTTAAAAAATTAAAAAATGGGTCTCTGCGGGTGTGCAAAAATATTGGCCCTTCTCCGTGGTAATGATGTAGAGATAGTTATTAGTTCCTTGATTGGTAATGGTGTTAGCACAGAGCACATGGCGCACCATCCCGGGCGGAGTCGGCCGTGGCCTTCCCCCGAGCAGGAACGACATACTGCTCTAGTGTACATTTTTAAGGGTTCCTTCGGAGTTCAGGGCTTTGAATGTGGTAGTAAGTTGTGAATTGTTCAAGCAATGAGTTGACTTGGATGATTTATCCACTATTACCTGGGGTTGAACATTTGACTAAATTATGTTGGTAGTATTAAGGGGTTAAATGTCTGGATTTTCTAGTTGTCTTCGTATGTTGAGGATGTACTTCGGTCTGCGTTTAATACGTTGTAGTGGGTCCACCTGGTATGCACCTAATTGTCTAATGAGGTCGTTAGGATGTGTGGCAGTTTTCTGGTAGAATTTAGTAGTTAGTTGAGTAAGATGATCAAGAAGGTATTGTGTCTTTGTTTTAGTATGGTTAAAGTGCGTAGATTTGCGTCGTTCCTCTTTATTTAGGTTTGGTGGCGAGTCTTACTAGCCAGTTTTGAACTGTTTGTAGTTTCTTTAGATTAGAGATCGATTGGAAACCTATGGCGGGATACGCATACGTGAGTATGGGTCGTATAAGCGCTTTATAGATTAAGGTGACATTTTTACTCGATAGGTGTGACGATGGGTGAACTAGTGGATAAAGGGTTTTAATTTGAGCTTTGGCTTTATGTATCGTATTGGCTGTATGTCTTTGGAGAATTAATTTAGGATCCAGTGTTATTCCTAGGTATTTATAATTATTCGTGAATGCGATATCTGTGTTGAATAATTGTATTGGAAGGTGCGGTTGCCTGTGTCTCCACGTGAAGTGGACAGCTTGGGTTTTAGCTAAATTGACTTGGATTTTATTTTGTACAAGCCATGGTTCTAGCTGTGTTATGTGATTTTGTAGGTCTCTCCTTGCTATTTCGGGAACTCTTGATTTGGCCATAATGGCCGTATCATCCGCGAAGATAGCAGTCAAGGTGTTAAGCGGTTGTGGGATGTCATTAATATAAATTTAGAACAGGATCGGGCCAATAATGCTGCCTTGGGGCACGTGCGCCTGTATTTGTTTGACTGATGATTTAATGTTGTTAATGCTGATATAGAATTTACGATTTGTGAGGTATTGATTTATTAATTTAATGTAGGTGGCTGAAATGTTGAAGTTTATGAGTTTATGAATTAATGTAGTGTGAATTACCCTGTCAAAAGCTTGTTGGTAGTCAAGGAATAGTGCTAACGTGCCCTGGTTATGATTGTAACCATGCGTTATGTATTCAGTGACTCGCAACAGCTGGTGAGTGGTAGAATGTCCGGTTCTGAAGCCAAATTGTTGCCTAATGAGGCGTTCATTTACTTGCGTGATTATTTGTTTGAAAAGTATTTTTTCAAATAGTTTTGAGATGATGCTTAAGAGGCTTATTGGTCTGTAGTTTTCAGGATCTCTTTGATTTTTGCCTGCTTTTGGGAAGACTATAATTATAACCAGTTTCCATTGTTGTGGGAAATATTCGAATTTGATTATTGTATTTAGTATGAGTGCGAGATGTGCGAATACTTTAGCTGTAAGGGTTTTAAGCATTACTGAGTGTATGTTATCGTCTCTTGGAGCCTTATTTGGCATTTTTTTATTAGGTTGGCAATGAAGTTGTTGGAAATGAATGGTGTTTCGGTGGCGTTAGGAGTATGCAGGTAATTCTGGACTGAAATGTTGATGTAATTATCATAATTATCATCTCGCAAGTTATTGTTTGGTTGAAAATGGTGCTCTAATGTTTCGGCTAGTAATTCGGCTTTCTCTTGAGTGCACGTAATTATTTGCCTGTTTTTATGGAGAGGGGGAATAGTGGTGTTTTGCCTGGTTAATATTTTAGTTGTTTCCCAGAGGTTGAGATTAGTATTGTCTGTATTGATGCTTTGCAGTTTTTTTTTGTCCAGCGTTCGTTGGAGTACTTGTTTAATTCTTTTTTGACTTTTGCATGGAGTCTGTTGTACTCTATTTTGGCTTGGATGGTTAGAGTTCTTTTGAATATTTTATTGGCATTGTTTTCCTCTTGTCTATATATTTAAAACACTAAGGCGATTTTTGTTACATCGAGAATGAGATAACGTCTCAACCGATTGACTTCGTAATGCATTCTAACGAGAGCTCTTGGCATGTAGATTTGCAGAGTGTCTTTAAAATAAACAAATATGTTACAGAATATTTTGAAATTAATAAACAAAAATTCAGAAATCTTGCTTATCACGCATGCGCACAATCGTCTTGCCTTATGACAGTCATGGCGGTTACAAGTCCATCGCGTTTTAATTTCATGTTTATGTATAAGAATTATAATGGAAGGGAACATTGCTTATTACGTTTTCATGACATACACTGGAATTACCAGACAGAAAATGCTGAAAAACGTAAACGGACATCAAATTTTGAGTGTGCTTGATGTTTAACTCCCTTAATATTGCGCGACGTAGCCAGTGGTTCGGTAGCTCAGGTGGTTACACCGTACTTTCTTAATTTATGCATCACCCAATGTTAGGGGTTCGAATCCCCCCTCCGGCATATTTTTTTATTTCCGTATTTTCCTTTCTTGCAATTGCTATTATATTGCCAAAACATATTTAACTCTTGGCATTCCCATATGTTACAGAATATTTTTAAATTAATAAACAAAAATTCAGAAATCTTGCCTATCACGCATGCGCACAATCGCCTTGCCTTATGACAGTCATGGCGGTTACAAGTCCATCGCGTTTTAATTTCATGTTTATGTATAAGAATTATAATGGAAGGGAACATTGCTTATTACGTTTTCATGACATACACTGGAATTACCAGACAGAAAATGCTGAAAAACGTAAACTGACATCAAATTTTGAGTGTGCTTGGTGTTTAACTCCCTTAATATTGCGCGTTGGTACCAGTGGTTCGGTATCTCAGGTGGTTATACCGTTCTCTCTTAGTTTATGCATCACCCTATGTAAGGGGTTCGAATCCCCCCTCCGGCATGTTTTTTTATTTCCGTATTTTCCTTTCTTGCAATTGCTATTATATTGCCAAAACATATTTAACTCTTGGCATTCCCGTAACTAAGGAATTCTACGTTCCCATCTCAATTTAACTTAAAACGCTATGGTAATTTCATTGAAAAGCTTTATAAGTTCCAACATTCCACAGATTACATTTGCAATAACGGTAGGCTATTTATCTTTATTGCTACAGAAGTTTTGGCATATTTTTTGCACATGGGATAACTGTGAATCAAGGATCGTACGAATTCCAACACATTACGAAGAATATATGCAGTGAATCCACCCGAGTGTCTTCAAATCGAGCCATGTGCTACGTAACTCATTTGTTTTCCTCAGTTCTTTCTTTGCCTTATAAACATACAAGGCATGTCCAAAATGTTGTTACATGAAATTCCACTAATGAATTGTACCTTTACCAGTTATACGGCAATAATACAGTAGGCCTACGTTGAAATTCTGATACCGGTATTACAAAATGTAGGCCTACTTTTGATTAGATTGTTATCCAAATTAACTTCTATATTTCAGTAGCAGATGCCGCTGCAGTCGAATGTTGGAACCGCCATTTGCATTGTGTTTCCGATCTTTCTGTTATATAGTCTTTGGTGGTCTGTTATAGTCTTTGGTGGTGAGTCGTTTTCTGTCGAGAATACATATCGCAGCTTCTACGAATTGTTAAACCTTTCATTGTATATACCATAACTACGGCATACTAGAAAGTGACTACGCAGAATTACTGGGCCGGTTTGTCTCGATAATTCATTGCCAGCTTTAAGAGTGGGCTTCCCTGTGTAAATACGACTCTTGACACGTACAGGAAATATAATTGTAAAACTGGCTCCATTATTAAGGTGACTGGCGAAGTGGTTCTATGCTCCTCTTCATAATTTACTGTCATGGATATCCGAAGAATTGTACCAATAACAGGTGACGGAAATTGCTTATTTAGAGCAGTTTCGTACTGTTTATATCGAAACGAAGAACGTCATAGCGAGTTGCGTTTGCAAACTGTTACAAAAATTGTTGCTGACTGGAATATTTATAAGGATTTTATTATTGGCGATGAGTCTTATCGCCTTCCCCTCAACAACCAACTTGAGTATGAAAATCTTATGTCTCGGAACGGTGAATATGCTGGTCATGTTGAACTCCATGGTATAAGCCAATTGTTTAATGATTATTTGTTTAGAGTGCATAACGATGAGACTAACCACGTTGTAGATTATGGCAATGGAAGTGTTATTTGTCATTTATTGTTTAGCGGCTCCGTTGATGCAGGACACTATAGTGTGATCGAATACGACATTAATTTGGGGATAAATCCTACTGTAAATAGACGCATTCGACGAAAAAGAACATTAACCGGTCGTGTGGAAACTACAAATAGACGCAAAACAATGAGAAATCGGAGAAAAGGCGAAACCACTTTTAATATAAATCTGCCATTTCAGAAACAATGCCAGATATTATGCCGTACAGCGTTGGGTCCTTGACGAACGAATGTAAACATTGTTCTGCATTGTTCTTCTCTTGCGAAAAAACTACGCTTGGTTACTTCGGCCTTTGCTGTTGCAATGGTAAAATTAATCTGCCGGAATATAAAATACTTGACAGGCTTAACCCATTTTTCACTGGAAATGATGATACCTCAAGGAACTTCAGAGAGAATATTCGGCAGTACAACAATTCTATGTCCTTCGTTTCCTTTGGTGCCAATGTTACCGTACCACCTGAACACGGTCCATATTGTTTTAAAATTTCAGGAATTGTACATCATCGCATTTCTTCCATATATTCCAAAAATATAAGCGACAGTTGTTACGGCCAATTGTATGTATTAGACTGCTCAGAAGCTAATCAAATCAGATTTGCAAATCGAGTGAATTCTTGCATCAGGGAGGGTACACTTCATATTCTAAATAATATTTTGCAAGAGCATAACCCTTACATTCAACTGTATAAGACAATGCATTCAAAAATATGCGAAGAAAATGAACTGGCTTTAAGAGAAAACGTCAACCGTTAGATTTGGTCATGCGCTTTTACCATGAACCTCAAGAAGATCCTAGACGTTACAATAACCCAGCTTCCTCAGAGATTGCAGCTATTTTTGAAACAACTGACGGCGCTCCGGCTTCACACCGCCACATAGCCGTATTTTCTAATCAGGGAGTTTTAAAGGAAATTGATGTTGACAGCATGCATTGTGATCCATTAACTTACGTTTTAATCTGGCCTTGCGGAGAAACAGGGTGGCATATTTCACTGCCAACAGGAGGGAACCGTAAGACGAACGTTAGGCAAAATATGACAATGCGTGAATATATTTTGTATAGGCTGTCGATTCGAGGTTGTCCTCCCGCAGGAGGTTTCAACCCTTTACTTAATGCAGGTAAACTTACCCAACAATTAATAGTTGACTATTATTGTCGAATAGAAGGAGATAGACTAAAATATATTCGCAATCAACAAACGAAATTGCGTGTCGATACCTACGTTGGTCTTGCTGATGCTTTACACTTTAGAGCTGAAAATGAAAGTTTAAGAGCTGGTCGCATAGTTATTTTGCCTTCTGCTTTTATTGGTAGTCCCCGAAATATGTTGCAAAATTATCAGGATGCAATGGCAATTGTGAGAAAATTTGTCAAGCCAGACCTCTTCATAACTTTCACTTGCAACCCATCATGGCCTGAAATTACTACTAGCCTCCAACCTTATGAAAATGCAAACAATAGACCTGATGTCGTTGTTCGCGTTTTTCATGCGAAAGTGAAGGAACTCTTGCGTTTAATAAATCAAAAGCAAATTTTTGGCGAGGTACAAACTTTCTTATACACGGTTGAGATCCAGAAGCGAGGTTTACCTCATATACACATACTGGTTTGTCTTCGAGATAGTTGTAAATTACGAGAAATCTATGATATTGATATGACAGTTTCTGCAGAAATACCAGATCCTTCCAATACAATATTGTACAACTTAGTAAAGACACACATGGTACATGGACCTTGCGGCCTTCTGAATCCCAATTCAATTTGCATGAAGGATGGAAGATGTAAGAAGGGTTTTCCAAAAGACTTTGTGCCAGAAACTAAAGAGAATGTGAACGGTTATCCACTTTACCGTAGGCGACAGAATGGAAGATCATATACTAAACGAGTACAAGGCACCAATGTTGAAATCGACAATCGCTTCATTGTTCCATACAATTGATATCTATTGATGTACTTTCAGGCCCATATTAACGTCGAAATCTGTGCAAGTGTACACAGCATCAAATACATACATAAATATGTTTATAAGGGGCATGATTGCGCTAACTTGAAAATCACGGCAAACGATGGAATGCTACATCATGACGAAGTTTCTATGTATTTGAATGCTAGATATGTTGGGTCAAGTGAGGCTGCATACAGGATTTTTGGTTACAACATGCACGAACAGTCCCACATTGTTGCCCGGTTACCTGTCCATTTACCAGACCAACAAAATGTATTTTTTCATGCCGATGATGCTCCCAAAGCATTAATACGGGCTCAGTTAAAAAGTACACAACTCACTGCATGGTTTCAGCTGAACCAAAATCCAACAACTAGGAGTGCATATATTTATCCTGAAACACCCGTTCATTATGTATGGGATAAATGCAAATGCATTTGGAAAAAACGACTTAGATTCGAAAAGGTAATAGGTCGGATGTACAATGTTTCTCCATCTGAATCAGGAAGATACCATCTGCGCTTACTTTTACTTCACATAGTAGGTGCCACAAGCTTTGAGGATCTCCGAACATACCAAGGTGTTACCTGCCCAACATATAAGGATATGGCAATTAAACTTGGTTTGCTTATCGATGATTCAGAATGGCAACACTGTTTGATGGAAGCATCGGTTTTCCAAATGCCCTTTCAACTGAGACAGTTATTCGCCTACATAAGCATATTTCATCAACCTTGCAATGCCAGTCACTTATGGGACATGCACAAAAACTCTCTCTGTGAAGATTATTTAAAGTCTGAAGATGAAAATACAGCTTATCAACTATCTCTCAGAGATATTAATAAAACTCTGCAATTGCATGGTTTCTCTCTGCCAACATTTAACTTGCCTGTTGGTACTGACACACACTCAAACGATCAAACTACTAATGAGCCAGTGTTCCCTTTTGATTTGGCTGACCTGATGTCCTTAGCAAACCAGGAACAACTTTCAATTATTAATGAAATCACTAGCGTTCTTCAAAATAACAACACAACTGTCACGAACGCATTCTTTATTGACGGTGCTGGGGGCACAGGAAAAACATTTATTTACCGATGCTTAATACAAAAGTTCTGGAGTTTAGGGCTTCATGTTATATCAGTAGCATGGACCGGAATAGCCGCTGTTTTGCTACCCAACGGTCGAACAGTACACAGTACATTCAAAATTTCTCTAAATTTAAATGAGAGTTCAGTGTCTGGATTAAAATTAAATTCCAAAGCAGCTGACGATATTCGATTAGCACGGCTCATAATACGGGATGAAGCCCCAATGGCAAATATTCATTCATTAATGTGTGTGAATCGTCTTCTAAAAGATATTATGGGTAATGACATTCCATTTGGTGGGAAAATTACTGTTCTTGGAGGAGACTTTAGGCAGGTTTTGCCTGTTGTTCCGCACGCTTCTCGCCAAACAATTATTCAAAACAGTATTAAATACTCTCCTCTCTGGCCCTTCTTCAAAATACGCTGCTTATATAAAAACATGCGGTTGAAACCAGAAGAAATTGAATTTTCTGATTTTTTGTTACAAATTGGTAACGGTGACTACCCCTCTGTAGATGGTGAGGAATCAAATGTTATTGAACTACCACCCAGAATTTTAGCGCATGATGACATCGTGACTGAGATTTACGGCGAAACATTCATTTCAACGAAAGATATAATCAATTTCTCGAAAGTATGCATTCTAACACCAAAAAATGAACACTGTAATGAAATTAATTTGAAAGTCATCGAACTTATACCCGGTAGTTCAAAAACATACACCAGCGTTAACAGATTAATTACTGAAGATGAAAGCCAGCTACTTCAATTTCCTACAGAATTCTTGAATTCCTTGGAATTAAGTGGTTTGCCTCCACATATTCTTACTCTAAAAGTTGGAGCCATAGTTATGCTCCTCAGAAATCTGAACGTTTCCCAAGGGCTCCTGAACGGAACCAGATTATTTGTAAAGAATATGTATGAAAATTGCTTGGATTTGGAAATAATCAGCGGAGATAAAATTGGGCAGAGAGCTCTAATCCCTCGAGTTGATTTAACACCATCCGACAAAACCCTTCCATTTTCTTTTAAGAGACGTCAATTTCCAATTCGCTTGGCATTCTGTATCACAATTAATAAAGCTCAAGGGGAAACTCTCGAACGTATTTACTTCAGCAAGTTTTCAGTCATGGCCAGTTATATGTTGCAATGTCAAGAGTGCGATCTTTCGACGCTTTTAAAGTTTCAATAGTGCCAAAAAGTAGTCGTACAAAGAATGTCGTATATAAGGAAATCCTTCGGTAATTATTTTACCATTGACCATCATGTTTCGACTTCGTAAAGCACTCTGACAAAAGCTATTGGCCTGTAGATTTGCAGAGTGTCTTTAAGAGAAAAAAAAATGTTACCGACCTGTGTTATTGTGATGGTTGTATTAATGCGTGTATCTGTAATTAACGTGAGAATTAGGAAGGAGAACGCCGAGGCCTTACTTAAGGAACCATCCCGGTATTTGCCTGGAGTGGAAGTGGGAAACCGAAGAGAAACACATCCAAGATAGTTAAGGTTGGAATCAATCCTACCTCTCCTCAGTTTTACCTCACGAGGCTGAGTGCGTCCCGTTCCAGCCCTCAGGCCAGAATTAAATTTCTTGACAGAGAAGGGAAATGAATCCGGATCTCTGGGGCGATGGCCAAGAATATACTTAATAGTGCGCTTCCCTATGTTAATGCGTTTTTCGACATGCACTGGACATATAATTCTAAAACTGCCTCCTTTACGGTGGCTGGCAAAGAGTCAGTGCTCATCCTGTAATTGGTGAAGTGATTCTATGCTCCCCTGCATAGTTTGCTGTTAAAGAAACCCAAAGGATTGAACCTATAACAGGCGATAGAAATTGCTTATTTCGAGAAGTTTCGTGCTGTTTATATCAAAATGAAGAACATCGCCCTGAGCTTCATTTGCAAACTATTGCAAACATTGTTGCTGACAAGGATAATTTTAAGGATTTTATTATTGGCGATCAGCCTCATCGCGTTCTCCTCAGCAACCAACTTAGTATGAAAGTCTCTGAACGGTGAATACACTGATCATGTTGAACTTCATTGTATAAGCCAATTGTTCATTGATTTTATTTGTTTAGAGTACATAACAATGAGTCTAACCACACTGTTGTTTTTGCAAGGGGAGTATTATTTGGCATTTAATATTTAGCGGCTCCATTGATGCAGGGCACTATAGTGTTATCGAATAAGACGTTAATTTTGGGAGAAATACTACTATAAAACCCCGTTCGACGAAAAGGAACATTGTCCGGTCGTATGTTAACTGCAAATTGACGCAATAAAGTGAGAAATCAGACAAAATACGAAGCCACTTTAAAAATCCAATATAAATATGCCATAAAAATACTCCCATTTTCTTTTAAGAGCCACCAATTTCCAATCGCTTGGCATAATTTATCACAATCAATAAAGCTCAAGGGGAAGCTATGGAACGTGTAGGTCACTATTTGCCTCATCAAGTTTTCAGTCATGGGCAGTTATATGTTGCAAAGTCGTCTTTCTCTGTAATCATACAAATAATGCATATAAGAAAATCCTTCCGTAAATATTTTCCCAATGACCGTCATGTTTTGACGGGTTTCAACTAGTATTAGTTGTTTAATATTGTCTGGAATGGAGTATGGCGTTTGATTTAGGGGTACTGTGCTAATTTTGGCAGCAGTATTTAGAGTTTCCGTGAATACATTTAGATATTCATCTAATTGCGCTGTGTTAGATATAATTGGAAGTTCCTGAGGGAATAATATGTCTAGCTGTTCTTTATACTTATCGAAATTGATTCTTTTGGGATTTATAATTTTGTGGCTGTTTAAGAAGGGTAGTTTAGTTCCTACATCAAGTATGACTGGTAGGTGGTCTGAAGAGAGTGAATGAATTACTTCTAGTTGAGTATTGTGTGGAATGTTTTTTATTAGGGCGATATCCAGGACGTCACCACTAAGTCTTCCATTTCTGAAGCAGTAGTGCGTTGGTTCAGTTAGGGCGTTGATGAAATAAGGTTTATTAAGACTATGATTTAATAAATATCTACCGTTATTATTGGTAACTATGCTATGCCAGTTTGTGTGTTTGGAATTAAGGTCGCTAAAAACAATAGTTTTTGGATGGGCCAAAACAATGTCGAGATCTTGATCTAATATGCGCTTTTGTGGAGGGTTGTAGGCTGAAATTATACGATACGAGGTATTGTTAATTGTTATAATTATAGCGGTGGCCTCCATGTGAGTCAGTGGTTGTAGTTCGTCTTCGTAGTGAGGTATGTTGTTTTTTATTGCTATGAGAGTGCCACCTCCGGGGTCGGGTCGATCATTTCTATAGATTCTGTAATTAGGTATATTGAAGCGTGTCTCATTATTTAATTTTGTTTCCTGAATTAATAAAATGTCGATGTTATGTTCTTTTAGAAAATGAGTGAGTTCTATCTTTTTATAGCGGAAATACGCACCATCTGCGTTCCAGGCGCATAATCGTAGATGTTTTAGACGCATTGCGGTTGTTGATTTCCCATGGTATTAGTGAGTTGAGTGAGACTATTGCTTAATTGTTGAATGCCTTTAAAAAGATGTTCTACAAGGCTGTTTAGTGCATTTTGAAGGTTGCGGATGATGAGTATAATTGTTTCTGGAAGGGTGTCTGGAATGTTCATTCGATTAAAGAATGGTATATTTGTGGTTGCAGTGCCTCTGTTGCGGTCATTATTTTGAGTTGCGTTTGAGGGAGGATTAATTGTTGGGTTTTGTGAAGCAGTGTTTGTAGAGTTATCGGCCCTTTGGGTATGAATGTTGTTGATTCTTGCATATGAGGGTTGAAGAGGGGGGGGGGGCACTAGATTCTGGGACGAAATCATCGCTGTGGTTTGTAGGTGATGGGCGAAGCAAGGAAGTGCCTGCTTGCGTGTTGTCGAGACGGCGTCTGGCTGTGCAGTTGGTTTACTGTAATCTACCGAGGTGTCAGAGCTGTAGTCGTACTAGTTGAAGGGCTTGTATTTACGTTTTTGAGCTGGACGTCTAAGCGCATTTTTCTGCATGTGAGTGTGATTAGTGGGATTATTGGCTTCGAAAGGAGGGAAGTCTTCTTCTTCTTGTTCTTCTTCTGATAAGGCCTGGAACCTATTGTGAGTTGTGGGCGATTGAGGTTCAAGAAAAACGTGTTTGTTTTCTATTTTAGGATGAGGATTGCGTCTTTCCAACTGTCGGGGTTCGGGTCTCGCAGATATTTTATTAGCTAAAGCTTGTTTGAATTTGGGGCAGCTTCTTGATGATACTACGTGATCCCCTTGGCAGTTGGCGCAATGTCTAGGCTCATTTGGAGTAATTGGGCAATCAGAGGTCTTATGAGGGCCTGCGCATTTTACGCATTTAGTGGGTAGCGAAAAATATCCCCTAGAGTGGCCGAATTGTTGGCAGTTAAAACACTGTGTTACTGTGGCTCTTGTAGAGTCCTTGTAGTCCTCAATTTTGATAAGTTGGCAGATTAGATAATCTAATTTATGGAGATTTACGTTATTGGGTGTAATCTGATAAGTGACGAGGAACAGGGGCATTGTTGTGACTTTGTTAGCATTGGTACTACGGGGGTTGAATTTAGTGAGTTGTTTGACGAATTGGACTGAGAAGTTTTTCCTTGTGAGGTCCTCAGTTATTTCCCATATTGTTGTGTCATGAGGAAGCCCACGGATGACAACTTGCCTTGTGGGTCGCTTAGCTATGGGATGGGTAAAGTAATTTATTCTGGCTCCCTTGAAGTATTCGATTACCTTATCATGGTCTGCCAGATTGGTGAGAATAAGTGTGGCTCCATCTGGTGTGGGCTTTAGGTCATATCTGTGATCTGAAGTTACGGTATCTAGCACTTGACGTAGGTCCCTCCATTTTTTGGAAGTTCGGATATTAATTGGAGGGAGTCTGATTGCTGCAGTGCTAGGGCCTGAAGCTGAGGGCATAGACGCTGGATTTGTGTTGCTAGTTCTGGATGTAGAGGCAATTGGCGCGCTAGATGTGGAAGCGATTGTTGTGTTGGAGATAGATTGATTTGAGTTTGAGTTGGTAGGAGCTATGTTTTCGCTAGAGTTAGTGTTTGTGACAGTTGGAGCGTTAGCCTGTGCGGATATGGTGGTAGTTTGTTGCTCGGTTGCAACAATGGGTTGGACAGTGTTGGATGAGGAAGGCTGTGCAGGGAGAGTAATTATAAATTCGTTAGTGGCTGGCGTGCTCATGATGGATTGTGATTGTCGTGTGTTAACCATTGTGAATCTATTGTTAGGTGCAGCTTTTTAATGTTTTGGAGGGAATGGAGACGTTATTATATATTAAATGCTGTAAATAAACGGGTCTGTTGCGGTTTATATCATGTTTCCCCCAGGGGGGGGAAAAATGTACTGTTGTGATGTAACCTAACTGTGTAATAATTTATTCAAACACTTAAGTGGAAAAAGAAAAAATAACTGCCGGTGGTGATAACAGGTCGCTACAGGCTACAGTTGTTGCAAGGTGTCTCCTTGGCAAGCAGCGATTACTGTATCAGCCGGTAGTTATGTGTATTTAAATCCTGGTTTCGGCTACGGCTCAGGCTCGCCGCGAGCGTGGCTTTTGAAGTCCCCGCAACAAGCAGCCAATCACTAGGCGTCTCCTCAGTGATGGGCAGAATATAGACGAGGTCACGAGTCAGTGGCGGTTCGTACTCTAAAACAAGGGTGGGACACAGCACATTTTTGAGAGAACATACGCCCATTATGGTAGACTACATGTTGCCTGCACCATGAGTGGACAAGGGAACGATGTCAGTCAATTGGTTTAATTGTGGGGGCCATTTAGTAATCGTTTCTCTGTGGTTTTACCGGGCTGTGTTAGCGCAGCGGTCAAGCTGCTTGCCTCGCACCAAGGCTGGTCAGGTTCAGTTCCCGGTTAATGCTTATGGGAATTCCGAGGTGAAATGTCACGTCTGGTGGCTCGGATTCCACGTAAAAAGGAGGTCCCGTTGTATATGATCTAGAAGTTAATGGTCACGTATTAGTACAGGCACTCTTACTATGCCTTCCGATCTTCCTAAAGTAGATTACTTAAACTCAATCAATTCACGGATTCATTAAAGACATTAACATGAACACTTCAGATTCCTAAAAAATCAGTGAATATTATTAAGACCTTAATCGAATGCGCGACATAATATCCTACATATTCTTGTCCACAAATTCATTGTGTTTACGAACAGCCATCCTGTAGCCATAATCCAATTGCTGCCCCAACGCTGCTAAGTTCATTTCATTGTTCATATGACATTTTAACAAACAATGTTTCTTACGTTTTTCAGGCCAATGTTTTAAATCATTAATGCCAATCATGATCCTTGTGTCATCGCCACCAAATAACAGGCACGGAAAACAAGAAGTGAATTTACTACTCAACACCCACATATACAATCCCATTTTTAGCCTACTTTTCACATTTTGCAAAAATGAGGAAAAAGCAGTCTTATGAGATCGGGCAAATGTGTGTCTGTCTGTCTGTCTGTCTGTCTGTCTGTCCTTCTGTCTGTCTGTCTGTCTGGCTGGCTGTGTGTGGTGTCCCCCTATCAACTCCTAAACGGCTGCAGCAATCCAAACAAAATTTGGTAGGAGTAAAGATCTATACCTGAATATCTCACGGCCATATTTGAAAATGATGTCAGTGCTACCAACTGCTGAAAAATCGCAATTGAAATACTTTCATCTTGGAAAGTATGAATGGGAGCTATTTCAAAATTGGCACACGTATAGGTAATAATATTGCAGTTTAATTTTCAGGAGGCCATATATGGCAGTGTTGCCAAAATGATTATAAGCCTGCTGATAGGTCCAAATTTTAAATGCATATAACTTCTACACTATCAATTGGATTTCAACCAAATTTTGTATGTACTATGTGCACATAAACAAATATGATTGAGCGAATTCTTAAGTGCCACCAGGGCTGCCAACTGTTAATAAATGCTCTCAATTTGTTTTATCCAAATACCCATATATCAGAAAGTATGCAAGCCGACAGCTTTAAACTATGCACACGTATAGTACCTGACATTCTATATTATTTTGGAGTAACTAATATACGTCAGTGCTACCAACATGATTCTAAGCGTGCTGAGAGGTCCACCTTTAAATACATGTAACTTCTATACTATCATTTGGATTTCAACCAAATTTCGTGTGTGCTATGTGTACCATAACAGATATGACTGTGTTGATTCTTAAGAGTAACCAGGGCTGCCAACTGTTAATAAATACTGTCTCTATTTTTGTTACCCTAATATCAATATATCAGAAAGTATGCAAGCCAATAGTCTAAACTTTGCACACGTATAGTACCTGGCATTCTAGATTAATTTGGAGTAACTAATATAGGCCTACGCCAGTGCTGCCAACATGATCCCAAGCCTGCTGATAGGTCCAATTTTAAAATGCATGTAACTTCTATACTAACTAATGGATTTCATTCAAAATTGACACAACAATAGATCATATTATTTCAGATCATTTCTGACCAATACATGTATGTCATTGTTGCCAACATGATTTTACGCGCGCTGTTAGATCCAATGTTTAACTGCATGTAACGCCCATGCTATCCATTGAACTTCAAACAAATTTTGTATTCTGAACCTTAAGAGATGGAACTAAGAATATATTCAGTCACCAGGGCTGCCAACTGTAGTTCTCTATTAGGCTACATTATGCCAGGTATACAGTATTTCGAAATAATTAGAAATTTCGATATTACCAACGTAATTTCGTCATTATTCTAGATAGATCCATATAGATTAATCATTAAATTTTAAGAAAAGTAGGCTCTTTAGTTCGTCACGGAACTTCTTGTTCATACATAGATTTATTGAAAGTCCTGTTATATGTTCTGTTTTTATCTTTAGATACCGTACTTGATTAATGCACAGATCTGGTTTCGAAGAGCCTAATTCATATGCTAATAGTCTGTCCTCATAAGTTAAGGTCATATTTTGTAAGATTTTTACCTCGTTCATCTCATGGTTTCGTTAACGACATAAACACCGCCAATGTTTGAAAATGCAGTGAAAATGATTAAGTAATTTGTCGCAGCATTCAATTACGGACTAAAAACAGAATGACACATAAACGACAAGTAGGAATTAACCGCTTACCTCGTACGATGAAATACGCGCTCAGTGTATATTTTAATTATGTTTAACACTGGTACGTGTTATTTGCACCTCACAAATCACGCTTCCAATAACAAGTATTATGTAAGATCAATATTTCCGAACACTGCAAAAGACCGCCTCACTCATACACAATTATAACTCAATATCGCAGGCGCCAAAACTTTAGAAGCCAAGTGTTGTGGTAAGGCTGCCGTCACACAGTCGTGTATTCCCCTAGATAAAGAGAATTCTCAAACTTGACGTTATAACATAATACAAATTCACTTACGGAACATAGCCTACGTTCAAAATGTTACCTTTTTGTCTCAATGCATATTATACATGTTGATTTTTCTTCTTACATATTAATAAAGAGCGCAATGTTCAGGGGGATGTAGGCCTACCGTACATTATTTTGGTGGAAAATTGCTGAGTGTTGGTAAATATACTAATCTATGAACTTGACTGCCCTCTACCGGTACTCCTTGCTACTGGTACACTTTGACACCCCTCCCCTCTTAGGTGCCAAGAATTAGCATGGCTGTCGGCTATCTGTAGTAGTAGGTAATCTGTGTAATCTGTGTCCCCAACCCCTCCGGCCTTCACCCGCCCCTCCCCCCGTCAACCACTTGCTACTTTTACGGTCGTATCGCTGGCGCGTCACAGCGGCCTTGTGCCCCAAGTCTAGGAAACTCCCGTAGCCCCTCTGTCACCTCGCCCCGCTGTAAAAGCAAGGGATGATGTTAAAGAGCCAGGAAGAGGAAGCATGTGGCTACACTGTGTTGGTCACATCAGACATGTGCCCAGCACCTCGTTGTGACAGGCTCCTACTGTTGGGGAAAGTAAACAGCAAGCCGATAGAACTGCTTGGTCGCAACATAAGCGCCATTACCACGGACGGACTATCAAGATGACTTCGACCCAAGGAGAATTTTTAATGGTGGGGCACGTGACCGTGTGCCCCTGTTCTAAAACCGCCACTGTCACGAGTGTGCCCCTGATTAATTACACGTTGCATCTGAAGGCCGCCGGCGCGCAGATAGCAGTCCAGACCCTGGGATATGCCCAGCCGTTGCCCCGTGGTTTTACTGCCAAGCGATGATGGTGCGACGAAGGAGAACACAAATGGAAGACGGCAGCGTGGTCAGATGGAATAAGCACTCTTTAGGAGTGGTCCCCCCTTTCGGGGAACGCCCTGGGGCCTACCGCTTCCACCCGCGTCTCGGCTTTTCCCAAGTTCCGTCCAGCAATAGCGCAGCTCCAATATATCAGTCGACAATGCATAACTGCCGCCCTGCCCTTTAAAACCAGTACGCCAAAACAATGCTGGCCTCTTCGTCCAACAATACTCGTCGAGCCTGGAGTAGCCGCTGAGCCAGTAACGCGTATGGTCGCGGCCCACCCGTTAGGGCTGGCGCGGAGAAGTCACGGCTAGTTCTTCTCTCTATCGGCTATGTTTGTCTGAAGCCCAGTCTCCAACTAAATAACTTGAGCTACCGTACCAGCAGCAGTTACCAAGCTAAGCAGCTAACCTAAGGTGAATACCACGCGAAACCTAAAGCATCAATTTGAGGTTGGTCGAGGATATGAGGACTCTCACGACCTTCCTGGCGAGCTCCCAAGCGTAGAATACCATCTTTCGATGCATAGTTTTGTAAGACCAAATGGAAGAGTTGCAATTACTTAAGCTCAGGTGTATTCTTTCAAGAATATCTTCTTTAGAGGAGAGCTATTTGATGAATTTCCAAGTCCAAAATGGTTAGCTTCGGAAAATTTTAAAACATATAACTGTCCATAGGAAGGGTTTTTATCATTGTGAGGGTATCTGGCGGATTGTAGAATCTTCGTTACTGGAACTATATGGGCGAGGTACTGCCATCTGTTGTCAGTTACTGGAACTGATTACAGATATTGAAACGGCGTGGCGTTTTGGGGACAACAGTAGCTCTTTTGATCACATGCTGTAATGCAATGGCAAAACGGAAATAAAACGTAATGATGTGGAATGTAGATGTATTATTTATTTATTTATCGTATGGCGGGATGTAGAAATATGTATCTTTAATTTAAAGCAAACAGGATAAAAACGGCCTGGTAGAAGCCGCTGATGGATTGTAGATAGAATGCGTAATTTTCGTATGTCGGCGAATAGCATTATGAGCAAGTTAATTTCATGAAATAAAATACTACCGGTAATAATGTCGAATTAAAGAAACCAAAGTGATGGCACACACACATATAGGTACCTTTCATCAAAATCACACTTCATAAAAGTCGGTCCAGTGGGGTGTTGTTGGCGATTTATAAAAGAAACGCCTTGTGTTTTAAATATATAGATATTTCCGTCGACAAAATTATATAGTAGTTTATTCCACTTCCAAGCTGATATTGCCATGCAATTAAGCCAAGCTCATACGTAAACATTGTCAAAATCTTGTCAAAATGTTAATAGAATTAACAAACCAATCGTTAAAGATCACCTCATTACTGAACCCTTTATACGCTATCCGTATAAAAGATTCTAAGTTTTATTCTTCATTCTATGAAATTACTGCCAGCAACATGTAGAAGCCAGACAGAGATTGTGAAACTTTGGGGATTTGGTAGCGACAGGCAAAACGGACACGGCGAGCAAGAAGACAATGAGTTGAGCTCTTAAGGTATGTATAGCAGGATGACCAGCCCATGATAACAAAACGATGGCAGGTGCAGGCTTGAAACAAGGAACCGTGTGGTTGACTCATGTGAACAGTATTTTCATTGTCTGTTCACGCCAAGAAAGAAATGATGCTTGAAGCTGAGAGGTGAACCGAACAGTTAACCACTCCCACAGGGAGGTGTTAATCAGAAAAACCCGCGTTGTTAACAAGAAGATGGACCAATAAGACAGGGGATGCTCCATTTCAGCGCGCAAGTGGCATCACAGCTCTGACAGTAATTAATTATTGATAAACCCCACGATCGATTTCTAAAAGCTTTGGTCTAATCTTGACCTGCGTTTTTTCTACGATCTGAATGATACCACTTGCATGCCAGTACGAACATTATCTTGGAAATTTATTTCAAATTTACCCTTCCTTGTGATCTCTAGCCAAAATCATTTACATAGTGGCCCGAGTGGCGATTAACAGTGACTATTCTCCGTGTGTCTGAGGACACTGCTAGACTATTCTCCGTGTGTCTGAGGACACTGATAGACTATTGCTCCGTTTGTCTGAGGACACTGATCGACTTACTTTGCGTGTCGTGAGGACACTTGTAGACTCCTATTTTATGTGTCTGAGGACACTTGTCATATTTTGAAGAAAACTGTATAAAATGAGTTATTATTAACTTCAGTGATTTAGGTAGTTGATCAAACTACAGTTTAGGGAAAGTATCTTCGAACATTTTGCCACAAGACTATTTGGGGAAATTAGTACCTAAAACGGCAAAATTAGTTAGGAATATTTAGCGTGTGGAAAACTAATAAACATTTTTATTCAGCACCGAGATGGCATCACAGGACCAGCTTCGAACCAGCGTTTCTTCAGTCATGATATGGGTGACATGAGCTAGAGCCCATCAGAAGGAGGAATGGCCGGCGACGTTCTCTGATTCTGAATCCAGAAAGGAATGAGTACAAAATAATTCATTTTTATTTAGACAAATCAATTATGGTTTAAAAGGACAAATTTTGTAAATATCTTGCTTTTGTGTGTGTAATTATAGAATTTTTGTTTTTCTTGTTACTGGCACACAGTTTAATGCATGGGGCAGCGTAACGTTTCGTATTGTCAATATTAGTGTGATGTGACTATTGTTCAAGTATAAGTGGCTATACGTACAATCGTGTGCGTGTATGTTCCCGTAAATGCGGTTAAGTAGCGCAATTTGGAACTCAACATCACGACGGAACCAAGTTAATTTAGCATAAACATAGTATTGGTGGGTAAATTATGACTGAGTGTAGGTTTTATGGTTGATCAGGCTAATTGTTTGATAATTGCCATGTCACAATTCTATATGCGAGTAGCCGTAAGCTCACTCGAGTGTTTATCTTTGACTTAAATTCTTGGAGTGTCTTTGGACACGATCTTAGGATATCTCGTGCAGTGCCGACCTGGGTGGTATAATTGTTGTGCCAGTCCAATTGGTGGTGTCCATTGTGTGATTTACAGGTAGTTGCTTGCGGGAAAAAGTACCATACTTTCCCGACTTTCCTCACTCCAGAACCCATGTCCCAACCTTGCGAGGCAGATATGTGGTTTATATTTTGTTCTTGCAATTCCCAGAGAATTGGCGAGATATTTTTATGATTGTACGCGATTCCAGATGTGGAGATAACGGGACTAGCAGGTCGCCGGTTATATTTAGACACGGGCTAGGGGGACTGACAAAATCAGATGTTGTGTTGTGGAGTGGGGAGCATACCACCGGGCGAGCCTGTGATCAGATAAGAACGACCTGTGGTCATTAGCGAGGCAGGCTAGGTTTCCTGCACCTATTAATAATGTTTTGTTTTGAATTCAGAAAAGGCCTGAACAATTGTAAATGTATTTGATGATTAAATGGGTGATGTCCACGCCGCGATGTCATCTCCGTAGCGTTAACTTTTCTTGCTTTTCATTTTATGTACAGTTGTATTATCCAGAGTTGGAATCTGACAGTTCGGCGCCACTGGGCAAAAACAGTTGACGACTAGATCGCACGCAAGGCTTGTTGCCATGGAAACCATACAGCGCTGCCAATTTGAATGACGCTATTTGGCCACGTGCTTGTCGCTTGACCAGTCGCTTGTTTGGTTGCCTCCAAAGTGCACACTGACCATGCCGCGTTATAATTGTGTTGATTTAATTAGTTAATTACTTTCTCGTGTAGGATTTATACTTATTTATACTTATATTTATACTTCATTAGTGTCCGTTATTTATTTATATAGTGTTAGTGTAAGTTTAAGCTTAGGTTCGTGTGAATTAGATTAAGGCTACTGGTAGCTTTCTTTTTGTTTGCGAGTGGTGACGCGAGTTTCTTGTGCCTTGAAACTTATTCTACAGGATATATAAATTGCTAAATAACACGGAAACAATCACGTTCTGTCGTTTCGCTTTGAACATTTTTGCTTTATGATAGTAGGTTATTCGTAATATTGCTATTGCTATTCATTACAATATTTTAGGCCTCTCCTCAATTTGACGGGCTATTATTTTATTTTACAGTGTGCACCGAACAGTTTTAAGCATTGCTTTGTTTAAGATTTTTTTAAATCCATCTGAGTAAAAATGTAATAAATGTAACAAAGGTGCTAATAATATCATGAGCATAATGAAAAGAACGGGAGGGTGGAAGTACGCACGAGGTGGCTCTTAGCATACGTGGCAACGCTGCCTTTAGTTCAGTGGTTCTCCGCCGAACTGTCAGATTCCAACTCTGGAAAATACACCTATAGTTATCAGCCTTCGAGGCATTTTGTTGTTGTTGCTTGATTTTTGTGTTTACATTCATGTTCGATGACCCCGAGTGGCCATTTTGTTGCACGTCACGCTGTTCTCATCCTGTCATCTGAGCTCTTGGCCGTTCAGGTGCGCTCAATTGTTTGTTGTGCTCTGGCACAGGTGTGGAATCTCGTTGGGAGATTGAAGTTATTTTAGATTGTATTTAGCTTTGCGTGTGTCAGTATTTAATATTAATGTATAGTTTTCTTAAGTGCATGTCCCATGGCCATAATGATGGTTTGCAGAATGGGAATTCAGTCAACTTGGCTGTTCCCAGTTGTGAACGAATCTCCATCTAAGTACTCATTTCTTTTCTAATTATCAGTATACACGCGCATACAGTTCAGTGGACTTTTTATTCGCGTGTTTATTGAGAGGAGTGGGTTAGTAATACCACTCGTATTTTATTAATTCCATGTTTTATGTGGGAGTCAAACTTCAGGGAGGAATTTTCTTTGTTATTGTTATTATTTTGCTTATATCTGTTATTAAATGATGTTTATTTTACCTTTCTATCACTCATTTCTTAGTTATAGTTTTCCTTATGATCCTTGAGTCCATTAAAGCAAGTTGTTTAGTATTGAGCTCTCTTATGAAGTATACAGGACTGAACACGACCCCGAAGACAGAATCATGTTAAAACACTGCTTTATTCAAGGGTGCACTACATCTTACCGCCAACACTCTCCTGTCAAATCTCCTGTAAGTCAATTAAATACTAATATTTTGATCTTACACTCTTCTTGCAACAATACTGCTCTATAATGAATCACAATCCTCAATAATACGTCTATACTACGTATTAGAGCTTCCATAAAATAACTTTGATCTAAAATGCCTTACCACTTCTTTCAATATAAATACAATCCTCCATAATACGTCTATACTACGCATTTGAGCTTAATATCTTCGCTGATTCTCTCTCATTGCAATAATAAATGCCTAAATGGCATTTTCTTCTCACATAACGAAACTTACATGTCACTATAAACTTGGCAATAGAACTTTCACACTACTTCTCTACTTCTATATTAATTCAATACGATCTTCAAAATATGCTTTAGTTACTTCGTTGCCTTAATACTTTTATTTATCTTGACCTTATATTACAGTGCATGAACTTTCCTTGGTTTACTTCGTAGTTACTATGTTTAAAACAATAGTTAATAATAAGTATACAATTATTTAACACCTCACTTGTCATATCTTATTGCTTCAATGCAATATTTAAGTTTCAACAACAATAACATTTATGTTGCAAAAGGTTTACTATAATTCTCGTTGTCCAACATATCACGATTTATAGGCATGCAAGTTCACTTAAATCCCATATATTCCATGTGTCTACTCATTAAAATGGAACTATCTCAAAGACTTGACTAGTCTTACTAAAGAACAAATTCTTTTAATGACGTCCATATATCCAATTATTATACATTCAAGTGTATCTCTAGTCCTAATAATTGTTATATCAAATATAAAATAAAGTTCAATCATCGCAAATATTTTTGCCTAGATCGTCGCAATAAAATAAAACAGGAAGTCAATGTTTTATAAATGGTCTTCTTCATAGTATCTTCATCCTAACTAATGTTCTTCTTACGCTAAAATTCCCAACGTTATTGTCTCCAAACGAAAATATTAATGAATTTATGAAAACATCCTTAAATTCAAAATCGCAAATATCTAAATTCATCTTCAAAATTCCAATTCAAATCGTAGATAAAATTATCGAATATTTAACACTGTTAAATTAATTACGGATCATAAAATATCCAAAACTTCTCCTTTAAATTCAATGAAATATTATATTACTAGAAACATTGGCGAAATGGTCTGCTCCAAATTAATATAAACTACCAAACAATACACAATGAAATCTTCTTCTACCTTTGCCGAATCTGGACGATCTTTGGGCAGAGAAAATATCGTAATGTACAATATTCTTTATTCTGCTCTTCTTCTGTCTCCAATCTCCTCCACCCAAATGAACTGCATTGTCGGGGCTCGAACTGCATAGTCGGGACACGAACTGCACCGTCCTGGACTCTGGATTCGACTTGGATCAATTTTCAAGCATTGGATCGGGTAATGGCCCTGATCCCATCTTATTCGTCTCTTCTTAGCGCTGATTTTAGATGTTTTCTTCTTCTCCACTTTAAAGTTGATCATTATAAATGTAGCTTTGCTTTAAGTTTCTCCATAATAGATAGTTACACCATCTCCTCTTGAATGTACATCATGTTCCTTCGCATATAGTTTAAACTCCCATAACGACCTCGTTATCGTTGAAGAATAGCATTCCTCTCAACTTCAGAAAGTCTGACATAGTAGAAATTATAATAAAGATAAATAGTTTCACTGTATATGCTTGCAGTTAATGTTAGTGGAATCACGCTGCTTTACGATCCAGGATATCTCTGCTGTACTAAAACTTATTCGCTTCAACTACGTAGAATACTGTTACGCTGTGCACAATATTCATTTATCACCACTAAAATGTTCTCTGCAGAATACTGTTCTATATTATTAAATGCTGCTTCAATGTTCGTAAAATTCACTGTCAAAATATAATTGCCGCTGTATATAATAAAACGTCCAATACGATTCTTGACTTTCACTGGCTTTAAATACTGTTCTTTGTAGCCTGTAGTAACTTCGAACTAACTTTACCCGATGTCCGGGCTTCTATAATAATGGATCACACTCCTGCGGTGAACTCAGCTGAGTCTTAAAGTTGCGGACTCGCGATAACCCCGCTCTGGGTTTGAACTTTGACCAAACGTTTACATCCTCACTCCTCGACGCTTGAAATAAGGGACCTCGATTGCTTCTTGCTGGCTCTCTACCTAAACGTCTAAATTCAGCGCCAATGTATAAATGCGGGAAATATTGGCGGTGCATTATGAAATGAGTCCATTCTTCTTACTACGTATTCAATTTTCATTTTAAAAATTGTGGAAATATTCTGTATTGCATTCTGCGTATTTCCATGTTTAACAGTGACGAATAACTACATTATTAGTAATTATATCTCTAAATCGCATTCTAATGAGAAGCTATTGTTACCTCCTTCATAGCACCAACCCATCACATAATACTTAACCCACTTTGCTATGTTAATATCCGCGGTAAAATGGCTACACGTATCAAGGTCTGCTTTAGCCAAAGCTTCCATTCTCTTCTGATTCCCACGCAAACCAACTTTCTCATTTGTGTTGCTACGTGACTCATCTCCTCTGTCTCTAAATACAAGCTACTTGCACAATTCCAGCTATCAATCTTTGAGGGTTAATGCTTAGCATGTGATTTAAAATAATTACTTTTCCTTCACTGCGCTCTTAAAATTCGGGGTCAGTGCCTAACATATAATAATTTCTTGCAAGCTCAGATTTCTGCAGAGGAAGCAGTTTTTTGTGACAGACAAAGGTAAACCTGAGTCAACAGCAAACATGAGGCAGATTATTGAAAAATGCCGCGAGTTCTGTGTCCCTGCCTATATTTGTTTCCTTGATTATAAAACGGCCTTTGACTGTGTCAAGTGGGACAAGCTGTGAGAAGTACTCAACGAATATGGAGTCCCAAAACTCTTAACGTTATTATTGAAAGGTCTTTATAACAGTCATAATGCAACCGTAATGGTGGATGGTGAATGCTAAGAATGTTTCCATGTGTCAAACGGAATCAGGCAAGGTTATATATTATAACCCAAACTCTAAAACATCTACGCAGAGTGCATAGTGAAAAGAACATTGGATGGCTGTGATAATGGAATTTCAATCGATGGTAGGAAAGTTAACATTCTACGCTTTGCTGATGATACTACACTCATTGCAGGAAGTGGGCACGAATTGCTCTCCAGAGTGATAACAACCATCAGTTTGGATTTTGGTCTAGAAATCACCATGAAAAAGACCAAACTAATGGTTACCAACCGACAAAGTCAGGTCCCAATTCAAATGACAGGATGCCTACAAAATCTGGAGTGGGCTCCATAATCAGTAACATGGGGAAATTGTGATAAAGACATAAAACGACGAATTTCCCTAGGGCGTGCTGCAATGGTTAAACTTACAAAGATCTGGCAGAACCCGACGTTATCCAAAACAGTGAAAATGCGATTGGTGAAATCACTGGTGTTTCCTGTTTTCTTATACGGTTGCGAGACCTGGACTGTGAAGGCCAATGACAAGAGCCGAATTGATGCCTTTGAGATTGGTGGAGGATGCTACGTATACCATGGACAAAAAGAAGAACTAATGCCTCAATTATAGAAGAACTGAGCATCACAAAACGTTTATCTTCCCGTGTTAGTGAAAGTTCCTCCAATTCCTGGGACACACTTTGAGGAGAGAAGGAGACAATTTAGAAAAGACCATTCTACAAGGCAAAATTGAATGTACCAGACAAAAAGGTAGAACAACAAGTAGATGGTTAAGTAGGTTAGTAAGGCCGATCCTAACGCACAAGGTGCGCAAAGCGTTAGTACCCTCGTGGACATTGTCGATATGTCTAGAACCCATGGTCGGATTTTAAAATCTGAGGTGTCGTAGGACTTGGGGTGAAGGGGGCTTTGCTATGGATTACACATTATATTTTTAGAACATTTTAGATAATTTTTGTTTTTTGAAAGTAGGCGATATTTTTAAAACTAATGGTGATAGAACATTTTGCCATAGCTTAAACCAATGATCCTTATGTCTTTTATTTTAGGACAAAATATTTTTATTTTTTGTGTTTTTTTCAAAACCGATGGATTTTGAAATTGGCTCTATTTCGGAAAGCATGTATTGCACAAAAACATTTGTTTGACATAAATGAATGGCCTTTATCCCCTCTACAAGAAAACCGAGTTTCAGATCTCTAGGACAAAAACTAACAATAGTGTGGTACGGAGAGAACTGCCCCACAGCCTACTTTCTCGCGAACTTTGCCGATATCTAGCGAACGCTTGGTCGGATTATCATGTGTGATCTGTTGTAGGAGTCGGCGTGACGTCCTATTTGCTATGAATGAGTGGTAATGCACTCGAAATCATGTCTAGGAGAGAAGAGAAGACAGGATGAGGTATGAACCAAGGACCACATCAGAAAAATGGCATATTTTAAAATTGGAATTTTCGACTAAATAAGCAGTCCAGATGGAAGAGAACGTTAATACAAGCATTTGGGAAAATTTTCGTCTGAAGAAATACTTTTATTTCATGTATAATGGAGATTTTAAGATATGGTAAAATTTTTACCATGAGTAAATGATAGAGATACTGTTCTGGAAGTCGACACTTTTAACGAGGTGCGCGGTGAGAAACCTGTTTTTGATGCGAGGGGAGAGCGAAGTTGGATTTGAGGTCAGACACACGCCAGTATCAAGAGTGGGAGAAGCTAACGCGTGTCAGAAGCGCGCCACTTTCAGGCGAGAACCAATTGGAAAATAGTTTGAATAAAGAGGAAGGAACACATTTTAAAATCTTTATTTAATATTTTATAAGAGTGTTGCACATTGAATTCACCAGCAGAGAAAAAAAATTTAATTGGCAAAACACATTTTAAATTGAAAGACTGAGAGAAAAGTTATGTATGAATTTGTTAATATTCATAGCGGTTGGAGGTTAGTTGATCCGATATACGAGGGAAATCTAACTGAGCAGGCTAGGTGACGCTAGCAAACGAGGGTCTTTTCTACATGGACCTCGAGAAGACAAGACGTATATTGTATTCACTCTTCAGAAGTATTAGACAAAGATTTTGTGAACTAGAGACTTCAAGATGAAACAAGCAGTAATGGAAACGAACAATTAATATTACAAGTCAACAGTATTGAGAAAATTTATTCATCATATTCTAAAAGAAGAAATCTACGACGAGAGAAAACGCTGCAAGTTACAAACTGAACATCGGAAACGTAACTACGCAGAACGAAAGTTGAAGAAGGGAGACTTAAACCATTGGAAATTCAACAATCTAGACAAGAATGTTTAAGAATTTAGGTCGAAGGGGAATAACTACGACTACAAACAATTGCGCGGTGAGAATGATGTTTTAAATTCACCATGATGGGAAGATAGAACTATACTGAACCGGTGGAATTCAGAAAATACCAGGATGACATAGCAGTATGCATAGCGAACTGCAGACCACCGCAGTTTTCGCTAACATAACGTCGCAAGCTACTACAAGGGAATTTCACGACATGGAGGTGATTTTTCATGATGGAAAGAAATATGCAAACTACCGACTTCAAAGAACATCTAGATCTAAGAAGAAGAAGACGAGCGGATGCGTGATGGAGACGACAAGGAACCCAGGAATGATGGACGTGAGGCCAGCAGAGTGGAGACGAGATCGTGCCATCACTTGCACGAGAGAAGTGGGTCGCGAGCGGGAAGCCAGCTGATAAACTGTTCTGGAGACAGCTCACCAGGTCGTTCAACTTTAATGCAGTCCACTCAAGGCCGAGGTGACATAACACAGACACACTGGAGCAGCACGCAGCATTCCAGAAACCATAAGGTGACGTTACGAGGACACCAGAGTCATCAGCTCTGTCACCAACGATCTCAGAAAGAAGGTAGAAGAGTGCATTTTTCATATCTGTAGTTAGACTTTGTTCACGTTATTCCAGAATATTGACCAACATATTTGCATTTGTAACCTATGTTATAATTGTCTTGAAAGTTTTAGTAAATTTTAGTAATTGCGATAGTTATTTTCATACGTCATTTGGACGTATTTTGAAGTCTTGATCGATGATTATAAACATCGTTAGTATTTTTCATTGTCATTTTTAGAGCGTTAAAATTTTACTTACGAACGATTTCGTTGCGATTGCGAGCGTATATTCCGTGGATTTGTTGTAACATTGGAGAACTCCGTAGATTAATTGTAACATTCGAGAACTTAGTAAGTTTAATGATATATAAGAGAATTTTGTATATTTGTGGAAATATTGAAGAACGATAACATAAATTAATTGAAACGAGAGAAATGAAGCACAACTCTGTGAGAAATAAATCAGTAATGTATCAGAGAAAGAATAGAGTCATGTGTTTGATGAAAGTAAATAGTTTATTACTTGAAGTGAGGAAAGGAAGGACAGAGAATACTATAAGTAAAGAGTTTATTCATTTCAGAAACGAAATAAGATGTATAGAACGATATAGTTGACAGAAGTATTCTATATTGGCATTGAGGTAACTTCTGTATGCAAGTAATGTAATGACATTGTAAAACCCAGAAGTTTGATGTACGGAAAGGAACTGTATGCGATAGTAAAAGGCATTACTGAACGAGAAACGTTATTATAAAATGTTATGGATGTATATTTATCATGAAACGATACTGTAAGATGGAAGGAGAGATATACATATTTATTATGAACGTAAACGTAAGAGGGAAGGTTATTGTTATTTTTATAACAGACACAAGCAGACTTGAAATTCAGAATTAAGCGATAAATTGTAACAAAGTAATATGTGAAGCAAAGGGAGGAGTTATGTGGAAAGCATTTGGGCATAGCACGATATGTATAATCGATAGATGAGTTTGTAGGAGGAAAGGAGACGTATTCATGAAATTTATTACAGTTGTAATTTCTAGTAGGAATACTAAATATCATACTTTGATGAAAGTAGTTGATATGGAACGGTAGAAGTTTGTGAACGTGCTAAGAAAAGGAAGGTTGATGAAATGCATTTGTACTGATGAAGGCGTGACTAAAAAACGCGATAATATGCAACGTGAGCAATTGAGGAAAGGTTTTGTAATATTTTGTGGTGAGCAAGAGAAGTCATATGTTGTATTTGGAGAAGAAGGAGTGTGGGAGTGAGGATTCATGCCACACACACTCAATTTTTGGTTGAAGAGCTTATCTGAACAGTCATGCATTGTTAGTTTGTTTTATTATTTAATTATTGAAATACCAGAGTTGTACACTAAAGTGATGAAATTTAACTTCATTGTTCGTATTTATGATTCACATGGAATTGACACACAAACACCTATTTTGACTAGTTTATTGTGTGAGATACGCAGAAAGTTGATGATACACGTAAGGAAAGATGATAAGACAGGAGGAAAGTGATGAAATGAACTCTAATGAATTAGAGACAGTTATTTTTATATTGCGGGACGCGATCATGTATAAAATGTAAATACGTTATTATTTTAGTAATAATTATTACTTTTATTTTATTTAGGAACATAAGGTTTAAATTTGAAGACTTTAACGATTGTATTATGTAGGGAGTATATTTGTTGCGATGAGCGTTAAAGCCAAATTTTAGTAAACAGGTAGGACAGGCACTACTGTCATTAATTAAATTATGTGTTTATTTAAATATTGTCAAGCAAGAGATATTTGTTGCAGTAGTATAAAGATGCAAGAAAGACACTTATTAAGCGCACCAGGCCTAAGTGAGGCACATATAATTATTTTTATTTTATTCTTGGTGAAGGGAACATAAGTTTTGTCATGTGATGTGTTATTATTAATAAATGGCAAGAACATTTTAATTCTTGCTGAGTTTTTCAGAACTGTTTCTTTGATTCAATGCTTAATTACACTAGAACGATACCGCTAGCTAGATGCACACAGATGATCGACGACTTATCTTAACGCCCGAGAGCCGAGTTGCTCGTTAATGCTCTACTTTTATTTGTTTATATTTTCTGTACTTTATGCAACTAGTTAGTAGTATAGTTAGAGATGTATATATGTGTTCCTAGGGTTCCCTAGTCATCAGTCCGGTGAGGGTTGTTCAACTCATAGCCGGGTGTTGACATTCTCACGATACTTTTACGATCTGTGCGGATTTGGGACTGTGCTCTAGAGGAATTCGGGCGCATATATAACATATCTAATTAATGGTCGCTAAATAGAGTGGCTTCGACGTTGTCGATTAATGGGTCTATCGAATTTGTTAATTTGAATTCCCAGTGCTGAGTGACGAATTTGTTACACTAGGAAATATTTCGTAATCACGGCTATTGTGGGCATGTTTGGTGAACGACACAGTCGTGTTTTGTTTATATTTTAAATGCCGATCCTAATCTAACAAGTTGAGGAGATGAATTCCAGTTGTTTGATATGTGGAGTACAATTTTTTGTGAGCCATATATTGCATTGTTCCGGCGAAAGACTTTTTGGTCAAATATAACGATAAATGTAAAGTGATGTCATATTTAAATAAATTTGGTTAGAATTACGTGTTGAAGCAAGTTCAATGTTAGGGATTGATAGTGATAGATACCGTTAACGTTAGTATTGACGTAGGTAAGGTAGGAGAACATATCTACGGAATGCGTGAGAATATCGTAAGAAATTATAAATGTTGGTCATTCTGGAATTTCACTGTGTTTTGTATAGTAATACTTACCATATTTTCTCATTATATAAGATTATGTCGTCTGAGGACATGACCTATATAAGGTCGATACTGGAGCAGATGAGAACCAGTCAGGCAGGATTAACTGCCGAAATTGAAGCCCTACACACTATTACATATGAAAACACTAAAAAGATAGGGAGAGAAATTAAGGATACTACAGCAGTTTTGAAAGAAGAGAGTAACTTGGCGCAGGATGAGATCAAAACAGCCTTAGAAAAGACACAGGAAGAAAGTCGACTGGCGAAAGAAGAAAGCAGATTGGCACAATGTGAAGCTAAGAAGGTACAAGAAGAAAATCGATTGCTACAAGAAGAAGCGAAGAATGCGCAGGAGGAGATCAAGAAAACCCTAGAGAATGAAGGAAGAGTATCACAGGAAATGAGTAGACTAGCTCAGGAAGAGAGTTGACTGGCGCAAAGGAGGCCAAAGAACTGTTGGAAAAGGCACAAGAAAAGGCACAAGCAGATGCAGAGAAGCGACTACAAGAGCTACATCAAACTCTACAAAATAGCATAGATACTATAAAGGTTGACAACACAAACCATTTCAACACAATTTCAGAGTCCCAAGGTGAGTTGCAGAATCAGCTGACTACCTTAACCGGTACAGTTCGTGAGCTCCAACAGAAGGTAACGAATCAACAACAATTGATATCTGAGGGCATTAATGTTGATATAAACAAATGTATTGTTGAAGCTGTGTTAAGAATGAAAGAAGAGGTGTTAAAGAGTAGTAGTGAGTACATCTATGAAATGCTTGCTAAGATAATGAAAGAGGTTCAGGACATAGAAAGTAAGACTAATGTTCATGTAACTGGGTTACGAGAGGAATTAACGAAACGAATAAACTCTTTAGAGGAATCCCATGTTACAACAATTAGCAAAATTACCAGCAAAACCGATAGAATTAAACTTAAAGAATTAGATAAAATTAGACAATTAGTTGATGAGGTCAACACTGAAATAGCTAAGGTCAAGTCTAAACAGGAGAAAGAGATAGGTGATCTTAACGAACAGATGAAAGCACTGTCGATGAGGGATACATCTAGCATGAAAAAGATCTACACGAATTCTTTAAAGAGAGAGACAGTCAACTGAAAGGAAAATTGCACAGACTAGGATTCAGCCTAGATGAACAGGAAGAGGATAAGGAGAGCGTAGACACTCAAATGTTTAGTAGGTCACGCCATAACACTTTTGGAACGGAACACACCGAGAGGAATATAAGAGAACCGGACATGGTAGGAAGGACTTACGATCAGATTCCCAGTAGGAATAATCAGAATGTGGTAGTGATTAAAAGCCATGAGGAGAAACCAGATAAGTTCACGGGGGAAGGAAACGTCACCACCGTTGAATTTTTAAGAGACATGCGTTACTGCCTGGAGGAGAATAAAATTCCTAGAGAGAGAGAGATGAGAGTAGTAGAGAAGTACTTGTCAGCAGAAGCGTTAATTTGGCATAGAGCGTTTAGGTATACCTATCCTTCGTTCGACGAATTCGCTGAGTCATTGTTAAAACGATTCTGGAGCGAAGAGTTGCAACAAGACATCAGGGCAGAAATATATTCGAAGAAATATCCTTACTCTGTACCGACACGTTATGCGAGCTACTTCACTAACCAATTAGCCCGCTTGCAACATCTTCATACACCATTGGCAGAACCAGAGCTGATACACGTCATATCCAGACAGTTACCAGCCGAGGTTAGGAAACACCTGATTTCGTCTAATGTAAATACTTTAGAAGACATGGCTGAGTTGCTGCGAAGATTAGACCACACAAGTTGTATAGCGCAATTTCAAGGACAAACCAACAGTCAGAATACGAGAAATAGGCATAAAAACAGAGAGGTACACATAGTGTTGGTTCATCAGCAACAACAGACCGATGTAACACCAGCTAGGACAGGACCAATAAGACATAACAACTATGGTAGGACGAGGTATGATCCTGGCTACAATAGAGCCGGAAAAGGTTGGCCATATAAAAATAGGTACTGGAACGATAGACAGAGGGGTTCCAGATACCAAAATAACAACTATAATAATAGGGGATTTTAAAGAAATAACTACCCCGACAGGCAGAATGAGGGAGATCAAAGAAGGTATTCCAGATATAGGAACTGGAACGATGGCAACCAACAACAACAACAGAGACGTCCTATACAACAACAACAACAACAACAACAACCGAGGAACAACTATCAGAGGAGCAGATGGACAGATGATGGGAATGTTCAAAGATACTATGAAGAAAGAGAAAGAGAAAGCCAGGATTACAGAAGAAATCAGAGAGATAGAGAAGAGAGAAAGGAACAATCCCAAAAACAGGCACAAGTGAGAGACGAACCGCAACCAGGAACCAGTCGTCAAGGCCGAAACCACGACAGGAATGGACAAAAAAACACGCCAAATCAGAAACGAAGGTAGATGAAGACGTAAATCACACAATAACGAGGCATGAGATCGCGATCAACGAACTATACGAGGTCACCGATGAAGAATTGTTATACGAGAGAGAGGAGCCGAAGAAAGGAAATACAGCCAGATTACCTATAATCCATATGAAAGTAGGGGAGAACACTTTAAAAACCCTTTTAGATACAGGTGCTACAGCCTCAATCATTTCTGAGAGTAGTTTCCCGAAGTTAGAAGCAGAGAATTTATTGACTGCATTGCCTGTATCCACTGTAAAAGTGAGAGGAGTATTTAATGACAAAACTATGAAGTGCAAACTACAAGCATTGGTGGAATTTTATATAAATGAGCAGAGATATGAACAAGTATTCATAGTGGTCAGTCACATTAGTTTTGATGCAATACCGGGTATTGACTTTATTACACAGTCAGCAGCTGTCATTGACCTAAAAATGGAATTATTAGATTTAAAAATAGCGAAGCAGAGGCTGGAACTTCAAGCTCGAAGGAACAAGAGTACTGCATGGAAGATGGTATTGAAGAAGGGAGATTGGAAGAGATGGTCTTGGAAGTACAAGGGGAACGAAAAAGACGTCCCAACTATCCCATAGAAAATTTTGGATATTATCAGGAGAAATTGGAGGCACTAAAGTAGGGGGGGGGGGGGTAGTGAGAGTTCTAACACACTCATTTTATTTGTACCCGACTGTACATGTTAAAATAATGAATATATCTCGAACGCATGGTCCGATTTTGACAAATGAGGTGTCGTTGGACTCTGGCTGACGTCCTCTTTCCTATGGACCACGTATTATATTTTTCAAAATTTTTTGAAAATGTTTGTTTTCAAAAATAGGCGATAGTTTGAAAACCAAACATGATAGAACGTTGTGCTATGGCTCAAACGAATATTCTTTATGACCTTTATTTTCTATAAAAACATTTTTATTTTTACGTTTTTTGAAAACACTCGAATTTTGAAAATCCTGCATTTTGAAAAAAAAAAAAGGAATTATACAAGAAAGTTTGTATGACATAAATGAAAGGGCCCTATGCCCCCTACGTCCAAAATACATTTCAAGCCTCTAGGGTAAAATCCTGACAGTAGTGTGGTAGTGACAGACCTGCCCACTAACTTATTAAACCCTCCTCGTATTTGCCCCGAACCTGATATCTCGCTAACCAATCAACGGATTTGAACATACAGGGTGTCCTATCACTCGTAGTAATGCACCCTACTTTCCTATAGGCTCTTTATTTAATTAAAAGACCAAAACTAAAAGGTCATTCACGAGCAGTGGGGTAGTGTAGGTTTTCTCAAGTCGCGCGCGTGCTTGAATATGTATGCCTATGTTGGGAAAGGGTTAGGTGGTGGGGGATGAGTGGGGTCGAGTGAGGGGTCGTATAGATAGTATTTTTTCCGCTCTATGTGATGGTGAGGTTATTTTTTTAAAATGCATGGAATTTGGAAACGCTATTTGGGGTAAACATGTTGTTTTGCCATTTTGGCGATGAGTGTTTTTTTGTGTGCCTGCGCACTTGAGGGGTTTTGTAAGAGAGCGGGCTTTGTAAATGATTATTTATAGATGAGTTTTTTAATATTTATTAAGATCCATAAAAACTAATAGGTCATGCGCTTTTTTACTATCTCGCAAACCAATAACGCTAGAGACGTGTACGAGGTGTCCTAGGACCTGGGCTAACGTCCCCTTTTGAATGTGGTAGATATTTTTTCCCAAAAAATAATTCACACACGGCCTTACGCCATAACTGTTGAAAAAACTTTTTTTTCTTTACCTGTTTAAAATGTTCATGAAGCATGGTGGTTGAGAGAGACGATACTGCTGGGTGTGTGTGTTTCATCGAACCTGTCGCTGACCACGGTGGCTCTGCTCAATAGAACAATTGCTATTTCGACGGGTCGGTTTATGACAGAGCGAGGGTTCGTTTTTCTGATCTTTCCTATGGCAGATGGATGGAGGCTAATATTTGAAAATGTGTGAAGCATGCTAAGATTTTTTACCCCCGAAGGAGATCTTTAACGTGTAAACGATGATGAGAACATGGTTCTATGTTGGTCGAAGCGAGTACAGAAAACAAACTTGCAGAGGAGCAGACGAGCAGGAGGTGGATGTCATTTGAGCTTATTGGAATGGACTGATATGACTTGACAACAGGTGCAGTGGAAAATGACAAAGACGCGGAGGACACTTGAAGGTTAAATAATCTGACAATCGTGGTGGTAGGGAAGAGCGAAATGCATGTGAACACGTGTGAAACCACATGTACGCTAAACAAGTGACATCCTGTTTGCTTTGTACGTGACAAAATGAAAGTTCATGTGAAATTTGATCTGGCACCTTGGGTGTTAGCTGTCCACGTGCACGATAAGAGAATGTTCAAAGCGTGGGAAAAATGATTATACATGCAACGTAACATTTATAAAGACATGTCGTTATCATTACCACTCTCACTTAGGTGAATACCTTTGAACACACTGCGTTGCGTGAACCCCCTGGTCTTGTTTAACAGTTTTGGTGTTGGTGGAAAATACTTAACCTTGTTGTGGGGTAGGTATTTATTTATATATTTATTCATTTATATATTTATTCATTTATATATTTATTCATTTATATATATATATTTACATGCAATTATTTATTGATTGTTGAAGTTATAAATAAATGTTTATTTATTTGTTTGCAGATAACGTGTATAGCCTACCTGTTGTGTGTCTGTGGGAAATAGATTGAAAAAAGAGAGAATAAGACAGACAGCTAGAAAAGGAAAGCATTACCACACTAGCCCACGAGACGGGAATAAAGCAAAGCATTACACGTCAAGGTGAGATTTGTTTTTATACATATAACCTGTTTGATTTTGTTTTGTTCATGAAATGCATAAACTATATGGAATTGATATACTTATGGTGATTTATTTTATTTCTTTTTAGATATTTGGAGAAAGAAAACTCTACTGCTTTAGCCACAACAGCTGAAAACCAAGTGGCTTTAGAGTGGAACCATTGTCAAGCAGTCTACAGCTGAAAACTCAGGTGAGTGTGTTCTTTCAAAATAATGTATTTTACTGCTGCGGATACGTTAACTTGGGAGCCCCTTGAATCTTGTTTCAAATCGCGTGTGTGCTCTGGTCGTGTGGTCAATGTTAGAAAAAGTTTGATTCCCAAAGCATTATTAGAATCTTGTTTTGAAATTTTAAAAATTGAAATTTGTACAGCGCAAAGGTTGCATACGGCTTTAAAGGTGAATACAGAACTGGTGTGCGATTTCATATACACACATCAAAAAAAGTTTTGCATCACCTCGGTTCCCAGATCTCCGGCATATAGACGTTGACTGTGTATATTGTATCCAAGATACAGTCCCTTTGACTGTTCATAGATGTCACTAAAACTGCTCAAAGATGTAAACAACCATGCATGAGCAGGGCCTATTAGACGGAGGGGGTACGACAGCCGATCAGTTCCAGTCATTCCACCAGGACGAAGGTACGCTGCTCATGTTGTCTGTAGTTCTACCATGCCTAGAAGGTCAATACCGCAGTTCGATCGCGTCCGCATTGTTACTTTGTGTCAAGAAGGGCTCTCAACAAGGGAAGTTTCCAGGCGTCTCAGAGTGAACCAAAGCGATGTTGTTCGGACATGGAGGAGGTACAGAGATACAGGAACTGTCGATGACAGGCCTCGCTCAGGCCGCCCAAGGGCTACTACTGTAGTGGATGACCGCTACTTACGGATTGCCGCTCGGAGGAACCCTGACAGCAATGCCACCATGTTGAATAATGCGTTTCGTTCAGCCACAGGACGTCGTGTTTCAACTCAAACTGTGCGCAATAGGCTGCATGATGCGCAACTTCACTCCCGACGTCCATGGCGAGGTCCAGCTTTGCAACCCCGACACCATGCAGCGCGGTACAGATGGGCCCAACAACATGCTGAATGGACCCCACGGAATTGGCATCACGTTCTCTTCACCGATGAGTGTCGCATATGCCTTCAACCAGACAATCGTCGGAGACGTGTTTGGAGGCACCCTGGTCAGGCTGAACGTCTTAGACACACTGTCCAGTGAGTGCAGCAAGGTGGTGGTTCCCTGATGTTTTGGGGTGGCATTATGTGGGGCCGACGTACGCCACTGGTGGTCATGGAAGGCTCCGAAACGGCTTTACGATACCTGAATGACATCCTCCGACCCATAGTGCAACCATATCGGCAGAATATTGGAGAGGCATTTGTCTTCATGGACGACAATTCTCGACCTCATCGTGCACATCTTGTGAATGCGTTCCTTCAAGATAACGACATCGCTCGACTACAGTGGCCAGCATGTTCGCCAGACATGAACCCTATCGAACATGCCTGGGATATGTTGAAAAGGGCTGTTTATGGACGTCTTGACCCACCAACCACTCTGAGAGATTTACGCCGAATTGTCGTTGAGGAGTGGGACAATTTGGACCAACAGTGTCTTGATGAACTTGTGGATAGTATGCCACGACGAATACAGGCATGCATCAATGCAAGAGGACGTGCTACTGGGTATTAGAGGTAGTGGTGTGTACTGCAATCTGGACCACAAATGCTGAAAGTCTAGCTGTATGATAGTACAACATGCAATGTGTGGGTCTCATGAGCAATAAAACGAGCTGAAATGTTGTTTGTGTTGATCTCTATTCCCTTTGTATTTAAAGGTTCCGGAACTCTTGGAACCGAGGTGATGCAAAACTTTTTTTGATGTGTGTATAAAAAGAAGGACGTAGTACATAAAGAGACATTTTATATTTGCAGTAAAATGCAAGAGCTTTCGATAGCCGATAATCTGAACGAGTGGTATCAAAGCCATGTGGTGAATGCCTTGCTCTCAAAATTTGACAAACTGCAACAAGGACCGAGGTGGTTTAGCGTTAAACAAAATCCATTACCTGCAAATCAACATTTGTCAATTCAACCCGTTGAATGCTGGGTCTAGCTTTATTGAAACACCACCAGCAATAGCTTCGAAAAAGGCAGTGGTGAATATTGAGAACCATGACAATGATTGCTTTCTGTGGGCTGTTGCTGCGTATTTGCAGCCAGCACAACGTGACAGTTGTCGACCAGGAAAGTACAAGGCCAAGTTTGAAGAATTAAAACAAACTTTAAATTTAACTAGAGTGTCGTTCCGTATGGACTTAACCGAGATCCATAGGTTTGAACAAGACAACCAGGACTTTTCGTTCATGGTGTATGGCCTTGATGGTGATGAGATTGTGGGTCCTCTTTATGCCACAAAAGAACCGAAACGACACCACATTAATCTTTTATATTTATCTGTAGGAGAATCACTATTGTCTGATTAAAAGCCTGAGTAGATTGCTAAGCATTCAAGCGTCCAAGCATAATGGTAAGAAGTACATTTGCGACCGTTGTCTGCAATATTTTACAACCCCTACGCTTTTGGAACGTCATAGGGTAGATTGCGTTTCTCAGGAAGGGGTGAGATTGAAATTGCCACATGGGGACAAGGCGGTGTTAAAGTTTAAGGACATTCACAAGCGTGACACTGTCCCCTATGTGGTGAATGCAGATTTTGAAGCTCCCACCACACCCATGGCGGGATGTGAACCAGATCCCACCATTAGCTCAACCACACCCATTCAAAACCATGAACCCTTTCCCATAGGATTTAATGTGGTGTGTGCCTATGACCCCACACAATCCGTTTACAAATACCGTGAGGGGCCAGATTGTGCCAAATGGTTCTTGGATGAACTTGTCAAGTTGGCTCATGATGTACAGAAATTACTGGACCACCCAGTACCCATGAGCCTATCTCCAGAACAGCAGCAGCAGTATGAGCATGCCACGACATGTCATATTTGCGAAAAGCCTATTTTAAGTGGAGAGGAAAAAGTCAGAGACCTCTCGCACTTTACGGGGGAGTTTCGTGGAGCTGCGCATAGTAAATGCAACTTGAACTTTCCAGCTCCTCGTTTCATCAGTGTCTTTTTCCACAAATTATGACATTCAGTTTTTGATTCCTGAATTGGGTCATGTCAACAAGGGCTCGTTTACCATTATTCCCCAAAACCATGAGCGTTTTACAGCCCTGACATGGAGGTTGAGCGACTTTAGCATTCGATTTTTGGATTCCTTTAAGTTTATGGCATCCTCGCTAGACAGCCTTGTGAATGGCTTGAATGAGGAGGAATTAAAAATACTAGAATGCATTTTAATGATCCTGAGCAATTTCAATTGTGCATTCGGAAAGGTATATTCCCGTATGATTTCTGAAACAGCTGGGACGTGTTAAAGCAAAGAAAACTCCCACCACAAGAGAAATTTTACTCGAAACTAACACGCAGTACCGTTTCCGATCAAGACTATGCACATGCATGTCAAGTTTTGCGAGTGTTTGGCATTAAGACGCTAAGTGAATATGCTTTGCAATACCTAAAACTGGATGTATTGCTGCTCACCGATGTGTTTGAAAAATTCCGTGAGTTGTGACAACACATTTACGGTCTTGACCCGGCTCACTATTATACGAGTCCTGGGCTCTCGTTCGATGACGCTTTGAAATACACTCAAGTGGAATTGGATGTACTCACTGATGTAGACATGGTTCTATTTTTAGAAAAGGCGTGGCGGCTTTGTGTCGCTTAACCAACGCCATGCCGAAGCGAACAATGTCTACAAGCCTGATTATTCACCAGACAAACCAGGATCGTACTTAATGTACTATGACGTGAATAATTTGTACGGTTACGCCATGAGTCAGCCTTTGCCCTAAGGGAAGTTTGCTTGGCTGACAGACAAACAAGTGTCAGAATTTGATGTGAACATGGCTAGCCAAGAAACAGGCCGTGGATATGTGCTAGAAGTGGATATTGAATATCCCTCATCCTTGTATGATGAACATGCCGATTTACCATTCTGCCTTGAGCAAATGGTTCCCCCTGACAGTAAAGTGAAAACTGAAAAACTCATGGGCACACTTTACAACAAAAATCGGTATGTGCTACATATCCAAATGTTGGTGCAATGCCTCGCCCAAGGCTTGGTGTTGAAGGAAATCCACAGGGGTATTTCTTTTGCTCAAAAAGCATGGCTTGAGCCATACATGCGACTCAACACAGAGCACCGCCAAATGGCAACACAGCAGTTTGAATTTTTTTAAATTAATGAACAACTGCATCTGTGGCAAGTCCATGGAGAATGTCCGCAAATACCGTGGCATTAAATTGGTCAATGTCTGGGAGGGGCGTTGGGGTGCCCGGCGGTACATTGCCAAGCCAAATTTTAAATCGATCAACATTATCGATGAGGATTTAGCCACTATTGAAATGAGTAAGACCAGGGTGACCATGGATAAACCCATTTACTTGGGCCAAGTCATTTTAGGCTTTTCTAAATCGGTCATGTATGGATTCCACTATGAGTTTGCCAAACGCCATTTTGAGGACGTCTCTCTTTTGTATATGGACACGGACTCATTCATTTACCACATTCGCCACTGCAACCCCAATTACGTCATGAGGCAGCATAGTGACTGGTTTGACACCTCTTGCTATAGCGCTGACAACGTGTTTCAGCTGCCCATAAAAACAAGAAGGAAATGGGTGTTTTAAAAGATGAATGCGGTGATTCCATTATGACGGAATTCGTAGGTTTGGCTTGGAAAATGTATGCTTACCGCACACTCGACTGTAAGGAAGCCAAAAGAGAAAAAGGTGTAGGTAAGGCAGTGGTATAATCGCTACGTGTTAATGACTATCTAGCGGTTTTACGCACTGGCAAACTATGTCTCATACACAGTGCAGGATACAATCCAGCAACCATCATTTGTATCTTGTGGAACAGAGAAAACGCACCCTCGCCTCCATGGATAACTAACGTGTGTGGGCTGATGACCTGCTGACCAGCCTGCCCTGGGGTTATGATCGCAAGGCGGAGGAGGTGTGATTTCACTGTTTAATCGTTTATGGGACATAGCTTTATGTAACTTGTAGATTTAGTATTTTGTAAATATTGGTTTCTGCCATTGTAAATAGTAGATTTTGTAAATAGTGGCAACCCACTTGGACCTTTTGCTCTTCAAAAACGTTCTATGCAATCTTTTTTTAAATTTTGACTGTTAAATAGTTCGATTCTTTTAAAAGTGTATAAAGTTGTAGTTTTTTTGTAAATATTTAATGAGTAATAGTATTTTAGTAACTTTAATAACTAGTATTTAATTATTTTTTGTAATGTAAATTATAAATGGTAAACTAAAAAGTTATTTTGGGATGAGTGTGCATGTCGAGAATGTGCTTTTGGGAATAAATAAAGTGGTTGTGTTTGTCCCCAAAGACATGTGTGAATGTATGAGTAGAGAGAGAGAAAGCTGGTGTGTATGTATGACCAGAGCAAACACGGTGAGGTAGGGTGGGTGGGAGGGGGTAAATGGTCACTTTTATACTCATTTTGTTTTCAATAGTTTTGTTTCCTTTGAAATGTGGCAGACAATAGACATTATTTGTGTAAAAACAGTCTTACCTGCAGTCGTCGTAGACCTTGACATTTCCGCATCCCATAAACTCACTGCAGCATCGACATGGTCATGCACTTGCATCAACATCATTGTCAAATCTCAACTTTCAACATACACCAAATGGAAAAATGTCAAAACAGCAAAATGGAAAATCTATGTTTCCATATCACCAAAAACAACAAAACTTAAAACGGACAATAAAAAAACTGGAAATAGCCATGTGTGAAATATGAAAATTCAAAAACTTCAAACGGACATTGTTTAAAAAGTGTCATCAGCAAAATGGAAAAATTCATATCATCAAAAACGTAAAACTTGAAACGAACATTTTTAAAAACTGTAAATTGCAAAATGACAAATGGCAGTGTGTGAATTCATCATGTGTGAAATGTGAAAATGAAAAATCAGCCATCAACATCTTGATTTCAAAAAATACAAAATAAAAAAACATCGTGCTCTGGTAAACCTTTGCTTTTATTTCATAGTCATAGTGAATTGACAAAAGTTATATAGAAAACAAACAAATCCCAATTCCTCACTCCTCCATTCCTCAATGTTTATGCCCTTGCATCATCAACTTTCCTTTCATAACACTCATGACAATCAGGGCTGCCATCCTTTCACCCACTGAGGCATCACAGGATGTGAAACGTTGTTTAGCTTTTTTCAATAACAATTTATCGGCCACATGTCATAAACCAGGATGACTATGGCCATAAGAAAGGTCATGTTCTTTGCATGCTTGATCCAAAAGATTAATGGGTACATCACCACGCTGCAAACGTTTTTCAAGACGAGTTCCAGGGCCACAAAAACGATAACCTGGAAGATGGATTTCGAAAGGTAAGTATTGAATCACTTTGTCAATGACGCCATTGCCAGTACAGATCTGGCATATCCTTTTCCATTGATGATAAAAAGGTTTGGTCTCCCTCCTCTGTGGACGAAGTTTGTGTTTGTTGTTGTTGTTGTTGTTGTTGCTTTTTCTCGCCATGACACCCTTGGAATGATTCAACTAAGTCTTTACACGGACTTTTATGACCGTGATACAGTTTCACTAGCTGGTAAGTCGCACACTGACGCATAGACGGTATTTTTGCCATGGCCACTTGCTTATGGTGATCGTAATCCGTACAGGGTTGCAATTCACTCAACACAGGGTCTTGAGTCCATGATTTTGGTACATGTTGCCAGATTTCCTTCACCGCGTTGGCGGCCACATAAAAAATGAACGACTTGGGCAGCGCCAAGAGTTCCACTTTGGTAAAACTGTCTAGTTTCTTTTTGCACACAAAGAACTTGCCGATGGCTTTGTCCGTAGCATTGCCTTTCTCCATGTTATCACGTGCTGTAGATGTTTACACGTCACTTGTAGAAATCTCATCGGCGTCATTCACAGGTAAATCTTGAGTTATAATTTTGTTCAACAACTCCCAGCAGGCATGGGTGGTTAACCATTGAAAGAGATGCCACGCATGCGATAGGGCTGTATGGGTAATGTTGCCACAGGAACAAGTATCCATGAGCGTTTGCAGGGAGGGGCAGCCCAACTCCATGAGGTCGATACATTGACAGTAAGACGCCAAAAATTGTTGCAACCATTGACGTTTTTCATTACCTTTCACAAATACCACATTGGCCGAGGACAAGTGTGCTTTCATGACAACGTCCAAATATTTATAGGAAATGGTTCCCTGATTCCAGTCTAGTTGCCTATGATTTTCAAGCCACTGGGTTTGTTTACGATCTTTTTCATACAACAAATCAAAAGCATGGGGCGGTTTAAATAGCAAATGCGTAGCTTGCGATATCCAAAACGTGTTACAATCGATAATGGCCACTTGTTTAAATATAAATTTATTGTCACCAATTTTAAACCCTTGGCAATCCACAATGAGTGTGCGCAACATGTTGACGCTTGCCTGGACCGAGTTCAACTGACGACTGACTGACGATCGACCACTAAAGTGTGATCATGACATGGACTTACCTGCCATGCTAGTTTCAAATTGAGGTTGGGGTAGGACAGGGGAATATGCAAAAATAAGAATTTAAGAATTACATCATTTTATTATCATAACACGTCTTACAGGCTTTTGTCATTTTGGGATAAGGACAATACCAACTGATACGACAATATAGTATCTTGTGTTTGTAACGTCCATAACACCGATGATGTCCCAATGTCTCTAAACTAGGCGTTTTTGATGGTAAGCTGCTCACCGAAGCACCATGGATATTTACGTATCGTATATTTACGTAATTACGTATCGTAACTTGTTTTTTCATCACCCAGAGACACAAGTGAGGGATAGCTTGAATGACAGGGTATATTTCCCACTTCCATTCTACACAGGTAGGAGCAGGTGGGTGACCAGCGCTGATGTTCCTGCATGGTTTCATCGCCCTCCTGCCATTGGTCTAAGATGATGGGACAAAAGGCACATTTCACTTCATCTCTTGTTTTTAAATAGTAGAATCCAGCGGCCGCCAAGGCTTGAGGGTTTATGAAAGGCACTGGCCATGTTGCAAAAGTCTTGAAACGTTGTTCCTCAGAGTTTAAATTCGTGGATGTGACGTCTCTTAAGGCTTTAAAACAAGACATGACTGAGCGGCTTGACGTGGGTTGACCTGTTATTTATACACTCGTCACTTGGTTGGACAGTGGAAAATAGTTGACTTGTTTGTGATGAATAATCAAACAGTAGGCCGTCGTATTGGCTGGTACATTGTCATGCGTTTCAAAATCTAGTCGAATGTCAATATTGGATGGCTTGACAGACTCTTCCAGGTAAGAACAGTCAAAGACAATCGGTGGTGCTCTTGCCTTAAACGCTTGGGGTAGTAGCATGGGGCCGTTCTTTTTTTGATAATACGACCATCGAAATTTAGAAAACAAGTCGTACAGGGGGCCAAACTTATTTTCTGAAAAATCCAAATCCAGTCCTTCATAGGGAAACAGCTCCGTTGAGGAAAAGACGTGCATTTCTCAATTGCAGGTGATCAAATTGCGTGGCATCTTTGGTTTGTTGATACATGCGATTCGCTTTAACACCCACGATCAGGTAGAGAGGTCTCTCTGTATAGCGAGCTGTTTTTACAGACCAACTGTGTGTGTTGGTGGTGGGCAATAGCGGGTACTCATGCAGTGCCCAGCTTCTAAATTGCATGGGTAGAGGCATATCTCTCTTTACCATTGTCCAGTTTTATTGCTATCGTCAAGGGTGACATGGGGCACTTTCCATAGCAAGCGTTGTAGTTGAATTTTTGAATCTATGGGGGCATTGTCGGCTCCCTTGAATGCATTATTATCACTCCTGTCTCTAACTAGATAAGGCACTTGCCTTGCGTTGACCACAATGCGTTGGTGATTTTCGGCAAAGCCTAAAATCAGTTTAAGAGGTAAATATCCAGTAAAGGTCCCATCGGTGTGTACCATCCAGTCATTGGTCGAGTCAGGGCACCAACCTGCCATGCAAAGTGTTTTACCTTCTTCCTCACTATAAGAGGGATATAGTTTCATGACACTGGAAATGCCCACATTTCGAGTGCTATCCACCACGATATCGTTAATCACGTAACGTACTTCAGAAAACAGAAAGGCCAAACCATAGTTGGCCAACTTGGACGTGTTGGGTGTAGAGCCATCGGCTTTGGTGGGCCTACCTTCAATCTGAATGACACTTTCATGCGGTAGGGTGTAAATATCTTGGTTGTTGATAACAAATTGAATTTCATCATTGTTATTGAGTCCAGGTGTTTGAGCTTGATAGGAATGGAGATTAATTCTTACCACTTCAGGTTGCTCCTCGATGCGGTTCGCTACCTCTAGGATAGAATTCATCATGGGGGTTGACGTGGTAACCCAAATGCTGTAAAATCTGCTTGTCCTGAGATGTTAACGTGTATTCACTTGGCAAACAACTAACACCATTCCTAGACGGTGTTGTTGCTTTATACTCAAACTTCATAGTGGCTTTAGCACCAAATTGTAAGTCACTGGTGTGGTAGAATCTAGATCAATGAGTTGTTGATCTCTATTGATCAGTCTTAAGGTTATATTACTAATACTATCGACAGTCACAGAATGAAAAAGTACCACTGGAGGGTTTTCACGAATAATATACCCATGGGGCGATGTCACAATAAAGTCATAAAGCGAATGCGATGGTTCTTGATTGGTGTACACTTGGCTAATAATATTACACGTCACCGACACATGATGGTCCTCAATGAGTTTCACTTCATGGTCTGATTCATGTTTTTTGTTGGGCTCCAACACACGTGGTTTAAATCCTATTAATGGGCCAATGGAATCGGGGCGTGTTTTAAAGTCAATGTTGAAGGTAGAGAAAATGCTGCAGCGATGAGTGTTGGTATTTCCTACAAATTCAAACTTGCGCGTTCCGTCGAGAAATGACTTTAAACCATACTCATTGATCAACACCACATAAATGTGTTCATATATGTCATCGATCGTGTATCCGCCAGAGTTCAGGGTGATCACAGAATCATCATAGTAAAACTTGTTGTTCACATTTTCACGTATGTTGTATATTCGATCGTACGTTTCAAGAGAAACAAGTCCTAAACCATAGGGTAAAAGTCTAGGCTGACTTCGGTTCCACGTCCATGCAGTGTAAACGTTTTACTTTCTGCCGACACACTGATGACGTTTTTGCTTATGCTGCTCTTATAAAAATAATAAACACAAACGTCCACTCTGTTGGCTGTTAAACGTTTGCTCACGTTTCACATTATAATATATCTTGATTCTGTTTCCAAAATAGGTCACTAGTTCCATGGGTGGAGGTAAATTCCCAAAACTGTCAAAGTACCATACAATGGATCCCTCTTTGACATAAGCTACCTAATGCGTTCCTGGTCCTCGGTGATCATTCAAATTGACAACAGTGAATTCCTGTTTCCAGGGTAGTGGGGGTAATTGGTTTCGCATAAACACACCTCGAAAATGAGAAAGCTTTAGTTGTTTAGCATAGCTTTCCACTTGTTGATGTGTCAGGGCATGTCTTGCTATGGCTGAGTTTTTTTTTATATATTTCGAAATGGTGAATTCCAAATCCTTGTTGATAAAAGGCTGGCTTTAAATTGCCATTTCTAGCCCCCATTGCAATCGCTTCCATCGTTTCATTGTGTCGCTGACTTTCTTTGAGTTGTTGCTTGCCCTGCTGCGCGGCTTTAATGGTTTTCGCCACTGCACTGGCACCGCCCAAAAGTGAACCCAGAGCAGCCAGACCGGTAAATTAGGCCGGTAGAAATCCCGCTCGTTTGGGGACGGGAATCACTCGCCCTTGTTTTGAACCCTGTCGCTGACGTTTTGGAATAACACGTATCTGTGCTGCTCGAAGAGCATTCCTTATGATCAATACATTATTTTTTATTTTTTTCGTTCTCAACTGCTTGTCCACGAATGTCTTAAGCCCAGGCTTTGCCAAGGACAGGGTCTTATTTTTATTCTTTCTCACCACATACCTTTGTTTCACCATGATGATAATGACCAACAACCTTTCGCAAGAAAGTTTAAATCACAACTAACGTCAGATTGTTATTTCATGGCTGTATATTCCAATTCCACATAAGTGGGAAATCGTTCATGGTTTTTCCCGCTGGCTTTCCATCCCATGTCAACTTGAGATGAAAGGATAATTCGTCACCTGCATTGACCATTTCATGGTTATGGACCAACATCCTATGACCATTTATCTTTATTTGTAAATCATCAGGTATGGCATATTTGATGTGAATGGTTCCATCATAGTGTAATCGATAGTGGTTTAAACCCGAAGCAAGCACATAGGTCAAGTGCTGATCATGGACTAGCGGTAAATGGTTTCTGCCATTCACAGGTTTTTCATTTGTCAGATACACTAAAAATACAGATGGGATAAATATATAAAGCCTTTTCATTTCATAGGTCACGTAACGCTTGGTACAGACATCGTCTTCGTCTTGCGGGTCTTCCACGTGAATAATCCGATGGTGATTAGCGCTATAGCCATTCACTGTAAGCTGGGGCACTTTGTCATAAAACTCATACACTTTGTTATCCACATACATTTTCGTAATAACGTCAGTAGACACTTGAGGACGTTTTACATGGGTTAACCGCTTTCCCTTAAAGTCATAATCTCCCTGTTTTGTGCGTGGCACTACTGACCTATCCACATAGTGTTAATTAGCAGGATCTGTTTCTTGGTTAGGATCATGTATGGGGACAGACCTAGCTTTGGCCATCAACGCACGTCCAAAGACATCCTTCGTCAACCTGTAGTACCAGTCTACTGTTTCTATGACAAGGCTCGGTGTCCTGTATATAGACAGCCTGCTAGCCTGGCTAAGCCTTAGTTGAAATGAAGATTATTAAGCAGCAAGAGTCATTCCCAGTGGGGGACATGGTTTCCCATCTCTGTCCCTCATCACGTGAACAACGCCATGGTTCACTGTTTCCATCTTCCATTCGCTGCATTATTGTGGGGCCTTCCGGCTGTGGAAACGCTCATCACAGCGCCCAATGGTCTGCGTTTTCAAAATATTTATATTTTTGCAAAATCTCTCTACCAACCCCTCTACGTGTTTCTGGATCAAGTCATGTCTGGATTACAAAAAGAGAATATGGGTTATTTCACTTTTTCCATGCAAGAAAATGTGATTTCACCGGATGATTCACTCATGATGTTCGATGATGTATCCACTGAACGTCAAGGCATCATTCAAAGCTATTTCAGCATGGGTCGACACAAACATATCGATTGCTTCTATCTTGGACAAACGTATTCAAAAATGTCCAAACAGTTGATTCGTGACAATGCCAATGTCATTGTTTTATTTCGCCAGGACGAGAGGAACAGTCGTCAAATTTGTAATGAACATGTGAATCCGGATATGACCATTCAAATGTTTACAGAATTGTGTGCCAAGTGCTGGAACACTCAACGTCATGCCTGTTTAGTGATTGACAAACAAAGTGAACTCAACCAAGGACGGTATCGCTTAGGGTTTGATCATTTGATTGCTATTTAAGGCCCTGCCTCATTCCCCGTCAAGTCATTTGTCAAGACACCATGGCGTTAGCTGAGAGTCAATTGAAAAAGCATATTATTAGAGCAAAAAATATTATTCGCCAAAAGTTTCGTCAATTGAAACGATCACGTGCCGATCATGCTTTGTTTATTCAACAACATTTAGCACCTCCGCTAAAAGCCATGTTGAAACCCTCTTTCAGGCCATCTGAAACGCTACCCACCGTTTCACAAGCCACGCACACGCTGCACGAGGACCCTGAGGAAGAGGAACTGGAACAGGAACAGGAACAGGAAGATTTGACTAGTGTTAGCGAGGTTGAGGATGAGGAGGAACAAGTGTTTACGCCTCAAAATAAGGCCGCACCCCTTGCAGAGTTTTTGAGAAAAAAGAAATCCTTGGCCATGGTCGAAACACCTTGCCCTTACAGGGCGTCTCCGTTTTCACAACTCTTGGCCACCCCTCAACATAAAGCTCAACTGAAAACCATTTTAATAAAATATTATGCATCAACATTGGAACCCTATTTCACCGATCTATTTATTGGAAACACAGATACCACGTATGGTGTTCGCTATGAGAATGATAATTTTAAAATTGGAGATTCATCCATTAAATTGGCTCGTACTAAAGCTGTCATTAAAAAGATCAACAATAAATTAACCCCTGGACTGTTAAAGCTGCTCTTTTCTCGGACCCCCTCTTCCCATGATTATACGTCAGAGGATCTTGACAAATATAAATCCATTTTATTGGATACCCATGCCCACGAAAGACAGTATGATCCTGCTCAACAAGTGAATGCCAATATATCTCAAAAATATAAAACCTTCATTGCAAAAATGTTTCCCACCAGTCAAAGTGGTCATCGTCAAGTGTCCGCTTCGGGAGTGACATTTAAACCATTGAGCTTGCCACGGTGGGTGAGTGGTTATAGTGTCGTACTACCAACCCCAAGATTGCAGGTTCGCCCCTGGCCAAGGTAAGTGATTTTTGAAGGCGACAAAAATCACGATACTCATGTCATACGTTGTTGGCATGTTAAAGAACCCATTTGAATTCAGTAGGCCGTGTTCAATGGCAAAATTAATCTCGGGATTTTCCGCCAACACAAAGTTCCTCCATTCTCTACTTGAAAGCGCTGTAGTGTCAAGGAGTTTAGATATCTAACCTCCTTGACTTTCATAGCGTTCAAAGGAACGACGAAATTCGACATGCAAGCTACCCTCTGGGTGTCAATTAACAAAGATTGCACCAGGCACCCGAGGCCATACGATATTATTATTATTATTATTATTTAAACCATTAAAACCCCTTGTGGATGTTACCTACTGGCACAATCCCAATAAGCTCGTCCAGCGGCTACAGTTGTTGCATGCTTCACGTCAAGCTGGCCATACCGGTCACGATTGGGAAATTCAAGAAATTGAACAAGAACTTCGAAATGCCAAAATTATTGTTTAAGCCTTCACCCATTAAAATGGGTATTGCTCACGATTTGCATCGCCCAGCTAGGCGTCACTATCCACGACTCAAGGTGATTTCACGCGGTGTGGATGAACTTTGGCAGGCTGACTTGATGAAATTATACCCTATGCTGGTGTTAACGACGGTGTACGCTATATGTTGACCGTCATTGATGTCTATTCCAAAACGGCCTTTGTTGAACCTGTGCGTCGCAAGTCTGGTCCACTAGTTACCAAGGCCATTCATCATAATATTCATCACTCCAAACGCCAACCTCAGTTACTACAAACTGACCAGGGGAAAGAATTTTTCAACAAGGATTTCTCCAGTTTTCTCAAATCTAAGGATATTCACCATTACACCACGTACAGCAATCTCAAAGCCAGTGTAGTTGAGCGGTTCAACTGAACATTGAAAACGCATATGTGGAAAGCGTTTACTGCTCAGGGCACTTATCGCTGGTTGGACATGTTTCCAGAGCTAGTGTCACGCTACAATGACACCAAACATAGAACGATTGGGAGCAAGCCATGCCTCGTGACCAAAAATATCCAGCGATTGGATAAACTGTTTAACCCCATTAAAACAGCCTATCCTAAACGTCACCGACTGAAAATTGGGGATTTTGTTCGTGTGAGCAAATTTAAGTCTGCCTTCAATAAGGGCTACACGCCTTGTGGGGGACTGAACTATTTCGAATTCGTCAAGTCAATTGGACAGTCCTGTCACCTATTTACTCGAGGACCTCAACTAACAACCCATAAAAGGTAGATTTTATCTCCATGAACTTCAGAAAACAGCATTTCCTCAGCATTATCTTGTGGAAAAATGTTGAAACAAAAAGGAAATAAACTATATGTCAAATGGTTAGGGTTTAACTCTACGTTTCATTCTTGGATTAATAAATTATATGTTGTGTGAACCTGTGCACTTTTTTATTTATTTATTCACACATGGTGTACACCACCTATAGCTCTATGTGTACATTCTTCAGCTCCACATATTTCTTTCTCTTTCCACCTGTGTTCTCTCATACATAACCCCTCCCCCTTTCCCCCTTCACCTCCCACCACTGCTGTTCGCAGCTCTTGCATATCTCTTGGTTATGACATCATTCCCACAAGTTGCATTATACTTTTTACTGATTCAGCGATTTCCACGATTTGAACATTCTGTTATCGGGCACGTGGACAGCTAACGTCCAAGGTGAACACGTGTGTTGGATCATATTACACGTCAACTTACATTTTGTCACGTACGAAGCAAAACAGGATGTAACTTGTTAACAGTTATCGTGCACGTGGACAGCTAACGTCCCAGGTGAACACCTGTGCCCGATCAAATTTCACATGAACTTGCATTTTGTCACGTACGAAGCAAACAGGATGTCACTTGTTTAGCGTACATGTGGTTTCACACGTGTTCACATGCATTTCGCACTTCCCTGCCACCACGATTGTCAGATTATTTAACCTTCAAGTGTCCTCCGCGTCTTTGTCATTTTTCACTTCACTTGTTGTCAAGTCAGGTCAGCGCATTCCAATAAGCTCAAATGGCATTCACCTCCTGCTCGTCTGCTCCTCTGCAAGTTTGTTTTCTGTAATCGCTTCGACCAACATAGAACCATGTTCTCATCATCGTTTACACGTTAAAGATCTCCTTCGGGGGTAAAAAAATCTTAGCATGCTTCACACATTTTCAAATATTAGCCTCCATCCATCTGCCATAGGATTGATCAGAAAAACGAACCCTCACTCTGTCATAAACCGACCCGTCGAAATAGCGATTGTTCTATTGAGCACAGCCACCGTGGTCAGCGACAGGTTCGTTGAAACTCACACACTCAGCAGTATCGTCTCTCTCAACCGCCACGCTTCATGAACATTTTAAACAGGTAAAGAAAAAAATGTTTTTTCAACAGTTATGCCGTAAGGCCTTTTGTGAATTATTTTTTGGGAAAAAATATCTACCACATTCGAAAGGGGACGTTAGTCCGAGTCCTAGGACACCTCGTACACGTCTCTAGCGTTATTGGTTTGCGAGATAGTAAAAAGCGCATGACCTATTAGTTTTTATGGTTCTTAATAAATATTTAAAAAAACTCATCTATAAATAATCATTTATAAAGCCCGCTCTCTTACAAAACCCCTCAAGTGCGCAGGCATACAAAAAAACACTCATCGCCAAAATGGCAAAACAACATGTTTACCCCAAATAGCGTTTCCAAATTCCATCCATTTTAAAAAGTAACCTCACCATCACATAGACCGGAAAAAATACTATCTATACGATCCCTCACTCGACCCTACTCCTCCCCCACCACCTAACCCTTTCCCAACATAGGCATACATATTCAAGCACGCGCGCGACTTGAGAAAACCTACACTACCCCACTACTCGCGAATGACCTTTTAATTTTGGTCTTTTAATTAAATAAAGAGCCTATAGGAAAGTAAGGTGCATTTCTACGTGTGCTAGGACATCCTGTATGTTCAAATCCGTTGATTGGTAAGCGAGATATCAGGTTCGGGGCAAATACGAGTAGGGTTCAATAAGTTAGTGGGCAGCTCTGTCACTACAACACTACTGTCAGGTTTTTATCCTAGAGACTTGAAATGTATTTTGGGGTAGAGGGCATAGGGCCCTTTAATTTATGTCAAACAAACTTTCTTGTATAATTCCTAGTTTCCAAAATATAGGATTTTGAAAATTCGAGTGTTTTCAAAAAAACATAAAAATAAAAATGTTTTTTATAGAAAATAAAGGTCATAAAGACTATTCGTTTGATTCATGGCACAACGTTCTATCATGTTTGGTTTTCAAACTATCGCCTATTTTCGAAAACAAACATTTTCAAAAAAATTGAAAACTATAATAATACGAGGTCCATAGGAAAGAGGACGTCTGCCAGAGTCCAACGACACCTCATTTGTCAAAATCGGACCATGCGTTCGAGAGATATTCATTATTTTAACATGTACAGTCGGGTACAAATAAAATGAGTGCGTTAGAACTCTCACTACCCCCCTACTCACTAATTTCACACTTCACTGATATTTTTGATGATACACCAGGAGTGATTAAAGGTTTCAAATATCAGATTCGCTTGATAGATAATGCTCCAGTTCAGAAGAAACTCTATCCGATACCAAACAGTGAACTATTCAAAACTCAGGTAAGCCTAACTTAAAATGCTATCCCATTTTACCACTACTGAAAACCCCTAGACAAAATTTATATCTGTACATGACTGGGACGATAACTGCTTTCTTGATTAATGGCTATGTATTAGCAACCGCCACAAGACCATAAATGTTGTTGCACGGGAAAGTACAAGGCCATGTTGGATTTTTTTAAACAAAAATTGAAATTCAACTGACGTGTCGGTCCCTATGGACTCAACTAATATCCACGGGTTTGAACAAGATAATCTGGACAAAACGACATGGCATTCATTTTTTGTTTTGCATATATTGGTTAAAGGGGGATGTGAATGACTTCAGCTTTATTTAAAAAATAAGTAGATGGGTTACTGTTAGTGGCGACATACATTTTATTTTAATTTTTTATGGTGTTTTGATTTAATGCCAATTAATATTAAAGTTTTATTTACAAGTACAAGATTGATTGATTGAGTGATTGGTTATTCTGTTCGTTTTTAGGTGTGCTAATGCGCCACTAACGTAGTGAACAGACAGTGAATAAGCATACATTATGCTTTAAAGTACTCTGTGTTTTTGTGCATCGTTAATAACATACAATAAAAAAAAGTTTTATTATTGTAACACATGGCTTAAATACCAAATACAACAAGTGAGCAAGTCGGTTTACCACGTGGGTTGAATTTAAAATCAGAAAACGGTCATTGGTTAACATTTGAATTTTGGCCTGTACGCTTTATGTCAGCACATAAACTTGCTGCGGCGTGTTTTTATTACTTGAACCGAGAAGATGTTGTGCGATGTGTGTTTTGTAGTGTTGAACTTTCACACTGGGAAGAAGGGGATGATCCCTTTCGAGACCATTTGCGATGGTCTCCTCGTTGTATTTGCATGCTTAGAAAAGAAGTGGGTAACATACCAGTGTATCCATTTTACCAAACCTCAAGTCCATTCGCTACTACTTACTTTGCTAAATCAAATATAAATAATAATGATGTATTACCAGCCAAAGGTAGTGTTGATATATGTGGTCCATATGCAATAGACAGTGTTCAATTGGCATGTGCTTTTGAAAAATTGAGAGTTTGCAAGGCTAAGGCACTAGCTCACCCAGAGTACTGGTCAGTTGGAAAATGTTTAGAATCTTATAGGAATGTTTGGCCATTGATATTAAAACACCTTACAAAAGAGCTAAGTGAAGCTGGATTTTTTTATATTGGTGAAAGAGATAAAACAATATGTTTTCATTGTGGATTTGCTTCAAAGGATTGGCAGATGACTGATGACCATTTTGTGGAACACGCTCGTTGGTTACCGTACCTAACTGTAGATACATGGTGTTGCTTAGAGGTCAGGAATTTGTGAACACTATTCGTAAAGAAAACGTGATTGCAGCTCAAGACATAAAAGTGCCTTTACAGCTAGAACACGCGGTACAAATACATGAGGGTGAAAAAAAAAGTAGTGTCTCACCGACAGATACAAAAGTGTGAGCAACAATTATGTAAAATTTGGAATTTGAAGTGTGCTATCTGAGGTTTCTGCTAGAAGAATATGCATGCTTGGAAGAGAAGAGGTCTTGGATCTATGGGAAGGCATTAGATATTGGAGGAACGTATTCTGAATGTCCGATCCTCAAGTCATAGGTTCCTTAAATACCTTTACTTTGTACGATATCTTGAGATCTGTACTTGTCCGAATATGATGGAAGAAAATATTGAAAGTGTTTAAAAAAAGATTGTTTGAAGAAGAGTGAGTTATGGGATCGTCAGCAGACGGTTGTAGGAATTATTTGTGTACATGAGTGCAAGTCGCTGTATAGATCTCTTGCGCGCCTACTGTGCTGCGCTCTGGTGACAAATCTATAGCTGGTGGGGATGACGCAGCTCTCTACTGTAAGGTATCGCTTGATGGAAAGGAATGTTCAGTTTGTCGCGATGGAAGCGAGTGTTACAAAGAGTCGAAGAAACTGTTGTGTGGTTGGTTGCAAATACACGTACAGAAACAGTCCTCCCGGTATTAGATTTTTTAGTTTTCCTAATGATAAACAGCATATAATCAGAAGGAAAGCTTGGGTTACAGCAGTGAGGCGAGAGACTGTTGACAGGAAACCATGGGCTCCCAGTAAAAATGCACGTGTTTGTAGTCGTCATTTTGTTAACGGAACACCTACAAGGAATCCCGACAATCCTGGTTACATGCCCAGACTCTACTTGAAACCTACTTCATCCGACCAGCACGAACAAAAAAGGGAAACTGCAGAGGCGACGAGATACAAGAGACGGTGGTGATGATGATGATGATGATGATGATAATTGTTGTTTTAAGGGGCCTAACAGCTGAAGCTAGGAATTAGTTTTGCTGCTCTTGGTATATTTTTAATTGTCACAGGACTACAGCATCAGCCACTTTTAAATTCATTCTGCAGAATATGTTTCAGAATACCAAAGATTGGATTTTCTGGCCACAGTGGTCCTCTATAAATAATGTCTACTCCTGATTATTCCCGTTTTCCAACGGGGTCGGGGATGAGATGCGATGAAAGTCTTTGTGGCGATGGTTTTTACGGCCGGATGCCCTTCCCGACGCCAACCTCATGAGAGGAGTTAATGAGAGATGAAATGAATGATGGTGAATGAAACTGGGCAAGGATGTGGAAGGAAGCGGCCGTGGCCTGTCTGAAGGCACCGTCCCAGCGGTCCACTATAAATAATACCATGCCTAATGCATTTAAAAGACATTTTGAAAATTGCACATGCATAATAGATTGCAGTGAAGTCCCTTGTGAAAGACCTCAAAGTGTCCGTCAGAGAATTTTAAAGTTCTCTCATTATAAGAACACCTTTACTGTAAAATTTCTTGTTGCGATCACCCCATCCGTATATATTTGTTTTCTTTCTAAATGTCACGGTGGAAGAGCGACTGATAGCTACATTACAGTTCATTCAGGCATTCTGAACTACATTCAGCCAGGTGACCTTGTGATGTGTGACAAAGGATTTCCGCAGATTAAGACGTGCCTTGAAGATAAAAACGCTGTAATGGTGATGCCTCCTTTTGCTTATAATCCTCAATTTTCAGCTGAGGAAATTAAAACAGCATATGACATAGCGTCAGTTAGAATCCATGTTGAAAGAAGTATTCACAGAATGAAAGTTTTTAAAATACTGAGCAACAAAATAACTACGGATTTATTACCTCATATAGATAAGATTCTTCATGTTATTGGAGTTTTGGTGAACTTAAGTCCTCCTATCATCAAGTCGTGAAGTAACCTGATACTTTCTCTCAGCTGAGAGAGATCCTGAATGAAATGCCAGCAACCCCCTTCCCCTAGTTTCCTACGGTCAAGGTCAGACAGTGAGAACTTAAAATAGAACTGGTACCGTACCTACGTGATTCAATTAATTCATCATGCAGTCGACATATAATGAGAAATCAATTCTAGATTGTATTAACTTACACCATGCTTATATGTATTATTGATGATTATTATACAGTACATAATGTACTGTATTTATAGGTCTACTATAAGTTTCCTTCACAACTTGTTACAAATATACTGTAGGAATGGTAGCAAATATTGTCATGGACAAGATCACGCTGATATGCCGTTACTCTGTGTGAAAATGAATGGTAGATAGTGTTCAAAATAAAATTTCTGCACTGTTGGAATAACACTTGAAAGGAATTTCTCATTTCTTAGAATTCTGACGTTCGCACTGCCCTTGGGAGAGTATATAAACAGGTTACATACATTTAAATTTGAAATGTGCATTGATACTTGTACCTGGGTGTAATATACATGGGTCTCCTTTAATTTTACTTCCCCATTATTATTCATGTACAAATATGGGATACTGCACAGTTTCCTTTCAATAGCAGGCTTTTCCCGGCACGAATACGGACACTTGATCTCGAGAAGAGATGGAAACCCTTCATGATGTTCCCGTAGAGCAATCCCGTCTGGACTGCAGCAGAGCCATGGTTGTTCATGTTTTACAAGCAAGCCTACCTGCCTTACGGAACATTGGAACAATGTACAGAATTCCATTATCGCATTCATTTCATTATCCCTTCCATACCTAACTGCAGGAGTATTTATGTCTTTGGAGTTATGAATGACAGATGCTAGTTTTTGGTAATCCCCACTTTGTAATATTATGATCCTGTGCACATTCTGACTGGCGGAAATTCGAATCAATCTCTGCTGAAACCACAAGTGACATCGAGACTGTGCCATTGTCTCAAATGCAATTTCATATTTTTGCAAAATATTGATTTTTACTTTGTCACAATAAAATCTCAACACTTCACTGGACAATATATCTTCATATTCTTTTTTCACTAGCACTATCTTACCACCGCCCTTGTGAGTGATTTCATAGCACTGATATGGTACTTGAGATTGGTTGTCAAATCCATGGAGGCACTGAGTCACAGATGCTTTCTCAGCTAGTCCTACAGCATTATCCACGACGTGGTCTATAATCGAATTACTTATGGAAGACGACTCTCCTTCGCATTCCACCTCTAAAACTCCCGTTAATGCGCAATCAATGTTCTTAAGACGGGCATATAGTTCTTCTTTACTGAAATATCGTCATTTCCCCTATCTGGCAAGCAGTAAACTGGTCGCTTAGTTGTTTTCTTCTCTATCATTTGCCTTATGCTTTCACCTTTAGTAGGCCTATATCCTAGAGGAACATTCCTAGGTTTCTCCCACCGCTGCAGAGAGAAAGTACTAGAATGGTCTATTTCTGTGTTAACATAATAACACAACGCAGCAATATGCTTACAGCATTGGAGAGGCCGGCTTTGCACTGGCATTCAGCGGATTGAAGATTTCTTTCGCGATCGATCTGAAAGAAACACGAATTATAAAGATATTGACGGGCATGATAGCCTAGTGGCTTACCCATGATAATTTAAGGCATAAACTAATGCTGATTGGGCCTATTAATAAAAGTTTTCATAAGTATCATACGAAATATATACTATTTTAATGCTTACTTGAAGTTTGACAGTATACGGTGGTTGATTTATGTTTGTTTCTCTCAAACATACGCCGGCAATTTCCCCTCCCGACGTTTCTCTCACTTTGAGTACATGACAACTCTCATTGAGTGTTGCACCTTTCTTCAGGGTGGAAGGTCTGAAATAAGTCTGAGTCCACTGTATCCGTTCTAAACCAACAAAAACCTCAACAGAGCACGACATTGGAGCGGTAAATATAATTGCTTGCTTGCCTAGACTCAAAGGCAATTGCGTCAGTCAGTCATCCTGCGTGTTGCACAAGCATCCGCTAGGGGCGCCAGCGGTTAAAATCCAGCGAGGCGCACGAGGTCTATTGCAACAGCTTGAATGAGCCTGCCATACAAGGTGATGTAGTGCAGAAAAATGAGTGGTCAGATTCTACGTTTCCTTGGAACGTACTGTATAGTTGCTTTTACATTTGAGCCAAATCTAGTGGGCGAGGGTAAATTTATTCTCTGTGTATTCATGAAGACGACAAAGAATAACCTGGAGTAACGTGATTATGAGGAGGCCTTGGTACCTGTGAATTTTATGACTCCAGAGAAAGCTGCAAATTTATGAAACCCATGGTGGATGAGAATACGTTAGGAAAGCTTGGATGGGTAGACCAGGTCCCATTGGAACAAGATTTAATATGTTTTGTGTTGAATGTGTTTCAGAAATCCCTCTAATGTAATTCTATTATCAGGATTTTGGGGGGCGATGTAATAGTTATAGGGTCTTGAGTTCCCATGATGTATATATCTACGGATTGTTTTGTGTTCTTTGGTGGTGATGGAGCGCTAGAGTGGTGTGAACATGAACTTTTATGTGAAGTGACAACTCTAGGAATAGCAAAGATGGTATGGACAAGAATGACAACAGAGAATATGAGAGAGGACAAAGGAATTCTTAGAGGTCATAGATTAATGATGAAATATCGAAACAAATTGAATGAACACATATGATATATATATAATATTTGTTAAAGAAAGTAAAAGTAAAGTTATTCTATATCCTTCGCAGCATATTTATGCTTATATGGCTGATATTTCAAATAAATCTATTCCGATTCTTTTAACGAATATAAATAGATGGCGAATGGTGCTACGTGATTTGGAAGTTGTATTTTATGGTGACTGGATTAATGTCTCAATTTTTATACATTCCCTATTCATCATAAAAGTAAGTAGCAACCGTATGAAATATATGTATGTTACGGTAAATCTTTATTACCCTTATTTACTGAAGTGTCTTGGTTGGAATTGGAAACACGCAACCCCTGGGGATGAGTGTGTTCTCGCACACGCAAATAAAAATAAAAATGTTCATAGTAGTAACCTATGAAATGGCGCCCTCCCGGATTTTATCTTCTTAGAGATAGCTATAAATCATTACAAGCTTAGCAACAGAAAGAGTCTGCGTTTTCTCAGCGTTTTGACCTTGACAGGTTCTCTCTCTCTTACATGTTCACACCCCTCCGCACATTCCTTAAGCTTATATAAAATTTGTGTACCTTATACTTGTTCATTTTTAATAAAGAACCAAAATGGCCGCTTCTTATACACCAGTAGTACAACTGCCTAGGAACCAAAATGGCGGTCTCTGCTTAAACGCCAGACCTGCTACCAGTTACAACAGTAATCTAATAGTATCTACCCACATACATTCCTGTCTTATCAGCAGCTCTGACCAATCCGGCAAGCCCCAGCGTTGAGTGTTAGTAAGCAGGACTGTGCGGTAGCATTCAATAAGTGTGTGCCTTATAACATGAAACATTTATTATTATTATTCTTGAGCATTTTACTGTTGTTATAATAATAATAATAATCAATAGCAAACCGATATCCCTAATACATGTACCCCGTAGCTCATGATCTCGAGATTAACGGTCACGTTAAACTGCAAGCTTTTCTTAATACATGTACACATTAACCACACACTTTCACCCTACAACACTTGACTTGACCCTGTCCAATCATTAGTTTATAAAATCTCCGGACAATGACCTTAACGTTTTGGCTCTTTGCGTCAATGCACATCACTTGGTCGACCGAATGTTATAGGTTTTCATATCCTACAACCGTTTGCTGTGCCAGACAGCGGTCTCGCTCATCACCATTTACTAACATGTTAAAAATCTACTTCAGGGGTATAAAAATAATCTTAGCACGCTTCGCGCATTTTGGGATTATTCGCCATCATTCATCCGTGATAGGAAAAATCGGAAAACGAACCCTTGCCCTGTCGTACATTGCCCCGCCGAAATAGCGATTATTGTATTAGGAATACCACCACCGTGGCCAGCGACAGGCTCGTTCAAACACGTCACAGTGGTACCGTCTTTCTGTCTACCACCACTCTTTATTAAAAATTTAAATACGGGTAAAAAAATCAGCGTTAAGCCCTTTGTGAATTTGTTTGGAAAAATAACTATCACATTGGAAAGAGGGCATCACCCCGAGTCCTAGGACACCATATTTGTTAAATTCTGACCATGCATACGTCAAATATAACAAAAAGTCTAAAATCTTGGTTTTACCCCGAAAAGTGTTTTCGCTCCTACTCAACACAGGCATCCTCAACAAAAGAGCAGCGCGACAAAAATAATGACATGTCAACTTTTGTTCTAGCTTCATAGGTTCCCCAGATATCAGCAAAAATCATAAAACACACGTTTTACCCCAAAATTTCGTTTCCAAATTCCACCCATTTCAAAAAATAACCCCACCATCATATATGGCAGAACAAATACGATCTAAATGACCCCTCACTGAACCCTAGTCCTCCCCCACCACCTAACCTTTCCAACATAGCCATACGTTTTCAAGTACACACACGACTGTAAGCAGAACTCCTAAGTCCCCCTACTGTTAGGTTTTGTCCTAGAGGCCTGAAATTTATTTTTGGGATAGCGGGACTAAAGACCTTTCATTTATGTCCAACAAACGTTTTTGTAAAATTCTTCGTTTCCAAAATAGTGACCATTTTCAAAATTCAGTTTTCTTTTGTCCTACAGACTTGAAACTTGGTTTCTATCTAGAGGGGCTAGGGATCTTTCATTTATGTCAACCAAACTTCTTTGTCAAATTAATCGTTTCCAAAATAGGGACAATTTCAAAAACAGAAATTTTCAAAATTATTTTTTAAATAGTACCACTCATTCATAGCAAAGAGGACATCACGCCGACTCCTACAACAGATCACAAATCAAAATCCGTCCATGCGTTCGCGAGATATCGGCAAAGTAGGCTGTGGGGCAGCTCTCTCCATACCACACTACTGTCAGTTTTTGTCCTAGAGACCTCAAACTTGGTTTACAGGTAGAGGGGTTAAAGGCCATTCATTTATGTCAAACAAACGTTTTTGTGCAATTCCTCGTTTCCGAAATAGAGCCAAAATTCAAAATTCAACGTTTTTTTACACAAAAATATAAATGATTTGTTCTAAAATAAAGGACGTAAAGATCATTCGTTTAAGCCATGGCACAACGTTCTATCGCCATTAGTTTAAAAAATATCGCCTACTTTCAAAAAACAAAAATTTTCGAAAATGATTTAAAAATATATTGAGTGGTCCATAGCAAAGTCCTACTACACCTCATTTGTTAAAATCCGATCTTGGGTTCGAGACATATCGACAATGTCCACGAGGGTACTAACTTTTTGAGCACCTTGTGCGTAAGGATCGGCTTTACTAACCTACTTGGTTAGACCAAGCTAAGATGATCACCGGCCTACCTCTTCACAATATCTTACGAAGGGCTGAAGATCGCTTAGGATTGAAAAGTCTCGTCAAGGATGTAGTTACTAATGAAGTGAAGAAATGGGGTCACGACGTTGAGTAATGAGTAAATTGACTAATGATGATGACATAACATAAGGCCACGGCTGCCTCCTTCCCTCATCCTTGTCTATCTATTCCAATCTTCCCATCCCTTCCCATCTCTCATAAGGCCCCTGTTCGCTTTGCAGGTGAGGCCACCCTGGAGAGGTGCTCGTCCCAGCTCCCCAGTTGTATCCCCCGCCCCGAAGTTTCAAGTTCAATTTCCAGGACACTGTTCTGGAGGCGGTAAAGGTTGGATCCCTCGCTGAGTCCGTGGGAAAAGCTAACCATGCAGGGTAAAACGACTACGAAAGAAAAAATACACACTATATATGCCTTACATCATAACGTGTGAGTAGTTATTAATCAATAAATACAAAATAGATCAAGTAAAAAAAATTGAACCTGCTTGGATTCGATCCAAGGACTGTAAGGCTATGAGCCTACGACAATTTCATTAGCATTTTCTGCCGATTTTATGAACAATTTCAAACTAAATATGTAGTGTTTTGTTCAGTACATTCCTAAAACGCTATAAACTTACGAAGTTACTGAAATATGGTCTAGAGAGCAATAAATAGCCTCCATTTTCACTCAACGGGACGGCACGGCCCAGATATATATGGCACGGTCATCCTGAACTGTTAGCCACTGCTACGGTTACATATTCTATTTTAAAATGATAATGTCCTAGCAGTCACCTACTTGAGGACAGTTTAAACCTCCCTTTAAACCTACGCTACGTAGATTTAGTGAGGCCAGAACTTATTGAATCGAATGTCACGGTGGGCCTATAGTACTTGCATGATTCATGCATCCACCATCTTGAAACTATTTGGCTGATGAACTTGTAGTTTGAGAAAAACACGCTCCCCCACATTAAGTTATATTGTTGCAAAATTTGGTAGAGATCGGATGATTAGGTTAGTCGTAATTTAAGATTTGAACATTTGTAGGCCACCATTACGTTTCCGTCAAGATGGCGGCGATATAAAACATGACACTGAGGTGCCCTTTGCTAGTGCTACCTCTGTACCAAATTTCGTTCAATTCGGTTTCGTCATGTTTGAATTGATAGAGGGGAGGGGGGACAGATACATATACACAGACAGACTGGCAACTTTTGCCCCGTGTAGATCACATAAGTCTCCTTCCATTTTTTGCAAAAATCGAAAGTAGGCTAAAAATGTGCTACCCTTACACCATGTAATCGGTTTGATTGTGTACTGTCGCACAAGCAGAGATTAAGTGGAGCCTTAGTAACTATATATTGTTCAATTTAACGGGTTGAAAAAAAGCTACGAATATTATGTATGATCTTGAAAACATTACACTCTGTCATTCCATTGTCCAGAATAATCTAAAGTAAAGCGTGTAAACCGCACTCAATGGACTCCCACGTGCGCAGATGTGCTTGCGAGGAAGGCAGTTAATCTGTACTGCCGTCAGATTCGTGAGACATATCACAATAATGTAACATAAATAGTAATCTATATATTTAAAACAGTAAGGTGATTTTTGTTACCACGAGATTGAGAGAACGACAGAACCGATTTACTTCGTAGAGCACTCTAACGAAAGCTCTTGGCCTCTAGATTTGCAGAGTGTCTATAAAATAAACAAATATATTACGGTATATTTTTGAATTAATATAGAAAATAGCAGAATTCTTTCCCCTCACGCATGCGCACAATCAGCCTGGGGTCGTGACAAAATGGCGGTGAGAAGTCCATTAAAATGTAAGTTATTTAATAAGCTTGCATGTAATTGAAAACATACATTAACCAAGTTCTGACAATAAAATATAATAACAGTATGAACGTATACGAATGTGCAACATTGATTTATTTGGATAATGAAATGGATTATTTCCTTCAGATAGCGGCTTTTAATGATAAAGAACGGCTGCGTCTGCTGCTGACCAAGAGTGCGCGAGTAGCGATGTGGTTAAGGCGACAGACTGTGGTTCCAAGGTTCACCGGTTCGATCCCAGCCCTCGCCGATATATTTTATTTTTTTACCACAGAAATATTGTTTAATCAAGGAGTATTAGTAAGGTTTTCTGTCTGTTAAAGATACATATTTCTACATTCCCTCTCGGTATATTTTTGAATTAATATAGAAAATAGCAGAATTCTTGCCCCTCACGCATGCGCACAATCCGCCTGAGGTCATGACAAAATGGCGGTGAGAATTCCATTAAAATGTAAGTTATTTAATAAGCTTCCATGTAATTGAAAACATACATTAACCAAGTTCTGGCAATAAAATATAATAACAGTATGAACGTATACGAATGTGCAACATTGATTTATTTGGATAACGAAATGGATTATTTCCTTCAGACAGCAGCTTTTGAAGATAATGAATGGCTGCGTCTGCTGCTGAACAAGATTGCTCGAGTAGCTATATGGTTAAGGCGACAGACTGTGGTTCCTAGGTTCGCCGGTTCGACCCCAGCCCTCGCCGATATATGTATTTTTTTTACCATTGAAATATTGTTTAATCAAGGAGTATTAGTAAGGTTTTATGTCTGTAAAAGATACATATTTCTACATTCCCTCTCAATACGTTTTATTTCCGTTTTACCATTGCATTACAGCATGTGATCAAAAGAGCAAACTGTTGTCCTCAGTACGCCGTTTAAATATCTGCAATCAGTTCCTATAACTGACAACAGATGGCAGTACATCGCCCATATAGTTCGAGTAACTGACAGCAGATGGCAGCACCATTGCATCGATATATTTAAAACCCAAGACATGGCACGTTTTCACGTGATGGAGAATTATAAAGGAGGGGAATATTTAAGAAGGGAAATTTTGAGGAACATTAACCGACAGTTGAATGTGTAGGCTATGTTGTTTATGTACCTTAATATTGCAATTTCTTCCCAATGCTTCGGTGGTCAAGTTATTAGCGTCCTAGACTAAAAGTTATAATTATGCATCGTCGATATACTCTTAAATTATTAAAGAAAAAAGTAGTTTTCCAGGCACTCGCGCGTGTCCACAATTGCTTTCGCCATAAAAGACACTTGGCAAACATAATTCGTTTGAAGGGCTCCGACATTGTGGTCACTCAGCCCCGTGTACTTGGGTGTGTATGTGTGAAAATTTCTCTCGTAACCTGTGTTATTGTGATGGCTGCATTACTGTGTGTATTTGTAATTAAGGTGGTAAATGGCAAGGAGACGGCCAAGGCCTTAAGTTAGGAACCATCCCGGTATTTGCCTTAAGTGGAAGTGGGAAACCACGGAAAACCACATCCAAGATTGTCGAGGTGGGAATTAAACCTTCCTCTTCTTAGTTATACCTCAAGAGACTGAATGTGCCCCGTTTTTGCCCTCAGACCAGAATCCAATTTCTTGGCAGAGCAGGAAATGTAACCCGGGTCTCCGGGGCGATAGACAAGAATAGGTGGGCCTCCATGTGTTAATACGATTTTTGACAAGCACGGGACATATAATTCAAAAACTGCCTCCATTAGGGTGACTGCCGAAGAGAGTATTGAGTATAGGCCTATGGTCGTTCCAGTAGTTGGCGAAGTGATTCTATGTTCCCCTGCAAAATGTACTGTCATAACCTATAACAGGTGATGGAAATTGCTTATTTAGAGCAGTTTCGTACTGTTTATAACAAAATGAAGAACGTCATTCTGAGCTGCGTTTTCAAGCTATCGCAAAAAATTTCGCTGGCAGGAACAATTATAAGGCATTTATTTTAAGCGATCAGTCTCATCGCATTCTCCTCACCAACCAACTTGAGTATGAAAGTCTCTGGACGGTCATGTTGAACTTCATTGTATAAGACAATTGTTTAATGATTATTTGTTTAGAGTACTGAGTCTAACTACGCAGTTGATTTCGGCAATGGAAGTATTATTTGCCATGTAATATTTAGCGGCTCCGTTATTGCAGGACACTATAGTGTTATCGAATAATACGAAACCACATTTAAAATCCAATATAAATAGGCCATTTCAGAAACAATTCCAGATATTATGCAGTACAGTGTACTGTAAGGTCTTTGACGATCAAATGTAAACATTGTTCTACATTGTACTTCTCTTGCGTAAAATCTATGCGTGGTTACTTTGGTCTTTACTGTTGTGAGGGTAAAATTGATCTGCTGGAATATAAAATATTTGCCAACCTGCAACAATGTAATGATATTAATTTAAAAGTCATTGAACTTATATCCAGTAGTTCAAACACATACATCAGCGTTAACAGATTGAATACTGAAGATGAAAGCCAGCTACTTCATTTCCCTATTATTGAATTTTTCAATTCCTTGGAATTAAGTGATTCGCCTCCACATACTCCGAACGTTTGAGCCATAGTTATGCTCCTTAGAAATCTGAACGTTTCCCAAGGACTCATATATGGTAATATATTAATTGTAAGAAATATGTAAGAAATTGCTTGGATTCGGATATAATAGGTGCAGTAATATTAGGCAGAGAGCTCAAATCCTACGACTTGATTTAACACCTTCCGATAAAACACTTGCAGGTACAGTACATTTTCTTTTAATAGGCAACAATGTCCTATTCGCTCGGCCTACTTTATCACAATCAATCAAGCTCAAGGAGAAACTCTTGAACGTATTGGGCTATTTACCTCATCACGTTTTAAGTCATGACCAGCAGGATAGTGAAGGTACAAAAAAGGTCCTGTATGGGATGGTAAAGAATAAGAGGCGGAAGGATCCTACGGATTATGTCAGAATGGTGAACAAAAGGGGACAAGGGATAGAAAATAGGGAAGAACTGAAGAAAATGTGGAAAGAATATTTTGAAGAACTCCTGAACCCAAATGGAAACCACGGCGAGGAAGAAGAAATCGGGGAAGAGGTACAGTAGATGAACTGCAAACCGAAAAGGACTTAACATGGAAAGAAGTGGAAGATGCAGTGAGGAAGATGTAAGGAGGGAAGGCACCGGGTGTGGATGAGTTGAGTGTGGAGATGGTGAGAGCAGCAGGAGAGGTGGGGATACAATGGTTGTACCGAGTGATGAAGGCAGCATGGAAGGAAAGGAAGACCCCAGAGGACAGGGAAAAGGGAATAATTGTCCCAATCTTCAAGAAAGGTAGTAGAACAGAATGCAGAAACTATCGGGGAATAACACTGATGAGTCATTGTGCAAAGATGTTTGAGAAAGTTTTAGAAAGGAGAATTAGGACAAGGATAGAATGAGGGATGAGGGAAGAACAACATGGCTTCAGAGCAGGAAGGTCCACAGTGGATTTGATTTTTGCTGTAAGTCAGTTACAAGAACAGCACTATGAGTATGGAACAGATCTACTGATGGCCTTCCTGGACATTGAGAAAGCATATGACAGTGTATGCAGAAACAAAGTATGGAAGTCCCTGGAGGATAGAGGAGTAGAAAAATGGACTATAAGGAGGATAAAAGAGATGTACAAGGGAAGCGTGAGCTGTGTGAAAGTGGGAGGAGAGAGATCGGACTGGGTGGAACAGAGAAACGGCCTGAAACAAAGAAGTGCACTGTCACCGTTACTTTTCATTGTGGTGATGGATGACATAATGACCCGAGGGCACAAGTAATTGGGGAAGGAAAGATGAAAGCAATGGTGTTTGCGGATGATTTGATGATTGTGGAAACAAGGAGGAGGAGGTACAGGAACAGTTGGACGTGTGGGAAGGAATAATACAAGGATATGGGATGAAATTTAGCATAAATAAGAGTGAGATGGTGATCACAACAAGGAAGAAGGAAAGGACCACAACGGGAATAACAATTGGTGGGGAACAGCTGAAGAAAGTGGAGAGTTTCAAGTATCTGGGAAGTCTGATACAAGAGAATGGAAGAAACGGTAGAGAAATAAATGAGCGGGGGAGACAGGCAGAAGCATTCCGGAGGAGTGTGAGAAGCATGTTATGGAGCAGGGATGTCCCTCAGAACAGCAAGTAGATCATATATCGTACCATGTCCCTATCCTGACGTATGCCTCGGAGACCTTGGTTATGAAAGGAAGGGAGAAGAGCAAAATACAGGCCAGTGAGATGAGGTTCTTGAGAAGCAGTATTGGAGCTACAAAGAGGGACAGAATAAGAAATGAGAGGACCAGAGAATTAATGAAGGAGGAACCATTACAGGATGGTATAGAGAAATCTAGACTTAGATGGTATGGACATGTAAAACGAATGGAGGAGAAGAGGATACCCAGGAGGATACACGAGACGAAGTGGGAAGGAAAGAGGCCAAGAGGGAGACCGAGAGACAGGTGGCTGAAGGGGGTGGAAGAAAGCGTGAAGAAGAGAGGAGAAGACTGGACAAGGGTGGAGGCTGAGAGATGGTGGGAAGACAGAAGACGTTGGAGAGGCTTGTGTTCCAAACAGACTCGGCCAGTGGCTGGAAGCTGTGCAAGATGATGATGACCTCATCACGTTTTCAGTCATGACCAGCAATATGTTGCAATGCTGAGAGTGCTATCTTTTGACGCCCTTAAAGTTGCAATAGTGCTAAAAAGTAATCGTACAAAGAATGTAACTTATATAAGAAGCTTCTTCAGTAAATTTGTTTTCCATTGTCCGTCATGTTTTGACGGGTTTCATCTAGTTTATATATAAATTATATTAAAATTAAATTAGTATTATCATTATTATTATTAATATTACTATTAAGATCTACTGGCAGACAAGAAAACAAGCTTTACAGTGATCATATGAGTGAAGAACATCGTGGTCCATTGATGGCCGAAACGACTCAAAAAAAATTATTATTATTATTATTATTATGTGTTGGCTCCGTAGTGTAGTGGTCATCGTGCTTAGCTGCCACCCCGGAGGTCTAAGGTTCGATTCCCGGCCCTGCCACGAAATTTGAAAAATGGTATGAGGACTGGAACGGGGTAGAGGTGGTTCGATTCCCACCTCAGTCATCCTCGAAGTGGTTTCCGTGGTTTCCCACTTCGTCTCCGGGCGAATTCCGGGATGGTACTTTACCAGTATTTTGCTGAAGCGATTGGAGCAGGAAAGCAGTCTCAACGTATACAAATTTTACGAGTGTGAAATTCAGTTAGCGAGAGGAAAGAATTACGTAATAAACATATGTTAAGAGACGAAGAATGCCGCAATTTTACTCGGAATTCAGTTTAATTCAAGGTCATTCTTGACAGCGCACGCAAGTTAAGGAGGTGTGTGAGGTCATCAGCTGATCGACTGACAGTAAATAGATCGAAAGCGTTGCAGAACGTAATGTCTCATGAATACAGAAGAATACAAAATAAAAAGAACACGCTGTTATACACCAAAAATTACCATAAGTAATCAGGAATGTGATTTCATCGAGATCATGTTGAATGTTATACTGTGTGAATGACGTAACCATTTTTTATGTTAAATATCGAGATATATAGCGAGAAGAAGGCCAGCGATGGTGTGAGAAAGAGCTGGAAGGAGGTAGTGAATGGAGAAGACGGATCTTATTCTTCTGAACCGCGAAGGGAAAACGACGTGTCAGTACGGGAAGGTTCTTATTCTTTTGAAGGGTGAACCGGTCTTCAAGTCGTAACCAGTACGAGAAGTTACGAGACCATTGATAGTGACAGCGTATAGTCCAGCAGTAATCAACAGTAGAGATGAACTCCAAACATGTTCTGTGAAACTCAAATGAACATTTTGAAATCTCGCAAGATGTATCAACTGTATTTGAAGTTAAAAGAAGGAAGGAAGGAAGGAAGCTTGTAGTTTAACGTGACCGTCAATCTTGAGATCATGAGCCACGGGACCTCCTTTTTACGTGGAATCCGAACCACAGGACATGGCATTTCACTTCGAAAATCTCACATGCATTGACCAGGAATCGAACCCGGACCGCCTTGGTGAGAGGCAGAAGTTAAAAGAATATCCATTCTTATGATAAAGCATTTCAGTGAAGTCAGTCCACAACTTTATTTCACTATGTTATACTACGTGAAGTCAGGAGGAATATTATCGTGTTATACTAAATCTACAACGATGAGTGGTTAAATATAAAGAAGGAACACAACATATGAAGTAATTGAGAATGTCAAGAGTAATCAACGACTCTTACGAGTACGAAAACTATTTATTTCAAAACTATGGAGGAAGTGAGGTCAAACCACAATCTGACTTAAAAATGAAATGCTACTACAAAGCTAAACGATTCTTCAAACAAGAGAGATTGAGTCTACAATCTGGACAAACTAGAACCCGGGATCTGAGAGATGTAGTCCACAATCCAGGAAGGAACGAGAGGGAGGAGTCAGTAACCCAGTTCGAGACCAGGAGAGACAGATGGATGAACAGAACCGCGGTTCTGTTTTTTGGAGGAATCCATTGTGTATTTTCGAATATGCAATTTCTACAAGACTCAGCACAAGGTAGAGAAGAAGATTTTATTTTAGTAGTAGTAGTTTGAGGTATGTTGGAGTTTACCATTTTGCCATTTTTGTCTATTTAATTTGGAGTATGTTGTAGATATGCTACTCTTTTCATATTTCGCCATATTTTCAAGTAGGATTTTTATTCGTTTGCGAATTCATCCTCTATTTTCGATTTTGGATATTGGGATTGAATTTGTTTTAGATCATGAATATTTTCGATTTGCTATTCGATCGAATGAAGAATTTTTCTATTGTGAAGATATGCGTTAGGAAGAAGAATTTTTTATTAAGTAGATTTATCGTAGTAGGAAGAAAAATTATAGGATTAGGATTTTTATAGACATTCTTTATGGAAGTTTATGAATATTTTCGACAGTCATTTTACTTGTAATATGATCAACGATATCAGGAAGTATAGAATGGAAGGAATACTTTATCAGCGTATTTAGGAGATTGTGTGAACAGTATTGTCGAATTTTCTCAACTTTGAGATGTTCTATTAAAGCTATAATTTGAGTGACATTTTGGGACAATTATACACATTCCTTTTTGAGCAAGAAAAATTACCATGCTTTCATATTTATACAATTTGTTGAATTCTAATGAAAGTTGGACACAATTTGATAACTGAGAATAATAAGTTAAGAATTATACTGAAAATGTTTGATATTGTTTATAGCAAATAAAAAAACTTAACTGAGAAGAACTTACAATCAACAGCAACCAACTGTGGCGAATTTGTTGAACTCGTTATTAAGGCTGCAAAAGCAAACCTTCCTAGGGGTTATAGGAAGGAATATGTGCCTGGATGGAATAAGGACAGTGAGGACTTGTATAAAAAATATCAAAGTACTGGAGATCAATCATTAGGCACTCAGCTACTACTGTCCCTCGATAAAAGCAGGAGAGAGAAGTGGGAAGCAACTGTTACAGAAATGAATTTTGTAAAGTCGAGCAGAAAACTCAGCAATTCTTCTAGGTTTGTGCCGTGTCTTGTGTGGGGTTTCGCCTAGGACACCAAGCTAGGCTCATCGGCGGGCTCTTGGTGTCCCCGCCCGGACCCCCACAGGAGTGACGAACTGCGCGCCACCTCCCTTTATATAAGGTGCAACTGCACCACTTGACTACGAGAACTAAAAGTTCAAGCAGCCTTAACCTCCCTATGAAGGCTTCCAAAAAGATGGTATATTGGCTTTCACGGCCGGTGAATTAATTCACCGGCCGTGAAAGCCAATATACCATCTTTTTCGAGCAGAAAAGCTTGGAGAATACTTCACGGACTGACTGGTAAGAAAAACTCCAGAAAGACATACGGTACTTTAAGTCCTGACACCATTGCTAATAGAATGGTAGATCTTACAAGGGCAAAGCGAGACAAGTGTCACACCAAAATGGTGAAACGTAACCTCACTCTCCTCAAAAAGAACGCCCAGAGACATAATCAAATATCCAGGGCGTTTTCTGTTGAAGAAGTTGTAGCAGTTATCAAGCAGTTGAAAACAAGGCAGCTGGTCCTGATAACATCTATAATGAATTCATCATACACATGGGTCCACTCAGTATAAATTGGATTACATCTCTTTTCACATATATCCTTGAAAAGAATCGCCTACCCAAACAGTTTAAACTATCCAAATTTATAGCTATTCTGAAACCAGATAAATCTGAACACAATCCTGAAAGCTATCGTCCCATTTCCCTGCTTAGCGCGATGTTTAAACTTCTGGAACGTGTCCTTCTGAACAGGATAGCACCGTACATTGAAGATGTCATACCACCTGAACAAGCTGGCTTCCGGAACGGTCGTAGTTGCACAGATCTAGTTCTTGCCCTTACAACTCATATTGAAGCAGGTTTCCAAAACCATCTAAAATCCACAGCTGTCTTCATTGATCTCACGGCATCCTATGATACTGTCTGGAGACAAGGGTTACTTTCCAAACTGTTTCAAGTTATTCCATCTTTTGAAATTGTGAATTTGTTATCAAACATTCTCAGTGAAAGACAGTTTGAGGTGTTTTTGGGTGACTCTAAAAGTCACAAGAGGAAGCTGAATAATGGACTCCCACAAGGATCTGTTTTGGCCCCAATCCTTTTCAAACTGTATATTCATGACTAGCCAAATACTAAGGCAAGAAAGTACATTTATCCTGACGATATTGCGCTTGTAACGCAGAGCAGAAATTTTGAAGATGCAGAAAACACCCTTACTGAAGACCTTAAGAGAATGTCAGCTTTCCTTCAGTCCTGGAGATTGATCCCGAGCCTGAATAAAACAGAAGTATCTTGCTTCCACCTTGCACATCGGTTTTCTAATTACAAACCATATATTTTGCTTGACGGACAACAACTTAGATACAATCCCTTTCCTACTTATCTTGGAGTGACTTTGGATATAACCCTGACCTACAAAGAGCATCTCACCAAGCTCTCCCATAAAATTGCTGCAAGAAACAACATCCTACATAAACTTAGTGGTACTTCCTGGAGAGCCTCTGCCGACTGCTTACGCCTAACTGGCATTAGCCTTGTCTATTCAACAGCAGAATACTGTGCACCCGTGTGGTTGGAAAGTGCACATGTGCATAAAGTAGACTCAAGATTAAATGATACAATGCGATGCATCACTGGTACGATTAAGTCAACGCCTTGCCATTGGCTGCCTGTGCTGAGCCACATTCCTCCACCACATCTAAGAAGGAAACAAGCATTGTTGAGAGAGGCTAAGAAGTACAGGGCTTAACCTACTTTACCACTATACCATAAATTTTGCCATCCGTCACAACAGCGACTACGGTCTAGGAGGCCAACATGTGTTACTGCAGAAATACTATATGTGGATGGGTTTAATTTAAACCAAAGTTGAATAAACGAGTGGTCAACTAAAACAGCGGGGACGAGTGCCCATTCTCTTGATCCTACAAAGGAACTGAAAGGTTCTGACCACCCAAGGAAACTGTGGTGCCGTCTTAACAGATTCAGAAACGGCCATGGCTGCTGTAAATTCTTTCAACACAGATGGGCTGGACCAATTCAGCAATGTGCGACTGTGATCAAGAGGACCAGACAATGGATCATCTGCTCCGACGCTGCCCTCTGTTCTCGTTCCCTGGGAACCCTGCTGAACTCTTTCATGTCACTCCAAATGTCATAACTTGGTTGCAGAATGTGGATAATGTTGTATAGTGTAAATTTTGTATATAATTCACCATACGGTTAAATAAATATAGCAAATAACATATTGACTGAAAGTAACTAACTATATTATTAATAAATAATAATGAAAAGTATTATAAAACATTATAGCCATGAAAATCAACGAAATGATGACAGAACATTTATTTAACAAAATAAAATCCAACGGAAGTATAAAATTGTCACGTAACATAAGAATTTGCAGCATATCTCTTTAAGGCATATTTGAGGTATAATGAGGTTGTATCTGATGTAGCAGCGATATTGAAATTATTGAAGCATATATATTGAATTTATACGAGATTACAAGGAATGTTAATTATGTGAGTATATTCAAAGGAATTTAGTCGTGATTTAAGACATGGTAGACTTAGTGAAGAACATGACAAGAAATTATTATGCTGTGAGAAATAGATGATCATATATGGAAGTGAAAATTTTGATATGGTAGGATTGATTTTGAATGATGTTAAACATGTTAGAATATGGAAAAATTAGTAAGCGGAGCTCTTGGTTGTACTTTTCATTAATATTACTTACTATTTGACACGAATTTGTAAGATACGTTTGAACTTAGCTTAATTGCTCGGTCAAATAGTCAGACTGACTAAATTTCACTGTGCTTATGAAACAGAAGCAGATGATAATGCAACGTGATGATCTCAGTATGTTAAAATTATGTTGTGACGACGAATGATATTGATATCGATTATTGTGAAAAGATTAGAATTATTCTTGATGCTTAAGGAAAATTCATGACGTGTGATTATGAGAATTATATGTATATAGTATTGGGATATGTCTACGTAATTAACGAAATCTGAAATACCGGATTTACGATTGTTGTATGAAGATTAATATGATTACCAACATCATGATTCCCATATCATGGAAATGTATGTATAAATTCAGGGTGAGTGTTATTTATTCTTAACAGAACGCTGATATCTAAGTGAAGTTCTGGTATTCTCAATTTAATTTTGTGCATTTATACGTTCAAGAGTTTAGTGCTTTTCAGTCGGTCAACACGAATGTACCCAAAAGAGATGGGTTATGCCCTAATCCTGAAATAAATTATATGAGATTAATAAAACACTAGGATGACCAGTTTCGATCGTCAAGCGATCATCATCAGATCCATTACACTTAGGCTACAAAATCTATGTTTGAAATACAGGTGAAAATATTTACAATATGTACAATTATTTAGTTGCAGTATTGGTACTGCAACTGTCAGTGTATGCTAAATGCAGTATATATGTTAGGTGAAATGCTAAATGGTGATAGCTATCCGTAGATAATCCATCACGAATCGAAAGGCAGAGCTCTTGACATAAAGGAAGCAATCGAGATACACCTAGCCAAATGAAACAATCCCAACAATCTAAATGAACACACGTTCATAGAGAGCTCACCCCTCTTCACGCTACTAAAAAACACACCCTGTCGGAAACAAAACACAATTTAGCGACACAGCCAAGCTAGATAAAAAAGGGGGGAAATTAGGGGGTTATTAATAGGTAAATGTTATCTGGATCAGGTGTACGATGTACTTTTCTTCTGCAATAAACAAAGGCCCATATTCGCGGCAGTATTAAAGGTGCCGGGACGTCCTCATAAGACCGTCAACGCTTAGTTCGAATGGGTTATGCTCCACGCGTGGCGAGGGCTAATCCACGGTCTTTAATAATTGTAGACCCACCTCATTCAATAACATACATCTTATCTAGGTTGGCAACACCTCACATAAACACATCGCTATCACTCCCCACAGCACGTAGGAGCAGGGGGAGAAAGCAGGGAAAAACCAGTCGTTAAGATAACCACCGCAGTCTACCGCACAGTGAGTTCAAGTGAGCACGAAAACTGCGAGTAGCTGTTGTACGGAAGACAATCAGATAAGTAGTTAGCCTAAAATTTTATAGTTTAACCATAGTTTACAACCATATAATCTCTCTAAAGTACAATCTACGGATAGCTATCACCATTTAGCATTTCACCTAACATATATACTGCATTTAGCATACACTGACAGTTGCAGTACCAATACTGCAACTAAATAATTGTACATATTGTAAATATTTTCACCTGTATTTCAAACATAGATTTTGTAGCCTAAGTGTAATGGATCTGATGATGATCGCTTGACGATCGAAACTGGTCATCCTAGTGTTTTATTAATCTCATGTAATTTATTTCAGGATTAGGGCATAACCCATCTCTTTTGGGTACATTCGTGTTGACCGACTGAAAAGCACTAAACTCTTGTTTACTAAGACAACACTGAAAATATGGCTTCAGACACCACACAACATTTATACGTTGGAAGCGTGAAACTTTAATATGACGTAGTTCATGTATGTTATATCATTTTGATTTTTTTTGTCAGGGGAATTAAATTTTTCGTGTATCAGTCTTTGATTCTTTAAATTTAGTGTTTTTTTAGGGTAGGTTGGCGTTGTGATTTATAATAATTTGTGTTAGATTGTGTTATGAAAACCATTGTTGGGCGTTATTCCCATATTAGTCCCATTACCTTGAGATGTTACTTTTCTTGTTACTCGATTTTTATCGACTGAGCAAGTTTATTTTCTTTCTTCATTAGTTCTTTTTCAATACGCAATCTTTTTAGTAAAGTGTTCCCTCACATGTAGTACTTCTTGTCGGTAGGATTTTGAGGGTTTTTCTAGCCGACGACTTTCAGGTTCTACGATCCAGCTGTTTCATCGGATTCGACAAGTTTATTCGGGCACAGTGCTTAACGTAAGGCCACGGCCGACTCCTTCCCTCTTCCTTGCCTATCCCTTCCAATCTTCCCATCCCTCATAAGGCCCCTGTTCACTTTGCGGGTGAGGCCGCCCGGACGAGCTGCTCGTCCCTCCTCCCCAGTTGTATCCCCCGTTCCGTTGTTTCAAGCTCCAGGACACTGCCCTGCAGGCGGAAGTGGTGGGATCCCTCGCTGAGTCCGAGGGAAAAGCCAACCTTGGAGGGTAAACCGACTAAAAAAATATATATTATTATTATTATTATAGTTATTATTATTGTTATTATTATTATTTGAAAGACTGTAGTCCTATATTGTCATTTAGGGTGGTGACTATGTAAACAGACGTACGGTAGTATTTATTTAGTGCGATCTGCCTTCCCACCTGTGAAGTAAAGTCATGTGTGGTCTTATTGATGCTCGGCAGTCCAACCCACCATTTGTCTTCTCAGGGTGCGAATCGGGACTTCTGTACCCAAGGATGTGATTCGCTCTTAATTCTGCTAAGAAATTTTACGTTTGCCTGAGGAGTGGAACGAAGTACTCGTAGACTCGTGAAGCAGAACAGAGATAAATCCATATTTGGTTGTCCTGAAAATGGTAATCGTGTGTCTCATTTTCACCACCAGGCAAATGCTGGGACAGCTGAGATCCTTCCAAAATCCCTTCCTTAACTAGGCACTTAGCGGTCGCCTGGGTGGGTAATCAGCCTGTCACCATCCCCAGTTGCATCTGCTGACAAAGTGAGGTCAGTTCCCAGAACCATCCTTGCAACGGTAAATGAATAATTCCTCGCAGAGTCCGTGTGTGAAACTAATATGAGTATATTAAAAGCTTCAAATAATACTGTTTGTTCTCTTGTGAAGTAACTAAAAGGATTACAGTAAGAACCGTTAAACTAGGGAGGTTTCAATTCTTTTCTTATTGAATGCTTCTCGTGAGGACGCTAAGGCGCATTACGCTAGGAAAGTCACTCGTACTATAGTTTCATCTAACTCAATAAATCAGGATGACGTTTTTACGACAAATCCGATCACCGTGCGTGACATTTCACCTCGAACATCTCACATACATTTGTCGGGTAACGAACTCGATCTATCTCGGTGAAAGGTGTGAGGTCATCAGCTGCGCCAACACGCCTCTTCCACTAGAAATCAAGTCCTGATTTTACAAGATGTCACGTTATATCAAGCGTGCAGTATTCTCGACATGCTCCTTGAAGAATCCGTTCAGAAAATGAAGACGACTGAGTGTCACCACTCATCAAACAGGCAGTGGCGTGCTGGGCAACAAAAGGTGTACCTGAATAGATTAGCAACCACGTCCCTTTGGCGCAGAGGAAAGCGCGTTGGACTTCTAATCCAAAGGTCGTGGGTTCGATCCCCACAAGGGACTATTGACATTTTATCATTTCCTTCGGCGCAGTGAACTATGAAACTATCACAAAAAATCATGTCCAGGGTAGGATGTTGTACAATCAGACTGTCTCATTCTAGGAAACACTCCGGTTACACACTTTAAAGTACGCTCCATTATCGCTTGTTTCACCTCGATATTGTCAATATCTTTGCTGCAGTAGACATCGGGACCGAGTCATTGCATGAATGTGGTGCCTGTCCGACAAACCTGTATTTTGTGATGCCTGTACTAGTGTGTGGGGCTAGTATTGGGAAGGAGACCGCTGTGGCCGTAAGTTAGGAACCATCCCGAGTGCTTTCAATCATGATAATCATTATCTGTTACTGACGATTAAGGTACCGTAGCGTTTCAAGTACAGTATCACCAGCAAAGCTCTTCGTTGTGTAATCGAATTGGCACTGGATGAATTGCGTGATTGAAATGGGCATGATTAAAATATTATTATCCCTTGTGGGGATCGAACCCACGACCTTTGAATTAGAAGTCCAACGCGCTATCCTCTGCGCCAAAGGGACAGTTACTAAAGGCCGCTATGTCCTATGAAGAGATTGTGAAGTCGTTCTTGAACTCCTTGCCAGTCTTATCAAGTGACCTCTACAGGTGTGTGCATCTTTCCGAAAAATGAAGTAGTGGCTCCAATATAACTGGAGTTAATTTAACATCTTGTATATTTTCAAAATAGAGTAAGTACTAAACTAACAGTCGCCTCCGAAGCGTAGCGGTCAGCATGGTTAGCTTCTGCCTCGGAGGTCCTGGGTTCGATTCCTGGCTCTGTCACGAAATTTGAAAATTGTATGAGGACTGGATCAGGGTCTACTCAGCCTCGGGTGGTCCAAATGAATAGCGGGGGTTCGATTCCTATCTCAGCCATCCTTGAAGTGGTTTTCCGTGGTTTCCGACTTCAACTTCGGGCCTGGAAAGGTGGTAGTGGTGAGTTCCCTCGCTGAGTCCGTGGGAACCACCAACCTGAGGGTAAAATTGACCCCAAAAAAAAACAACTAAACTAACATTGTACATCCAAGGACTCACCACTACCGCCTTTCCAGGCAGTGTCCCAGAGCTGGGACCACTTGGTCGGTTTGAAAACAACTGGATAGCTGTGATCAGCACATCGCCCAGGTGGCCTCACCCGCAAAGCGAACAGGGGCCTCATGACGGATGGGAAGGGAGGGGAAGATTGGGATGGATAGCCAAGGAAGGGGGAAGGAGACGGCCATGGCCTTACAGGAGGTTCCATCCCGGCATTTGCCTGAAGATGAAGTGGGAATCCACGGAAAACCACTTCGAGGATGGCTGAAGTGGGAATCGAACCCCCTCTAGTCATTTGGACCGCTACGCTACGGAGGCGACGACGTGGCTTCATATTATTGGAGTTAATTTAACATCTTGTATGTGTTCAACATAGAGTAGGTACTAAACTAACATTGTATATCCAAGGACGACTGTCATCTAGCTCATAGCCCACAAGTTACGGGGTCGCGTGAGTGGCATGTCCACATTCCCAGGTGTATCACTTAAGCCATACCACTCATATTATCCGGCTACTTAATTATTTTCTCATGACTGATTGTATGACCCTCCAGCCCTTCTGGGAGAGCCGGGAATCGCACTCGGTGTTTCCTAGATAAGAAAAATTTGCTACACTTACACCATGGGGTCGAATTAATTGTGTACTGTCGCACAGACAGGGAATAAGTGCAATCTTAGTAACTGTATATTATTTAATTTAACGGGTTAATAAAAGCTACGAATATTATGATATTGAAGACATTTCACTCCTTCATTCCATTGTCCAGGATAGATTAATCTAATGTGAACCTTTTACAGAAGCATGTTACCCGCACTCAATGGACTCCCACATGCACAGATGGGCTTGCTAGGCAACGTTTATATCATACTGTAGTTATTATTATTTGAGTCGCCTCCGTGTTGTAGTGGTCAGCGTGCCTTGTTGCCAACCCGGAGGTCCGTGGTTCAATTCCCGGATCTGCCACAAAATTTGGAAAGTGGTATGAGGACTGAAACAGGGTCTACTCAGCCTCGCGTAAGTAGACGGGGTTCGATTACCACCTCAGCCATCCTCGAAGTGGTTTCGCGTGGTTTTCCACTTCGTCTTTGGGAAAATACCGCGATAGCAACTACAGTCAAGCCACGACCGCCTCATTCCCTCTTCCTTGTATATCCCTCCTATTCTTCCAATCCCTCGTGAGGCCCCATGTTCGCATTGCAGGTGAGACCACCTGGGCGATGTGCTAGTCCCACCTCCCCAGTTGTATCCCAAGATCCATGTCAAGCTCCAGGACATTGCCCGTAGAGGCGGTTAAGGGTAGGATCATTCGCTGCGTCCGTGGGAAAAGACTACCTCTCGGTAAACTGACTACGAAAGAAGAATATATTATTTGAAAGACTGTACGCCCTAGATTGTTATTTAGGATGGTGACATGAAGGTAAATTGTCGTCATGGTAGTATTTCTTTAATGTGGTGTAAAGATTGCGTGACTAGGGTTGGCGCGCCAAGTTTCAAGTAATAAACACTTGATGCTCATTGATGTTCGGCAACCAACCCGCCATTGCGTTATCAGGGTGCGTATCGAGACTTCAGTACCAAAGGATAGGGTTCGTTCTCAGTTCTGCCAAGAAATTTTACTTTGTCCTTAGGAGTGAAACGGAGTACACATAAGCTCGTGAAGCAGAACAGAGATGAACTGAGTTGTCCAGATAATGGTAATCGTGTTTCTCATTTTCACCACCAGGCAAATGCCGGGACAGCCGACATCCTTCCAACATCCCTTCCTTGACCCCTCCTTAATTAGACCCAAGTTAGCGGTCACCTGTGCGATGGGCGTGTAACCATCCCCAGTTGTATCTGCTGACACAGTGTGGTCATTTCCCTGACACCAGCCTTGCGACGGTCGAGGAATGATTCCTCGGACATTACGTTTGTGAAGCCAATCAGAGAGTGTATTAAAAGCATCAAATAATACTGTTTATTCTCTTGTGAAGTAGATAAAAAGATTATGTACCGTCATAGTGGGGAGGTTTCAATTTTTATTTTTATATTTATTGAATGGGTCCTTTGACGACGCTAAAGCTCATTCCGCGAGGAAGGAAACTCGTACTGTAGTTTCGCCTGACTCCTTAAATCAGGATAACCTATTTACGAGAAATCGATCTCCGTACGTGACATATCACCTTGTACATCTCACATGCATTTGTCGGGAACCAAATTCGATATACAGTACCTCGGTGAAAGGGATGAAGTCATCAGCTGCGCCAACACGCCCCCTTCCGCTAGAAATAAAATCTTGCTTTTACAAGATGTTACGTTATATCCCAAAATGCTCCTTGAAGACTTCGTTCAGAAAATGAAGACGGCCGAGTGGCACCACTCATCAAACTGGCAATGGCGGGCTGGGCAACAAAAGGTGTAGCTGAAGTTTAAAACCAACACGTCCATTTGTCGCAGAGGAAAGCACGCCGGACTTCTAATCCAAAGGTCGTGGGTTCGATCCCCACAAGGGACTATTCACATTTAACATTAACTTAATCTGCAGTGTACTAGGAAACTATAGCAGAAAAAACCATTGTTCAGGGTACAATGTGGTACAATCAGACTGTATCATTCTAGGCAACACTCCGGTCACACACTTCACAGTACGCTCCAGTATAGATTGTTCCGCCTCGATATAGTCAATATTATTGCAGCAGTAGTCATCAGGACCGGGTCATTATATGAATGAATGTGGTGTCTGCCTGATAAACCTGTATTTTGTGATGCCTGTACTAGCGTGTGGGTCTAGTATTGGGAAGGAGACCACTGTGGCCGTAAGTTAGGAACCATCCCGGCACTTCTCTGGAGTAGAAGTGCGAAACCACGGAAAATCACTTTTGTGTAGCTGAGGTACGAATCGGATACAATTCGTCCCAACTTTGCCACACAATGCCGAGTGAACCCCATTCCAGTCCTAAGCCTAGAATTGGATTTGTTGGCAGAGCCGGGATTTGAACTTGGATATTATGGATGTCAACGAGATGGTGTGACGTCACATATCAAGCATGCAGTAGCTAAGACAGAAACGAAATGCCGTGCGTCTAGTGTACTGTCCGTCACGCACTGTCACCTGCTTCTTCTACCACAGCCACCGCAATAACACAAGTTTGGTGACTTGTACTACTACTTCTAGCTCATTAATGGTCGAGTGCTTTCTATCATCCTCCGTAGCGTAGCGGTCAGCATGGTTAGCTGCCGCCCCGGAGGTCCTGGGTTCGATTCCGATCTCTGCCACGAATTTTGAAAGGAGGTATGAGGACTGGAACAGGGTCTACTCAGCCTCGGATGGTCCAAATGAGTAGAGGGGGTTCGATTCCCACCTCAGCTATCCTCGAAGTGGTTGTCCGTGGTTTCCCACTTCGTCTTCGGGCAACTGCTGGGATGGTACTGTACCATTATTCTCATGCTCGGGATTCGAAATATTTCAGCGCGGCTTTACATATTGAGGGAAGCAAGCCAGTCTGTCACATGTCTGAGGTGCATCACAGCTGTCCGCTGTATGTTACGGTTCTTCCGAGTATCACCGAACATCGCCGAAGCCAGTCTCTGGTGATATGACGACATGGACAGTCGATAAATGTTGACTCATTACTTCGAACGTCCATTAGAGGATCATTTATATATATTAAGAAGAAATAAGAACTTTATACACGCTTTGCAGTGCATTGGATGGTTATAAAATATAGAATGAAGAGAATGATAATGTGTTTTCATGTTTATGAACACCGTAGAATACCTGAGATGTGTTTATCACACACCAAGGCTATTGATATCGATATATACAGCGCTGGGGGAGGGGATAGCCGAGCCTTCCTGCGATCCACCGCTGTGAGCAGCAATCAGATCATTTTTAGTCTCTGATATAGACACTTCAAACTGCCGGCAATGCACAGTTCGATCGTGTCGGGTTCTTATACTTGTAGAATACGCACAGATTCCGAGTGACGAACGGAACTCTGAATATATCGCACATGTTAGTGGATAGTTGAACAGTATACTGGGAGGGAACTTTTTATTTTCAAGTCAGTTATAAGATATGATCATAGACAAGAACTTTGACTTTGAAACTGTAATCACGCCAAGTGAAAGGTATTGTAGGCATACTTGGACATACTGCAACTTACGGAACCAAATACAATTTGTTTAAAGAGTGAAATTTATACGTGTGTATGCATTCAGTAACACAGTTACGTTATCGAACTCTGACTAGAATTTCCTCATTTATTCACGACACGTTCAAAAGTGGGACGTCAGGAGGAAAGAATGCTATGAATTACATATTTATAACCATGGCAGGTTAAACATAGCAAACGTTGATGCCGCAATCTAAGCAATGCAACGAACATTCTGAGGGAAACCGACATTGCTATACGCGTGTGCGAGTGCTGTATTGCGCAGCTGACATCTTGTCAACTATGACATTCCGCTGTGGCACAATCGCGATGGATATGTACTTTCTTTACGGTTTTATACGAATGTCGGGACACTACGATGACACGGGTGACTTCTTTGGAACGAGCTGTACTATACGAGGAGATGAAGGAGACCAGGTATGCAGTATTGGAGCTACTTAATAATTTTCAAACTGTTCCGTCTTTTCAATACTAGTTGTATTCAGGATTTAACAACGGTACTTGTTTCGGACACTTATGTGTCCTTCTTCAGCCATAGATACATATTAAAACACTTGTAAGTAACCAAACACACATTTAAAATACTTTATAAAACACTGAGTAGTCGTGGAATTTAAAATCAAGTTGATCCATCCAGATGACATGTCCGAACCAGGGAAAGGAGGAGCGGAGTTCCAGGGTTCGATTTTCGCAGACCAGGAGAATCGACGCTATTTTCCAGTATGACAGGAGATGTGATATCTGGGCATATCATTGCTCATTACTATAGCTGCTAGAGTCTAGTAAGGTACAGAGAAGCCAGTCCTATCATATGTAGTGAAGCGTAGACATTTAAACGTTACTATTGCTGCCATTTTTATTTATATTTTCTGTAGTAGAGTCGAAGGATGGAGTTTAGGCACGAGGTTTTCTACTCATGACTGACCCCATTCCCGACTGGATTTTGGTTCCAATAAAGAACGCATCTATTTTTCAGTATGTATTGTAGTTTGATTTAATATTAAAATTGGTAAATTAAAGCTAATTAATTAGAAACTTCTTGAATGTAGAGAAGAGGAATATTTAGGAGAAGAATTATATTACAAGTGACTTTGTTATTTGATGACATCTTATTAATGTCAATTCATGACATTATCAGCGTTTATGGATTTTGACTCGAGCTATATTTATAGTTGAGCTTCGTTCTAGTTTCATGCTCGAGAACTGCGTTTTGAATAATGCTAATGCTTTTTATAGCAAGATATCATCGTTATGAAAGCTTATTTTTGTGAAGAAGTTTGATCCTTCACTTTTAGTAGGGAACATTCTTCACTCTCATGGAAGATAGATGCTAGTATTGTTTCCCAATGGGTCAATAGCGTGCTAACTTTTACGGTTACCTAGGTCCATGGTCCACTTGATTTTCTTGAAGCCATTTGATGGGAGATGCACCTAATTTTAGCTTAATTAATTTTTGCTTCTTCATTGAATTTCACGTTCCAGTGACATGATAGTCATGTTTGTTCAAGTATTGATTGAAATCTATGCTAGTTGGAGAATCTATTCGCACATATTAACGCATAGTCTGTTGACTTATAAATATTTTGAAAGAACATTCGCCATTTTTCTCAGGTACAATTAATGCGGAGGCATATCGTTTTTTACGTTTTGTGACTGTAATAATGCTTACGTATAGCAGGGTTATTTGATACCAGTGGAAATTTATATTTAAGAAACCATATTTAATAATTTGACATGAAATGTAATTACATTTGTATAATTCAAACAACGCAATTATCTTTGCGTAAAGGAAGGAAGGAAGCTTGTAGTTTAACGTGACCGTTAATCTTGAGATCATGAGCCACGGGACCTCCTTTTTACGTGGAATCCGAACCACAGGACATTGCATTTCACTTCGAAAATCTCACATGCATTGACCGGGAATGCGTAAAGAAGCTGTAATAAATATGAATAATGGAATTAATCGTTCACCAGAGAGGGTGATATTTGTTATTAGTTATATGTGGTAATGAAAGTGGAATAATGAATTAAGTGCTCAGTGGAGTACACGTATTGTTTGTGAGGCCATATAAAGGCAATTATAATGTGAAAATTATTGAATGGAATATCTTGTGGAAATATTATAGGTATAATCCATTAGTACATGGAAGCGTGAAGTCGTGTATGACTCAAATTGTTTAAAGCGTATTTCAGCGAAATTCCACAGAAATATTTTGGTGATTTAGAGGAATAAGTTTCAGAACATGAATGAATAATTGTTTAAGTGGAGAATTTAATAATTCCAATTCAGGAATTTGGATGACCGTGTTGACTAGGTTGTATAGTCATCCCAAATTATTGATCTGGTGATCATTGTTGAAACAGGGTCCTTTAAATTCTTCTAAACTTAATTGCTCGGTCGAATATACCATTAATTGGCCAATAATCCCATATGAAAATAAATAATGAATGGAGCACTAATGGAAAGTGCCAGATTATGGGAATTTTTGAGAAAGCACTCAAGAGTGCACTTATACTATAGTAAATTTTTCTACATTCGTATATAAGGGTATTTTTGAATTTCAAGGCGTAACTAATGTTACGGCTGTGAGTTTGTGTCATCACTCGCCGCATGAGTCACAACTGCCCCAGGGCTGGGCTGTGCCCTGCCTCCTGTATTGCGTGCGCCTTATGCAACAGGGCTACTAGGACAAAGGGATAGACCAGAATATTCGTGACTGGACCAGCGATGGAAACCTCGAGAAGCCGTGAACCCTGGATGGATCTAGAAGCATTTATTGAGTCACCGGCCTGCTATATAAGTGCGACCTGTCAAGCAGTTGTGGTTGTTGTGTTTTACGAGCGAGTGTGAGCGCGTATCCTGAGCGACAGAAGTGTGATGACTTGCGTAATCCCTAGTGAAGCTGATTCTCTTGACACCGAGGAAGTGATTGTGGTGCTTGTGAAACAGTGTATAGTACAGTGACAGACCTAGTGCAGCTATTTCCAGCTAGCGTACGGGACCGGACTCATTAGCGAAGAGGATTAACTGTGGTCTGTTGACAAGTGAAAGGGAAAGTATTCTCGACGTGAGGAAACTGGAGTAAGGTAATAATTGCTGTTGAGTAGTGTATTTTTCTGGCTGCAATAAAATTAATTATTTCTTTAAGCAGTAATTGGTGTTGTGCTTTATACCCACCGTAATCCAGTTAACAAAGGTGCCACTAGGGGGTGGCACGTAACAACTGGTGTCAGAAGTGGGATTACGAACTCAAGCACAACACCTGACGGTCCTGGTTTCAAAACCCGAGCAGGTCATTTTCTCTAATTTTCCTGTGAGTGCATGCCCTTTACAAGGCAAACAACTAAAACGGAGGCGCAATGGGCAGCATTGCTAGAAAAGTTAAATGGCATAGAAGACGGCCAGAAGAATTTAATCAAGGAGCTAACTGCCAAATTAGAAGACGGCCAGAAGAAGATGGAAGATGGTCAAAATAAGTTAGCGGAGGACCTGAAGAAGATGGAGGACGGCCAGAAGAAGTTAGCCGAGGACCTAACTGCCAAACTAGAAGACGGCCAGAAGAAGATGGAAGACGGTCAAAATAAGCTAGCGGAGGACCTCAAGAGGATAGAGGACGGCCAGAAGAAGATGGAAGACAGTCAGAATAAGTTGACACAGGACCTGAAGAAATTAGAACTGGGTCTGCGTGAGGAAGTCACGGCAGTGGAAAAGAAATTCAACGTCTTACAAAAGGAAGTTGCCGAGCTGCGCCAACGCCCACTGACGGGGGTGGAGGAGAAATTCAACGCTCTACGCGAGGAAGTTGCCGAGCTGCGCCAACGCCCGCCCACCGTTACACCGGGAATATCAGGAACGGGACATAGCAGAGTGATGCCCCCAACCTTCGACGGAAAGGTCCCGTGGAGCACCTACTTACGTCAGTTCGAGGTGGCCTGTTCCATAAATAACTGGAACAACACAGAAAAGGCTACAGCTCTCATTGTAGCGCTGAGAGGTGACGCCCTTAACGTCCTTCAGGCCATCCCGACTGGATCCCAGGACTACGCTTCCATGATCGCCCATATGGAGTCCCGATATGGAGATAGCCATCTTCAGCAGGCCTATCAGATGCAGCTCCGGACCCGGGTACAGAAGAACGCGGAAACCCTGCAGGAGTTCGAGATGGACATCGCACGCCTCGTAAGGCTCGCCTACCCAACAGCGCCGGCCGACTTTCTGGAGCAGATAGCGACGCAGACTTTCACCGACGGGCTACGGGACTCGGACACTCAACAGGCGCTGCGTCTCGCGCGCAATAAGACCCTGGCAGATGCGCTGAGCCACGCACTTGAGTTCGAGACGGCACAACAGGCATCCAGAATGCACGCGCGGGTGCGTCAAGTGGACCTCGACGAACCAGTAAAAACCAACGAGACCAAGCCCCTGGCCGTTTCTTCGATAGTCGCGGTACCACCAGCAACGACACAGCCGGAAGACAACCGGAGAGGCGGCCCGGAAGAGGACTACCGACCTGCTGGGCCTGCGGTAAGAAAGGCCACCTGAGCAAGGACTGCGGTGATCGCCGCCGCCGAGGGTATCCGACGGGAAATCAGTCGTCTGAAAACCGCGTGGCCCAGGGAAACGAGTATTAGCCAGCCTTGGGGGGCAAAGGTTGGCTTGTGACAGTCGTCAAGCCCCAGCAGTCCAAGTGCGTGTGACGAAGTTACGGAGGGACAATAGCAGCCTGATGGTCGACGGAGTCGTCAATGGAGTGAGCTGGCCCATGCTGATCGACACGGGTGCGTCGAGGACCATCGTCAATCCCACCGTGATCCCGAAGTGGAGAGTGCAACCCACACAAAGGAACCTCCAGCTAATAACCGCGACCGGAGAGACCGCACCGGTACATGGCGAAGCATCACTGGAGCTCGTCATTGGTCGACGGGTGGTGAAGCATCCAGTGCTTGTGGCTGACGTATCAAACGAAGTGATCATCGGACTGGACTTCGTGGACCAGAACAACATCATCTTGGACTTGAATACCAACACTCTGCACTTCGGAGGTGAGGAACTTGCTTTGCAACCAGCACACGAGGCCGTCACCGCACGACGAGTAAGGCTGAGAGAGGACGTCATCGTTCCTGCCAGGACGGAGGTCAGCGCCGCCGTAATTGTCGACGGAACTGCTGAGGGAGTGGCGGCTGTCATCGAGCCAAAACATGAGGACATCCAGACAAAAGGATTGCTAGTTGCCAAGACCCTCATCAACACGACGCCTCGGCCGTACGTCCGCCTGTCCAACCTGAACGACTACGATATTACGGTTCACCGGGACACCAACCTAGGAGTCTGCGAGCCCGTTACCTGGATTGCCCGCATCACAGATACGACGGACGGACACCTGCAGACGGACAACCGAAGAAGACGCGCCCTGCCAGAAGAACTACAGAAGCTGTACCAAGGATCCCAGGACCATTTAGACGAAGAGCAATCACGCCAACTTCAGGACCTGCTACGCGAATTCCAGGATGTCTTCTCCGTGGGGAGCAAAGACTTCGGCAGGACAAGCTTGGTCCAGCAAAGAATCGACGTTGGGGACAGCGCACCGATTAGGGCCCCATTCCGACGTGTCCCACTCGCCAAGCAAGCCGAAGTCGACCGGATGGTAGAAGAGATGAAGGAGCAAGGGGTGATCGAGCCATCACATAGTCCTTGGAGTTCTCCGGTCGTGCTTGTGAAGAAGAAGGACGGTTCCACCAGGTTCTGCGTGGACTACAGGCGGGTGAACGACGTCACGAAGAAGGACAGCTACCCTCAACCCCGGATCGACGACAAGCTGGACACCATATCAGGGTCAAGATGGTTCTCCACCTTGGATTTGAAGAGTGGCTACTGGCAGGTGGAGGTCCAACCTAAGGACCGCGAGAAAATGGCGTTCTCTGTGGGCAGCGGGCTCTGGCAGTTCACCGTCATACCATTCGGTCTGTGCAACGCCCCTGTGACCTTTGAAAGGCTAATGGAGTCCATTCTGAGGGGACTACACTGGAAGACCTGCCTGGTATACCTAGACGACCTCATCGTTCTGGGGAGGAGCTTCGAGGAGCACTACAGCAACCTGAAGGAGATATTGTTGAAGCTACGGGCTGCCCAGCTGAAGTTGAGCCCCAAGAAGTGTCAGCTCTTCCAGAAGCGGGTCCAGTACCTTGGGAATATCGTCTCCGAGGAAGGGGTGCGCACCGACCCAGAGAAGACCGCAGCTGTGAGGGAGTGGCCAGTTCCGAAGGACAAGTCCCAACTACGAAGCTTCCTGGGACTCTGCACTTATTACCGTCGCTTCGTGTGAGGATTCGCCGACATCGCCAAACCTTTACATCGACTGACTGAGAAGGACCAACTCTTCACGAGGACAGCAGAATGCCACAGTGCCTTCCAACAACTCAAGCAGGCTCAGTGCACCGCACCTATTCTGGCCTACCCCAGACCTGGAACAAGGTTCATCGTCGATACCGATGCCAGCGACTTTGGCATAGGGGGAATCCTGTCGCAAGTAGTGGACGGCGAGGAGAGAGTAGTGGCCTACTTCAGCAAGGCCTTGTCAAAGCCAGAAAGGAACTACTGCATCACCAGGAAGGAGCTGCTCGCCATCGTGAAGACCACTGAACATTTCCACAAGTACCTGTACGGGCAAGAATTTCTCATCAGGACCGACCATACATCCCTGCGGTGGCTCCTGAACTTCAAGCAGCCCGAGGGTCAACTCACGCGGTGGTTAGAGAGGCTTCAACAGTACAACTTTGAGATTCAGCACAGGAAAGGCCAGCTGCATTCTAACGCCGACGCCCTGTCACGAAGACCGTGCCCCGAAGACTGCACCTTCTGTGCCCGAAGGGAGGAGAACACCGGGATACAGTGCCGAAGGACTACCGTGGAACTTCAAGGGAGCTGGAGCCGCGAATCCTTCACGTGGGCACAAGCAGAAGATGATGACCTGGGACTGATAGCCGAATGGAAGGGGGCCTGTGTCCCCAGACCCGGGTGGAACATTGTGAGTGACTGCAGCCCAAAATTTAAGTCCTACTGGGCGCAGTGGGACTCGCTGATTTTAAGGGATGGCCTCATCTGCCACGCCTGGGAGAGCACCGACGGGAAGATATATCGGGAACAAGTCGTCGTTCCAAAGGCTATGACGGAGGAAGTCCTGAAGGAAGTTCATGGAGGATCATCTGGTGGACACCTAGGGATAAAGAAGACCCTGGAGAAGCTGAGAGAGCGGTTCTACTGGATCGGATGCCGAACAGACGTGGAGAACCACTGCGCGAGGTGCCACGATTGCGCAGCCAGCAAGGGCCCAGGACAAAGACGACGGGGTCCACTGAAGACCTGCAACGTGGGCGGCCCCATGGAGAGAGTGGCCATCGATATTGCTGGGCCATTCCCGTTAAGCGAGGCAGGGAACCGCTACATATTAGTCGTCAGAGACTACTTTACCAAATGGCCGGAGGCGTATGCGCTCCCTAACCAAGAAGCCGCGACGATCGCAGAGACCCTGGTGAAGGAATTCGTCAGCCGGTACGGAGTACCCCTGGAGCTGCACTCCGATCAAGGGAGGAACTTCGAGTCGCAGGTGTTCCAGAACCTATGCCAGCTGCTGGGAATCCGGAAGACAAGGACAACGCCGCTACACCCCCAGTCCGACGGGATGGTAGAGCGATTCAATCGCACCATCGAGAACCATCTCCGAATAGTTGTCAGCGAGCACCAGAGGGATTGGGACAAGCATCTTCCACTATTTCTCCTGGCCTACCGCGCCGCCGTGCATGAAGCCACCGGGTACACACCAGCCCGGGCCATGTTTGGGAGGGAGCTCCGTCTACCTGTCGATCTTGCCTTCGGCCGACCTGGGAATGATCCGATCCCGGTAAGCCAGTATTGTCAAGAACTGGTCGACCAACTGGAGGACGTGCACGCGTTCGCGAGGAGGAAACTGCGGATCGAAACCGACCGAATGAAGACCCGATACGACCAGCAGACGGATGGCGGAGGATTCCACGAGGACGACCTGGTCTGGCTCTTCAACCCATTATGGAAGAAAGGCCTGTCACCCAAACTGCAGAAGTCCTGGGAGGGCCTGTACCGGGTCGTGAAACGGATCAACGATGTCGTCTACAGGATCCAGCGGAGCCCGAGGGCGAAGATGAAGATCGTGCATCGAGATCGCCTGGCAGCCTCCAGAGGGACACAGACGGACCAATGATTGATCGGGACGATCAGCCTTTTTAGGAAGGGGGTGGTGTTACGGCTGTGAGTTTGTGTCATCACTCGCCGCATGAGTCACACCTGCCCCAGGGCTGGGCTGTGCCCTGCCTCCTGTATTGCGTGCGCCTTATGCAACAGGGCTACTAGGACAAAGGGATAGTCCAGAATATTCGTGACTGGACCAGCGATGGAAACCTCGAGAAGCCGTGAACCCTGGATGGATCTAGAAGCATTTATTGAGTCACCGGCCTGCTATATAAGTGCGACCTGTCAAGCAGTTGTGGTTGTTGTGTTGTGCGAGCGAGTATCTTGAGCGACAGAAGTGTGGTGACTTGCGTAATCCCTAGTGAAGCTGATTCTCTTGACACTGAGGAAGTGATTGTGGTGCTTGTGAAACAGTGTATAGTACAGTCACAGACCTAGTGCAGCTATTTCCAGCTAGCGTACGGGACCGGACTCATTAGCGAAGAGGATTAACTGTGGTCTGTTGACAAGTGAAAGGGAAAGTATTCTCGACGTGAGGAAACTGGAGTAAGGTAATAATTGCTGTTGAGTAGTGTATTTTTCTGGCTGCAATAAAATTAATTATTTCTTTAAGCAGTAATTGGTGTTGTGCTTTATACCCACCGTAATCCAGTTAACAAAGGTGCCACTAGGGGGTGGCACGTAACACTATGAATGTGGAATCTAAGGAAAATTCGAATTAATGATCCCATAGGATTTTCATGTTTTGCAATTGGATCATTGGTTTGTATATTTGTGTTCTTGATTTGAGTAAAATGCTGTCTAGTCCTTGGGGACTGATCTCTGCATTTGTAGCATTTTAAGATGCTAAATCCCAGTTAGGAATGTTGTGTTTTCTAGTTGTTGTTTCAGGGACATTACATTCTATGTTGTGTCATTTTCTGAATACATTTTTGTCAGTTTTATCTTAATCTTCGAGTGTGATGTTTGATAAAAGTGATATGAGGTTACGTTAAGAAGGCCATTGTCAGGTATTTCTGGAGTATCCCACACTCCTGAGATTACGTTTCTACGTAATTCTCGTGTTCTCTGAGCTTATTTTCATCGTTTGCCATGGTCTTTTTTTAATGTCACCTCTATTAGGTTTGACCTGTGCCCTATTATCCCCTTCACTTGTTGGTAGGATCTGGGGGGTTTCTAGCCGGGATTTTCAGGTTCTACGATCCAGTTGTCATCGTGGAATGTCAACAAGTTGATGGTAGGTAATTTCGGGTACAGTACCTACTGTAAGGCCACGGCCGCCTCCTTCCCTCTTCCTAGCCTATCCATCCCAATCTTCCCATCCCTTCCCATCTCTCGTGAGGCCCCTGTTCGCTTTGCAGGTGAGGCCGCCTGGGCGAAGTGCTGATCACACCTCTCCAGTTGTATCCAAGCTCTAGGACACTATCTGGAAAGGCGGTAGTGGTGAGTTCCCTCGTTGAGTCCGTGGGAACCACCAACCCGGAGGGTAATATTGACTAAAAAAATCACCAGCAAAGCTCTTCGTCGTGTAATCGAATTGGCACTGCGCCAAAGGGGCAGGTAAGTAGAACAGCTATATATGCAGATATTGTGAAGTCTTCCTTCAACACCTTCATATTATTGGAGTTGATTTAACATATTGTATGTCTTCAAAATAGAGTAAGTACTAAACTAACATTGTATATCCAAGGACGAAAGCCATCTAGCTCATAGCCCACAAGTTATGGGGTCGCGTAAGTGGCATGTCACATTCACAGGTGTATCGCTTAAGCCATACTACCCATATTATCCAGCAGTGGCGTGCTGGGTAACAAAAGGTGTACCTGAAATGTTAAACAAACACGTTCATTTGGCGCAGAAGAAAGCGCGTTGGACTTCTAACCCGAAGGTCGTGTATTCGATCCCCACGAGGGACTGTTGTCTTTTTAACATTTACTTCATCCGCAGTGAACTGTGAAGCTATCACAAAAGCAATGTTCAAGATACAATGTGGTACAATCAGACTGTCTCATTCCAGGGAACACACCGGTTACACACTTTACAGTACGCTTCATTCTCGACTGGTCCACCTCGATATAGTCAATATTATTGCTGCAGTAGTCATCAGGACCGAGTCATTATATGAATGTATGTGGTGTCTGTCTGATAAACCTGTATTTTTGTGATGCCTGTACTAGTGTGTGGGACTAGGATTGGGAAGGAGATCGCTGTAGCCCTAAGGTAGGAACCCTCCCGGCAATTTTCTGGAGTAGAAGTGCGAAACTACGGAAAATCACTTCTTGAATAACTGATCAAGTGACCTCTACAAGTGTATGACTCCTTCTAAAACCACAGTATGCCCAGTGTCTTCAATATTATTGGAGTTAGTAATGTAAAGTGCCCAATTACCGTTCTCTTAAGCATTTCCCGGAATTCTATAAAATATGCATTTGAAGTTGGAAATAATTTAAAAACTCTTTTACGCAACTCAGCACCGTACCTAATAGTATTGCTGGTGCGATTCTACTAAATAACTAACCAAAAACAATAAATAATCAAACGAAAAGAAATTTAGATATTCGAAATGTTATGTTATGTTTGAAATTTTCGGTATATTACTCGATCATCCGCAAACAATCCGCAGTCACTTCGAATCTCATTCGGTAGGTCGTTAATAAGTGACAGACTGAGTGTATGCCATTCCAGCATTTCATACGAAGAGCTATGTTGGCTTGCACTTTCCCATTCGGTGTAAATTTCCCCATCTTGCCGATAGCTGATACAGTGTCACATCCTGTGAAGCCGTATATTGCTACGAGTACACCTTTCATATCCCCGATGCCTCGCTGAATGCCAGAAATAGTGTACACTTTTTCCTGATGATTGCCTTTCTTTGGTACCATCATTTTCAATTTGTTCTCTGTGGGTGCGTGGACAGTCAACAAGACTAGTAAGTCCGTGTCATCACCTATTACACAAACGCCAACTCCTTTCTTAGCTTCATCAATCGCTTTTAAAACTATTAGTAAGTCAGCGTCACCCCATGCTTGATGAACTGAGCAACCACCTCTTTGCAAGTACACTGTAAGCAGAGAAATAAGGCCCATTTACTGTTTAGCGTTAGCTAGAAATTCACTTTGATTGATATTTACATGGATTGAGTCTTTCACTTTCACTTCAATGTTAGTGGTACGGAACGTCTAGTCTTCAACGACCCCTAAGCTCACCCCAGTGCAGTGGCTGACGCTGGAAAACATTTCTTTCTTGCGATGTTTGGAGCCAAGAACACTGAAGATCTAGATTGCTTTCGCTACCAGTGTTACTTGCAGGCTATTGCAAAGCAGTCTATACATTAATTGTTCTAGTTGGCTGCACTTCCCCCTACTTCGGCAGCTTCCAAGCAGCATTCATTTAGAATCTACCACCAGGTGCAGCAGTGTTTCAATGAGAAGAAGAATCCGCTCGAGTTGGGGTGGAACAAGATTGGCGAACCCCTGAGACCAATTACAACAGCAAGTCCTGCAGCTCCCTAGGAGTTACTTTCCCTCATAGTGTGCGCTTACAACGACGAATGCGTCCGTGATTGCGAGTGCAGAAGGAGTGGTCTAAACTGCTCGTGCATATGCGGTAATTGCTCAGGCCTAAGATGTGATAACAGGGACACAAACTTCATAGACGAAGTTCTAGAAGAGGAAAGTGCTTTGTTTGAAGAGGACTGAATATTGACGAATAGCCTACTTTACAATAATTTAAGGTCGCCATTAACATTCTACATTTTTATTAGTTTTAATAGTTCAGAGTGGGTTTCTCCGTACCACGTTTATATGGCCTAGGTCGGTGGAAGCCTCTTTTTCCTTAAAAAGTAGCGCCCCTTGAGAAGGTGGTGAGGTTGTCCTTCCTTCAATGGCTTATCACTAACATACCATGGCCAATAAAATCGGTATTTTCTTTTACAAAACACAATCCTGTATAAACAAATTTAGTATCCTTAGTGATAATATCACATTTATTTCCAAACAAACAAAAAATACTGTTACACCCTCCGTTACTCTGTAACGGTTCACTTTAGCAAGATTATGCACAGGACCATTTTTGTTCGCAATTTAATATAGCGTATTTGTGTATATGACACGTTTTGCGCTAAACCGCATAGTTGTGAAAATATTAAAGAAAAACTGATAAAAACTACTAATTTAGCAACTTCTGCATCCCCTCCCACAAACCCGACGCTCAAAATGGTATGACTTTTTACCAAACAGTATGCGGACTGCATAGAATAATTTGTAGCTGAAGGGAAACTTTTACTTTGGATGTTGAGGTTTGGTACTCATTGCACCGTAATAGTGTACCTGAAGAGTTACATTTAATGCACGTCTCATTGGCGCAGTGGAAAGCGCGTTGGACTCCTCATCCAAAGGTCGTGGGTTCTATCCCCACAAGGGACTCTTGACATTTTGACATTTACTTCATCCGCAGTGAACTATGAATCACAAAAAAAAAACCTGTCCAAGGTACAATGTGGTACAATCAGACTGTCTCATTCTAGGAACACTCTAATTACACACTTAACAGTACGCTTCATTGCCGATTGTTCCATCTCTATGTAGTCAATATATTTGCTGCATTAGTCATTGGGACCGAGTCATTGTATGAATGCGGTGTCTGTCTGATAAACCTGAATTTTGTGATAACCGTACTAGTGTCTGGGACTAGGATTGGGAAGGAGACCGCTGTAGCCGTATGTTAGGAACCATCCCGGCACTTTTCTGGATTTGAAGTGTGAAACCACGGAATATCACTTCTTGAATAACTGAGGTACGAATCGAATCCTTCTTGACCCAGCTTTGTCTCGCAAAGCCGAGTGAACCCCATTCCAGCCCTAGAATTATATATTTTATATTGGCAGAGCCGGGAATTGAACTTGGACATTATGGATGTCAACGAGGTGGTGTGACGTCACATAAGATAGAAATGAGATGTATTCTAATAACTGCACCGCGCGTCTAGTGTACAGTCCGTCTCACACTGGCACCTGCTAGTTCTACTACAGCCACCACAATAACACAATAACTACTAGCTCATTAATGGTTGAGTGCTTTCAATCATGATAATCATTATCTGTTGCTGGCGATTAAGGTACCGTAGCGGTTCAAGTACAGTATTACCAGCAAAGCTCTTCATTGTGTAATCAAATTGGCACTGAATGAATTGCGTGATCGAAACGGGTATTATAAAATAATATTATCCCTTGTGGGGATCGAACCCATGACCTTCGCATTAAGAGTCCAACGCGCTATCCTCTGCGCCAAAGGGACAGGTCAGTATAATTATTGTGTATGAAGAGATAGTGAATTCTTTCTTGAACACCTTACCAGTCTTATCAAGTGACCTCTACAGGTGTGTGCCTCATTCTAAAAGCCCAGTAGTGTCTTCTATATTATTGGAATTATTTTAACATCTTGTAGTATAAAGTGCCCAATTACCGTTCTCCAACGCAATTTCCACAATTCTATAAATGCATTTGAAGTTAGAAGTAATTAAAATACTCACGTATGCAACTCAGCACCGTACCTAGTATTGCCGGTGTGATTGTACTAAATAAATCTTTCCTAACCAAAACAGTAAATAATCAAACGAACGCAAATTTTCATTTCGAAATAAGGTATCCTAATTCCATCCCCCCCCCCCCCTATCCAGTTATTAACCATTCATTTACAGTATTTTATGAAACATTTATTGTAACAGTCTTAAGATCTCTTATAATACATTTATTGAGATGTAAGTAATAAGTTCGTACATTTTAGACACACGTACATCCAGACATAAATTGTAAAACCCATGGAAAACCATTTCCAGGAAGACTAAGGAGGGAATATAGAACACACCTCTTATCAATTATTAGCCTATTTCATTTTATGAAAAAAAAAATAGGCTTAAGAGATCCCTTTTGTCCGTGTGTGTGTGTGTCAGTGTGATGCGTGTGTGTCTCCCCCTAATAACGTCTAAACGGCTGGAGCTATTTCAATGAAACTTGGTAAGGTCATACCACCATCTTGGCCGACGACGACCGTGCACTTCAAATTGTTTTACGTCTCAACACTCCAACATGGCGGCTGTGCGAATTATTTCACCAGCATTCAATACCTCTGATACTATCACCGATATCACCCTGAAATTGTGTACGGCGATAATGGGAACAACTATCACCTGTGTGACTTTCGAAAACCTGGTAACTACAAAACCAACATGGCGACTAAGCGAAGTTGCGACTTTTAAATAGACATTTCTCGCGCAATGAAACTTGTTACAGTATATATAAACATACATTGTAATGCACCGACTTGTAACTTTGTTCAATTGTTTACATAACCTCAAGATGGCGGCTGTGCGAATTATTTCACCGGCATTCTATATCTCCAAAACTATTATTGATGTAACTATGAAATTTTGTACGGAAATAAAGGGAACTATTAGAATTTCACCTATGTACTTTTCGAAAACCTGGTAACTACAAAACCAACATGGCGGCCAAGCTACGTTGAAAGATTTCAATAGATTTTTCTCGCGATTTAATGATCCGAACGCAATGAAACTTGGTACAACAAATGTTTAAACACATTGTAATGCACTGGTATCTAATTTTGTTCAATTGTTTACATAACCTCAAGATGGCGGCTGTGCGAATTTTAAAATTAAGTTTTCATTTCTTGTGTCGTAATCATGCGATCAAAGTGAAAGTTTGAATAATGATCTTACGCAATAATTTTCCTTTAATGGTACATAACTCTATGGCCTATACATATAACATTCCAACATGGCAACCATCCGAAATATTTAGATGGTTCTCAATACCTACGAATCTATTACAGCAATCAAACTGATTTTTTAACGTTCACAGGGGCTATGAACATAAGTTCACCCATAGGACTTTCAACATCCTTGTGATCACAAATCTAACATGGCGGCGACGAGAATTATAAATATTTACATGGACGTTTCTCACAATTTAACTATCCGAGTGCAGTGAAACTTAGTACAGTAAATCCTTATACAAATGTTAATCCACTGCCATCTAATTTATTTCAATTGTTTCCATAACCACACGATGGCAGCTGTGCAAAATTTTAATCTCGTTTTTACTTCTTGTGGCCTAATCATGCGATTAAAGTTTGAATACTACACGTACACATTAATCTTCATGCAACAGTACATAACCAATACCTACATATTTAAAAATCCAACATGGCGCCCATCCGAAATATTTAGCCGGTTCTCAATATCTACGAATCTATTACAGCAATCAGACTGTAATTTTGTATGTTGATAGTGGCAATTAATATAAGTAGGATATATGAAAATAGGCTTTATTTCTTCACGTAACTACTTGTTCCTCACGAGGCCGAGTGTATTCCGTTCAAGCCCTTCAGACCAGAATTAAATTTGAGAAAAGGAAAAGGGATGGATTTAGGTTTCCAATTACTGTATAACAAAAGTTGTGGCGACTTCTGACCAAACGACTAAAGCCACAGGGCTGTATTCTACAGTATATAGTACGCAATATTCAAGTAGTAATGCATAAATTATCAATCGCTAAATGATGAAAATCTAACAGTGAGGCGACAATATAACGATTTAAAATTGATTTGACCCTCTTGTAACCTCTCACAATAACTGTAGTTGAAAAATTACAGCGTAAACGAGCAAATTAAAACAGGTCGTCACTGGCAGCAGTCAACTGAATGGTTCTCAAGAGTTTCCTGCTTTGTCCACGGAAGTTAAAGTGGGGGACGAATTAAGGTGAGTTGGATTTAGGGCACTTTACCTTATGTGTTCTAAGTAGAGGAAGTACTAAACTAACATTATCTATCCAAGGACGACTGCCATCTAGCTGATAGCCTACAAGTTATGGGATCGCGTGAGTGGCATATCCACATTCCCAGGTGTATCTACTGTACTCATATTATCCCGCTAATTAATTATTCTCTCATGACTGATTGTATGCCATTCCAGCCCTTCTGGGAGAGCCGGGAATCGCCCTCGGTGCTTCCTAGATAAAAAAAAAGAAACATGTGCTACACTTGCAACATGGGGTCGAACAGATTGTGTCCTGTCGCACAGGTCGCGTTCCTTGCGAGGTTTAATTTTATTATTATTATTATTATTATTATTATTATTATTATTATTATTATTATTATTATTATTATTGAATGGGTTCCTTGACGACAATGAGGGGCATTCGGCCAGGAAGGAAACTCGAACTGTAGTTTCACCTACCTCATTAAATCAGGATGTTCTTTTTACCAAAAATCCGATCACCGTACGTGACATATCCCCTGAACATCTCACATATATTTTTCGGAAACCGAAATCGATCTATCTCGGTGAAAGCTATGAGATCATCAGCAGGACCAACACGCCCCTTCCGCTAGAAATTTAGTCCTGCTTTTACAAGATGTCAAGTTATATCAATCGCGCAGTTCCCCCGCTCTTCGAAGACCGTATTCAGAAAATGAAGACGGCCGAGTGTCACCGCTCATCAAACGGGCAGTGGCGTGCTGGGCAACAAAAGGTGTACCTGAACTGTTTAACAAACACGTCCCTTTGGCGCAGAGGAAAGCGCGTTGGACTTCTAATCCAAAGGTCGTGGGTTCGATTCCCACAAGGGACTAATGACATTTTGAAATTTACTTCTTCCGCAGTGAACTATGAAACTATCACAAAAGAGACTCTCCAGGGAACAATGTGGTACAATCAGACTGGCTAATTCTAGGGAACACTCCGCTTACACACTTCACAGTACGCTGCATAGTTTTATAGTCAATATTATTGCTGCAGTAGGCATCAGGACCGAGTCATTATATGAATGTAGGCTATATGGTGTCTGTTTGATCAACTTGTATTTTGGGATGCCTGTGGGGCTAGGATTGGGAAGGAAGTCGCTGTGGCCATAAGTTAGGAACCATCCCAGCACTTTTCTGGAGTAGAAGTGTGGAACTGCGAAAAACACTTTTGTATAGCTAAGGAAAAAAGCAAATCCCTGCTCAGCCATTTGGCCATTGGGGTGATGCGTGGTTTGCGCATCGGGTGCCCTTGGACGTTAATCTTGGTTTTCGAGACCGGGGCGCTGCCTCACTGTCAGACAGCTACTCAATTGTCCTCACGAGGGTGAGTGCACCCCGTTCCAGTACTCGAGGTTGGTGACTAGTACCACTATTGCTACTTCATTAGGTAGCTCATAAATGTTCGAGTGCTTTCAATCATGCAATTCATTATCAGTTGCTGGCGATTAAGGTACCGTGGCGTTTCAAGTACAGTATCACCAGCAAATCTCTTCGTTCTGTAAGTAAATTGCCACTGGATGAATTACGTGAATGAAACAGGCAAAGTTAAAATATTACCATCCCTTGTGGGGATCGAACCCACGACCTTTGGATTAGAAGTCCAACGCGCTATCCTCTGCGCCAAAGGGACCGGTAAGCACGATGGCTATATATGAAGAAATCGTGAAGTTGTTCTTGAACACCTTATCAAGTGACCACTACAAGTGTGTGCCTCTTTCTAAACACATAGTAGTGTCCTCAATGTTATTGGAGTTATTTTAACATCTTGTATGTCTTCAAAACAGAATAAGTACTAAATTAACATTGTGTATCCAGGGACGACTGCCATCTAGCTCATAGCCCAAAAGTTATGGGGTCGCGTGAGTGTATCGCTTAAGCCATACTAATATATCCTACTCATATTATCCAGCTACTTAATTATTCTCTCATGACTGATTGTATGACACTCCAGCCCTTCTAGGGGAGCCGGGAATCGAAGCTGGTGCCTCCTAGATAAGAACAAGCAGTTCAGTAAAGAACATATAGACTATTCAACCTCGGATGGTCCAAATGAGTAGAGGAGATTCGATGGCCACCTCAGCCATCTTCAAGGTGGTTCTCTGTGGTCTCCCACTTCGTCTCCAGGCAAAATGCCGGGATGGTACTGTACTCATTATTAATCATGAGGATGCACTTGTCGAATCCGAAGATCAGCTGGATCGTAGAATCTTCAAGGTCCCCGGCTAGGAAAACCTGTAAATCCTACCGAAAAGTATTACACGAGGATACACTAGTCATTCGATTGTGTTATGGACTATTCTACTGGGCAAACAATTCAATCTTCTGTGGAGGTTGAGAAACTTACGGTTCTCGTGGCAAATGGGATATGTAAAAGGGGTTCCTTATACCTGAATACATTTCCACAACACAATCTCTCTACATAACTTATATAAATCACGAAAGTCGGTTTATAAAAAGCGAACAATTATATTTATTAAAATGTAACAATTACAATTAAATAAAATCAAATAAAAATCAATAATCCCTGCAGTGAAATTAAATCCTCTCAGCAAATAACACGCTTGTTATAGAAACAAAAAAGGACCAAATTGAATGTCCATCTGATATCGTAATCCACAGCTCAACTCAAATAAAATCGTATTAGCAGTTTCAAAGATTTGAAAATTAAAATGAAATAAATAATATTATTTAAAATATTATTTTGATTTACATAAACTTCTTTTATTCTATACATGAAACTCTGACTACATAATTTGAATGTAAAAGCTACAGCTGAAGTTCACACTATCGTCAATCGATCTGCTGTTCACTGTCGTCGTGACAAACTTCCCATAATCCATTTATTTACGTTATCTTGACATTACTATATTACAAAAACACTACATTAATGTTCTCCCCTCTTTGTCATTGTTATATTCATTCGTAGAATTATTTACATTAGTTACAAATTTACATTCAATAAAGTATTGCGCTATCAAATGACTTCTTTCACCTAGATTACAAAACATCGATAATACAATTCACTTTCAATCACTCTCAACTCTATAACCAAAACTTCTCAATTATATTAACCTTAGGTTAAGTATTCCTGCTTCACAATATTTATATATGTTATAAATATCCATAATGTTTCGTTTATTATTGCTAACAATTATTCCATAATTATTAATGGTTCATTTATTTATTATTCATTAATGTTTATTAATGTTATTAATATTTCTTTCTTTCTTACTGCATATTACCGTCGACAAAATTATATTATTATTATTATTATTATTATTATTATTATTATTATTATTATTATTATTATTATTATTATTATTATTATTATTATTATTATTATTATACTGGGTGATTGAGGACTACACAGGAAGCGATCATCAGTATGTTACTTTCTGTGTACTTCAGCAAAATCGACAACAAAGCGCTGTCATACGCAAACCATCATACTGGAATCCCACAAATATGGATAAAGAAAAGTTCTGTGAGGTAATACAGAGAGGAATGGTGAAAGTTGAAACGAGTTGCTTTTCATTTGAGGGGAGAGAGGCGGCGGATAAATGGGTAGAGAACACTATGTTGCTTATTCATCAAGCCTGCAATAAATCCATGTGCAGGAAGAACACGCGAAAACACAAACAGCCAGCATACTGGTGGACGGAGGAAATTGCTGATATGAGGCGACACTGCCTGAGGATGAGACGAAGGGCACATAGAGCGAGAGGAAGAGAAGAGGCAGCCTTATTCTCCGAAGACCACAAATCAGCAAGAAAGGCGCTTCGGGATGCAATTAAAAGAAGTAAAGCTGACAAATGGTGGGAAATGGTCAAAGAAGTTGACAACGATCCGTGGGGACTAGGATATAAGATTGTATTGAAGAAACTTGGAACATTTTCTAATCCGATAATGGATGCACACACTATGGACGAAATAGTCAGTACGCTGTTTCCGGAACATCCGGAGAGGATTGATGAAGCTGATGATTGCATTGATATTGAAGAAATACCATTGTTCACCGAGGAAGAATTATTGAAAGCGATTAATTCTATCAGGAACAAGAAGGCTCCTGGACCAGATGGGATCCCAGCAGAAGCACTTAAGGAGGCAGCAAGAGCTTGCCCGCGTCTCCTTTTGAACATGTATAACGCATGTCTGAAGGCAGGCGTTTTTAGTGCCTGCTGGAAGAAGGCCAGACTAGTTCTTATTAGTAAAGGAAAATTGGGAGGAAATTCGCCTTCATCATACAGGCCATTATGTATGCTGGATACGGCTGGAAAAGGATTAGAAAAACTATTACAGCCTAGAATATTGATGGCAGTTCAATCAGCTGGAGATCTATCTGCCCAACAATACGGCTTTCGGAAAGGGCACTCGACTATTGATGCTGTGCGGGTAGTTGTAGAGACTGCAAACAGAGCTCAGATGGGTAACCATTACTCACGTAAAGTTACGCTACTTGTGACTCTAGATGTGAAGAATGCCTTTAACTCTGCCCAGTGGAGTGACATTTTGGTGGCACTTCAAGATAAATTTAGACTACCGAGATACCTCATGCGGATAATGAGGGATTATCTAAAGGACCGTATTTTGCAGTACGATACCGAGGAAGGACATAGGACTAAAAGATTAACCGCTGGGGCAGCTCAAGGATCTATTCTTGGGCCAGATCTCTGGAATATTGCATACGATGGCCTGCTTCGGCTGAAGATGCCCGAAGATGCAATATTGGTAGGATATGCTGATGATGTTGCTGCTCTGATTGTGGCCCGTGATATAGAGCTGGCGCAACTGAAACTCAATCAGGTAATGCGACGTGTCACAGATTGGATGACGGAACATAAGCTGTCATTAGCAGACCATAAAACGGAGATTGTTGTGCTGACGAGAAGGAGAATCAACACTCTTGTACCAATGCAAGTGGGAGAGACGATGATTAATTCATCAAGGAGTACGAAGTACTTGGGTGTGACGCTAGATACGAAGCTCACATTCTGGGCCCATATTCAAAGAGTGACGGATAAAGCAGCAAATATCTTGACCGCTTTGAGCCGATTAATGGGTAATATTAAAGGTCCGAAGCCTAGCAAACGACGTCTCCTGATGACAACAGTCCAGTCCATATTACTCTATGGAGCTGAGATCTGGGCTGAGTCCTTACGGTTCGAGAAATATCGTAAAAGGATAGCAGCAGTACAACGAAGAGGAGCACTGAGGATCTCATGTGCATATCGCACTGTTTCAGAGCCTGCTGTTCTAGTGGTAGCGGGAGTAGCACCAATTGATTTACTTGCCTTAGAGCGTCAGGAAGTGTGGCGCACCAAAGAAGAACTGGACATACACCAGGCAAAGACGTCTGCACACAACCATTGTATGGAACGATGGCAACAGAAGTGGGATGATGAGACACGAGGTCGATGGACAAAGAAACTTATTCCGCGTCTGGCTGACTGGGTTGATCGAAACCACGGGGAGGTCAATTATTATTTGACACAGTTCCTAACAGGCCATGGATATTTTCGGAGATTCCTGCATCACATAGGCGTGGCTAATAGTCCTTTGTGTCATTATTGTAATGAAGAGGATGATGCGCTCCACACATTCTTTGTGTGTGAACGCTGGTCAACATATAGAAGAGATCTGCAAGCTTCTACAGGGGCAATCACGCCGGACAACATCCTACAGATGATGCTCCGAAATGATCAAACATGGAATCAGATAGCTATTTACATAGAATGTGTCCTGTGCCAGAAGAAGAGAGAAATGGATGCGTTCGAACATCCATAAGAAAAATGAAGAAAGAAGAAGTCTGAATGACTAAGTAAGCACGACATCACCCTGAAGTAATGCGAGAGCGGTTCCGGGGTGATGAACACATCGTGGGAAAAGGGAGGTGGTTTTTAGTGGGTAAGAATCCCACACTACTGTGGAGTGCGGACCCTTCACATGTGTCTTTTGAAGATTTTCCACAGTCCCTCGTAAAAAAAAAAAAAAAAAATATATATATTATTATTATTATTATTATGAATAATCAATATTACATCCAGCAATACAAGAAAATATATACACACATAGCTTTTTAAGTATTAGGACATACGTCCGTACATTGTTCAAGAAATCGCGTGTGCTATATTGTACCCGATTGTCACCATGTGGACCATGTGTTCGTATCCCAACTAGCTCACGGTCTTTCGAGGTATGGGACGTTCCTGCCCACAATACGACCACATGCTCAGGATTTGAGTCTACCAGGTAACTACTCTACAGGAAATACACAACATTCCTATGAATAAAATATTTACTGGTCTAAAATCATGGCTGTACAACAAATACAAAACAAAGGACAAATTACAATTAATTCCCACAAATAAATAGGGTTATTCTGTGAGCTTTCTCCTTAAAAATAGCGCTACAATGCACTCAAACCTACTTCTAATATCCTGTCAATAATAGTTCAGATTACAAGGTTTTCATAGTGTTCGTCATGTGACACAATTTTATTTAATGGAAGTATCTTAACACAAAAACCACATGTCACATAAACATGAATTACTAAGACATTATTCCGTCTCCTACGACATTTACTTTAATTAGCATTACTTCAATGTTTCCTACATTTATTAGCAAATATTTGTTGTGTCGTGCGAATCATCTTCCTTCTTTCCATCCCTATGAACGCTCTAGGAAATTGAGTCATGCTTCTTAATCATAAAATAAACATAAACATGGATAGAATATTTATAGTTTCACCATATAACGATTATCTGGGTCTTGTCGGACTTATTATAGATACAACTGTGTCATGTTCTGGGAAAAACACATACCCGTTTTTCCTAAATTAGCATAAACTGGCAAATTGCACTTTAAAGAAGATGCCTACATTATTTGGGTTCAGTTTTCCCCCTCAGAGGATAACTTCGCCAAATATCATCTGATTTCTATGGTTCAACCACATATGTGAGTTGCCATATACCATTTAATTCCATTGGTATAACTAAAATACTTATATTTTAATTGCACATTGAATAACGAGATCTCTCAGTGTCCTATTGTGACTGTAATTGACAAGGGATCGGTCGAGCAACCTTCCCTTCCCTCAGCAGGTCATAAAATTAGTTCCAGACAGCTCTCCAAGATGGCTGCCACGGAAATGGTCTACATTTCCTGTCTCTCTCTACCGTCAAGGCCACACTTGTTTACAATTATATAACAATAAAGATCCGCTAGGCATAGTCCTAAGTAATTGAGTCATTTAATTAATTAACACCTAACTTTACAGTGTATTTGGGCTCAAATGGCTCCTATTAAACATTCATGGCAGGGGTGGAATTCTAATGATAGCATTGCCGTTCTAAGGTGATTACTTTGTGGCTTTTAAGACGCGCATCATAATGAAACCCCATGGTTATCATCAGCAGCTGTCATTTACATATATTTGGGAACCACGTTCCTCGTCGACGAATATGATTCTACCTCTCGGGCAGACCATAAGTAACAAGATGTTCAGTAAAGAACATATAGCCTACTTTCTCCTAAATGCATGGGTATTGTTATAACTCTTTGTCCTTTTCAAGGAGTATGATTGAATGTTGGTTGTAGGAGCTTGTTGAAATACAACGTGCTATAGGGATATTAAACATGAATATGAGGTGCCCTTTGCTAGTGCTACCTCTGTACCAAATTTCGTTCAATTCGGTTTCACCGTGTTTGAATTGATAGGGGGAATCGATTTGCACACATACTTGGCCACCATCTGCAAACTATTGGGCTGATGTTCTTGCAGTTTGGTCAGAATATGTTTCCCACATAGAGATATGGTGTTGCAAAATTAGGTAGAGACTAGATTATTAGGTTGGTCGTAATTACATTTTATCTTTTAACATTTGGGTGGCCGCGATTACGTTTCCATGAAGATAGCGGTGATATAAAACATGACACTGAGGTGCCCTTTGCTACTGCTACCTCTGTACCAAATTTCGTTCATTCGGTTCCACCGTGTTCGAAATAATAGGGGGAATCAATTTTGACATAAAGATGGCCGCCATCCGCAAACTATTTGGCTAATGACCTATTAGATTGGTCAAAGGATGCTCCCTCCATAAAGGTATGTTGTTGCAAAGTTTGGTAGAGTTCGGATGGTTATGTTAGTCGTAATTTGATTTAAGCTTTAAACATTCGTGTGGCCGCCATTACGTTTCTGTCAATATGGTGGCGATATTAATCATGACACTGAGATGCTCTTTGCTAGTGCTATCTCTGTACCTAATTTCGTTCCATTCGGTTTCAGCGTGTTTGAATTAATAGGGGGAATCAATTCTGACACAAAGATGGCCGCCATCCGCAAACTATTAGGCGAATGACCTATTAGATTGGTCAACGGATGCTCCCTCCATAAAGGTATGTAGTTGCAAAATTTGGTAGAGATCGGATGATTAGGTTAATCGTAATTTGATTTAAGCTTTGAACATTCGTGTGGCCGCCATTACGTTTCAGTCAAGATGGCGGCGATATAAAACATGACACTGAGGTGCCCTTTGCTAGTACTACCTCAGTACCAAATTTCGTTCCATTCGGTTCCACCGTGTTCGAATTAATAGGGGGAATCAATTTTTACATAAAGATGGACTCCATCCGCAAACTATTAGGTGAATGACCTATTAGATTGGTCAAAGGATGCTCCCTCCATAAAGGTATGTAGTTGCAAAATTTGGTAGAGATCGGATGATTAGGTTAATCGTAATTTGATTTAAGCTTTGAACATTCGTGTGGCCGCCATTACGTTTCAGTCAAGATGGCGGCGATATAAAACATGACACTGAGGTGCCCTTTGCTAGTGCTACCTCTGTACCAAATTTCGTTCCATTCGGTTCCACCGTGTTCGAATTAATAGGGGGAATCAATTTTGACATAAAGATGGCCGCCATCCGCAAACTATCAGGTGAATGACCTATTAGATTGGTCAAAGGATGCTCCCTCCATAAAGGTATGTAGTTGCAAAATTTGGTAGAGATCGGATGATTAGGTTAATCGTAATTTGATTTAAGCTTTGGACATTTGTGTGGCCGCCATTACGTTTCCGTCAAGATGGCGGCGATATAAAACATGACACTGAGGTGCCTTTTGTTAGTACTACCTCTGTACCAAATTTCGTTCCATTCGGTTGCACCGTGTTCGAATTAATAGGGGGGATCGATTTTCACACAAACATGGCCGCCATCCGCAAACTATTACGCTGATGACCTATTGATTTGGTCAAAGGATGCTCCCCCCATAAAGGTATGTTGTTGCAAAATTTGGTAGAGATCGGATGATTAGGTTGGTCGTAATTTGATTTAAGCTTTGAACATTTGTGTGGCCGCCATTACGTTTCCGTCAAGATGGCGGCGATGTAAAACATGTCACTGAGGAGCCTTTTGTTAGTACTACCTCTGTACCAAATTTCGTTCCATTCGGTTGCACCGTGTTCGAATTAATAGGGGGAATCGATTTTCACACAAAGATGGCCGCGATCCGCAAACTATTACACTGATGACCTATTGGTTTGGTCAAAGGATGCTCCCCCCATAAAGGTATGTCGTTGCAAAATTTGGTAGAGATCGGATGATTAGCTTAGTCGTAATTTGATTTAAGCTTTGAACATTTGTGTGGCCGCCATTACGTTTCCGTCAAGATGGCGGCGATATAAAACATGACACTGAGGTGTCCTTTGCTAGTGCTACCTTTGTACCAAATTTCGTTCAATTCGCATTCACCGTGTTCGAATTGATAGGGGGGGACAGACATTCAGAGTACACACACTCACACACACACAGACACACAGACACACACACACACACAGACTCACACACACACATACACACACACAGACAGACACACTTTTTTTCGCCCTGTGTTGATCTCATAAGTCTACTTTCATTTTTTGCAAAAATCGAAAGTAGGCTAAAAATGCACACCGCGCCTCGCTGGGCGTCCATAGTGGCTATAATTCAATGCAAGCGTTGGCAATAGACAGAATCTATCCAAATCGCTGCGTAACACATACAGTATGCACAAAGGCGATACTTCTCGAAGATTAAGCCAATTTTCACCTCACGCGCAAGCTATACTAGTCTTTCCCGTGCTTATCTTACGTAAATCACTGGATTCTACGTTAATCTGCACGCTATATGCGGCTAAACAATATTTCACATATATGACTCCATTATCAAGGTACCTGCGTTCTTCATGTTATATTATTTAAGCCAAAGCTTTACATAGCTCCTAACACAAATGTATAAATATACTGGCTTACTTTAATTTCACATATCCATTCAAAATTTCACTGACACTGAGAAAAGCTCTCGTATTCGCGATATTCCACACTACATTCTTTACTGTTTACCAAATGACAGTATCTTAAATTAGACATGACACTATTTGAACATTACTTAGGCCAACTTTGCCCTTACTTTATGGTTGCCGACCCCAGTTATTATTATTATTATTATTTTAACGTTTAGATCCATCACTATTTTTGACCTACATGATCCTAAGCAAATCACCTTCCAAGTCATACTTTATTCAAGACGAGTGGTGAAAACTCGTTCAGTAAGTGACTATTACTTCTTTAATTTCAAAGTGATTAATCGTTACATGGTGAACTATGCCATTATAATGCTATTATTTGCATGTGTACTCACGTTTCCTTCTGGGTGGGAAGTACCAGTATCTCCGCCTGAGCTCTACCATGACGATTTGACTTAATCCATCATGATATCCAATACACAACACTGAGATTCACACTTTTTACACATGATACACATATTACCACAAGTGGCCTTTACCACTGATAAACACTGAATATTAATCATTAAACACATTAACACTTTAAATTATTATTTCACAATTTATACACTTCATCTATCATTTCACATGTTGATCCTTAATCTGGATTTCACCTACGCTTGACCTCAGAGATGCGATGACTTATGATAACCGCTGGTCTCCGTGAAATCTAGTAGCGTTTTTATAGATGTTCGATCCTAGTTCCCTGCACTCCCGTTCACCTCACTGTCCTGGATAGGTGGCAATAACTTCCACTCTCCCATCACTGGAGTGCTCCTGATGCTGATGTCATATAATTGACAATACCTTCCGGTATACGAACTGTTCCAAACATTATCAGTTCCTATTCGCTGTAGCGAATTTATATCTGTGTCAGATAATAAAGAAATATCTGCATTTTGTTACTTTTTGATGCACTTCATTATTACAGATGAAGCTTACAATTTGCTTCCATTGTCTTCAACGGCGGTACGCTGATATTTTAATAATTGGCGTGCTTACTGCAGAGCGCTTGTAGACAAAGGACTAACTTCCAACTCGAGCGACCGTCTGACGTACATCAATTGCCTTCAACTGCTTTCCAACTGAACCATAACTGACTCTTGGCGTAGGCTGCTTTCCCTTATATTGGTTTCTTACACAAAATAGTTCACGGGACACGTGAGAGCGACTCCCTTCTTGAAATACTCCATCTTCAGCCGAAATAACAACTGCATCTTGTTTATCTAGGCGTGGAGGTTTTAAAAACATTCGCGTGCCGGCGATCGCTTCGGCCAATTAATTACAATTAATTGCCTTAGTTCAGCGCGTGGGATGCCACGGTGGGGATTTCCCGCTGGTTGGTTAAAGTATTCGTGCTCTCGAGCGTGAGTTAGGTTGTAATGCGGTCATTTTGAGAAATAGGCGTAATTTTAGGTGAAAAACCACTCCTAAATTACTCCTCCGTGAATACATTCATCTGTGTGTATGTTCCATTGCATTACAATGCTCCATTTATCTGTAATTAATTAATTTCTTGTGGGCTTGGTCCCGCCAAAGCTTTGCTCGTTGTCGACCGGTGAACTCCCGGGTCATTAATTTTGAGCTGTCTGACCGCCCTAGACGGAAATAGTTCCGTAGGCGCCAGGCCTACCCCGCCTACTTGTTAAAGTCATTTGTCAGACTTCAATACTAGCCTTCTCTCGACTTCGTATGCACTGAAAACGTACATTCCCTTGCATTTTGCTTATAATTTTTCCTTTAAATTGCTATGATTTGCACCTAAATAATCGTGAAATCACGCTAGACTATTATGTGTCAGTAGACCTCTCATTGCTCTGTGGGTTCCATATAATGGCTCCCCCTTAGAGACCACTGGTTCGACCTTAGGCATAACCATTTGCCTGGTCTTCTCTGATAAGGCCTGAGTTCGATACCAGACTGCCGTGACCAGTTGGGCACATCTTTCTCCTGCTAAGTTCGAAAAATTCATTTCATAAGTGAATTTTTCGGGCCTATCAGCTGGTATCAACTCCTTGCAGTGTATACTTTAAGCGGTCATTGCTCTCGGCAATGGGCTTTCACGTTTTCCCACTCCACTCTTGTCTGCTGTCTCGTAGACTTTCGTTTTCCTGTCTCAATTGTTCATTCATCTCCTCTAACTCCACAGCGGCTCCCTTCAACTGGTCGTAAAACTCCTGCAGTCGACAGCTGCACTCTTCCCTTGTGTCCGCTGGGCTGGCGAGCTGTTTCCTTTTCTTCGACCCTTCTCGAGCCTGCAAGCTTTTCTCCAGAACCTTTCCGTGCATACGTAATGATTCCCCGTTTACTTGAATGTGTGTAGCTTGCTCTTCTCTCGCTTCATAGTCTTCTGGTGGACTATATAACTTCAGATTTGCTGCATTTACCACAACTTCTCTACCTGTTGCCTCATCTTTAATCCGATATGCGTTATTCTGCAGATCCCTTATAATCAGGTAGGGTCCGAGATAAGCATGCTGGAATTTCTTATATTTCCTGCTCTCTGGATCTGAACTGGCGGGTTTTTTCAATAAGACGTATTCTCCCACGAGTAGCGGTCTATGATAACGTTTCCTCCTGTTTCTCCGCTGTCGTTTATCTGCTTGTTTCTTGAGATACTCGAACGTCCTCTGGATTCTCAACTCACGTCCAAGTTGTGCATCGACGGGTGTCTGGATGACATTATTCCATGGCCTCTCGGGTCTTCTGTCGAGATGTAGGCTCACTGGCACCTCTCCTGTAGCTTCGTGCACAGTATTGTTGATACAATATTCAATAATCTCAAGCACGTCAATCCATTTCCAATTCTCAGTAGAGCAGTATATCTTCATGTATTTTTGCACCTCCCTCATAACTCTCTCAGCTGAGTTCGACTCCGGGTGCCTAACCGTGGACAAAATCTGTCTTATGCCCAGATTTTCCAACTCCCTGCGAAATTCTACGCTGGTAAAACAGCTTCCGTGATCCGATAAGATGTTTTCTGGCTGTCCTAATATAGGAATGATTCTTTCCTTCAGCCTCTTAAGTACTTGTTTTGTACTGGTTTTCTGAATTGGACACAGGACTACCATTTTGGAAAACACGTCTAGTGCAACTAGGATGTGTTTATTTCCTCTTCTAGCTCTAGGCAGGGGCCCAAAGTTGTCCAGCGCCAGGAGCTGACATGGCTTCTCTGGTAAGAGTGGTATAGGTTTCTGCCTCATTAAGTACGAGTTATGCTTTACTCGTTGGCACATATCACATGTCCTGATAGTATTTCTGACTGTTTCTCTAAGTTTAGGCCAAATAAACGCCTCTTTAAGCAGAGCAACAGTCTTATCTACACCTGAATGTCCAAAAGCTCGGTGTGCTAGCCAAACTAGCCTTCTCTGCAATGCTGGTGGTACAACAATCCTAGGTTTTGTGTGGTCAGAGTCGCTCCATTTATGTAGCATCTGGTTAAACCATAGATATTCCGTTGAAAGTGTTTCAGCTTCCATATACATCGGGGTTCCTCTATCCAGCTTTCCCTCGAAGTAATTTATCATCAACCGTATCCAGGGATCTTCACGTTGAAAAACGGTGATGTTCCTCAGATCATCTAAGGTCTTCTGATCTCTATCTTCTATCTCAATAGCTAGAGTTTCTTCTTCCTCTGCTGTAGGGTATCTGCTTAGCAAATCAGGTATGATATTGTCCTTCCCCGGGCAATATTCTATTTCCACTTGAAATTGTTGTATGTACAGGGACCACCTTGTCAGTCTTTGACTCGACAAGCTAGTTTTTAGCAGGAACGTTAGGGCTTTATGGTCTGTTCTCAAAATGATTCTAAAACCATAAATCAGCTTGTGCCAGTACTGTAATGCATACAGTATCGCAAGTAATTCGATCTCCGTGACCGTATAATTCTTTTCATTAGGCCTCAACCTTCTACTGATGAATGCGATATAAGTTCTCTCCTCTGGCCTGTCCTTATTTTCCTGATACAACATAGCTCCAATGCCTACGAAGGATGCGTCAGTCTGGATGATAAATTTCTGAGTGTAGTCAGGATATCCCAATTTCACATAATCTAACAGCATCTGTTTAGATTTCACGAAGGCTTCCTCGCATTGCTCCGTCCATCGCCATCTTCCTCCCTTTTTAAGTAAGTCTTGGAGTGGTGCTACAGTCTCGGTGTACTTCGGACAATGGTTCGAAAAGAATCCAATAACGCCCAGATATTGCCTGACGTTCTTCACCTTCGTTGGTCTCGGGAAACGTTTTATGACTTCCAGTTTTCCAGGATTAGGCCTAACTCCTTGTGCATCGATTACATGACCTAGAAATTTAACTTCTCTCTGAGCAAAGTTAGACTTCTTTATATTGACCTTGAAGTTAGCCTGACTTAGGTCATATAACAACTTGCGTAGATCTCTGACATGTTCTTCAACTGTTTCAGAGGTCAGTAGTATATCATCTACGTAGCATATGGTTGTAGCTTTTACTTCTTCGGATAGGTTCCTATCTAGCGCTCGTATCAACGCTGAACCTGCTGTTTTTAATCCAAATGGAAGACGGACGTAGGAGTACGTGTGCTGGTCAAATAAAAATCCGGTTAACAGACTTGTTTTCTCTTCCAGAGCAAGATGGTGAAAACTTGCCGTTAGATCAAGATTTGAGAATACAGTCTTTCCTTTGAACCTTCTGAGTACCTCCTTAATGGGTGGAACTGTATCAAATTCCGGTATAACCTTGGAATTCAAATTTCGTAGGTCCAGGCATATCCTCACACTTCCATCCTGTTTCGGTACAACTACCAGTGGGCTGACATAAGGTGTGGCTGTCTTTACAATGACGCCTGCTTCTAGCATTTCCTGTATCGCTTCTTTGACCTTTAAATAATGTTTCTCAGCTACAGGATACGGCTTCTGTTTGAATGGCGTCCAATCGCTGACTTGAAACGCATACTGGAAATTCTTGATCCGGCCAGGTCTCGAATCGAAGACTCCTTTATACTCGAATAGTAGTTCCCTTAGCATTTTCTTATATTCTGGACCAAATTTAGCTTCCTCAATCTTCTCTTCCAGGCATTCTTCAAATTTTGGTTCGAGATCTTTTTCAATGTCTGCGGCCAGTGTTGCCAACTCTTCCTCAATATCTTCTATTGTCGACACTGCCTCCCCAGTCATATCTCCGTATGTATGCCATACGTATTCTTCTTGTCTCGCTTCATTATGCCTTAATGAGAGTTCTAAGTCTTCCTTTCCCTCATTTGCGCGAAACATTACAATGTCTTGCGAGAGATCGATAATAACTTTATACTCTCTTATGAAATCCATCCCAACAATAAGGTTATATGGCAGCTTATTTACAAGTAGGAAGCTCTGTGAGAATGTAGAGTTCCCTATCTGCAGATCTAAAAATACTTGGTATCTGCATATCATAACTTTGTCTGGTATGACACCTTTTATTTTCACGCTTGAAATGGGTATTTTCAATACGTGGATTTTACTCTGGATTTCATTGTATAATGCCTGGGTTATCAAACTCACTGTTGATCCAGTATCGATGAGACTTCTTACTTTCGTTCCCGCAATGTTTACAATAATAATAGGTAGTTCCCTTCTTACATTGACCGTTCTTTCATCGAGGTCTTCGATAAGCTCCTCAGGTTTGGCAATCCAGTTAATAACATTTACTGTATTCCATCCTGAACCTATCTCTCTCTGGTCATTTAAAATTGGTGTTTTTTTTTTCAATTGCTCCATTCTTTGTGGAGTTCTTCTGCCTGTCTTCATGCTGTTGAAGTTCCAGACTTTTGGCACCATCATCATTTTGATATATGTCGGGTGACCTTCTATTTCGAATCGCTTCATCCCAGTGAACTCGCGATTGTCTTGGATCATCTCCGCGCTCTTCCATGTATCTTAAAGATGCATGATAGCGTTCTTCCGCCTCTTCATCGAACCCACGACTCTGCTCTTGGGATCTCCATCCTTGGTTATTCCCATTTCGGCCGTAATTTCTTCTGTTATCCAGCTGCTGGTCTCTGGTACCACGCTGACTCCAGTTTTTCCTTCCTCGGTTACCTCGGTTCGAACCTCCTCGATACGCTGGCCTCCAATTTTGGTTTTCGCGTCCTTCGCGCTGCCAGTCGGATTTTTCTGTTTCGGTGCTTGTCGACTTGCATTTCGTCTGCACCTTCGTTGGCTCGATCGGCGTATTCGTCATATTAACTTGTTCCACATGTCGACTTTGTCTTGCGTGCTGCACTGTGGTTAAATCAAGTTGTCTCAGCACCTCCTCCATATCGATTGCAGTTTTGGCGTTTGCTGAGATTAGCAGGCGCTGCACTTCATACGGCAGCTGCTTAGCTATTGCTATGCATAAGTCTGACTCTCTGAGTCCTTCGTCGAGCTCGCGAAAACGGCATAATTGGTTCACAAAAAACTCTCCGTACTTGGTCGGGTTACTAGTACTGTAACGCCTGGAATACAAGTCCAGTCTGAGGTTTTGTTGTACGCTCGCGTTCCAATACCTGCTTAAAAATGCTTGGCGAAATTCCTCAACGGTGTCGAACGTGTACCTAAAACTTCTAAACCATAGAGCACACTCTCCTTCGGTGAGTTTTTCAATCGCTCTCAACCTGCGCTCTGGCGGTACTTTCGCATCATTCAAGTACTCGGAAACTTCTTTAAGCCAGTACTTGGGTGTCATATTAGAATTACTCCCAGAGTATTTCTTTGGTTTTTCATCACTAGCCCTTATAACTGTGACTATTTGGTTCTGTACAGCATTTTCCTGCGGTGTTGGCATAGCCATTGGCATACCAGGTGTGGCATACGGGCTGTCACTTGGCATTGCTGCATTCTTTGGAGTGGGCTGTATTTCTATCTCTGCCCATTTATTCCTCCTATTCTCGTCTATACTTCCTTCGCTAGACCTAGGATTCCGCAACATGGATTCTTCCTGCGCTATCATTCTCGTTTCTAATTGGCTGTGCCTGTTTTCAGTCCTTTCCAAACGAGCTAATACCTCTCGTTCTATTTTCTCGAGGCGATCTCGGTTTCTTTCTGCCATAGAAAATATCTTTTCTTTATTATCCTTAAGGTTTTCCTTCAGGTGGACAATTTCTCCTGCTAGACTTTCTCTTACTTCGGCAAGAGTCTTATCACTGGCTTCAGTCTTTAAGCCTTCTCGAAGCTCTAACTCTTCGCGTAAGCCTGTAACTTCCCGTTGAATGTGACCTTGTATATGAGAGATTTCAGTCCTCATTTTCGTGATTTCTCCTTGGTCTTCGTCCTGTCTTTTATGGATAACTGCTAAGTCGTTCTGAGTTTGTTCCAACTCTTTCTGCACTTTTCCAACTTGTATCTTCATATTAGACATTATTTCCTTATTATCTCGATCAGACGTCTTTATTTCCTGCATTTCCTTGCATTGGTCAAGGATATTCTGGTCCTGCTTTCTTAAAGCTTCGTCTACAGCCTTGGCATAACCTGCCATTCGCGTATTCCATTTTAGTTCATTATCCTCGAACCTATGATCCACGGTCTGAGTAAACGTGTTAAATTGTTCTAACTGACGTTTCGTGTTAGCTTCATTCTGACTTTGAATGTCTTTAAGCTCCCGGGACATACTGTTTAAATTATCGTTAATTTCACGCTGTGACTCTCTGCACATTTGCAAATTGCTTTCTAATTTTAATTCAATAGACTCAAAGCGTTTTTCGTTATCATTTTGCATTTCTGAGATCACGCTAACAATATTCTTAGTTACCTGTCTCTGGACAGACTCTTTAACGTCGTCCATTTTCTTATTAACCTCTCCTAGGTTTAATTCTAACTGCGTGTTTACATTAGTTTGACTAGCCTCTAGTCTAGTATTTATTTCGGCTTGATTAGCCTCTAGTCTAGTATTGACTGTAGCCAACATCTGGCTTACCTCATCTTTAAATGCTTTGGATTCTTCCTTACTTTTATCATTAGTAACATCGAAATGTTCCCTTAACTCGGCGATACACCTGAGTACTTCTTCCGTTCCGGCCATCCTGTACTACTTAATTTGAGATTCAGGTAGGCCCTAGCTGAAGTCACTGGTGCGTTCTATTTGAAAGAAAAGATTCCGATCCCGCGACAACAACAACAACATATTATAAAATGTCAAAACTAACTATGGAATGGGTATAGACCCTCGTACCCGTCTGACAACATTTGTCTGACGTCTGAACATCATCTAGAAAGACTCACAATCGCTCAAACCAAGTTTGAGGAAAAAAAATTATTTCTATGGTTTTCCCCATGAAAACCATGCTATTATTATGGGGTTTTTCTGAATCCCATAAGCCAACCACGTTGGGCGCCATGTTAATCTTTCATATCTCACAGGTGGGTGACATGTTAAATTAGGGTAGTCAACATGCTTATTTATGCCATGCTCATGATGCTTAAGTGGAGGTTACCTGTATTTTGAACTGGCCCCACATATCAGCGTCATGTTATTCTATATGTGTTATCTATGGCTATGGTTTATGAAAGTTACAATTATATAAGCATGTCTTATGGAGGATTAACAATTATTTTTAATGTGGTGGCTTATTAACAAATGGGATGCGGTCTTCCTATTCTGTCCTAATTTCTATGCTATATTTGCTTCTACCATTAATACCTTGACCGACTTAAGTAATTACCTGTGACTCAATCCAAGTACAGAGACAACTCCCCCATGTACCCGATTGTCACCATGTGGACCATGTGTTCGTATCCCAACTAGCTCACGGTCTTTCGAGGTATGGGACGTTCCTGCCCACAATACGACCACATGCTCAGGATTTGAGTCTACCAGGTAACTACTCTACAGGAAATACACAACATTCCTATGAATAAAATATTTACTGGTCTAAAATCATGGCTGTACAACAAATACAAAACAAAGGACAAATTACAATTAATTCCCACAAATAAATAGGGTTATTCTGTGAGCTTTCTCCTTAAAAATAGCGCTACAATGCACTCAAACCTACTTCTAATATCCTGTCAATAATAGTTCAGATTACAAGGTTTTCATAGTGTTCGTCATGTGACACAATTTTATTTAATGGAAGTATCTTAACACAAAAACCACATGTCACATAAACATGAATTACTAAGACATTATTCCGTCTCCTACGACATTTACTTTAATTAGCATTACTTCAATGTTTCCTACATTTATTAGCAAATATTTGTTGTGTCGTGCGAATCATCTTCCTTCTTTCCATCCCTATGAACGCTCTAGGAAAATGAGTCATGCTTCTTAATCATAAAATAAACATAAACATGGATAGAATATTTATAGTTTCACCATATAACGATTATCTGGGTCTTGTCGGACTTATTATAGATACAACTGTGTCATGTTCTGGGAAAAACACATACCCGTTTTTCCTAAATTAGCATAAACTGGCAAATTGCACTTTAAAGAAGATGCCTACATTATTTTGGTTCAGCTTTCCCCCTCAGAGGATAACTTCGCCAAATATCATCTGATTTCTATGGTTCAACCACATATGTGAGTTGCCATATACCATTTAATTCCATTGGTATCACTAAAATACTTATATTTTAATTGCACATTGAATAACGAGATCTCTCAGTGTCCTATTGTGACTGTAATTGACAAGGGATCGGTCGAGCAACCTTCCCTTCCCTCAGCAGGTCATAAAATTAGTTCCAGACAGCTCTCCAAGATGGCTGCCACGGAAATGGTCTACATTTCCTGTCTCTCTCTACCGTCAAGGCCACACTTGTTTACAATTATATAACAATAAAGATCCGCTAGGCATAGTCCTAAGTAATTGAGTCATTTAATTAATTAACACCTAACTTTACAGTGTATTTGGGCTCAAATGGCTCCTATTAAACATTCATGGCAGGGGTGGAATTCTAATGATAGCATTGCCGTTCTAAGGTGATTACTTTGTGGCTTTTAAGACGCGCATCATAATGAAACCCCATGGTTATCATCAGCAGCTGTCATTTACATATATTTGGGAACCACGTTCCTCGTCGACGAATATGATTCTACCTCTCGGGCAGACCATAAGTAAAAATGCACACCGCGCCTCGCTGGGCGTCCATAGTGGCTATAATTCAATGCAAGCGTTGGCAATAGACAGAATCTATCCAAATCGCTGCGTAACACATACAGTATGCACAAAGGCGATACTTCTCGAAGATTAAGCCAATTTTCACCTCACGCGCAAGCTATACTAGTCTTTCCCGTGCTTATCTTACGTAAATCACTGGATTCTACGTTAATCTGCACGCTATATGCGGCTAAACAATATTTCACATATATGACTCCATTATCAAGGTACCTGCGTTCTTCATGTTATATTATTTAAGCCAAAGCTTTACATAGCTCCTAACACAAATGTATAAATATACTGGCTTACTTTAATTTCACATATTCATTCAAAATTTCACTGACACTGAGAAAAGCTCTCGTATTCGCGATATTCCACACTACATTCTTTACTGTTTACCAAATGACAGTATCTTAAATTAGACATGACACTATTTGAACATTACTTAGGCCAACTTTGCCCTTACTTTATGGTTGCCGACCCCAGTTATTATTATTTTTATTATTTTAACGTTTAGATCCATCACTATTTTTGACCTACATGATCCTAAGCAAATCACCTTCCAAGTCATACTTTATTCAAGACGAGTGGTGAAAACTCGTTCAGTAAGTGACTATTACTTCTTTAATTTCAAAGTGATTAATCGTTACACGGTGAACTATGCCATTATAATGCTATTATTTGCATGTGTACTCACGTTTCCTTCTGGGTGGGAAGTACCAGTATCTCCGCCTGAGCTCTACCATGACGATTTGACTTAATCCATCATGATATCCAATACACAACACTGAGATTCACACTTTTTACACATGATACACATATTACCACAAGTGGCCTTTACCACTGATAAACACTGAATATTAATCATTAAACACATTAACACTTTAAATTATTATTTCACAATTTATACACTTCATCTATCATTTCACATGTTGATCCTTAATCTGGATTTCACCTACGCTTGACCTCAGAGATGCGATGACTTATGATAACCGCTGGTCTCCGTGAAATCTAGTAGCGTTTTTATAGATGTTCGATCCTAGTTCCCTGCACTCCCGTTCACCTCACTGTCCTGGATAGGTGGCAATAACTTCCACTCTCCCATCACTGGAGTGCTCCTGATGCTGATGTCATATAATTGACAATACCTTCCGGTATACGAACTGTTCCAAACATTATCAGTTCCTATTCGCTGTAGCGAATTTATATCTGTGTCAGATAATAAAGAAATATCTGCATTTTGTTACTTTTTGATGCACTTCATTATTACAGATGAAGCTTACAATTTGCTTCCATTGTCTTCAACGGCGGTACGCTGATATTTTAATAATTGGCGTGCTTACTGCAGAGCGCTTGTAGACAAAGGACTAACTTCCAACTCGAGCGACCGTCTGACGTACATCAATTGCCTTCAACTGCTTTCCAACTGAACCATAACTGACTCTTGGCGTAGGCTGCTTTCCCTTATATTGGTTTCTTACACAAAATAGTTCACGGGACACGTGAGAGCGACTCCCTTCTTGAAATACTCCATCTTCAGCCGAAATAACAACTGCATCTTGTTTATCTAGGCGTGGAGGTTTTAAAAACATTCGCGTGCCGGCGATCGCTTCGGCCAATTAATTACAATTAATTGCCTTAGTTCAGCGCGTGGGATGCCACGGTGGGGATTTCCCGCTGGTTGGTTAAAGTATTCGTGCTCTCGAGCGTGAGTTAGGTTGTAATGCGGTCATTTTGAGAAATAGGCGTAATTTTAGGTGAAAAACCACTCCTAAATTACTCCTCCGTGAATACATTCATCTGTGTGTATGTTCCATTGCATTACAATGCTCCATTTATCTGTAATTAATTAATTTCTTGTGGGCTTGGTCCCGCCAAAGCTTTGCTCGTTGTCGACCGGTGAACTCCCGGGTCATTAATTTTGAGCTGTCTGACCGCCCTAGACGGAAATAGTTCCGTAGGCGCCAGGCCTACCCCGCCTACTTGTTAAAGTCATTTGTCAGACTTCAATACTAGCCTTCTCTCGACTTCGTATGCACTGAAAACGTACATTCCCTTGCATTTTGCTTATAATTTTTCCTTTAAATTGCTATGATTTGCACCTAAATAATCGTGAAATCACGCTAGACTATTATGTGTCAGTAGACCTCTCATTGCTCTGTGGGTTCCATATAATGGCTCCCCCTTAGAGACCACTGGTTCGACCTTAGGCATAACCATTTGCCTGGTCTTCTCTGATAAGGCCTGAGTTCGATACCAGACTGCCGTGACCAGTTGGGCACAATATACACATTGTCCTTTGCAATACATCAGTGTATAATTCACTTGTTCTCTTGATCACTGGAGTTCCGTTATATTAAACATGTACAATCTTCATCATATCATAACTTTAGTTTATTTTTGATTATTATCTAAGTAAACGTATTAGTCTAAAAATGTACATTCTGAGATCTATGTGATGAATATCAAATTCAGCCGAGTTAGGGAAGAATACATGTAAGCTATACCACGTAAGGCAATGCCTTGTGGGTGGCATATTAGTTCTACTTACCTAATTATAACGTTAAGTGTTCATGTTAGAAAATATATTACATATACTGTATTTATTAAAATAAGCGTTGTGAAATAGCTAGGTAACAATCGTAATGCTAATTTATAAAATAAGCTACTTTAATATATCTTTAATTACATTTTTATTTTCTCGACCGAATATCTTTGCGTTTCGTATAAACCTTGTAGATTTATGTAACTGCTCTTTTATGGCTTTAGGAAGGATATTATAAAATTTAGGAATAAAGTATTGAAAATTACGCTTTGCAATAGATAGATTTGGTTTGAAGAGGACAGACATATTTCCTGTTCTACCTCTTGTTTGGTAGGTGTGGCTCATGTTTATGACTGAATTTTTATTTTTATAGATATATTTATAGACTTCCGTCGCGTAAAGTTGTCCTATATTCATGAAGTTTGCTTCCGCATACAATTCATTCGTAGGATATAACCTTTCCTTTTTATACATGATACGCAACACCAAGTTTTGCATTACTTGAGCTTTTTTTTAAATAGTTCGATAAGCTCCTCCCCATGTAATTATTCCATACGTGAGAGTAGACTGAATAAGTGCAAAGTAGATATCTCTCAGTAGTTTAATATTGACAATGTGTTTCAGACAATGAAATACATAAACTGTCCTCCTTATTTTCTTGGTGAGGAAATTGATGTGCGATCTCCACTTCATGTCTTCATCAAAATAAATTCCTAGGCATTTTATATTTTGTGTGCGGTTGATTTTTATGCAGTTGCAGTGTGTATTACAGTTTTCCCGATGTACTGTAAGCTCGTTGAAGCAATTTTGATTGTTTTTTAAAGTGAAAATAATAAATTTTGATTTATTTACATTCAGAAACAATTCATTATTATCCAGCCATAATTTAATCCCTTTTAAAGCTTCGGTTGCTTCTTGCCTGACTATTTCCCATGTATTCCCTTCAACAAATATAGCGGTGTCATTTGCATAAGTGATGACTGAACTATTTTTTTGATTATTTATTGATTTTTCTATGTCATTAATGTATATAATAAAAAATAGTGTTCCTAAGACTGTTCCTTGTGGTATGCCCCTTTTTACTTGCATCGGTGCACTCAATGTGTCATTTATTTTTACATATTGGATTCTATCAGTAAGGTAACTTCCGATGAGATTAAGAGCTGTGCCTCGAATACCATATTTTTCCATTTTTTGGAGAAGAATATCATGTGCTACGGTGTCGAAAGCTTTAGTAAGATCTAAAAATATTCCTAGTGATGGTGTGGAGCAATTTAATTTTTCTTGTATTTGTTTAGTTAGTGTTGCAATTGCATCCACAGTACTTCGACTTTTTATAAATCCATATTGCCTTGCTGATAGAATGTCATGCTTCAGTAAAAACTGGAAAATATTGTTCTTGATACATTTTTCAAATATTTTTGCTCTTATTGTAATCAGAGATATCGGTCTATAATTTTCCATATCTATAGTATTGCCTGATTTTAAGATTGGTTTAACTAATGTTGACTTCAGTTGCTTTGGAAAATATCCTTCTGTAAAAGATTGATTTATGAGATTTAAAAGCGGTTTCTCTAATGATACTATATTTTGTTTTATAACCTTTGCTGAAATATTGTCTATTCCCATAGCTTTACTGTCACTTATGTCACCTAGGATTTTTTTCAAATCAGTGGAATTTACCGGGGCCATGAAGCATGAGCTCTTATTGCTAGTTATATTAAGTGTGGGGTTTCCACTTTTCTTTATACATTTGGACATCTCGGTAGTCTTATTTATGAAATATTCATTAAATTTATTCGCAATTTGCGTGTCACTTTTGTAAATTTCATTCTGATACCTTATTTCACTAATTTGCTCTTTTTGATTAATTCTCTGAGCTACCTCATTAACTATACCCCAAATCTTTTTAGGATTTCCTGAACTAGCATTTACTAAATGTCTGTAGTAATCTATTTTTGCCCAGTTTATTAGCTCATTTAATTTGTTTCTGTATTTTTTATATTTCTCTCTTAATTCTTCATTATTTTTATTTGCCCTATAATCGCGGTATAATTTATCTCTAGTATTAATGGACTCTACCAATGCAAGGGTTATCCACTCTTTTCTTTTGACTCGCTTTGAGTTTAACTGTTTAGTAGATTCATGAATGCAGCTTTGTATTGTTTCAATAAATATATTTACTTTAGTATCCAAATGTCCTTCTCCAAGTTTATTATCCCAGTTGATGTTGTTTAACTTCTGTTTTAGTTCCACATAATCTAATTTATGTCTTTGATAATTCCTAATGTTTGGTTTATTTTTCTGACAACTAACTTGATTAAATTTTAGGCTAATTATTGTTGTATTGTGATCAGTTATTTTGCTTTCAGAGATTATAGAGAGAATGTTTTCATTCGAAAGCCTACTTTTAAGAAATGCGTGGTCAATGCATGATTTACTAGTTTCAGTTTCCCTAGTTGTACCATTGATTATAGATCTGAAATCAAATTCATTAAGAAGGTTTAAATAATCATCTGAATCTTGATTTTCGAATAAATTAATATTCATGTCACCAATTATTAATTCATTTTCTAGCTGACAATTTGTTTTTATATAGTTATTTAAATTCTCCAGAAATAATGTTTTGTTGTATTTTGGTGGTTTGTACACCCCTGTTATTGCTATTTTGTTGTCGCTTTTATTAACAACTACTCGAATAAATTTGAAATCTTTATATGCTACACACTTAACTTCATGCTGTAATCCATCTTTTATCATGATGACTACTCCATCATTCTGATTTATTTCACTTTCATTATAGTACGATTTATAGCAGCTATGTTTAGTAACATTTGCGTTATTTAATTTCCACGTTTCCGTTAAGACCACAACATCAAATATATTTTCATAAGCCTTCAGAATAACGTCTAAGCTATTCTTGTGTTTTGCAAGACTTCTAATATTAGAATGGATTACTTTTAAACTATTGTTATCTTCATGTCTATCTAAGAAGTATTTACACTCACCTATACTCCTCCCCACCTCTGACCGAATTTGATATTTCACATAATCATCTGTATATGTGTTCATACAATTGAATGAGGAAAAGTGTTAAGTGTTAGCGGTCAAGTTATTGTGAGATATCTTGGAGGGAGGGGTGGAGTGGAATTCAGCTGTTGAGGGGAGGAAAGTGAAAGGTCAGTTTGAAATAGCACCAGCAACACGGCAGGGGAGGTATGCAATGAACAGTTATGCGGGAGAGAGACAGACAGATTGTGGTGTGGGTTATCTTAGAGGGTGTACCAACTTTTGCTTACTAACACAATCTATTGCTATATGTTAAGTGGCCTTACTTTAAGCTTTGGGTAACTCACTCATCTTTGTAACACGGTGCTTGCTGCCATCTGTTTTCTTCACGTAAATTACGCCATCGTAAGTCCATACGTTGGATTGCTGAAATCTTGCAATTCCCGCCTTCAAAATCGCTAGTCTTGTGGCTGTGAGATCTTCCCTGATAGTCACCGGGGTACCTTTGAGCTGTTTCTTGTTTTTAAACAATTCATGCCTAGCACGATACGTTGCCAATTTTACTATGATTGGCCTGGGTTTGGTCCCAATCTTGGGGCCTAACCTATGGCTTCTGTCTATGTCCGCAAGAGCGAGGTTTGCCTTAATGTCCCCGGCAACTTTCAGCACTAAATTATCTGTGTCCTCGTTAGGATGCTCTGGCACACCGAAGATACGGAGATTTTGCCTCCTTTGGTATTGCTCCAGTTCGTTGTGTTTGGAGTGGCTTTCCGATTTGAGATCTTCGATCTCTTTATCCCGTTTCTTTATCTGAACTTTGAGGTCCTCACAAAGATTCACGTTGAATTGGATCGTTTCCTCAAGTTTACTTAGTACACATTCCGTGATCTTATCCACTACAGTACTTACAATTAGGTCCACAAATGATTTTATTCAACTTCCGAGCTGATATGGCCATGCAATTAAGCCAAGCTCATACGTAAACATTGTCAAAATCTTGTTATTATGTTAATAGAATTAGCGAACCAATCGTTAAAGACCATCTCACTACTTCTTTCCGCCAACACTCTCCTGCCATATATCCTGTAAGTCAATTAAATACTAATAGTTTGATCTTACACTCATCTTGCAACAATACTGCTCTGTAATGAATCACAATCCTCCATAATACGTCGATACAACATATTAGAGCTTCCATAAAATAACTTTGCTCTAAAAGGCCTCACCACTTCTTTCAATGAAAATTCATTCCTCCATAATACGTATATACTACGAATTTGACCTTAATATCTTCGCTGATACTCTCTCATTACAAAAATAAATGCATACACGGCATTCTCTTCTCATATAACAAAACTTACATGTCACTATAAACTTGACATCAGAACTTTCACACTAGTTCTCTACTTCAAGATTAATTTGTTTGGTTGGTTGGTTGGTTGGTTGGTTGGTTCTTAAGTTTAGTGGCTTTGCTTTAAAGGATTGGCAAATGACAGATGCCCCTTTTGTGGAACACGCTCGTTGGTTACCTAACTGTAGATGCATGGTGTTGCTTAAATGTCAGGAATTTGTGAACACTAGTCGTGAAGAAAACGTAATTTCTGCACAAGAAATAAAAGTGCCTTTAGAGCTAGAACACGCGGTGCAAATACATGAAGGCGAAAAAAATAGATGAGTCTCACGAACAGATACAAAAGTGTGACCAACAATTATGTAAAATTTGTTATCGAGAAGAACTAGGTGTTGTATTTTTGCCTTGTGGACACTTGATAGCCTGTGTCAAAAGTAGGAACTATTTGAAAAATTCTAAGTTGCAGTACTTAAATTAAAGAAACAGATAACACACACTAATACAGTCATCACAATTAACACCGGTTATCAGACAGATTCTACACACACCCAAAGTACACGGGGCTACATGACATAAATGAAAGGTCTTTTTTTTACCCCTGAAGGGGGCCTTTGACGTGTCAGTCAATGGTGATGAGCGAGACCACTGTCTGTCATAGAAGAAGGTTGTAGGATATGAAAACCTATTAACAATAGGTCGACCAAGTGATGTGCATAGATGCAAAGAGCCAAAAGGGTAAGGTCATTGCCCTGAGATGTTATAAACTACAGTAATTATTGTACAGGGTGAAGTGGTGGGGTTGTAGGGCGAAAGTATGTGGTTAACATGGTCAAGTGTTGAGGATGGCCGCTTCCGACTTTTAAGCAGATACCGCCATTTTGGTTCTGGGAGAGTAGTACCACTAGTGTATAACAGGCGGGGCATCCATTTTGGTTCTTTATTGAAAAAATAAAACTAGTATAAAGGTACATGAATCTTATAAAGATTAAGGAATGTGTGGAGGCGTGGGAACATGTGAGAGAGAAGAGTTGAAGGTCAAAACGTTGAGAAGAAATTCAGAGTGTCTCTGTCTGTTGCTAAGCTGACTGATAAGGAGTGTGTTAGTCATGCACTTGCCGTTTTAGCAAACAGACGTTTACAGTGGAGCTCTCAACTTAACTTTGGAAGAAAAATCCTTTTGTTTTCGGTAAGTACATATTAATAATTATTATAATGATGTCATGCTAATGAACCTTAAATGTGTAGTTATTGATAAGTTAATTAATGATTTTTTTATTTATTTGTTTTAGATAATCCACATACCTGTTGTTGAGGTGAAACAGAGAGAGACCACCGCACGTTGAGCCAAGAAGAAGATAACAGCAAGCCATTGCAAGTCAAGGTGAGATTTTTTATAGTAACCTGTTTGCTTTTTGTTTGATTTTTTCCTTTTATGAAATGCATATATTAACCTGAATTTAGGTATTTATGGCGGTTTATTTTATTTATTTACAGAAAGTTGAAAAAAAGAGCTTTACCTCTGTAGCAGTTGCTGAAAACCCAGAAAGTGCAAGAGTGCAACCATTGTACCCAGGCAGTGAACTATTTAAAACTAAGGTAAGCCTAACTTAGAAATTATATCACATTTTACCACTATTGAAACCTCTAGACAAAATTTATTACCTGTATATGACTGGGACGATGATTGCTTTTTTGGTTAAATGACTGTTTATTGGCAACTGGCACAATACCACAATGGTTGATGACCGGGAAAGTACAAGGCCATGTTGGAATATTCAAACAAAAAATTAAATTCAACTGCTGTGTCGTTCCCTGTGGATTTAACTAATATCCACAGGTTCGAACAAGATAATTTGGACAAAACGACATCACATACATTTTTGTTAATATATGTTGGTTAAAGGCGGATGTGAATGACTGCAGCTTTATAATAAAATAAGTAGATGGGTTACTGTTAGTGCCGACATGCAGATTATTTTTATGGTGTTTTGATTTAATGCCAATTAATGTAAAAAATTTATTTACAAGTATTGATTGGTTATTTTGTTTGTTTTTAGGTGTGGTCATGCGACATTAACGTAGTGAACAGACAGTGAACAAGCATACATTATGCTTTAAAGTACTGTGTGCTTTTGTGCCACGTTAATAACTTGCTATAAAAAGTTTTATTATAACACATGGCTTTAGTATCAAATACAACAAGTGAGCAAGTCGGTTTACCACGTGGGTTTGATTTAAAATCAGAAAACGATCGTTAGTTAACATATGAATCCTTGCCTGTAGGCTTTTTGTCAGCATATAAACTTGCTGGAGCTGGTTTTTATTACTTGAACCGAGAAGATGTTGGGCGTTGTTTGTTTTGTCGTGTTGTACTTTCACACTGGGAAGAAGGGGATGATCCCTTTCGAGACCATTTGCGATGGTCTCCTCGTTGTCCTCGTGCTCGGTAAAGGAGTGGGTAACATACCAGTTTATCCATTTTACCGAACCACAAGGCCATTGGCCACTACTTACTTTGCTCAATCGCAAATAAATAATAACGGTTGTGTCGATATATGTGGTCCATATGCAATAGACAGTGTTGAATTGGCATGTGCCTTTGAAAAATTGGGAGTTTGCAAGACTAAAGCGCTAGCACACCCAGAGTACTGGTCTGTTGAAAAACGTTTAGAATCTTATAAAAATGTTTGGCCATTAATATTAAAACACCTTACAAAAAGGCTAAGTGGAGCTGGATTTTTTTATACTGGTGAAGGGGATAAAAATATATGTTTTCATTGTGGATTTGCTTTAAAGGATTGGCAAATGACAGATGCCCCTTTTGTGGAACAAGCTCGTTGGTTACCTAACTGTAGATACATGGTGTTGCTCAAAGGTCAGGAATTTGTGAACAATATTCGTGAAGAAAACGCAATTGCAGCACAAGAAATAAAAGTGCCTTTAGAGCTAGAACACGCGGTGCAAATACATAAAGGTGAAAAAATAGACGAGTCTCACGAACTGATACAAAAGTGTGACCAACAATTATGTAAAATTTGTTATCGAGAAGAACTAGGTGTTGTATTTTTGCCTTGCGGACACTTGATAGCTTGCGTCAAGTGTGCATTAGCACTTAACACTTGTGCTATAAGCAGAAAAGTAGTATTTGCTACAGTTAGGGCATTTCTTGCATAAATAGTATTTATTAACAAAAGGAAAATGTTTTTGTCTAATAAAATGTCATGTCCAGCCTCCCACCCCTATTCATCTGTGACGTCATAGCCAGTTTCAAAGCAAGTCTAAACTTGCAGAACATGTCATGTGACGAGGTTAGGTTAGGTGAGCTGAAGTTAACTTAGTTTAGCTAGCTCTATCTCACTCCTAGCCAATCATTGACCTTAAATGTACTCTAGAGTTCTTGGAATCTGTTGATGTACTGTAATATTATTCTTGACAGTACTTTGGAAATTCCACCTTGAAAGAAATTAATCCACTTGAATATGTTTCACTGTTATTATTAATATTATTATTTATTATTTAAGCGAAAATTCCCCTACAGGAGAGCGATTAAACTTGGATCACATGATGTCATTTGGAGGCGTGTCTCCTCCGCTCCTCCCAAAATCTCTTCATTCTCGCGGAATGTTCCCGCTTCCTCTCATCCGTCCACTTTTTTCCAGGTTGTCGTATTGATCTTGGTTCGAACTTAACATTCTTGATTTTCGTCTAGCACTCAGTTCGGTCTTCGAAATTTTGTATACTGATAATTTGTAAGTCTCTTTGTACCTGTTTAAGCCATTCTGTGCCGCATTTGCTCTGTGTTATGATGCTGAGTAGTTTCTTGGGCAATCTGGAGGTGGCCATCCTGTGGATGTGAGTGTAAAATTTGGCTCTGCGTTTTCTAATTTCGTCTGTTATCGTAATGGTGTTTTGATAGAGTTCAGTACTAGGTCTCTTCATCCAAATGCCGTTACTGTTGATTGCTCTGTAGATCTTCCGGAGAATTTTTCGTTCCTGCTTTTCCAGTTCCCTAATCTTGGAATGACCATCGATTACTATTGTTTCAGCCGCATATGTTGCTTCTGGAAGAATAACTGTTTTATAATGTCGTAATTTGGCGTTTGTCGAAATGCATTTCTTGTTGTAATGGGCCCACGTTAGCCTGTAGGCCTTCTGGAGCTTAGTGATTCTGTCTTCATTGGCGATTCGATTAAGTCCTGAGGGCTGTATAATTTCGCCAAGGTATTTAAACCTGCAGACTTGTGCGATTTTACCGTATTTGGTGTTTAAAGGGGATTTATTATCTGGCCTTCTCTCCATATATTTGGTCTTGTCGTAAGATATAAGTAATCCGGTCTTTTGTACAATCTCATGCAGCTTTTCCACTGCGTAAGTCGCTTCCGATCTGTTGTCTGCGACAATTGCAATATCGTCCACGAAAGCGAGGCATTTGACTTAAGTTCTGTTCTCTTTCTTAATACCGATTTGAATGCCCTTTACAAGAGGTTCCCATTCCCCAATTATCCTCTCCAGAACCATATTGAAGAGGATTGGGGATAGTCCATCCCCCTGTCGGACTCCCGTCTTGATTTCGAAGAGCTCTGATATTTCGCCCATGAATTTCACTTTGGATATTGTTCCTGTAAGTGTCTGTTCTATGATTTTGCGTGTCTTACGATCGATCCCAAATTCTTCCATGATTTTAAAGAGGGTGTCGCGGTCAACAGAGTCCTATGCTTTTCTGAAGTCGATGAATGCAATCACGGTATTTCTACATTTCCTCATTTGTAAGATCGTCTTTAGGCACCAGATCTGTTCAGCACACGATCGCCCTATTCTGAATCCAGCCTGGTAGTCACTAATGAGTGGATCCATTTGGGGCTCTAACCTGTTCAGAAGTGCTGTGGAAAGGATTTTATAAGCAACCGGGAGCAGGGAAATTCCTCTATAATTGTTGATGTCCGTCTTGTCGCCCTTTTTGTGCAACGGGTGAATCAAAGCGCATTTCCAGTCATGTGGTAATTGCTCCGTTGTCCAAATATCTGAAATTATGGAATGGAGTTTCCGCGTCAGTGTGGGATCATTCAGTTTCCAGAGTTCAGAAATGATCCCATCTTCCCCTGGTGCTTTGTTGTTTTTGAGTTGTCGGATTATCTCCGTAATTTCTTCAATGTCGGGGGCTTGCGAGTCCAAGTGTATGAATACTGGAGGAGATAAGTCAAGTTTTACTAGAGGTGGTTCACAGTTAAGAAGAGAGTTGAAATATTGGGCTAATAGTTTGCAATTATTTTTGGAGTTAGTTTCCAATGAGCCGTCGTGTCTCTTGAAGCACAGACTGGGTGCTTGGTATCCCCGTAGATTTTCTCTAAATGTCTTGTAGAAATTTCTAGTATTATTTTTGGTGAAATCCTGCAGGATTTCGTGGAGTCTGTTGTTGTCATACCTTCGCTTTTCTTTCCTAATTATTTTTGAGGCCTGTTTTTGAGTGGTAAGAAAGTTCTCCCAGTTTTCCTTTGTTTGGCTACTGTGAAAATTTTCCAAGCCATTATGCGATTGTCAACTGCTTGATCGCAAATTGTGTTCCATCAGCGATGTTTTCTGGAGCGAGGTGGTGGTCCTAGCTTCATGGCTTCCCGAATTCTCCCCGTTAGTATTCTCCAGTCTGTTGATTCCTCCTGATTAATTTGCAAAATGATGTCTTCCTTGTGGAGTTTCAGATATTCTGGATCTGGTCTGAAATTTTTTGGTGGGCGTTTTGGTCTTCTATTTGGTTGGAATTTTGTCTTTATTTGGAGAAGATAATGATCTGATTCAAAGACGCCTTTACGAGCCCTGACGTTCAAAATTTCTTTTATGTTTTTCTTGGAGATTGCGACATGGTCAATTTGGTACTCACCCTGTTTAAGACTGGGTGATCTCCATGTGGTCAATTTATGTGCAGGTTCTTGAAATTGGGTGCTCATGATTTTAAGTCCAAAGTTTCTACAGAAGTCAATTAATCTTTCCCCATTTTTGTTGGTACGTTTGTGTTTAGTATGAGGGCCTGTGGTATCCTTGAATTTGCTTTCTTTCCCTAACTGTGCGTTAAAATCACCTAATAAAATTTTCACATGGTGTCTTGGTATGTTATTGGTTGTTTCTTCCAAAGTTTCCCAGAAATTGTCCACGGTTTCAGGATCAGTTTTATTGTGTTGATTTGTGGGGGCGTGCACGTTGATCAGCGTGTAAGCTTTATTAGCTGATTTTACTGATAGTAAAGAGACTCTCTCAGTTGGAGAAGTAAAGTCGATGATCGAATCAAGCACAGCATTGTGTACGGCGAATCCTGTTCCCAAGAGAGGTAAGTTGTCATTAATTTTGATGGCAGGTTTTCCCTTGTAGATTCGGAAATTCCCTGTGTTGAAGGGTTCTTCGTCCGTGAAGCGTGTCTCCTGGAGCGCAGTGATTTTTAATTCAAATTTTTCCAAGGTTTTGAGAAGTTGTTTTAGCTTACCCGTCTTAGTGAGGGTGTTAACGTTAAGCGTGCCAACAAAATGTTTACGTCTGGTCTTGAGAGTATGAAGAGTTCTTGAGAAGCTCCGATTCTTCTCCGCATGGTGTCCCTGATCCCCCAGAATCCGATGATCAGGTGGGTCCAGTCCATCGACTGGTGCCTGGGGTAGTGATTCTATGATCGTCTCTTCCATCATGCGCTCAAGTTGAGTTTTGAGTGTTTGTGGTGGTCTCAATTGAGACCACAAGTATACGACTCGATTTTTGAGTTCGAGAAGATTTAAGTACAGCCGCCTCAACTAGAGGAACAGACGCTGACCACTGGCCGTCGGATGCCGAACAAACGCCAGTGGATTTGCTATTTTACGGCTTAGAGCCAACCCTCCTCCTTTCTCCGGGCTTGGGACCGGCAACAGAAACTACTGAGCTACTCAATCCACCCAGTAGTTACTGCAGGCGGAGTATTATTATTATTATTATTATTTATTCAATTTACCATTACAAACATGGGTTATTCTAAAGCACGGGTTAAACCAAGTGCTTTACAACAATACATAAAAACTATAATACAAACTATAATACATATCATGTATATACACATTGTAGAGTTCATTATCACTCATTCACAAGCAAGGAAGGATCGCACAATATTGCATGTGGACAATAGGACCGAATGCTGCATACTCTTGTAGATGGTCGGCGGAAGATCCAATTCTTTCAGACTCTTGTGGAGTGTGTGAGGTATGAGGCCGTTGACTGACAAGATTACAGGCACTATCCGGACGCAGTTCATCTTCCATATCCTCTTGATTTCCTCTGCAAGCTGTCTATACTTGGAGATTTTTTCATTGTGTTTACGTTCGATGTTGGTGTCGTTGGGGACTGCTATGTCTATTATAAATGTAGTGCCATCAACCTTATTTACTACTATGATGTCTGGTCGATTGCGATCTATTGTTTTATCTGTCACAATACCAGTGTCCCAGTATATTTTATACAGTTCATTTTCGAGGAGGGGTGGTGGATGATACTTGTAGTAAGGGATATACTCCTCAGTTAATTTATATTTCTGTGCGAGTGCTAGATGAATGATGCCTGCAACCTGATTGTGCCGCTTTGTATATTCAACTGATGCTAGTATTGGGCAACCTGCAGTGACATGGTCAATGGTCTCGAGATGAATGGCGCTTCGCCTGCATTTGTCTGAAATTACACTGGTATCTTTGATGATGTATTTCTTGTAATTTTTTGTAGCAATGACTTGATCTTGGAAGGCAATTGCAAATCCCTCTGTTTCTCCAAACAGTCGACCACTTTGCAACCACATACACGATGCGTTTTTATCAATACTCTGTTGGGATAGGTTGCTGTAGTATTTTCCATGGAGGGTCTTTTCTCCCTATGCCTTTTCTTTTTCGTGTAAGTGTAGTGGCTGGCTGATATGATCATCAGAGGATGTACGAAGGTTCAATACTGTGTGTTTATCAGCAAGTACAATGGCTTTATGGAGAATGCTGTTTTCCTTTCTTTGATAGAAATATCTTCTAAGGGTTATAATTTGGTTCTGGAGCAAAATTTGTAAATCCAGTACTCCTCGACCTCCCATCTTTCGTGGAAGAGTGACCCTTTCTTTACAGGCGTTTGGATGGTGTAAACGGTAAGTAGTGAGAAGTGTCCTTGTTTTTCTCTGCAGGCTTTCCATTTCTGTTGCTGACCATTTCAGAATCCCAAATGAATATACTAGGGTTGGTATAGCGTATGTGTTGATAGCTTTAATTTTGTTCTTTGCACATAGATTGGTTCGCAGCACTTGATGTAGTCTTGTGGTATATTTTCCAATGAGTTCATCTTTGATACTTTTATGATCCAAAGTTGTATTTTGAGCAAATCCCAGATATTTGTAGGTTTCTATTTCAGTCATTCCTTCAATCAGAGATCCTTTGCGTAGCTCATGTGGTTCAGAAGTTGCATATTTACCTCTTTCAATTGTCAGACGCTTGCATTTCTTCACTCCCAGCGTCATTCGGACATCGGATGAATATGAATCTATTATATTTAGCATGGCATTCATTTGAGTCTCACTGTGTGCATATACTTTGAGGTCATCCATATAAAGGAGATAGGATATTCTGTATTTCCTATTGTAGTATTTGATGTCAAATCCGAAACCGGTGGATTTTAGAATTTTAGAGAGAGGATTGATGGCTAAGCAAAACCATAATGGGCTTAGCGAGTCTCCTTGATAGATACCACGCTCAATTTTTATTGTGTCAGATGTGACACATTCATTGTCTGTCTTAGTATACAGTACTGTTTTCCAATTATCCATCGTGACCTCCAGGAAGTGAATTACAGCAGGGTTAATCTTATTCATATGGAGGATTTCTTTCAGCCATGAATGCGGTACTGAATCAAATGCTTTCTGGTAATCTATGTATGCCGTATATAGATTCCTTTGATTATGTATCGCCTGTTGTGTTATCACAGAATCAATAACTATCTGTTTTTGCATCCTTGCGACAGCTTCTTGCATCCTTTCTGTTCCTCAGCCAAAATGTTATGTTTGTCGAGAAACTTGTATATTTCGTCCGCAATTATGGACGTAAATAGTTTGTAAAGTGTTTGGAGACAGGTGATAGGTCTGTAGTTTGATGGGTCTTTAGTATTTCCACTTTCTTTTGAGATTAGATATGTAATTCCAGCAGTAAGGAAATCAGGACATTCCTCAGGATGATGGATGAGGTAAGTAAATTGCTTATTATTATTATTATTATTATTATTATTATTATTATTATTATTATTATTATTATTATTATTATTATTATTATTATTATAACTATCATTATTATTACCCAAGACTCTTTACTAAAATTTAATTCATTTGTATTAGTTGATTTGAAAGTCTCAACAACCAGCCATGGTTGCTCCCACTTTTTGCTTCCACTTTTTTTGCTCCCATATTTGCTCCCTAATTTTCTCCCACGTTTTGCTCCTGTATTTGCTCCCACTTTTGCTCTCACTTTATGCTCTCACTTTCTAAAAATTAATTCATGTGTATTAGTTAATATAAAAGTCTCAACAACCAGCCATTCTTGCTGCCTCTTTTTGCTTCCACTTTTGCTTCCTTATTTGCTCCCACTTTTTGCTACCATATTTGCTCCCACATTTGCTCCCACTTTTTGCTCTCACCTTTGCTCACACATTTGCTCCCACTTTTGCTCCCATACTTGCTCCCATATTTACTCCCACTTTTTGCTTGCACATTGGCTCTCACATTTGCTCCCACTTTTGCTTCCATATTTGCTCCCAATCTTTGCTCCCGCTTTTTGATTCCACTTTATGCTCCCACCTTTTGCTTCATGTTCGCTCCCACTTTTTGATCCCACTTTTGCTCCCTATTTTTGCTCCCACTTTTTTGCTCCCTCTTTTTGCTCCCTAAATTGCTCGAAGTTTTGGCTCTCACATTTGCTCCCATATTTGCTCCCACTTTTTGAAGCCACTTTTTGCTCCCACTTTTTTGCTCCCACTCTTTTGCTCCCACTTTTTGCTCCTACTTTTTGCTCCCACTTTTGCTAAGCCATATGTCTACTATAAAGGATATACATATGTTGTAAAAAGCAATCAATAGAAATGGAACTGTTCTTTGACAATATATAAAACAGAGGTCCTGAGGTTCTGGGTTTACATCTCAACTATAATTCTCAACCAATCAATTACACTACAGGAGACTTTTATTTTGTGTTCTAACCATCTTGCAGTGTAATGGCCAGTATACTTCGTTGTTACCCCTGAGGTCTTGGGTTCCAACTCAACTATGTCAAGAATTTAATTTTGATCTAAGGGTTTAAAGGTTAGTTTGGATAAAGTTAGGTTAGGTTAGGTTAGATAAAGTTAGGTTAGGTAAAGTTAGGTTAGGTTACGTTGGATGAAGTTAGGTTAGGTTAGGTTGGATAAAGTTAGGTTAGGGAAAGTTAGGTTAGGTTAGGTTAGATCAGGTTAGGTTATGTTAGGTTAAGTGAGGTTGTTTTAGTAAAACACCACATGTGCCCCCACTTTTTACTCACACTTTTTGCTCCCTCTTTTTGCACCCACTTTTGCTCGCACTTTTTGCTCCCTCTTTTTGCTCCCACTGTTGCACCCACATTTGCTCCCACTTTTTGCTCCCATATTTGCTCCCACTTTTTTGTTCTCATATTTGCTCCCACAATTGCTTACACTTTTTGCTCCCACTTTTTGCTCCCGCTTTATGCTCCCTCTTTTGTTCACACTTTTTGCTCCCACTTTTTGGCTCCAACTTTTTGCTCCCTCAATTGCTCGAAGTTTTTGCTCTCACATTTTCTCCCATATTTTCTCCCACTTTTTGTTCCCACTTTTTTTTGCTTCCACTTTTTGCTCCCACTTTTGCTCCCACTTTTTGCTCCCACTTTTGCTCCCACTATTTGATCCCACTTTTTGCTCCCACATTTGCACCCTTATATGCTCCCACATTAAAATATTGTTCATATTACCAAGTTGTCTTTACGAGAGCTTAGACTATGCTTGACAGTTGATATGGAAGTATCAGTGACTAAGTATGGTAAGCCTCATTCATTCTATAAAGGATATTCATATATTGTGAAACGAACCAATAAAATAGAACTGTTATTTGGCGTTGTTCAAAACAATGTCGCAGTGAGCTAAAAAGTAAAAATAGTGAGGTTTTAAAGGTCAGTGATCATCAATGTAGTGTGCTGCATAAAACACTGTTGCTGTCAACAGAAAATCATGAAAATACTTAAAGGCGAGTGCAAGAAAAACAAAATTGCTGCTCAAAATAGTTCAACGTTCAAAAAAACCTTAACATTATCAAAAGCCACGCAGGCTCTACACGAGGACACTGTAGAGGAAGAGAAACAGGAAAAGGAACGGGAAGATTTGACTAGTTTTAGTGATATTGAGGATAATGTTGAGGATAATAATGGTGATTATAATGATAGTGATAATGTTGCTTATGATTATGATAGTGATAATAACTTTTTATACATATTGTTCCCCGTGGAAGAAAGATCTACAACAAGCCTTGTGTTTAAAACAAACTGTAACAAGCAATGGTAAAGAAAAAAAGAGTTGTATTCAGTGTGTATCTATTGTAAAAAGAAAAGGCTAACTAAATGGAAATATTCTAACTTTGTATAAAATAAAACAGCATTGTACCATTATTTACATTTATTTACAAACTTTATATACATTTTTTTGGTTTCATCATAATAATTTTACAGACGATACTAAAAACTAAAACATTATTATTCTATACACATATCTTCTTTCTTTTTTCAGTCTATTGTCATCACTTATATTTCCGTTCTTATTTCACATTTGTTTTTTATTTAATTAAAACGGACCATACACCTATAGTGTTAAACCTTCGTAAATTAAGTGTTCTGGTTGTATAGCATTATTCACTTCATCAAAAACACACTCTGACATATCATTAAACCGTGTAGGTAGAAATGTTTCAACATTTTCGCATACACAAAGTACACGATCACCATATGCTGTATTCATTTTCCGTATCTCGATAATGCGGAATGGAATATGCGTTGGCAATTCGCAGAGCAACTTTGTCTCCAAGCCACATGCTTGCCCCACAGCATTCAAAACATTCATTGTAGTAGTCTATAAACAAAACAAGAGCATATCTATTACACTCTACAACAGCTTGTAATAATAACAATGTGAATATAGGTATTTTGCACAATGCATTGTTAATAAATTATACTATTTATGCAAGCAATGCCCTAACTGTAGCAAATACTACTTTTCTGCTTATAGCACAAGTGTTAATTAGGAGTGCACACTTGACACAGGCTATCAAGTGTCCACAAGGCGAAAATACAACACCTAGTTCTTCTCGATAACAAATTTTACATAATTGTTGGTCACACTTTTGTATCTGTTCGTGAGACTCATCTATTTTTTTCGCTTTCATGTATATGCACTGCGTGGTCTAGCTCTAAAGGCACTTTTATTTCTTGTGCTGAAATTACGTTTTCTTCAACACTAGTGTTCACAAATTCCTGTCATTTAAGCAACACCATGCATCTACAGTTAGGTAACCAACGAGCGTGTTCCACAAAAGGGGCATCTGTCATTTGCCAATCCTTTAAAGCAAATCCACAATGAAAACATATTGTTTTATCCCCTTCATCAGTGTAAAAATTCCAGCTTCACTTAGATTTTTGTAAGGTGTTTTAATATTAATGGCCAAACATTTTTATATGATTCTAAACGTTTTTCAACAGACCGGTACTTAGGGTGTGCTAGCGCTTTAGTCTTGCAAACTCCCATTTTTTCAAACGCACATGCCAATTCAACACTGTATATTGCTTATGGACCACATATATCGACACAACCGTTATTATTTATTTGCGATTGAGCAAAGTAAGTAGTGGCCAATGGCCTTGTGGTTCGGTAAAATGGATAAACTGGTATGTTACCCACTCCTTTTCCGAGCATGTAAGGACAACGAGGAGACCATCGCAAATGGTCTCGAAAGGGATCATCCCCTTCTTCCCAGTGTGAAAGTACAACACGAAAAAACACCAACGCACGACATCTTCTCAGTTCAAGTAATAAAAACCAGCTCCAGCAAGTTTATATGCTGACAAAAAGCCTACAGGCAAAGATTCAAATGTTAAAACCAACGATCGTATGCTGATTTTAAATTTAACCCACGTGGTAAACCGACTTGCTCACTTGTTGTATTTGGTACTGCCCCCGTAAATTGAATTATGTTGAGACCACGGTGGCTATATTGGAAAATATAAAGAAAGTTATGGCTGTCATAGTTATGACGTGGGTAGTCATGACGTAAGCACGGATGACGCAGACGTTATGCGAGCAGGCTACATGAGCTGAGATTCCTTATGACGTCAGCATTTATTCGAGAAAGATCCGAGATTTACGACGCAGTCGCAGGAAACGTGGAATTATGCTGAGGAAGAAATTATGCTATTGGAGGGGAGGCTCGAACCAATGAACGATTGTTTGAAGGAAGACAGAGATTGCTGAAACTATGGTATTTTTATTACTTTTTGGAATGAAGGATTGTGGAAATCCATTTGCAGTTGAGGCATTGATCTGGAATTTTGGTGAAATTTATTTCCAGTCTTTGAATTTTGAAAATCCGTCAAGTATTGACGAAGTTGGAACTTCTAGCGATGACGCAGTAACACGCTATGGAAGGGATGGATACGCCCCTTATGAAGTTTATAAAAGGCCTTGCGCAGAAGAGAGGAGTCTCAAATCGTCATAGCTGATACCTCTGATATTCAAATCGTCAGATCTTCAGTGCTTATATAGTCGTTTTGGTGAGACGTCGAGTGATATTAGTAGAAAGAGTCGTCTTTATAACGCGTGGTGAAGCCACCGCATTAAACGAGATTCGAGCAGACAAGCAGTGCAAGTTTACAGTGAGTGAAAACTAGGCGAAGTTAAAACGCACATTATAACGCGTCTACAAGATTAGCTATGAACAGTTAGCGGTTGCCTATAAGCTAATCCTATTGTGCAGTGCTACATTAAGGAGTGTAGGAAATTTGAACAATTTCAAGGAGTTATTTTAGAAGATATTAGCATTTTTAGACGTCTGACAAAAGTGATTTTCTCGCCACCTGAGAAGCACTTTATATCGTCAGATTCTACGACACGGCTGACACTGCCAGTGCAACAGGGAGACTTAAGATTGAATTGTGACACAACGCTACAGTATTATGGAGCAGTTTAATATGGCAGTTTGTTCTTCTATTACTATAACCGAGGAGAAGATGGAAGGCTAAAGGACTTTAATGCGATTGGGACATACAACGTTGGAGTAAGATAGCAACATGGAACTTCGCTAATTGCCATTCCATACAAGCGAACATGTGGTGAACAACCATCTACACCCATGTTTCGTGGTCCAACGCTGAATACTATCAAACAGCAATGGAAACGATTTCATACTCACTGTATATGAATATTTCGATGGAAATTACTACAAAAACTTCATGGCGATTTTCTACTAGATCTTCAGGGATTTTTCAAGAGAGGTCAGGGTAGTCCCGACTCACAAAGAAGAATTTGCCGGAAGGATGTCTTTCGTCTACACGGAGCAGTGCAATTTCCGGAGGAGGAAGCAGTTCGATTCTCCGAGGGTGCTGTTTCCTGTTTCGAGGATGGAGCTCAGCTTTAACTTGGTGAATGGATCCATCAGCAGTCTTCTTTGGGGAATTTTCCTCTGGAACTTCAATCGGCAGATAAGGTAGTCGTGAACGTTTATTGTATTTGAGTTTTTTAGCGATATCTGAGCAACCTTTTTCCCATATTTTCTGTCCTCATGTATTTTGCCCTATATTCTTGTTTGAGATTCCTATTCTCAGTACACCTTGATGAGTTATGCCTTTTTCGACGATTTATTAAGACATTGTTATGTCATGGGCATAGTTAAATGATTTTGGATCAGTTGAGACTGATATTTAGATATTTCAGTAATTTGCTTATTTTTGTAGTCACGATTTGACTATAAGTTATTGATTTTCATGGCAGATTTAACTTCAGACAGCGTGTCACTTTATTAAAGTAATTTCTACCCAAGTTAATTACTTTGACCAATTTTCTGTCATCATCAAGAAGGAAGAACATTTAAATGATTTTAGAGCGTTAAAATCTATTACGTTGTCGACGATCTTGGAAATACTAGTCGTTATTTGAAATTGATTGCAACACAGACATTTATCGTCAGTTATGAACGACCATTGCATCATAGACAATTTTGTGAAAGATGAACTTTAATTATGAATTATTGAATGCATTAAAGTCATGAACTTTTGTTAGGAGTTTTTTCTCAATTAGAGATTTGTATCATAATGTTTGCATTCCACAGTCTAATTGGATTCTATTCGACTATTTTGCAGTTTAGTCGCACTTTGTTTGATGATAGTATTTTTATACTACAATACTTTGAAGATGATAATCTTAAATTTTGATAGACCAGAGAGGCGTATATAAACGTATTCACTATTAAATTTATTTGTGATTGGCAAATTTTTACTTCATTTCGATTCATGAATGAAATCCACGAAGGTTAAATGACAACGGTTTTGAAACTATTAATGATTATAAGAATTTTTGAAGTGGAACTATGTATGTATAATCGCTAGTGCAGCGGACGTGTTGAAAGTCGCTGATGTATAATGCCCTTGAGTAAATGAAGGAGGTTCTCACAGTAATTAATGATGTTGAAGAATTTGTTAGTGGAGGTTTTTGTAAATTCTGTGGAAGATTTTGATGCCGTATATATTAATATATGATGAATTTTGGGCCTATTTTAATGCAGTTTTGTGCATTTTTTTTGTAAGCGAAGTATTTACCACTGGAGTGTATTGTCTTAGTCCTTTGAAAATTAATCAAGTGAATTTACTGTTATAATTAACAAGAGTATTGAAAGAATTTGAGATAAGATTTTGAATGAAGATTACCGTCACAAATAATTATAATAATTATTAAACCTTTATTAAACCTGATTGTGACATTAACATGTATAACTAACCTTCATTGGTCGATTATATTGACACGATTATGAAATTACCAACCGGATGAACATGTGGTTAAATGTATTTCTTAAATTAATAATTTGAATAATTTAAATGTTAATATTGTAAATAATAATGTAAATATCTTTGACAATAATGTGGAACGAAAGTAATGTTAGAGGCGTGTTTAAATTTTTGTAATTGTCTTCGACAATATTATAACAATTTCTAATTGTTATAAATAATTTATGAGTTTTTGTTATAAACATTTAAGAGTTTGTTATATACTCTAAACAATGCTTATTAAACATTTGGATGATAATTTAACAAGCTTAGGGATTGTCAGAATAATCCAGTGGTATGTGAGTAAAGCATTTGAAAGATTTGCGTAACAATATTTGTGTTGTCTTGCGGACATTTAAAGCTTTTGAGAGGGAGCTGGATTCTTACGCAACGTGGCATGACAAGTGAGCCCATTTGACAGGTGTGCGTCAGGTTGAAGTGTAGACCGCAGCTGGCCAGACAACTGGTTATCAGCGGGCAAGGTCGTCTACATTGTGGCCTTGCGCCTATAAATACAAGTGTCATGTTTATTAAAAGAAACCAAATGCTCTGTATATGTGTCTCGTCCTGACTTCCTTATCCAATCCAATTGTGTTATGAATATCACGTTATTTTGAGCTCGTGGGAGCTAACATGTTGTATGATTAATTTGCAAGTCCTACAAGAGGACATAGTCAGATTGACATGGGCTACTGATAGCCACATTTATTTAGTTGAGTTTGTTAAAATCATACCCTTTATTTGAAATAAAATTTTTGTACAGTTCAAAGTTCTTGTCTTCGTTCTGGTTCATTTTTAAATGTCATGGTGGAGGTTATTGTGGGAGCATACTTTAGAGATCCTGTTGACAACCCAATCCCCGAGATAATTTTTAAGAGGTAAGTAAAGGTAAGTATGAACCCCCGTCTATTTTGGTGTGTTCCACAATAATTTCCTGTTAACTTCTGTGCTCAAATCTCGGTAGTATCTGTCAGTGCCATTTTCATTGGTGTAGCTGAGCCGGTGCGGTTGATTATTGGCAATCCGATTGAGGGGGCGGATATCTGACAGCCTACTATCCGGGTAAACGGGGACAGTACTAAAGCCATGTGTTATAATAAAACTTTTTTATTGCAAGTTATTAACTTGGCACAAGGGCACAGAGTACTTTAAAGCATAATGTATGCTTGTTCACTGTCTGTTCACTACGTTAATTGCGCATTACCACACCTAATAACAAACAAAGTAACCAATCACTCTATCAATCTATCAATACTTGTAAATAAAACTTTAATGTTAATGCCAATTAACATCATTCCAAAGAATATTTCAAAATAAACTGTATGTCGGCACTAACAGTAACCCATCTACTTTTTTTTTTGTAAAGCTGCAGTCATTCACATCCCCCTTTAACCAACATATATTAACAAAAATGAATGTCATGTCGTTTTGTCCAAATGAACTTGTTCCAACCTGTGGATATTAGTTAAATCCATATGGAACGACAGGTCAGTTGAATTTAATTTTTGGTATTAAAAAATACAACATAGCCTTGTACTTACCCGGTCAACAACCATTATGGTCTTGTGCCAGTTGCCAATACATTGTCATTTAACCAAAAAAGCAATCATCGTCCCAGTCATGTTCAGGTAATAAATTTTGTCTAGAGGTTTCAATAGTGGTAAAATGGGATAGCATTTTTTCGTTAGGCTTTCCAGAGTTTTAAATAGTTCACTGCCTGGGAACAATGGTTGCACTCTTGCACTTTCTGGGTTTTCAGCAACTGCTACAGCGGTAAAGCTCTCTTTTTCGAACTTTCTATAAATAAATAAAATAAACCGCCATAAATACCTAAATTCAGGTTAATATATACATTATACGAAAAGAAAAAATCAAACAAAAAGCAAACAAGTTGTTATAAAAATCTCACCTTGATTTGCAATGGCTTGCTGTTATCTTGTCCTTGGCTCAAAGTGCAATGGTCTCTCTCTGTTTCACCTCAACAACAGGTATGTGGATTATCTAAAACAAATAAATGTTTAATTGCCATTAATTACCTTATCAATAACTACACAATTAAGGTTCATTTGCATGACATCATTAAAATAATTATTAATATGTACTTACCGAAAACAAAAGGATTTTTCTTCCAAAGTTCAGTTGAGAGCTCCACTGTATACGACTGCTTGCTAAAACGGCAAGTGCATGACTAACACAATCCTTGTCAGTCAGCATAGCAACAGACAGAGACTGTCTGCATTTCTTCTCAACGTTTTGACCTTCAACTCTTCTCTGTCTCTCACATGTTCCCCCGCCTCCACACATTCCTTAGGCTTTATAAGATTCATGTACCTTTATACTAGTTTTATTTTTTCAATAAAGAACCAAAATGGATGCCCCGCCTATTATACACTAGTGGTACTACTTTCCCAGAACCAAAATGGCGGTCTCTGCTTAAACGTCAGACCTGATAGCCTCTACCAGGCAAGTAAACTGATACTGCACTCCCTGCCCACACACATTCCATCTCTCATCAGCTGTCGCTCTCACCAAACCGCCAAGCCGCTTTATTCAGTGTCCAGCAAGCAGGACTGTGTGGGTTAGCATTGAAAACGTGTGTGTCTTATAATTATTATTCTTAAACATTTTACTGTAATAATAATTATTAGCAAGCGGCCATCCTCAATACATGACCATGTTTACCACATACTTTCACCCTACGGCACATCACTTCACCCTGTCCAATAATTACTGTAGTTTATAACATCTCAGGGCAATGTCCTTACCGTTTTGGCTCTTTGCATCCATGCACACCTCTTCGTCGACCTATTGTTATAGGTTTTCATATCCTACAACCTTCTGCTATGCCAGACAGCAGTCGTGCTCATCACCATTGACTGACACGTTAAAGACCCCCTTCAGGGGTAAAAAAATCTTAGCACACTTCACGCATTTTCAAATATTCGCCTTCATTCATCCGTCATAGAAAAATATCGGAAAGTGACCCCTCGCCCTGTCGTTCTGCCATAGATCGCCCCGTCGAAATAGCCATTTGCTGTATTCACCTTGGCTGGCGAAAGGCTAGTTCAAAACACCACATCGGTATCGCCTCTCTGTCTACGACCACTCTTTATTTAAACATTTTAAATTATATAAACAAAAATTACATTTAATTATTGGCGTTAGGCCCTTTGTAAAAATTGTTTTGGAAATAATAACTATCACTTTAGAAATAGGGCGTTACCCTGATTCCTTGGACATTTCGTACACGTCTGTAACCTGATTGGTTCGCGAGATATAACAAAAAGTTTAAAATCTCGGTTTTACCCCAAAATGGTTTTTCCTCCTACTCGACACAGGTATACTCAGCAAGCGGGCAACGCGACAAAATTAATGACATGTCAACGTTTGTTCTAGTGTTAGGCGTTCCCGAGATATTACCAAAAAATTAAGAAAAACATGTTTTACCCCAAATTACGTTTCCAAATTCCACCCAATTAAAAAAATAACCATACCTCAAATAGAGCGGACAAATACCATTCAAACGATACCACGTAGGCCCCCTTACGACTATTCATCACCCAACATCATTATTATTTGCTTCACAAGGTCGACAGGGGCTCACAACTTCCTTTCGGGTGCAGAACTGTCCAATTGGCACTACTAGGTCGCGAGATATAACAAAAAAGTTAAAATCACGGTTTTACCCCTAAATGGGTTTACCTCCTACTCGACACAGGTATCCTCAGCAAGCGGGCAACGCGACAAAATTAATGACATGTCGACGTTTGTTGTAGTCTTAGGCGTTCTCGAGATATTACCAAAAATTTAAAAAAAACATATTTTACCCCATATTACGTTTCCAAATTTCACCCATTTAAAAAAATAACCTCACCATCAAATAGAGCGGAAAAAATACCATCTAAACGAGCTCTCACTCAACCCTAGTCCTCCCCCACCACCTAACCTTTTCCCAGCATAGTCATACGTATTCGAGCACGCACGCGATTATGGGCAGAACTGTCCAATTGACACTACACACTACTGCGCAGTTTTTGTCCTAGAGACTTTAAATTTCTTTTTGTGATTAAGGAGGTAGGGACCGTTCATTTATGTCAAACAATCTTTTTTGTAGATTTCCTAGTTTCCTAACTATAACAATGCAAAATTGGACTGTTAAAAAAAGTTTTATTATAAAAAATAAATGTCATAGAGACCATTCGTTTCAACCATGGCTCAACGTTCTATCATGTTTGGTTTTCAAACTATCGCCTACTTTCAAAAACAAGCATTTCCAAAATAGTTTTGAAAACTATAACGCGTCGTCCATAGTAAAGAGGACGTCAGCCCGAGTCCAACGACATGTCGCATGCCCATGGTTTCACGAAATATACATAAAAGGTCAGCGTAGCCGAGCGGCTAGTGTCACTATTTAGAAACCGCCTTGCTCCCCTACTCGTAACCAATACGAGAAGTTACGAGAACATTGTTAGGGACAGCGTATATTCCAGCAGTAATGTACAGTAGAGATGTACTCCAAACATATTCTGTGAAACTTAAATGAACATTTTGCAATTTCGCAAGAAGTATCAACTATATTTGAAGTTAAAATAATATCCATTCTTATCATAAAGCATTTCAGTGAAGTCAGTCCACAACTTTATTTCACTATGTTATACTACGTGAAGTCAGGAGGAATTTTGCCGTGTTATACTAAATCTACGACGATGAGTGATTAAATATAAAGAAGGAACACAACATATGAAGTAATTGAGAATGTCAAGAGTAATCAACGACTCTTACGAGTACGAAAACTACTTATTTCAAAACTATGGAGGAAGTGAGGTCAAACCGCAATCTGACTTAAAAATGAAATGTGACTACAAAGTTAAACGATTCTTCAAACAAGAGAGATTGAGTCTACAATCTGACAAACTAGAACCCGGAATCTGAGAGATGCAATCCACAATCCAAGAAGGAACGAGAGGGAGGAGCCAGTAATCCAGTTCGAGACCAGGAGAGGCAGATGGATGAACAGAACCGCAGTTCCGTTTTTGGAGGAGTCCATTGTGTATTTTCGAATATGCAATTTCTACAAGACTCAGCACAAGGTAGAGAAGAAGATTTTATTTTAGTAGTAGTAGTTTGAGGTATGTTGGAGTTTACCATTTCGATTTTTTTTTGTCTATTTAAATTGGAGTATGGTGTAGATATGCTACTCTTTTCATGTTTCGCCATATTTTCAGTAGGATTTTTTTTCATTTGCGAATTCATCTTAGATCATGAATACTTTCGATTTGCTATTCGATCGAATGAAGATTTTTTATATTGTGAGGATATACGTTAGGAAGAAGAATTTTAGTAAGAAGATTTATAGTAGTAGGAAGACGAATTTTAGGATTAGGATTTTGATAGACATTCTGGTTGGAAGTTTATGAATATTTTCGACAGTCATTTTACTTATATTATGATCAACGATATCAGGACGTATAGAATGGAAGGATTACTTTTTCAGCGTATTTAGGAGATTGTGATGAAGAACTTATGAACTGTGAACAGTATTATCAAATTTTCTCAACTTTGAGATGCTCTATTAAAGCTATATTTTGAATGATATTTTGGGCCAATTATACACATTCTTTTTAGTAAGGAAAATTTCAATATTTATAGAATTTGTTGATTTCTAATGAAAGTTGTACACAATTTGAAAACTGAGAATAATAAGTTAAGAATTATACTGAAAATGTTTGATATTGTTTATAACAAATAAGATATTGAAAGAAAAATATGTATTGTCCGTTGAGCCATTATATATTTAAACACAAATTGTGCTAAATGTTCCGGCATAACTCAACAAAATGACAGTGTTTCGCCCCGGTGTGCAATTGGACTCTTCAGTTGGTTAAAGCACAACTCACCAAGTCACTGTCTAGTACACACTGGGAAGGCCATTGCAAGACGTATTTGATACATGTGTATCCACGTCACGAGCAAAGCCAGTGCACTATGGGAGTCGAAACTCCACTCCAAAGCAATTATAACCTTACCTTGGCATTGAATATATAAATTTCAAAAGAAAAATATGTATTGTCCGTTGAGCCATTATATATTTCAACACAAATTGTGCTAAATGTCTAGTGTGTACTAGACAGTGTCTTGGTGAGGTGTGCTTTAACCAACTGAAGAGCCCAATTGCACACCGGGGCGAAACACTGTCATTTTGTTGAGTTATGCCGGAACATTTAGCACAATTTGTGTTTAAATAAATAAGATATTGACTGAAAGTAACTAGGCTCAAGTCTACAACAGCAACATGGCGGACTATGTATTGTGTGCTCTGAGAAATTTAAAGCGAATCAAAGGAAATTAAAGTGTAAGAAGTGTTGTAAATGGTGCCACATGAGTGAAGAATGTTTAAAAATGCAGAAACATGAGATCGAGCATCTGGAGACTCTCCCAAGGAAGGATCGGACATGGGTATGTGCATCGTGTGTATCGGCGTCAGTTGGTCACAACCAACACACGTCTGTAGAATCATCAATTGACAGTTCTATTACGTCCAAATTTGATATAATTCTTCGTAAACTTAATGTTTTAGAAACGGTATACACCGAATTGAAAACCTCGGTCCAATTCGTCAGTGATGAATTTGCCGAGTTTTCTATCGAAATGGGCAGGATGCAAACGTAAATTAAAGCCGTTACTGCAGAGGTTCAGCGTGTTAAGGGATCTAGTGTAAAGCTCCGGGAAGATGTATCAAGCCTCAAAACTGATGTTGAGGAATTGAAACAGTACTCGAGAGCGAACAATCTGAAGATTACAGGTGCTCCTTTCACGCAAGATGAAAACCTTGTGAATAGCATGGTAAAGATAGGCAATATTCTGGATGTGCCTATTCAGGAACAGAACATTGTCATCCTACAACAAAAACTCTCCAAAGCCCATCGTTGTCCGTTTTGTTCAGAGAACCAGGAAGGATGCTCTTCTAGTAGCTGCTAGACGCCTCAAGAAATTGAGCACTTGTCTGCTAGGATTTCGTGGCCCTCAGGTTAATATCTACCTGAATGAACATTTGACCCCGTACAACGAGACCCTGTTTAAGAAAGCTCGCGAAGCAAGAAATATGGAACTAGAAAGTGTATTTGTCCGGCAAGGCAGAATTCTGGCAAAAATTTCAGCCAATTCCTCAGAGGTGTTTACTATTAAAACGGAGCAGGACATTGACAAACTACTTGCTACCGTTGGATCACGAACATAGAATGATAATGAACAATCCATATAGCAGACTTATCAGTAAATTATGAGTGAACTACAATGGAGATCATATTTCGAGTGTGGTAAATTCATTTCCTCACTAAGTTCTATCCCATCTTTGAGGATAATGTACCTTAATGCTAGAAGCTTACGAAATGGTAAATTAGAGATGATTGCTGATCGACTGGATGCTATTCAGAATGTAGATTTTGTTGTAATTTCTGAGACGTGGCTGTCTGCAGACAATGGTGAATGTATCTTCTGTAATATTTCAGGTTATGAGGCTTTTCATTCATTTAGAAATTCTACCTCAAAAGATGGAGGTGGTGGAATTGCCATCTATGCAAAAAGTAACTGTTGGCAATGCAAACTGATATATAATATACAGAAAGATCATAATATCCTAGTATTAGAGATTTCTAGGTCAGGGCTAAGCTACATCATTGTGGCTGTTTATAATCCTCTTGTGTCTAACTGGTATCATACAAATGCAGACTTTGAAATGATTCTTGATAACATAAAACACAGGAATGTAATTGTTGCTGGTGACTTTAATATAAATACTCTCCGTCATGATGACTTGACTAATAATTATAAATGTTTCATGCATAGCTATGGTCTTATCTCCTGCAACACTGTATATCCCACCAGAATAAGTCATAATAGCTCACTGATTGATCATTTCCATTGCTGCATAAAAATAAGTAATTGGAGAGTAGATAAATTTATTGATGATATCAGTGATCATAATACATTGATTTTCTCTTTAGACTCCTCAAAAACAGCAACCAATAATCCAAATGTACCAAAAACATACAAATACTCACATATTGATTATACACATGCCCTAAACTATTATGAAAGCCATACTTTTGATTTAGTAGAGGATGATGTTAATGCATCATACACAGCCTTAACTACATTTATCCAAAATGGTCTAGTCTGTGCAAGTACAGTTAGAACTGCTCAACGTAGGGATATTAACTATCCCCTGAATCCCTGGTGCACACCAGAACTTGTTGCATTGTGTAAGCAAAAATCACATAGTTACAAAAAATTAAAAAAGTTCCCCCATAATACAATAATAAAAGAAGGGTACAGGGTTTACTGTAATAGAATTACAGCATTGAGAAGATCACTAAAAATACATATTATGATAATAAATTTCAAAGTAACATACACAATTCAAAACGTAATTGGCAAATTATAAATGAAGTTTTAAATAAACCCTCAAATACAACATCATATATTAAAAGTATAAATGTAAATAATAGGCGCATAGAAGACAAAATTGAGATCTGCAATATTCTTAATGAATACTTTGTGTCAGTTCCTGCCACATTATCTTCTAACATTATTCCATTACCGGAGCGAACAGCAACAATCATTGAAGGTTCTAATTCATTCTTCATAGAACCTTGCTCCCCACAAGAAGTATCTGATATCATTAACATTCTTAAGATAACCAACACCTCCTATGATGGCATAACTAGTAAACTACTTAAGACTTGCAACCGTGCCCTCTCAGGACCCATCTCAAAATTTGTCATCTGCTCACTAGTCAATGGTATCGTCCCAGATCCCCTTAAAATTGCTCGTGTTGTACCCATATATAAACAGAATGACAGGTCAGATCCTGGTAATTATAGGCCCATTTCTGTACCATCTGAATTATCAGAAATCTTAGAAATAATTATGAAAACAAGGCTTTTGAGGTATCTAGAGAAATGCCATTATTTTTCTGAATTTCAGTATGGATTTCGCGAGAAGGCTGGGGTTAATTCTGCTATTGTTGATATCATAATCGAATTACAAAACAATATAGCTAAAGGGAATAAATCTGCTGGATTCTTTATTGATTTAAAAAAGGCCTTTGATACCGTGAGTCATCCACTGCTTGTATATAAACTGGAGAAGGCGGGTGTGAGAGGTGTGGCATTGTTGTGGTTTAAACATTACTTGGCAAACAGGCAACAATTTGTAAAAAAAAAAGGAACTAATAGAAGTAACTTACAAAGGGTATCGTATGGTGTGCCCCAGGGATCTATTCTAGGGCCGATTCTATTCCTCATATACATAAATGACATAACCTTATGCCCTTTTAAGGGTAGATTATCTCTCTTAGCTGACGATACTTCGTTGTTTTACTTCTCTAAATCTGACAAGGAGATTATATCTGATATCCAGCATGACTGTTATGTCTTGGAGGAATGGCTAAGAATGAATCTGTTAACACCTAATTACTCAAAAACTGTCTGCGTGATGTTCCATAAATGTGAATATGATTTAAATGCAACAACAAATATCTCTTTTGGTACTACCAGACTTAAGTGGGTGAAGGAGGTTAAATACCTTGGCTTGACAATAGACAATACTCTTTCTTGGGCATCACATAACGAATCTAAAAAATAAAATCTCAGCTTTAGTTGGAATCTTTGCTAAAATCAAGTTTTATGTAACAACACAGACACTACGTGTAATATTTTTCGCAATGATTCAGTCTCGGCTCTCATACCTATGTTTCATCTGGGGAAGAGCCTCACAAACTAATTTGAATAATCTGGAGGTTCTACAAAACAGGGCCCTAAGATCAATGTATGGATTCCATCGTTTATACCCTCGCAGTAGAATGTACACTGAAACTAATATATTGCCGTTGAAACTGCTTGTATCTTTCAACTCTACTTTAATTATTTATAAAATATTGCATAGTCTCATGACCACAAACACTACATTCTCTTTCGTTAATGAAATTCACATGCACTGCACAAGACAAAAAAATAAGTTACATGTAGTCAGCAATAGAACGACTAAATTTGGAGTCAATGCACTGCAGCACTCGCTCATCTCAGTGTATAACCTGGTACCACTTGATCTAGCAAGAATCTCTCAAATTGGGCCATTTCGTGTAAAGTTGAAAAAGTACTATTTTCTGACTCTGAATGTATAATAATGTATGTATAATAATTTACTTTAAATGTACAAACATCAAAAAAAGTTTTGCATCACCTCGGTTCCCAGATCTCCGGCATATAGACGTTGACTGTGTATATTGTATCCAAGATACAGTCCCTTTGACTGTTCATAGATGTCACTAAAACTGCTCAAAGATGTAAACAACCATGCATGAGCAGGGCCTATTAGACGGAGGGGGTACGACAGCCGATCAGTTCCAGTCATTCCACCAGGACGAAGGTACGCTGCTCATGTTGTCTGTAGTTCTACCATGCCTAGAAGGTCAATACCGCAGTTCGATCGCGTCCGCATTGTTACTTTGTGTCAAGAAGGGCTCTCAACAAGGGAAGTTTCCAGGCGTCTCAGAGTGAACCAAAGCGATGTTGTTCGGACATGGAGGAGGTACAGAGATACAGGAACTGTCGATGACAGGCCTCGCTCAGGCCGCCCAAGGGCTACTACTGTAGTGGATGACCGCTACTTACGGATTGCCGCTCGGAGGAACCCTGACAGCAATGCCACCATGTTGAATAATGCGTTTCGTTCAGCCACAGGACGTCGTGTTTCAACTCAAACTGTGCGCAATAGGCTGCATGATGCGCAACTTCACTCCCGACGTCCATGGCGAGGTCCAGCTTTGCAACCCCGACACCATGCAGCGCGGTACAGATGGGCCCAACAACATGCTGAATGGACCCCACGGAATTGGCATCACGTTCTCTTCACCGATGAGTGTCGCATATGCCTTCAACCAGACAATCGTCGGAGACGTGTTTGGAGGCACCCTGGTCAGGCTGAACGTCTTAGACACACTGTCCAGCGAGTGCAGCAAGGTGGTGGTTCCCTGATGTTTTGGGGTGGCATTATGTGGGGCCGACGTACGCCACTGGTGGTCATGGAAGGCTCCGAAACGGCTTTACGATACCTGAATGACATCCTCCGACCCATAGTGCAACCATATCGGCAGAATATTGGAGAGGCATTTGTCTTCATGGACGACAATTCTCGACCTCATCGTGCACATCTTGTGAATGCGTTCCTTCAAGATAACGACATCGCTCGACTACAGTGGCCAGCATGTTCGCCAGACATGAACCCTATCGAACATGCCTGGGATATGTTGAAAAGGGCTGTTTATGGACGTCTTGACCCACCAACCTCTCTGAGAGATTTACGCCGAATTGTCGTTGAGGAGTGGGACAATTTGGACCAACAGTGTCTTGATGAACTTGTGGATAGTATGCCACGGCGAATACAGGCATGCATCAATGCAAGAGGACGTGCTACTGGGTATTAGAGGTAGTGGTGTGTACTGCAATCTGGACCACAAATGCTGAAAGTCTAGCTGTATGATGGTACAACATGCAATGTGTGGGTCTCATGAGCAATAAAACGAGCTGAAATGTTGTTTGTGTTGATCTCTATTCCCTTTGTATTTAACGGTTCCGGAACTCTTGGAACCGAGGTGATGCAAAACTTTTTTTGATGTGTGTATAATAACTTACTCTTGTGATACCACATTCTTCCAAATAATCATTATATTTTATGTTTATCAACACTAATTGACTCATAACTTCAAAGCATGTTCATTAGCTTATAGTCTCATTTCTCCAATTATATTATACCGCTTTTTCCTTGGTCATGTATTGTGTCAAAAGCGTCGCTTTGAATACACTTCAATTGCTTATTTGTATACTGTACTCTAAATGTATTATAATTTAGCATATGTATAGTTAGTCCGTCATATATGTAATGAACTATGTACTGTTCCCCACGACAGAGCTCTGCTCTCGGGAATCTTTTTCTAGACAAATAAATAAAAACTATATTATTATTAAATAATAATGAAAAGTATTATAAAACATTATAGCCATGAAAATCAACGAAATGATGACAGAATATTTATTGAACAGAATTAAATCCAACGGAAGTATAAAATTGTCGCGTAACATAAGAACTTGCAGCATGTCTATTTAAGGCATATTTGAGGTATAATGAGGTGGTATTTTTCCTCTGGAGATGAATTTAAAAACCTCTTATGTGTAATGGTCGGAGAGTACTTATTTAAAAACCACGTATGTGAGACATACGAGGTTTATTTTACAGAGAATGGCACAAGAAATACTGCCATGGAGTTACAATCCTCGTAAGTCTGATATAGGAGGTATTTATTAAGCCTGCTTTATCAAAATTCAACGCCTTAGTGTTAAAATTCTCCTAAGTCTAAATTCACGCGGTCTTTATCTAGCCAGATTCTATGCACTCAATGACAGAAAATAGACTTCGAAACCAAGATATATACACGCCGGCTGCTTATATAGATGCATGTAAACATGATAGATTGAAGCCTAATCCATATCAGGTGAATTATCTTCATTATGACTTTTTATTAAATTTCAGCGGGCCTTGCACAATTTAAAAGTCGTTACGTCCAGGAAGTAGGATAGGGGATCCTGTAGTAACGGATTTGAGAGCAATTCGTTACAATCCTGAAGAGACTGTCGATTACAAATTGCGTCACTCAGAAGATTGGGTAGTTCTTCCTCAAAGAAGGCAAACCAATGCTAAGATGTGTTCACAGAATGCAATCCCAGGTTTGTACAGCGAAAGACTCAGGATAAAACGACAGAAATGGAACCACTTGCAACAGTTGAAGTCCGTGTTGGAACGGGAGTACCACCACTTTTACGATACTTTGCCACATGACTAAACAAGTAGGCTAATTGTGTGTTGTGTTAAAATCCATTTTTCCATTCGTCAGAAAAGCAGAATGCAGAGGGATTAATTAGACTGAAGTAGACTGTTTGAGTTTTGTTTTAGTTCTTAATAAACAAATTATGTAATCAAATTTAATATTCTGTTCGAATCATTATATCTAGGCCTACTCCTTTCCAGCCAAGCTTCCAGTGTAAAGTTACTATCCTTTTTCAATTCAAGTTAATTTTCTGTATTCGTATGTCTGAGATACGGGATAAAAATGAAAGTAAGTAACCTCGTATGTCTCAATAATAACAAATATTCTGGAAGATGCAACATAATGTGACTTATGTCCATATACATTTTAAGGTATCATGTGATCCGAACAAGATTTGATGCGTTAAATATCGAAATAATTAGTATGTTAAGTTACATTATGTTTTTTGTCTCTCCTGAATATTTTTGCTTTTAGGACATATGTGGTTTCTAAATAAAGGTGACGATGTATGTATATATATTGAATTTATAAGAGATTACGAGGACTGTTGATTATGTGAGTATATTCAAGGGAATTTAGTCGTGATTTAAGACATGGTAGACTTAGTGAAGAATATGATGAGAAATTATTATGCTGTGAGAAATTGATGATCATATGGAAGTGACAATTTTGATATGGTGGGATTAATTTTGAATTATGTTGAATATGTTAGAATATGGAAAAATTAGTAAGCGGAGCACTTTTCATTAACATTACTTACTATTTGAACGAATTTGTAAGATACGTTTGAACTTAGCTTAATTGCTCGGTCAAATACAGTAGGTCAGACTATTACTGAATTGCACTGTGCTTATGAAACAGGAGCAGATGATTATACAATTTGGTGATCTCAGTGTGTTAAAATTAAGTTGTGACGACGAATGATATTGATATCGATTATTGTGAAAAGAATAGAATTATTTTTGATGCTTAAGGAAAATTCATGAAGTGTGATTATGAGAATAATTATGTGTATATAGTATTGGGATATGTCTGGGTAATTAACGAAATCTGAAATAACGGATTTACAATTGTTGTATGAAGATTAATATGAGTCTACCAATATCATGATTCCCATATCATGGAAATTTATGCATACATTTAGAGTAAGTGTTGATTATTCTTAACAGAACGCTGATATCTACGTGAAGTTGTGGTATTTTCAACTTAATTTTGTGCATTTATACGTTGCAAGCGTGAAACTTTAATATGGCGTAGTTCATGTCGTGTGTTATATCATTTTGATATTTTTGTCAGGGGAATTATATTTTTCATGTATCAGTTTTTGATTCTTTAAATTTAGTTCTGTTTTTGTGTAGGTTGGCGTTGTGATTTATAATAATTTGTGTTAGATTGTGTTATGAAGACCATTGTTGGGCGTTATTCCCATATTAGTCCCATTGCTTTGAGTTTTTATTCTTCTTGTTTCTCGATTTTTATCGACTGAGCAAGTTTATTTTCTTTCTTCATTGGCTCTTTTTCATAACGCAATCTTTCTAGGAAAGTGTTCCCTCACATGTAGTGCTTGTCGGTAGGATTTTGAGGGTTTTTCTAGCCGGGGACCTTCAGGTTCTACGATCCAGCTGTTTCATCGGATTCGACAAGTTTATTCGGGCTCATTACATAACGTAAGGCCACGGCCGCCTCCTTCCCTCTTCCTTGCCTATCCCTCCCAAGCTTCCCATCCTTCATAAGCCCTCTGTTCGCTTTGCAGGTGAGGCCGCCTGGGCGAGGTGCTCGTCCCACCTCCCCAGTTGTATCCACCAACCCGATGTTTCAAGCTCCAGGACACTGCCCTGCAGGTGTGATCCATCGCTGACTCCGAGGGAAAAGCCAACCCTGGAGGGTAAACCGACTTTAAAAAAATATTATTATTTAATCGATTGCTCCTCTTTAGGAGAGCGATTGAACTTGAATACATGATTTCATCTTCTGGCGTTATCCCGCTTCTCTTCCAAAAATCTCTTCATCCTCTCAGAATGTTCCTCTTCCGCTCAGCTGTCCATTTTCTTCCAGGCTGTCGTGATGGTCTATGCTCAAACTTAACATTTTTGATTTTATTCCGGCACTCAGTGCGGTCCTCGATATGTTGTATGTTGACCTGCTGTAAGTCCCTATGAACCTCTGTCAGCCACTCAGTGCCATACTTACTCTGTGTTATAACGTTGAGCAATTTCTTCGACGTTCTGAAGCTTTCCATCCTGTAAATGTGTGTATAAAACGATGCTCGGCGTTTTATGATTACGTCCTTTATCGTGTGGATCTTTTGGTAGAGTTTGTTTTGAGGTCTCTTCATCCAACTACCGTTATTATTAACTGCCCCGTAAATCTTTCTGAGAATTTTTCTTTCCTGTTTTTCTATATCCTTAATTTTGTAATGACCGTCGATCACCATTGTTTCGGCTGCGTAAGTTGCTTCCGGAAGAATCACCGTTTATAGTGCCTTAATTTTGCGTCTAGCGAGATGCACTTCTTGTTGTAGTGAGCCCACGTTAGATTGTATGCCTTCTGTAGTTTGGTGACTCTTTGTTCATTGGCGATTTGGTTTAGTCCCGAGGACTGTATGATTTCACCAAGGTATTTAAAATGGGGGACTTGTGTTATCTTACAGTATTGTGTGATTAAAGATGAGTTATTTTCTGGTCGTCTTTCCATATAGTGGGTTTTTTCATAAGAAATTTGTAGTCTGGTTCTTTGCGCAATTTCATGTCATTTTTCCACTGCGCGCATGGATTCATGTCTGGTGTTAGTGATAATGGCAATATCGTCCGCAAAAGCGAGGCACTTGACTGTAAGACGGTTCTCTTCTTTGATACCAATTTGAATGCCTTTCACATGAGGTTCCCATTCCCTAATGATCTTTCCTAGAACAATATTAAAGAGCATTGGGGATAATCCGTCCCCCTGTCGAACTCCAGTTTTGATGACAAAGGGCTCCGATATTTCACCCATGAATTTCACTTTGGACATAGTTCCTGTAAGCGTCTGTTCAATGATTTTTCGGGTATTTCTATCTATCTCGAATTCTTACATGATCATAAAAAGGGTTTCACGGTCTACAGAATCATACGCTTTTCGGAAGTCGACGAATGTAATTACTGTATTTCTACATTTTCTCATTTGTAATATCGTTTTTACGCTCCACACCTGTTCAGCACATGATCGCCCTTTTCTGAATCCGGTTTGGTATTCACCAATTAGTGGATCTGCCTGGGGTTCTAGCCTGTTTAAAAGTGCCTTGGAGAGGAGTTTATAAGCAATCGGGAGCAGGGAGATTCCTCTGTAGTTACTGATGGCTGTTTTATCACCCTTTTTGTGTAACGGATGAATTAGAACACATTTCCAGTCTTCTGGTATTCGCTCCATCATCCATATGTCTGAAACGACGTGTTGAAGTTTCTGCGTAAGTGTAGGATCGTTCAGTTTCCAGAATTCAGCAATTATCCCATCTTCTCCTGGTGCTTTGTTATTTTTGAGCTTTTGGATGATCTCCTGAATTTATTCTAGGTCAGGGGCTCGTGAGTCCGGGTGTGTGGAAACTGTAGGAGTGAAGGCAAGTTTTTCTTGGGGTGATTCGCAGTTAAGAAGGGAGTTGAAGTATTGGGCTAATATTTTACAGTTTTCTTTCGCGTTAGTTTCCAACGTGCCATCGGTTTTTTTGAAGCACAGGCTGGGCGCCTGATATCCTTTTAAGTTTTCTCTAAATATTTTGTAGAAGTTTCTAATATTATGTTGGGTGAAATCCTGCTGAATTTCATTGAGTCTGTTGTTGTCATATCTTCGTTTTCCTTTCCTAATTGTTTTGGAAGCATATTTTTGGGTTGTAAGAAAGTTCTCCCAGTTTTCCTCAGTTTTGTGACAGTTAAACTTTTTCCACGCAGTCATTCGGTTGTCAACTGCCCGATCGCAAATTGCATTCCACCAGCGATGTTTCCTTGTGCGAGGAGGTTGTCTTAGTTTCATGACTTCCTGAATTTCCTTCGTTATTTTCTGCCTGTTTGTTGATGTCTCCTGATTAATTTGCATTATGAATTCTTCTTTGTGGAGTTTCAGGTACTCTGGATCTGGTTTGATATATTTGGGTGGGTCTTTTTTCTTTCTATTCGGATGGAATTTCGTCTTTATTTGGAGAAGATGATGGTCTGATTCAAAGGCGCCTTTGCGAGCTCTGACGTTTTTTTTTTTTTTGTATTTTTCTTGGAAATTAAGATATGGTCAATTTGGTATTCACCCTGTCTAAGATTGGGTGATCTCCATGTGGTTAACTTGTGTGGCGATTTCTGAAATTGTATGCTCATGATTTTAAGTCCAACGTTTCTGCAGAAGTCAATTAGTCTTTCACCATTCCCGTTGGTACGTTCGTGCTTAGTATGGGTGCCTGTGGTATCACTAAATTTTCTTTCCTTGCCCAACTGGGCATTAAAATCGCCCAATAAGGTCTTCACATGGTGGCTTGGTATTTTATTGGTTGTTTCTTCGAGAGTTTCACAGAAATTGTCCATAGTTTCAGGGTCGAATTTGTTGAGTTGATTTATGGGAGCGTGGACGTTTATCAGTGTGTAAGCTTCATTGGCTGACTTTACTGAGAGCAGAGACACTCTTTCGTTGGGAGAAGAGAAATCAATGACTGAGTCGAGTACGGAATTGTGTATGGCGAAACCGGTTCCCAGGAGTAGTAGTTTGCCTATAACTTTTATGGCAGGTTTGCCTTCATAGATTCTGGAATACTCCGTATTAAAGTGTTCTTCATCCGTGAGTCGTGTCTCTTGAAGTGCGGTGATTTTGAGGTCAAATTTTTCGAGGGCGATAGTGACTTGTTTTAATTTGCCTGTTTTAGTGAGGGTGTTCACATTAATTGTGCCAATAAAATTCTTAGGTCGAGTTTTGGGAATGTGAAGAGTTCTTGAGAAGCTCCGATTCTTCTCCGCATGGTGTCTCTGATCCCCCAGAATCCGATGATCAGGTGAGTGCAGTATATCGACTGGTGCATGGGGTATTGATTCTGCGATCGTCTTTTCCATCATGCGCTCAAGTTGAGTTTTGGTTTTGTGGCGATCTCGGTTGAGACCACAGGTATACGACTCGATTTTTAGTTCGAAAAGATTTTAGTGCAGCCGCCTCAATCAGAAAAACAGACGCTGACCACTTTGCCGCTTGTTTCAAGTCAGACGCAATGTGCATTTCGTGGAATGGTATGCCTCTTCAGCCAGTTCCGCCGTACCGTGATCCATTCTCTCCGCCTTCACTGCCGTTGAGGTTTCGCTGTAATCCAAGCAAGGAGCCCTCACAGGGTGCTATCACTCGGACCAAGTGAACCCTGGTTTTTTAACGAGGTTGTTACTCCTCCCCCTCCTCCTTCCTCGACACTTACAGAAAGAGGCAAGGCCCCGGGCTTGGGACCGGCATAGCGGAGTTCTAAAAAGATTATTATTATTATTATCTATATATTTAAAACAGTAAGGTGATTTTTGTTACCACGAGATTGAGAGAACGACAGAACCGATTTACTTCGTAGAGAACTCTGACGAAAGCTCTTGGCCTGTAGATTTGCAGAGTGTCTCTAAAATAAACAAATATATTACGGTATATTTTTAAATAAATATAGAAAATAGCAGAATTCTTCCCCCTCACGCATGCGCACAATCCGCCTGGGCTCATGACAAAATGGCGGTGAGAAGTCCATTAAAATGTAAGTTATTTAATAAGCTTCCATGTAATTGAAAACACATTAACCAAGTTCTGACAATACAATATAATAACAGTATGAACATATACGAATGTGCAATATTGATTTTGTTGATAATGAATTGGGTTATTTTCTTCAGATAGCGGCTTTGAAGATAGTGAATGGTTACGTCTGCACCTAAATAAAAGTGCGCGAGTGGCTATTTGGTTAAGGCGATTGACTGTGGATCCAAGGATCACAGGTTCGATCCCAGCTCCCGCCGGTATTTTTTTACCACTGAAATATTGTTTTATCAAGGAGTATTAGTAAGGTTTTATGTCAGTTAAAGATACATATTTCTACACATTCTCTCAACACGTTTTATTTCCGTTTTACCATTGCATTACAGCATGTCCTCAATACGTCGTTAGAATATCTGCAATCAGTTCCAGTAACTGACAACAGATGGCAGTTCCTCGCCAATATAGTTCCGGTAACTGAGAGCAGATTGCGTCGATATATTTAAAACACAAGACATGGCCTTGATGGCGAGTTTTCACGTGATAGTTAAATATTGTTTTATCAAGAAGTATTAGTAACGTTTTATGTCAGTTAAAGATTCCTACATTCCCTCTCAATAAGTTTTATTTCCGTTTTACCATTGCATTGCAGCATGTGGTCAAAAGAGCTAATATCTGCCAACAGTTGCAGTAACTGACAACAGATGGCAGTACCTCGCCCCTATAGTTCCAGTAACTAACAACAGATGGCAGCATCATTGCATCGATATATTTAAAACACAAAACATGGCGCGTTTTCAAGTGATGGATAGTTATACAGGGGAATTTTTAAGAAGGGAAACGTTGAAGAACATTAACTGACAGTTGAGTGTGTAGGCTATGTTTTTTATGTACTTTAATATTGCAATTTCTTCCCAATGCTTCGGTGGTCAAGTTGGTAGCATCCTAGACTAAAAGTTATAATTATGCATCGTCGATATACTCTTAAATTATTAGTGAAAAGGTAGTTTTCCAGGCCCTGGCGCGTGTCCACAATTGCTTCCGCCATGAGAGACACTTGGCAAACATAATTCGTTTGAAGGGCTCCGACATCGTGGTCACTCAGCCCCATGTACTTTGGTGTGTAAGTGTAAAATTTCCTCTGATAACCCGTATTATTGTGATGGCTGCATTACTTTGTGTATTTGTAATTAAGGTGGGAAATGGCAAGGTGACGGCCGAGGCCTTAAGTTAGGAACCATCCCGGTATTTGCCTTGAGTGGAAGTGGGAAACCACGGAAAACCACATCTAAGATTGTCGATGTGGGAATGAAACCTTCCTCTTCTTAGTTATACCTCTAGAGACTGAATGAGCCCCGTGTTTGCCCTCAGACCAGAATTAAATTTCTTGGCAGAGCAGGAAATGTAACCCGGGTCTCCGAGGCGATAGCCAAGAATGGGTGGGCTTCCATGTGTTAATACGATTTTTGACATGCACGGGACATAGAATTCTAAAACAGCCTCCATTAGGGTGACTGCCGAAGTGAGTATTGAGTATATGCCTATGCTCATTCCAGTAGTTGGCGAAGTTATTCTATGTTCCCCTGCAAAATGTACTGCCATAAACTATAACAGGTAATGGAAATAGCTTATTTAGAGCAGTTTTGTACTGTTTATATCAAAATGAAGAACGTCATTCAGCGCTGCGTTTTAAAGCTATTGCCAAACATTTCGCTGGCAGGAACAATTATAAGGAATTTATTTTAAGCGATCAGTCTCATCGCATTCTCTTCACCAACCAACTTGAGTATGAGAGTCTCTGGACGGTCATGTTGAACTTCATTGTATAAGACAGTTGTTTAATGATTATTTGTTTAGAGTACTGAATCTAACTACGCAGTTGATTTCGGCAATGGAAGTTTTTTTGCCATTTAATATTTAGCGGCTCCGATATTGCAGGACACTATAGTGTTATCGAATAATACGAAACCACATTTAAAATCCAATATAAATAGGCCATTTCAGAAACAATTCCAGATGTTATGCAGTACAGTGTAAAGGTCTTTGACGATCAAATGTAAACATTGTTCTACATTGTATTTCTCTTGCGTAAAATCTACGCGCGGTTACTTTGGCCTTTACTGTTGTGATGGTAAAATTGATCTGCTGGAATATAAAATATTTGCCAAGCTGTAACAATGCAATGATATTAATTTAAAAGTCATTGAACTTATATCCAGTAGTTCAAACACATACATCAGCGTTAACATATTGGCGAACATAATTCATTTGATGGACTCAGACATCGTTGTCACTCAGCCCTGTCTATTTTGGTGTGCGAGTGTAAACTTTTCTCTGATAACCTGTGTTAATGTGATGGCTGTGTTGATGTGTGCATTTGTAATTAATGTGGGGAATGGGGAGTTAACGACCAAGGCTTTAAGTTAGGAACTATCCCGGTATTTGCCTGGATTGGAAGTGGGAAACCACGGAAAAACAAATCCAAGATTGTTGAGATGGGAATCAAACTTTGCTCTTCTTAGTTTTGCCTCACGAGTGCGCCCCGTTCCAGTCCTCAGACCAGAATTAAATTTCTTGGCAGAGCGGGGATCGAACCTGGAATCCGGGGCAATAGCTCAGAATGTAGCCTTAAGAGTGGGCTTCCCTGTGTTAATACGATCTTTGACAAGCACTGAACATATAATTCTAAAACTCCCTCCATTACTGTGGCTGGCGAAGTGAGTCTATGCTCATTCCAGTAGTGGCGAAGTGATTCTATGCTCCCTTGCATAATTTACTGTCATGGAAATGCAAAGTATTGTACCTTCAACAGGTGATGAAAATTCATTATTTACAGCAATTTCATTCTGTTTATTTCAAAATGAAGATCGTCATCCTGAGTTGCGTTTGCAAGCAAATTGCAAAAATTGCAAGGATTTTATTATTGGCGATCAGTCTCATCGCATTCTCATCAGCAACCAACTTGAGAATGGAAGTATTCATTGTATATGTGAATATTATTGTTTATTGATTATTTGTTTAGAGTACATAACAATGGGTCTAACCACGCAGTTGATTTTGGCAATGGAAGTAAATCATTATTTGCCATTTAATATTTGACGGCTGCGTTGATGCAGGCCACTATAGTGTTATTTAAAATGATGTTAATTTGGGCAGAAATGCTGCTATAAATGAACCCATTTGACGAAATAGAACATAACGGGAAATCGGAGAAAAATACGAAGCCACTTTTAAAATCCAATATAAATATGGCATTTCAGAAACAATTCCAGATACTATGCCGTTACAGTTTAGGGTCCTTGACGAACAAATGTAAACATTGTTCTGCACTGTATTTCTCTTGCGAGAAATCTACACTTGGTTACTTTGACCTTTGCTGTTGTAATGGTAAAATTAATCTGAATAAATATAAAATATTTGACAGTCTTTAACAATTATTTTTCACTGGAGATGATATCTCAAGGAATTTCAGAGAGACTAATCGGCAGTACAATGCTATGTCCTTCGTTTCATTTGGTGCCAATGTTACTGTGCCACACGCACACGGTCCACATTGTTTTAAAATGTATGGAATTGCACATCATCGCATTTCTTCGTTATATTCCAAAAATATAAGCGATGGTTTGCGGTCAGTTGTATTAGACTCATCAGAGTTCTTGAATTCCTTGGAACTAAACGACTGGCCGCCACATACTCCAAACGCTTGGCCCGTTATGCTGCTTAGAAATCTGAACGTTTCCCAAGGACTCCTAAATGCAACCATATTGCTTGGATTTGGAAATAATAGGTGCAGTTAAAATTAGGCAGAGAGGTCTAATCCTTCGACTTGATTTAACACCATCCGATAAAACACTATCATTTTCTTTTAAGAGACAATATTTTCCAATTCATTTGGCATACTTTATCACAATCAATAAAGCTCAAGGGGAAACTCTGGAACGTATAGGCCTCAATTTGCCCCAACAATTTTTCAGTCATGGCCAGCAGTATTTTGCAATGTTGAGAGTGCAATCTTTTGACGCCCTCATAGTTTCAATAGAGTCAAAAAATAATCGTACAAAGAATGTACAGTAGGCCTATATAAGAAAATTCTTCAGTAAATATTTTTCTATTGACCGTCATGTTTTGACGGGTTTCAACTAGTCTATATATTTAAAACAGTAAGGTGATTTTTGTTATCACGAGATTGAGAGAATGGCAGAACCGATTTACTTCGTAGAGCACTCTAGCGAAAGCTCTTGGCCTCTAGATTTGCAGAGTGTCTCTAAAATAAACAAATATATTACGGTATATTTTTGAATTAATATAGAAAATAGCAGAATTCTGGCCCCTCACGCATGCGCACAATCCGCCTGGGGTCATGACAAAATGGTGGTGAGAAGTCCATTAAAATGTAAGTTATTTAATAAGCTTCCGTGTAATTGAAAACATACATTAACGAAGTTCTGACAATAAAATATAATAACAGTATGAACGTATACGAATGTGCAACATTGATTTATTTGGAAAATGAAATGGATTATTTCCTTCAGACAGCGGCTTTTGATGATAATGAATGGCTGCGTCTGCTATTAAATAAGAGTGCGCGACTAGCTATTTGGTTAAGGCGACTGACTGTTGTTCCAAGGTTCACCGGTTCGATCCCAGCCCTCGACATTATTATTTTTTTTACCACTGGAATATTGTTTAATCAAGGAGTATTAGTAAGGTTTTATGTCTGTTAAAGATACATATTTCTACATTCCCTCTCAATACGTTTTATTTCCGTTTTACCATTGCATTACAGCATGTGATCGAGAGAGCAAACTGTTGTCCTCAGTACGCCATTTAAATATCTGCAATCAGTTCCTATAACTGACAACAGATGGCAGTACATCGCCCATATAGTTCCAGTAACTGACAGCAGATGGCAGCACCATTGCATCGATATGAGAATTATAAAGGAGGGGAATATTTAAGAAGGGAAATTTTGAGGAACATTAACCGACAGTTGAATGTGTAGGCGATGTTGTTTATGTACCTTAATATTGCAATTTCTTCCCAATGCTTCGGTGGTCAAGTTATTAGCGTCCTAGACTAAAAGTTATAATTATGCATCGTCGATATACTCTTAAATTATTAAAGAAAAAAGTAGTTTTCTAGGCACTCGCGCGTGTCCACAATTGCATTCGCCATGAGAGACACTTGGCAAACATAATTCGTTTGAAGGGCTCCGACATCGTGGTCACTCATCCCCGTATACTTGGGTGTGTATGTGTGAAATTTTCTCTCATAACCTGTGTTATTGTGATGGCTGCATTACTGTGTGTATTTGTAATTAAGGTGGTAAATGGCAAGGAGACGGCCAAGGCCTTAAGTTAGGAACCATCCCGGTATTTGCCTTAAGTGAAAGTGGGAAACCACGGAAAACCACATCCAAGATTGTCGGGGTGGGAATTAAACCTTCCTCTTCTTAGTTATACCTCAACAGACTGAATGTGCCCCGTTTTTGCCCTCAGACCAGAATTACATTTCTTGGCAGAGCAGGAAATGTAATCCGGGTCTCCGGGGCGATATACAAGAAAAGGTGGGCCTCCATGTGTTAATACGATTTTTGACATGCACGGGACATAGAATTCAAAAACTGCCTCCATTAGGGTGACTGCCGAAGTGAGTATTGAGTATAGGCCTAGGGTCGTTCCAGTAGTTGGCGAAGTGATTCTATGTTCCCCTGCAAAATATACTGCCATAACCTATAACAGGTGATGGAAATTGCTTATTTAGAGCGTTTCGTACTGTTTATAACAAAATGAAGAACGTCATTCTGAGCTGCGTTTTCAAGCTATTGCAAAAAATTTCGCTGGCAGGAACAATTATAAGGAATTTATTTTAAGCGATCAGTCTCATCGCATTCTCCTCACCAACCAACTTGAGTATGAAAGTCTCTGGACGGTCATGTTGAACTTCATTGTATAAGACAATTGTTTAATGATTATTTGTTTAGAGTACTGAGTCTAACTACGCAGTTGATTTCGGCAATGGAAGTATAATTTGCCATTTAATATTTAGCGGCTCCGTTATTGCAGGACACTATAGTGCTATCGAAAAATACGAAGCCACATTTAAAATCCAATATAAATAGGCCATTTCAGAAACAATTCCAGATATTATGCAGTACAGTGTACTCTAAGGTCTTTGACGATCAAATGTAAACATTGTTCTACATTGTATTTCTCTTGCGTAAAATCTATGCGTGGTTACATTGGTCTTTACTGTTGTGAGGGTAAAATTGATCTGCTGGAATATAACATATTTGCCAAGCTGCAACAATGTAATGATATTAATTTAAAAGTCATTGAACTTATATCCAGTAGTTCAAACACATACATCAGCGTTAACAGATTGGATACTGTAGATGAAAGCCAGCTACTTCATTTCCCTATTATTGAATTTTTCAATTCCTTGGAATTAAGTGATTCGCCTCCACATACTCCGAACGTTTGAGCCATAGTTATGCTCCTTAGAAATCTGAACGTTTCCCAAGGACTCATATATGGTAATATATTAATTGTAAGAAATATGTAAGAAATTGCTTGGATTCGGATATAATAGGTGCAGTAATATTAGGCAGAGAGCTCAAATCCTACGAATTGATTTAGCACCTTCCGATAAAACACTTTTAGGTACAGTACATTTTCTTTTAATAGGCAACAATGTCCTATTCGCTCGGCCTACTTTATCACAATCAATCAAGCTCATGGAGAAACTCTTGAACGTATTGGGCTATTTACCTCATCACGTTTTAAGTCATGACCAGCAGGATAGTGAAGGTGCAAAAAAGGTCCTGTATGGGATGGTAAAGAATAAGAGGCGGAAGGATCCTGCGGATTATATTAGAATGGTGAACAAAAGAGGACAAGAGATAGAAAATAGGGAAGAACTGAAGAAAATGTGGAAAGAATATTTTGAAGAACTCCTGAACCCAAATGGAAAGCACGGCGAGGAGGAAGAAATCGGGGAAGAGGTACAGTAGATGAACTGCAAACAGAAAAGGACTTAACATGGAAAGAAGTGGAAGATGCAGTGAGGAAGATGAAAGGAGGGAAGGCACCGGGTGTGGATGAGTTGAGTGTGGAGATGGTGAGAGCAGCAGGAGAGGTGGGGATACAATGGTTGTACCGAGTGATAAAGACAGCATGGAAGGAAAGGAAGACCCCAGAGGACTGGAAAAAGTGAATAATTGTCCCGATCTGCAAGAAAGGTAGTAGAACAGAATGCAGAAACTATCGGGGAATAACACTGATGAGTCATTGTGCAAAAATGTTTGAGAAAGTTTTGGAAAGGAGAATTAGGACAAGGATAGAAGGAGGGATGAGGGAAGAACAACATGGCTTCAGAGCAGGAAGGTCCACAGTGGATTTGATTTTTGCTGTAAGGCAGTTGCAAGAACAGCACTATGAGTATGGAACAGATCTACTGATGGCCTTCCTGGACACTGAGAAAGCATATGACAGTGTATGCAGAAACAAAGTATGGAAGTCCGTGGAGGATAGGGGAATAGAAAAATGGACTATAAGGAGGATAAAGGAGATGTACAAGGGAAGCGTGAGCTGTGTGAAAGTGGGAGGAGAGAGATCGGACTGGTTGGAAGAGAGAAATGGCCTGAAACAAGGAAGTGCACTGTCACCGTTACTTTTCATTGTAGTGATGGATGGCATAATGACCCGAGTGGCACAAGTAATTGGGGAAGGAAAGATGAACGCAATGGTGCTTGCAGATGATTTGATGATTTGGGGAAACAAGGAGGAGGAGGTACAGGAACAGTTGGACGTGTGGGAAGGAATAATACAAGGTTATGGGATGAAATTTAGCATAAATAAGAGTGAGATGGTGATCACAACAAGGAAGAAGGAAAAAACCACAACAGGAATAACAATTGGTGGGGAACAGCTGAAGAAAATGGAGAGTTTCAAGTATCTGGGAAGCCTGATACAAGAGAATGGAAGAAACGATAGAGAAATAAATGAGCGGGGGAGACAGGCAGAAGCATTCCGGAGGAGTGTGAGAAGCATGTTATGGAGCAAGGATGTCCCTCAGAACAGCAAAAAGATCATATATCGGACGTTCTATGTCCCTATCCTGACGTATGCCTCGGAGACCTGAGTTACGAAAGGAAGGGAGAAGAGCAAAATACAGGCCAGTGAGATGAGGTTCTTGAGAAGCAGTATTGGAGCTACAAAGAGGGACAGAATAAGAAATGAGAGGACCAGAGAATTAATGAAGGAGGAACCATTACAGGATGGTATAGAGATATCTAGACTTAGATGGTATGGACATGTAAAACGAATAGAGGAGAAGAGGATACCCAGGAGGATACACGAGATGAAGTGGGAAGGAAAGAGATCAAGAGGGAGACCGAGAGACAGGTGGCTGAGGGGGTGGAAGAAAGCGTGAAGAAGAGAGGAGAAGACTGGACAAGGGTGGAGGCTGAGAGATGGTGGGAAGACTAAAGACGTTGGAGAGGCTTGTGTTCTAAACAGACCCGGCCAGTGGCTGGAAACTGTGCAAGATGATGATGACCACATCACGTTTTCAGTCATGACCAGCAATATGTTGCAATGCTGAGAGTGCTATCTTTTGACGCCCTTAAAGTTGAAATAGTGCTAAAAAGTAATCGTACAAAGAATGTAACTTATATAAGAAGCATCTTCATTAATTTTTTTTTTCCATTGTCCGTCATGTTTTGACGGGTTTCATCTAGTAGTTATTGAAAGACTGTACGTCCTAGATTGTCATTTAGGGTGGTGACTAGGTAAACAGACGTATGGTAGTATTTATTTAGTGTGATGTAACGTCTTGCGTGGACTTATTGATGCTCGGCAGTCCAACCCACCATTTGTCTTCTCAGGGTGCGAATAGAGACTTCAGTACCCAAGGATGTGATTCGCTCTTAATTCTGCTAAGAAATTTTACTTTTTCCTGAGGAGTGGAACGGAGTACTCGTAGGCTCGTGAAGCAGAACAGAGATGAATCCAACTTTGGTTGTCTTGAAAATGGTAATCGTGTTTCTCATTTTCACCACCAGGCAAATGCTGGGACAGCTGAGATCCTTCCAAAATCCCCTCCTTAACCAGACCCAAGTTAGCGGTCGCCTGGGTATTCGGCCTGTCACCATCCCCAGTTGTATCTGCTGACAAAGTGAGGTCAGTTCCCAGACACCATCCTTGCGACGGTAAAGGAATAATTCCTCGCAGAGTCCGTGTGTGAAGCTAATGTGAGTATATTAAAAGCTTCAAATAATACTGTTTGTTCTCTTGTGAAGTAACTAAAAGGATTACAGTATGTACCGTTAAACTGGGGAGGTTTCAATTCTTTTCTTATTGAATGGTTCCCGTGAGGACGCTAAGGCGCATTACGCCAGGAAAGACACTCGTACTGTAGTTTCAGCTGACTCATTAAATCAGGATGACGTTCTTACGACAAATCCGATCACCGTTCGTGACATTTCACCTCGAACATCTCACATACATTTGTCGGGAAACGAACTCACACTATCTCGGTGAAAGGTGTGAGGTCATCAGCTACGCCAACACGCCCCTTCCACTAGAAATCAAGTCCTGCTTTTACAAGATGTCACGTTATACCGAGCGTGCCGTAATCTTGACATGATCCTTGAAGACTCCGTTCAGAAAATGAAGACGGTCGAGTGTCACCACTTATCAAACAGGCACTGGCGTGCTTGCAACAAAAGGTGTACCTGAATTGTTGGGCAAACACGTCCCTTTGGCGCAGTGGAAAGCGCGTTGGACTTCTAATCCAAAGGTCGTGGGTTCGATCCCCACAAGGGACTATTAACATTTTGGCATTTACTTCATCCGCAGTGAATTATGAAACTATTTCAAAAAACAATGTTCAGGGTACAATGATGTACAATCAGGATGTCTCATTCTAGGCAACACTCCGTTTACGCACTTTAAAGTACCCTCCATTAGCGATTGATCCGCCTTGATATAGTCGATATCATTGCTGCAGTAGTAATCAGGTCCGAGTCATTGTATAAATGTGTATGGTGTATTTTTGTATTTTTGATGTGTAACATCTTTCTAGTCGCCTCCGTAGCGAAGCGCTCAGCATGGTTAGCTGCCGCCCCCGGAGGTCCTGGGTTCGATTCCCGGCTCTGCCACGAAATTTGAAAAGTGGTATGAGGACTGGAACGGGGTCTACTCGGCCTCGGGTGGTCCAAATGAGTAGAGGGGGTTCGATTCCCAACTCAGCCATCCTAGAAGTGGTTTTCCGTGGTTTCCCACTTCGTCTTCAGTCAAGATGCCTGGATGGTACCTACTGTAAAGCCACGGCTGCTTCCTTCCCTCTTCCTTGCCTGTCCATCCCCGTCTTCCCTCCCCATCCCTCATGAGTCCCCTGTTCGCTTTGCAGGTGAGGCCGCCTGGGCGAAGTGCTGATCACACCTCCCCAGTTGTATCCAATCCGACCAAGTGTTCTCAGCTCTACGACACTGCCTAGAAAGGTGGTAGTGGTGAGTTCCCTCGCTGAGTCCGTGGGTACCCCCAACCTGGAGGGTAAAATTGACCTAAAAAAAACACATATTTCCACTCGGTAGCTGGATAATTTTGTGGAAGTGGTTTTGAAAAATGGGACGGAGGTGTGTAAGACGCACTGCCAGCTTGATCGCTGCTAAAGCAGGCAGGAGGGATGCGATCCAGCTGGCAGTGGCACCATGTAGAATGTATATCATATGCGGATTACTTCAAGGTTTGGAGGCACCATTACAAATATTTCTACAATAAATCATCTTCAAGTTGTCGTTCTTTGGTGTAAAAATATTTGCTGAAAACAATTATGATTTATTAAGAGTCTGTTTTTCAATCTCTGGATAAAAGTGATGGGCATCCACTCGCCGAATAACTTGCCTCAACACTTTCATACTGAACGGTAAGTGCTCATGCGAACTCTGGTGTCAACTCATTGAAACACAACCCACATGTCGTCGTACCAGTATTTAAATGATTATATGCTTTAATATGAAGCTTGTAACTAGTCGGCAAAGCCGGTATTATGTTTCTGCACAATGGCTATTCAGTTATTAACCCTCATTGCGGTAATGCAGTGATCAATGTAATATGTATATCGATGTTTTTATACGGGAACTGGGCTAACCTTTCACGGACCACTACAGGAATTCCATTTACTGTCAAGTAGGTGTATTCATAACTAATTTAAAACTCAATTCCCCGCAGGATCATTATCGCAAAAAAGCAAAATATTAATGGAGCATAAAAATACTTCCATATTATTACTGGCACGTGAAAATGCGTAACTGGCTTGTACTCTAAATTTCTGTGATTGTAATGGTTGCGTCGATAGCATCTTGGTCAAGAGGTCTCAGGTTCGAACCCCAGTCCCGGCAATTATTTTTGCTACCGGATTATCGATTTAAACAATATCTATCATAACATTATGCGTTAATTTAACAGAATCTACATGAAATTACGATTTATCTAATTTTAATTACAATAGTTTGCACCAAGCAGAAGTTGAGAAATTTGATTGTACTGAACAGTATTTCCAGTAGTCTATAGATAGGCTAGAGACTATGGTTTCATTCCTCCTCTTATTTACCATATAATATGTGATGTTTGTTCAAACAAGTGTGACAGTAGCATATCTCCAATTCAATCCATACATTCATCTTAGTACCAGTATGGAAACGGAGCGTAAATTAACATTTTAAGAATGTCCAAGCTGTGTAGTATACGAGTAGGATAACATGTCAGATGATTTCACATGCATTTCATCTCAATTTCATAGTAGGATAACATGTCAGATGTTACACATCATATGCGACTACAGTAAGGCTCGTATCTTTTTTGTGACGCCTGTACTAGTGTGTGGGGCGAGGATTGGGAAGGAGATGGCTGTAGCCGAAAGTTAGGTACCATCCCGGCACTTTCCTGGAGTAGAAGTGCGAAACCACGGAACACAACTTCTTGAGGAACTGAGGTAGGATTCGAATACAATTCGTCCCAACTTTGCCACTCAAAGCCGAGTGAACCCCATTCCAACCCTAACCATGGAATAAGATATCTTGGCACAGCCGGTAATTGAACTTGGACATTATGGATGTCAACGAGGTGGTGTGACGTCACATATCAAGCATGCAGTAGCTAAGACAGAAACGAGATGTATCCCAATAACTGTGCCGCGCGTCTAGTGTACAGTCCGTCTCGCACTGTCACCTTCTTCTACTACAGCCACCACAATAACACAAGTTGGGTGACTTGTACTACTACTACTACTAGCTCATTAATGGTCTAGTGCTTTCAATCATTATTATTTTATTTATTTATAGTATGGCTTTTATGCCGGAGTGTCCGAGGACATGTGCGGCTCGCCGGAGGCTGTAGCTGTTTCAAGCGGACACCACTAGGGTGAGCTACAAGTTCTGTTCAATTCCAAGTAGTTCCAACTTTCGCCACCAGATATAAATGATACCTAGTGGTGAACGTTGGAACTTTGATAGAGCGTTACAACGAAACCTAACCTAGAAATTTAGCTCCACACAAGTTAAGTCTGTGGGAGGATCTTTTACATGCCATAAAGCTATGACATGGAACCGCCGGCTTTACTTCCCCTCCGAAGGAAGGCATACTGAAGGATTTTAATGCTCTTAAAAAATCCGACGACTTCGGCCAGGTTTGAACCCGCTATCTTGGGAACAGCAGTTCAGCTTACTACCATTATCAGTTGCTGGCGTTTAAGGTACCGTAACGTTTCAAGTACAGTATCACCTGAAAAACTCTTCGTTGTGTAATCGAATTGGCACTGGATGAATTGCGTGATTGAAACGGGCATGATTAAAATAATATCATCCCTTGTGGGGATCGAACCCACGACCTTTGGATTAGAAGTCCAACGCGCTATCCTCTGCGCCAAAGGGACAGGTGATCAGTGAAGCTATGCCATATGTAGAGATTGTGAAGTCTTTCTTGAACACCTCACCAGTCTTATCAAGTGACCTCTACAGGTGTGTGCCTCTTTGTAAGAACTTTTACATTTTGTATGTGTTCAAAATAGTGTAAGTAGTAAACAAACATTTCTATTGGCCATGTATATCCAAGGACGACTGCCATAGCCCACAAATCATGGGTACCCGTGACTGACATGACCACACCCTTCGGTGTATTATCTTAGACCATATCAATCATAACAATCAGCTATCAATATATTGTTCTCTGGTGAATGAGTGCAACCCCTTCCATCCCTTCTGGGAGAGCCGAGAATCGAACTCGGTGCTTCCTAGATAAGAAAAATGTGTGACCTTTACACCATGGGGTTGAATAGATTGTGTTACTAAGACTGCACTTATTCCCTGCCTGTGCGCCGAAGAGCTACAAATATTATGATCTTGAAGACATTACACCCCGTCATTCCATTGTCCAGAATAATCTAATGTAAAGTGTGTAAGGAGCGATGGACTCCCTCATGCACTTATGTGCTGCCGAGAAAAACAGGCTTATTATTGTTATTCATCAACATAATCAATTTTGGCCAACTAAGGACCACGTAAATAACTCTTCATGATTTCAGTTTCCTTTGGCGCCAGTATTCCTTCATTCTCTTGCTCATAGCTTCTTTCTTTTCTCCTGTCCAATGCTGTTTCTTCTTGGTCGTTGTTTCTGGCTCTAGGAACCCCTCAAATTCGTGTATCTTATTTCTGAAAGTGGTTCTGTTGTGGAGTGATGTTCATTTCTTGTAGAGCCTTCTTGGTGTTAGCAAACCATTTCTCATAAGAGTTTCCTTTTCTATTGGGCTTGCTGAAGTGGTTAAACATTTTATTAGTGAGTCTGTCGTCAGGCATTCTTGAAACATGTCCAAGAAATGTAACCCTTCGTTTTCGTATGGTATATGAGATTCTGCTGCATGTTATATATACTTCTTTGTTTCTACGTAATCGGTATGTGTCAGCACATCTTTTTGGTCCGAGAATTTTTCTTAAACTTTCTTCACTGTCTTTTTTAGATATTAGTCCTAGACGTTCCGAAGCATACAGGCACTCTGTTTGATAGTGTCGTAGTTTAGTCCTAATATAAATCGCTTTCTTGTTGTGTTTTTCGTAAGATGGAAAGCAAGCTCCATTTTCCAGGCTCTCTCATGATTTCCTTCTTTGTCGAGTCCGTTTGGTTGGATTAACTCAAGATACTTGAAATTTACAACTTTCTTCTTCTTCTTCTTCTTAGTCGTTTACCCTCCAGGTTGGTGGAACGGACTCAGCGAGGGGACTCACCACTACCGCCTCTACGGGCAGTGTCCTAGAGCTGGGAACATCTAATCGGAGGGGATACAACTGGTGAGGTGTGATTGGCACCTCGCCCAGGCGGCCTCACCTGCAAAGCGAACAGGGGCCTCATGAGGGAAGGTAATGGAAGGTCAGGATGGATAGGCAAGGAAGAGGGAAGGAGGCGGCCCGGCCATCCCGGCATTTGCCCGAAGACGAAGTGGGAAACCACGGAAAACCACTTCGAGGATGGCTGAGGTGGGAATCGAACCCCCTCTACTCATTTGGAACACCCGAGGCTGAGGAGACCCCGTTCCAGTCCTCATACCACTTTTTCAAATTTCGTGGCAGAGCCGGGAATCGAACCCAAGACCTCCGGGCGGCAGCTAACCATGCTGACCGCTACGCTACGGAGGCGACTAATTTACAACTTTACTTATCTTATTGTCTTTTGTTGTCATTATGTATCTCGGGGCTTCTTTAATGTTGGTCATGAAATGGGTCTTTTCAAACGATATCTGAAAGCCGGTTTTCCCCGCTATTTCTTCAAAAGTATGAACTTGCATTATAACTGATCCAATGTCATCAGACAGCCGGACAAGATCATCAGCGAATGCTCAGCAGTTGACAGCAATGTTTTCTTTCTTGTATCCTATCGTTACTTGGTCCTTAATACCTTATTCTGCAGTGCTTCTTCCCATTCTTTGATGACCTTATCCAAAATACAATTGAACAGAAGTGGGATCTCCTTGTATTACACCTGTCTTGATTTCAAATGGTTCAGATATTTCACCCAGGAACTTGACTTTTGAGTATGTGTTTGTTAGCGTCTCATTTATTAATTGCCATGTCTTGTTATCTGTGCCCATTTCTTTAAGAATGTCGTACAGTGTATTCATGTCGATTGAGTCATATGCTTTCCGAAAGTCTACATATACCGCCACATATTTCTTGCCTCTGCCAGCTCTGTCTTTCAGTATTGTCTTGAGGTTCCAGATGTATTCCACACACGTACTTCCTTTCCGGGAGCCTGCCTGGTATTCGCCGATTTGGTGGCCGACTTGTTATTCTAACCTTGATAATAGTGCCATGGATAGGATCCTGTATGTTCCTTGAAGTAGCGAGATGCCTCGGTAGTTATTAACATCTGTTATGTTCCATTTCTTGTGTAGCGGGTGGATCAGTGCTAACTTCCACTCATCGGGAATCTTACCAGTGTTCCAGATCTCTTGCATTAACTGACACAAGATCTTGCCCATTAGGGGGTTAAAATGTTTCCATAATTCAGCTGTTATCGAATCTTCACCGGCTGCTTTTTTGTTCTTGAGCTTCTTAATCAGATTCGTGATCTCTGCTTCATCTGGCGGTGTTGATTCTGGGTTCTGTTGTCTGTGGTCTGTTGTGAGCTTCTCTGATGGTACTAGGCAGTTAAGAAGGTGTTTAAAGAATTCCGCCGATAGTTGGCAATTTTCTTTGTTGTTTGTTGCAATACTGCAATCTTCCTTCTTAAAACACAAGCTGACTGGTTCGTATTTTGAAAGGTTTCTCTTAAATGTCTTATAAAAGTCCCTCGTTTGATTCCTATGGAAATTCAGTTCAATTGCATCCAGTTGTTCCTTATCAACTTCCCTTTTTACCCCTCTTATGATTTTGGCTGTTGTTTTTCTTTGTTACTTGATGCTGTTGTAATCTTCTTGTTTCTTTGATAAGTACCATCTTTTCCATCCTTTCAGTCTGAGTGATGTTGCCTGTTCACATCTTTCATTCCATCATGGATGCATGCGTGTTTTCTTTAGTGTTGCTGTTTCCTTGGCTGCTTCTACCATAGTCTGCTGTATCCGTTTCCAGTTAGTTGTTTCAATATTCGTCAGTTCTTAGTACCTGTGTCAATTCTGTGTTAGCTTTTGAGTGTCGAATCTTAATAATCTGTTGTTCGTACGTTTCTCACAGCTGCTTGGAAAGAACTTTACCTTGATGGTTGTTAGGTAATGATCTGTTTCTATGTTGGCTACTTTCTTGACTTTAACATTCATGATTTCCTTTTGGCTTCTATGGGATGTTGCTACATGATCAATTTGATACTCCACTAGTAGTTTGTTCGGTGATGCCCACGTCGTTTGTTTCCTAGGCAGTTTCTTGAAGTGGGTATACATCAGTTTCAAATTAAAGTTCCTACAGAACTATATAAGTCTTTGCCCATTTCTGTTGGTTCTACTATGAGCTGGGTCTTCCCCAATTATTTTCTTGTAGGCTCTCTCTCTCGTCCTACCTGCGCATTAAAGTCCCCAAGTGGTATTTTGACATGATTGTCAGGGATTTTTGAAGTCACCGGTTCTAGTTATTCCCAGAAGTCATCAACCTTTTGTGGGTTGACTCGATTGTCGTCATTAATTGGAGTATGAGCATTAATGGAGGTGTACATTTTCTGCGTGCATTTAATGGTTAGTAGTGCGAGTCTTCCATTCGGGGACTGGAAGTTGGTAACCGAAGTTAGAATCTTTTTGTTGATTACAAGAGCTGTTCCTAAGTGTGGCATGTTCTTCATGATCCATATGCCAACCTTGCCTTTGAGGATTCTGTAGTTGCTCGATTCCATCGTGATGTCGTCCGAGAATCCTGTTTCCTGAAGTGCCATGGTCAGGATTTTTGCTGGTCCATTACGTCAGTGAGCTGTTTGAGTTTCCCTGTTTTTAGAAGTGACTTTATGTTTAGTGTGCCAAAAAAGTGAATTCGTTTAGGTATTAATTTTGGTGTATTCAGATTGGATGCATGTGATGGTAAGGGGTTTCCTAGACACTCCGACTCGTCTTCGCATGCTTGTTTGGGCTCTCCAGAATCCAATGGCCCAAGTGCACTGATCGTGGCAGTGGTGGATTTTCTTTTCAGGCTACGACCTGGAGTAGTTTCCGAGAAATGTTTCCATCAAGCAAGTTATTAGAAGTTTTTGGAAGAGCCAACCGAGGTCAGCTCGAGATACCATTAAGGTTGTAAACCCTAAGGTTGTTCCTTTCCAGTAGATGTTTCTGGATTGTAGCTCCACTGTCGGGGATAGATGACTATTTCACTTCACCGTTGAAGTTGCACATGTATCACCTGTTGGTCGTCTTCGTCTGTAGGCTAACCCAAACCGGGGCCCTTACAGGGTGCTATCAGCTGGAGCCGGATGAACCCGTTTTCTTTACGAGGTGTTACTCCTCTCTCTCTCCACCCTTCTCAACCGGGCTTACGCCTGAGGGAAACTAATAATGCAGTGGTTTCCCATACCAGTTGCATTCTATGCCGTTCTGGTTCATCTGCCTTTAGGAGCAATTTATTCCCCCAAGGACAAGAGTTCGCCCAGCATCATCACAGTGATGGAGTTGGTAGCTTATTTCGGCTCAGTGTTTAAAAACGAGGTCAAAGTAACTAGGACCGTAAGTCAAAAGATAGACTATCTACAGTAAAGCAGCTATCAAAAGAGAACATACATATAAAATTGGAAGTAATAAAAACGGTAGGGATCGACAGCTACTACAAGGAGGAAGCATACTCTATTGTAGCGTTGATCATACATGCGACGAATCCGGTGGAAAAATCCTGAGGTAATGATAATAGCCTATAGCTGCAAATGGTGGATTTATGTGAATATTGTGTACATAACCTTATACGTATATTGTTATTATTAGTATTTGGAGTTTCCACGGTCTGCGTGGCTCAGCGGTAACGTTCTCGCCTGATGTTCCAAAGGTTGCAGGATCGAATCGTGGCACATCCAGTTGGCATTTGAGGGTGCGCAAATTCGAGGGAGCAGTCTCAGTAGATGTACTAGCCTGTTAAAAATCGCCTTTGGGGCAAAATTCCGGCACCCAGGCGTCTCTAGAAACTGCAGTAGTTATAAGGGACGTAAAACCATTAACTTTATTATTATTATTGAGGGACTGTTCGTTCTAGATTGTTATTTAGGGTGGTGACGTGATGGTAAACTGACATTATAGTAGTATTTAATGTGGTGTGTCTTCCCAACTGCAAAGTAGTCTTGCGTAGACTCTTTGGTGTTCGGCAGCCCATGCTTCCATCCATGGTCTCAGGATGCGTATCGAGACTCCATTACCAAAGGCCTGGTGTCTGTTCTCAGTTCTGCCAATAAATTTTATTCTGACCTCATGACTGGTACGGAGTACAGAACAGAGATGAACTGGGTTCTATTCCCACCTCAGCAATCCTAAAAGTGGTTTTTCGAGGTTTCCCACTTCTAATCCTGGATGGTTCCTAACCTAAGTCCACGGCCATCTCCTTCTCAATCCCAGTCTCAATTGCACACACACGATCACTACATACAGCACAATATCACAGGGTATCAGTCAAACTCTTTTACACATACACAGTTACACTGGGGTGAATGACAACGATGTCGTTAGCCCCGATATGAAGCAACAACAACGCTCGTCAGTCCGCGTCTGATTTCACCCTTAAGAATAGTATAAGTAAGCTAGAATTAATCAGCCACCGTGAGAGGGGTACTCATATTATCAAATGGAAAAGGGTAACCTGGAAATTTGTGCACCGAAGTCTTTTGTAACGAACCCAGGTTCTGTGTGTTTGTGGTCGAGTCTGGTGTCTACTTTAAAGTATCTTCTGGTGTGAAGTGACACATTGTTGGTCCGCTGGTTCCTGCTAGTCGTGTTTCGAGTGCACGATAACGCTCGGTCTTTTATGATGGCTTCTCAGGAATTCTTACGCCGAGCTTCCACAATTTCATGACCAGCTGGCTCGAGCATTGTTGGTTCCACTTGAGACGCCGACCACCTCGTGATGTAGTGGATAGCATTCTTGGTTAAAATGCCGAAGCTCCGGGTTCAATTCGTGACTCTACCAAGGATTTATTAGTCTGGTTTAAGGCTGGAGTGGGGCCCACACAGACTCGTGAAGAAATTTTGAGAAGAGAAGAGTTTGATACCCACCTCGGCCTTTCTAGAAGTGGTTTTCAGTGGTTTCCCAGGCTAACGCCGGGACGGTTCCTAATTGAAGGCCAAGGCTGCCTCCATCCCAATCCATGCATAAATTACAAATACACACTGCTACAGACACCGCGATAACACAGTTTATCAAACAAATCCTATACACACACAAGTACACGGAGCTACATGACCACGATGTCGCAAATGAAATAACGACGACAGTTTAGCTTAGCTGGTCTATATAGTTGCAACTTGTGTGGAACAAGGTGCCATAGAGTGCCATGCATGTGAGATTTCGAAGTGAAATGCCATGTACTGGGGTTCGGATTTCACGTAAAAAGGAGATCCCGTGGCTCTTGATTGCATGATTAACGGTCACGTAAAACTACTCGTATAAGCTTCCTTCTTTTTTGTGTGCCTCCCAAAACTGGGTAACTTATTACCAAAATGCTCTACAAGCTAACAACCAGAACCTCAAAGAGCATAGAAGTGAGTAGAGGTGGAAAGTGGAGTTGCCACTTTTGTTCCCTGAGTATTTATTTGTTTTGAGCCACTGTTGTTCATTTAGTATTTGAATCAAGCTCATCCATCTACGGTCTACGTGGACTAAAGAGAGAATCTGCCATTCAGCATTCTCAGCCATTCATTGTCTAATAATTGCTTTTCGATCGCCCAACACGTTAATGTGACCCAAGGTGTGAGATGTGAGTAGATAAATTTGTATTAGAGTAAGAAGTTCACACTGAAGAATGGTTTGTAATATCTGTATATTCATTGGTTTCCGAAGTGTTGTTAACGGTTCTTGTCTGCTGGTTGGAACGGGGCACATTCATTATTGTGAAGTAAAACTGAAAAGCGCTGGGTGCGATTCCCACCTCAGATGTTCTAGAAGTGGTTTGTAACGTCTACTTTAAGCAAATGCCCGGAGAGTTCCTAATATAGCCACCACCTCTCAAATCCTCATCTCATACTGTGATGACTGAACCAAGTCACAAGTAGCCTACGACCAAACCTGCAATTCCCCGACCTAATTATGTAAATATCTTTCAAGGGTGGATTTGTACGTCTTGTATCATCATATCATCTTATGTCACATTTTTTATAATAGATCATTTAATTAATTGTTTGCAAGGATTCGCGTCAGGGGTAGGTCATTTCATTGTAACATTATATATTTTGTTCATGGCTGGAAATTATATTGACCATAGAGAATCTGTAAGTCTGTTGGCATCCAGTCACAACTATAGAACCAAGAAAATACGTGCCTATTCTTGGCTGTGACCTCTGTCAAGGGCAGGGTAGAGTGCTTGGCACTATGTGGCACCACTGTCAGTGCCGGATTTCTGCCTAGGCCTACAAGGCCCCGGCCTAGGGGCCCAGCCAGCCTAGGGGCCCCGGTGGAGGAATCTCATCTGCTTATGAGGAGTTAAGTAAAAAGTTTGACTTTCTTACGAAACTACATCGTTTGGAATCTAAAGACATCCGTGAAGGAGCCAGAAACCTTATAACTTTTTATCCGGGGGACTTGGATAGGACTTTGGAAAACGAGTGTCTACACCTGCACGCTCATTTGTCGTCGAATGATGAAGCTATGGAGTTATCGTCACTGAAGCTATACAAATACTCATCGGAAAAAGGCTTTTTGGACATTTATCCAAACGTAGGAATTGCACTCCGAATGCTGTTGTGTACACCAGAGTCAAACTGCTCAGCAGAACGGTCGTTTTCAGCGCTAAAGAGAGTGAAGAATTACGGTACTTAAGATCTAACATAGGAGAGAAAAGGCTCAATTCACTCTCTGTAATGTACATAGAGTCAGAAATAATGCAGTCATTTGACTATGATGACGTCATTCATTCTTTGGCACAGAAGACAGTTCGTCGTATGATTCTATACATTTTATAGAATAACGTACCTATAGTAACATAGACTGTATTATTCTGATGTCTATTTAAGTCATTAAAGTCGATTAAAAATTATATGTTCTGTAGTAGAACATTTAATTTGCTAAATTTCCAAAATAGCTTCGAGATTGTAGGGGGGGGGGCAAATGTCAAGTGCCTAGGGGCCCTGGATCTCTAAGTCCGGGCCTGACTACTGCAATAACTCACTCAGTTAGCGATTGACGCTTTCATGGTGATTGGTTGTGGGTACAGACGGTGGGAAATAGTTATGTGACCGCCCAGGAGTATTTAAGAGGAGGAACAGATGAAAAGTATTTTTATTGCTGCTTATCGCCTATCTATCTATATATTTAAAACAGTAAGGTGATTTTTGTTATCACGAGATTGAGAGAATGGCAGAACCGATTTACTTCGTAGAGCACTCTAGCGAAAGCTCTTGGCCTCTAGATTTGCAGAGTGTCTCTAAAATAAACAAATATATTACGGTATATTTTTGAATTAATATAGAAAATAGCAGAATTCTGGCCCCTCACGCATGCGCACAATCCGCCTGGGGTCATGACAAAATGGTGGTGAGAAGTCCATTAAAATGTAAGTTATTTAATAAGCTTCCGTGTAATTGAAAACATACATTAACGAAGTTCTGACAATAAAATATAATAACAGTATGAACGTATACGAATGTGCAACATTGATTTATTTGGAAAATGAAATGGATTATTTCCTTCAGACAGCGGCTTTTGATGATAATGAATGGCTGCGTCTGCTATTAAATAAGAGTGCGCGACTAGCTATTTGGTTAAGGCGACTGACTGTTGTTCCAAGGTTCACCGGTTCGATCCCAGCCCTCGACATTATTATTTTTTTTACCACTGGAATATTGTTTAATCAAGGAGTATTAGTAAGGTTTTATGTCTGTTAAAGATACATATTTCTACATTCCCTCTCAATACGTTTTATTTCCGTTTTACCATTGCATTACAGCATGTGATCGAGAGAGCAAACTGTTGTCCTCAGTACGCCATTTAAATATCTGCAATCAGTTCCTATAACTGACAACAGATGGCAGTACATCGCCCATATAGTTCCAGTAACTGACAGCAGATGGCAGCACCATTGCATCGATATGAGAATTATAAAGGAGGGGAATATTTAAGAAGGGAAATTTTGAGGAACATTAACCGACAGTTGAATGTGTAGGCGATGTTGTTTATGTACCTTAATATTGCAATTTCTTCCCAATGCTTCGGTGGTCAAGTTATTAGCGTCCTAGACTAAAAGTTATAATTATGCATCGTCGATATACTCTTAAATTATTAAAGAAAAAAGTAGTTTTCTAGGCACTCGCGCGTGTCCACAATTGCATTCGCCATGAGAGACACTTGGCAAACATAATTCGTTTGAAGGGCTCCGACATCGTGGTCACTCATCCCCGTATACTTGGGTGTGTATGTGTGAAATTTTCTCTCATAACCTGTGTTATTGTGATGGCTGCATTACTGTGTGTATTTGTAATTAAGGTGGTAAATGGCAAGGAGACGGCCAAGGCCTTAAGTTAGGAACCATCCCGGTATTTGCCTTAAGTGAAAGTGGGAAACCACGGAAAACCACATCCAAGATTGTCGGGGTGGGAATTAAACCTTCCTCTTCTTAGTTATACCTCAACAGACTGAATGTGCCCCGTTTTTGCCCTCAGACCAGAATTACATTTCTTGGCAGAGCAGGAAATGTAATCCGGGTCTCCGGGGCGATATACAAGAAAAGGTGGGCCTCCATGTGTTAATACGATTTTTGACATGCACGGGACATAGAATTCAAAAACTGCCTCCATTAGGGTGACTGCCGAAGTGAGTATTGAGTATAGGCCTAGGGTCGTTCCAGTAGTTGGCGAAGTGATTCTATGTTCCCCTGCAAAATATACTGCCATAACCTATAACAGGTGATGGAAATTGCTTATTTAGAGCGTTTCGTACTGTTTATAACAAAATGAAGAACGTCATTCTGAGCTGCGTTTTCAAGCTATTGCAAAAAATTTCGCTGGCAGGAACAATTATAAGGAATTTATTTTAAGCGATCAGTCTCATCGCATTCTCCTCACCAACCAACTTGAGTATGAAAGTCTCTGGACGGTCATGTTGAACTTCATTGTATAAGACAATTGTTTAATGATTATTTGTTTAGAGTACTGAGTCTAACTACGCAGTTGATTTCGGCAATGGAAGTATAATTTGCCATTTAATATTTAGCGGCTCCGTTATTGCAGGACACTATAGTGCTATCGAAAAATACGAAGCCACATTTAAAATCCAATATAAATAGGCCATTTCAGAAACAATTCCAGATATTATGCAGTACAGTGTACTCTAAGGTCTTTGACGATCAAATGTAAACATTGTTCTACATTGTATTTCTCTTGCGTAAAATCTATGCGTGGTTACATTGGTCTTTACTGTTGTGAGGGTAAAATTGATCTGCTGGAATATAACATATTTGCCAAGCTGCAACAATGTAATGATATTAATTTAAAAGTCATTGAACTTATATCCAGTAGTTCAAACACATACATCAGCGTTAACAGATTGGATACTGTAGATGAAAGCCAGCTACTTCATTTCCCTATTATTGAATTTTTCAATTCCTTGGAATTAAGTGATTCGCCTCCACATACTCCGAACGTTTGAGCCATAGTTATGCTCCTTAGAAATCTGAACGTTTCCCAAGGACTCATATATGGTAATATATTAATTGTAAGAAATATGTAAGAAATTGCTTGGATTCGGATATAATAGGTGCAGTAATATTAGGCAGAGAGCTCAAATCCTACGAATTGATTTAGCACCTTCCGATAAAACACTTTTAGGTACAGTACATTTTCTTTTAATAGGCAACAATGTCCTATTCGCTCGGCCTACTTTATCACAATCAATCAAGCTCATGGAGAAACTCTTGAACGTATTGGGCTATTTACCTCATCACGTTTTAAGTCATGACCAGCAGGATAGTGAAGGTGCAAAAAAGGTCCTGTATGGGATGGTAAAGAATAAGAGGCGGAAGGATCCTGCGGATTATATTAGAATGGTGAACAAAAGAGGACAAGAGATAGAAAATAGGGAAGAACTGAAGAAAATGTGGAAAGAATATTTTGAAGAACTCCTGAACCCAAATGGAAAGCACGGCGAGGAGGAAGAAATCGGGGAAGAGGTACAGTAGATGAACTGCAAACAGAAAAGGACTTAACATGGAAAGAAGTGGAAGATGCAGTGAGGAAGATGAAAGGAGGGAAGGCACCGGGTGTGGATGAGTTGAGTGTGGAGATGGTGAGAGCAGCAGGAGAGGTGGGGATACAATGGTTGTACCGAGTGATAAAGACAGCATGGAAGGAAAGGAAGACCCCAGAGGACTGGAAAAAGTGAATAATTGTCCCGATCTGCAAGAAAGGTAGTAGAACAGAATGCAGAAACTATCGGGGAATAACACTGATGAGTCATTGTGCAAAAATGTTTGAGAAAGTTTTGGAAAGGAGAATTAGGACAAGGATAGAAGGAGGGATGAGGGAAGAACAACATGGCTTCAGAGCAGGAAGGTCCACAGTGGATTTGATTTTTGCTGTAAGGCAGTTGCAAGAACAGCACTATGAGTATGGAACAGATCTACTGATGGCCTTCCTGGACACTGAGAAAGCATATGACAGTGTATGCAGAAACAAAGTATGGAAGTCCGTGGAGGATAGGGGAATAGAAAAATGGACTATAAGGAGGATAAAGGAGATGTACAAGGGAAGCGTGAGCTGTGTGAAAGTGGGAGGAGAGAGATCGGACTGGTTGGAAGAGAGAAATGGCCTGAAACAAGGAAGTGCACTGTCACCGTTACTTTTCATTGTAGTGATGGATGGCATAATGACCCGAGTGGCACAAGTAATTGGGGAAGGAAAGATGAACGCAATGGTGCTTGCAGATGATTTGATGATTTGGGGAAACAAGGAGGAGGAGGTACAGGAACAGTTGGACGTGTGGGAAGGAATAATACAAGGTTATGGGATGAAATTTAGCATAAATAAGAGTGAGATGGTGATCACAACAAGGAAGAAGGAAAAAACCACAACAGGAATAACAATTGGTGGGGAACAGCTGAAGAAAATGGAGAGTTTCAAGTATCTGGGAAGCCTGATACAAGAGAATGGAAGAAACGATAGAGAAATAAATGAGCGGGGGAGACAGGCAGAAGCATTCCGGAGGAGTGTGAGAAGCATGTTATGGAGCAAGGATGTCCCTCAGAACAGCAAAAAGATCATATATCGGACGTTCTATGTCCCTATCCTGACGTATGCCTCGGAGACCTGAGTTACGAAAGGAAGGGAGAAGAGCAAAATACAGGCCAGTGAGATGAGGTTCTTGAGAAGCAGTATTGGAGCTACAAAGAGGGACAGAATAAGAAATGAGAGGACCAGAGAATTAATGAAGGAGGAACCATTACAGGATGGTATAGAGATATCTAGACTTAGATGGTATGGACATGTAAAACGAATAGAGGAGAAGAGGATACCCAGGAGGATACACGAGATGAAGTGGGAAGGAAAGAGATCAAGAGGGAGACCGAGAGACAGGTGGCTGAGGGGGTGGAAGAAAGCGTGAAGAAGAGAGGAGAAGACTGGACAAGGGTGGAGGCTGAGAGATGGTGGGAAGACAAAAGACGTTGGAGAGGCTTGTGTTCTAAACAGACCCGGCCAGTGGCTGGAAACTGTGCAAGATGATGATGACCACATCACGTTTTCAGTCATGACCAGCAATATGTTGCAATGCTGAGAGTGCTATCTTTTGACGCCCTTAAAGTTGAAATAGTGCTAAAAAGTAATCGTACAAAGAATGTAACTTATATAAGAAGCATCTTCATTAATTTTTTTTTTCCATTGTCCGTCATGTTTTGACGGGTTTCATCTAGTTACGATTAAATTGCTTTGACTGTTTGTCGCGAAGTTTTTGAAGTAGATATTGCTGTCTGTACGCGAAGTTATTCGGACTTAGTTTGCGTATTTGTTTCAACTTAGTCTGTAGTGTCGGAAAACTCGTTTGTTGATTATACTGTGCTATACAATCGCGAACAGGAATTTCAATGTATTATATTGTTACTTGCGAGATACGAGTTGTACTACAGGTCTGACGTTTGTTTTTGGCCGGTGCTTGCTTGTTGCATAGAGGTCTCCGACCAGCCAGGAAGACTTCTTATTGTGAGCATGTGCAGCAACAACTGCATGCACGCACGCACGATCAGGAGGAACGAAGGTAAGAAGATAGGAGGTTGAATGGTTTGCACAGTGGATGCGCGGATTTCATGGCCACCGGCCAAAAGCAAACGTCAAACCTTCGGTACATGGAAATCTTCAGTAATTGAGCGGGGATGGTATCTCATTCAGCCGAGATAATTCCATGATGATCCGAGTATGTGTGATGTCACTGGGACAGCACGGCTGCCTTGTCAACGGGTTTAACCCAAGATGAAATGGGTTTCGCTGAGCCAGATATGCGGAAGTCGTTTGCCGGTAGATTACAGTAAATTCCTTAAACACGCGTTAATTCAGCTAGAGCTTACTAACTAAAACAAGTATTGGCAAGTTTTATTCTTTGGGAAAAGTAACCCCAGAATTGGTACAGTAGTGACGCAGTCGACCAGTTCCAGGGATATTTTCACAACTGTATGTTTTTCATCTGTACCAGTATCTTCGTTCCAAGGGTTTATATCGCATATGTCCTTGCCATGTAAGTGTGGCATGTAAAAGGACCTTCCACTAACTAAACTTGTGTGAAGCAAAATTTGTAGGTTAGGTTTGATTAATGCTCTTAAGTTCCAACGTTCGCCGCTAAGTGCCGGTTGTAGTAGCATCTAGTAGCCAAGTTCGCAGCTAGGTGTCGTTGACGGTAGCATTTGGTAGCAAAAGTCGGAACTACTTGAAATTGATCGTCTGCAGTCTTTACCTGAATTACAGATAACACGTACTAATACAGTCATCACAATTATCACCAGTTATCAGGCAAATTCTACACACACGCAAAGTACACAGAGATACATGACCGCGTTGTTGCACCCCTTACACTGAGGAACCAACCAACCAACCAGCCATGTAAGTGTGTGTTAGGACTAGAGACGGGAATTTGCCTATTTGCCTATTTTATTCCTGTGTTTAGAAACGTAGGCTTTCGAGATATAAATCCGTTTTAGGTTCTTTTAGGCTAGATTTCGTTGGTTTTATTGTGCCTATAAATGCCTATTTCAAGGGTTTGTGCCTATTTGGAGTATAATTGCCTATTTGATGCCTTTTGACTGTATTTTAAATTGCATTATATTGCAGCTGGTGTGCTCGACAGATATTCCTATTTCTCAATATGTGTTTACCCCGCGAACAAGAATGGGAATTCTTGGAAGTCACCAGAAATAGCGCTTGGGAAATTTCCATCAGAAGAAACAAGGAACAATTTGACCTCGAAGCCTTCAACCCCTCCAACCTCGCAAGACACATGCGAAAACCAATCAACGTCGAATTATGTTGCACAACCCGTATCTTCTACCTCCCTCTCGATGCGAACTGTGTAAGCGTACGCTTTATCTTCACTTCAGATTCAGAACTTTGTGTGACTTATTGCGAAGAAGAAGTGTGTCCGTGGCAATGAAAATGAAAAATTATCGAAGCCTTACTGGATGAAGCAGTGAATCACAGGGGATACCAATTTCACTACCGATGGAAGAGTAGTCTTCTGCCAAGTTTGCTGTAAAGAGTTAATTCGTTTGTTTCTTTTATGTTTTTGTGATTGAGAAGTACGATCGCATTTCATTGTAGCATTTATAGGCCTATTAATTTATGTATTGCAGCAAGTTTTTTTTTGCAATGCTGTATTAGACATGAACTCGCAATAATTTATATATAATATGTAAATAATCATTTAATTACTGAACGAGGAGTTAGAACGCTGGTGGTCTCTTGTCCCAGAGTGGATGGAAATTAAAAATCGGTATTTTGAACTCTGACTCATTTCCTGTAAAAATAGAGATTTACAACGTAAATGCAATTTTTTTGAAAAAGTCGCGAGTAACCTTCACCAGCGCTATGTGAGGCTCTAGTCTGGGGGAGTGTTAAACTCCCAGGTTAGGGCTGCGAAGCTGCCAACAAGCCTCTAGCATCCCCTCTAGAGTCTTGCTAAATTGTGGCAAAAAGTAAGGTTATGGGCGAATGCCACAATTTCAAATTACGCGGTTTTCTAATTTTCAACGAGAATTGCAGGCTTGTGGGTACACATCATGCAGGATCTATTGAAGGCAACAGAAAATAAAGAAGAGTGGAATACCCGTGGTGGAGTCATGTAGGATTGTTGAAGTAGTCATGGGAAGTTTGGAAGGAACCTCTGGGAAGATAGCCGCTGTCAGGGAAACGTTTGATAGGGTCCTGCAGAGGAATCCAGGATGGGAAGCAGTGGCAAAGGTAGCCAGTGTGCTACGAGGTGAGGTAGATGAAGCAAATGATCTAAAACCAGATGCAGTGGATTCGTTCAAGTTTTGCCCAATCACTTAATGTGATGTTGAGAGATCTTTCTCTCAATATAAAACATTCTTCATGACAGGAGAACAAACTTATTACCAGAAAACATTGAAAAGTTGCTTGTTGTTAATTCGTATTATAGTAATTAAATATGTTATTAAATTATAAGAAATATTTTCATGCCTATTTTGTTGCCTATTTTACACGTTAGTGCCTATTTACATGCCTATTTTGGCTATTTTAAGAGCCTCTATGCCTGCCTATTTTAACTGTTTTTAATGCCTATAATTCTCGTCTCTAGTTAGGACTGATAGTTAGTCTGTACGCGTCAATAATCCTTGCCTTTGTAAAGCTTATAGAGTATGTTCATTTTACCAGATTTCAATGTTTTAATTTCAGAGAATTACCTCATATATTTAGATGCTAACGATTATCATTGCTGTGTACTTCTCCACGGTGTTTAACACCCACTACCTGAAACTGTGTCCGTGTGTTATGTTGGTTACATTTCTGAGAGCCTTAGAGAGAGGGTAAGTAAGAAGTAGGGAGAGAATTGTCACATTACACACAGTAACAGCCATCGCAATACCCAAGCCCGTGGCTCATGATCACAAGATTAATGGTCATGTCAAACTAGAAGCATCATGCATCCATCGCAATACCACAGGTTATCAGGCAGATTCCGCACGCACCGAGGTTCACGGGGTTATATGACCACGTTGTCGTGAAGCCCTTAAATGAATCAACAACAGCATGAACATTGCTGAGGGGTAAACATCTCCACAGTCATGAAATGAATTTGATTGTGTGTGATGCTCTTTATTAAACTATTTACAGTGCACATGCGTATTAACAAATATACAAGACATCGCTAACAGCGTTAAGAAGCGTACTTGTGATACTGGACTTCTCCTCAAGCTAACACAATGAAAACATTTAATGTATTTTGAAGAACATATAACTTTTCCTCGTAAATTAACCGTTTATCAAATTTCGTAAATATCAGGTCAAAATTGAATTATAGTTTAAGAAAGAATTACAGGAAAATAGCGCTTGTTAATGCGTTCTGCTTGCATTACTTAAGAGATGTAAGACACCTATTGATGAAATACTAGATCATTTTTCCTATATATTGCGTATCATTCAGATCTTAATCGAATCCATTGGCGAGTGACACATAACTGTAGTATTTATGGTCTAGAATTTGATACAATTTGAGGGAAGTTATCATCACGATAATATTCAAAGTGATAACTAAGTCGATTGCAAATCAATAATATTTGTTATCAAAGGAAGAAAACTTGCTGTGTAAGACTAAATACAACTACGTGATTTGAAGTTATAACAATTAAATTTGTAGCACAAACGTTTAAATAATCTTAAATCATCTGTTTGAATGTGCAATTAAACAATCACAGTAAGGTGTTAGCGTTGTCAGACTAGGCGAAGACCAGAGAAGTCTCACTGGGAATTAAGGCCATATTTGACTCAATTCAGGATTTTAACAAATATTTCGTACACTAGGTGACTGATTACTGGATGGTGATATCGGAGCAGGTCCTGAATGTCTCCTGTGCGCCACAACCAATGGCTCCAGTACCGTCGGCACACACTCCCCACGAGTTACCTGCAGGAAGAAAACATACACAGTAATTCAGGCACATCCACACACAATGACATGCATCATCTTTTTAAACTGTGGCGTAGCTGTCAGTTTCGTTTATTACTCAACACAAAATTGAATTAAAGAAAGCACTTGCATTAACTCGTCATAGAACTTTTTTAATGAAGGTATGCACGCGCGCTGACAACATTGGAGCTATGGTTAAGCCATCTAAATCGGCAACACTGTGGTTAGACTGTAAGTTGATAAACAAGGTAAGCTCACATGCTAACTTTTGTTAATAAATATACTTTATTTTGATAAGACATTACTTAAAATCAGTTGGTATTTACTGCCGGCCCCGTGGTTTGGGGTAGCACGCTTGCCTCTCACCCCGAGGCCCCGGGTTCAATTCCCGGCTCCGTCAGGGAATTTTCAAAAACTGACGTGAGGGCTGGAACGGGGTGCACTCAGTCTCGTGAGGACAATTGAGTAGCTGTCTGACAGTGAGGCAGCGCCCCGATCATGAAAACCAAGATTAACGGCCGAGGGGACCCGATGCGCTGATCACGTGTCACCCCAATATCTGCAGGCCAAATGGCTGGGTAGCGGTCGCTTGGTAGGCCTAGGCCCTTCATGGGCTGTAGTGAAATTCCTTGTCGTAAATCAGACCTGCTGAGTATGTCCCGTATTATCTTATATGCATGACCGAAGCCTGGTAACGAATTTAACCAACAAATTCTTCACTAATATTTAATTAAACTATTTCAGATGTGTAGAAAGTGTTGTGTGCCTTGCGGCGAGACAAATTACGACAGGACTATAAAAATAACTGGTTATATTCCTACGTTTTCCTCCCTAAAGTCGAGGTAAGGAATCATTAAGCTTGGAGGCCTATTGTGACTATGATGACTGCGTTTGTGGACAAAATGTGAACGATTTAATATCAAAACCAGTCTCTAAGTTTGTTAGAACAGATTTAAATTACTTTCCTGAGCGCGTCAATGACGGACGTCAGCATAGCAGCAAGAAAAGGAAACATCAGACATTGGGACATTGAGGGACAGTACAGCATTAAGACATTATCGGGAATCGACAGTACATAGCATAATAATATTTATCCTTTATTTGTGATATTTATGTGTGGATTTAGTGGGCGTTATATTCTGTTGTATTTTCGGAAACATTTGGGGTCAAAATCTATGTGTTTACTTAGTGTTATCAATTATTGTGTGCTAGCTCTAGGCCTACCAGATGACAGATGGGTGGCGTTGCCAAGCGTAATGACATGGCTTGAGAATTATAGACGGTGATGGTTAAACCCTAACCTCTCCCTCTCTCTTATCTTCTTCCCTTTACAGTACATTCTACAGATCTTCGTATTAATTCCATATACACCAAATGATAATGCTCACTGGGGAAAGGGGATGGGGTGCATTACACCACATCTCGAAATATGCTAAATCTGTATTAGAATGGAGGATCCATACTTTCGGGATATTTTGAATCTTACAATAATATTTAGCCTAATGTACGTGCATACAATTATTATGGCGTGTCAAGTATTGTCACGGCTGATAGACAGACGTCATGAGAAATTGGCCTGCTACCTATATCTGCAAAGGAAGCGGTTAATGATGAACACTAGTATGCTGAGTATGAAATGATTATGCGAGGGAGAGGAGGAATAAGTTTAAGAATACGTGGCTCCTGAAGGAACATAATTCTTTGATATACATTTGTTGTTTCATTTGAGGGGCTTAGACATCGTGGTCATTTAGTCCCGTGTACTTGGGCGAGTGTGGAATTTTGTCTGATATCCTGTGTTATTGTGATGGCTGTATTAGTGTGTCTATTTTTAATTCAGGTGAAGATTGGGAAGATTGGTCGTAAGTAAGGAACCATCGCGGCATTGACCTGGGGAAGAAGTGGTAAATCACGGAAAACCACTTCTAGGATGGCTGAGGTGGAAATCGAGCCCAAGTCTTCGCAGTTTTGTCTCACGAGACTGAGTGTACCCCGTTCCAGCCCTCAGACCAGAATTGATTTTCTTGGCATAGCCAGGACCAGGAATTAAACCCAGACCTCCAGGCCGGCAGCCCTTTGATATACTACACATTCGACATACGGTACTGTATTCACACGTTTCTCAACGTGATTAAGATATCATAAAATTACTTTAAAAAAAACATTCCTTTGAAATCGGCTCGTGTCCTAATACCCTGTGGCATAGCCGTGTTCATTACAACGTGAGGGTCTGGAGATCAGAGGTTCAAATCCCGGCTATCCTGAGTGTAGTTTCTCCCCGGGTTTTTCCACACTCCCTCCAGGAATGTGCTAGGATTGTACCATACTTCTAGTCCAGGGGCACCTACCTCATTCCTGTCCCTAATACAATTACACGCACACTACTACAGTCATCGCACAAATACAGATTATCATACAAGTTCAACACACACTCAAGTATACGGGGCTGATGACCAAGATGCCCAAAGCCCATAAAAACAACTAATAACAACAACCAGTACTCATGTGCACATGCGGAAAGTAAAACTGGCGATATTATCTGTAAGACACTCCAATAGACAGGCTGTTCAAGCTCTTATCAGCAATACTCTGACGCATATGAAGATAGTCATGTAATTTGATAAGCTGGCTTACCTGTCGTGTAAGTCCATTGCAGCACACACTGGCTGCAGGTCAGATTGTCTGGCAGTTTGAGCTTCACAGAGTACATTGCAACTTTATCTGAAGGCAGTGTGTACTTAGTACCGCTACCATCCGCCAGGGAGACAGGGTACTTGGAGAAGCACTTCTCTGTCTCCAGCTCTGTGCGGTTGCCGAGTGGACACAGCGCGAACTCGAAGTAACCGAAGTGGTTGGCGGTAATTTGAGCGGATGCTGTGATCACTGCGCCCTTCTTGTACCTGTGATAATAACAATGGATCGTTCAAAGTCAATAAGTAATTGCTGGAACTTGTTCAGTTAACACTTCTGTGCTTGTGGAGATTGTCATTTCTTAATAAATAAGGAAAGCATTTCTACAGAAAAGGAATTTGTTGACATCGAATATAGATTTAAGTATTAGGAAGTCATTTTTGAAGACCTTTGTCTGGAGCGTGGCACACTATGGAGGTGAAACTTAGGCTATTGGTGCAGCAGAAAAGAGGAGAATTGAAGCGTTTGAAATGTGGTGTAACAGGAGAATTATGAAGATCAGATGGGTAGATAGGGTTACAAACGAAGAGATATTAAGCCTAGTGGGAGAGGAGAGATGTTTCTGGTGACTGCTAATGAAGAGAAGAGATAGGTTGGTAGGACACATACTAAGACATCCAGGAATAGCAAGCTTAGTTAAGGAAGGAAAGGTCGAGGACAAGTACTGTAGGGGTAGACTAAGGTTAGAATATGTTAAACAGATTGCCTCGGAAGTAGAGTGTGGTATCTATGTAGAGATGAAACGATTAGCCCAGGACAAGGAGGCATCGAGAGCTGCATAAACCAGTCAAAAGACTGAAGACTCAAACAACAACAAATAAATAAATAAATAAATAAATTGAGTTACCTACAGAGTAAGTAAAGACAATAAAGCTTGCCTCCCACCCTGTTAATGTGTGTGTGGGATCTTTGAGGTAAAATTTCATATCTGGGATTTAGATTCCACGTTAGAAGGAAGTCGCGTGACTTATGATAGCGGGATTAACGGCCACGTAAGAAAACAGACTCCTTCCGTTAAATACAGTAAAATCTGTATGTAGTGGAATTATACGGATTTTGAATTATTTCCTTGTTGGAAAGTCACTACATGGATTACGAAGAACGAAAAAAGAGAAGAATCTTAAGTGTTACCTGGCAGACTTTTTGTTAATAGAGTTGATACTCTCAGATATGTGCAAACCTCTCGCTATTTAAGGTACAAACCTGTCCCAAACAATGTTGTTTACTTTTTCCGAGTTTTCGTTTCACTGACCCGTTTCCACTTCTACACCCGTTGTTTTTATTCCAACGTTTCTCAGGAATGTTGTATTCTTGTATTCTACAAAAGTTCTACAGTGTTTTTGTTGAAACCTAAAATTATATGATTTTTTCCCTTTCCATTACTGGTACTGTACATTTAAAATTACCTACAGCTCAACTTCTCACAATTGAAGACCTTATTTCCAAAGTGTCGTCAATCCAAAATTGACGTGAATATTATTTGATTAATATTACTGAATGTATAATGATACACATATTTGATTTAGTTGGTATAGGTAAACAGAGGGATCAAAATGAACTCACATTCATCCATGCCCTAGGGCGGACTAGAACCATGCACAGTTAACGCCACGGTTTTTGGCCGGTGTGTCCCGGTTTCACAGTCGTAGAGAGGATAGGTGGCGAACATCACTCGTGTGAGTTTTCAGTTGCGCGGAAAGTAACTCACGTATCAATTGCACAAGCCTGAGGTTCGCCACCTCTCCTCGGTACGAGTGCGCAACCGAGACTGACCGGCCAAAAACCGTGGCGTGAGCTGTACACCTGCTGGCCAAGGGCGAGTGGGTACCACACCCAGGATGGATATCGACAGTCACAGGGATCTTAGGTTGAACAGGTCTATTTGATATTTTGTGTGGCCTCCTGATGGGCCGAGTGCAGGAGGGCGACCTGCGCGCCGGGATGAGAGACGGAATGATGAAGATGAATGAAACTGGGCAAGGATGTGGAAGGAAGCGGCCGTGGCCTGTAATAAGGTACCGAAGGGCCTGGTGTTAAAAATGGAAAACCACTGAAAACCATTTCAAAGACGGCCGATGGTGGGGCTCGAACCCACGCGTCTACCAAGTCAGCAGAGACTTAATGCTGCGCTACAGCGAGCGTAGTCACTGCTGTCGGTTTTGATTAAGGTAATGTATGTGCATTCGAGCACGGTTATGGAGATGTTACGCTACTCACACTGCAGAGATGATCCCCTTGCCATATGTTCCACCGTTCTCCTGTGATCGTGGTCGAGGAAGAGCGTAGTTGTCGCCGCACTCCCCACACTTGCCATCATTTTGTTCCCATTGAACCTGGAACACAACAAGTAATAATTGATTCGACCTTGCCCAATCTGGTATTGCAGAATATTAATATTATGCTGATAGACGTAATTTTTATCATCATTGTTGGACACAATCTACAGGGTAGAAGATACCTGTTCAACCATATTATATCTGTTAGTAAATCTCGTCGCGAGGACTGAAAATTTGTCAGTTACGTTTCTGTAGCTTGCGCCAATTTCGAGAACATTTATCATTTTCTGTGGTATTTTTGCAAGTACGCCGATTTTTTCATGCTTTCACTTCGTACAATGACGATGACAAACACAGACCAAGATTCTCTAAACAACATTTTCTTCAATGTAAGAAAAAGAGAAACATTTGGATGGCGAATTAATAATTAATGGGAAAATAGCTCTTGGGGAATTCGTAAGATTTATAGATCCATGCACCACATCTAAGAGGCAAATAGTAACCATTTACAATGATAACACTATAATAATAACAATAATAACAACCCCTGGCGCTAAAACCCACAAACGGCCTAGGCCTACCAAGCGACCGCTGCTCAGCCGTTTGGCCTGCAGATATTGGGGTGACGCGTGTCATCGGTCGTTAATCTTGGTTTTCGTGACCGGGGCAGTGCCTCACTGTCAGACAGCTACTCAATTGTCCTCACGAGGCTGAGTGCACCCCGTCCCAACCGTCACATCAGTTTCTCCCCGACGGAGGCGTGAATCGAACGAGGGTGGAAAGGCTGGCGCGCTACTCCAACACCACGGGATTGGCTTACAATGATAACACTAATTTATGTAATCCAGTTACGAGTTCTTAATGACATCGTTTCTTATATAGGAACAATGATGTACCTTAGTTTATGTAATCTGGATCTATATTTTATTTAACAAGGCATGCTCAGCAGTCTGTCGTGCTCTTATCATGCGAAAATAAATCAAGATAGTGTAACATTTCTTAACTCCAACTGACTGCATCTTATAGCGAGGGGTTTCCTGCCTGCTCCAGTGATCAGAGTTACTGTGCAGCAAGAATGGCAAGAACTGTAGCGATTTATATTGTTGAGTTCACGGCATTGGAAGATCACTCGATGGGGATCTATAATCAGTATACTTGGTAAATTGGCGATAGAGTGACGTCAAGGTTGTGGCCGAGGAAGTCACATTTTTGATGGGTGGGAAAAATTCACGAAAGTCTAAATGATACTACTTTGGCTCGCTGAAGACCTCGCGTATCACATTTAGTCACCGCAAGATGAACCTCGCAACCATAGATCACCCACATACAGTTCAAGTTTCTCTAGTACTGTAGATTACAGTGGAAAACAGCACGTCGAAATGGATATGTCGGCACTACCTCAAAGGTCCACACCAGACAGAAAATCATACAGTTATTTTATTATTACAGTGTCAGAAAAAGTTTATCTGTTGATCTCATACTATTTTCTATTTCACATTTATCTTAATTTTGCAGTGACCTACGTAGCTCAAAGATGGTTTAAGATAAGGGTGTTGTTTTTGTTTTCCTAGGAGACCTCACCATGGGTGTTTCAATGCAAGCATTGGCTTATTTTAACAAATCTTAAAAATTATTTTTTTTTCTTCAGAAATTATGGCTAAAAGTGTCAAATTTCCGAATAATTTTTTTCGAGTAATTCAAAACCCTCACCTTTCATTTCGGTTGGCAATGTGTTCCTTCTGATATTATAGAACTTATTTACGTGAGTTGGTAGTCCTGCTTTATCATTTCCCGCCATTAAACTGAGGGAAAATTTCATTGATCTGCAGGAGAACGTCCCATGCCACCGATCAATGGAAAACCGCGATGGTTTGAAACCAAAGACATTAAGCTGCTTTCCTGACCTCCGCTTAGTCCAGATCTCGAGAACTTGTGGAACACAATGGCATACCGCCTTGCAAATGGAGTCTAATCGGAACTGACCGTCCACACTCTATGGCAACAAATGTGTGCAATGAGTGTAGAAAGTAGATACATACAGGATCAATACATGCTAACTACTGAACATTGCCGTGTAACTTGCAGTTTAATGTGCTCGTAGCTTTGTTCTAAATGAATAATAAGGTGAAATATAATGTATTTTAGTGGGTGTTCTTTACTGACGCTGTACTGTTATTCTTCTTTCTTTGGACCACGGTGCTTGTGCTTTTGCTGTGGTCTGCCACTTCTGGTGTTTTGGTGGATTGTTTGGCGGCTGCTTTTGTGCTGAAATTTTGAGCCTTTCTATTGGACCAGTAGTCTTTCATTTCCTTGCCGAACTCTATTTTACGTTCCTCGCAACATTCCCTGGACGCGTTTAGATATCTAAGCTCCTTGAACACTATAGCGCTTTCTAGTAGAGAAATGAGGAACTTTATGTTGGCGGAAACTCCCGAGATTAATTTTGCCATTATGAACACGGCCTACTGAATTGAAGTGGGTTCTTTGACATGCCAACATCGTATGACATGGGTGTAGTATTTTTTTTTTTCGCCATTCAAAAATCACTACCACGACCAGGAGTGAACCTGCAAGCTTGGGGTTAGAGACCGACACGTTAACCACTCACCCACGCGTTGTGGTGAACTTCTGTAATGGATGTGAGGAGAAGTCTGGTTCCAACTGACAGACGGTAGTGTCTCCTGACATTTGTTGCGTTTTGCTCAATATTAAGTTCAGCAAGATCCTTCTCATTTGTTTAATCCACAGGGACCCAGTGGCTTTACCCTTCTTGGCTACCTTGAAGATCTTATAAGACATCAACACTGCTCTTCAAACACAGTTCTTCTGGTGTTCGGTGTGCTTACACAAGAATTATTCAAGAATTTGCTGACTATATGACAGATATCCAGTTTCTTATTTTTTGGTGCTAAAATATTTTGTACCATATTCTTCTGCAGTGTGTGCAGTGCTGCCAAGTCCACAAGAAAGTGGTGCGTGTACAACGTTGCCTGGTCAATACAAAAGTTAAGCGTTGTCAGGCTGGGCATATCTTCCATTTAATTATATATATATATATATATATATATATATATATATATATTTAATCTTTACTCTTTTACTTTCAGTTTGGTTTCGAGTTTCGAGGAGCTGCGCGAGATGGGCTCAAGAGCCTCGTTGTGACCAACCCTGGTCTATATACTGCACTGTACATTCTCTAGCAGTCCTGGCGAAGAAAATGTTCCACTCGAGCGGTTAGTTTGGAAACCATACTAGTGAACTCTTTCTGTGTTATCTCAGATAATTCAATATATTTTCAAAGGTGGTGTACAGAATATCAAAGTGGATGGAATACAAGGAACTTCGGTAGCGTAGTCGGTAGCATGCTGGAGTGATATGCCCAAGATCACGGGTTCAAACCTGGCCGAAGTCGTCGGATTTGTTGAGCGTTAAAATCCTTCAGTTGCCCTCCTTCGGATGAGAAATACAGCCGATGGGCCCTTGTCATAGATTTATGGCATGTAAAAGATTCTACCACTACAATTGGTAGTGTGTAGCTAAATTTGTAGGTTATTTGGTTAGAAACGCTCTATCAAGTTCCAACGTTCGCCGATAGGTGTCAGTGACAGTGGCTTCTCTGGTAGGCAAAGTTGGAACTACTTGAAATTGAACTTGCTGGAGAGCCTTCGGGCGTTCAATTAAAATACCCTGCTATGGCCATTGGCTGTAATTGAAATACCAACTTTAACCACAGTCGCCTCCGTAGCGTAGTGGTCAGCATGGTTAGCTGCCGCCCCGGAGGTCCTGGGTTCGATTCCCGGCTCTGCCACGAAAATTTGAAAAGTGGTATGAGGACTGGAACGGGGTCTACTCAGCTTCGGGTGGTCCAAATGAGTAGAGGGGGTTCGATTCCCACCTCAGCCGTCCTCAAAGTGGTTTACCGTGGTTTCCCACTTCGTCTTCGGGCAAATGCCGGGATGGTACCTACTGTAAGGCCACGGCCGCCTCCTTCCCTCGTCCTAGCCTATCCATCCCAATCTTCCTTCCCATCCCTCATGAGGCCCCTGTTCGCTTTGCAGGTGAGGCCGCCTGGGCGAAGTGCTGATCACACCTCCCCAGTTGTATCCATCCCGACCAGATGTTCCAAGCTCCTGGACACTGCCCATAGAGGCGGTAGTGGTGAGTTCCCTCGCTGAGTCCGTGGGTACCACCAACCTAGAGGGTAAATTGACTAAATAAAAATAAATAAAATAAAAAACTTTAACCACATAAATTCATAGCCCTGACTTCAAGACGGATAAGAAAACTCCGAACCGTGTGACACTGACTAATGTAATAATAGCTTAAAAACCATATTTCAGTGTTTCCTTATTAACAATTGACATGCAGCTTACAGTCAGTCAACTCAAAATATAAGGGGCAGTCAAACGAAAGCGAGACAGATGGACGAAACGTAAGTACAGTGTGATTACTCACACTATGGGATAAGATGGTCAATGCCTTCTTGTAAAAGTGTTTGTGGTTGCATCCGAAGCAAATCAACGGCCACGATTTTTCTTTTCAGGATTCTGCAAACATTCGGGCATGGATTTTACTTCCTGACACTCCTTCCGCAGTCAAAAGCCGCACTACACCCCACTGTTCCTCTTTCCCGGCCTCCATAATGACGTTGAACGCACACAAGACTCACTGACCTCACATTGAGCACGTCTAACAGACAAATGGCACAGCGGTGAACGATACCACGGTTACTTCCTGATTCCCAATAGAGGCCACTACTATACACTCACCGTCCGCGCGTGTTCGTTATATAGATAGATAGATAGATAGATAGATTTATTTTGACTGGCAAGATTAGGGCCATTGGGCCCTCTCTTCCATCTAACCAGATTATACAAATAATAAATGATGAGCAATACAAATACAACTTAAATCTAACAATATTACAATATTGATATAATATAAAATACATATGAAATGGATTAGCTTGATAATATACAATACAAATACAACTTAAATCTAACAATTTTACAATATTTATACAGTATAAAATACATATAAACTGGATTAGCTTGGTGGTGTAGGCTGTAAATTGTAGCATTGTTAGGGTGAATAACTAAGATACTTAGGAGTAAGTTTAAAATTACAGTAAGGTAAAGGAAATAGGCTACTGAAAAAAAGTAGACTAATGATGGTGATGAAGATGATGATGAAGATATATCGTCTGTCTCGTTTTCATTTGACTGCCCCTTATAATACCAATTACTGGAATATGCGAAAATTAAAACTGAAATAGGTTACATGTTGTTACGGACTATTCAATATTATTTTGTGTTGAAAGCGAAATATTAAATGACTAGTGTGGAAGAAAGACTTTGGCCTATGCGTGCGATTACTCTGTCCTGCGAATTATTAGACTCAAATCAAGAATTTAAATAAGTCACATTTTTCAATTAAAAATCATTTTATTTTTATTACTCTACTTAGTAATGTTTTCTCCCCTATGGACTTACAACGTTTCCCATAAGGAATTGCATGTAGCAATTTTTGAAAATGGAGATTCTCTGGGACGCCTGAGCTGTGTCCATTTTTTCTTTTTTTCATTGACTTCCGAATGTATCCTCTAAATCAGGTGATTTCAATCCATTGCCCACGAATCTTTGAATTGTTAAAGAGCGGTCAATCAAAAATAAAAGACTTGCAGTCTCTGTGGTCTAAATTCACACGAAAACTAGAATAAAGTAATCAAAACAAAACGTGTGGCATTCTGCATTAACAAGACTCCTCCTTTAGTGGAAACTGTAACAAAATCAGTTTACTGTCAGATTCTTTACAAAAATATTATTAAGACTATTAATTTAACACTTGAAATTATTTCAGCTTCTTGCAAACATTTCTACTCTATTACGTCACAAAAAGTACAAAGAAAATGTTGGAAAACTGCCGACGAATCGAATAATTTGCTCACCTATGTAGGTATTAATGTCATAAAATGTTCCCAGGCCTGTGACTTGCTACCTGTGTGTTACATTCGTCGTCCTCTATTTAACTGCTCTCTCTGATGTAGTCCCACCACTAAAGGAGCACCCTGGATTGAGGGAATTCCCTTTCCCTGTCTCTTATTTCCGTTATTCCTTCTTTCCTTATCCTTTTCGTCTTGTATACAAGTTAGTTGTAAGTCTGTAGTTAATTTTAGTGGTAGGTTTCATGATATCACTTTTCATTTTCATCCAATAACCTAGATGTTAGGCCCCTTAAAACAACAATCATCATCATCATACTCTCTCTGAATGAAGCGGTCTTTGAACGTGCTCATTTGACTTTTCACAGACGAAAAAAAGCATATTTTGTTTGTCCCCGGAGGAGAGCTTGACATTCATTGTCGATGTAATGTTCTCCAGCACACGTCCATAATACTCAACGTGCGCACGGAAATCCTAAGGCCTCTCCTCATGTATGCGATAGAAATACGCTCCAATTTACTTTCCCATACGCATTGTAATGCTTCTTTCGATGGACATACGCCATTTGCTTTCTTTGTACATAGGAGGACTTTTTCGATCACTCTACTGACACTGTTCTTCGTTCTGGTACTTCGTGGTTATAGAAATCGTCGTGGTGTACCATTCGTCACCACACTAGTTGTTCTGCAGTCTGGTTTTGTTTGGTTGTGCTTGTAATTGAAACATCTGCGTACAATGGCCAATGATGGGCCATTCTGACCACAACTAAGAAATAATATTCCACACTTCAACTGCACTGTGTCACCATATACCAGGTGAAACAGCTGCCCCTGATAATATTGTTTTCATCATCATCTTCCTTCCAAGTATTGGGCCAAATGTCCCGTTACGGTCTTGCACTTTCCCTCCATCTCTTCATCGGACGTCCTATCGATCTATTTCCCCGTGGCTGGTAGCGAAGGATCTCCTTTGGTAATCTTCCAGGTTCCATCCTTTGGACATGATGCTTCCAGTTCTCTTGGTAGTCACAAATGTATGTAGTTAATGTTTTCACTTTTAGTTCCTTCAGCACATCCTCGTTTCTCTTATGATCCCATTTAGTATAGCCTGCTGTTCGGCGCATAAAGGTCATTTCGCGTGCTGTGAGTCTGGAGATGTCCTGAGATCTTATTGTCCATGCCTCGCTGCCATAGCACAGGGTTGGTCTGGCTAATGTGTTATACAAACGCAAGCGTGTATGTCTTTGGACAAGAGATGGCTTCATGACGTGATTGATGATTCCTGTTGTTCTGGTATAATTAGTTATTTTTGCAGTTATGTCTCGTTCTTCTTGAAAAGATAAATTATATCCTAAATACTTGAATTCGTTAACTCTTTCTAAAATTTTACCATCCAGACAAATTTTACTGGGGATAGGGTCCTTACCTATAAAGGCCATTACTTTTGTCTTTTCAGTACCGACAGTAGTGGCTACGCTGGCTAAAGCTCAGCATTAGGTCATGGGGCCAAGCTCTCTGCTGACTCGGTAGACGCGTGGGTTCGAGCCCACCGTCGGCCGTCCTTGAAATGGTTTTCCGTGGTTTCCCATTTTCAACACCAGGCAAATGCTGGGACGGTACCTTCTGACAGGCCACGGCCGCTTCCTTCCACATCCTTGCCCAGTTTCATTCACCATCATTCATTTCATCTCTCATTAACCCCTCTCATGAGGTTGGTGTCAGGAAGGGCATCCGGCCGTAAAAATCATCGCCACAAAGACTTCCATCGCATATCATCCCCGACCCTGTTAGAAAACGGGAATAATAAGGGGTAGACATACATACTTTAGTCTTTTCAGTAGAAATGCACATGCTGAATTTTGATGCCACTTTCTGGAGGTTGAATACTGACCACTGCAGATCATCCTCAGATGCTGCTACCAATGCAACATCATCAGCAAATAGTATAGCGTCTAAATTTCTTAGATGCCTGCTGATAGTATTGAACCATGCCTTTCATACCTCCATTCCTTTATTATAGCATCCATGTAGGTTATGAATAGCAACGGAGAGAGTCCACAGCCTTGTCTTACCCCTCTGCTGATTGGCTTCCACTCGGATTTATGATCACTTAACCTTACTGCAATAAGAGTACCACTATACATGTTGTAAATGTTACCAATGTATAATATTATTTATGCAGCCCAACTGACGTGTGCTGTTAGGAAGGTCGACATTTTCTCTGCTTGCATATCCCGCAAACGATAGGCTATTGAACACTATTATTTTCCCTCGATGTGACTACAGATTGTTCGAATAACATGATCGAGGGAAACATAATGCAATTCAGTATCGTTTGCAGGATATGCTTCCAGTGCACTACTGTCGACCAAAATAGTATGTGTACTCGAGTTTGAAGGTTGTTTGTGAAGTAACCAATAGACCTGCACAATATCCAATAACATCATCATTTTCGTCGTTCTATTTTATGTTAGTTCATGTAGGTTTGGAATTTTCAATTTATATTTTAATATTTTTTATAGCAATTGGAACACAAAAGTGCCCGTTTTTAAACGTGTTTCAAACATGCGATACATTTAAGAATTATTATCTCACAAACCCGTCATCAGATCGAATCGAAATTTTAACACAATATACATTGGAATGTTATATAACTGTTTTATTAATTTCAACATTTTGTGTGTCCAAAAAACAAAGTTGTTATCATTTTTGTAAGGTAACATTTTCTCGGCTCGGTGTGGTTGGAAAATGTAGTTGTTGGACGCGGTGTAATCCTTATACATCAAAAAGGTATGTTGTATGATTGTGAAATAGTTAATTAATTCACTTATGTTATATCGGTTTGTATTTGTACGGGGAATTAAGACATGGTTCACCAGTTAGCCGCTCCGGTGAAAGCTGTACAGCGTTGCCAAGATGGGCTCCATCACGCATCATGGTGCGCCTCGCTCGGAAGTGATGGGCTTCATATCAGCAACGCTTTACAGTATTTCTCGGAGTGGCTAGCTGGTGAACCATGTCTTAATTCCCCGTACAAATACAAACCGATATAAAATAAGTGAATTAATTTACGTATTTCACAGTCATACAGCATAACTTCTTGATGTATAAGGATTACAACGCAACCAAGAACTACATTTTCCAACCACCCCGAGCCGAGAAAAAGTTACCTTACAAAAATGATAACAACTTTCGTTCTTGAACACACAAAAGTTTGAAATTAATAAACCAGTTATACAACATTCCAATGTATATTGTGTTAAAATTTGGATTCGATCTGATGACGGGTTTGTTAGATAATAATTCTTAAATGTGACGCATGGTTGATACACGCTTAAAAACAGGCACATTTTGTGTTTCAACTGCGATAAAAAATATTAAAATATAAATTAAAAATTCCAAACCTACATGAACTAACGTAAAATAGAACGACGAAAATGATGATGTTATTGGATTCTATGTAGGTCTATTGGTTACTTCACAAACAACCTTCATACTCGAGTGCACATAATATTTTGGTCGACAGTAGTACCATACAGGATGCACTCGGAGAAGTATCGACCTTCCTGACAAAACGCGTTAGTTGGGCTGCATAAAGCAATATTAGTAGGGGTAGCTGATTCACCCGGTATAGTGTCATAGTTAGCCAATTTGTGAACAAGGAAGAGGGAATGAATTAATACACGTTTCAGATATTACCATTTAAAATCTCTTTTTACTTCACCCTGTGTTATTATGTAAATTTACGAGCCTAACTCATCATCTGTTCCAAAATAACCTAATTTGTTGCATGGTGTAAGTACTCACCGCTCGTCCGCCACAGAACTGCTGGTTGTCCTCGAAGTTGGTGGGGCTGTTGTGGCCGAAGCGCCACAGAGAGCCACGGTTGGGCGGGTCGTACAAGTACCCGTGTCCATGGACACAGACAAGAAGGCCTGCTACCACCACGAGAGTAGAGAATGAACTCATTTTCCGACTGCTATGCTCACCACCAATTTGCTCACTTCCTTTATAATGGCCTTATCGGGGCATTTCACTTATCACTGATTTCGGTAAAATATAGGTAATCAATATTTTGTCACAAGTAATCTAAAGCTGATACGAAAAGGTCGTAAATTAGATTATTAATGAATGAAATACATCTGCTGCATTGTTTCGTGATTTGAAACATCATATATCACTAGAGTATAGAACTATAAATGGCTATCACGGATTTTCCACTTCTACAGAATTTCTACAAAATGACACAACTTTCTTTTTAGGATCTGTTGCCAAGTCAATAAAAGTGCTCATGTCTGGTTGTTGTTGATTCATTTCGGGGCTTTGCGTTTATTTATTTTATTGATGTGCAACATATTTCCACTCGGTTGCTGGATATTTTTGTGGGAGTGATATTGAAAAATGGGACGGAAGTGGATCGGACGGAAGTGTGTAAGACGCACTGCCAGCAGGCAGTGGTATCATGTGGAATGTATATCACATACGGATTACTTCAAGGTTTGGAGGCGCCATTACAGATATTTCCACAATAAATCATCTTCAAGTTGTCGTTCTTTGGTGTAAAAATATTTGCTGAAAACAATTATGATTTATTAAGAGTCTGTTTTTCAATCTCTGGATAAAACATTTTCATACTTAACGGTAAACGCTCATGCTAACTCTGTTGTCAACTGATTGAAACACAAACCACATGTTAAAATTCTTCATATAAGTATTTAAATGATGATATGCTTTAATATGAAACATTGTAACTAGTCGGCAAAGTCGGTATTATGTTTCTGCACAATGGCTATTCAGATATTAACCAGCAGTGATCAATGTAATATATATCGATGTTTTATACGGGAACTGGGCTAGCCTTTCACGGACCACTATAGGAATTCCCTTTACTGTCAAGTAGGCGTATTCATAACTAATTTAAAACTCAATTCTACGCAGGAACATTATCGAAGAAAAAAAAAGCATAATATTAATGGATCATAAAAAATACTTCCATATTATTACCGGCACGTGAAAATGAGTAACTGTCTTGTACTCTAAATTTCTGTGGTTGTAATGGCTCGGTGGATAGCATCTTGGTCTGCGAATATCATGAGATCTCAGGTTCGAACCCCAGTCCCGGCAATTACTTTTGCTACCGGATTATCGATTTAAACGATGTCTATTATAACATTATGCGTCATTTTAACAGAATCTACATAAAATTACGATTTATCTAATTTTAATTACAATAGTTTGCACCAAGCAGGAGTTGGGAAATTTCATTGTATTGAACATTATTTCTAGTAGTCTATAGATAGGCTAGAGACTGTGGTTTCATTCCTCCTCTTAATTTACAATATAATATGTGATGTTTGTTCAAACAAGTGTGACAGTAGCATATCTCCAATTCAATCTATACATTCATCATAGTACCAGTATGAAAACAGAGCGTAAATGTCCAAGCTGTGTAGTATACGAGTAGGATAACATGTCAGATGACTTCACATAACATTTTAAGAATATCCAAGCTGTGAAGTATACGAGTAGGATAACATGTCGGTTGAATTCACATACATTCCACCTCAATTTCATAGTAGGATAACATGTCAGATGTTACACATCATATGCGACTACTGTAAGGCTCGTATCTTTTTCTTTATTTAGCCTATGGCTACATCATTAATTACAAGTTATTACAGTTTGCTTACCAACTAATATCCAGGTCACGAATGTAGTCTATATATCTCTGCGTCATCACCAGGAACTCCGTTGGATCTGCAGCGAAAGCTCTCAGAGGACACTCCTGAACTATATGGTGAACAGTTTGTTTTACGGCGCCACAATCACAACCCGGTGAAGGTACTATATTTCGTTTGTGCAGAAAATCGGCACATGGACCAGTGTTGGTTCTTATCCGATTAAGCACCGACCAGATCTTACGAGGCAAGTCAAATACAGGTGGTTTGGGCGATACACACGGCATCTGGAGTTGTGCCGTAGTAGTATAGGTTTGCCTCCAGCATTCCCGGATGATAAAATCGTTGTCAACCAACATCTTGGCAGTTTCCAGGGGTGGATGGCGAGAACGAAGCCTTCTTTTACTGATGGTTGGGTTATCAGCATGGATAGGGGAGGTGAGGATTGTCCGGTAGTTCCTTATACTCCCGGACCTGAGCATCTCCCGCCGCAGAGCCAGGAGGTAGGTGTGGGTCTGAGTGTACCAGTTATAAGACGCATGGGATGGTTGAGTTGAACGTCAACCAATCTTCTGTGAGCACTATTCATCCACGCAGGGGATCAATATTCCGCAACAGGTTAAACCAACCCTAGAGCTGAAATACGAAGTGTCAGTGCTGAGGAGCCCCTTGTTGTGCCACAGAGTTTCTGAAGAAAGGTTATTTCTAGTTTTACGTTTGGCAGCTGTTCTGAATAGATGCTGTTTAAAACTAAGCGTTCTATCAAGCGTTATCGTGGTCATGCAGGCCCGTGTATTTGGAAATTTGTCTGACGACCTGTGTTAGTGCGAAGGGTGTATTTGTGTTTGTATTTTTAAATGAGACTAAAACTGGGATTGGGGAAGGAGTCGGCCGTGGCCGAAATTTACGTACTATCCCGGTATTTGCCTGGAATACACGTAGAAAACTACGGGCAACCACTTCTAAGATGTCTCAGTGGGAACTAAAACCCACCACTTCTGAATTCTGCCTCACGAGGCCAAGTATACCCCGTTCCAGCCCTCAAACCAGAATTAAATTTCCTTTGCAGAACCGAGAATCGAACCCGCACCTCAGGGGCGAGAGCCAAGAATTATGGCCCAAGAGGACTGGTGAGTTCCCCAAAGGAACAAAAGTCAACATCACGCCACAGTTCAACAAGCGTACCAGAATTCGAATTACAAGGGGACAACACATGTTTGGAAGTGGGGAAACATTACCCACTCACTTTTCCCAGAGCTTGCTGCTTGTCTCAAACGTAGTCATTTGTGCTAGATCTGCGCTGAAGATGTGGCTGATATAAAGATTATGAAATCTTCTGGATGCTGTTACCAGTGATTAACAGCTAGCTTAAGCGAAGGTCCCCGCCCAAACTTACTGAAATAGAATGCTCATCGCGGCTTCGGTGGCGTAGTTGCTAGCATGCTGAGCTTCTATGCCCAAGATCGTGAGTTCAAACCTAGCCGAAGTCGTCGGATTTTTTAAGAGCGTAAAATCCCTTAGTATGCCTTCCTTCGGAGGGGAAGTAAATCCAGCGAGCCATTTCATAGATTTATGGTTATGGCCTGTAAAAGAACCTTCCACTAACTACAATTGTGTGAAGCCAAATTTGCAGGTTTTGATTAACGCTCTATTAGTTCCAACCAGGTGCTGGTCGTGGTGGCATCTAATAGCCACGTTCCCGGCTAGATGTCGTCGACGGTAGCATTTGGTAGCAAAAGTAGGAACTACTTGAAATTGATCGTCTGAAATCCTTACCTGAATTACAGATATCACGTGCATGGTGAACTGCTGTGCCCAAGATAGCGGGTTCAAACCCGGCCGAAGTCGTCGGATTTTTTAAGAGCGTTAAAAATCCTTCAGTATTCCTTCCTTCGGAGGGGAAGTAAACCCGGCGGTCCCATGTCATAGATTTATGGCATGTAAGAGATCCTTCCACAGACTAATCTTGTGTGGAGCTTAATTTCTAGGTTAGATTTCGTTGGAACACTCTATCAAAGTTCCAACCTTCACCACTAGGTATCATTGACATCTGGTAGCGAATGTTGGAACTACTTGAAATTGAACGGAACGTGCAGCTCATCCTCTGGGTGTCCGCTGGAAGTAGCTACAGACTCTGGCGAGCTGAACATGTCCTCGGACACTCCATACGATAAATAAATAACACTGGTTATCAGTCAGATTCTACACACACCCAAAGTACACGGGGCTACAAGACCGCGTTGTCGTAGCCCCTAACCTGAGGAACCAACCAACGACAATGCTCGTCCACCAGTATGATATGATTGGTAATGGCGTAAGCTTCAAGACTGAATATATTTCGCTGCTTCGGCATCTAAGCTTTTTTCCTTACGAGATTCTTCGGTAAAAGCCATATTTAGGAATAAACGGAGTCTTTCCTGATTTGTTACAGATTTAAAATTGAAATAATCTCATGTTCGAAATACTCCACCATACTAGCAGACATTTCAATGCATTGAGATGAGGCAAGTGTACTCAAATTCCAACGTTTGTCCTCTTTCGGATCCCAAGTCAAATGTAGAGATGATACCTTTCCCTAGGCTACCAGGTCCATTTAAAGACTTTCAGCCACTGTAGCTAAATGACAGATCACACTGATGCGCGCACTGGCTGATGACAAGATGCTACCCTACCCTAAACAACATTATTATAAATTATGAGTGGATACAGGTCATCTAATTCATACAATTACTGAATTAGTGGAAACATTTGTTGGAAGGTAGCCTTATTGTAAATTATAAGTTTGTATGTTGTTTTCGGGCTATCCACTGTTATAGACATCAAATTAATACAGATTGCCGGACAATATTCACACACCAATAAGCACATAGAAGTGATATCACTAGCTCAAGAAGTCCACCTCGTGATGTAGCGACTAGTATTCTTGGTTGTCACTCTGGAGGACCGGGTTCGATTCCCGGCTCTGCCAAGAGATTTTAATTCTGGTGTGAGGGCTGGAGCGGGGTATACTCAACTTTCGTGAGGCAAAATTGACAAGTGGAGGGTTCAATTTTCACCTCGGCCATCTTGGAAGTGGTTTTCCATGGCTTCCCACTTGTACTCCAGGTAAATGCTGGAATGGTTCCTAACTTGACGCCATGGCCAACTCCTTCCCCACTCAGTACCTGAATTACAAATACACGCACTAATACAGCCATCACAATAACACAGGTTACCAAACATATAACACACGCCCAAGCAGACGGGGTCACATGACCATGATGTCGCGAAACCTCTAGATCAACAACAACAATTAGGTCCAGAATGAACAAAGAGGTTATTTGTTGAAGTCCCGATCGAATTAGAGTTGTTCTACGTGTTTACTGAGTGTGTGTGACTGTATGTCTGAGGGAGCGAGGGAAAGTGTCAGGATGGGTGTGACTAAGATTTGAAATACGCATGATCTTACACAAAAGGTGATCTCCTGAGGAGAGTGCTTTTACGTATTAAGAATGTCTGTGGTGGTGGTGAAAATAGGAATAGTAGTAAGTAAAGTAAACTCATGTAGCCCACCAGCCAGGCATATGTCTTCGAAATTGATACCTCTTAGTGAGTTGTATGCTAACGAAAGCGATCCAGTGCCTCAAAGCCGGGAATCCAACCTAGGCCTCCTGTATGGTGCCCAACAATGCTAATTACTACACCACGGGATGTGCAGTAGTAGTAGTAGTAGTAGTAGTAATAGTACCGGTAATAGTACTTTCAACAGTGAGATAGTAATCTTTTCAGCAATAGCGTATGTTGACGCCTTCTTACCACGCAACCCAAATCACTGATAAATGATGCGGGTTGCATAGATGTATTCTTGGCTGACTCGTCAATACAAGGTGGGGTGAATTCGTTCACGATACATCTGTAAAATTATCGCAGTTCACTGATCAAATTATGACAATGTCTGAGGCCACAAGAATCTCACACAGGTTAATAGAGCGGATGGTAGTAAGATAATGCAGGTGGACGATGCATTGCGATGCACAAGAGCATGAAAATGGAACAGCCGTGGTATCTTCAACGGCCTAAAGACTTGAGCAAGAATAGGTCTGACCATAGTCATCGACTTCAAGCTATTGTAAGATTTATTTTGTCCTCTCAAAATTATAAAGCAAGCGTCATCCCTCCTCTAGAATATTACTGACGGAATCTGGTTTTCCAGTTAATTCCAGGATAATGATCTCATTTTTAAATATCGTCAATTTGTTAATGAATGACTAAGTCAAAGGCAACTGAAAATGGTTATTTCGAATGTTAGTCATTAGTAGGAATTAGAGCCTGATTTTTGAGAGTTTAGTGAAGTTTGGAGTAGCGTATTCTCAGTATAACTCGACCGGTAAACGTCCTAGTGTGTTTTTCAATCGCTGCCAATGGAATAACTTTGATGGATAGGTAGGCCACATATACTCGGTACTATTTGTGCTGGATAACATTCGAAGTAGTGCTATTCTGTAGTGCTTGTCTGGATACAAGCTAAGATGCTGATACGCGTTTACAATAACAATATATGTCAAATATGTCGTATGGGGCGTGGTGGCACAGCGCTCAAGCTGTTGGCCACTCACCACGGCAGATCGGGTTCGATTCCTGGTCAATGCATGTGCCATTTTCAAAGTGAAATGCCATGTCCTGTGGTTCGGATTCCACGTAAAAAGGAGGTCCCGTGGCTCATGATCTCGAGATTAACGGTCACGTAAAACTACAATCTTCCTATGTCGTACACTAAGACTAAGAAGCTCCGATATTCTGATAATTGTAATGAATCTGACCTTACGATCTGTTTCCATGTTGCAAAGTGTTGTGATGAGTTTACGGAACTAATTGGAGACTGGCTACAGGCTACAGTTCAGAGCAGGCAATGCTCGGGATTGTACCACACATCGCTCAAACAATCAGCTAAGTTCACAATCCACTCCAACCTGACCATTTGATAACAATCACAGATATCACACTAAGCAAGTAAACTTGAAGGTCAATCATCACTATTAATATCGTATCAAAAAATACATACAGTATAACTAACAACAATCTTTGACTTGTTGCGCTAGTTTAATTACTACTGCAACTAAATAAATATATACTATATTGTAAATACCATCAGCCATACTTGTAGACATAGATTTAAAGGCCTAAGTGTAATGGATCTGATGATGATCGCTTGACGATCGAAACTGGTCATCCAAGTGTATTGATTAATGTCATGTAATTTTATTTTCAGGATTAAGGAAACACGCATTACAATCGGGTACAATCACGTTGACCGACTGAAAACATTAAATTTTGACAGACTACTGTCACTAGTAAACACTTGCTTTAACAATTATTTCATACTGTAATAACGAGAGATGATACAATTTTTATCAAACCATAAAAGTGATTTTAGGGAATATTATTTGTACTAGCAATGATGTCCAATTCAATAAAATCTTGACAAATCCTGATTTTCGTCGCATGTCATAGCCTACATTCAAAATTAGCCGTAAAAACTAGATTCTTTAAAATTTAATGTGGGTTCTTTTAAAATGAAATACGGTATATTGAACACATCGATGAACTAATGAACCTTCCTCGGGCGCGCGAGTGCTCACGATTGACAGATCTTCACGCTACCGCCACGGCTGTGACAGTTGTGTGATAAAGAGATACAAGACGAGAACTTATTGCTGCTTGGCAAATATTATAGAAGTTATATCTTAATCTCCTTTAATAGTTTTATCTTTTCGATAATATTCCAGTCTGGAATTGGGTTCTAAATTCCATTTGATTACCTGCACGTTTAAGAAATTTAGGTTACATCACCTTGTGAAGCGGAAGTCCAGTTCCCGTATTAACACTTTGATAGATATTATGTTGTAAACGGCATCACCACAATGTACGTTGACATTGGAAAAGCTATTGTGCAGAAACGATAACAATAGTTATTTGTTTATTTATTTGATTGCTTATTTATTTATATATTCATGTATTTATTTAAATAATTCATATTTTTTGGGCTAATGCCGTGTGTATTTAGATTAGAACCATACGTTTCGGAGAAACCTTGCCTCCTTTCTCAATGGAAATCAAACAATGTTCCGGGCCGTGAAAGCCTTAATATACATATGTATTTTTTTTTTATTTATTTACTCAATTTGTACCCTTAAAATAAATAAATAAATAAAATTGTTAATTAATTGATTAATAAAATAAATGAATAACTAAATAAATAAATAAATAAATAAATAAATAAATAAATAAATGAGGGATACAATTAGAATGCTGATCAGAACAACCGGCACTCTCCAGTCATTGACATTTAAAACATTGCGTCCTGGTGTGGGAGTGAAGTGGACTAAGAAAAGGAAAGCAGCCCATAGGGCAAGCATGAAGGAATTCTGGGCTAAGGAGAAAGCTCGCCAGAGTTTGGAACCACGGGGTCCAAAGGGCCTCAACGAACCAAGAAGAAATTAATAGCCTAATAGTACATTATGCAACGAGCCTATAATGGCAAGTGTCTTAATTACCATTATAGGCGAGTTACATACGACTGTTCATGTTCGACGATAATTATAACTATTTTATATTCGAACATAAATATTCATAAATATCTGTCGAGATTTTGCCAGTTTTATGTACTGAACAGAGCGCATGGGACGCAGAGAATACCTTGTATTTAACCATGGCCTCCTCGAATACCCCACTATGACACGAGCCACGCAGTACAATTAAAAATAGGAGGCCGTGGAATTGTGCGCACGTGCGATGCTATCCTTACCTAATTGGTCACACAACTGTTTCTTGAGCTCTGATTGGTGGGAGAAACTGTTTCATAATGAAAATAGTGTTATGGTTTTTGACATAAATATTTACATTTCGATATCGTCGAACATAAATAAATATAAAATAAATAAATAAATACATTTAAAAATAATCACTTTCATATTAAAACACAATATCAAATGCATGTAAATACCGATGCAAAGAGTTGGCCATATGAGGTATGTGTTTCAATCAGTTGACGCCAGGTTTCGCACGCCAAAATTCAATTACGACCAATCACGGCTCACGTTCACATTGTTCTATAACGACGTGTTAAGAAAATACGTCCTCGTATCTTGATTATGCTAAACCTTTGTGTAATACAGTAATTATGAAAAAAGATGAACTTTATTAGCAGCACTATCTACACTACATATGATACATGAAATAAATAAGGTCTGTCCACAATATAAGTAAGACACTGTCTAGTGGATGGCGATGTCAGAGCAGGTCCTGAAGTGCTCTTGAGGTCCACAGCCATCTGCTCCCGTGCCATTGGGGCAGATTCCCCACGTGTTGGCTGTAAACAGAAAGTTTTCAACTGCTTGAAGATACAAGAACATACACTAGACGAATGCAATCAATGTACAGTGCATACTGAGTTCAGGCAAATATTACTCGCAGTTTAGCTTGGTTGGTTGGTTCTTAAGTTTAGGGGCTGCGACAACGCGGTTATGTAGCCCCGTGTACTTTGGGTGTGTGTAGAATCTATCTGATAACCGGTGTTAATTGTGATGACTGTTTTAGTGTGTGTTATCTGTTTTTTAATTCATGTAAGGACAGCTGACTTTTGAATTTTTCAAATAGTTCTTACTTTTGCTGCCAAATGCCACCGTCAACTACTACTAGTTCAGAACTTAGCTACCAGACGCCACCGCAGTCGGCTCTTGGCAACGAACGTAGGAACCTAAGAGCGTTGTTTACATTCTTAACCTATACAATTTAGCTTCACACAGGTGTAATTAGTGGAAGGTTCTTTAACATGCCATAAATCTATGACATGGGACCGCCAGCTATACTTCCCCTCCAAAGGAAGGCATACGGAGGGATTTTTAACGCTCTTAAAAAATCCGACGACTTCGACCGGATTTGAACCCGCGTTCTTGGGCATAGAAGCTCAGCATGCTGCCAACTACGCCACCGAAGCCGCCACAGTTTAGCTTAACATGACACAAAACATGCACATGGACAAAGAAGAAAACATGATGTTTAAACTTTGTCGGAGAGAGTGAACTTTTCTAATTCAGGATGCAGGCAATATTAGTACAATATAAGTGACACACTCAAGTTCAACATTTTGTAAGTTAGATGTTGTTGATTGATTTACGGGCTTTGCAACACCGTGGTAATGTAGCCCCGTGTATTTGGATGTGAGAAAATGTTTCTGTTAAACTGTGTTATTGTGATGTCTCTATTAGTATGTGTATTTATAATTCGGATTAGAATTGGGAAGGAGACGGCCTTGGCCTTAAGTTACGAACTATTCCAGTATTTACTGGAGTAGAAGTGGGAAGCCACAAAATACCACCTCCAAGGTGGCTGAGATGGAAATCGAACCCATCCCTTCTCAGTTTTGTCTCATTAGGTTGAGTGTAGCCAGTTTTAGCCTTCAGATCGGAATTAAATTTCCTTGCTGATTCGGGAATCGAACCAGAATCTTAGGATCTGGAGTCTCAATACGTAGGCTACTCTAACACCGCAGAAGGTTCACTAAGTGTAGTCTGTTATGATGCCATAACGTGTCTGTTGGCTAGAGTAAAATATGGCTTTTCACCGATGTCTCATTCATGACTGGGGTATGTAGGCTACTGTATGCCCACAGCTAGTCCTGTGCTGCTCATAGCTACAGTGCTGCTGCATTGGCTCAGTGAGGAACTACTCCTCTCCTCACCTTGCCTGGTATTGTGTTTGGGTATTTTACTGCATAACCAATGTTGGTGCAAGTTAACGATCCCACCACCCTTCGAACGCAGCCATCTACCAAAGCCTGTCGTGGCAACTACAGTGTAGTGGTTTATCTGACTGGCTCTAGTGATACTGGGTACCCAAGTTCGAAGCCAAGTGTGTCCACACTTTTAGTACTTCTCTTTTACATTTATTTTCAAATAGTTCCAATATATTTTTCTTGGCGTGATAGCATCAATATTTAGTACGAGTTATAAGAACGATTCTTGTTGTTGGTCTTGCTGTGTTACTATTCAAACAAGCAACATATTTATCAGACATTTACGTTTAAATATTTGAAAGTGGTTTGATAACCAGTAGCCTATTATTGCCTTGTTTGTAGTAGAATATGTAAGTTTTATTGTGTCTGTGATTAGGCTTCGTTGCACGTGCCATAAAATAAATTACACTATATCGCAGCATTTGTGTTGAGTTAGTAACGAGGATGCTATAAAGAGCTCTGGTATTTAAATCTCATGTCTCCACTCACGCAGTTACGCTGTTGCAAGGCAATGGACGAATAACGGTTTATGGGCTACTGGACAGGCGCACAGCGCGGAACATAATATGGCGATGACCCGCCAGTTATTTGTCATGGACATTTCATAAGTATTGCTTCTGGTAGAAATTAAAACTACTTAATAATTTGCTAATATAAACAAAATGTTTGATACCGTTCATCATTTAATTCATTTTCATATCAGCAAGTTAAATACTGACCTATTGTAGAAAAAGCCACACATGTAACTAACGTACACAGTTTCAACCTACGAGAAATCCTCACAAATTCTAAATATTTATTCATGGAAACTTTCGACAGGCTTATCATTTTATTATTTGGCTTATTTAACTAACCCGAATTTTGGTAAATTGTAGTTGTTGTTGTTAGTTCATGTTAGAACCTTTTTTTCACCATTACCTGTGTTCCTGTGGTACTGTAGTAGTGTGTGTTAAGGTTCGGGATTGGAGAAGGTTCCCCGGGACTTGAAATAAGTTGAAATGAGTTTGGTTAATCCCTGGGGAAATACATCCTTATAATGGCCGCTGTCAACGCCTGAATATGAAACTTCGTTTTCCAATCAATGTGCAGTTATGGTGCCTGAATTAACGCGGTCTCTTGAAGCATTTTACTATTCATTATGTTATATTTTATTCCCAATAGGCACCACTGAGAATGCATATCGCAAACATAGGTTGTGGCGTGTTTACTTGCATGGAGATCACGGCTCATAATTTCAGGTTTTCATAACCCTTTAATATTATTCCAGCAAGAGTGGCTTTGTTGGTTGTGACCTCGCTGTGATGATACTCATAGAGCACCATTTCTCAGACATGGGGTGGGGGAATTCCAAACACTAGTCAGCAATTATATGCAACGTTGATCTGAGATTGTCATCTGGGACATAAAGATTATAGAGACAACCTCCCACAAGACCCAGGTGTGCGAATTGCTTGCAACTGAAACTAACAAACACCTGCTTGCCGAGCTACAGAATCAATCATTCAGGAGCAAGTTTTAATACCCTCCGTTTGTAAACAAGATCCCTTTGATTCTTTCTCCGTGTATTTTAAAGCGCTGTTATCGACAATTGCTGTTGCATTCCTTCCACACAATATTGTTTCATTAGGCACCCAAGGTCCTTATATAGCGAACCATTAGGACAGATAGATCCAGTGCTAAGAAATTCGAGTCGTATTGAATATTGTTCTCATATGGACTAAGAAAGTTTTGTAATTAGAAAACACTCATAGTATGAAGTGAATGTATTCACTTCAGGTGATTAATAATTGTGAACTCTTTCGTGGAAGTTTGTGCCGTAAATATCTTTCCAACAAGGTTTCTTAATTGTAATATCAATACCCCATTATTTGCTGACTTGTTGGGTGCCACAGTTGTCTGCCCCTTTTTTGGTTTTGCTTCACACAAAATCGTACCTTGAAGTTGGTGGTTTCATTCGTTGCATTCTAATAAATAGTGTACTTTGCACATTCCAGTCCCAGCTCAATTAGCGTCCCCAGTTTAGCGTTTTGTTATACACGATGGGCTGCCAGGAGTTTGCCTTGGTGGTGTAAGGTTCTTTCGTTTTAATGTCTGGAACGATACTGACGTACCCTTCGAAGCACTTGCACCAACTTCTCGTTTTTCAGTGTCTGCTTCTCGTCAGTGAAATCAGATCCCCGAGAACATCAGACCAATATTTAGGAAAGCTGTGTGAGAGTTATTGTGCAAAACATCTGAGTGAATTCCCTACGGCTGCCACCCTAAACAGGATGCAATGTGTGTTTAATTTTAAATCCTCAGACTCACTTTAAATATATATTTAAATGTATTATTTTAGCTAATATTTATATTTAATAGAATTCATGGTTGTTTGTGACTTGTTTTCAATCATTTTGTTAGATAGCCTATCAATTTATTTTTACTATAATTATTGAGTAATTACTTTCTTTCACTCATTGACTATCGACTAGTTTTATTATTATTATTTCTTGTTTAAATGATTAGCGTAACTTAAGCTAGGATATTTTAGCACTATTAATTAGAACTACTTTATTATTATTTTCCCATTTTCAACGCCAGGCAAATGCTGGGATGGTACCTTCTGACAGGCCACGGCCGCTTCCTTCCACATCCTTGCCCAGTTTCATTCACCATCTTTCATTTCATCTCTCATTAACTCCTCTCATGAGGTTGGCGTCAGGAAGGGCATCCGGCCGTAAAGACCATCGCCACAAAGACTTCCATCGCATCTCATCCCCGACCCCGTTGGAAAACGGGAATAATAAGGGGTAGACATACATACTTTATTATTATTATTATTAGTAGTAGTAGTAGTAGTTGTAGTAGTAGTAGGAGTAGTAGTAGTAGTATTACTATTTTACATCGTAATGCCCGTTTAAGGAGCGCGATTGAACCTATCTAGCTGATCTTGCTTTCTTCTCCTCCCAAATTCACTTCATTTTATTGCCACGGCTGTTTCTGCACTCCTCCATCCAGGTTATTTTGTATTATTATTATTATTAATATTATTATTATTATTTTCATTTAGTAATATTTAGTTATTAGTTATTCTCATTTTTAGTCTACTTTCACATATTTCACATATTTCAAAAAAATATGAAAAAGTAGAATTATGAGATCAGTCCGGGCAAATATGTGTGTTTGTCTGTCCTTTTTTTTTTTTTTTCGTATGGCTTTTTAGTGCCGGGAGTGTCCGAGGACAAGTTCGGCTCGCCAGTTTTTGTAGCTGCTTCGAGACGGACACCCAATGGGTGAGCTGCAAGTACCGTTGGGGAGGGAAGGAGGGAAGTTGGAATGTAAGGACGAGGAGTTGGAAGGTAGCGGCTGTGGCCTATAGTTAGGGACCAACCCCGGCATTTGCCTGGAAGGAAGATGGGAAACCACAGAAGACCATCTTCAAGGTTGCCGGCGGGGGAATTCGAACCTCCTCGCCTCCCGGATGTGAGCGACTGCCATCAGTCATGCCGTAACCACCACGGCTAACTCACCCGGTTTTGTCTGTCCTGTCTGTGTGTGTCTCTATCAACTCCTAAACGGCTGCAGCTATCAAGTGAATATATATACCAGAACATCTGAAGGTCATATTTGAAATTGACATCATAACTACCAACTGATGAAAAGTATGAATTAAATTTTGGACTCGATGCTGGATATCTCAGAAGTGAACTGCTCCAAAATTGGCACACTTATAGATAATGATAATCCAGATTAATTGTTAGTAACTCATACGTGACATCACTCCTATGGAGTATAACGCCTTTTTCATCTTCTGCGGTTTTATAAAACCCACAAGTGAATTGACATCAGGTAAATTAACATCGCGGATGTGTTTGTTGGCAAAGTGCAAAATAATGAATTGATGAGGTAACGTAGCCTCCTAATCTATGCTCTCTGAGCAAGCTGTGTTGTGACGCGAGCTTTGAATTTAACATTCCCAATTGATTTCAGTACTACATCTAACCATGAAGCACTTTACGGGAAGTAAATCCGACAAATAAAGATTGAACTAAACATCATTGAAGGACAGCTAAGGTACACAATTATTCATCCGGGAGGAGCGATACAAACATCGATATCAAGACGATCGATTCATCCTAAATCACGCCGTCTTCTCCTTCCGAAGTCTAGCGGTGGTTCCTGCCTGAGAAACACTCTGCTCGAGACAGGCAGCGGGGCGATACCTGTAATTTCCTGATTAATAATGACTCCTTTTGTCCCTTCATTCCACATTATGGCGAGATGTGAAAGTTGTGTATTACCGACAACTCTTGAAGTACTATTGGGAAAGCCTCTCAAGCTATAACCTCTATGAGCTTAGTATAATGGCATCCAAACAGAAATTGCCCGAAGGACTCAGTGGGGTCCATAATATTCAGTCAGTTTAATGACATTTGAGAGTAGAAATCTTTAGACATTGTTACTAGCAAATACTTTTTCTTCTCGTCTCCATTGGATCCTATTTGCACTAATGACTAAATGACGTATAAATCGCAAGGAGTAAATACGTCTGAGGAGTATTAGGATGTAAGATTGTAAGTACCGTAATGATTTTTGCCACAATTCAGTAATTAATAACCAGACTCCGGTACAAATGGAGAATCAATAAGCTATAACTGGAATGGGTCAACGTAAAATTACACGCTGTAGAACAGTATCGGGCAATTAATCATCCTTCACTGTTGAACTACAGTTAAAAATGAAACGACCGGCCAGTGACATGACAGATTGCAGGGTTTGTTGCTTTATGTAGTGGCTAGGAGTTTCTTAGCTATCAGTCTTATTCTCCGAGGAGTCAGGTCTGTGGTCATCTGCCCCAGTCAGGATTGCACACTTATTCTCTTCGAGATGGGAGACCTTAAATTTTCATACGGTGATAAATAAATAAATAAGTAAATACATAAATTAATTAAGTAATCAATTAATTAATATATAAATAAATAAATAAATGAAGAAACAAATAAATAAACAAATAAACAAATAAATAAACAAATAACCCCACCAACCTGGGCCCAATGTTTGGGAAGCCAGGCTCTGGCTGACACAAGTCAGGACTAAGGGCGAGTGATAGAGGAGTAACACCTCTTTAAAAAACCTTGGGCCAGCTGGCCAGGCTGGTAGTACCATGCGAGGCCCCCTTGCCAGGGTTACGGTGAAGACCTCAACGGCATAGACAGTGGAGTAGATGGACTATGGAACAGTGTCGATGGCGGAAGAGGCATCCCAGTGCTCGGGAGAATAAGAGTAAAAGGTATATGGCAACCATATATCAATTTAAGGGGACGACGGTCCCATATGTTAGTGGCGGTACCCCGACAGCGTCTGTATCATATGTTAGTGGCGGCTGATTTTATACACTCAGAAGTGGAACTCTGAGTTTATCCGACTGACTGGTCAGTCAAAATTTCAAAACATCAATTAAATCAACATGGACAGTGCACCTTCTAAAGCAAATATTTACCCCATGGGTTTCAGTCCCCAAGTGGTCTATTCGGATTCTGGGGAGACCACTGATGAGTGCATGGAAGTAAGTCGGAGTACTTCAAATCCCCATAGAAACAAGGTTAAAGCAAGATCTCGGATTTGGCTAATGACATTTAATGTCAATTCTCTTTTGAAAGTGGGAAAACTTAAACATATCCTGAATAAATCTAAAGAACGCAACATTAAAATAATTGCATTCCAAGAATCACGCTATACTGATGAATACCCTTATGATTCTGAAAACTATAGGATATTCAAAGGAAAACCGGGTGAACGAGTTATGGATCACTGTCCGCAGTTTGGGACGGGCTTTATAGTGGATAAGTCAATACTTGGCTCAGTTGAGATATTCGAGTCTTATTCAGGACGTCTTTCAACCTTAACGATAAAATCGGGAAACAAAATTTATTCTCTAGTGAATGGTCATGCTCCAACTAACATTACGAATAAAGAAGCACCTGACAAAGCAGAGCAGTTCTGGAATCAGCTAGCCAGTGTTTTACAAAGAATTCCAAGTCATCATGTCAAAATCCTTATGGGCGACTTTAATGCCCAAATAGGAAAGGAGAAGAAATATCGATACTGGGTTGGGAAATGGTCCAGCCATGCACAAACCAATAAGAACGTCATACGACTCATTGAGTTATGCATCAGCCATGACTTGTTTTTTAAATCTACCTTTTTCAAGAAAAGCCCTTCTAAAACTAAGACTTGGGTCACACCTAATCCCTTATTAGGTGAATATCAACTGGATCATGTGCTGATTTCCCGCCTGCATACATCTGAAATCATGAAACTCAAAGTTCTGAAAGGACTGAATTTAGACTCTGATCATTATCCAACAAAATTTTCCCTGGATATGATCCCTGAAAAGAGAAACTTTATGAAGCGAGCTCCACAACGAAAGTACGACACAGCAGGTATTAAAAGCAATGAAGCCTTTAAGAAAGGTACAGAACAGTTAGATCCACAAAATTGGACACAAATTAAAACAGGACTCTTACACACAGCCGAAACTACAGCACCACTCAGAAGAACAAGAAAACACCCTAAGTGGACAGATGAATGCGACGAGTTAATACAACTTCGTCAAAAAACTTGGCATAATTGGTCATGCAATAAAACTCCAGCCACTTTTCAAGAACTTCAAAATGTTAGAAAGGTTGTTACTAAATCAATAAGGAAAATTCGTAAACTGAGTGAGGATATGAAATTACAGTCTTTAGAAGATGACTTTAAACAACATAATTCAAGGAACTATTATAGAACTTTCAAACAAAAGTTAACCAAATATTCTCATCCATCACTCCATTTTGTCAATCATAAAGGAGAAATGGCTTATACCACTGATGCTAACTGCAAAATCCTCGCAGCATTCTTTTCTAAATTACTTAATAGTGAAAGCCTTCTGGAAAAGTTTCAGTTCACTTCTAACCAAATTAATCAAGATTCAGCCCCACCAACAGTTCAGGAAATTAGAGAAACAATTCAATCACTAAAAAATAACAAGGCCACAGGAGAAGATCAAATAACTGCAGAACTTTGGAAAAATGCAGGGGAAAATTTCATCAAAAAACTTCACGACATTATGATGGACATCTGGCAAACTGAAAAAAATACCAAAGGATTGGAAGATGGCAATAATACACCCCATACATAAAAAAGGAAGCAGGTCTGATCCAAACAATTATAGAGGTGTTTCCCTTCTTCAAGTCACATATAAAATTCTCTCAAAAATTCTACTCAACCGTGCAGAGAGTCAACTTGACCAAAGAATTGGTGAATACCAAGGTGGATTCAGAAATGGGAGATCCTGTGCTGAGCAAATTCTGAACCTGAAGAATACTATATCATATTTTCGGAACACAACAAACAAAAATTATGTCATCACATTTGTCGATTTCAAAAAGGCCTATGATAGTATAGATCGCATGTCACTTGTTAATGTTTTAACAGAATTTGGACTTGATAACAAAACAAGAAATATTATTAAAGATACACTAACTGAAACGAAGGCTAAAGTTAAATTTATGGGTGGTTGTAGTGATGAGTTTGAAATAAACACAGGTGTCCGTCAAGGGAATGGGCTCTCCCCTTTACCTTTTCAATTGTGCTCTTGAGAAAGTTGTCAGAGAATGGAGGAAAGCAGGTGCACCATCTCACTGCCTGGACCCAAAGATTAAGGGTATTGACTTAGATTGTCTAGTGTTTGCTGATGATTTGGCACTAATTGCCAAAAACGTCGCTGATGCACAGAAACAGCTTGTTATACTGGAGGAGCAAGCAGCCAAAATAGGACTAAAAATCTCCTATGAAAAAACTAAATTTATGACAAATATTAAGAATGGTCCACCTGAAATTGTCATTGGTATCAATAAGATTGCAAGAGTGAAAGAATTTAAATACTTAGGTGAATGGATCACTGAAAATGGCAATGAAAATAAATCTGTAGCATCACGAATTCAGAAAATGGAAATTGCTTTTCAACACACAAAGAATGTTTATAACAAAAAAGCTTGTCCTGGAACAACAAAATTCGTCATTACTGTACAGTGATTAAACCTGAAGCTCTATATGCTTCAGAAACGCTCAGTTTACATCGTAAGACCTTAAAGGAAAAATTAGAGATTAAAGAAAGGAAAATCATGAGGAAAATCTTTAGGCTCAGAATTGTAAATGGCATACACTGCCCCAAACCCAACTCTGAAATTTATAAAAGAGTTTCTAAATTAACTGATATAATGAGATTGCGACGAATTCAGTTTCTAAGCCATTTGGAAAGAATGAATCCTACCAGACTCACTTATCGAATCCACAAATTTCTGCAAATCAAACGCACAAGACCAAAATGGTATAAACAAGTAGAGAAAGACCTTAATGAATTGGGTTCACCAAATTTACAAGATAGAAATATGATCCGGAAAATTGTTCGCACAAGGGGATTTGAGGAAGATGAGAAGAAACCACAGCGACGTACCTGGTCGGAGGAACAGAAATTACAGCAATCAGTGAAAATGAAGAACTATTGGGCAAGGAGGAAAGCTCAGAAAATGTTGATTCCGCGTGGTCCTAAGTGACCCATTCGCGAAGAAGAAGAAGAAGAAGAAGAAAGAAACAAATAAATATATAATTAAATTAATAAACAAATAAACAAATAAGTATATAAATACAATATAAATAAATAACTAGGCACATGGCTGGAAATTCGGGTATTAGCGACCCTGCGGGACCTGATCACGTCCATTCTATGACTTTATGTTGGACACTATCCTCTTCCCTTTCTGAATTGTATGGACTTTATTCTTCAAGAGTTGAGGGCATTTTTATCTCTATTTTGAATTTATTTTCATTTCTTGTATTATTTCTTAGGCATATTCATATTTTTATTCTTCTAGTAAATAAGTTAGTTGTAGAAGTAGCAATTAAAATAATGATCCTCAGCTTTAGGGGCAACATATATACAGTAGATATTTAATTCCTTAAAACAATGACCATCATCAAATTAGGCACTTAGAAGCTAAGGGGGACAAGTGATGGCTGAGATGCGTGGGGGAAAAGACCCTTGAAACAAGGGTGGTTTTCCGAATAGGATAATATGGCTCTTGCATACCTTGTCTTCTAAGTACCTCATATTGTCTACCATTAAGAACCCTAATGTGACCGCCTGGCTACACGGTGCAGCGGTAACGTTCTCGACTGCCGTGCCCAAGGTTGCAGGATCAAATCCTGGCGCAGTCATTTGGCATTTGAGGGTGTGCAAATGTCGTGTCAGTAAATTTACTGGTATGTTAAAGATTCCCTTCGGGTCAAAATTCCGGCACATCGGCGTCTCTTTTTGTTGTTGATTCATTGAGGGGCTTTGCGACATCGTGGTCTTGTAGCCCCGTGTACTAAGGTGTCAGTGGAATGTGTCTGATAACCTGTGTTAGTGTGATGACTGTATTAGTGGGTGTAGTTGTAATTCAGATGAGGATTGGAAGAAGGCGGCCGTGCCCTTAATTTAGGAACCATCCTGGCATTCGCCTGGAGTAGAAGTGGGAAACCACGGATCACCACTTCCAGGATCCAGCTCTTCTTAGTTTTGCCTCACGAGGCTGAGTGTACCCCGTTCCAGCCCTCAGTCCAGCATTGGATTTCTTGGGAGAGCCGGGAATCGAGCCCAAGCCTGCGGTGACAGCCACTAGCCACTACGCAAAGAGGCGGACCCGGCGTCTCTAGAAGCCGCAGTAGTTAAAAGGGACTATTACACTAATGCGACCTCTAGATCAAGCACTCATACCTGCCCTGTAGGTCCACTGTAGCACACACTGGTCACACTTGAGCCCTTCTGGTAGCCGCAGCTTGACGGGGAACTTGCCCTCCTCCTTGGTGTGGAGATTGTACTGGTAGCCACTGCCATCAGCCAGGGGGAGAGGGTACTTGTCGAAACACTCATCTGTCTCCATTTCCTTAGCGTTGGTCAGAGGACACAGTTTATACTCAAAGTAACCCCAGTGGTTGGCCGTCAGCTCCGTCACCGTGGTAATTATCTGGCCTTCTTTGTACCTAAAACAGTTAGAGATTACTGCCTTAAAACCAACCAAATTATATAATATAACATATATTCCAGCTAGTGCAGAAATTCAGATCATGCAACAACATAATCATCCAAATCTGAAATTGCAACCTCCGTGGCCATCTTTGTGTCGAGTTACAGGACTTCAAACATTATTTGTGTTTTGAGTCTGTCAGTACGATCGCAATACAGCTAGCTCCTTCCAACAAGCCCTTCGGAAGGGATGTAAAGCCGGCGGGCCCATATCACATATTTATGACATGTAAAAGAACCTTCCACTAACAACAATTGTGTGAAGCTAAATTTGTAGGTTAGATTTGTTTAACACTCTATGAGTTCCAACGTTCTGGTTGCGGTGACATCTAGTAGCCAAGTTCACGGCTAGGTGTCGATGACGATAGCATTTGGTAGCAAAAGTAGGAACTACTTAAAATTAATCGTCTGCAGTCCTTACCTGAATTACAGATAACACACACTAATACAGCCATCACAATTAACACCGGTTATCAGACAAATTCTACACACCCCCAAAGTACACGGGGTACATGACCGCGTTGTCACAGCCCGTAAATTGATGAACCAAACCAATCCTTCCAACAAGATTCATGCAGCATGTCGAATGCTACGACTTGAAGAACGGAACGTTATTGTCCGACTGCCTTGTGCCGTTCTACCTCGTTTGATAAGGGAGAGATATATCGCTGTAGAAACGACAATAATAATAATAATGAGAAATTAAGGCTTTAAGTCGTTAGGTCGGGTAACGCATAAAGTGTACAAGCCAAGTACTGTAGATGGAAGTTTAATATAGGATATCGGCCTATATGACCAAAGCGGGACTGGAAACCACGACCTTCGGCTTTGTACGCCGGTGCTTTTACCACTGAGCTATTGGGGAATACTTTACTTCTCCCTTTGACAATACTATGAAACTGGCATACGCCAGTCTATCATACTGTGATTCCTGCCCGCTGTGAACCACCCATAGATTCCAAGAATTGGAATTTGACGACCGTAATGTTGAGTTTCATCATTGTCAAGTGAAAATTAAACTGTCCCCCTATAGCTCAGTGAAGAGACATTTTAACTCTCGAACTTCCATCTACAATAACCCGAGGCAGAGTGCACTTACACCAGAATTACAATTTCTTGGAAGAGCTGAGAATCGAAACCAGACCTCCAGGGCGACAGCTAAGAATGCTAGCCACTACACCACGAGGAGGTCTGCTCGTGAAAATCCAATGCTTGAAAATGATAATAATAATAAAAATAATAATAATAATAAAAATGTTTGTCTTGTGACCTACTGAGAGGCCGAGTGCAGGTCTTTCTAGTAGATCTCCGTGGGCGATCTGCGCGCCGGGATGAGAGATGGTACGGATGAAGATGAATGAAACTGGGCAAGGATGTGGAGGGAAGCGGCCGTGGCCTGTCAGAAGGCACCGTCCCAGCATTTGCCTGGTGTTGAAAATGGGAACCATGGAAAACCATTTGAAGGACAGCTGACGATGGGGCTCGAACCAACGCGTCTACCGAGTCAGTAGAGAGCTTGGCCCCATGACCTAACGCTGTGTTTTAGCGAGCGTAGCCAAAGCTGTCGGTATAATAATAGTAATAATAATAATCTACGGCCAGATGCCTCTCCTGACGCCAACTTCATGACAGGAGTGAGTTGATGTGGGATGAAATGAAGATGAATGAAACTGGACAAGGGTGTAGAAGGAAGCAGCCGTGGTCTATTAGAAGGTAGCGTCGTGGCATTTTCCAGGAGCGGAATATGGGAAACCACGGAAAACCAATATCAAGGACGGCTAACGGTGGTTCGAACCCACGTTTACCGAGTGCGCAGATAGTTTGTCCCCATGGTATAGTGCTACGCGTTAGCAAGCGTAACTACTGCTCTTAAACTGTACTGCTTTAAATCTTAAACCGTTATTAAGATGTATTACTGTCTCTCAAAAGTGTTTCAGAAGATTTAAATATCAAAGATTAGGAGACATGAATATTTGTCGATAACACTGGGATAAATAACACCAGCACAGTGACCCCACCTAACTGCAGTCCCTTTGATGGTAGCAAAAACTTCTGTTTCACTTTCTAGTAGAACTTGTGTCACAAGATTAATGAGAAAATGTTCTGTGCTCAAAAGGGAATATTAAACTAAATATTCATGACCGCGTTGTTGCAGCCCCTAAACTGAGGAACCAACCAACCAAACTAAATATCAAAAGAGTTTTCCAAGAACGTCAACATTACCAAAAGTCATTAAATATAGTTTATTGTATTTATACTGTATTCCGTGGCGTCACTACAGGTTGTGATGCGGGGGATCAACTCCTCCCCCATCCCCCCCCCCCATCCCCCATCCCCCTCCCCCCCTCTCCTCTCCCCACTAGAGCCAAATGCTAAAAGTATCACATTTATTGAAGTCTTTTATTTTGAACAAAAACAATCTTCGGTTTGATAACAAATGATTGATTTAAGTATGTTTTTACTTACTAATTTGAAAGCAATTCCTTTCACTCGTGTAAAATGTTTAGCGTTACCCCGACTTAAAACATACTGAATGAGCAAAATGATCATCTCTTCAGTTAGCCAGAGGGGTAACAGTGAAATGGGTACAGCACTATAATTGAGGAGCTGACATGGGAAAGCACATACGTCCAAAAATCACCTTTTTCTTTCGCGGATATGCAAGTAATAATAATAATAATAATAATAATGTTATTTGTTTTACGTCCCTTTTAACTACTGTGGCTTTTAGAGACGCCGGGGTGCCGGAATTTTGCCCTGGAGGGGATCTTTAACGTGCCAGTAAAGCTACGGAAATGCAAGTAAGAAATAACGCCAATGGCGAAACGAGGGACGGGCTTTCTTCACGCCATTGGCGTTATTTCTTACTTGCATATCCGCGAAAGAAAAACAAGTTATTTTAATTCTTAAGTGCATTCCCATGCCAGCTTCTCAATTATCTCCTCATCTCTTTCCAAAAATACACCACTTGTTACTGTAGTTACCATTCTGTTAGTATCGGAGTGCAAGTGTCATTGTTGAAAGTGAATAATATTGTGCTAAGCTGTTTAAGTTAAACTTTAGTTAGAAACTATAGGCTAGTTTATTAATATTTATAGTCAGCTTCGATGGCGTAGCATGATGAACTGCTATGCCCAATATCATGGGTTCAAACCCGGCTGAAGTCAACGGATTTTTAAGAGCGTTCAGTATCCCTTCCTTCAGTATGCCTTCCTTCGGAGGGGAAGTAAAGTCATGTCATACATTTATGGCATGTAAAAGAACCAACCACTACAACGGATAGTGTGTGGCTAAATTTGTAGGTTATTTGGTTAGAAGCTCTGTTTCAAGTTCCAACGTTCGCCGCTAGGTATCTCTGGTAGCCAAAGTTGGAACTATTTGAAATTGAACTTAATGGAGGAGCCTATAGGTGTTCGATAAAATAAAATAAAAAATATCCTGCTATTGCCATTGGCTGCAATTCTAATATAGTTAACATATATACAATGTCAGGGAATAGAAAAGGCCAGATGATTTCGGATAGAAAAGTGGGCTTTATCATTTTATATCAACAAAATTGTTCATCGACTCATCATTGATGAGTTAAAATACAACGTATCAAATACTGATGAAATCTAACACAATGTAGAGAGGAGGTTTTGAAATTTCGGGATGGTATATTTGCTTCCATTGATTATGCCTGAGCCCTCACCCCAATACAGTATAATATTGACTCAGCGCACCCCCTACCAGAAGCAAAGCCCAGTTACGCCACTGACTGTATTAATACAGTTACTCGCTCCTCATCCCACATATTGTATATGTTTTAAAACCTCCTTCCCTTTCCTAATATCGGACCTATATGAAGGAATCGTTTGGATCTACAGTAGGCTACTTGCTGTTATTAGTCATTGCCGCTGAACTTGGTTGCTCCAGCGTTTGTTGATATAAGCAGCTGGGGTCTTGCAGGATAAAGGAGGGGACACAGCGATGGCAAAGTGCAGACTCCACATAGTCAAGCAGCAATGCGCGCGCTACTTGTGTTAGACAGAAGATATAATGTGAATTATTGTGAACGGAATAATTAATAATAATGGGCGAATTAAGAATTGTGCGTTTCTAATTGTTTTCAACAGCACAGCTACGCGTAACAGGAGCTCATGTCACACGGAGAGGAGAACGATGACTGAGGCTACTGGACGTGAGTCATATCCTACTCGCGCGACTGTACTTGTCAACCAAGCAGGCTGACAGCATGACACAAATAAACAATGAATAGTTTCCACCCTGCCCACCGGCAATAGTATCTTGAAAGGATAATGAGGGTGAAGGTAAACTCACGTGTCCACGATGATGCCCAGTCCATACATCCCACCGTTCTCAGCAGGTCGTGGGCGAGAGAGACGGTAGTCATCGCCACACAAGCCGCACTTGCCACCATTGGCTATCTGCACCTGAAACATGTGCACACAACGATCGAGTCAAATCTCTCTGATGACTTATTCTATTGTGGGATATGTACCAATGTGTGTCCTTGTCATTCAGACTCGTATCTAAAATGACTCAGCTAGGCGGGCTACTATCCCGGCTTTCCCCTGGATTTGATGTGCAAGGCTTAGTAGTTCAGTTTTAGAGTGATTGAGAGTATAATTTAAACCCGCCGATTTTCACAGTTATTTTCACGAGGTTGAGTTCCAATCTTCATCCAAGGATTAAAACTCTCCATGACAGAGGCAGTAATCGAACTTGGGCCGTCAATACGTCTCTGAAAGGATCGAAACCAAATTAAATATACTTCTTATTATTTACCCAAATAAAGCAACTTGACCTCTAATGGTTTCCTTTTCATATTTTGTACCGATACTAGACCCTAAGAACTTACAGTTACATACACTGCCACAGTCAGCACAATAACACCGGTCATTTGACTAATTCCACACACGCCTAAGTACACGGGCATGAAGAACGCCATGTCCAAGCCCCTAAATACACACATCAAAAAAAGTTTTGCATCACCTCGGTTCCCAGATCTCCGGCATATAGACATTGACTGTGTATATTGTATCCAAGATACAGTCCCTTTGACTGTTCATAGATGTCACTAAAACTGCTCAAAGATGTAAACAACCATGCATGAGCAGGGCCTATTAGACGGAGGGGGTACGACAGCCGATCAGTTCCAGTCATTCCACCAGGACGAAGGTACGCTGCTCATGTTGTCTGTAGTTCTACCATGCCTAGAAGGTCAATACCGCAGTTCGATCGCGTCCGCATTGTTACTTTGTGTCAAGAAGGGCTCTCAACAAGGGAAGTTTCCAGGCGTCTCAGAGTGAACCAAAGCGATGTTGTTCGGACATGGAGGAGGTACAGAGATACAGGAACTGTCGATGACAGGCCTCGCTCAGGCCGCCCAAGGGCTACTACTGTAGTGGATGACCGCTACTTACGGATTGCCGCTCGGAGGAACCCTGACAGCAATGCCACCATGTTGAATAATGCGTTTCGTTCAGCCACAGGACGTCGTGTTTCAACTCAAACTGTGCGCAATAGGCTGCATGATGCGCAACTTCACTCCCGACGTCCATGGCGAGGTCCAGCTTTGCAACCCCGACACCATGCAGCGCGGTACAGATGGGCCCAACAACATGCTGAATGGACCCCACGGAATTGGCATCACGTTCTCTTCACCGATGAGTGTCGCATATGCCTTCAACCAGACAATCGTCGGAGACGTGTTTGGAGGCACCCTGGTCAGGCTGAACGTCTTAGACACACTGTCCAGCGAGTGCAGCAAGGTGGTGGTTCCCTGATGTTTTGGGGTGGCATTATGTGGGGCCGACGTACGCCACTGGTGGTCATGGAAGGCTCCGAAACGGCTTTACGATACCTGAATGACATCCTCCGACCCATAGTGCAACCATATTGGCAGAATATTGGAGAGGCATTTGTCTTCATGGACGACAATTCTCGACCTCATCGTGCACATCTTGTGAATGCGTTCCTTCAAGATAACGACATCGCTCGACGACAGTGGCCAGCATGTTCGCCAGACATGAACCCTATCGAACATGCCTGGGATATGTTGAAAAGGGCTGTTTATGGACGTCTTGACCCACCAACCACTCTGAGAGATTTACGCCGAATTGTCGTTGAGGAGTGGGACAATTTGGACCAACAGTGTCTTGATGAACTTGTGGATAGTATGCCACGGCGAATACAGGCATGCATCAATGCAAGAGGACGTGCTACTGGGTGTTAGAGGTAGTGGTGTGTACTGCAATCTGGACCACAAATGCTGAAAGTCTAGCTGTATGATGGTACAACATGCAATGTGTGGGTCTCATGAGCAATAAAACGAGCTGAAATGTTGTTTGTGTTGATCTCTATTCCCTTTGTATTTAACGGTTCCGGAACTCTTGGAACCGAGGTGATGCAAAACTTTTTTTGATGTGTGTATAAGACTAACAACGACGAAGAGGACTTGAGAGGTGAGTGATAACCACTATAAAATCTGCAAGACTGAAGGGCACCACCAACCTGACCCAGGATATCTTTATGCGCCCTTTTATGTGGATACCACATTCCCGATACAAGAAACGTGATAAACCAGATATTCAATACAGCAAATTATAAAATGTTTGTATCTGCACAGTTTGTGAGCACTTCATGAAATAAATAAATAAATAAATAAATAAATAAAATAAGTAAATTAATTAATTAATTAAATAAATAAATAAATAAATAAATGAATAAATACATAAATAAAATAAATAAATAAATAAATAAATAAATAAATAGCATAAACAAGTGAATAAATACATAAATAAAATAAATAAATAAATAAATACATAAATAAATAAATAAATAAAGAAATTAATAAATAAATAAAATAAATAAATAAATAAATAAAAATAATATAAATAAATAAATGAATAAATAAATAAAATAAATAAATAAATAAATGAATAAATAAATTAATTAAATAATTAAATAAATGAATAAATAAAATAAATAAATAAATAAATGACTAAATAAATGACTAAATAAATAAATAAAATAAATAAATAAATAAATGAATAAATGCATACATAAAATGAATAAATAAATACATAAATAAATAAAATAAATAAATAAATAAATAAATAAATAAACAAATAAATAAAACTAACCAAAATTTCTAGGTTTGTGGCGTGCCTTGTGTGGAGTTTCACCTAGGACACCAGGATGGCTCATTAGTGGACTCTTTCACTTGTGACTGTTTTGCCTTTCAGAGTCCAGTCTGCAAGGATCTGTTTGCGAACAAGTCACCTACATGATCCCCTATTGGCAGTTAGCACTGAGGCCTCCTCGGCTTCTACACTGAATCTAACCATCACCCTCTACTGCTGAGTACAGTATCAGCGCATCACTCGATCTCTCAGAACTCCAGATATAAACTCACTATAAGTGACCAGACGAATCTGTATCTACATAGCTCAGTACTCAGGCTGACCTTGCTGTTAGGGGTGAAGTTTGAGAGGATTGGGTGGGTTCATAAGGTGGAGGTCAAGGACAGGAAAGTATCTCGAGTATTGCTGTAACGAACAGATGGCAGTAATGGCAGGAGGGTACTCTGAAGAGTAAGGTAGAAATCAGCTGGTCAGACAAGGCTGTTCTTATGAGTGATATTGGATGGTGGAGCATGTAAGGAAAATTATGGAGAAGAGCTTATCTAATTGAGACTAACTCGGCTACAAAGAGTAAAGGGTGAGTAGACGTAAACCTAGTGAGCGGAGTTTAACTATTCAGTCATTCACTCAGACAATCAATCATTCACACACACATTCTCTCACACACTCGCTCACTCACACATTCACTCACTCATTCACTTACTCAATCACTCACTCACTCATTCACTCACTTATTCACTCATTCGTTCACTCAAAAAGGCTTGAGACTAAACCAAATGCCGAATAAGATTTAACAGTCAACAATGAAAATAAATAAATGAATGAAGGTTACATGTGAAGTAGAAAGTATCGATGGTTGGTCGGTTGGTTACTCAGTTTAGGGGCAGTGACAACGCGGTCATGTAGCCCCGTGCACTTTGGGTGTGTGTAGGATCTGTCTGATAACCGGTGTCAATTGTGATGGCTGTATTAGTGTGTGTTATCTGTAATTCAGGTAATGACTGCAGACGATCAATTTCAAGTAGTTCCTACTTTTGATACCAAACGCCACCGTCAACGACAACTAGTTCTGAACTTGGTTACTAGATGCCACCGCAGTTGGCTCCTGGCAACGAACATTGGAACCTAAGAGCGTTAGTCAAATCTAACCTATAATTTAGCTTCACACAAGTGTAATTAGTGGATGTTTCCTTTATATGCCATAAATCTATGATATGGGACCGCCGGCTTTACTTCCCTTCGATAATAATCTGTATTTTATCATTAGGCCCAGTACTGAAGCTTGAGACGGATCAGTTATTCAAACGGTCGGACCGGGTTAATTATTTAAGTGCAGAGTTGTGGACGATCCTGTCTGTGTATCGAACGGTTCCTTAGAAAACCTAGATAGAGCCGTCAATGTTTTACGTTCGCTTTATTAGTGAAGAAATCAATGCTGGCCTCATGCGTTAGGTAATTTGTATTGACTCTCTGCGTGCTAGATGTCGGAGGGCATCCAGGGGCTGACAACTTATTAGTCTAAATGTAACATTTTGAACAAATGGTGTAAAAGTAGGATCATGAGATCAATCAGGGGCTATTTATATGTATTTTTCTGCCTGTGTGTCCTCCCCTTATAACTTTTAACGCCTACACAGTATTCCACAAAATTGGTATGTATCAGAGTTCTCGGGGACATCTGTGTTTTATTATTTGAAGCGTGTTATTGTTGTCAACCGAAAATAAGTTGCCGTTTTAAATTTTGAAACTAGACTACGCGGTTCTAAACCCGTTTTTCTTAATGATACTAAATTTAATGCATTGGCACTGCACCCAAGGAAATGTAGTTTCATAAAAGTTAAAACATAACGGTCGTCCACCATATTGAATATAAATAAAATACTAGCAGAAGTACCCATTCTTCGAACGGTCTTTGGTATTAATAGCCAGACGAAATCAATTGAGCTACTTTTGCAATGGTTAGAGGCTTGGAACCTCTGAAAGTAAATTTACCTAACGTGTACTTCCTGACGTGAAAATAAATTTGAAAACCTCGTAGACGAAACGCAATACACGTCACATAAAAACTGACCCTCACTGTTGTGTCATGTCCCTATCCAGAGGAAGATCCCTTTAATAAATTATAAAGGCTTGTGGTGCGTGAAAATTCAGGTTTTTTAGCCTCCAATGGCCCAAATTCCTAAAAGCAAGAAATAAAATACTGTTTCAATTCAGAAATTTTTGAAAATAATGTTGCTGTTTGGAGATATAATAGACCATCTGTAAGACATATCGCACGTTTAAGTCGTGTGAAAAAGATCTATGGTAACCCCTGGCCCCCTTAAGCGCATTGATGAATTTTACAGTTTTAGTTGGTTCCGTGATAACCTTATAGCCATTTGCAAACGTTCACAGAAATTTGCAAACGTTCACAGAAATTTAATAAATGGAGTGGCATTACTTCTTGCAGAAATAAATGGAAAGTTGGATGTCACCTTTTGAAATGCTTTTGTCATGGCTATTTGCGTGCATTCCTTCATTAGTTCATTAAATGAAATTAGTTTTCTGGGAATATCAGAAACTGTTGGTATTAGAGCCATAAAATGTAGTTTCGGGGACCCTTTACGGCTATTTAGGGTCCCCGAGTTTTGTTTCTGACACCAAGGGGCAGAAAATAAGCCTTGTCTCGTCGTTGTAGGCCGTAGTATAATAATAAAAATAATTATAGCAATAATATAACAATAAAGAGATAGAGACGTAATAGACCTTCCGTACCACACCCGCACGTGCAAATCGCGTGAAAAAATTCTAGATTACCCCTTGACCCCCTTAAGCGCATTATATGTATTGATGAATTTTACAGCTTGATTTGGTTCCGTTATAACCTTATAGCCGTTTGCAAACTATCTCAGTAATGTAATAAATGGAATTGTATTGCGTCTTACAGCAAGAGATGGACCTGTGAAGTTCTGTTGCCATTGTTACCGGATTGCATTCTTTCATTATTGTATTAAATGAAATTAGTTTTCTGGGAATATCTCAAAAACGGTTGGTTTTAGGGCCTAAAAAGGTGGTTGTTTCGTTTCTCACCTTGAGGGGCTAAAAATGAGCGTTGCCTCGCACTTCTACGCCTATTTCAGCAAGTGTTTTAAGGGGGTAGGCCCCCTTTATGAGAGCTACAGAGAAGAGTTACATCAATGATTAGTGTCGTGCCTCTGAAGGATATCTGTACCAAATTTTACGTTGATCCACCCAGCCGTTCTCGAGTTATAAGGGAACATAGTTGTCCACAGACAAACAGACAGACATACATACAGACAGGCAAAAATTTTATTTTCGCGTGCATCTGTCATAAAACAGTCCGAAACGCGTATATAACGCAAATTTTCGTAGAAATTCAGAAAAAACAGACAATCTTTCATGTTTATATATATATAGAGATTAAGACATATAATTCACCATATAAAGCTTGCAATTTTGAAACTTGACTAGAAGGTAGTATCGTGCAAGAGCTTTACTCAATTGGAGGCACAAGTCCCACGACTTTAGTCATACAAGATACCATGCGAAATATATCAAAACTTAAAAATCGTGCAGGATATAATTGAGCGGTTAACCAATAGGCATATGAAAGTGGATCCTGAACAAGAGACTTAACATGCACAAGTAACAAGACTGTCACAGTGAATATGATGCACAACCACCATATTGAATAGTCAACCCTTTATAATCGTTATTTGACCAAATAATAAACTTGTCATTTCGGAACTTGGAAAGATTGTAGCATTGTGTAAGATTTTCACTCTGTTGGACATAAGCCCGTCGATTTTATACATTCAAGATGGTGGCCTTGCGTACATCCAAAACTTAAAAATCGAATAATCAGAATGTTAGTGAGTATATTGGAATGAAACTTAGTATTTTGAGATCTAATAATCTATAAGAAACCTTGCTTGCACAAGCCTAACTCACAGAATATTACAAACAACTACCATTTGAATATATTCAAATATTAAACTCGACAACACATGATGCAACTGAGTAACAATGAAAACCTTGACATAATTATTATTCATAAGAGAACTAGCAACCCGACCCGGCTTCGCCCGGGAACAGTTATGAATGCATTACGTGATAAGCGCTTTTTTCCAGTCTCAATGAACAACGACCAATATCCGTTTTACGTCTCGGCATGATGGTTTAAAATCACTGACTGGACTATTAATTATATTATCATGGAGATGCATGTGCAACAAATTCTTTTCAGATGTAATTTAAGAATGGCGAGGTGCATGAAACACAAATCCCCCTTCCGTCCCATCTTAACTGGACTGCGAATTTTGCGGAACGAAAAATTCACAGGCGAATTGAAGAAAAGCCGAGTTGCACTTCCAGGGAAACTCCAAACACAACCACCCTTCTCAGAAGTCTTAACTGAACATGACTCAACGGTTTGCTGCTGGCTGTATCTAGGGCAATAGGTTCGCCCGCTAGCTAGGCTGTAACAGGGATGATAGACTCGCCCTTAGCTAGCTCGTAAACTGTCGCCTCAGTAGTTGAATGGACATGGTTCGATGAAATTAAAACGTAAGAACACTTATAGTGGGCGATGTATTGAAGATAGACATATGCTCTCACGGACTTTTTCTTGCTGAACAATTCTTACACTCGTAATATTTAGATAATGTTAACGGTTTGCCCAGCGTAAACTTACAAAGCGCTCGGACGCCAGGTTTTTTTTTCGACTTTTCCACAGCAATCGTTACTGCTCGCCTTCCTTTGATCATAAATAAATTATTTTCTACAGAAATCATCTTCGAGATATCCTTTACAGAATGGTGAAAACCGCATCAAAATCCATCCAGTGGTTCTCGAGTTTACCCGTAACATCCAAGAATCGGGGACTTTGTTTTTTACTAAGTAGAGATTACTGTTCTAAAGGTGTAACTTATTTAAGTCTCTGGATTACAAACGATCGACATTCACTATGCCCTTAGTTTAGTGATTTTAGTCATCCTTGGATATTAAGTAGTAAATTATTTGAGCAGGCAAAATTCTGATCGAGGTTAGTGCACAATAGACGTTAATTGATAATCTCTCAAAATGAGCTGAAGGAATTTCAGATGCCTGCAGCCCATATACTGTACTGTAAAATACAAGCAGAGGGCACCGTTGGATATCCCTACATAGAGTGGCTCAGTAGAACGTCTCTCGCTTCTCTTTACTATAATGGATGTTAAGTACGTATTACTTCCATCACACAAATTCTACTGATGATTGCTGCAATAATGAAGCACTGCATTTAAATATAAAATTGGGTGATTTGTTCTCTACGGAAGCTATTGTTTTAAATTAACTTTGGTCCCATTAGAGTTGTGGTAATACCCACCGATACGTGTAGTGAAGTGGATATCTACACAGGATCAGTCACAAATCAGCTAAGTCTGCAAAACTACAATGTCAACTCGGTTACATTTAAGTATTTAACCTAACTAACCAACTACAAAAGCTCACCAAGTAAATAAGAAATAACAAAACAGTCAAGGACGCAATCACTTCACTTAATTGGTCTCGCAAAGCTACAAGCTCACTTTCCAATTAAAGTACAGTCAACACTTAGTCCTCTGTGTTGCCTCTTTAAAGTCTAATCACCGGTGGCGTAATTGGTAGCATGCAGAGCTTCTATGCCCTAGGTCGCGGGTTCAAACCCGGCCGAAGTTGTTGGATTTTTAAGAGCGTTAAAATCCCTCAGTATACCTCCCTTCAGAGGGGAAGTAAAGCCGGTGGTCCCAAGTCATAGCTTTATGGCATGATAAAGAACCTTCCACTAATTACACTTGTGTGAAGCTAAATTATAGGTTAGATTTGAGTAACGCTCTTAGGTTCCAACGTTCGTCGCCAGGAGCAGACTGCGGTGGCATCTAGTAACCAAGTTCAGAACTAGTTGGCCCTTGACGATGCTGTTTGTATCAAAAGTTGGAACTACTTGAAAATCAAATGTCTGCAGTTGTTACTTGAAAAAAAAAACAGAAAACACACACTAATACGGCCATCACAATTAACAATGGTTATCATACAGATTATACACACACCCAAAGTACGCGGGGCTACATGACCACGTTGTCGCGACCCCTAAACTGAGGAACCAACCAACCAAAATCTAATCACCGGCAGTGACGAATCATACAACCTGATTAAGAACTGAGCCAACATTGTGTCAATGACTAATCAGTGCAGAAAAATCCCCTAGAACTCCATGGTCGTACCATAAATAATTCTTTTTAATATTCTGAGAAAGTTAATTAACGGCAGTGGTCAAGTTAGTGTCTCATTTTGAAAACCACATACATTCTGTTGTGATTTCTCCACTGAAATTGTTATTACGTTAATACAAGCTTTAGCTAGGCAAACGTATGCTAAATCAGAGCGATTGAGTGGTCTATAGAATGCATAAATAAATATTTCAGTAATTTCTTTCATTTGTTAATCAAATTAATTGAGTTGTGGGGATGAAACCTTTTGAATATTTATTTCTTCAATGTAACGAATGATTTCGCAGTCGGTCGAACGTTGACGGTAGCGCAACTATATTGGATGACACTGAACATGATTTCTGAACTTTTATCTATATTTGCAATTAGAGCTATCCATAGAAATATAAAGTTTCATTTTTGGAACATCCTATAGAGTTAGTTAAAACAGTCTCAATTACCTTAAACAGGATATTGATGTCTCCAAACCTAGGAAGTTCATGCATCAAAAATGCCAAAAATATATGCAAATGGACTTAAAATGACTTAATTATTAATTAAAGCAAGGAGCATATGCATTATAAAATTAGATAAAGAGTTATAATCCATCAAAAACTTCAATTTTGATGGTTGAAGGGAGTGGGGAGATCGCACGGATATGTGAGTGAAACTTTCCTTTTACATATCTTAATGACTACAGACACCATCTCTATACTAGCCCAGCGCTAGTGCTGACAGCACAATAACACGGGTGATAAGTCCATTTCAACAAAACATAAGTCTCAAGAATGTAATGGTCACGCTCATGCATGCCCCTAAACGATGAGAAAAACAAACAAAAACAACAAAATATACAGTAGAGCTTCACAACTTAATATTTGCCCCTGAGTTCTCGGAGACTGTCTGTGAAGTTCTGCACTTGTGCTCACTTCCGATGTTGACAGCAGACCTCTAAGATGTGACCCAGGGAGAAGTGCAGACTAGACTTGTAACACCAGAAATGTCACCACTTGCATCATGCAGTGGTTAAACTTCAAGGTATCAAACAGGAGGAAAGAGAATGAAGTCAACCATTATGTATCTAAATCAAATATGTTTAGTAATTCAAGTGAAAACGTGCAAATATGCACTCATAAATGCATAATAGGTCGCCTCCTTAGCGTGGTGGTCAGCATGATTAGCAGCCGCACCGGAGGTCCTGGGTTCGAATCCCGGCTCTGTCACGATCTTTGAAAAGTGGTGTGAGGACTGGAACGGGGTCTACTCAGCTTCGGATGGCCAAAATGAGTAGAGGGGGTTCGATTCCCACCTCAGCCATCCTCGAAGTGGTTTTCCGTGGTTTCCCACTTCGTCTTCGGGCAAATGCCGGGATGGTTCCTACTGTAGGGCCACGGCCGCCTCCTTCCCATTTCCTTCCCTAACCGTCCCACTCTTCCCATCCCTTCATCAGACCCCCTGTTCGCATTGCAGGTGAGGCCGCCTGGGCGTAGTGTTGGTCACACACCCCAGTTGTATCCCTGACTCAGAGTCTCAAGCTCCAGGACACTGCCCTCAGTGGCGGTAGAGGTGGGATCCCTCGATTAGTCCGTGGGAAAAGCCAACCCTGGAGGGTAAAATTATAGCGAAAAAAAATGCATAATAAAATATGTAGGGATTATTAAGCAACATCGTAAAGAATACAAAAATTGCAGAACCACTTCGTATTTTCCCAATGTATGGCTACAGAGGGGTGCAAATTATTAGAATTAAATAAGTCATTTAAATCAATCACAATTGTTTATTCAAAACCATTTTATCGACCAACAGCTGGCATATTTTATTACCCTACTTAATAATGTTTTCTCCCCCGTGGACTTAAAATTCTTCCCATAAGGAATCACGTCTGGAATCTTTCAGAACTTGGGATTTATCGTTCTACGAGCAATTTCATATTCTTAACTGAAATTTGTCCGATGAGGCCGATATTTAATGTGTCAAATCCACCATATTCTCATGATTTCCACCAGCCACGTTTATGTAAGGGGAAAACAATTTGGTATCCCCTTCCTCAACTAGCTCTTAAACGTTATTTGTTTTACGTCCCTTTTAACATCTACGTCATTTAGAGACTCCAGGGTGCCAGAATTCTGCCCCGAAGGGGATCTTCAACATGCCAGTAAATCTACTGATACGGCGCCCTCGTATTTGCGCACTCTCTGCGCCATGATTTGATCCTGCAACCTTGGGAACAGCAAGCGAGAACGTTACCGCTGAACCACTCAGCGAGACTAAACATTAAGAGTAAATATGGTGAAAAAGGACCCATAAAATTTCTCAAATCAAATTGTATTTATGTTCAATGAGAGTTTTACAAACGATGATGAAAGGGAGCGTTGTTTCTTTTGCATCAGATATAATACTTTAAAAATAACCTGACCAGGGATCCCAGTTCCTGAATTTCGCCTGTGTTAATAGGAAGGAAGGAAGGAATGAAGGAAGGAAGTGGCAATTTACCGAACTCAGTGACAGAAATGGAGTCGGTGTAACAGTGTGGATACAAGAATATATTCACTTAACGCTCATTAGTAAAATAAGTAGCGACTTTGGTGGCATGCTGAACTGCTGTGCACAAGATAGCGGGTTCAAACCCGGCCGAAGTCGTCGAATATTTTTAAGAACGTTAAAACCTTCAGTATGCCTATCTTCGGAGGGGAAGTAAAGCCGGCAGTCCCATGTCATAGATTTATGGCATGTAAAAGATCCTTCCACAGAATAAACTTGTGTGGAGCTAAATTTCTAGGTTAGATTTCATTGTAACGCTCTATCAAAGTTCCAACGTTCACCACTTGGTATTATTGACATCTGGTAGCAAAAGTTGGAACTACTTGATATTGAACGGAACTTGAGGCTCACCCTGGGGGTGTCCGCTTGAAGCAGCTACAGCCTCTGGCGAGCCGAACATGTTCTCGGACACTCCCGGCACTAAAAGCCTTACGATATATAGAAGATAGGTAGATAGTAATAGTACATTATACAACGAGCCTATAATGGCAATAATTAAGACACGAGTATGTTTATATAATTTCCATACGAGTGTCTTAATTACCATTATAGGCGAGTTGCATACGACTGTTTATGTTCGACGATAATTGAGGCAGGGAGATCAAAAACCCACTCCAATTTTTTGCGAAATTGAGTTATGGGCTGGATGGGGCTTCTTAGGCTGTTCCGCATGGATAGAAGGCAAGAATACCCTAATTCCGCCATTCGTATGCATACAGGAGGTTGTTTTAAAATCCCTGGAAGTCAAAACACCTCTTATTCCATGGAATTAGTGTGTTATTGCTTTCCATGCTTTATTTACCGGTAGATGGCAACACCATCGTTTAACCAGCTGAGCAGAGATTAATGGTCAGTTCTTTTACACCTTGATAAAGGAGGGGCTCTTTCATTTTATAGAGCAACATTATTCCACGAGAGGACACAGTTTCTTACTAAATGACCGTGATTTTGATCATATTGAGAGTCACAAAAAGGAACAAGAAACTGAGGAAACACCAAGCCAGTGGTTTGACATTGTAAGAAGTTCAGTTGGATATGTTGTTCAGGTCAAACAACGTATGATATATGACTATCCTAAACATTTCTCCAAAACATTCAAGAGAAACCCCAGTACTAAAGAAACTAAGCATAGTCCAACCGAGGAATTCCTCATATCAGAAAGTATAGTGATACGATATTCGGCATCCTACAAAAATAAAATCCATGTGAGTAATACTATGACAGGTGGAGTCCATTTAACATCCAGAGACCCAATACGACTGCATCTTTTCCCACTCAACAAAAGTACAACTCACACTTGCCACTGAAAATAGAAAAGCTAAAGGACTTGCAAATTTTAATGAAGTACATTTCTGAGGAAATTAGGATGTATTACAAAACTCTGTTTGCTGGCAGTAATAACCCTCATTCACAGACTGAACAAGAGAGTTAAAGAGAATCAGAATATCTGTATCACGAATCAGAGTGATGAAAGTATTAAGTTCATTATTTGTGGTATTATTTCTGCATTTTGGAATGATTTAGATTAGAGTGGATTTCAGACGCAGGCTGTACGTTTGAAATTTAAATTTAAAATTCTACAGTGCTAATTTTCATAATAAAATTTCATATTATATCGTTTCATACGGTAGTTATGATACATTACTACCATTTCTGTCATATTTATTGCCTATTTTATATTTCATACACTCCGGAAGTCAAAAAAAAACCTAACTCCACCACTATTTAATTCAAATTGTAGCATTAAATATTATAAACACTTAGGTTATGAAGTATTTAATTGATAATGAATATACTTTTACTTAACATGAGCACATAGACCTATTAGATTTAAGATCAGTAAGGAAGATAATCAGTTTTTTCTCTCTCCTGTAACATTTGGTTTACTGGAGGTAGTGGGTTTTTGATTTCCCTGCCTCAATTATAACTATTTTATGCTCGAACATAAATATTCATAAATATCTGTCGAAATTTCACCAGCTTTATGTACTGAACAGAGCGCATGGGACGCAGAGAATACCTTGTATTTGACCATGGCCTCCTGGAATACCGCACTACGACACTCACCACGCAGTGAAATTTAAAATAGGGGGCCATGGAAGTGAGCGCAGGTGCGATGCTATCCTCACCTAATTGGTCACACAACTGTTTCTTGAGCTCTGAATGATGGGAGAAACTGTATCATAGTACAGTTTTACATTTCGCCAGGATCGAACATAAAATAAGTTGTTCACTTACCTCTCGGCCGCCACAAAATTGGCCATCGTCGTCGTAGTTTGGTGGTGTGTTGTAACCGAAGCGCCACATGGAGCCTCGGTTGGGCGGGTCGATGAGCATGCCATGACCGTGTACTGCGACCAGCACGGACAATATCACCGCCAACAGTCTTAGAGCGAACATTCTGTGCGGGTCAGTTCGCCATGGGGCCATTATATAGCAGAATTATCGAGAGCCTCAGCTTATCAGGTGAGTTATGTTGGCCAAGGATGGTTTAAGTGCTCTTATGAGTGTTCCTATCAAAGGGGCCATCGTTCATCATCATTAAAATAAAGTCGAGCCTTGTTTACGAGTTATGATATATTTATCAGAAGCTAAAGCACGTGACACAACTAATTATGTAGCACAACTTTCACGCCTTCAACAATTAGACAGCACAACACTTTTGGGGCTATATCAGGTTCGGAACTGTCTTTCGTAGATAAACTGTCTCTGCTGAGGCCTTCTCCGGGGTTGGTGCACATTCACACGCATTTCCTGAATCTTCCTATCAGCGTTGCCAGACTCAAATTGAGCGATTGTGCTAAAGGAAGGTCTAAATTGTGCAAGATTCTCACTTGGTACGTTTCTAAGAATAAATTTGTCCGACCGTCCACCTGGACATTTGAATTTTGTACAGCAAATAACTGCTGCTGGATACCAATTCTTTTGTAAGTAGACTACTATATTAGGATAATAATAATAATAAAAATAATAATAATAATAATAATAATAATATCGTATGACCTCGGTGCCGGGTGCAAGGTTTGTAATTTGACGCACAGAGGGCAGCTTGCATGTCAAATTTTGTTGTTCCTTGGATCACTATGAAAATCAAGGAGGTTAGATATCTAAGCTCCTTGACACTATAGCGCATCCTAGTAGAGAATGGAGGAACTTTTGTGCTGGCGGAAAATCCGGAAATTAATTTCGCCATTATGAACACGGCTTACTGAATTCAAATGGGTTCTTTAACATGCCAACAACGTATGACATGAGTATCGTGATCTGTTTCGCCTTTCGAAAATCACTTACCATGGCCAGGAGCGAACCTGCAAGCTTGGGGGTTGGTAGTCCGACACGATAACCACTCACCCACTGTGGCAAGCATAATCATAATAATAATATTAAAAGAATATGAGGCAATATCTTGCCTGAGACACTTGTGGGGGTCCGCACTCCACAAATGTGTGGGATTCTTACCCACTAGACACCACACACCTTCTCCCACGACGCGCCGCCCGCAACCGCTCTCGCATTACTTCAGGCTTCTTCTTCTTCCTCTTTCGATTCTCCTTTACTATCGATCATAAGCATCTAAGTCGCTCTTCTTTTGGCGGAAAGTACTTTTCACATACACTGCTACCTGATGCAGCATAACATGCACGATGTTGTCTGTAGTCGGTTCTGCCTGCTCAGCTTCCAAACATCTTCTTTGTGGCAGCCAATGGCCACAAAGAAAAAAGTGTGGAGTGCGTCATCAATGTCATTAGCACACCGGACTACTCACTCGCTCTATTCTGAGGAAGAATTTTCGGAAGTATCCAATATCCATGACCTGTCAAGACCTGGGTGAGGTAATAGTTCACTTCACCATGATTCCTGTATAATAATAATAAATAATAATAACATATTTACCTAAAAATTTGGACTATAGATATCAAAATACACGATCGCTGGACATTGTTCCAGTTAATATAAATCATTATAACTGACGATCGCAGGTGGTTTAGGGGGGAAAATATAACTTAAAGATTCAACAGAGTTACGATATTAATTCTTTAACTGTTCTACAAGAAAAACAAGTAGTTCCGTGAAGAACTATACAGCCTATTTTCATATATCCTACTTATGTTAATTGCCTCTATCAACATACGAAATTTCAGTTTGATTGCTGTAATAGATTCGTAGATATTAAGAAACGTCTAAATATTCCGGATGGTCACCATGTTGGATGTTTATATATGTAGGTCTTGGAGTTATGTACTGTTACATGAAGATTATTGTGTAGGTGTACTATTCAAACTTCAATCGCATGATTAGGGCACAAGACATGAAAACCAGATTTTGAAATTTCACAAGGCTGCCATCTTGTGGTTATGAAAACAATTGAAATAAATTAGATGCCAGTGGATTAAAATTTGTATAAGCAAAGTTTTAATGCGCTCGGATGGTTAAATCGCGAGAAACATCCATTTAAATATTTATATTTCGCCTCGCCGCCATGTTGTATTTGTGCTCACCAGGTTATTAATAGTAATAATTTAGTAATGTAGCCAAATAGCCAGTTATATACATAATCATTAAAGGAACTGCTCACAAATGAGCATTACATTTTGGAGAAATCCAGTAAGGAAAGTGCTCTCTTAAAACATTCACTAAAATGGTATCGACCACACCGTTTAATGACAGGTTATTGAAAGTCCCATAGGTGAACTCATGTTCATAGCCTCTATCAACACACAAAATTTCAGTTTGATTGCAAAGATTAATAGATATTGAGTACCGTCTAAATATTTCGGATGGTCACCATGTTGGATTTTTATTTCGAGTTATGTACTATTAGATGACGATTTTTGCGAAGGTTCATTATTCAAACGTTCACTTCGATCGCATGATTAATACACAAGAAAAAAAACTTAATTTTAAAATTACGCACAGCTGCCATCTTGAGGTTATGTGAACAATTGAACTAAAATAGATGCCAGTGCATTAAAAGTCTATAAACATTTACTGTACCATATTTCACTTCGCTCAGGTGGTTAGATCGCGAGAAAAGTCTATTAAAATGTTGCACCTTCACTTGGCGGCCATGTTCGTTTTGAGTTTTAGGTATTTGGAAATCTCATAGCTGAACTTCTAGTAGTGCCCTCTATCACCGTACAAAATTTAAGGGTGATGTCTGTTATAGTTTTGGAGATATACAATGCCGGTGAAATATTTCGCACAGCCGCCAACTTGAGGTTATGTAAACTATTGAACTAAATTAGATGCTAGTGCATTACAATTTGTATAAACATTTGCTGTAACACGTTTCATTGCGTTTGGGTGGTTAAATCGCAGAAAAGTCTATTTAAAAGTTTCAAATTCACTTGGCCGCCATGTTCGTTTTGCAGTTAACAGTTTTTTGTAAGTCTCATAGGTAAATTTCTAGTAGTGCCCTTTATCACCGTACAAACTTTTAGGGTGATATCAGTAATAGTTTCGGAGATATGGAATACCGGTGAAATATTTCGCACAGCCGCCATGTTGGATTGGTAAGACGTAATGAAATTTGAAGGGCATCATCGGGGTCGGCCAAAATAGCACTATTACCTTACCGAGTTTTATTGAAATCGCTCCAGCCGTTTAGATGTTATAAGTGGGGGACACACACGGACACGCACACACATACACACACGCACGGACAAAAGGTGATGTCATAAGCCTATTCTTTTTCATAAATGAAAAGAGCCAAAAAAATTTAAAGGTTTTAACAATATTCATGGATCATTTGCTTTTGCTTTGAGCTTTGCTTAGCCGTTATCTTCGTATCATGTTTCTGGGCTGGCTATATGTTATTAGCGTGTACAGTTTTCCGACACCTATTTACCATAGTAACAGTGCAAGCACACTTACTGTAGTTCCCACTCGATGAAGCGTGCGCGATACTTATACAGTAATATGAACAGTCGCATACAACAATCATCTTTTTACTCTTTAAGCATGGTAAACCTCCGGCTATGAACTTACTAAACTTAAACTAGTGGGGGCTTTAATTTTCTTTTCTATAAAATGTTCTTTGAATTTTTAAATTGCCCAGAATGAAAGTGAAATAACAATAATAATAATGATAATAATTACACGATTAACATGTCGGATTTTCACTTTTCTCCAAGAGAAAATGACATAGGGTGCCTGATGCAGTGAAATACAAAAAGATCTGCACGAAATTGGGATCTGATGTGATGATATCCAGGAGCATGGCCAGCTTAAGAGGAAACTCTTTGATCATCGGAGTTTTCAACCTAATTCTATGCTAATAACTGGAAAGGCGTGGAGAGAAAGGAACAACACCGTCTACGAATAAAGGAATACTCGACTAATTTTAAAGCTATATTAATAATATCGTATGGCCTCGGATGCCGGGTGCAAGCTTTGTCATTTGACACCCAAAGGGTAGTTTGCATGTCTAATATCGTTGTTCCTTGAAGCATTATGAAAGTCAAGGAGGTTAGATATCTAAGCTCCTTGAACACTATATCGCTTTCTAGTAGAGAAATGAGGAACTTTGTGTTGGCGGAAACTCCCGAGATTAATTTTGCCATTATGAACACAGCCTACTGAATTTAAATTGATTATTTGACATGCTAACATCGTATGACATGATGTCGTAATTTTTGCCGCCTTTCAAATATCACTTACCACGGCCAGGAGCGAACCTGCAAGCTTGGGGTTAGTAGACCACTCACCCACCGTGGCAAGCTATTTTAAAGCTAAAAGGAAATAGTTGTAATGACGTGGTCCTAAGTTGGCTGAAACGAAACAATATTATTATTATTAATAATAATAATAATAAAAATAATAACAATGATAATAACTAACAAGTGTAAATGTATGAGATAATAAATTGAACATATTTACTTCGTTGACCCTGTAAGCTGTATCTCCCCTCCCCGTACGAGTTATCATGTCTCAAGATAGTGGGTTTGATCCGAGCTCAGTTCCATAGAATTTAAGGGTATTCACATGCATCAACCTTGTATCAATATATTCACTTGTAGATGATCTTTTACGAGCGAATACAAGGGACAGTTAATTATGGCTAGCATGGTCTTTGAATGCAGTTACCACTGGCCCAAGAATGTTATTTCTTATTTTAATACTCGCGGTTGGTTTATGTTATAAATAGAGCCCGGATTCACATGTATATACATATTATTTACGTCGTATTGGGTTTCGCGAGAGGAAAAAATGTCCGAGATTTATGTCAACAGGGCCCTTATAAAGTGTTATATTACTTTCCTTTTTCACATAATGTGGCCCAATAGTTCTGAGGATTACACATATGCATAAACGAAACGGCCTTCAGAGGTAAGTTCACTAAACATCTGGCTTATAATTACTAGGGAATTGTAAAATTTCTTCATCCTTGCGGATTGTATATGGCCTCACAACCTTTTTCTATGTATAAGAACATTCTCTCCGACCATCCACAGAGTTTCACACCTGGACATTTGGAAAGTTGTGCAGCAAATAACTGCTGCTGGATATCAATTCTTTTGTAAGTACTATATTAGTGTAATAATTATAATAATAATACAATATTTACATAAAAGTTTGGGCTGTAGATATGAAATATAAACGATCACTGGACATTGTTGCAGTTAATATAAATAAGGTTTCAGCTGCTTGATAACATAAGGACTGATAAATCAGTGAGTAGCCCATATGCAAATCCTTCTATATGCACTATAAGAACTTTTTGGGTATTGACGAAAAACCTGTACAAACTATCACAAACCTGATAGAAAGCTGATTGTTTCTTAAAAATTTCTAAAAAAATCAACGTAAAAGATCTATATAGGAGCCTATAATCTCATGAACATAAAAATTCAGCTATGTAAATATTGATTCCGCACATAACTGGTTTTGCAACTGCCTAATGTACATAGCAGGTTTTGTAACTCAATGGGTAGCCATTTTGTTTTTCTGTTACTTTGCAAAACTTGCTATTGTATGATGATGAGGACTTACAATTGGATAGAGACCGACGTAGTAAACACCAAGCTTGCCGAAAAGATGTATTTCAACTAAATATTACCTCTTGATTAACAACCATTAATAAACTAAAACCAGATCAGAAGAATTAGTTAAAAAATTAGACAGCATTATTGTAACGTACAATATGATGAGGTAAAAAAAGGTGTTAGGTAAACAATTATTTTGTAAAAACTTGTAAATTAAACTCAGTCTTTGACATTGGGACAAAATAAGGAAAACATTAATTGTTCATGTTGGCCATAATAACACCCATCAGTGCGAAAAAGTCTGGTGAGCAAGAATAAAATCTTGGCTTATGTGAAATCAACATCCTCTTCCTCCATTAGTTCAAAATCGCTCTGACTGTCTTTTTCACAATCGTCATCCATAACGTCTTCTTCCATAGCAATATCATCAGCAGCAAGGAGCAGCGTTTAGTAGAATTGCAACTTTTTGTTTTCATCCCAGTTTTCACCAAAGTGGAGGCACAAAAGTCGCCTGATATCCTTTAGTTTTGCAGCCTTCACTTGAACCGTTTCTTCAATGTTTTCAATACAACTGTTCTGCCTGAAGTTTTTCCCCTTCCAGCAAAGACATTCTGGTTCATAAATGCCAATGTTGTAAAACGGATCGCCTTGAACTAAAGTGATCTTATTTTTGCCACGCATGATTTCAATTTTCTTTGACTTCTGGAATTTGAAATGTCATTGCCCTGGCCGTTTAAGTATTCCATTAGCGTAGGATTTCTAGTTCCTGACTGGACAACTTCGACCAAAGAGGATTATCGTAGTATAGCTCTCTATCACTTTTGTGTACTCCTCTGGGCTCTCAATCGCATCTCTTTATCTCAAATATTTCTCCAGTTTGCCGAAAATTCTATCGGGAGGAATAAATGAGTGCCCAATAACAGGGAACCATATCTCAACAGTTTTGACATGTTGAAGAGCTTCGAATAGCAGCCAGTGGCACAACATTCCCAGCACTCCTTTATTTTAATTCTGACCACCGCATCCGTCAGAAAACAAGCGTACAGCTCATCTAAAGCAGAGTTGCATAGTCTGTCATGCAGTGCTGAAGCAATTTGATTACATGCTTTGGGATACTCGTTTTCAGTCTATAAATAGCTAAAATTATTGCTATTATTTTGTGGTGATAATGATGAACCCTGGCATATGGTGAAGTTGTACAGATAAAGTTGCTGTCATTCAACCTATCTCAAGCAAATAAAACTACATAAACAACACAATCAAGATAAGACCACAACGACCACGTTGCCTTCCGTTGGTGGGCTCAAAAGAACCAAACAAATGAATGCCTGAGATGCTGCTATCTTCATCGAGTAAAGAATCGTATCCTTTGCTCACAGTATACTTACCTTGATGCAGCATTAACATTTATTCCTAGAGAGAACAAAATAATGCAGTGATAGGATACTACTTTAGCTGGTTTTGCAGCTGTGTAATCTGTGACAAGATGGAGGCCATAACAGTTGCGAGATAAATGTAGCGCCTTTTGCATCTCCAAATGAATATAACTGACTTTGCAAATGTATGGCTGATGCACATAGCGCGCTTTGCAAACAAGTGAACTTTTCTCTTCCCGTTTTAGAAGGCAAGTAGCGCATTTTGCATCTCAAATTTAATGAAAAATGTAGGTCTTGGAGTACTGAAGGCTGGGAAACCAAAAACTCGAAAACGAATTTTCAGTCATATAGCGGGTTTTGCATATGGGATACTCTGCAGTTAATATAAAGGAGGTTTCAGCTGCTTGATAACATAAGGACTGATAAATCTCATGACCTCATGAAACGTTGAGCAGATAAGATGGAGAGAAAGGCCATGAGTATACCTGCCACTAGGCAGATAAACTAAACTGAACTGAATATAAATCATTATAACTGACGAAACATGAATTTCGTCATTGTGCTAACCCATGCAAATGGCGTGCTGGAGCGCCCTTGCAAGTCTCAGGGGAGCACTTGGTTAAGTACGAGTATTTCTATTTGGTCATACCACGTTTTTAATCGTTTATACATTTAATTAAATTTGCTGATAACTTACTCTGATAACTCACTGCAGTTAAAACAAGGTTTATGTGGTACAATATTTGCTTCCTTATGATCCTGTTCATCCATATCTCCTCCCACTTACAGTCCCCATAAGGGGCGGGGCAAGGAGTAGGCAAGTCTGTTCTTCTCGGTGCAGGAAAATCTATGTTATTTAGTCCAGTGACAATATGTCATTCAACTGCCATTTGTTATAGTGCTCTACTGTCGTCGTTAACATGGTAGTGAATTCGTGCCATCATATTTGATGAAATAAAAAACAATTTTGACGCGAAGGAGCTGCGTTTAATAATGATTAGTTTTTTAATTGAAAACAAAGGACGAAGGCAATACATGTTATTGTGAAAGTTCAACAGCCACACCTGATTCTACATTAAATATTGAGCCCGGAGAAGCTCATGGCTCGGTGATATTAGTTGGAATTTATGAGGAACAAGTCATGTCTGTGGAACAGAAAGCGCCCTGTTACAGCGCGGGACGTACAGGAAGAAATGGGAGTTGTCTTGACACTGGACACTCACCTGAATATTTTATTCTGAGCACAAGTATTATCTATTTTTCATTTAAAAGTCTCAGATCATACCATTATGTAATGCTGCATCAAGGAAACATTTCGATGTTTACCGACTTTATGAACTAAGGTAAAAGGTATTAACACCGTAGATTGGCGGCAAGGAAATGGACCGTCAACGACTCAACTTTTGACTCTGCACGAAGTAGAGAGACCTACAATCATTGCTTCTTACTGTTTGACAGCCATCGACTACAGACGTGCTACACTAGTCCGTCCTAAGTGACGATGATTTCGTAAGTCCACCAAGCTGGTGATGAACTATAATTGTGTATCCGACTACGTCGTTGATTTGTATAACTTTCGCACGTATGTGTGCAGTGCATCGCTGCAAGAAAGTATAATATTTATTGTGAGTGAAAAAGTGTGTAGTTCACGTCCATGAGACGATCACCGCAATATTACGTCCACGAGGTGATTAAAAAAATCCATAATCATCTACGACAGACGACGAGTGTATTAGAATTGCTCATAAGAATTTGTTACCAGTGATAAATTACTGAAATCACCATGTCTAGTGCCATATTTTTGTGATATTTATGAAGAATATTTTCAATGTTAGTAACACCACATTTCATAGCGTGAACGCCATGCTGCATGTTCACAAGCGTGATTAAATACAGTAACTTGAACATGATTTGCAAACCATCCATCTACGTGAAAGTGCATAATATTACCATATGTTACGCCGCACTTTATTGCTAAATTTTTCGCCAGATCAGTGCGATATTTCTGGATGTGTTAGAATATTCGAATCTGTGATTGCTGACACCACGTGTCAGGTAAATGCAGTGAGGCAGACAGAGATAAGGCCATTTGTTGAATGTCTGCAATATAAAGCCAGTGATTCACTTTATAATTATACTGTGCTTACGATAGAATCAGTGGAAAACACGTGTGATTATTTTAACATGTATCTAAACGTCAGCCACGTGTACGCTACTCTTACCATGTTAATGATAACCATTGTAATGGAGTAGACACCACCATGTGAGGAGTATTCGACGGAGAAGATAAATCTACACCATGGCAGGAGAGTTAACCAACACCTACTTGGAAATGGAAATCCGAGGAGACGTCAACCCTCCCGTTGATCAGGAGGAGGAGATCTTAGCTCCAGAGACGAGAAGCAGAAGGAGAAGAATGGAGTGGCACATGCTCGATGTCCGAGCTGGTTTATGGAATATTGCCAACCATCCTGAATCTCTGTTACACCTTAACCCCTCAAGCGTGATATTGTGAAACTGTAGGTTGCACCCACAACGTGCATTATTTCTAGCCTACTCCCAATGATAATCGCGGTATCATATGCATTTCGCTATAATTTCCAAACGCACTGGCAAAAGTTTTCAAAAGACACACACAATAGCAACAACATATAACATAATATTATAAACTTTCAATAACCTGATTGTCCCTGGTCAGCGGCACGTCAATACTGGGACAATATCACAGTCGCCCAATGTTTTCGTATTTCTTGGCGTTCTATCACGAATTACATGGTCAGCGTCACTATCTTCACTGGAAGTTATAGCGAACTCATCCTCGATATCGCTGTCACACTCTGAATCACTTTCGTTGGCACTCTTATCGAGAAAATTAGCTATTTCTTTGTCATCAATAACTGTGGCAGGACCTGCCATGTTTACAAGCAAACTCACGGTCCGCAAAACCGGGAACACGTGTGCAGGGATCTGGAAAATAAATGACTGTGAAGATATGCGACACCTCCTGGCAATAATAAGTAGCTCGAAGTGTAGCCAAAAATTGCCTCTTCCTGCCATCTTACGAGCAAATAAATAACTATTACGAAGTCCACGTAGCGGGCGATTCAAATTCAACGGCGCACCGTTGCGCTGCACACGCTAAGGGGGTTAATATTGGAACCTTCGAATATGGTGGCTTCTGAGTGAGTCTAATCTTTTCTCATGAAGGGGTTGATCTGTGGTACTAGATAGTAGATTGTAGTCATAATTAACCGAATTTGTGACTAGTCAGGCAGGAATTTTGTAGATAGTTTAATCATGTTTCGTTTCCAGGTGAGTTAGTCACCAGTGTATTGGTGCAATTGAGAGTGTTCGCAGGATATTTGTTCAAATTTTGGTTAGGCAAGACCTCAAACCATTTAGATTTGGCTTGGTCAGCCCTTCAGATGGGCTAGATTAGGATTTTTGAGTGATGGACCACCATTATTCAGTCATACTTTCATGACACCCTTTTGCGAACCTCCTTTTACGCCACTGCTTAGTTTATTTTGAGTTTATCAGGCTCGTATCGTTTCATGATCAGCATAAATCATGACCCTTTTGAATGTATTTGTTTAAGCCGTAATGTGAGCTCTGAAGCTACATGAGTTCTAGAGAGAACTACATTTGGGAGCATAATTAAAGATGCCAACCCAGCATCGAACACCAGATGCTCCTAGCAGTCAGTAGGATTGTCGACTGTTATTATTTTTGGTTCAGTGTCAAGCTGTTAGACACTAGAAAGTTTTGCTGAAGCCCACATTGTACAGAATTTTAGGAGTGGAATATCTTTACCCATCTCCAGAGCTATATTTTGAGTGGAATATCTCCATAATATTATCTTTGTAATATTTTGACATTACCTATGACTGTCATTGGAATTTCTACGTGGAATTGAAACCACGGATTATTTGTTACTACTTGTATTAGATGTTAAGCCAGCGTTATTTCAGAAAAGACTTCTATTTGAGAGATTATACGCCTGTGTAGTGTATTACATCGCCAGACGCGATGAGGAGTGTAAGTGATTTGACAAGCATAGTTGAATGTTATGAACTGTATTGGATCCGCAGCGCTCATGTGAGACGAACTCCTTTTTTTTTCTCGACGCGCATGCGCACATCCATATTTCTACGTAACGGAATGTATTGATTATTTCTGAGTCAAGGTTATGTGAGTGTTTATTGCAGTCACATGTTGCTTACGTCATTAGACGTCATTTGCCATTGTTAACGCTTTAGGAAGCGAGATGTTTGAACACCGTGAGAGTGTATTATGATGAGTAGAAGCTTTTGTCTGTTATATTAGATATTTTGACACCGTGTTTATAGGCTTGTGTTATTGTTGTGACGCCTTGTGTTACGTCGTCGTACAGATTTTTATATCTGCGACCATTTTTGTCCAGGTCATTACCTGAAGACTGCAACGGTGAGCTTTGTGCCCCGTCAGTGTTATTGTGAACCGAGTATTAACTCGTGTTATTGTGATTTCCGGCCATGTGTGAGCCGATGTAATATTAGTGTTGTTCTTAGCTAGACTTCACGAGTTTAGGCCTAGGTGTCCATTGAGGAATGAGCCAGTACTCTACGTAAACCGACGACAAAATAATAATCACGCTTCTAATAATAATAAGAACTAATTGTTATAAATAAAATAACCATAATGACTGTAATATACTTTGACTTGCGATTGGATGCGAACTGGCCAACTCAATGGATTAGTCACATTTCCGTGTGGGAAATGACTTGTTAACTTTGTAACACTATTTTGACGACAGAGTTGTCGCGGACCATTAGTTCTCAACTTGTGGCGCACAACACCTCAGTAATGTAAGACGTATTTTGGGATCACGCTTTTACCAACGTAACTAAACACTAGATGACCCAAGGATGCAAAGAGTATTCTTGCGTGTACGCAGGCTAATAAGAAGAAGATTTCTGAAAGCTGTGTCTCATTTATTTATTTATTTGTGTACATTTCTATGCTTACCCTTTTACCTGATAGTCAGTAAGTTGAACTTAGATGTTTTTTATACTGGATTGTCACATAGCTTTGTTATTAAATGTTTGTTTGTTACGGTAGTAAGTCACCGTATACTTTGTTGTAATTATCAGGATTTAGCCAGATTTAACTTATTTAAAGATAAATAAGGGAGTGGTACCATTGTAAATTCTTTTGATCCTTGTTGTTGTTAATTTAACTTCTTATAAGTAACCCATTTCACTTGTGTAGGGTGTACTTTACCTGCCATTGCCCTAGCATGCCGCTTTTGCTTTTCTTGTAACTAGATCTTTCGCGAGGGTTATTTCACTTTACAATCAGTTTAGGATCTACAACTATAACTCTTTTTTTATTTAGCTTGCGGGATTAGCCCGAGACTAACCCTCCGAACTAGGCCAGGTGTTTGCATAATTTTTAAATAAATTTTATTCGAGTTCACATAAGTATGGATGCTATCATTTTAATCTAAGTGTTTCTGGGGTGTACTTCTTGGGTCCTCTCACCTTTTTCTCCGTGTCTGCCCGATCGCCCCGGGATGCTGCGTCTTCGTGCGCACTGACCTATAGGAAGTACATCCAGGCCTTTTCGGCGTATGCGTCCAGACGGTGAGTTGTCTGGGAAGTCATTTCGGTTACTCGCAACTCCAAACAACTCGTCTGACGGGCTCAATATGTGTTTATAACCATTGTTTCCCTTTGCTCTGCTTTGTATCTGGCAAAATTTATTTGTGTGTGTGTGCGAGCCCTTAGTTAAATTATTGCTAGCACATCCCAGCACCGAGCTGTATATTACGCTAGATCTAGCTTCAAAATGCTTGATCTGACAACGCTGCTTAATAGAAATTTGTTAGCATGTAAATAAGAAGGCCTTGGGTTAGAATCCCGGCTTCGTCAGGGATTTTAGAAACTGACGTGATGACTGGATCTGGGTGCACTCTGCCTCGTGAGGACAATTGTGTAGCTGTCTGACAGTGAGGCAGCGCCCCGGTCACGGAGACCAAGATTATAGGCCGAGGGGACCCGATGTGCTGACCACGCGTCTCCCCATAAGCTTCAAGTCAAATGGCTGGGCAGCGGTCGCTTGGTAGGCCTAGGCCCTCCAAGGGCTGTAACGCCACGAGGTTTGGTTTGGTTTTGGTAGTGTTTTGTAGGCCTTATATTTCTTTCCTTTTTTCACCTTCTTACAATGAGTGTTAAGCCTTGTATAATAGCAGCCTGTACGTCATTTTGGTTGACAGCTCATTAAAGTGAGCATTGACAAAGGTTTGCTCAACAGGTAACAGGCAAATAATCGTGCACTTTGACGCATATGTTGGAGAACAAAAGAAGGCAGACCTATTTGCACAGAATGAACTGTTATGCCAGATAAGGTAGAATTTGACAGGGTGCTTGAAAATTTACCAAACACTGCATTCCAGAACTTGGAAATTTTCTGTTATAATGCGTACTACGATTTCTATTGTCCGCGTAACACAGTTTCCGATTAATGAAAGGAATTTAACACGTTCTGTATGTCCCCCGAGATTAACATTTGAACGGCTGGTCTTATTTTGATAAAACTGTTATAAGAATGAAAGTAGACATACTTAACTACAACATCTGATTTTGTACATTTTATTGATTTAGTCTTACGAAGCATAACCAATCAGTACTAGCAAGCACTAGAAACTATCCTGGGATTCCTCGGGGAAGTTTGGAGATATTTCTCCTTAGAAACATCAATTCTGAAAGGATCTCTCCATCTTCTGGATCATTGCCACTGAAGAGAAGTAACAACAACAAAGACTCATCAATTCTGAAAGGATCTCTTCATCTTCTGGATCACTGTCACTCAGGAGAAGTAACAACAACAATTTATTATCATTATATTACAAAATGTTATAGGCAATGAAGTTTTCTGCAAACACCAAATTGTAAAGGTTATATTTTGCCATTCAGACGATCTAGAAAGTATTATAGTATTATAGAACTAATAATAGTATAATTGCGCACGAAAGCGCATCTACAATAAATACATAAACGCTGTAATTTGGTTCACATTTCACTATATTCAGTGAGAGAAATTGATCTTTGTTGGCATAAAGTTATTTGGTATATTTCACACACTGAATGGCACAGGCTGCTCACACGCACACGTATCGTCTGGAAGTGAGTCTTGACGCAAATCAAGAGGTGGTAACCATGCGCCGCCAATTGGGTCAACACGTGGCGTGGATTCCATCCATGTTCCGTCTAGCATTTCATCTGTAGAGAAGAACTCCGACCATATTTGTCGCATTTTTCTTATCTCTATCTTCATTTAATTCCTTGTCGCATCGGTAGTGTAGTCGTAAGTCGTAAGTCCTCTGTAAGGAAACTAATCAACCTAACTTGATACTGAGAAATAAACTTTTCTTTAATCTTAAATTCTTCCCAGGGACTCGCGACTAGTGAGACGGGAGTCATCGCTGTGGCCTGGCAACTCGACCTTCCTTGATCAACTCTTGTTCTTCTCAAAACTTGGTGATATTACGGCACCCTAGACCTAGACAGTCTTTCACTTGCATGCCCTTCTCTCTCCATTTACAAATGCCCTCATTTTCGAGGGGTCGGAAGTATTTTCTCCTTCTTCTGTATGCTAAAAGGGGCAGATGATCTCGTTGTTCCACCCCTTAAAACAACATTAACTACCACAATCTTGAATTACTATGGTTAACATTTAGGCAAAACACTTAACTCGCACATGGCACATCTTCAAGCTACAGACTGTCGGGGTGATGGGTGTCTGTAGACTATAGTTGACGACTAATTCCTTGATAGGGTTGGAGTCTAATCATCTGAGCTCACAACTTCGATTATTGATTCCATGAATTGGATTTCTCGACCGCAATGATCACAAAGAACGGCTTTCATGTATTAGGTCGTGTGATGTGGTGTAATAGCCGAAAACCTTTATTTTCCAATCTACATTGTTGATATTTAGTGCAGAATACAACTGAAGGAGCTGCCGCCAGTAGGATTTAACACCATAGCCCAGCTCCCGGTCAACTCATCCATATGTCGCAATGCTGCTCTCATATTCCGTGCTGAACGTCAAAGGAAGAGTGAAACCTCCGCCATTAGAAATGAAAGGGACACATTACTTACCAAAGATAAGTTATCTGTCAGTGAATTTCACTTTCGCGCATATCAGTTCACTAACTAACGTTTATGTTTGGAGATTAGCATTTGCCTGAAGCACGCACATTCACGTAATTAGCCTCTTGGTAAGAAGCTGATGACCTCGATGTTCCATCCTTTAAAACAACGATTACTACCACCACATTTCATTCAGAAATTAGCACTCATGAAAACATGGTAATGTAACAGACTTATTGGATTGCAATGTCGATTTATTAACCAAATGTCTCTTCGATTGTTTTAATACGAGTAGACCGGGTGAGCTAGCCGTGGTCGTTACGGCATGGCTGCTGGCAGTCGCTCACACCCAGGAGGCGAGGAGGTTCGAATCCCCCCGCCGGTAACCTTGAAGATGGTCTTCTGTGGTTTCCCATCTTCCTTCCAGGCAAATGCCGGGGTTGGTCCCTAACTACAGGCCACAACCGCTACCTTCCAACTCCTCGTTCTTACATTCAAATTTTCCTCCCCAGACAACACTCCACACGTGCGGTACTTGTAGCTCACCCAATGGGTGTCCGCCTAGAAGCAGCTACAAACTGGCGAGCCGAACATGTCGCCGGACATCCCGGCACTAAAAGCCATACTCTAAAAAAAAACGAGTAGATCATGAGCTAGCGCAGGTAATATTTGAAAATTAGTGGATACGCCATCTATAAATTATGAGCACAATATGCATCCAGTATAGGCTATGTATCTACAGAACCGTTAACAGAAAAAAGGAAAAGTATGAGTATTAAGATCAATCAGGGCCTGTTTGCCTGTCCGTCTATCCATCCGTCTCTGTCTCCCTTCTTATGACAATTGAACACCTGAACAAAATTCACAAAACTTGGTATGTAGCATGGCTTCCTTAAGAACACCTCAGTTTTTAATATTTTCGAGTGCGCCAGTGTTGCCAACAGCAAATAAGATGGCATTCCGAATTCTGACCACAGACTCCTTACCTCTGAAACCATTCAATACAATGACACAACACGTAAGACAAAGAAGTTATGCAAATTGCTACCCACCATTTTGATTACTGTGTACATCCGCCATCTTAAATATATAAGTTAGAATATTCACCTTCTAATAAGTTATGTAAAATTGCATACCCACCATTTTGATTACCATGTGCATCCGCCATCTTAAATATACAGAATATTCACCTTCTAATAAGTTGACTGTCCTTGAAATTGTTTTCCTTGGCTTATCATTGATTATTATGTGCATCTGCCATCTTTAATATATAGAATATTCATCTTCTAATAAGTTGACTATCCTTGCAATTAATTTCCTTGGCATATCATTGGTCCTTCCTTGAAGTTAGCGTCGAATAGGAAATCTGGTCGTAAAAGCGTCCACACATAATAAACCTCCTCGCATCATTCCCGAGACCGTATTAACAAGATTATTTAGGGTCAAGGATTATGCTAGGTGCCCCGGGAGCATAGAAACCCTTCCCGAGTTAAACCCGCCGGCTCGATCCGTCCACCTACATCTCTTCTTTCTTTTTTGATCTACTCTGATTGGTCCTCGCTTAGTGGACGCACTATAGCAAGATGCTGACAGCACGACGTAAAAGAGGATCTCACTCAGTGACACAAAGTACATTGCTGCTGAGATAATTTAATACACGGAATGAGATGACTAATTTCTAAGGTCTTGTACTGTGCGAGTCCAAGCTCTATGAACTTGCGGGATGAGGAGAAAGAGCAGGGAAGGGTCAGGCGAGAAGAGACGGGCCTGTCAACAGCCCGCAGTGTTACTTGACATGCTCGTCTATTCCAATACTGCTAACATAGGGTATTCTCTGAAACCAGTGTGGTGTTACGAATGAGTCAGTGAGTCACCGACCAATGTATTTGGTTCTGTACTATGCACGGACCGAGAAACCTTATCACTCGTCAACACCGTTTCTCGTAGTCCGCGATGCACATTCCTCTCAGGTTCACGCAGCTTAGACTCGAGCAGTACAAAGCGCAAGGAGAACATCCAAGGCCGATCTACGTTTATATAGCATAGTGACTTTGATTACGCGGATACTTGCTTATTGAAAAATTCACGCTAAACCAATCAACGTCACTGTCACACACGAAAGCTGGACCAATCAAAATTGACCTAGCAAGCAAGCAGGCGGAGTCGAAGTAGGGTCGAAATGAGCAAGGTTTTCTAAATATGCGCCCCGGATCCAGTCCGCTGTTCGCCTGAAGGAGTGTAAAATAACACACACACACACATGAGGGGGCTAGTTTCAAACCCGGCAATCTCCAACATTTTCGTAAATTGAGTTATTCGTACCAAGTTAAACTTCGCATTGAATTCTACTTGTGAACCTACGCTGTTCCTTCAAACACGGCAAAATCCATGTTATTTTCTTTAATAAAAATCCGTGCCAATTTCAAACCTAGCAATCTCCACCAGATGTTAGTTTCAAACTGAGCAATCTCCAAACAGACCAATGAGAGCGGCAATATGGCGGCCACCCAGCATGCTCCAGTCTTGTTTGTGTACAACACTGTGGCAAGCATGCTGTGACTGTTGCTTGATCTGGAGTTTGTAGTTACTTTAATTAATAATTCTTGTATTCAGTAATTAAGAATGGACACCAGTGCTACGTACAGTTCGGTAGTTTCTCCGGTATCACCAAGTAAAGCTAGGAAAAGGATTCAGCAACCTGATAGATGGAAAAGAAATCTTGCCAAAAGGTTAAGGTTAGTAGCAGTCATTGTTTCAACTAAACGTTAAATAGCATGTAAACGTAATCATTTTATTTTCATTATATTAAATTTCATTACATAATAGAAGAATAATTATTGTTGAATATTTTGACAGGTATTCACCAATTGGACCACCAGAGTACCCCTCGTACAGTCACAATACAAAGCAACTACAGTGCTCCAAGCTGAGGATGGCTGATATTCTAAAGTTCCATAAATTATTTTACGCCAGTAAGAAGAAAATCGACCAGGATAACTTTTTACTGAGAAACATTGTTGTCACACCTGTTAAACGCAGAAGGACGAAAAATGAACGCCATCAGTCCAAGACACACCAAACCAAGTATTATGTCAAACGGAAGGAAGGTGTACCTCTTCAAGTTTGTCAACAAACGTTTTTGAAAATACTTCAAATAACAAGATCAGGGGTAGAATTCGTTGCGAAAAATTGTGGAGTTAGTGGAAGCAATCCCGTGGAAACAAGAGGTGGTGATAGAAAGACAGGGAAGTTTGTGGACCGCAGAAATTCTGTCATCAACTTTCTGTCGTCTCAGGTGTGCGTGGAATCACATTATTGCAGAGGTTCGAGTGCGCGGAAGTACTTATCGTCCAATCTCAATATTACCAAGCTCTGAAAAATGTACAATTCTCAACGTGCAGAAAATGTAGTTGTAAAGAAATCTTTCTTTCGGAACATATTTGCAGTAAAATTCAACCTGGGATTCGGTGGTCCCCGAACAGACATGTGCTCGACATGTATCTCGTTTGGAGAACAGTTAAAGAGAGAAACAGATCTTAAGAAGAAGAATGACTTAACGACTTCTAGAAGGGTTCATAAGTTGAGAGCTCAAGCATTTTATGAAGCTCTGAGATGCACTGATCCGGGTTTACTTATACTTTCGTTTGATTTGCAAAAAAAATTTGGTACTGCCAAAGGTAGCAGATCAACAGGTTTATTACAGCAGACAGCTCTATTTGCACAATTTTACAGTGGTCCAAGGAACATCACATGCTCATCTCACACCTAGAAACTGTTTCAGTAACGTCTGGACTGAAGACCAGTTTCCCAAAGGAGTTAACCAGGTATCCTCTGCTTTGTATCATTGCTTGCAGGCTATAGATACGTCCGCATTCAGTAAAGTCAGACTAGTGGCCGATGGATGCGGCGGACAAAATAAAAATAAAGTCCTTCTCTCCATGTGCATGAAGTGGCTACTGACAGCACCGGACAATATCACCGAACTTGAGCTTTACTTCCCTGTCAGAGGACATTCTTTCATTCCCCCTGATAGGGTATTTGGAATTTTAGAGAAGGCTTTCAAACGACAGGAAGTGATACCCAATCCTGAAGGTTATCTGAAAATCATGAATAACACCACCACTTTATTTAAAGCAGCATTGGACTTCCAAATGTTGGACTGGCATAAGGAGGCTAGTACTAAACTTAAGCAAACTGGATCCTGGAATTTCATGATCTCTACTTCAAAACGCATATTTCTGAAGCGTCATAAAAATAAAGAAGAAATATTAGTCAGAGGTGAACAGTTTTACAAGAGCGACATTGGTTGTTGGAGATGCCTTACTAAAAAGAATTGTTCTGTAGCTGATATAATTCCTAAGGTTATCATACTAGGAAATCTCAGGAAATTGGGTCCTGCAAAACTAAAAGACGTTGAGAATCTGCTGACAACACACTATGGAGAGCAGTGGAGACATCTTAAGGAGTTACAGTACTACGAAGAGGTGCTGTCAAGAACAGAAGAATCAGTTCCTGCGGAAGATGATAATCCTTTGTGTGAACCTGTGGAGGAAGAAGTAGTCCTGCGTATTTAAAGAAAAAGGACAAAAGTCGCATGTAACAAGGTGTTCCTGAAGTTTCATGTTTAATTTATGTTCCTTTGTTAGTCTGAAAATTCTGAAGTATAAAATGTAAAGTTCTAGCCAAGTAAAGTGCTCATTTAAGGGATTGTATTCTTCATAGTTAGTAAAATTAGTGATTAAAATGAAGTAATATCCATAAAACCTTCATGTTTCCATGTTTTTTCAAGTCAGTGTGTGCAGTTTCCACATCCTATTACATCAAACCCAGCAATCTCCATGTTATTACTTCAAACCCAGCAATCTCCATATTTTAAGTGCATATTACATCATATATACAGGGCTTACTTCAAATGTGTGTCAGAAAATGTACTCTTATAGGTCCAATTAAGTGTTAGAAACAGAAGTACACTTTCAAAATGTAGGGGAAATTGGTGCAACAGTTTTTGGCCTCTGCTGCAAAATCATCAAAGATGGAGATTGCTGGGTTTGAAACTAGCCCCCTCACATGTTCATTGTTTCTGCTAGCACCCCACTCTAGTCGTGGAACATGACTTGACGCACTTGGCTAGGCTGCTGGGTAGAACCACGTGTCCGCCTACCACTCAGTACTAGCCACAGCTGATTAGGCATTGAAAGCACGTGGGCTGTGAGATTCCAGCGCAGGGTATCATGACGTTAACTATGCGAACTGGGATTGGAGGAGAAGCACAGAAGTGATGGCTGACATGTTGTTTCCGGCTAAATGTCAATCACATTCTCCAAGTATACGAAGTATAGTAATGACATTGTGGGAAAATATTATGCGTCATTCTTTCTGTCACTCGTAGAGCCAAGGACTGATTGCCATTGCGGATCTGAAGAAAGTAGGTCACTTATACGGCATTACCATTAACCAACCACATGATGAATCACAGGACAGTACCGAGTCTTTTCAACACCTCTGCTGTACAATACACATTGCTCCTATGCGCTCCAAGTTATAATCACTGACTGGTGAGTTTTGTAAGGCTTCAGTCGTGCGACCTACATCCAACTTGAAGGTGAAGGTGCCGTGACGCAGCAGGTCCTCTGTACATTACAGTAATGGCATCCTGAGAAGCTTGTCAAAGTACTTGCTAGCATTGGGCTCTGAGAGAAGTGCGTGGGCAGCCAGTCACTGTGTTCCGGGATTCGTATTGAAACTCCGATCCCTAAGACCCTGGGTTGTATTCCCATCTCAAATATCCTAGAAGTGGTTTTCCATGGTATCCCACATTTACTTCCAACAAATACTTGGGTGGTTCCTAAATTAAGGCCAAAGTAGCCTCCTTCCGTATTCTAGTCTCAATATTTCCTGTTACCTTGCTTATAACTTGGGACGATTAATGCTTTGTCTAATCAGAGGAAACCTTGCCTAAATCCCATGCCAATTCGATTATCCTATGCAACCATTTCATCCTTGTCTTCTCACTAAACTTTACCATTTCAGGCTGAATTTCATCTCACTTTCTTCTTTGGGATATTGTAGTTTATTTATCACTCTCCCTACTTACTCATTCGTAATTCTGTTCCCGTTCTTATTCCTCTCCTACATAATCTTAAAGTCTGCTACTTTGCTATTTATCTTTCCGTTTGCATTTACCAAGTATTCTTGCAATTTTCCCACTGCTCCTTTGGTTTCTACCATGAGTTTCCCAGGAAAATCACTTCTCATTTTCCTCCATTTCAAAGAGATGCAGTGGAGAATCAACAAAATTGACACTACTTGGGTGACTGCATGTCAATGGTACTATTCCAATACCTGAAACCAGAAATACATTTCTTGGGAGAACTGGGAATCGAACCCGGGCTTCCGGGGTGACAGTCAACATTGCTACCACTACACCACGAGGCGTACATTTCCTAAATTGAAAGTCAGTGAACTGATATAATGGTTCATCTACTATCCAAAGCGTAACGGTGAATCTCCTTACGCCTCGAAAATTAGTGCGTAAAAGTTATAATCCAATGCTAGCACAGAAATCCAATAGCATGTCCCATTTATGTTCGCTTCCTTATCCTCACCTTAATAACTCATTACTTCTTCATTCTCCACTGTCCTCTAGAAATGAAATCGCCCCATATCATCACTACACTATATTTATTACTATATTTATTATCATACTAATATATAAAAATGAGATGGTGTGTGTCTGTCTTTCTGTCTGTCTGTTTGTTACCTAATAACGCAAGAACCACTGGTCCGATTTAAATGAAATTTTGCATGGATGTAGCTGAAATACCAGGTTTACATATAGGATACTTTTAATTTCGATATTTTGCACTATTAAGAAATGGCGACCATTTTAGTGACGTCACTACACCCTTTGGTTTCAAAATTTCATATTTCCATATCAAATAAAAAGAGAACGGTAGGAAATAGCAAACTTTTGATGGCACATACGAGCTTTGAAATTTAATTTCCTATCCGAAAGGTCCTTATCACTTTTCGTGTATCTCCAACGGTTAGCGAGTGAAACCTACTTTTGTGACGTCACTACACCCTTTGGTTTCAAAATTTCATATTTCCATTTCAAATAAAAAGAGAACGCTAAGAAATAGCAAACTTTTGATGGTATACACGAGCTTTAGCATTTAATTTTCTATCCAAAAGGTTCTTATCACTTTTCGTGTATCTCCGACGGTTAGCGAGTATAACCTAAATTTGTGTAATAAAACACGGTCAACACCGAGCGGTGCAGTATATCTATATATATATATAAATATAAAATTTGTCTGTTTTTTTTCTGAATTTCTACGGAAATTTGAGTTATTTACACGTTTCAGACTGTTTTATGATAGATGCGCGCGAAAATAATGTTTTGGTCTGTCTGTTTGATTGTCTGTGGACAATTTTGTTCCCTTATAACTCGAGAACGGCTGGGTGTATCAACGTAAAATTTGGTACAGATATCCATCAGAGGCACGACACTAATCATTGATGTATCTCTTCTCTGTACCTATCATAAAAGGGGGCATACCCCCTTAAAATACATGCTGAAATAGGAGTAGAAGGACGAGACAAAGCCCATTTTCAGCCCCTCAATGTGAGAGATAACATTCGGGGGCCCTAAAAACACATTTTAAGGTCCTACGTCCAACCGTTTTTGAGATATTCCCAGAAAACTAATTTAATTTAATAAACTACTGAACGAATGCAAGCCGATAACCATGGCAACAGATTCTCAGAGGTCCATCTATTGCTGTAAGACGCAATGCAATTCCATTAATTACATTAGTGTGAAAGTTTGCAAACGGCTAGATGGTTATTATGGAACCAAATTAAGCTGTAAATTTCATCAATATGTAAAATGCGCTTAAGGGGGTCAAGGGGTAGTCTAGAATTTTTTCACGCGATTTACACTTGCGGGTGTGGTATGGCAGGTCTATTATATTCCTATTCCTATATTATATTATTATTAGTAGTACTATATTATGGCGTACAACGACGAGACAAAGCCCCTCGGTGCCAGAAATAAAACTCTAGGGTCCTCGAAAACTACATTATAAGGCTCTTAAACCAACAGTTTCTGAAACATTCCCAGAAAACTAATTAAATTTAATTTAACAAACTAACGAAGGAATGCAAATCCGTAATCATGACAACATTATCTCAAGGGGTGGCATCCAACTTTCCATCTATTTCAGTAAGAAGCAATTTATTACATTTATTACATTTCTGTGAAAGTTTGCAAATATAAGGTTATCACAGAACCAACGTAGACTATATAATTCACCAATGCAATTAAGGGGGTCAAGGGGTAATCTAGGATTTTTTCATGCAATTTTCACGTGCGACATATAGTACAGAAGGTCTATTATATCTCCAAACAACAACATTATTTTCAAAAATTCCTGAATTGATCAGCATTTTTTGCGGCTTTTAGGAATTTGGGCCATTTGAGACTAAAGAACCTGAATTTTCATGCACCACAAGCTTTTATAATTTATGATAGAGGTCTTCCTGTGTATGGGGACCCAACACAACGTAGAGGGTCAGTTTTTATGTGACGTGTATTGCGTTTCATCTACAAGACTTTCAATTCTATTTCATGTCAGGAAGTACACGTTAGGTGAATTTAGTTTGAGAGCACATTTAAACTAATCGTTTTTCATTTTTTTTTTTGTCGACATACGGGTTCATCGTAAGGATGATTTTCTTTGATACTGTGTGGTAGATATACCCATATTTGGATTTCTGGGTGATATGTTGTAGACAATAGAATTGTCTGTCTGTCTTTCTGTGTATCCTTATGTACGCCTATAACTCATGTTCGGATGCTTGGTGCATCGTAAAATTAGGTATGGTAAACATGAGTCAATACACCAATCATTTATAAAACTCTTCACCGTACTTTTCATACAGTAGAAGGGTGGATATAGGGAAAAACTCAAAATACATGCTAAAATAGGCGAAATATAAAAATTATCCTAGAAGGACGACCAAAGCATATGTTGCACTTCTCAATGTGAGACAAAAAATTCGCGAGTCTATAAAGGATCTCCGAAAACCACATTATAAGGCCCTTAAATTAACAGTGTGTGTGATATTCCCAGAAAATTAACTTCGTTCTGATAAACTTAAGAAGGAATTACAAGCCGCAACAGTAGCTCAATTGATAATGTCTGGTGCGTCTCTAAAAGCAACAGTACTTAAAAGGGATGTAACACCAATAACATTGTTATTATTATTATTATAATGTCTGGTGTTAACACCGAACACCGTTCGAAGAACGGGTACTTCTGCTAGTTATGAATAACTCTCACTACTACATCATCCAGTGCCTCATAAAATCTGAATACTTCATCCTAATTCGACCCTTCATATGGAGCGTGCACTGAAACAAACTCGACCGGAGTTCCTGAGAGATCTAAATCAATTCAAATCAATCCACTTTAATCGTACGTACCTTACAAAAACTAGGTTCTATAGTTTTCTTGACATACAGTCCTGCGTTCCACTTTGTCCTACCTCATTTTACACCTGGCATATACACCTTGTAATCAGTAATCACCTACTTCCTCCTATTTCCCTTTATCTGAACTTCACTAATCTCTAGAACAGCGTTTCCCAAACTGGTGGCACGCTCGTACTGCTGCAGTGGTACGCGGTGATGTTACGAAAAGTATAAAATAGACAAAGGTTAGAATATGTTAAACAGATTGCCTCAGATGTAGGGTGTGGTAGCTATGTAGAGATGAAACGATTAGATCAGGACAGGGAGGCATGGAGAGCTGCATCAAACCAGTCAAAAGACTGAAGACTCAAACAACAACGAAAAATATAAAATATAAAATATAAAAATATAAACACATTGACATGTTGCCGGAGGACTTTAAGGCCAAATAAGGAGCAGTTTTATGAATTGAATTGTGATTCAGAACTAAGGCAAACTCTTTCAAAAATGGCTCGTGTTAACCTTTGGGTTGAGAGGCGTGCGGACTATGCACACATAGCTGACAAAGCAGTTAGATTTTTACTGTCTTTCACTAGGCTAATTCCAACTTACGTGAGACTGCATTTTCCTCATTTGTTTATCTCAAGAATAAATACCGGAATAGGCTCCTTACAGTGGAAAACAATCTTCGTTTGAGACTCAGCAATCTTAAGCCAGACATTCCTAACTTGGCTTCTAATCTTCAAGCTCACCTTTCACATTGAAGTTGTTTAGTTGAACTTTGGTTTTTATGTATAATTATTAAGATCTGTTTTATTAACATTATTTGCACAGTGTCATTTCTGAATATTTGAGTTGGATACTCAATGTAATAAATGATAAAACAACTGGTCACACTTTTTATTATTTGAACTTTGGCTCTAACAGTCTACCTCTAACAAACACAATTTACAATCTATCTTTTGGTCTGCTATGTAGTGGTGATGGGAGTTATAGTTACTATATCTCTCAAACGTTAGTTGGTACGCGAGAGATTCTCATCTCTTAAAGTGGTACACTCACAAAAAAGTTTGGGAAACACTGCTCTAGAATATCCAATACCATTCTGCATGCTGAATCAGCTAGGTCTACTTACTGTCTTCCTTCCATAACACCCTCGATATTAATAGTTTCCCATCGGATTCCATTTGGATTGCTTGTACGTTTCCAAGCAGCCCCCAATCTGTCATATGGGAGTGGAACTTCGGCATACCAATGGGCTGCTCCTAAAAGCATTGTTAGCAGGTTTCCATAAAGTGTTAGTGAAGCAGGTTGATAGCTTTCATTCACGCTTTGAGGGAGACTGGCTCTCAAGTTACCGTGGCTGTGAGTGAAGAGGGAGGTTGAGGAATGCCAGCCCCTCTCTCCCACACACTTAACATAGCGAGATTCCTTTTCTTTTTAAGGCATGTGCTACACTCCGCGCAGGAACAATTACTGAATGTTGTTGCTTTACTTACGACCTTGTGACTGGCTGCGTGTCTCAGCGGTAACGTTGTCGCCTGTTGAGCCCAAAACAGCGGGATCTAATCCCGGCGCAGTCAGTTAGCATTTGAAGATCCTTAAATGTGAGGGAGCCATGTCAGTAGATTTACTGGCACGTTAAAGATCCCCTTCGGGCCAAAATTCCGCCACCCCTTCGTCCCTAGAAGCCACATTAGTTAAAAAGGGACATAAAACCCATAACATTATTATTATGTACTTGGGTGTTGGTTGGCTCCCCAGTTTAGCGGCTGCGACATCGTGCTCATGTAGCCCCGTGTACTTTGGGTCTGTATAGAATCTGTCTGATAACCGGTGTTAATTGTGATGGCTGTATTAATGTGTGGTATCTGTTTTTAATTCACGTAAGTACTGCAGACATTCAATTTTCAAGTAGTTTATACTTTTGCTACCAAACGCCACCGTCAACGACAACTAGTTCTGAACTTGGTTACTAGATGCCCCCGCAGTCGGCTACTGGCGACGAACGTTGGAATCTAAGAGCGTTAGTCAAATCTAATCTATAATTTAGCTTCATACAAGTGTAATTAGTGGAAGGTTCTTTTCCATGCCATAAATCTATGACATGGGACCGCCGGCTTTACTTCCCCTCCGAAGGAAGGCATACTGAGGTATTTTTAACGCTCTTAAAATTCGACGACTTCGGCCGGGTTTGAACCCGCGAACTTGGGCATAGAAGCTCAGCATGCTACCAACTACTGTGATATTGTGGAGAGTCTATTTGTAATTGAGGCTATGAGGTGGCCAACGTATCGTATTAGGGACCATCCCGGCATTTGTCAGGAACCGAAGTGGCAAATCATAGAAAACCACTCCTAGGATGGTTTGGGTGGGAAGTAACTAACCTTTTCTCAATTTTGCTCCACCGGACTGAGTTGTAACCCTTTCTAATCTTCAGACTAAAAATTAATTTCTTACCAGATCAGGTAATCAAACCCAGGACCTTTGTGAATTGAGTCTCAATACGTACTGTATCTTAAAACCACATAAAGTGACGATCACTAAATGTTAATGTTGAGAGCAGAAAGCAGAAAATAATCTCAATGAAGCATATTGGTAACTGTAGAGATATACGGAGGTCCGGGTTCGATTCCCTTTCTTTGCCAAGAAATTTTATTTTGGTTTGAGGGCTGGAACGGGGTACACTAAGCCTCGTGAGGCAAAACTGAGAAGAGATGGGTTCGATTCTCACCTCAGCCATCCTGCAAGTGGGTTTCCATGGTTTCCCCATTTCAACTCCAGGTGAATATCGGAATGGTAACTAGATTAAGGCCACGGCCACATCCTTCCAAATCCTCAGCGAAATTACAAATAAACCCACACACCTTCTTTCTACTACAGACACACAATAACACAGGTTATCAGATAAATTCTTTATATATAAGTTATCTTTAAATAAAGTAATCTTCCTGTCTGAACATTTGGAGTTTTTGGCTATAACTATATATTCATCCCAGATGGGGTGAATAATGACCAAATATACCTACAGTTTGTTTTGGATTGGTGTCACAAAAACGGAAGAAAATCACATGACAATTCGTATGTTTTTTGTTATTTTTTGGTGTCGTGTGGCCTCCTCAGAGGCCGAGTGCAGGTCTTTCTAGTCGACGCCCGTGGGCGACCTGCGCGTCGAGATGAGAGATGGAATGGATGAAGATCAATGAAACTGGACAAAGATGTGGATGGAAGCTGCCGTGGCCTGTCAGAAGGTACCGTCCCAGCATTTGTCTGGTGTTGAAAAAGGGAAACCATGGAAAACCATTTCAAGGATGGCCAACGATGGGGCTCGAACCCACGCGTCTACCGAGTCAGCATAGATCTTGGCCCCATGACCTAATGCTGCGCTTTAGCCAGCGTAGCCACTGTTGTTGGTAATTCGTAGTGATAGAAGTCATTTTTTCAGTGTTGTCAGTCCAAAGAGTGCTTGCATCGAGGATGGACGATACAAGGATCAGTTTCTAAAACCAGATAAGTTGGCATAACCTTACTCCATTCTAGTGCAGCGTATCATTTGTGTATTCGCCACATTGAGACACAGGGTCTTTCACTCAAAGTGGGCCGGTCTCATGGCTGGCGCAGCGCTGCCGGTAGAAGGTGGAGCCAATGGTCAGACGAGCACATTGCAATACGGAGCTGAGACAGTTCGTTATTTCGTTTATCAAGTCAACCCCTGGCACTATCCAGCCCATGACGGGCTAAGGCCGACCAAGCGACCGCTGCCCAGCCATTTTGGCCTGCAGATATTGGGGTGACGCGTGATCAGCGCGTTGGGTCCCCTCGGCCGTTAATCTTGGTATTCGTGATCGGGGCGCTATCTCACTGTCAGACAGCTACTCAATTGTCCTCACGAGGCTGAGTGCACCCCGTTCCAACCCTCACGTCAGTTTTAAAATCCCTGACGGAGCCGGGGATCGAACCCGGGGCCTCCGGGTGAGAGGCAGGCGCGCTACCCCAACACCACGGGGCCGGCTTATTTCGTTTATAGCCTATTTTAAGTTACAAGTGTAACGTGTTTATAACGTGTGTACGTGGTTATTGTTTAATTGTTATTATGTTTCATATTTTTATAACGTGTTATTGCTAAGTGCTCAAGCCTATTGTTTCAATTTATTTTATAGGGGAAATTGAAACATAAGGTTTATGCAACAAACCCTCACACTCTAGATGAACTCAAACTAAATATCACGAGAGTAATTGAGGCTATCTCAGTGGATGCGTGTGAATGGAAATTTCCTTAGATGATGCCAGAAATGTGTAGATTCAGGTGGAGGACATTATCAACATATTCTGTGACCTGTGACTTCGATTAGGCCTATGTGTTATTATGTGTGCTACATGGGATTCGTACGGGCGCTCTCTCGACCCCAAGCTCAGTGAGTTGCCGTGTGCTCGTCCAACCCTCCACGCGCCGCGCGTCCGGCCCCACTTTGAGTGAAAGACCCTGTATAACAGGCTGTTCCAGCCGAGCTGCTCGTCCTTGAGCAGCAGAGTACTCGCCGCCTTGCGTGAGTAAATCTGCAACATGCAATACAGCTCTACAGTGGGGGCTGCCGTCACTACGCGGTGGATACATCAAGACTGGCAGGAAGCCCATGGAGTTGTGTTATGACCTTCGCCCAGTGACGTATTGGCTATCACCCCCAGTCCCTCTCCAACCGTGCTCCGAGCACTACTGCTGAGTACTCACGTGTACCCATACTCAAACTCGTGGATTTGGAACAGCCTGCTGTATAACCATACAATTAGGCCAAAAGATTAAATAGGAACGGTTGATTTAGAACATAAATAACAAAATAGTGCGGACAACAATCCTGAAGTTAGTCACAATAATAATTCAATAGATCACTGGCTGCATAGACCTACTGAAACCACATTAATAATTATAATAACCTAACAACCATAGAAGTGTACTATACTGTATGTAAATAAGTTTGACACGTTACCCAAGTTTTTACAAACTTATGTATTCTAAACATTGTATATGTGATTAGGTGTTATTCATAAATATCGTATACTAATTAAGCCCAATTGGATTTCATCCAATTAAGTACCCCATTTTGTTAGTTTGTAGTAATATCTCATTTCTGTCAGGTTAGGGAATGTAAATACGTGTTTCCCGCCTAATGTAATGGGCAAAATTTGTGTTGACCAGCTGCAAAGCTTTCTTTATTCGTATGTAAGTAGAAGAAACCCGCGAAACAAAACTGGACTACAAATTATTTAGCATAAGTGCCTCATTGGGAGGGGGTGAATGTTTGGTAACTGTAATCTCAAATATATCCATTAATATTAGTCTTATGGTAATATTTAACATAACCAATGTTGTAGGCAACATTATGTTTCATGTTTTATGCATCTTGCTATTTTATCTTACGTTGCATAATAAGGGAGACATTTATTATTTATTATTGTTGTCATTGTATTCAAAGTTCTATTTCTTCACACGAAGTGAGATAAACCGATTTTAAGTTTCGTCTTTGTGATAAATTATTTAATTTAATTTTATATTGACATGTGTGGATGAAATTCGTGTTTGTGATTTTGAGACAGATTTGCGAATGAGAGTTTGGATTTATAAGGCATGTTCAGTAGTATATTGCTTAAATTCTTTCATTTATACGTCCCTTTATCTTTTAATGTTTAATCTTCGACAACAAAGTGATTCATATTTGCAGTTTTGACATACAGTATGTTTTATATGGTTTTATATGTTTTTATATATTTTCATAAGGCGGCAATATCTAAGAGAGTAACTTGTGTACAGTATTTCTATTGGCTTAAAAGGGGGTTAAAATATTCACTGCAAATATACCACAACTGGCCCGTCAATGACGGGTACAACAGCTATCTACAGTATAAGTACACCCAAGTACACTGGGCTAAATGACCACGATGTCTAAGCCCCTCAAATGAAACAGCCGACTCTCTGAAGAGACTGGTGTTAGGTTGGTATTAGCCTTTGGAGATACGAGTGCCGCTGAACTTGGTTGCACCAGCGTTTGTTGATAATAGCAACTGGAGCCTTGCGGGACGTTGAGGGGGACACATTGATGGCAAAGTACAGGCTCCACATAGCATTGCGCGCGCTACTTGTGTTAGACAGAAGATATAATGTGAATTGTGAACGGAATAAATAATAATGGGCGAATTAAGAATGGTGCGTTTCTAAATGTTTCGCAACAGCACAGCTAAGTGTAACAGGAGCTCATGTCACACGGAGAGGAGGACAATGACTGAGACTACTGGACGTGAGTCATATCCTACCCACACAACTGTACCTGTCAACCAAGCAGGCTAACACAAGTAAACAAAGAATAGTTCCTACCTCGGCCACCGGCAATCGTATCTTGAAAGACTAATAATTCGTAGGAGTGGCTGAGGACAGCCCCGTGTACTTAGGAGTGTCTGATAACCTGTTTTCTTTGCTGACTGTAGTGGTGTAGGGTCAAGGGTGAGGTGGGCACCCGAGATTTGAAGTAGGGTACCATCCCGGCATTGACTTGGACTCCAACAATGGCCACCGCCAGTCCAGGGATTCAAACCACGCTTTTCTGGACTTGCTACAGCTTCTGATCGCCATGGTGCCCGCTTACACGTGCGCGGCTAAGCCATGGGGCTGTGTGGCAGACAGGACATAAGGCCACCACGTAAAAACACAATACGGGGCAGAAAATACAGCCTTTTCGATTTTAAATCCCACTCCATAGTTCCTGGGTTCTGCCACCAGCTCTACTTTAGGGGTTCCAAAGATATGAACTTGACACGTTAATGTGCAGAGTCAGGCTGTCCCCTATGATTGTGTAATGCCAATGTCACATATGTTTCTTGACGGCCTTGATGTTGTAAAAACACCTTCTGTAAGAAGATACCTGAAGATGATGTCAGATGTGATACATCATTTCTATATACAGTAAATTCACAATGAAGTACGTGTATGGAATGGAATTCCCAAGACTTTAATGTCATCTTCGGTTGTTTATGAATGGAACCTTCCAGGATGGGAAGGTATGCCAAAGTCTGCGTATTTCTATGACATTAGACCGTGTGATTATGATTTCAGTAATAAAACAAGTAGTTCCGTGAAGAACTAAACAGTCTATTTTCATATATCCCACTGGTCTTTTCCATTATACTCTCCTGCCTATTAAAGGATTTTCCATGTGACATACTAAGTAGCTTTCGGTTCACGACTTATGTTTTCACCAACACCATCACAATGTGAAGTATGTGCTAGAATATATAGTTTCCGTATCGGTGATTAAGACTGTTCCGCGAGATGGCATCTATGACTAACGAACCACTGGAATTAATTTTTAGAAAAGTCAAATGCACGGCTTCTATGATTTACGAAAATTAAGCTACAACATTAAGTGCCATTAGATGAGGATTGTTATAATAGCCCAGCAGACGAATCTTCTTTATAATCACCTGAATAAAATACAAGAAATAAAACGTGACATTTTAAAATTTCAAAGTGATGCATATTGAATTTTCGATGACATCTGAAAATATGTCTCTACACTAAGCTCGGAATGAAGATTCGCTGTGTCAGGTTGCATTGCACTCGGGTGATTAGATCGCCAGAAAAGTTATTTTAAATATTTGAAAATTACTTGACGCTATGATGTTCTTTTTGTTTCTCAGGATTTGGTAAGTTACATACAACATTTCAGTTTGATAGCTTAAATAGTTTCGGAGATATTGAGAAACGGTAAAATGTATTGTATGGACGCCATGTTGGATTGTTTTATATATATGCTATAGAATTATATTCCAGCAGATGAATATCATAATCATGGCTCATTATACCAAGCTACATTTCTATCGCTTGTTTAGAACACGAGAAATGTAAACGTGATTTTAAACATTTAGGAAAGCCGTCATATAAAGTGCCGGCCCCGTGGTGTGGGGGTAGTGCGCCTGCCTCTCATCCGGAGGCCCCGGGTTCGATCCCCGGCTCCGTCAGGGATTTTAAAACTGACGTGAGGGTTGGAACGGGGTGAACTCAGCCTCGTGAGGACAATTGAGTAGCTGTCTGACAGTGAGACAGCGCCCCGATCACGAAAACCAAGATTAACGGCCGAGGGGACCTGACGCGCTGATCACGCGTCACCCCAATATCTGCAGGCCGAATGGCTGGGCAGCGGTCGCTTGGTCGGCCTTAGCCAGTCATGGGCTGGAAAGTGCCAGGGGTTGTTTTGTCATATAAAGTTATCATAGAAATTGAATTAAACTAGATGCCAATATATTAACCCTTGTATGAAGATTTACCATGCTCAGATATTTAAGTCGTTAGAAAAATCCATATAAATATTTGAATTTTTCGTCGCCGCCATGTTGGATTTGTGTTGATCAGGTTACAAGTCCAATTGATAAACTGATATTTATATCCTCTATCAACATACAAAATTTCAGTTTGATTGCTGTAATAGATTCGTAGATATTGAGAACCGTCTAAATATTTCGGATGATTGCCACGTTGCATTGTTCTATATGTGGGACGTAGAGTTATATACCATTAAAGGAGGATTATTGCTTAGGTTTATTATTCAAACGTTCACTTTGATCACATTATTTGGACACAAAAATGTATACTTAAAATTTCGCACAGTTGCCATCTTGCTCTTATGAAAACAATATTGATTTGAATTAGATTCCAGTATATTAAATCTTGTATAGACATGTAGGGTGTCAGGTTTCATTACGCTCGGTTGATTAAATCTTGTGAGATTGCCATTCAAATATTTTAACTTTGCTTGTCCGCCATTGTGGTTTTGTACGTAAAATGTTTTAAGCGCCACATAGGTGAACGTATCTTAGTATTTTATATCACCATAAAAATGCCTGGGTGATATTGGTAATAGTTTCGGAGATATAGAATACCGATGAAATATTTCGCGCGGCCACCAAGTTGGATTGGTGAAACGTATTTAAATTTGAAGGGTCGGCCGCTTCTAACTTTCGGTATCTTGGATCCCGGATGTCTTCTGATAGTGACACGCTCTTTGACATCCGAGAACATGTTAATGCAGCTTGGTTAATGTGGCGTCAAATCACAGGCGTACTCTCTGATTGGAAGATTCTTCTACATCTGGAATCAGAGATCTACAGTGCGATGATCCGTCCGGTGCCTCTGTATGGGGTTGAATGCTGGCCTGCTACGAAGCGTCATGAGCATATGCTTTCTGTGATAGATATGCGGATGCTACGCTGGTCGATGGGAGTCACGCGGATGGACTATTTTAGGAATAACGATGTCAGGAGTTGCACCAATACCAGAAAAGGTGAGGGAAGCGATACTGCGATGGTATAGGCAGCTGGTCAGAAACCTGATGGACTGCCTACGGGAGGATATGCGACCTAGCCGACACAGCTGACCGGGTGAAATGAAGGGCCAGATGTAAAACGGTGGACCCAGCATATTGACGGGAATAACACCATTTATAATAATAATAATAATAATAATAATAATAATAATAATAATAATAATACCGGTCACAGTGGCCGAGAGGCTAGTTCGTGCCCCAGAGGCATCGAGAGATCCTGGGTTCGAATCCTACCTCAGCCGTCCTGAAAATATTTTTCGTGGTTTCCCCATTTTCACCACCAGACAAATGCCGGGACGGTTACTTTCAACAGGTCCACGACCAAATTCCTTCCAAAGTCCCTTCCCTGCCCTTCCTTAATTAGACCCAAGTTAGGGGTTGCCTGCCACCATCCCCAGTTGTATTTGCTGATAAAGTGTGTTCAGCTCCCGGACACCGACTTGCGACAGTAGAGGAATGATCCCTCGCCGAGTCCGTCAGTGAAGTTGAGCTGGGAGGATAAACGATTTAAAATAATACTAATACTACTACTACTAATAATAATAATAATAATAATAATAATAATAATAATAATAAGGGTTTAGATTCTTTTAACTACTGTAGATATAAATACGACAATGTGCTGTAATTTTTCCTTGATGAGATTCACTTATGAACCAGTTAATTTAAAGCTAAGGGCCTATCACATTTAAGGCCCCTCACTGCGCCGGGATTTGATCTAGCAATGGTGGGAACAGCAGTCGAGGCGCGCAGCCAGTCAATACACGTGTATAAAATGAAAGGAAGAAGGAAGCTTGTAGTTTTACGTCACCGTAAATCCTGAGATTATGAGCCACGGGACCTCCTCTTTACGTGGAATCTGAATCACAGGACATGGCATTTCACTCTGAAAATCTCACATGAATTGACCGGGAATCGAACCCGGTCCGCCGTGGTGAGAGGCCAACAGCTTGACCGCTGTGCGACCACGCCCCCTGTATTAAATGAATCATTACATCAAAACACACTGCCTCCGTGGCTTAGGCGGCAGCACGCCGGCCTTTCACCCCCTGGGTCCGTGGTTCAAATCTCGATCACTCCACGTGAGATTTGTGCTGGACAAAGCGGAGGAAGACAGGTTTTTCTCCGGGTACTCCGGTTTTCCCTGTCACAATTTCATTCCAGCAACACTCTCCACTTCCATTTCATTTCATCTGTTATTCATTTAATCTTTGCCCCAGGGGAGTGCGACAGGCTTCGGCAGCCGGCACAGTTCATATCCTCGCCGCTAGATTGAGACTTCATTAATTCCATTCCCTGACCCAGTCGGTCGACTGGAAGCAGGCTGTGGAATTTCATTTTCACATCAAAACACACTGATTGCCAAGTTGGTATTAATGATGTTGTTATTGATGGTGATAGCAGTGAGGTACAGTATAAACTTCAAGGTCGCACATTGGAGGACGTATGGGATTTGTTTGTATGTGGCCCGTTCATCGTACGATATCTAGTGACACCGTCCAAAATTAGATGGCCGTAGACAATGGGTACTTAGGAGGTTAGTCATTCATCTTAAGTTATCTCCACGTGTGACACAATAATGTTCAAGGTAAACGAAATAACTGCTGCTGTCAGACATTAGCTAACTTCAAGTGTGACGCCAGAAGGGCTGGGCGTGAGTGAGACCTCACTTGTCGGCACACCTTCAATTTCTCGCTCTAAAAAGACAAAAGAATTGTTCCGCTACTTTTTTTGTGTTCTGTATCTCATGGCTCGCTGGCTGAAAAATACTTGTTACATTTGGAGTAGAGAAGGAAGGTTTATATTGCTATCCCCTAGTGTTCCCATTTCCACTGGGTCTGGCATGACATGAGGCAATGGCTCTTTCTGACAGTTCTCATCAGTTGAGTTACTGAGAGATGGGATGAATGAGATTGGATAAGCAGTTGTATAATGATAAAACGATTAACACAGGAGTTACATCAAAACATTTTACGCACACAAAACATTCATTGTTACTGAATTGTTCACCAAATGAACGAGTGAAGAAATTTAATTATATTATGAATCAAAAACATTATCCATGATGGATAATGTGTTTAATACCGGGTGAGTTAGCCGTGGTCGTTGCGGCATGACTGCTGGCAGTCACTCACATCCGGGAGGCGTGGAGGTTCGAATCCCCCCGCCGGCAACTTTGAAGATGGTCTTCTGTGGTTTCCCATCTTCCTTCCAGGCAACTGCCGGGGTTGGTCCCTAACTATAGGCCACAGCCGCTACCTTCCAACTCCTCGTCCTTACTTTCAAACTTTCCTCCCCAGAAAACAATACACACGCAACTGTACTTGTAGCTCACCCATTGGGTGTCCGCCTCGAAGCAGCTACAAGACTGGCGGGCCGAACATGTCCTCGGACACTCCCGGCACTAAAAGCCATACGCAAAAAAGTGTTTAATAGACGTATTCACATTCGTTTTAATTAAGGTTACTGAGAGAACCTCTTAATACCATAATGGATGTTGTAACATGCTTAAATACTTTCATAAATACTTTTGTAAAGACGCACATTTCGATTAGAGTTGTACATTCAAAATTATATTCTTAGAGTTAAGTTTGATTTACTATATTGTTTTTCGTAGAAATGGCCTATGTAGTGTACAGTATGTTATAGGGTAGGGACCGGATTCTTAGGGTTTTACCTATTGTTTTCCTTACTTCTAAATACAAATATGTATTAATACTTATCCGAATCACACTCAAAAGAACCATATTCATGAAATCTATAGTACTTAAAAATCCTAAATGATATGCGAGTACCTGTTGTTTGAGCCGTCAGTCTTTTGACTGGTTTTATGCAGTTCTCCCTGTCCTGAGCTAATCGTTTCATCTCTACATAGCTACCACACCCTACATCCGAGGCAATCTGTTTAACATATTCTAACCTTGGTCTATCCCTACAGTTCTTGTCCGCGAATAGTCCTTCCATAACTAAGCTTGCTATTCCTGGGTGTCTTAATGTGTGTCCTACCAACCTATCTCATCTCTTCATTAGCAGTCGCCAGAAACATCTCTCCCCTCCCACTCGTATTAGTACCTCTTCGTTTGAATTCTGTAGTACCTAAAAACACTAAATGATACGCGAGTATCTAAAAATTCCTAGTTGCAATTTTGTTCCATTTTTGTAGTATATTTGAATCTTTAGACCATGGTTTTATCGAGATACTTGGTTATTTACTGTAATCAAGAAAAGTGCGGCTAAATATCTTATATACTGTACTTGCTGTCAGGAAAGTGGGGATACATCCCTTATTGTTTCCAATTTTCCTATATGCTAAATAAACACAGTTAATTAAACGGGTTAGGGTGTGAAAATCACCTCTCACATCCTTGGTTTTATTGAATTTGAATAATTAATATATTTAAGAAGAGCAAATATTGCCTAAAAGTGTGAAGTTCTCTGTGATAATTCGATAGAAGACGTAGCCTATCATTATGTCAAATATTTACACTCTCGTTGCAATCAGATTTTCTACTAACAATAAAGGCATTAATTTTACGCTTTGCGTAGTGGCTGAGGTCTATTAGAAGGTACCATCTCGGCATTTGCCTGAAGTTGAAAATGGGAAGCCATGGAAAGCCGTAGTAATGGGTCATCAGTCGACTGACTAATCAAATTAGTCGATAATGAAAACCATCGATGTCAAATAATACCGGAGTATACCCATATTATGCTGAACCATTTCAAGCACTGCATAGTTGTAGGTTGGGTGGCCTACTCTCATACTTAGTAGGCGCTAGAGTTTTACCTATGAATAGACAATGCAAACACGTTACTCTTAATCATACAGCAGGTACATAGACTATTAGGCTCTAGGTCTTAAAGAGCGCATGATAACAATCGACTAGTAAAACATAACTTAAGTTGTGCAGTTGTAATAAATCCCATAACACTTCCGACATCAAAATGGCAGCGAAAAAGCTAAAGACAGTAAGATAATTTCTCTACGTGGGAGTAAACTATTGACGTCCGATGCAAAGAATATAGAAAGAAAATAATAAATAACACACACAAGGTCAATTTTATTAATTCAACATCAAATATGCAGTAGAGTTTGGCATTGGAAAATCAGTATTGAAATAATTCGCCCGGAATGTAGCGCTTCGTTTTTGTGGTGGTGGTGGGCAGTATAATTGGACTAATAGTTTAATAAGTAAGTGAACAATGTAAGCTTGTAGAAACAAGGTCCCGCGACGTAACCATGCTCGTAAAATCTTGCACCACGGCCAGGCGGGCAGCTGCAACAAGTCTGGAGATCGTAGGTTTGAATCCTGGCACAGACAGTGGCCATCCTGAGTGTAGTTTCCCCCTGTTGTTTTCCATACTCACTCGAGGCAAATGTGAGGATAGCACCTTACTTCAGATATGCGTAATACAAAACGTGTGTATTAAGTTCCAGAATGTCGTAACAACCACGCCCATAAATCAAGACATTGAAGTCTAATTAATATTGCTGACTGGTATGAACAATTGACATTTAAAATTCCCCACCACAAACATGCTAGAGATCTTAAAGATTTCTCAAAATATCAAGTATAACAAATAGAGACGTGTTTGAACGAATGAAATATACATGTGTTACTACTTGTGCGTAGTAAGGCGTACAAAAGCTGCACATCTGTGATATAAAGATACAGTAGCTTTGAAGCCATTTTTCAGAGTTGCCATAATAATTCCAATGATATTGTGGGTGAGTGGTTATCTCGTCGGACTACCAACCCCAAGTTTTCAGGTTCTCTCCTGGCCGTGGTAAATGATTTTTGAAAGAAAAGAAAAATCACGGTACGCATGTCATACGTTATTGGCATGTTAAAGAACCCATTTGAATTCAGTAGACCGTGTTCATAATCGCAACATTAATCTCGGGATTTTCCGCCAACACAAAGAGTTCCTCCTTTCTCTACTAGAAAGCGCTGTAGTGTCAAGGAGCTTAGATATCTAACCTCCTTGACTTTCATAGCGTCCCAAGGAGGGATGGAATTCGACATGCAAGCTGCCCTCTGGGCGTAAATTAACAAAGCTTGCACCTGGCACCCGAGGCCATACGATATTATTATTATTAACAATGATATTGTAACTTCCAGTCGGGAAACACACAAAAAAGTGTAGACCGACTGAAAGTCACAATATCAATACTCACTTAAAAACCAAACCCCCGTGGCCCTACAGCTCATGAAGGACCTAGGCCTACCAAGCGGGCGCTGCCCAGCCATTTAGCCTGCAGATTGTGGGTTGACGCGGGTCCCCTCGACCGTTAATCTTGGTCTCCTTGTCCGGGGCGCTGCCTCACTGTCAGACAGCTACTCCATTGTCCTCACGAGGCTGAGTGCACTCTATTCCAGCTTTCACGTCAGTTTATAAAATCCTTGACGGAGCTGGGCAATTATTCAGCAATGACAGATAAAATCCAAAATATCGAATAAAACAGTTGATCAGCCGTCCAACGTAGCTAAGCCTGTTGATGCCCAAAGCCATGAGGCCAGGCTATCTTCGGACTCCATATGAGTGGGTTCGAACCCCACCGTCAGTCGTCCACAATATAATCTCACATGTTTTGATTCAAACAAACACTCGGAGGGTGGCTAAATCCCCTTCCTCCAATTCATCTTCATGTAATAATATCTCCGTAACCACTCTGATGAGGCTGGTGTCAAGAAGATCTGCAGACCGTAAAACCGTTGCCACATAAAGGCCATTGTCATTGCCACATCTCACCCACGATATCATAGAAACAGGAATAACATGTTGAAGTAATATGGAGGGTAGGTCGTAAGATGATGGAATATCAAAGAGTGAATGTGTTAACGAGCTGTAGACAGTAAACACGTAACAACATCGCCGTGAAACGGAACGTGTGGTCGTAAACAGCATCTCAAGAAGAAACCTTTATGAGCCACGGCAGTCCTCCTCTACAGAAATCTTTAGACAAAGGTGAGAGATTTATTCAGGGGAGACCAAACAACTCCTACAACTCTTGCGTCTCTAGTCACACTGTGATTCTGCCTCAACTAAGACCGGGGATTCGAGGTTCGAATCTCTGTGCAATCAGTAGCTATCTGAAGTGCGCGTTCTCCTCTAATTGAGGTAATAATAATAATAATAATAATAATAATAATAATAATAATAATAATAACTATACACACATTTAAAGGATGGAAAATTTCAGAACGGCGAAGAAATTGCTCAACGTTATAACACGGAGTAAGGGTGGCACGGAGTGGCTGACAGAGGTTCAGAGGGACCTACAACAGGTCAACATTGAAAACCTTGAGGACCGCACCGAGTGCAGGAATAAAATAAAAAATGTTAAGTTTGATCAGAGACCGTCACGACAGCCTGGAAGAAAGTGGACAGCTGAGCGGAAGAAGGAGCATTCTGAGAGGATGAAGAGATTTTGGAAAGAGAAGCGGGAAAACGCCAGGAGATGAAATCATGTATTCAAGTTCAATCGCTCTCCTAAAGGGGAAAAATCGATTAAATAAATAAATAATAATAATAATAATAATAATAACTAGCGGACCCATGCGAGAAATCTCACATGTTCATAAAACACCTTTTTCCCAATCGGTTTATACTGGAAGACTTAAGAAGAAAGGTTGTTATGTTTTTATTTCACCAAATGATTATAGAACACTATTTACAGCATGTTGCAGCATATTACAGCAACATTATTTGCAAATCGCACAATTCTTACAAAAATCTATATTTATAAATTTAGAATGCAGAAGAAAATCCTGTAAAAGTATTAATGTTTAATTGTTTTAAGGTTTTAGACAACTCATAATTGCAGCATGTTAGATCAACAGTATTTGCAAATCCAACACTCACCGGTTATTCGATATTTATGAAATTATACTGTTTGAGTACTCATTCCTTTGATTTACTGTTTCTGAAATCCATGCAAAATGATAAAGGAAAGGCATCAGAATGTTAAAATGACATGAAACAGGCGTCACAGTGGCCACAATGTGAAGTGGATAACAATTATGGAACGTACTTTCCTACAGCAACAGTATATGCAAATCGCACACTTCGTACATTTTTTAAGTATTTTTTAAAGAAATTATAGATATATATATGAAATTAGAGTGCAATTCGTCACTGTTAATGTCTATTCTCCTTCATTTGAATGCTCATTTGTCACGATCGGTCTCTTGTGAGCGCCGCAGGAGGGACTGAAATAATATATATGATAATAATATGGTAATAATATTATTGGCTACAAAAGTGTAGCAGAGAAAACTCGTGCAAAAACAATTACGTAAAGCCTTTACAATCGCCTGGATTATCTACAACAAAAAAGGCAACTTCGTCACTTTAATGAAAAGTTTTGGAGCCATTATTTCAGTGTTGCCTATAGAAACTGTCGGGGTAGCTCTTCAGTCGGCCAACATGATTGGCTGGGCGGGGTACAAAGTATAAATAGCACTCCTTAATAGTACATTATGCAACGAACCTATAATGGCAATAATTAAGACACGAGCGCGAGTTTTATAATTTCCCTACGAGTGTCTTAACTACCATTATAGGTGAGTTGAATACGACTGTTTTTGTTCGACGATAATTATAACTATTTTATGTTCGAACATACATATTCATAAATATCAGTCGAGATTTTGCCAGTTTTATGTACTGAACTGAGCGCATAGGACGCAGAGAATACCTTGTATTTGCCATGGCCTCCTCAAATACCCCACTATGACACTAGCCACGCAGTGAAATTTAAAATAGGAGGCCGTGGAAGTTAGCGCAGGTGCGATGCTATCCTTACCTAATTGGACACACAACTGTTTCTTGAGCTCGGATTGGTGGGAGAAACTGTTTCAGTGTTATAATGATCCTCATTAAGATACAGGTTTCTCACATATATTTACATTTCGACATCGTCGAACATAAACATATTACATGTATTAGTGATGACTAGGGCCCGGATGTTGGTGACATGTCATCTTTTTACTGAGCGGTCTAAAACAATGCTGAAGTACATAGAAACTCCGGACGGGCCATCCCGTCTTCAAACAAGTCATTTTTATTTTGCATCTTTTTGTATTTTTTGCTAATTTTCCATTTTAAGAGCATATTTTTAAGTTTGGTAGATTTTTTTGGTCATATTTTAGAGAAATAGCATTTTAAGGTCAGTTTTTTCAATGTAGTCATGTCACAGCGTTATATGAGGGAGTCGCGTCTCTCAGAGTTAAGAAGAAGCTAGTAGCTGTGAACATAAACCTTTTGTTAAGTGCTAGAAATCTGTTTTGATTGACTTTTCACTTTGAGCTTCAGATGTCATTTTTGAAATATTGGTGAGTTTATTATTATCAGATCATTTTTTCCATTTTATAGTGCATTTTTCGATTTTTGATGTCATTTATTACAGTCATTTTTGAACATTTTGAGTGCATTTTTTAAACATTTTTACGATATCAACATCCGGGCCCTAGTGATGATCGTGTACCTCACCCAGTGTCTTGTTGACCTACAACTGACAACTTCGTCACTGCCACACAGTCGTTCTCCGAGAAGCATTCTATGCAAATGAAACATCAAATATTTTGAGAAAATTAAATGGCAAATACTGACAAGGGAAGTATCAGATAAGACAATTCGAAACGTATCTTGAAACTTTGTGGACGCAATCGTTGTGCTATAAGAGGACAACGTGCAGAAAATCAGCTGCCAGATTGAACTGCAAGGCTCCGAAATCATGTGGCGAATCTTCCATATAAATCAATGGGAAATAGCGAGTACCATGCATGTTGGAACGGACAACCCTGACGGCCTAGGCACTCAAGGCCCGCGGGAAGCAGCCACACGCTCCTGTTAGCGTATACGCCCCACCACGTGACTACTCCAAGTACCGCAAGGATGTCCAGCTCCGCCTACCGTCATGCCTACGTACCTGGATGTCAGGTACGATTTCGGAGCCTTGCAGTTCAATCTGGAGGTTAATTGTCCGCACGTTGTCCTCTTATAGCACAACGATTGCGTCCACAAAGTTTCAAGATAGGTTCCGACCAGTCTTACCTGATGCTTCCCCTGTCAGGAAAATATTTGGACCCAAGTTCCAAAATAGTATCTGGATCCGTAGGCACAGTTATATTCACTCACCGAGCGATTCACTTCAGTTGCACGGAAAAGGCGAATGGAACTCTATGGGCCAATGGACAACTCACAACTGACAAAGAAAATCTTTCTCATCATCAATGGAACCTGGCAAATGAAAGTATGCTGGCTGGTGGACACCCAAATGATCTCAAGGAAGTTTATATTGGACACTGACAACTATACGGACTACATGTAGACAGAAATTCAACTCGCACAATTTCACTCCCGAGGAATCGACGGGGGGGGGGGGGGGGGGGGGGGAAATGAAACTCAAAAACGTATGGACACAGGAAAGTCGGCAGATGTATATTGAGAGGTGGTTGCTGTTGTTTTTATTAGAGGGGTTTGGACTTCGTGATTATTTATCCCCGTGTATTTGTCAGATAACCTGTACTATTGTGGAGTGAGTAGTAGTGTGTGTATTTGTAATTCAGGTGAGGATTGGGGACGAGGCGGCCGTGGCCTGAGGTTAGGAACCTTCCCAGCTTTTTCCCACAGTAAAGTAGGAAACCACGGGGAAACACCTTTAGAACAGCTGCAATAGGAACTGAACTCCATATACAAGCTCTTCTCAGATCTGTCTCATGTTGCTGAGTGAACCCCATTCCAACCCTCAAACTGGAATTAAATTTCTTGGCAGAGCTGGAAATCCAATCCAGTACCTCTGTATCTCGACCACGTCGTGGCATAGTGGCTATCCCTGATGTCCGGGATTGACTCCCGGGGCGGCTGAGGTCTGGAAGGAATACACTCAGCCCCGTGAGGCAGAACGGAGGAGAGGTGGGATTTTCTCCGTAAAACGTTTAATCCAAACCCAATATAATGTACAGAATGTAACAGAAACACAGCTCAAAGAGTTGGGTTGCCTACATTGATAGGAGATTCAGAACAGCACATCTGTAGTCGAACCCCCCTTATGTGTCGGCGAATTCTCTGCTTTACCGTAAGTGTGTAGTGATATACTTCAGAGGGGAAAGCTGGAGATTTATTACCTCGAAGCTTTCGTCTTGAGACTTGATCGCCCAGCTGCCATCTAAAGCAGAGAAGTTGCCACCACGTCGGGGGTTTAGTTTAGATTACATTGTTCTTTCCGAAGCTCCTGTTAATGTAGGCAACCCGACATACTCAGATGTACTGTATGTGTATGATCTTCTTCCTTCCTTGAACATTGCGGATGTCTGAGAAGAGACTGAGGAACACCTTACATACTGTACATTAACTAACTTTGCGTAATGAAAATATTGGACGACTGGCTAAGTTGTGTTGCAAATGGGTCTCTAATTAACCCACTACTATTTGGTTATAGTTTTCTTTTAGGCAAATAGTGCTACGTGGGCATCGCTTCCATCTACTTATGATGTAGAACCGGTACGATACTTGTAGGTATACAAGTATTATCAGCTAGGAAAGAAAAGAAGATGCGCATAATCTCAAAATTTCCCTGAGATAGAAGTGTAAAACCATGGAAACTCATTTTTAAAATGACTGAAGAGGCAATCGAATGTCTCACGAATCTGAGCGAATCATTTCTAAATCTCACATTAGAATTGCATCACTTGACAGAGCCGGGATGTGAACATACGATCTTTAGGACAGTGTCACTATATTAGTATTATCCTGAGGTACGGTAGGCAAAATATCACTCAGGATTGCTGAGAAAAGCAGCTGAGGCATGGAATTAGTCTTGTCAACTTCGGTTGCAGAATCCCTCCGGGAAAATGTTTTATCAATCTTGGCTAGGATGGTGAGATCAGTTTATGAGGTGTTTACATTGGTTATCTAATTACTGAGAATATCCCAAGACTCATTCAAAGCCACTCATCCAGGCAATGCAAGAATGAACTTTCCCGCTATAAATTATATTGACAAGACAAGTTTGCTTGCTCATCGCATACATTCTCGTGAGCAAATGTGTGTGTGTCACTTCGTAAGAAACATAGCCTACGTCAAGCAAGGATGGACTATCACCTTGCGGTTTGTTCTGTAAGATTAGTTGAACCAGTGGCGAATGATGGGCACATTTTCTTGATATTTTTCTTGTGTCTGCTAATGAAGAGAAGAGATAGGTTGGTAGGACACATACTAAGACACCCAGGAATAGCAAACTTAGTTATGGAAGGAAGGGCCGAGGACAAGAATTGCAGGGGTGGACCAAGGTTGGAGTATGTTATAATATGAGGAATACTTTACGTTGAAACTGGTACTGTATTGCCAGATTTAATTCCAGGCATTTATGCCCACTCCCACGAAAAAAAAATCATATAATAAATCAATTTGATATACACATAAAATACTAAAATTAATCAGATGCAGACCACCTCGTGGTGAAGCGGCCAGTATTCTTGGCTGTCGCTCCGGAGATCTGGGTTCGATTCCAGGCTTTTCCAAGAAATTTTAATGTGGTCTGAGGCTGGAACGGGGTACACTCAGCCTCGTGAGGCAAAACTGAGATCAGGTGGGTTTGATTATTGTGTGTATTCGTAATTCAGGTGAGAATTGGGAAGGAAGTGGCCGTGGCCTTACGTTAGGAGCCATCCCGGAATTTGCCTGGAGTAGAAGTGGGAAACCACGGAAAGCCATTTCCAGGATGGCTGAGGTGGGAATCGAACCCATCTCTTCTCAGGTATGCACCCCGTTCCAGCCCTTAGACCAGATTTTTTTTTTCTCAGAGCCGGGCATCGAATCCGGACCTCTGAGGCAACAGCCATGAATGCTACACCATGAGGTGATCATATCTAAAACCACAGGTTAACTATTTTCAATAATGTAATTTCTACTTCAATGTATGTCTATACCTTATTATTCCCGTTTCCAACAACGGGGTCGGGGATGAGACGCGATGCAATTCTATGAGGCGGATTTTTTTACGGCCGGATGCCTTTCCTGACGCCAACCTCTTGAGAGGAGTTAATGAGAGATTAAATGAATGAAGATGAATGAAACAAGGCAAAGATGTGGAAGGAAGCGGCCGTGGCCTGTCAGAAGGTACCGTCCAAGCATTTGCCTGGAGTTGAAATTGGGAAACCACGGAAACCGCTGTCGGTTCATTTCTAGTTCAATGAATCATGAAAATTAAGAACGGCTGTACTGAGAAACATTGAATTATGGATATATTTTCACAGCAATGAGATGCGGGTATTATCTGCGCGCGCTCACTAACGTGCAAGTTGCGTGCTAGACTGTCACACTTACAAGGCCGGACGTTTGTTTTAGACGAGTGAAAAACCATAATGGAAGCCTGGGGGCGAGTTACTGCAGAACCTGTGTTGTTGTCATCTGCCTCATACGGTCCGATGATGGACAAAACTATCTCCCGCTACTGCTGAAGTACAGTCATTGGCAAATAAAATGGAGTTCTGTTCGTACTTCCGCGTCATACAATACTACGATGTGGACTGTACTGTTCTAAACGGTGGTGTCGTCACGTGCTCAAGTCTGGAATTCCATAACAGTGCATCAGACCGGTGGTGACAGTTGTAAAGTGAGAGGGCGAAAGAGTGACTGTGTAAAGGCTCACCCGCAAATTACATGGTCAAGGGCAATCGTCTAAACAAAATATCCTTGTTTATAACGCAAAATCACACAAAGTTTGGCTTGACCCCCTCCAGGCCAAATCCATGTTAAAACACTGGCGTTGAGTCTACTGTATAAAGCTGGCTGCGTGGCTCAGCGGTAAGGTTCTCACTTGCTGGGCCCAATGTTGCAGATTCGTATCCTGGGGCAGTCAGCTGGCATTTGAGGGTGCGCAATTACGAGCGAGCCGTGTCAGTAGATTTACTGGCAAAATTCCGGCACCCCGGCGTCTCTAAAAGCCAGAACAGTTAAAAGGGACGTAAAACCAATAACAGTATTATTATTATTATATATCTACTGTATAACATACAGCAAAGCAAAGCCAACTCCGTACAGGCCATGGAGGCCCTGGGAGTAGTGAAAGGTAGAGGCTTCCACTTTTTGTTACATTGGCACTAGATGGGATGGAGTTGTCAGCTCCATGCCCGGCTGTCTTTGCTCCCAGGAATTACCCTGGTACTCATTTCGGGTGTAGGCTGAGTGAACCCCAGGGCTATTTGCGTTTCCGAAGGTGGTTGTTTTGTTTCTAAAATCCACTACCTTGGTGGGGGATCGAACTCACTCCCTTTCAGTTAGAATCTCAGTGCCTCTACCGACTGCGCCACGCAGCCCCGGTATAACATGCAGCTACTGTATATAGCCCACAATATTTTGAGCTTCGGAATAGCAGATGTGGAGTCTAAACCCTGATGAGTCGGCAACTTCACTGCTTCAAATGTGTAGCGGGACAATCGAATCTAAGGGCCATCGCATTTCTGTTCGTTGTTATCTCAATAATATAGGCCTAGCCGGTGTACGCGTTCCCCTTTCCTAGAACGCCCCTAGTTGTATCAAATCGTGGCTCCACTGGAGATTTAAGATCTGATGTGAGGGTTGGTAAGGGGTTCATTAAGCCTCGTGTAGCTGCTTGATGTGAGGAGTAACGCCCCGAAGCCTAAAGCAAGGGTGTCGTCTCAATGGTGTCCTCGCCCTTGGCTAAGGGGTTACCATGGCAGTGCTTGGCCACAAGAGCCCTGACTTCGATTCCCGGTCGAGTTATGGGGATTTGAATCTCCTAGGGCTAATTCCCCTGGATCGAAGACTGTGTGTTTGTGACGTCTTTATAATATAGGGTGATTATTTTGCTGGAGCGGAGCCAGCGGCCAGGTACCAGACACGCGCACACGTTCCGTCAGCTAACCGAGCTCGTACCGCAGATTGCGCGCAGGAAGAAACCGTAACAGAGTACTTTAATTAATGGTAAATTCACCATCAAATCATGATTAAAAAACTTACCTTTTCACAGAAGATGCTAAAAATGTTCTCCTTCAGCTGACAGACAGGTGTTGTATCGTGTGGAGAATTGAGACATTGCAACTCTTAAGACTATAATCTATGGATTTATGATTGTCATTCGTTTTACTATTTATGTTGACTTATAATTACCTCCTTTGACTGAGTAAATGTGGCGATAGTTTAGAAGTTGTGTTACTGTACTGGGTGTTTGTGACGTCTTTATAATATAGAGGGATTCTTTTGCTGGAGCGGGGCAATAGCAACATTTGTTGCCGAAACCCGGGAATATCGGATGATATCAAGGGAATAATCTGGTTGTACTACAGGAACTTAAAGTCCCATTCCCTTTAATCTGCATTACATTACAGAACCTCAAGACTGCAAGAAGGGAAGACTTGCGATATTTAGATTACACTGGGATGAAGGTTTCCTACATTGCCATCGGCACTACAGATAAGTGACAAAACTACAGATTTGTGAAACATGAATATTACTCCTTGAAGGATTGTAATCATTTGTTGTTTGGCCTATATATGTATGCTCGCTGATATTGTAGTGTCACCTGGTGATAAACACAGATATTATAAAATCGGAGCACAGGCCAGAGATAATATAAACAGAATGGTCAGCGTCATATTATCGCTATCTTTCAAATTCACCACAGCGTAATTAGCACTCAATCGGCAACTTGTTCAGATGATGATAATTGTACTTTCAAGAGGCCTCCATCTGGGTTATCGGCCCCTAATGGTTTGGGTGATAGTGAATATGTAAATGAAATGTAACTATATCCAAAACTAACTACATACTTACAACTAAAACTAACTACATACTTACAACTAAAACTAACTACCTACTTGAAGAGGAATTGGAAAACAAAAATAAGAATAAGGGAAACAAAATGCAGGAGGAAAGGAAATGCCCTCAACCCTCGAAGAATGATAATTAAGGGACTTGGAACAAAGGAGAGCCACGAAAGGCAGATAGGAAACGTAAAGATGAGAGGGACCGCCCCAAAGGGAATGGTAGAATGAGGGAAACTGGTCCCAGCTCAGGAAGCTCTTGGGGTCGCCAACTCCTGAACTCGCTAGACGTGAGCGCTTGAGGCTGTATCACAATCCAGGTGCACCATAAGTGGGGCTAAACATACCCTGCCTCCTTTGGGGCCTTGAGTAGAAGGCAGGAGATGCAATTAAAAGAAAACAGGAGGTCTGACCCTTCGAAGAATGAGGGATCAGGAAAGATGAGACAAGGTCCAATTAAGGCGGGAAAGTGAAAGACTCCCTAAGCCCCAGATACCGTAATACCATCGGGGTCGGAAAAGAAAAAGTGTTGACCAAGGGAGGTCGAGAGGAAAGAAAACAGAGAGGAGCCCGGCGCAAGTAAGTGGAAGCAATGCTGAACTCAGCTGGGGCCCTGTGGTCGCCAACCCACGTCCCACAAGTTGTGAGCCCCTAGGGGGCGTCCACACTAGCGGTCCTAGTGGCATCTGACCGAACGCCATTCGATACTTTAGATACCAGATTAGCAGCTCATTTCCTTTTACATTTCCGTGAACGCACGTGCAACATGAGCAATAACAATGAAACAGATGGCACTTTGCACAGTCTAAGAAGAAGACGAACCAGAGAGAGGGCAAATATAACACGTTTCGTTACGGAAAATTAACAGTTTCACTGATAACACTTCATTCGAAGACTCGGAGCACTTCCGAGATACACTACAAGAATCTCTGAACAAATTAACCACACTTGATGATTCAATATATGAGTTACTATCAGACACTGAATACGATACTGATGTTCAGAAAAGTGAAGAATATATAGACTCAGCGAAACGCGCTATCACAAGGGCATCGAGAACAATGACAAATAAACTAACTAATTCAGCCGCTAATTTAAGTACCTCTTAACCGCTGCCAACTACATCTACCATTCCAATTCTGGTTTCACACTCAGTTCGACTCCTGCCAATCAAGCTAGAGCCATTCGCTGGCGACATTGAAACTTGGCTACGTTTTTGGGAGCAATTCGAGTCATCCGTTGATAACGATCCCTCCCTTTCTACCTTAAATAAACACATATTTTTGCACGGGTACTTGGAAGCCGAGCCCAAGCGGCTAGTCGATGGAATCGCCGTAATAGCAGATACATACGAGGAAACGAAACGTCTTCTACAAGCTCGCTATGGCGATAAAAACAGAATAATGCAGGCGCACTTCGACTACCTAGAGGACATCTGATCTATTCAGCTCGCTACTCCTGAAGCACTCCATGACACGTTCATCGATTGTCATCGACACATACAGGCTCTTTGTGCGCTGGGAGAAGATGTAAACGGTTACGGGAGAGTTCTTGCTCCAAAATAATTAGGACATTTCCCGCTGATATTTGCCGCCGTTGGATAATTCAGACGAAGAGGGAAAATATCTCGGAAGGCGATATTCTCAAGCTCATGGAATTCTTGGGAGAAGAAGTAGATGGGGCTATGGTGATGCATACGATTCGTGGATCTACATCTGCTTCGAATCTTGTTCCCACAACAGCAGCACTGCTCGTCGATTCAAATAAGAATCCAATAGGAAGGTTGCACCGGAACCATTTTATGTCTTTTGCGAATACCGCAGACACTGGGCGCAAGAATGCAAGAGAGTTTCTAACTTTAACGATAGACTAACGAAATTCTGGAACACGAACCACTGCTTACTTTGCCTGAACCGTGGACACTCCGTGAAGAACTAAAATCGACAGGGCACTCTGTACTTCTTGCGAAGCTTCACATCACAGATCTGTTTGCAGTAGAAATTCATCTACTAATACAGCGTCTAGTCTATCAACCATTACGTCCGTTAACAAGATAGATCTCTTCCATCAGACTTCACTTACCTGCAGACCGCGCAAGTTTGGGTTACGGGTCCCAAAGGGCGAATTTAACAGACGGGTTGGATACTGGATGCTGGAAGTGAGTCCAGTTTTATCCTTGAGTCTCTAGTTAATGAACTGAAACTAGAGGTTATTGGCCGCCAAGACTTAACTATTGGCGCCTTTGTATCGTCTCCAACCAATCGGAGAGTACGCAACCTTGTTAAGTTTTCCATGAAGAGCATCTGGACAAACTCGGCTACAAATATCACTAGATTTGAGAGTATCCATGTCTTTTCAGCTCATCCAATCGTTCCTGATGATGTTAATATGATAGCACACGCCCAGAAACTACAGTTGGCTGATCCAGAGAATGAATCAGAGAAACCTTTGCCCATCGAGATACTTATTGGAAGAGATAGTTATTGGAAGATCGTGAAGGACACGTCACCAGTGCGCATTACCACCTCCGTGGTACTCGTAGCAACCATTTGTGGAAGGGTATTGACTGGAAATCTATCAGGCATCCCTTTGAATTCTACACTGGAAAACCATATTAATTTCGAACAGATACTATGTCCTTCAGATGAGACACTTAGACAGTTCTGGGACTGGAAACAATGAGAATCAGGGAAAGCCAGGACAGATATTTAAGTTCCAAAAAACTCTGTGATACTTGAGAAATTTCATGATTTTTGCCGAATAGAAGATCATCGGCGTGTTGTCTCTCTTCCTAGAAAATCAGACGGCATCTTGCCCAATAACTATGCTAATACGGTAAAATGGTTTAACGCATTGCAGAAGAGAAGAATAGACTTTTGAAGGAGATTCATTACTCAGAGATGATGGACTATATTGCAAAACGCCATGTTGAACATGCTCCTTCTGAGACAACTGGTGATACGTTCTACTTGCCTAACCAATTAGATAAGAAGTGTACCTTTGGGGGGGAAATGGAGGATTGTGTTTGATGCATCTTCTCACCAAGGGGGCGGTCCGTCCTTTAACGAGGGCCTCAAAAGGGGGCCAAATTTACTGCCTGAGATACTTTCTGTTCTCCTGAGGTTCCGTAGCTAGCCGGTAGCCATCATTGGCGACGACTCTCAGGTATTCTTACAACTTGTAGTCGATTCCAAAGATCGAGACTTGACCAGATTCTTCAGGTACAATGTGATTAACAGAGGCGAATGGGGTGTATGAAACAACAGATGAAGTCGTAATATATCCGCTTTACTCGACTTCCCTTCAGTCTAAATTGCAGTCCATTTTTACTTTCAGTGACACTAGAGAACTAACCAATACACATGACTCTGCCTTCTCAAACGCTGCCGCCCTTGTAGATTGTAGTACGTACATGGACGACTTTGTAACCGGCAGTGAAAATGAGAACCAAATGATCAAACTTTATTATGAACTCACAGGACTGCTCAACACAATTCACATGACCATGTCGAAATGGGGGACCAACTCTCAACGACTAAAGAACATCTGGACGTCGGAAGGTCGGGAGCTAAAGACCACTACGCAAGTATTAGGAGTGAAAGGGACTGACACTTTCTACAAAGACGATCGTGATATCACCGATAATCTCAAGCAGGAACCCACTAGTAAGAGACTACTGTCACGAGCTACTTCTCGATTTTATGACCCCTTGGGACTCTTATCACCGGTATCAATTATTGGGAAAATACTGTTCCAAGAAATCTGGTGCAGAGGGATTGGATGGGACGAACTCTTACTACATGATACAGGCGTGCGTTGGCATAATTGGATTTCGAGTCTTTCACAGATATCACAGCTACACACTCCTCGATGGATCGGCAACAGTCAAATTCACATCTTCTGCGAACCCAGTGAAAGGGTCTATGGCGCAGTATGCTATGTCAGGACCACTCAAGGGCATAGTGTTACCATCCGTTTGGCTTTCAGCAAAAATCGACTCGCTCCCGTGAATAGGGTCACGCTTCCGAGACTAGAACTGCTAGCTGCTCTGGTGGGAGCGCGGCTTTTGAATTATCTCTGCAAGGCAACCGACTTGAGCTCTTCAGCAGCGACTTTATGGACAGATGCTAAAGTGACACTGGGTTGGGTACAGAGTGACCCAAATCGCTGGAAGACATTTGTGTCCAACAGGGTAATTGAAATCCAATCCTACACTATTCCATCTCAATGGAGATACTGTCCAGGAGAAGAAAACCCAGAAGATCATTTGTCAAGAGGAATTTCAGTGGAACAGATAAAGTAATTTGATGAATGGTGGCATCGGCTTCCATGGCTACAACAACAACCAGAACATTGGCCTAAACAACACTTGGAATTGTGCTCAGATATGACTGAGGACACGTCCCTCTTGTCACTTCAGAGGTTCGTTGGTTGACGAGAAATGCCGCACACAATTCACACTGATAAATGCTCAGGCGTTTCACGGAACCAACAGAGAAGTAGGCTCAATCTGAACTTCTCTCTAAGCCTCTCCTGCACATCAGAACTTCGCTCATCACAACATCACCTGGGAATTTCTTGTTCAAAGGGCGGCTTAGTGAGGAGGATGGTGGGAGAGGATGGTAGGTACCACCAAGCGGTGTCTGTGAAAGGTGCTGGGAAAATCACTAATCGGTGAGGAAGCATTGAACACCACTTTGATAAATATCGAAGCCGCTTGTTAATTCAAGGCCCATCACCCAAGACGGAGAGAATGCACTGACGCTGGCCCACTTCTAATTGGACAGTGCTTTACCACGATACCGACTGGATCTGTACGTGCGGGGAATAGAGATCTGCCCAAGGTGCTGGCTGTGCAACAGAAAATATCGGATGATTTTTGGAAACGCTGAATGAAGAGTATCTCCTGGAACTAAGAAATTTCCATGAGGTTCGTTGACTACGAGGAAAAGTACCGGACCTAAGGGTCGGTGACCTAGCACTTCTCCAGGAAGACAAGAAGCAGAGGCACGTGTAGACAAAAGCCCGCATTGAGGAGCTCCGTAGTGGTAGAGATGGAGTCTTCAGGACGGTGGTTCTTCGCATCCCCACTGGGGCCACAACAACCCGCCCGATTCAGCCGGAGGTTGACCTGGGTGGGGAGGCTGTGGAGAATTCAGACATTAGTTAGTTAGTTATTGTTGTTTTAAGGGGCGGAACTACGAGGTCATCTGCCCCTAATTCAGACGTTGCAACTCTTAAGACTGTAATCTATGGATTTAAGATTGTCATTCGGTTTACTATTTGTGTTGACTTATGATTACCTCCGTTGACTGAGTAAACGTGACGATAGTTTAGAAGTTGTGTTACCGAACTTATTTCCTTCTAATAGCAACATATCGTGTAAAGAAATTAGCGTTTGCACGTTGTAGTTCCCTTCTGCTGTGAGAGATATCTGCTGCTGTATATTATTCTCCAGCTCCACAAGAGTACGAGTAATTGATCTGTACACTTTGTATTTTAAATTACCTCATAATTAGACATCAAACAGGCTTAGGTCCGTGCTTCGATTAATCACAGTAAGCACGCAGGGTGGTAAAGGAGTGGCTACATAATGTTAACGATGTAACTTTCAAAGTTAATGTCTGTCAGCTGAAGGAGAACATTTTCAGCATCTTCTGTAAAAAGGAAAGTTCTAACCTTTAACTGGTGACGTGAGGTCATCCAGACTCCCAAGAAATTTAAAAAAGTCTGTGCTTCTTGCTGGAAGCTGTTGTTTATGTTACCTACCTATCAGTATGCTGACACTTCATACCCTCATTGATGACCCTGATTAGATCGCCTCGTTAGGTTGAAGTTAATGTTTCTACCTGCGCGCAATCTGCGGTACGAGTATGGTTGCCTGGCGGAAGGCGTGCGCACGCCTGGTAGTTGGCCCTGCTCCAGCGAAAGAATCTCACTGTATAAAAATAAATACCGAAAATAAACAGACAACCAAAAAAGAAGGCGATGGTCGAATTCAGTCTCAACGATTTCAAGGTCAGAGGCGTATAAACAGAGGAGGCTGCAGTGCTAACTGTCAATAGGGGATTATGAAGGTGATCTGTTCGCAAACATCGACCAGACTTGGCGTTGAAATGCAAAACATTCTCAATTAAAGATGGATGTGTGAATGAATTAATAAATTAATTTTAAAAATGACTATGCTAGGCTGTGCAATAATCGTCATCGGATAAGTGCTCTTCTGAATTGTATTGTGTTTTTTTTCTTCTTTCTTCTTTCCGTAATCGTTCCTTCAGCAATAATCACGATATGCCAAGTGTTGAGTCCAGTCACCAAGCACAATAGGTCGTGCTTGCGATTGTACAGAGTCAGGAGACGGCAAAAATACTGCTGCCTATGGCCATCCCTACTTCTGAATCCGGCACTGACATGACTCTCCAAGGTGAAGAAAGTTTATTTAGCAAGTGTCTTAGAGAGCAGTGCAAGTGAGACGTTGCCACACATTATGGCATGATGTCCGTGTGAAAGTGATTCCCAGTTATTCTGAGACATACAGAAAGGGATATTACAATGTGTTGCAACGAGCCATGAAAATTAAAAGGCTCTCAATTGAGTTGCATAGTGAGAAGCATGTATTTGTTATTGCTAAAGCCCTGCGCGGATGCGGATATCAGCAAAATATTTCACCATGTGGATATAGTTTGCATGACTGTGCGATAGCGGATAATGTTTGGAGTAAATTTGAGGATAGTTTTTAGAATACAATCCGCACTCATTGAATGTCATTACTAGGACCCGGATGTTTATGACATACATTTTTTCCGTTATATTTTTTCATGACAAACGTAAGATGATGATTTAAGCTAATCTCATTCAAATTATATCATTACGCACAATTAACACTGCGAACTGAAAAGGATTGCAATTCTGGCGGTATAGCATTTATTTTAAAGATAACACATGACAAATGTCTGAAAGTGTTGGTTTAATATTTTATCTAATCAGCCTAAAAATATTGTTGTAATGCCAGTAGATTGGGATAACAGACGTGCGGATAACAGTCATGCGGATGCGGAGTGGTTGCGGATAACAGCAGTGCGGATGCGAGGCGGTTGCGGATAACAGTCATGCAGATGTGGGACGGATGCGGATGCGGGGCGGATGTGGAATACGTTTTGATTGTCCGCGCAGGGCTCTAGTTATTGCTAGATACTAGGCCCTGTAGCTCAGTGGAAAGGTTCTCATATACTTAGTCTGAGGCTATAATCCCGGTACATTCGGTTGGTATTTGATGGTGCTAAATGTGAGAGACCCATGTCAGTAGATTTTACAGACATGTTAAAGATACATCGTGGACACATTCTGGCACCCTGATGTTTCTAAAGCCGTAATAGTGTAAAGCAGCTGTTCTCAACATGGTGCTCTGGATCACAACTCCCTTGAGATCCATTCTTCAATTCAAGTTTTGTTGCACAAACCGGAATAATAGTGTTTTCATTGCAAGTCAAGTTCTGTCAGTCAGAAATGTTATCATTATGCGATTTATTTAAATCTATAGGATATAATTGGACATCCCTGTTTTACGAGTAACACGAAATATACTAATTCCACTCGACTGTCCACTCTATCTTATCTGCATAAGTCATGCAAACAGTTGTAGCATGCCTGATGAACGGTGAATTCCTAGCTATTTCAGCACTTCCGATGGAGAGAGAGATAGGATAAGAAATGAGAGGTACAAAATAATAATAATAATAATAATAATATGCCGGCCCCATGGTGTTGGGGTAAAGCGCCTGCCTCGCACCCAGAGGCACCAGGTTCAATTCCTGGCTCGCCCAAAATTTTAGAAACTGACTGACGTAAGGGCTGGAACGAGGTGCACTCAGCCTCGTGAGGACAATTGAGTAGCTGTCTGACTGTGAGACAGCGAAACCAAAATTAACGGTTGAGGAAACCAAACGCTCTGATCACGCGTCCCCCCATAATCTGTAGGTCAAATGGCTGGGCAGCGGTCACTTGGTAGGCCTAGGCACTTCATGGGCTCTAGTGCCAGGGGGTTTGGTTAGGTTTTGTAATAATAATATGAGGATGATAATTGTTGCTTTAAATGATCTAACACCTAGGTTATTGGCCCCTAACTGTATATATTGTTGTGCGTAGTATGTCTCATAATTTTGGTCAAAATAGGGTCAATGGTTTGCGAGTTCTCCAAAGGTAACTGTAAGGACGGTACCACCTATTATGGACGATAGAAAATAGTCACATTAACAACAACATCAACAACAACAACAAAGGAAATATAAATAACAAGTAGTTCCGTGAAGAACTATACAGCGTATTTTCATATATCCTACTCATGTTAATTGCCTATATCAACATACAAAATTTCAGTTTGATTGTTGTAATAGATTCGTAGATATTGAGAACCATCTAAATATTTCAGATGGTCACCATGTTGGAGTTAAATTTATGTACTATTACATGAAGATTATTGTGTACGTGTGGTATTCAAACTTCAATCGCATGATTAGGACACAGAAGTAAAAACCAGATTTTACAATTTCGCATAGCTGCCATCTTGTGGTTATGAAACCAATTAAAATTAATTAGATGCCAGTAGATTAACATTTGTATAAGAATTTACCGTACAACGTTACACTGCACTCGGATGGATAAATCGCGAGAAATGTCCATTTCAATATTTATACTTTGCGTCGCCGCCATGTTGGATTTGTGCTCACCAGGTTATTGAAAGTCCTATGGGTGAATTTATGTTCATAGCCTCTATGAACGTTTAAAAAACAGTTTGATTGCTGTAAACGATTCGTAATTACTGAGGACCGTCCAAATATTACGGATGGTCGCCATTTTGGATTGTTATATGACATTGGCCATAGAGTTATGTACCATTAAAGGAAAATTATTGCGTAGCTTCATTAATTAAACTTTCACTTCGATCGCATGATTACGACACAAGAAATAAAAAATCATTTAAAAATTTCGCTCATCCGCCATCTTGAGATTATGTAAACAATTGAACTAAATTAGATGCCAGTGCATTACAATGTGTATAAACATTCGCTGTACCATGTTTCATTACGTTTGGATGGTTAAATCGCGAGAAAACTCTACTTAAGGGTCTCAAATTTGCTTGAACGCCATGGTGGTTTTGTAGTTATCAGGTTTTTGGAATTATCATAGGTGAAATTCTAGTAGTGCCGTTTATTACCCTTCAAAATTGCAGGGTGATATCGGTAATAGTTTCGGAGATATTGAATGCTGGTGAAATATTTCGCACAGCCGCCATGTTGGATTGGTGAGACGTAATAAAATTTGAAGGGCACGGTCGGGGTCGGCCAAAATGGTGCTACGACTTTACCGAGTTTCATTGAAATCCCTCTAGCCGTTTAGAAGTTATTAGGGGGACACATACACCCAACACACACACACACACATATATATGCACACACGCGGACAAATGGTAATCTCATAAGCCTATTTTTTTTTTCATAAAATGAAAATAGGCTGAAAATAGCAAAAGTTGGATGTCCGGAGGTAACAGACAGACAGACAGACAGACACACACAACATTCTGTAATTGATCTAATAATCCTACTTTATACTCCCCCCATCAATGAGTGGCACCACAGCCCATGAAGGGTCCTGACGTACCAAGAGATCGCTGCCAAGCCATTTGGCCTGGAGATTGTGGGGTGACGCGTGGTCAGTGCGTCGTGCTCCCTCGCCGTTAATCTTGAATTTCTTGCCTCACTGTCAGACAGCTTCTCAATTGTGCTCACGGGGCTCAGTACACACCGTTCCAGTCCTCACCTCAGTTTCTAAAATCAAAGGAATCAAACTCAGGACCACCGCGTGTGAGCAGGCGCGCTACCGCAACACCACTGGACGCCTACTTTCTACTCACTTTTTACTAATAAAGAGTTTGCTAAAATTACAAGCTGTTGCTACTTATTTTTGAAGTTGATAACACTGGTAACAAACACCCAGTTCCCAAGGTGGGGAATTACATCCCACAGCTAGGCCCGGGATTGAACCCGAGACCATACGCGCCAACGCGAAGTACAGTAAATGGCGATAAAACTAATTGTTATACTGTAATGTGGAAAAGCCAGTCAGTGAGTTGCGAGTGCGGGAAATGGCAGAGCTAGTGGGCGGGTGTGTGGTGGCACGGGACACGTGATGCGTCATCTTGGGAACACCACAGACAAAGGTGTGGTGTGGGGGAAGAGGATCACATGACGTAGTCCTCGCGAATAATGAGCAACGGGATCCACTGTACAGTTACTAAAAAAACATCTGCAACCATTGTGAGAACATCCCTTGTGTAACATCTAACAGTATCTGCTATAACACAGTATACAGTAGTACAGACTCAGGGGCTTGGTTATTTAGCCCCGTGTACTTGGGTGTGTGTATGTGGGAGGGGTTGGAATTTTGTTTGATAACCTGTGATGTTGTGTCTTAGTGTGTGTATTTGTAATTCTGGTGACGATTGGGAAGGAGTGGGCCGTGCCCTCAAGTTCGGAACCATCCCGGCATTTATCTGTAGTATCGGCTTCGGTGGCGTAGTCGGTAGCATACTGAACTGCCATGGTTCGCGGGTTCAAACTTGGCTGAAGTCGTCGGATTTTCAAGAAGCATTAAAATCCTTCAGTTTGCCTTCCCTCGGAGGGGAAGTAAAGCCATACATTTAAGGCATGTAAAAGAACCTGCCACTACAATTATTGGTAGTAGGCCTATGTAGTTAAATTTGTAGATTATTTGGTTAGAAACGCTCTATCGGGCGTTTAATTAAAATACCCCGCGATGGCCATTGGCTGCAATTCAAATATAACATAATATTTGTCTGAAGTAGATGTGAGAATCCACGGAAAATCACATCTAGGATGGCAGAGCCGAGAATCAAATCCCGCTCGTCTTAGTATTGCCTCATGAAGCCGAGTGTGCCGCCTTCCTGCCCTCAGACCAGAATTAAATCCGGACTTCAGGGTTGACAGCTGCACTAAGAAATGTAATTCTGGTCTCAGGGTTGGAACAAGGTAACTCAGGGAATTCCCACCTCAGCTGTCCTGGAAGTGGTTTCCGAGCAAACGGTCGTTTCTTTCCCTAACCTAAACTCAATTACAAATACGAGTACACACACTAGTAGGCTACAAACATCACAATGACACAGGTTATTGGACATATTCCACACGCACCCAAGTACACGGAGATACGTGTTCACCATGTCGCAAAGCCCGTAAATGAATCAACGACAACAACAACGGATGTTTGGAATGAAAATGAAGATACATTTCATAAGAAAAGAAACTGAGCCTATTTGAATTGGAGTCCGCTAGTATCCCAAGAACAGTTTTGAAGTTAATTGCTAGAGTGGTGTGATGTTCACAACTTGCAATGTCGACCATCACTTGGCTGACCACCTGACACACAAGAACACACGTGACATTTAACACTGTACTGTACTGTTTATCCTACCAACAAAAGTATGGATTTCATTAACACTTAGCATGAGTTAAATTCCGTTTAAGTCGGGTAGGCGCGGTGCCTCTCATAAAAACGTAATGGGTTTGAATCATGGTATTACACATGGTATTTTCTATGTGAAATGTCGGGCGGCTTCGGTGGCGTAGTCGGTAGCATGCTGAGCTTCTATGCCCAAGATAGCGGGTTCAAACCCGGCCGAAACCGTCGGATATTTTAAGAGCGTTAAAAATCCCTCAGTATGCCTTCCTTCGGAGGGGAAGTAAAGCCGGCGGTCCCATGTCATAGATTTATGGCATGTTAAAGAACCTTCCACTAATTGCACTGGTGTGAAGCTAAATTGAATAGGTTAAGAATGTAAGCAACGCTCTTAGGTTTCTACGTTCGTTGCTGATCACTTTTGTAATACTTTCAATGTTTAGCTTGGCCCATTTGTCGGTCAAATTTTATTTATTGTTACTGAGATCCCCGAATGGTAATTATTTTTTTACAATTGTTAATTGCTTAAACCATATGCATAATCTTGTTATCAATCACTTATTCATAGATATTATAGTTCTCACCTCGAGTGTTTCAGTCTCGCTATCTCAGGCGTCCTCACTCATGACATACCAGACATCTACTGGTTGATCCACTGTCTGCTGAGTAGTGTCGACTGGCGTCACCCTGACTTTCGTTCGACCAATGGCAGGACTTTGTCTGGTCGGGCGATCTCCAAACTTCGAGAGAGTTCTATGGTCCCTATTTAAGACGCCGCTTGCTGGCGTTCTTCATCACTTCGGATCAACCACCACTTCAACACTTCTGATTCACCACTGCTGATCACTTCAACCCGCTGGTCACCGCTACCTCTCATGACACCATCGCTGGTATCTACGCTAGCGAGCAGTTACGTCACAAGATCTGCACCATGACGTATTGCTCAAGATGGCAAGAATAATTGCCAGCCGCTGTACTCTTCAACTTCACCTTAGAGGGGATACTTGGAATCGTCCTTCGAAATATCTCTGGATCAGCTCTTGGAAACTATAAATGTCATTCCTGCGCAAGAAAAGAAAGTTGACATTTTATCGATGGTGCACATAACTCTAGGCCATGTACGCCTCCTTCCAAGAAAACCGTGAAGACTTTTAAATCAACGTGTGCTAGCTGGAACTTTTTAAGGAGCTGGCTCTTCAACTCTCTTCAACTCTCTTCAAAGATAAGTTTAATTTTATAAAGAGCTTATATCATACCAGTTATTACACTCTTAATTATTTTTTATGGTTCTCTCTTTTTATAAACTGCATTTTTATATATTAAGCTCAACTTTTCTCCAATCAAGCAAGCTTTTCATGGACCTTTCTATAATCTGGGTTCTGTAATCAGGCCCTCACACTTTGCTACATTTATAATTGTTAATTTCTGTAATAAGCACTTAAGTGCAATTTGTTTGTTCATTATAAATTTATTATTAGGAATAAAAATTGTTAATGCATTGCTCCCTATATTGGTTTTCTAGTCACGTATTTCATGCCCAATACCCCCGCACCGTTTCAGTCTAATTTTCTTGACCACAGTAGTTATTTTGGCCAGGCTTTCGCCTGATGCGTTTCGTTCTCCCGTATGGGGAAGTTTTAGGACAGAATTTATACTTCTCCATTTTATTGGTGCCGAAACCCGGGAAACATATCTGTTGCACCCTGGATCCCTATATAAGTTTAATATTGTGAATTTTGCATTAACAATTTTTGTTCATTGTGTTTCAACACTAATTCACATTGTACGTTTCAGCTTAAGGCGCATGTGCGGCAGAGGAGAGAAACGTAAGCTAAGCCGGTTTCTTCCGCATCAGACTAAACCTTACTACATAGCAAGCTGTCATCCTCTGACTTCCAGTACTCGAAGTCACAATATTGACGTGAGTAACAAACAACTTGTAATATGCCTAACCTTGATGAAAAACTTAGCAACTCCAGAGCCTCTTGTAAGGGCAAGCTCACACGGTTTCGTACTTTCTTAACGGAACTCGAACCCCAAGACATAATTTCGCAGAGGCTTAAGAATTATGAACAAGCCTTTGAGAAATATGATGAGATACAATGCAGTATAGAAACTCAGCATCCGGACCAGCAAAGTGATAGGTTGGAAGTTGAAAAATTATACTATCAGGGATTTGCTGAAGCTAAACAGCTTATTAGGGCTTTAACTTTAAAAGAAAAACAAGAAGATCAAACATCTGCAGCATCTTCTACATCTTCTTCACGCATTATATTACCCAAATTAGAAATACCCAAATTTACTGGTAAAGACATAGAATGGGAACCATTTTTTGAATTATTCAATTCTTTAGTACATGAGAATACTTCTATACCAGTAATACAAAAATTTCACTACTTGCGTCTGGCAGTTCAAGGCAACGCACTTAACCTGATTCAAGCACTTTCTTTGACCAGTGATAATTATGAAGTTGCTCTGAATCTTCTTAAGAATAGATATGGGAACATTCGTTTATCTATTCAACGCCATATACAAAGCTTATTCGAGTTACCTAACGTGCAAGCAGATAACAGTTTATCACTTCGTAAGTTGATTGACACCGCAGAGTTACACGTCAGAGCATTGTCCAATTTAAACCAACCTGTAAATCACTGGGATTTATTTCTAGTTCACCTCATTTCTGCAAGATTGGATGCAAATACATTAAAAGCTTGGGAAACAGAACTTTCCCAGAATTTGCAATGCACTTATGAGGCGATTATTAACTTTTTGAAGGCCAGAAGCCAAGTCTTTTCCGCCATAGCTAATCAAAAAACTAGTAGTTCAGATTCAAAAGCCTTCTCAAAACATAAGGTTAGCAGTTCTAATCAAAGAATTTTAAGATCACAGGCTCTTCCTGTTGATGCTCGGTCACCTAACCAAATGCAAACGTGCGGTCTGTGTCAGCAATCGCATAATTTATACAATTGTGATGAATTTAAATCTTTATCAGTAGATGAAAGACGAAAGTTCATTACGAACAAAAAACATTGTTTCAACTGTTTGTCAGGAACGCATATGTTAAACAATTGCCGTTCACAACGTTTATGCTTTCATTGTAGGGCAAGACACCATTCACTTTTGCACAGGCATGAAAGACCACGGTTATCAGGACCAAGCAGTTCCAATACCAAGTCTAACTCGGAGACTTCTCAAAATAGTGCGCAGTCGTATGCTCAAAGTTCTACCTCGCTTGGCAAAGTCCAGGTTTTATTATCTACCGTGCAGGTTCTATTGAAAAATTCTCACGGAAAATGGGTATCTGTTAGGGGATTATTGGATAATGCCGCTACCAACAATTTTATTAATGAATCGTTGGTACAAAAGTTAGGCCTTCCAAAACATCCTACCTCAATAGAGGTTACAGGAATAAACTGCTCTAAATCACAATCCTTAAGCTTTGCTAAAGTGGATCTGAAGGACTCTAATAATCTTGGTACGCAGTTGCAATTAGATTGTTTGATTATCAAGTCCATAGGCAACAATATTCCTGGTACTTCTTATCCTATTCAAAGTTGGAATATCCCGAATTTTGTCCAGCTAGCTGACCCTCATTTCAACAGAGCTTCACCCGTAGAGCTTCTTTTCAGCTCAAGCGTATTTTGGCAATGTCTTCATTCCAATAAAGTAAAAATTGCTCCTAATGTTTTCTTCCGCGAAACTGATTTTGGTTGGATTGCTACTGGCCAAATATACCGTAATCCTATTCAAACTGTATCGAATTGTTATTTTGTTGGTACCGATTTGAGCCAAGAGCTAACCAAGTTCTGGGATCTTGAGAATGTTCAGGCTACTTCTTCTTCTTCTTCTTCTTCTTCTTCTTCTTCTTCTAACGAAATTTGTGAAAAGTTATATAAGGAAACCACTGTCCGTAATACTGAAGGCAGATTTATAGTAACTCTTCCACGTATTCCCAATCCTCCCGCCATTACGGGCTCGCATTCCAGAGCACTTAGGGCACTATTTGCTATTGAAAATCGGTTCAAACAAGATGCTTCTGTCAAAACTCAGTATGCTTCCTTTATGGAGGAATACGAATCATCCAATCACATGGAGGTAATTTCTAAATCAGAAGAAATTGACCATCCTTTAAATGAAATAGTTTATTTAAATCATCATCCGGTATGGAAAAATTCCTTAACACAAGACAATATAAGAGTAGTTTTCAATGGCTCATCACCAGATTCCAATGGAATCTCTTTAAATGATACCTTGCAATGTGGTCCCGCGATTCAAACAGATCTCACCTCTGTTTTGCTTAATTTTCGAAGGTTTCCTATTGCTGTAATCTCAGATATTAAGCAGATGTATCGGCAGATTCTCGTAAATTCTGAGCAGCAAGATCTGCAAAGAATATTGTGGCGCGATGAGAGTTCCAAACCCATAAAGATATTTAGATTGAAGACTGTGACATATGGCCTGAAGCCTTCAGCCTTTCTTGCGATTCGGTCTCTCCACATGTTAGCCGAGCAAGATGGTCATCTGTATCATCCTTTGGCCTCTGAGTCATTAAAAACGGCATTTTATGTCGACGATTTCTTGTGCTCTTTCCCTAATATTTCTGAAGCGCTCCTTGTGTGCGAAGATTTGAAATCCCTACTCCTAGGAGGTGGTTTTCCGCTCCATAAATGGACTTCAAATTCCACTGAATTTATATCAAAATTTTCATCAGAGGTCCCAGTTGATGAATTTGTTGCCATTCCTACTGATGAAGCAGCCGTAGAAGCATTGGGTGTTTTTTGGTGTCCTTCCTCTGATACCTTTTCTTATCAGGTACATCTGTCAGAATCTCCCCCTGTAACTAAGAGACAAGTTCTGTCAGAAATCGCAAAGATCTTTGATCCTTTGCAATATATTGCTCCTATAGTTATTGTTGCAAAAATGTTCTTGCAAAAGCTTTGGTCATTAAAATCAGACTGGGATGAAAATCTCCCCCTTCCTCTTGTAGAAGAATGGTTAGAGTATCGCAGCAGTTTGCTGGATCTCTCCAAGGTTTCTATACCCCGCCTTTTAATTTCTAATCCCTTATACCAGCAGTATGACCTGCATGTATTTTCTGATAGTTCAGAACGAGCTTATGGCTGTTGTGCATACATAGTAGGACGTTCCTCAGATACTTTCCCTGGATTTTCTAATTTAGTGTGCGCTAAATCTAAGGTTGCTCCACTTAAAACAGTATCATTGCCGAGATTAGAATTATGCTCTGCTTTAATGGCAACAGAATTAGCTACTAAACTAAATGTCAGTTTAAAGTTAAAATTTTCCCGCACATTTTTTTGGAGCGATTCTTCTATTGTATTAGCTTGGATTTCCAAGCCTTCTTCTCATTGGAATACCTTTGTGGCAAATCGCGTTTCTAAGATTCATGAAGTCTCTCATTCTGAACAATGGAGACATGTTCCTAGCCGTGAAAACCTCGCGGATATAATATCACGTGGTTGCACGCCTAAAAAATTGATTTCTTCAGACCTGTACTGGAATGGTCCTCCTTGGCTAAGTCAGGAATCATCTTGCTGGCCTCGCTTAGCTAATCAATCTGCAGAAGAAATACCTGATGCCCGTAATGACCCTGTCACGTCGCATCTTACTTCTACTTCTACTAGCCTTTTTCATAGATACTCTTCATTTGATAAATTGATTCGTGTAGTGTCTTATATCTTCCGATGGAAATATTTAGTAATTGATCAACCATTGAAGCCTCAACCCTTTCTTTCCAGAGTAGAGTTAGAATTTGCTACTTGCAAGATTTTGTTACTTGTTCAGCAGGAAGTATTTGCTCCTGAAAAGCAAGCTCTTATAAGTGGTAAAGATTTACCCAAGTCTAGCAGGCTTTCACCACTCACTCCTTTTCTAGACCAGGACGGCATAATACGTGTGGGTGGAAGATTAGCTATGTCTAGTTGTGAGGATGGGAAAAAGCATCCCATCCTCCTTCCTTCAAAGCATCCTATCACTACCCTTATAATAAAAAAGTTTCATTATAAACACCTTCATGCTGGCACTCACACCTTGCTCTGTCTAATTCGTGAACTCTACTGGATCATCAATGGCGTTAATGAGGTTTCTTCTGTTGTCAAAAAGTGTATACCTTGCTTCAAGGTTAAACCAAGGCCCGCCACGCAGATTATGGGTAATTTACCTCCATTTCGTTCAGAACCTAGTAAGCCCTTTGCTCTTACTGGGATCGATTACGCAGGTCCTTACATATATCAGACCAATCCCTCTTCATCTAAGCGCAAAATCTTAGGTAAACTCTACATCTCGTTATTTGTATGTATGGTGACGGGAGCTATCCACCTTGAGTTGGTTACGAACGCTTCTGTATCCTACTTTCTGGCCGCCTTTTCTAGATTTGCTGCTAGAAGGGGTGTTCCATCTGAAGTTTTTTCAGATAATGCAAACATTTTTGTAAGCGCTTCTGATCTCTGGAAAAAAGTGTTAAGCTCCCCTTCTGCTAAATAAAAAATTTCCAACTTTTCCTATTCTAAAGGTTTCAAATGGCATTTCACCCCGCCTTATGCTCCCCATCATGGGGGCCGATGGGAGTCCTGCATCAAACTTACTAAAAGACAGCTTAAGAAAACTCTTGGTCCTACCATACTTTCTTATGAGGAATTCAACTCTTTGATTATTCAAATTGAAGGTATTGTAAATTCCAGACCTCTGACCCCTCTTTCAAACGATCCTAAGGATCTTTTACCTTTAACACCCAGTCACTTCATGATTGGCTGTTCGCTTGCTGCTACTCCGCCTTTGCTGGTTCGACGCTGTGATCCTAACTTGCCTATCTTTTGGAGAAAAGTAGAATCTTTGCGCTGTTCTTTTTGGCACCGATGGAAGTTAGAATATCTCAGCTTGCTAAATAGGCGTGAGAAATGGCGGCTTCCTCAACCAGATGTACGAGTGGGGGACATGGTTCTTCTTCGAGACCCATCTCCGCCTCTCGTGTGGAACCTAGGTAGAGTTATTCACTGCCACTTTGGCCGTGATAAACGTGTCAGAGTTGTTGATGTTTTAACTAGTAAAGGTCGTTATACTAGACCCATCTCTGCTATTTCTGTTTTGCCTTTCGAGTCTTAGTTTCTCCTCGTCTGTTATCCATGTTTTGCTTTGACTGATTCTTTTGTTTGTTTTCATTCGGAGTTCTCGGAGCATGATCACTTTTGTGATACTTTCAATGTTTAGCTTGGCCCATTTGTCGGTCAAATTTTATTTATTGTTACTGAGATCCCCGAATGGTAATTATTTTTTTACAATTGTTAATTGCTTAAACCATATGCATAATCTTGTTATCAATCACTTATTCATAGATATTATAGTTCTCACCTCGAGTGTTTCAGTCTCGCTATCTCAGGCGTCCTCACTCATGACATACCAGACATCTACTGGTTGATCCACTGTCTGCTGAGTAGTGTCGACTGGCGTCACCCTGACTTTCGTTCGACCAATGGCAGGACTTTGTCTGGTCGGGCGATCTCCAAACTTCGAGAGAGTTCTATGGTCCCTATTTAAGACGCCGCTTGCTGGCGTTCTTCATCACTTCGGATCAACCACCACTTCAACACTTCTGATTCACCACTGCTGATCACTTCAACCCGCTGGTCACCGCTACCTCTCATGACACCATCGCTGATATCTACGCTAGCGAGCAGTTACGTCACAAGATCTGCACCATGACGTATTGCTCAAGATGGCAAGAATAATTCCCAGCCGCTGTACTCTTCAACTTCACCTTAGAGGGGATACTTGGAATCGTCCTTCGAAATATCTCTGGATCAGCTCTTGGAAACTATAAATGTCATTCCTGCGCAAGAAAAGAAAGTTGACATTTTATCGATGGTGCACATAACTCTAGGCCATGTACGCCTCCTTCCAAGAAAACCGTGAAGACTTTTAAATCAACGTGTGCTAGCTGGAACTTTTTAAGGAGCTGGCTCTTCAACTCTCTTCAACTCTCTTCAAAGATAAGTTTAATTTTATAAAGAGCTTATATCATACCAGTTATTACACTCTTAATTATTTTTTATGGTTCTCTCTTTTTATAAACTGCATTTTTATATATTAAGCTCAACTTTTCTCCAATCAAGCAAGCTTTTCATGGACCTTTCTATAATCTGGGTTCTGTAATCAGGCCCTCACACTTTGCTACATTTATAATTGTTAATTTCTGTAATAAGCACTTAAGTGCAATTTGTTTGTTCATTATAAATTTATTATTAGGAATAAAAATTGTTAATGCATTGCTCCCTATATTGGTTTTCTAGTCACGTATTTCATGCCCAATACCCCCGCACCGTTTCAGTCTAATTTTCTTGACCACAGTAGTTATTTTGGCCAGGCTTTCGCCTGATGCGTTTCGTTCTCCCGTATGGGGAAGTTTTAGGACAGAATTTATACTTCTCCAGTTGCCAAGAGCCGACTGCGGTGGCGTCTAGTAGTTAAGTTCTGAACTTGGCCTAGTAGTCGTTGACGGTGGCGCTTGGTGGCAAAAGTAGGAACTATTTGAAAAATTCTAAGTTGCAGTACTTAAAATTATAAAAACAGATACACACACTAATACAGTCATCACAATTAACACCGGTTATCATACAGATTCTACACACACCCAAAGTACACGGGGCTACATGACCGCGTTGTCGCAGCCCCTAAACTTAAGAACCAACAAACCAACCTATGTGAAATGTCACATCCTGTGGTTCTGATTCCATGTAGAAAGATGTTTTCATGGATTATGACTGCACGATTAACTGTCACGTAAACTACAAGATTTCTTTCTTGTTTTATTTTATTCAATTATTTAAGGCATTTTGCCATATCTGTGACGCCTAATCACTTGCTGTTTTTGTTGTTGTAAATCAATAATAATAACTTCGTGGTCCTCAGTCCCATATACTGTACTTGAATGTGTGGAAATCTGTCTGACAACAAACATAAATGTTGGGCAGTTTAAGAAACAATATTATAAGAATTTGGTGGCAAAGCTATGCATAGTACAACCAATCACATTATATTCGCATTCTATATTTTATTATTATTTTTTATCATTCATTCATTTGTCGGAAGTCTATGAACCACGTCATTCCAACTGTCTCATTCTTTGGGCCTTGTTGTTCGTCCAGTACACCCGCATTCGTTCTCGGTGGGTTTCCTTCGTTTCCTGGGTCCAAATATCTCCCTTTTGCAGATTTATTTCTTTATTAACTGTGAAGAATATCGTCATAGAAAGATAGCAAAGTATTAATTCGATTGATTATTTCAATTACAAATTTATTATACAGGGTGATTCTTATTAACGTTTAAAACTCTCTGTAGCGACGTAGATGGCAGTGAGACGCGTAATTTGATATGGGACAGTTAGGGTCGCAAGTGTCCAGAAATACCTTAAAAGTGAACCACAACTGTTAAACGTGGCCTACGAAAGATACTGGCCCCAGTGCGAGCAGCCATCTTGTCTGTGACGTAGGCGAAGTAGTGACCCCGGTTGAGGCGACTTGTTTGTGAATTTCTTGTGAATAGCGGTGTGAAAATAGTTAGTGTTTTCCAACTTTACATCCAACTTGTGTTGTGGTGCATCATGTAGCTGCAATAATCACGTAGCCTACAGGGTAAGTGTTAACACCTGCGATACTTTATTTCTCATTAATGCTACAGATTAATCAAACGCACGTGTGGTGCAGGTTATGTACGAACTTACGTTAGCCTAATATTGTGGATGTTAAGGACTATTGGAATGCATGCTAAGTTAATTATCTGAGTTAAAGTAAGAAATTTAATGAATGTATCCTTTTTACAGGAAATCAAAATGCCGAGATGCTGTAATATGACTGGCTGTAAGAACAATTACAGATCTCAGCATGAAAATGTTTCTACATTTTCTCTCCGAAAGGACGAAAAATTAAGAAATATATGGCCTAGAAAAATTCCCACTGACTTCTATAAAGTGAGCAAGCCTATAATTTGTGTAAAACATTTTCCTGATAGCTCTGTTATCAGGACAGAGCAAGTTGATGGGAAAATAAAGACATTTGCTAGGAGTTATCCGAAGTAGAAACCTGATGCAGTATCTTCAATATTTCCGAATTTGCCAGGATATCTATCCACTCCTGGGCCTCCTTCTAGAAGACTGTGTGATGCAGAGGTAGAAAATCTCGGATAAAGCCATAGAAGCGAGCTTGGAAGACTTCAGACACTACGAAGAAGAGAATTCTGTGCACAGTCTATCAGATATATCTGAACACTTCTCCTCCAACAGGAATAAATTTAAGCAGGAATGGACATATATCAGACAGAAGACAAGTTGGTGAAGTGCTTGAAGAATGTGAGTGATGCAGTGTCCATAATTACAGGTTCTGTATGTAATCTAAATAACCTCAGCATTGAGCTGGCTGTCAACGGGTTGCAGATTCCCAAATACTATACTAATACTAATACTATTCTCCACCGAGTCCATCCAACGCATTCTTGGTCTTCCCCGTCCTCTCTTCCCTGTCATCCGTCGTTCCAGTGCTCGTCTTGGTAGCCTTACTTCATTCATCCGTTTGACATGTCCAAACCACCTCAATCTGATTTGCTCCAGTTTGTCGTTTAGTTTCTTTACTCCCAGTTCTTTCCGTATAATTATCTTCATTTCTCACTCTGTCCCTCCTCGTTTTCTAGACCATACTTCTCAGGAATCTCATCTCAGCTGCTTGTACTCTGCTCTCATCCCTCTTAGTCATTGTCCAAGTTTATGCTGCATATGTCATTATAGGAACATAATATGCTTTGTACATAACTTCTTTAGCCTTAATTGGTATATCCTTGTTCCACCATTTATCCAAAATAGCCATTACTGTACTACCAAAACCAAAATACTTCTGTTCGATGTTAAATATGTGCATGTGTATAGTAATGATATTATTTTAGTGAATGCCATACAGCTAAAAATTATATGGGATAAGAAAATAATATGTAAGAAAAGTTTCACACTTGACAAACATTGCCTAGGCTGCTCATAACTGATAAATTTACCAACAGATGGCAGCATAAGCTTGTATTCAGATGATTGGCATGATAATCTGGACCAAGAGTACGAAATTACTACAAAATTGAGGGGGTTTTGGTTCTAGGAAGTGGGCGTTGCCCATTTCAAGAACTAAGCAAGTGTTCTTTAAAAGCCCCCGTAAGGTATTTAAAAATGGCCGTACATAAAAAACAAATGTATACCTAAGTGCCCCAAGGGATGGGGTAACTTCTAGGGCAAGAAACCAGATTTTGTTTTTTTGTTTGTAATTTTTGGCCGACAGCTCAGCAGGGTCTACCCATTTCAAGTAGGAACTGACACCTCAAAGCCACAATATCTGGCCTCTCCATGATCACCTTCCCTCCATTAATTTTCTTATATTTAAATCCCAGATCATGCAACACTTTATTCAGTGAAGAAAGGCTTCCTTGATATAATAGTGCCTCTCTGAGCAAAACAAGGAGTTTGCGACATGTTGGAATTTCTTTCCTAAAATAATAGCTATAAACATGCCATCTAACAGCATCTTGTTAAAAGCCATCTAAATTAGTGACCACTCTTTCTCTCTGCCTCTTCTTCCCTGGAGTTGATAGTTTAGACAGGCCAGCATCATCAGACGGGAGCTTCTCTTCCGTCACCCGGTACACAGTGATTTCACTCTCACCAAGAGTCTTTGCAGTTCTTTCCTCACCTGAACAAATGGAATCAGAGGTTCCTCCCGTAAGCGCATACTTTCCTCTTCTTCCTCCATAAAATTCCTCACAGCACATACCATCTCCCTTACTTGGCTATGGAGAGTCACACCACGGCCTGAAGTTGTTCTGTCGCAGTGAATGGATCCTGGGCCTTCCGCGAGCATGTACCGATGCCATTATTACACATCGAAAATAGACACGATGATGCAAATAAAAGAAATAAACTCAATATCTGTACATACACACGTCTCCAACAAACACAGAACTATAACGCTTACTGTAGCCTATGAAAGAATAAGCAAATGCACTTCAATAGATACACGGGATAATACTAATGGCAGTGACGAGTCAAGGCACAGTAGAACAAAGCGTCAAACCATGTGCCCACTGCTGTGTCGGCATACATTGCAACACTGCTCGCTGTTGCTATGGAGACCGTTACCCCTCTCGTCTCCACTCCTCACCTCACCATTCAAGCGGATGACAGCTTTCACCGTTCATCTTTGATAAATTAGAGTATAACACATAGAATTTAACATGTATCCATCGTTTAAACCCTAAGTGTTGTCCATGTTGTCATGGATGATGCCATTTTGTGTCTATGGGAATATTGTAGTGTAATGTATCTATGTCTTCCAGACAATGTGTTAATGTGCTTAGGATGTTTATATTTATAACCAATGTCCTAAATAAAATAAATGTCTCTAATACATTTTGTGTGTGCTTATTATAATTAAGTGTAAGCATTACTGTGTCCTTGGATGAGGATTACTTGCAATTTGCTAGTGTTCTTGAAGATACGGGCATATCTTTGGACTCCAGGGCCCTTAAACCAATCACCACATCCAGAATTCTCTGTTAAAGCTCTAAGTTTACCCATGTCAAACCGATTTACCCAGTGTGTAGTACTGTTAACTGCCTATTTTCCATGTGGCCTGCAAGGATGCCCATGTTCTTTTTCAGGGGGAACAGATGTTCTGAGGAGTATACGATATTTTCTGGGGGGAAGAGGTAGGGGAGGGCTGGGTATGTTATACAATTCTTCATCCCCAGACCACCAGGGTGAAACAAAGGATAAGAAAAATAATTAAAAGTTGAGGAATGCTTTCATTTGAATAATTTGAAGGGTCTCGTTTGACATTTGGTGGAGATCTTGGACATCTTATTGGGAGGGAGATACCATGTCCGTGTAGCCAGCATAGATCCAAATTACAATGGCAAGTATGGTCATTCTTTAATTTTAATAAATGGAACAGTTCCACCAACACGGAGTAGGGGTAAGTATAGTGGCTTCTTGTCCAGGTGACCTGCTTTGCGAAGGAGTATTTGAATCATGATATAGGATTCAAATAGTCTTCAAAGCTTCGCACGAAGGCTCTTGATAGAATGATTTGAATCCCACTCTTTGCATCCTGGAAGTGACTTCCCAATTCAACTGTAAATAAAAGCTAATTGAAAACCTCTACCACATCCTTTTCTATTACAAGTACAGTACACACATAAGTGCATGGGGCTGATATCCACGACATTCCAATCCACTGAATTAACTCACAATAAATAAGTTTCCAAGGTCCTTCAATTGTGTGCGTGTGCGACTCGGGTGCGTGGGGTTAGAGGCTCGATTATGGGCCCTATCCATTAGCGTTTTCTTTTCTCTATCTTCGCCTTTCAAAACACGGAACCAGAATGATATGATATTCAACGTTTGCTTTGGATGCTTTGGTGTGCGTAAGAGTGCACGGGCCTGACCACTCGAGCTGAGCCGTCACCTGATGTCGTCATATGTTTAACAGTTGCGGTTCACTTTTAAGGTATTTCTGGACACTTGCAACCCTAAGTGTCCTATATCAAATTACTTATCTCAATGCCATCTACGTCGCTACAGAGAGTTTTAAACGTCAATAAGAATCACCCTGTATAGTTTTTCTTACCCAACATTCATATTAGAACATAGTTTTTCAACAATCTTCTATTTTTATTACTGACTGAAGAGGACCACGACGTAAGTTGAAGCATGTATCATCGTTAATACTTAACATATATTTGAGTATTAACATATTATAATTCATTATCGTCACGAGTTTAGTGCTTTTCAGTCGGTCAACACGAATGCACCCAAAAGAGCTGGGTTATGCTCTACTCCTGGAATAAATTACATGAGATTAATAAATACACTAGGATGGCCAGTTTCGATCGTCAAGCGATCATCATCAGATCCTTTACACTTAGGCTATAAAATCTATGTTTGAAAATACAGGTGAAAATATTTACAATTTGTACAATTATTTAGTTGCAGTATTGGTAATGCAACTGTCGGTGTATGCTAAATGCAGTATCTATGATGTTAGGTGAATTCCTAAATGGTGATAGATATCCGGAGTTTGTAATTTTGAGTGATTATATGGTTGTAAAAATCAACTATGGTTAAACTTTAGATTTTATAGCCTAAGTGTAATGGATCTGATGATGATCGCTTGACGATCGAAACTGGTCATCCTAGTGTATTTATTAATCTCATGTAATTTATTTCAGGAGTAGAGCATAACCCAGCTCGTTTGGGTACATTCGTGTTGACCGACTGAAAAGCACTAAACTCTTGTTTACTAAGGCAACACTGAAAAAATGGCTTCAAACCCCACAATATTCATTCTCGTGTTGGAAGCCATTTTTCAGTGTTGCCTTAGTAATCGAAATTAATGTTTTTCAGTCAGTACCCAATTGTGATGGGTGTTTCTCTAAATCTGAAAAAATACGTGAGATTATTTATTTATTTATAATGATTTATTTATTAATCTCATGTAAAATATTTTTCAAGTGTAGGGAAATTCCCATTACAATTTGGTACAATCGTGTTGACCGATTGAAAAGCATTTATTTAGATTAATTGACTAAATGAATTTTGGGTGGCTCGTCATCCACCCACACCCACCCCTCAGTCCTCAAGATGTTTGGGTCTACTTTGTCCGCTTACCGCAGTCGGTTTATGTTCACGTCACCATTTAGGATTACGTGCTACGTCCATCACTGTCATTATCGCAGTCAAAGTTATTGAAAACTACCGATCAAGCTGGTCCGTTCATACCTTGAGATCCATACTTTGAAGAGGATATAAGGAAACTATTAAATGAGGAATGTAGAAATTCTTGAGTAAACAATAGAAGAGTTGAATGAAAGGCAATGTTGCCGCTCATTCCCAGCTTACATGAAGATACATTTCTGCTGTTGTAGTTTCATATAGTTGCTAGGGACATTGTGGACATCAATTCCATGCACTAGGGGATGTCCGAACATCGCCTGAAAACGTGTGTTAATGTGGTGTTTGTAGCAATGCGTATAAATGTAATTATAGAGGGAAGTATTAAACATTGCATGTTGGGCATAGATTCCTACGCTAACCCAGGCTTGCGCTACTAATCATCCCCTGTTCAAGTCTCATACTTCTGCTAAGAGTGAATTCTTCAAGAGGGCTCGTTCTTAATTCCCTCCTAATGGTAACAACGATAAAAGGCCTGAGTGTCGTGAGAAATGTGGGAGGTTATCTCCCCAGGCCACTTGAGCACTGAGCAGCACTATGGCGATCGCAGATCCAACCCCAGAAACAAGAACTTGGAAGTTGAATCTCAAAAATCCCGTGGAATCAGAACTTGCTGCCACTGCCAGGAATGCCTCTGCGTTGATAGCTTCAATACGTTAATAAAATGGCGAGATATCATGACCTACATTGGTTAATATATTGCAAGTTTCCAGTCAGACTATAGCCTGCTTCACTTGCGAATTGGTCAAATAGCCTAGTGTGAATAGTACAATTAACATTTATACAAAAACCATAACAGAGCAAACATACTATAGAATACTAGTACCAGACACAGATAGTAACAGAAATATTTGTACTTACCGGCCCAAACTATCAAATAACCACGTATCCTTATAGTAGGTATGTTCTTACTAGTTTATGTTACCAATTAAATCCATAACTTAACTTCTGTTAGCAAAATGATTGCTATTAAGATTGAACTTCCAAACCAAATTTTCAATCAAGGATGCAATGCCCACTTCAAGAAAAAATACGACGTCAGCGACAATACAATAAAAAAAAACTGAAATACCAGTTAAATAGACCCTGAGACAAAGCATACCATACGAATGTGGGCCACACACACCATGAAGATGAAGAAGAACAAGAAGGGGAAGAAGGGAAAGAGAAGAAGAAGATTATGTTATTGGTTTTACGTCCCTTTAAACTACTGCGCCTTTTAGAGATGCCAGGGTGCCGGAATTTTGCCCCGAAGGGGATCATTATCGTGCCAGTAAATCTACTGACACGGCTCCCTCGCATTTACACATCCTCAAATGCCAGCTGACTGCGCCAGGATCAGACCGTAACATAATGGAATGATTATTTTTTTCCAACATATAGGGTCAAAGAATAATAATAATTAGTCAAGCAATTGAAAAGGACATGACATTTCCTTCTTCATGCCATAAAATGGTGTTGCACGGTGCTGTGAAAATCATGTTGACTCTTGCTCTGCAAAATTGAGGGCTCAACAGCAGTAGAGAGCTTCCTTTCAAGGTACTTATGGTTTAAAGCATCGTTGAACATAATTTGGTTCTTTAAATAATCACCTAATTTGGGGGATAAATGATCTCGACGTCATAACCCCTAAAAGAACCACCAGCTATAGCATCATGTAATGCACAAATACTACAAGTCATGCGGGTGGAAGTTAGAGAATGATACCAGCGGGACTCTATCCCATGACCTCCGGCTTCGTACGTCGGTGCCCTGACCACGGGCTAGACGAGACACTTTAATTCTCACTTGGCAGTGATACATCTATGACGCTATGACAACTTTATAGTATAGACAGTTATTCACATGGTGTATCGCTCGCAGGACATGTTGCACACTTCGCACTTGCTGCCATCACTCGGGTCGTAGAAGTGCTTGATAACACAAACCTTGTGATCAAATCCGTGCACTGTGAATCGTGTCATCGAGTGTCTGAGTTTGTAATTGGTTTGTGTACACTCGTCCCCCATCATGGCGTCCGTAGAGTAAAACTCTCTCCAGATACAGTTTTCTCGTAGAATTTGGAGAGTTCGTTGTAGGCTTGGGTGTTGGGCTGCTAGAGATGTGTTCTGATATCTTTGATGAAGAAACTCTCTCTCATCAGTTCGTAAGCCAATCTCGAAGTAGATGTTTTCTCCACTCTTAATACTCACTTCATACAACGTGCCTTGACTCGCTCGAACTTGTTCCAGGCTCCAACTGTCAGCATGTCCCAGATTATGTCAGTTACATATGTATTGGAGATGTGGACCATAGCAATGTGAGACCAAATGCGACAATCAGAACCGCCAACAAGTTCCGGCCATTTCACTGGGAGAGTCTGGACCGCCCACCACACAGTCCGGACCTAGCCCCTAGTGTTTTCCACGTTTTTGGTTCGCTGAAGAAGTTCCTGGCAGGACAGTGATCCACGTGCAACGATGATGCCAAGACAGCAGACCGACGATGGTTCCACAGTCAGCCGGCTGAGATCTACCACAGGGGTATCTCAAATGTAGTGCTGTGATGGGAGAAATGTCTGAACAAATGCGGAGACTATGTGGAAAAATGGTGTAAGGCAGGTAGAAAATTACGTATATTTGTAATTACCTGCATGTATTTTTTTCTTTTGCTAAAATAATAGGGGTAAAGACTTTTCGATCCACCCTCGTATTTTATTTTTCTAAGTTTAAAATGACCGCCAATCAATACTTGAATTAAACTATATTTATTATATATTATAGATTATACGTACATGCTTTGACCTGAAATTAAAGTGAAATATACTGTATTAATGCTGTACTTAAGTCTGGTTGGTTGGTTCCTTAGTTTAGAGGCTGCCATAACGCGGTCATGTATCCCCGTGTACTTTGGGTGTGTGTAGAATCTGTCTGATAACCGGTGTTAATTGTGATGGCTGTATTAGTGTGTGTTATCTGTTTTCAATTCAAGTAAGGACTGCAGACATTGAATATCAAGTAGTTCCTACTTATGCCGCCAAACGCCACCGTCAACAACTACTAGTTCGAAACTTGGCTACTAGACGCCACCGCAGTCAATTCCTGGCGACGAACGTAGGAACCCTAAGAGCGTTGTTTAACCTATAATTAATTTGACTTCACACAGGTGTAATCAGTGGAAGGTTCTTTAACATGCCATAAATCTATGACATGGGACAGCCGGCTTTACTTCCCCTCCGAAGGAAGGCATACTGAGGAATTTTTAACGCTCTTAAAAATCCGACGACTTTGGTCGGGTTTGAACCCGCGATCTTGGGCACAGAAGCTCAGCATGCTACCAATTACGTCACCGAAGCCGCGTACTAAAGTCTATTGATGAGTGTTCGATATGGAAATTATATGATAAATTATAATTAAAAAATAAAATAAAATAATTAAATGGATATCCTTACAATGTAAATAAAATATAATATTGGGTTTCACATTAGACATTTTCAAAAATATAGATAGAAAAATAAGGAATTTTTAATAACAAGTGTAATTGAAAGAACGTAAATAAACTATTGGGTTTTACATTAAAATTTTCAAAAATCATATAGATAATTAAATAATTTAGAAATAACAATTGCAGAATATTAACTGACTTGCCTCAAAATCAGTAAAATTAAATCTTCTTTTGAAATATGCTGTGTAAAATTTTGCTTTCAGGTGCTAAGCAGTTAGTTCATCTTTTATATTTTCCTTTTAAGTAGCCTCAGGCTATCGTCAGTTGTCAATCATGTTGTATAGTTGACTGGCAATTTTGAATTTAAACAACAATTAGTGTTTATTACTATGAATATGGATGTGTCACGTGTAATTAAATTCGGTATATAAATACTTTGGAATGCAGTGAACAATGTTAGGTTACGTATGTATCTTCTTGATATATCTTATTTCTTTGAATAAAAATATGGTATGAATGGTTAATTCTTCATATATCGTAACGTTATACTGTTTTATAAACAAGTACATAAATAAATTCATCTATCAATACGGATTACAAAAGTCATTTTGCTAACAATGGCAAATGCATATGCTTTTGCTTTTTATCCCCAGGTAAACGTTGAAGAACGCGGTTGTGTGACTCCGAATTAACAACGGCGAGAATCGCTTTTCCTTTGAGCTGCATAGCGGTTACAGTAGGGAAATAAATATCACTATATTGTTGTTCAAACGGATCTTGTATTCATGGATAGCATTTTGAAGGTATAGTTATCATCGTTCCAGTCTTGCCTTTACCTACTTCAAAAAGCCACGTTGAAAATTCTTTCCCAGAGTGCGGAGCGCGCATATTAAGGGTGAGTTTGAATGCATGGAATTCACTCCAAAGTTTATGCCGCTTCAAACAGCTGACATGAACCTCTCATTATTACGGGTAAGACTTGACGAAAATCCCGACGTAGTAGGATTAATTTACATCCGAATAGTTCGGTACAATTGGCTATATCTTTGAGGAGTCTGTTCACTATTAAAAATGCATGCCATGCGCCATTGGAACTTCATCACGTCGTCAATATGAGTGACATGTCTTAGGCCCTTAGACAGTTTTGCTTTGCACGCATGCGCGTGCCGATTATGATGAAGGGAGAACATGAGCATTGTTTTTGGTGATGTCTTGCTTGTTTATCGGAACAAATAATTCCTGTAAACTCACCGGCTTGTTACAAGAAATGTTCATAATCTCACAGGCTTTTTACAAGAAATGTTCATAATCTCACAGCCTTGCCACGAGAAATATTCATAATCTCACCGGCTTGTTACAAGAAATGTTCATAATCTCACAGGCTTGTTACAAGAAATGTTCATAATCTCACAGGCTTGTCACGAGAAATATTCATAACCTCACCGGTTCGTTACAAGAAATGTTCATAATCTCACTGGCTTTCTATAAGGAATATTCTTAATCTCAAAGGCTTGTCACAAGAAATGTCGATAACCTCGCAGGTTTCTTACAAGAAATGTTGGTAGACCTCATATGTTCATGCACTACACATGAGGACCAGATCTTTCTGTTAATGTTGCGAGTATCAATTTGCTGAAATATGTGGTCAATTAATAATGTCAATAATCTCACAGACTTGTTACAACACCCCCATTGGTAAAAGAGCAAGTGGTTGGAAGTCAACCGAACCACATTGCACATTCCTGCTTAATGTTATATTGAATATGTTAATATCCCAATTAATCCTGTATGCCATGAATTGGTCTTATCTCCGTTCTAAGTGTCGGCATATTAACTGCTATGTTCAATGTTACTGATTTTGACGTACATTCCATTATTATGAGTTTTACACAGCTCATAATAATGTAATTTAGATGGAATGTCGATATTAGTATGATAAAATTTATCACACAAATTCTTTCAATAATATTGTCCCAATAATGTACGATGTATAGGAATAAGGTATACTTCTTGAAGTACTTATATTGATCAATCGTTGTCTGCGTATAATTCTGGGTATACGATGGCCAGATATAATCCCAAACGAAGAGCTATGGCAAAGGGCTAACCAACAACCTATAGAAGTCCAAATTAAACGGAGGAAATGGGGCTGGATTGGGCATACTCTGTGGAAACAGAATGATGCAGTAGAAAGGGGAGCCCTGGACTGGAATCCTCAAGGGGCTCGGAGACGGGGAAGACCAAGGAACACCTGAAAATGCACCATTGAAGAGGAGGCCAGAAAAGCGGGAAAAACTTGGAGGGAAGTGAAGAACTTGGCAACAAACAGAGCCCGATGGAAATCATTCTTGGATGCACTATGCTCCGCACGGAGCGAAAGGAAATAACTAAGGCTCAAGACTGCTCGCCATCTATAATTCATCAATATAACATTTAAAATAATATACCCATATATATATTCAACCATCAAATTAAACTACTAAAGGATTAATTGACATTAAGGAAAAGGTGATAAATCAAATAGAAAAGCAGCGTACCGAGCTACGTTGGACACGACACATATCATAGATACACGGTAGAGAGCAGGAGTGTTGTCCCTCGTCTTACAAGGACGTGGTTCGAATCCACGCTCTGTTTCGACTGTTTCGAATGTGAGGTTGTCAATTTTTTGTAACAAGTTGTTGGCCTCACTAAAGATTAATTAATGGAAAACTGACGTGTCATGTTCACAGAGTACACCAACACATTTCCCCTCTGATCACTTCTACGTCATGTTTTCTTCACGAGACAAACATGCAGCGTATTACCCTGGGGATGAGGTGAATACGACACTTTCACGAATTAAACTACGCACAGGTGTGACTCAATCTGATAACATTACAACTGCAGTTAACAGGAAACACAGGTACTGCCTGGGGACTGTGGAATGATCACAATTGATGGGTCGTGGAAAACTGTGCTATTTACTAACAGGAAGTAATCTGAGTTCGCAAATCATCGCTTGTATTGATGATGAATTGCTTCCTGATAGATTCACTCCCATAACTGTGCGTATTAACTGTGAACCATTCGAAGACTGGTGTATGGCTCAGTTCTTAACCAGGGAGGTTTTCGCCGTCCTCCTGCCCTGCTGGCAGCTTTGAGGCACTTTTAGCAATAACTAGCTATTGTACCTGGCGTTGCCAAGGAGGTGTCCTCATAGAAAGAAACGTGGTGATGTATCACGCAGAGTATATTCACTTCGTACCTAAGTAAGTTTAGAATATAGTTCTCCTTGCCTCGGATGTTACTCAAGTGCAATAATAACTCACTGTAAACCTAGTCAAAGAGTACAGTAGGGTGCAATAACATATCAGAGAATTCTACGGTAGTAAACAGAGATGTACAGTACATACAAGCGGCTTTGGTGGCGTAGTTGGTAGTATGCTGAGCTTCTATGCCCAACGACGTGAGTTCAAACCCGGCCGAAGTCGTCAGTTTTTTAAGAGCGATAAAAATCCCTCAGTATGCCTTCCTTCGGGGGGGGGGGAGTAAAGCCGGTGTTCCTATGTCATAGATTTATGGCATGTAATGGAACCTTCCACTAATTACACTTAGGTGAAGCTAAATTATAGGTTAAATTTGACTAACGCTCTTAGGTTCCAACTTTCGTCGCCAGGAGGCGAGAACTAGTTGTCGTTGACGGTGGCGTTTGATAGCAAGAGGAACTACTTCATAATTGAATGTCTGCAGTCCTTACTTGAATTAAAAACAGATAACACACACTAATACAGCCATCACAATAAACACCGGTTATCAGACAGATTCTACACACACCCAAAGTACACGGGGTTACATGACTGGGTTGTCGCAGCCCTTAAACTGAGGGACCAACCAACAGTATATACAGTATACAATTCTTCGAGATTATTTTCTCACAAATACTTCCATGACAGTGTTTATTTTTGTTGTAGGCTAATGGGGGTAAAAAAGACGGATTATAGCAGTGTTCACATAGTTACCGTCATGCATTTTCTATAATAACAAATTTATTACGCAAAATGTGCAAAATATGTACATTTACATTACATCAGGCTAAATAACACTTAACTAAAAAATCAGAGCAAAATTGAATCAGTGAGACCGCTCTCTTCTTGCACACCATTAGCATGGTGAAAGGATTTCCTGGCACAAATACGATGACGGAAACAGTGTATCGCAAAGCGTGTTATCAGTATTCCTCTTTCAACCAATCTTTGTTGATCATTGCGTCTGATTTTTTCGATCAAGCCCCTTTTTTCTTGTAGTTTTTCTTACAGTTCTTTGAATGCTGGAGTGTGCTGCAGATGCAATTGCAGTCTTAGGTCTTCTATCAAAAAGGTTTCCCGAACTAAGACACATAGGCCTACATACCGGGATCGAGCAAATTTCTATACACCTAGAACCTTATTGAGGTATCTTGATTTCATGCTTTCCAATTTGGTTGATTGGTTGGTTCCTCAGTGTAGGGGCTGCGACAAAGCTGTCATGTAGCTCCATGTACTTTGGGTGTGTGTTGAATTTGTCTGATAACCGGTATTAATTGTGATGGCGCGTTCCAGTTTATATAAAACCATTTTATTATTAAAATGTTGCCCACACCATCATGATAGGAAATTAAATTATTCAATGTTTGTGATATAAAGTAGGCATTTTGAGGTCAAATATACTTATGCTTTTCATACCCGCATAAATTGTGTGAATAATGAGGAATCACTTACTCCTGTGCATAGCTCAGTGTGCATTAAGAGGAGACGTATGCAAAATTGCACTCTAGTAAAAGAAGTATTGTTATTCCCAGAGTTTTAAAGATAATGCAATATAATTTTAATCACATAATTATCACTGTGCTAGGCATGTGAGTTTTGATTTTCGTGTTGATAAGTCAAATGGTTCTTGAGCTAGGAATATTTGAATTTTCTGAAACATGTACCATTAATATGCACCCTTTCTACGAAACCATCACAGTGTAAGTTACAAAATTTGAAATGTAATATCTACAGACCAGGTTAAAGATATCTGTGGAACAAATTTTAGATATCTTATTTACTTTATTTTTAACAGCACTTCAAAATCTGATGGACTTAATTTGACACAAAAATAATGACATGCTAACCCTTAAAATCCAAAATATGTTCTTAAAAAAATGTTCCAGGAAGTTATTTAGAATAATGGTTTAAAGCAGCATACCAAGTTTCATCACTATATCTTTAATGATGAAGGAGAAAAGGTACAACAAACTTACAAAAATGTAAGTTACGGAAAACTTGAATCAAAGATTTGAGTTTGTTTATATTGTATTGCCGCTCATCTAATGAATTAGTGCAGACCATATCCATTTTCCTATGATTCCTGTTATTCCACCAGCTGTTTCCTCATTGAATTTCTCCTTTGATGAGCCTTTGTTTCCAATTCAATATCTGATGATGTCAGATTATCCTCACATTCTTCCTACAAAAGTGGGTGTGGCAGTATACAAGCAGTTACATATACTATTTTTTCTCACATTTACAAATGATATTGAACTGTAATATTTTGGAATTAAAATCATCCCAGTATAATGTCTAAACACATTGGGCTTCCTTATCCCATAAAATATTTCGTAATATAATAAAATAGGTTTATTTATGAACTCAATTATTAATGATCTTTAAAATGCTATATGGGAATCCGGGGTGATTAGAACTTGCGATAATTAGAAAATTATCCAATAAATTATGTCAGTCATCACTAAATAGGGTATTATAAACCTACATGTTGAATTAACTGAATCAAACGACATAATGTATTTCTATGCAAAAGTATCATTAGTTACATTTTGGCCCTAACCGGCCCCAAACCATCACATATTCGTAATGTACTTGTGTTATAAACTAAATTAATGACATACCACCGGTTCCAAAATAAAGACAGCTCAATGGTAGTAGTCTGATAACATTTTGCAATACAAAGAAGAGGTGAGAGAACTAAGTTAGTCTTCAAACACTGTGAATTTCGAAACTAAATAACAAAGAATTACAATAATGTACATTGAGAAGGCACGTCCGCTTCAAGGAAGAAAGACAACAACAACAACAACAACAACAACAACAACAACAACAACAACATTGACAACACAGTAAATAAAACTAAAATTCCAGTTAAATAAAGCAAATAACAAATAACTCACCGTGGCTAACAGAAGTTAACAAAGACAGTCTAGAACTGAAGATAATGGAAAGAGATATTACAAACCGAGCACATCTCAGAAAGATACTTAAACAGAAGAGGTTTCAGGACAGACCACCCTGTAAGGAAACCGGCATCATTTCCACGAAAGAGAGAAAGGAGAAACTTAGCCAGAGAATGCGTGAATATTGGACAAACATCAAGTCCCTCGCCAAGCTGAAAAGTTGAACGCCGTGGTCCTTAGCCGGCCCATCCGAAGGAAGAACGAATAAATAACATAATGCAACGACTAAAAACTTTAAATAAACAATGAGTGAAATACTTAGCACCCAGGACTGCCTCATAACAATAGCTGCATGTAGTCTACTCCCTAGCAACCTACAGGAAACCTGTAGATCGATGTGTTGAAATTGCAGTTTTGACTCTTTCTGAACATGACCGAAGTATAAAAGTCGTTTCATATTAAAACTCCGCAATTTTTCTAGGTTTGTCCTGTGTCTTGTATGGGGTTTCGCCTAGGACACCAAGCTGGCTCATCAGCAAGCTCTTGGTGTCCCCACCCCATAGGGCCCGCTAATGAGCCAGCTTGGTGTCGTAGGCAAAACCCCATACAAGACACAGGACAAACCTAGACAAATTGCTGAGTTCTAATTCACTGGCCGTGAAAGCCAATATATAGCATATTTTTGGAAGCCTTCATAGGGAGGTTATGGCTGTTTGAGATTTTAGGTCTCGCTGTAAAGAGGCGCAGGCGCGCTTCATAAAAAGGGAGGTAGCGCGCAGTTCGCTACTCCTGTGTGGGCCCAGGCGGGGACACCAAGAGCCCGCTGATGAGCCAGCTTGGTGTCCTTGGTAAAATCCCACACAAGACACGGCACAAACCTAGAAAAATTGATGAGGTTTAATTCAGTAGCCGTGAAAGCCAATATACCATCTTTTCGTTTCATACTAATTATCATCAAAGTACAGATCTTAAATGTAGATTTAGCCGTATGCAAGCACTATTTCATTCCTCATTACAATGGATTAACTTTGTCAGTGAACTATAGGATAGGCCTAATATAATTACCACTAGACTAAGTGGAAGTTCGATTTTTTTGTAACAGTTCATCTCACATTTGCGTAGATTCTGAACCACGAAACGTGTCATCCATCTCAACTCCAAATGTTCATTTGCATGTATCGGGAATCAAAGGTAGGTGGCAAGCAGCGCCATCACGCTCTTAGCGCTGAGTGGCTCCTGCTTCTAATTTGCAATGCGCCTACTATAACCTCTATAAGCCACACATCCAGGTAAGCCGTTGCACAGTGATGATCGCACCACTACTCATTTTCAAGAATGGTGATAAAACACACAATAGGCTACAATAGCACTCGACAAACACTAATCGTAAAACAACTGGAATATCTTGCAATATCTTGTACTGGCTGATTTGTATTGCAAAAGGAGACCGGTAGAGTTAAACACATTCATCAATAAAACGATGCAGCATATAAATATCAGTAAATAAAACAAGGACATCACCTCTGCCGTAGTAGAACGCACACTTAACGGAGAGTAAAGAAACGACACATCTACGAGGCATTACGTACAACATATTCAGGTTGATACCTACCATCATTTGTGATAGCAACACCATCATCAGTAGGCCCATAAAAATTATGAAAATTAAATAAAAGTATGCATAAATAGCATAAAATACACAATCATTTAGGCCTAAGCTCACTTTCAAAAATTGTCACATGGTCTTAGTTCTAAAATCAAAAATATCTCCATCATTCGTCGTATAATAATACTGTATTGTTTCTCGCATCGAGGGACGTAAATTGAGTTATGTTTGGTCTTCAGACGACAACCTCGATATTTTGTCTATATTAGCCTATGATCGAGTGAAAAAGGCCGAAATCAGGAATGGAAAAGGCTATCGTGAATTCATGCATCCAGTGATTTATTCTGGGACCTGAACTATGTACCTATATATACAATTTGGTTGAGATTGGTGGAACGATGTCGATTTGTATAGAGAACAAACACGCACCCATATACATACATACTGAACTTACGAACTTCCAATTTGATATATAAGATATAATCCAACTTCATTATAGCCAATATGCCCCAAACAGCACCGAATAATGAAGACATGCCGGATATCGAGGTCCTTTGTGGCGATGACAAATGAATGATTACCGTATGGTAAACGTTGCGACACTTCAAGCTCTTGGATTTGACATGCGCTTTATGAACCTCGTAGGTAGAACTCATCATGATGAATTTTCAAAAGTGAACATAATTGGGTATTTCGCAAGTCCTCTCCTCATCTATCGTGGTGTCTGGCAAGGGTGTCCGTTGTCAATGCTTCTCTGTGTTCTCTCCCTGGGACCCCTTCTTAGCGATCTACACACACCTTTCAACAGCACTGAGCTCAGTATTGTTGCGTACGCGGATGATGTAACTCGTGTGGTAGATTAAACCGTTGACATGAGCACCTGCTCTCGGAACTTGATGTGTACGGGAGATATTCCGGAGCTCAGCTAAAAAAGCAAAGGCGATGTGATTTGGGAAACTGGACCTCGTCTAAAGGACTCTCCCGACGTTGGTAACAATCGCAACAGGACTTAACTATTGGGCATATCTTTCTTCAATAATGTGTACAAGGTGATTCAAAGAACTGCGACGATACTCTAAAGTCTGTGCTTAGTGTTTTGCAATAAGTACTGTACCGATCCTTCCTCATACACCAAAGAATAATGTACGTGAATATATTTAGTTTAAAATATGGTATCTCAATCAAATGCTTCCCATGCCAAGAATGGTTGGTACACGGATTATTAATTTGGCAAGGAACTCTGATACGTCTCTCTCGCAGCGCACTCACGTTGCATACATCCCAGGGTGGTCTGAGACTCATCGGCGTCGAAAAGAAATCAAGAACTCTCATCTTAAATCGAAATCCATAGCTGCTGCCAGCTGCTGACGGGATTCGGGACCAATGGGTCACAGAACTTCGTACGAAGATGATGTAGTCCCCATGACTGCACTGCTTCTTATAATATACATCATATTGCACCACACGTCCGGTATCTGAGAGTTGAATTAAGCTACGTGCCACAAGACATCGTCAGGTCTACAGATACCTACAATAAAGAGCTCTATAGTGGTCTCCTGGCACAACGGTAGAACACTCTCACCTCCTCGCTGGAGTTGATTTACAATTAACTACCCTCATTACCACAAACCTACAGAATTTACTGCCTTTAAATACAGGCCACAAGTGATTTTAACATTACTCCCGACTTTGAATGGGCGCCAAGGTTGACCATATGGGTCTTCCTGAATAAAATAGGATAAAATACGGTACATAACTGTTGCCCCGACTATGAAACACCTTATCCCAGGTGTAGGGCATTTGGCATGCGTTAGCTGATGTACCAGGTTCATGCAAGACAGGAATATAAACACACATGAATTCTAAAGAGATAATCTATTGGCTGTACTATACACATATATACATAATATACAACACAAAATACCCTTCATACACTCGTGATTTATACAGTACCTTGCCACTGAATTTAGGCTCTGAGAGCAGGAAAACACTTACGGCCATATCAGACCCAGGCATAATAGCCACCTACGTATATACACTGTGCCGTCCGTACACAAAATATCTACACACGTTAGACTGGTTCACTCTACTTTCTTTCTTCTCGAACTGCACGTTCACGTCTCCATTCTCGCATGACTTCGATGAAATGTTTACGACTGAATAATCATTTTAGGCGTGGTAAGTTATTACCGACAGCCCATGGTATGGATGGACCCATGAAATGCACGTAGCCTCCAATAGCCCGTAAGAGCTCAGTGGATAGCTAAAAATTAGTCACTGCTCGTTCGTATTACGATACCATGATCAAGTGATAACGACACTAAATTGCAAGTAAACAACGGACTTTCGCTGTAAAAGCAAGAAGACGATCTCTAACTGTTCGTTACGGAAACCATGTCACGTAAAACGACCCTGGGCGTTAGTAGATCAGTGTTCTGCCGATAAAGCAATAAGACGATCTCGGAACACCAGACACGCCATTATATGCACTGGCGTAAGGCTACATAACCCCAAAGTTTCTGCCGGAACTAATTTGTGCATGGCCCGCTCCTAGCGGAACATCCGTGTCAACACATGAACATCAGACAGTCGAAATTCACACTGACGTCACACAGTAGTATTCCACACGAAGTTCATGGGAGTTCATGCCATAAATAGCCTAGGTATTCCCACACAAGCCGAATTAATGCCTGTCTTTTCCGGGTATGTCACATATCCAGCACTCGAAAATACCAATTCATTGTACCTTTATAGTACAGCCACGAATTTAACATTTAACATTACTAGGTCAAAATAAAGCCATTAACCCCAAACCAAAATGAAATAATGCTTCTACTTAATCCAGTCTTATATCCTTATTCCCAAAACGTAATAAATCGCTAAACCCCGTATTTTATAATATCAAATATCCAAAAACCGATAATTAATAAACAGTGACCTAGTTGGTGCGGACCATCCAAAGATGAATCCGTCCACAAAAACATACACAGGCACAATAAAAATCACCTCTGCAACCCCAAGTTAACCCAATATATTAAGATACGAATAAAATACCCCAAACTAACTGAACAAGGCAGAAAACCCGAGGGTGAGCTACTGAAACTGAATAAATTCCGTTACAGACGCCCCCACAAGGATCAATCTCTAAACTACAAGGCTATAGATTTATCCTTGTCCCTCACATAAATACACTAGAACTCCTGTCTTGTCATCGTGAGCAAGATCTCTAGGTGACATATAGCTTGAGGTAAGCAACGTTATATGTACCTAGGACCTTGTCATCGTTGGTAATCAAGCTGTAGGCACATGCACCTACCCTGCGGTCTATAGCAAATGGACCGGAATGAAAAACCTCATGAATGCAACTCTGCTCTACCGACAGCAGATGCTCAGCTCGCAACAACACCAGATCACCTATCTTAATTTTACCCCCTCCCTTCCCTGCTGTTTCAAAACCACCTTACCTACAACTACAATAATCCTTAATTTATTTAATCTCTTAGGGTACAGCTTCCCCTGTTGAAAATCCCAAAATCCTGCGAGACACACAAAAAGAAATCCTTCCTGCAAACTACTAACTGCCACGCCCTCCAAACATAACCTAACGGTACCATCCCACATGGTCACCACCACCAGAAGACTAACAGACTGACTGTTACTAATCTCAAATATAACCTCATACAGCATCTGACCAATCACCTCAACAACAACCTCCATGTGAGAATGAGCTATAGGGTACCTAGGACCGGTCAAGCTAGACCTATCTGCGATGTCAAAACTCTGCCCGTAGCCGTGAGTACATCCAGGTTTCTCCGAGAACACCACCCTGTGTTCCCTCAGAACGTCAAACACCTCTGACTTCTGACCCTCGTCCAACATGGTATCTTTAACAACTGCCTCCACACAGTGATCATCATCACTCAACTCACGATCATCTCTCATGACCCAGAAACAACAGTGATCCACATCACTCAACACATTATCATCTCTCATGACCAAAATACAACTTGATACCATGCCGACACCTAATTCTTTCTCCACAGAAACCTCTTTAGTAACCTGAATGCATCCAACGACACTAACAAAATCTCTACCGTCAACCTAATAACTCAACCTAACCCAATCCTGTGGCTCACTCCACCCAAACTTCACTTGCGCCTTACTGTAATCTAATCTACAGCTCTGGTCTCCTAACCTATCAGATCCTACATTGACATTATACTCTGCATTATGTTTTTCTTCCAGAGCGTGAGCAGGAATACTATGCAAGGACTCTCCCCCTGCTCCATATAGTGAGTCCTGGCGAAGTTTAAACTTCCTGGCCTATCGCTTCTCTCAACCTGCCTTTCCATGCCACGCCCCCTATTTGCCTGCTCTACCTCACGTGGTCTGTTCCCCGGTTGATTGTTTTTCCCGTACCCCTGACGCTCATTGTTATTTCTTCCTCTCCCATGATCTTCATACCACATGTACCTATCTCCTCTACCTGGATCCCAATTCCTCTCTCTCCTCTGATTATAATTTCCTTCCCTTCGATTACCCCCATTTCTCTGACATTGCCTACCTGTCTTTCTCAAGGTACCTAACCTTCCAAGTGACCTCTCTATGCCTGTAATAGCGACTATCTCCTGCACGCACACTGCAGTCCTAATGTCATCAGAGAAATCCCATGCTAACTTTCTAACAAGATCATCACTCCCTCCTAGTTCCAAATTTTGACGATGTAGAATTCTACCTACAGTATCTTCCTCCATACTAGACACTACCTCGCTAACCTGGCTAATATTTTCATCTACCTTCTTCATACCATTCCCTAGCAAACTAATCTCGACTCGCTCACCTATCTCCACTACCTCACCACTCTCCTCACTAACTTCAGCACTCTCAAGCATCTCCACTCTCCCAGCACTCTCCCCACTAACTTCAGCGCTCTCATCCTTCTCCACTCTCCCAGCACTAGCATCACTAACCACAACGTTCTCTTCCACGATGACTACAATTTCCTCTTTCTGCTCTCCCAACCTATCTACCCTGGGAAATTTCTGGCTAGTCAAAAGTGCCTGGCTAGAAATCTCCCCTGCCAACATCACATGTTGAGCATCCAACTTATCTACTTCAGAGTCTCTTCCTGAACAGCAATATGATTACCTAGCTTAGTTTCCAGATTAGTGGCTTCTACACCGACTTCACCAACTTGGCTAGTAACATGGCTGTCTACTCTAATCACATCAAGCTTCTCCGACAAATGCTCCGTGACCTCATCAAGCTTCTCTGACAAATGTTCCTCCACACTATTCAGCTGACTAGTTATTTTCCCCCCATCCTATTCATCCTCTCCTCCACACCATCCATCCGACTGATTATCCTCTTCTCCATCCCTACAGACTTGTCGCTAAGATACACGAGCCTCCTCAACATGTCCTTCATACTTAATTCATTCCCCCCCCCCCCCCCTTCCCTGGCAAATCTCCCTTGACTCTACTGTTTTCCCCCACTCCTATAGCAAATTGCCTATCAGCCCCTGCCTGATTCTGCCGCTCACCAGCATCGTCCCCCAACAAAGCAGAATTGCATCCTGGCTCTAACGTAGCCATCCCTAATCGAAATATGTGAATTTGTGAAAATATGCCTACAATTTAATTCCTGTGTCCTGGTACACATCAGCATGTCTAAGGCCTCACGTTGGGCTGCTACTAAAACACTCTCACCTCCTCGCTGGAGTTGATTTACAATTAACTACCCTCATTACCACAAACCTACAGAATTTACTGCCTTTAAATACAGGCCACAAGTGATTTTAACATTACTCCCGACTTTGAATGGGCGCCAAGGTTGACCATATGGGTCTTCCTGAATAAAATAGGATAAAATACGGTACATAACTGTTGCCCCGACTATGAAACTCCTTATCCCAGGTGTAGGGCATTTGGCATGCGTTTGCTGATGTACCAGGTTCATGCAAGACAGGAATATAAACACACATGAATTCTAAAGAGATAATCTATTGGCTGCACTATGCACATATATACATAATATACAACACAAAATACCCTTCATACACTCGTGATTTATACAGTACCTTGCCACTGAATTTAGGCTCTGAGAGCAGGAAAACACTTACGGCCATATCAGACCCAGGCATAACAGCCACCTACGTATATACACTGTACCATCCGTACACAAAATATCTACACACGTTAGACTGGTTCACTCTACTTTCTTTCTTCTCGAACTGCACGTTCACGTCTCCATTCTCGCATGACTTCGATGAAATGTTTACGACTGAATAATCCTTTTAGGCGTGGTAAGTTATTACCGACAGCCCATGGTATGGATGGACCCATGAAATGCACGTAGCCTCCAATAGCCCGTAAGAGCTCAGTGGATAGCTAAAAATTAGTCACTGCTCGTTCGTATTACGATACCATGATCAAGTAATAACGACATTAAATTGCAAGTAAACAACGGACTTTCGTTGTAAAAGCAAGAAGACGATCTCTAACTGTTCGTTACGGAAACCATGTCACGTAAAACGACCCTGGGCGTTAGTAGATCAGTGTTCTGCCGATAAAGCAATAAGACGATCTCGGAACACCAGACACGCCATTATATATGCACTGGCGTAAGGCTACATAACCCCCAAGTTTCTGCCGGAACTAATGTGTGCGTGGCCCGCTCCTAGCGGAACATCCGTGTCAACACATGAACATCAGACAGTCGAAATTCACACTGACGTCACACCGTTGTATTCCACACGAAGTTCATGGGAGTTCATGCCATAAATAGCCTAGGTATTCCCACACAAGCCGAATTACTGCCTGTCTTTTCCGGGTATGTCACATATCCAGCACTCGAAAATACCAATTCATTGTACCTTTATAGTACAGCCACGAATCTAACATTTAACATTACTAGGTCAAAATAAAGCCATTAACCCCAAACCAAATTGAAATAATGCTTCTACTTAATCCAGTCTTATATCATTATTCCCAAAACGTAATAAATCGCAAAACCCCGTATTTTATAATATCAAATATCCAAAAACCGATAATTAATAAACAGTGATCCTAGTTGGTGCGGACCATCCAATGATGAATCCGTCCACAAAAACACACACAGGCACAATAAAAATCACCTATGCAACCCCACGTTAACCCAATATATTAAGATACGAATAAAATACCCCAAACTAACTGCACAAGGCAGAAAACCCGAGGGTGAGCTACTGTAACTGAATTAATTCCGTTACAACGGTATGTTGCCAACAAAATTATGAATTATTCATTGTTAGTCACTTGAATCGCGTCTGGAGGAATGCCTCCAATCGCATCCTTCCCGACACAGCAAAAGAAATTGGTATAAAGTAATCCATGACCTTATACCAACCAACACCTGACTCAATCGTATGCACATGGTGGAGACAGACTTATTTATATGCACTTCCTGTTCCAATTAGGTTACAATCCTGCACCGACTTACGAATTGTGATACGATTCGAACGACCTGGAATCAGTTAATACGCGTAGCCTACTGCATGGCTTCGTCAACTATCCTATCTACCATATCACCCTTGAACAGACGATCCACCCCACATTTAGCCTGCAACCGCCTCAACTGAACAGCGAGGTAGTATTGTTGTTATGTGCACTGTGTGCTGAAATCTTCGGGACCCTATACGAAACTTGACATGCTGTCCGCGGTAGATTAATGTGCCTGTGGATGGGGGCCTATGTCGAGCAGGTCACTCGTATCCTGTGAGTGCTAAATGTTTATTCATTCATTCGTTTATTTGCAATTGGGGGGTGTCCCCCGGTGGCAAATTACATATACATAACAAATAAATAATTGTACATAACAATTCACTAACAATTAAACTGTAGTATTTACACAAATAGTCAGTCTTTTCTTAAACACACCTATATGTTTGGGAAAAGGCTCTAAGACTGCGTCAGGTAGAGAGTTCCAATTATCAACGGCACGGTTTACGAAAGAATGCTTACCATAATTTGTTCGCTGTGGTCGGCCCTTAACTTTGAAAGGATGATCGCTCCAACCCATGTAAGTAGGCTTTTCCATACGTTTGCTAAGCTCACCCCATGCTGGTTGATTTGTATACTCGTTGTACATAGCACAGAGTCTAGATTTCATCCTCCTAGCCTCAAGTGATTCCCACCCAAGTTTCTTTAACATACGGCTCACACTGCTCCTGGGATTTAAGTCACTGAGCACAAATCTAGCGGCCTTTCTTTGTACCATTTCCAACTCATTTATGAGCCCTACTTGATATGGATCCCAAACCGCCGAGGCATATTCCAGAATAGGTCTTACAAGTGACAAATATCCTAATTCTTTAGCAGAGGTACTACTTCCTTTTAATACCCTCATTACAAAGTGCAGGGATTTGTAAGCTTTAGAAACTACACATCCTATATGACTACTCCATTTCATATCATTCCTTACGTGAACGCCCAAATATTTGCAAGAATCTTCTTCTACAAGTATTTCCGAGCCAAAGTTATATTGAAAATTTTGCCTTCGCACTTTCCCTATTTTTATTAGACTACATTTTCTTGTGTTCATTTTCATTTTATTTTCAATCGCCCACTTATAGACCAGGTTCAGGTCATCTTGAAGTATTGCATTGTTTTGTGAGTCATGTATCTTTCGATATATTACACAATCATCCGCAAACAATCGACAGTCACTGCGAATCCCATTTGGTAAGTCATTTATAAACGCCAAAAATAACAAAGTTCCGATTACGCTGCCCTGAGGGCTACCCGACGTTACGGTAATTTCATCCGAGAATCGGCCTTCAACTTTCACTTTCTGGGAACGACCCGTCAAAAATTCTTGGATCCATAAAATTACTATTCTATCAATCTTCGTCGAAGCTAATTTATGGAGTAGCATGTCTTGCGGCACGACATCAAATGCCTTCGCAAAATCTATAACTACGGCGTCGACTGAAACTCCATCGTCTAACGATTCGCTAATATCTTGAAAAAGTGATAGCATCTGACTCTCGCATGAGTAACCTTTCCGAAATCCATGTTGCCTATCATAAAACCGTGATAATGTTTCCCACTGTTCCCTCAAGTAGTCGCAAATGAGATGCTCCATCTGTTTACAAACGATGGACGTAAGACTAACCGGCCTGTAGTTGCCCAATTCAAGTCTGCTCCCTCCCTTAAATATTGGGACTACCGTAGCTCTTTTCCAGTCATCCGGGATTTGCGCATTGTTTATGGACACATTAAGCATCACCTCCGAGTATCGTGCCACGGCCCTACCTCCTAGTTTAAGTACTTCACTAACAATATTATCAGGACCCTTCGATATATTGTAACGTAATTTTTGTATTAGCTTTACAATTGCTGACTGGTTTATTTGGAGAAGTGGAGCCCCTGATTCACCGTTAAGGTCCAACACACAGCTATTGTATTTATTAAACACACTACCATAAAAGACATTTAATTCATTAGCAATGGCCTGCTTCTCAGTAATTAATTTACCGTCACCGGACATTATCATCGACAAATTATTTGAATTTCCCTTTCTTCTCCTAACATAACTGTAATTTTTTTCCCACCTATCACCTCCCGAACCAAGTAAACCTTGCATATAATTGTCATGAGCAGCCCTCTTTTTTAAGACGAACTCTCTTGATAAGGACTTAAATTTCAACATATACTTGTCACTATCATGTCTTTTATTGTATAATTTCCTAATTTTCCGTCTAAGACTCCTGATTTCCCGTGTGTAATACTCAGGATCTGGGTTTTGTTTCAGTAATTTAAATGGAACAAATTTATCAATAGCGCTATTTAAAATTTTCAAAAAGTTAGTCCACAGGATATTAATGTGATTTCCTTCCGATGCCCATCCTACAAATAGCTCATTCAAATACCCCTGAAATTTGCCCTGATCCGTCCTGCAATACTGGAATATGATCTTATTTGCTACATCAGAGTCTAATTTTGTAATGTCACCGTATCTAATATTTAATTCAACCCCAGAATGGTCACTAATTCCTGGTACTTTCAGACAGTTAATATACAGATCTACAGGCCTTACGAGATAATCATCTAAGGTATTATTGCCTCTAGTTGGGAAGTCAACTACTTGGGAAAATCCCCCCTCCTTTAAGAATTTGTTTGCAGCGCTCTGAGCTTGACCACAGCTAGTTGACTCACCAGACCAGTCTACTTTGGTGAGGTTTAAATCTCCGGCAATTATTATGCTCTTTTTCATAGCATTACCCGTACTAGTTTTATCATTCAGTGTGTCTAGAAGCGAAACGTTATCTTTCGGTGCTCTATACGCCCCTATCACCTGAAGAGGGAATTTATTCCCTTTATCCGAAATTTGTACACATAACATTTCGTGATCCGTATCAGCCCACTTTAACAAACTAGCTATATTTTTGCGCACACAAATAAATAGCCCACCACCTCGCTTCCCCCGATCCCTTCTGTACATTTCGTAGGTCCCTTGAATTATTTCATTACTATTTATATCCTCATATAACCAAGATTCAGTAGCAATGACAATGTCCGGAGAATACGTCTCTACAAGATTCCAAAATTCAATTAATTTATTTCCTAAACTCTGACAATTAACCTGCAGTAATCTTAGAGTCTTACCTCCGCAGCAAATATCTTGAAGTAGCTCCTTCTGTTCCCATCGGCTGGCAACCTCTGGACCTGCTCCTCCTCACAATGTGTTTAGTGTCAAGTGCCCTTTCTTGTCATTGACTTTGGCGATGAACATTAAACATTAGGTGTTACTATAACTGTGATAGTTGAAATCCCTTACACCCGTAAAGCGCGGGACGGTGATAATCACCTCGTTTATACAGTACCTCATACAGACTAATAGCATTGTCATCATCATTTATATCAGGGATTGCTTGTTCATCTATCATCCCATAATCACCTGTGTAAGTAAAATACCTACAGACAATAAACTGCTTTAAAAGAGCCGAATATACTGTAACATCTTGTGAGGATCCTATTTTCTCACTTATCAACCACCACTCAATTGTCCATATTATACCCACTGTTGTAGTCCATTTGGTTATACAGTAATTTATAAACATACTAGCAAACCGACCCGGCTTCGCCCGGGAACAGTTATGAATGCATTACGTGATAAGCGCTATTTTTTTCCAATGTCAATGAATAACCATCAATATCCGTTTTACGTCTCGGCATGATGGGTTAAAATCACTGACTGGACTATTAATTATATTATCATGGAAATGCATGTGAAACGAATTCTTGTCAGACGTAATTTAAGAATGGCGAGGTGCATGAAACACAAATCCCACTTCCGTCCAATCTTAACTTGACTGTGAATTTTGCGTTCACAGGTGAAATGAAGAAAAGCCGAGTTGCACTTCCAGGGAAACTTCAAACACATCCACTCTTCTCTAAAGTTTTTAACACAACACGACTCGACAGTTTGCTGCTGGCTGTATCTGGGGCAATAAGCTCGTCCGCTAGCTAAGCTGTAAACGGGGGTGATAGACTCGCCTCTAGCTAGCTCGTAAACTGTCGCCTCAGTAACTGAATGGAGATTGTTGGAAGAAATGAAAACGTAAAAACACTTATAGTAGGCGATGTATTGAATATAGTGATATACTCTCCCGGGATTTTTTTAGAACTTTTCATACTGAACAATTCTTACACTCATAGTACACAGATATTTTTAACGGTTTGCCCAGCGTAAGTTTAAACAGCGCACGGACGCCAGTTTTTTTTCTGACCTTTTCACTGAAATCGTTAGTGCTTGTCTTCCTTTGGTCATAAATAAATTATTTTCTACAAAGACCTTCCTTGAGATATCCTCTACAGAATGGTGAAAACCGCATCAAAATCCATTCAGTGGTTCTCGAGATAACCCGTGACATCCAAGAATCGGGGACTTAGTTTTATACTAAGTAGAGATTCATTTATTTCCCCTCATTTCAGTTAACCTTCCTATAACTTTCTGTATAACTATTCTATTGAAAGACTATTGAAAAGTAGTCTCGTGGTACGTCATTGAAATTCCTGCCCAAAACGTCCTGGGTTCGTTTCCCAGCTCCACCAAAATATTAGTTGCAGCCTTAGCATTTGAACTGGGTTTACTACGCCTTGAGGGGATAATGAGAACAGGTGGTTCCGTCTCTTACTTGAGCCATTCTAAGAAATGTTCTTTCGTGGATTTTCACTTTTGCTCCAGGCAAATACCTGGATGGTTCCTAACTGTAGGTCACGACTGCACTAATTATATTTTAATGAGTGGAAGTGAGATGTTGCAAACATGTTACTTGACCTTGGGCACTGTCTGTATGTTTCCATATGACAACAACTACAGGGTTACTTATGAGTCTGAGCATAATAGACAGCAATAAATGAGTAGGACAAATGAAGACCAGGAAGTGAACTAGAACCGATTTGATCGCTTCCAGGAACGAACCATTTCCCTGATCAATCTCGGAACTTGAGCTGTATTTTCTCCTGTTTCCAATTGATATCCGTGTCAAAACATTGTCTGTTTCTCACAGCTACTTTAACCTGGAATGTTGGGATATAGTCTTTTGAAATTCCAGATCACTTCAAGTACTCTCTCTAGTATTATTTTGTCACGTTATAACTCTATTGGATATTGAAGTATTAGAAGCCATATTTCAGTGTTGCCTGGTTTTATTATAGAAAGCTTTTCAGTCGGTCAACGCAAATTGTGCCCAATTACATTAGGCGGGAAAACAAGTATTTAAACACCCTAATCTGAAAGAAAGATATTTATCGCAAAACAACAAATCAAAATAACATAAAAGCGTGTTATTTCGTGATCAATATCTCTTGCAATATTTCTTTCAGGTTATACAGAGTCGTTCACATTATATTATTTGTTATCCGCTGCTGCGGTGGCCTTGGCCCCCTTCTTTGAGTGTGTGTTCAATCCTGTATGTAATATTACCTTATAGAGGATGCTGGAAGTGTCGTCCTTCCTGGGTTATACAGGCATTGCATCTGGTAACCACATTCTGGCTGACGCGAGTGAGTTCTGCCACTACAATGTGTCTGATTTTTAATTTTATGTTTTTTATTGGGCACTGAGTCAGTAGTGTCAAACTTATTTACAGTTACGTGAATCTGTGCTAGTGAAGGTGGTTCTTCATTAGGAAATTGCTGAACAAATGCATCAGGTACCCGCCGAGCCGACTCGTACTTAAAATAGGTTTTACATACAAAAATAAGATGTTGTAATGATAACTGTCTTATGTTAACATCTGAGGTTCAGACTGGCGACTGAACACCTGCACGTTTGTTGCAAGGTCGAGTACAGTATATACTATGCGCGCGCTTTCAATACTACAGCAGCGGGCCGTGGCTCGCCACAAGCTCGGCCAAGACCACTGCAGCAGCGGATAACAACGCCGCTCACCGTTCTTACTTTATATGAAAGACCTTGTATAATAATAATAATAATAATAATAACCCCTGGCGCTACAGCCCATGAAGGGCCTAGGCCTACCAAGCGACCGCTGCCCAGCCATTTGGCCTGCAGATATTGGGGTGACACGTGGTCAGCGCATCGGGTCCCCTCGGCCGTTAACCTTGGTTTTCATGACCGGGGCGCTGCCTCACTGTCAGACAGCTACTCAGTCGTCCTCACGAGGCTGAGTGCACCCCGTTCCAGCCCTCACGTCAGTTTCTAAAAACCCTGGTGGAGCCGGGAATCGAACCCAGGGTCTCCAGGTGAGAGGCAGGCACGCTACCCCAACACCACGGGGCCAGCTTTTCTTTCGGGTTAGGGTGTTTAATTACTTTTTTTTTTCGCTTTATGTAATTGGGAACAATTTGTATTGACCGACTGAAAATAGCCTAATGGATGAAATTCGAACCACATGACATGTGTTAATTGTAGGATGATCCCTCCATAGTGTGTGCGAAATAATTGTGTAGCCTACTTGTTATTGAATGTCAAGCATTAGACACAAAAACGGATAAAATATGAAAGTGTGTTTCTCGTAAACCGTTCAAAATCTGATAGTCATCTCAAGTACCTGAATTGCTGCAAGGAGATATAACCTAACGTCTCATTTGCGACTGTTTTGGCTTTCAGCATCCATTCTAGCCTGCAAGCCTCTGTTTGAAAAAGAGTCGTCCTCATAATCCCCTATTAGCAATTAGCACTGCGCCCTCCCCTGCTTCTACACCTTGAACTCTTTCAACACTGAATCTATAAGGAGTGTTCAAATGAAAAGGTACGAATCGATACTATGAGTACAATTTATTCGTTATTCAAAAGTAATCACCACAGGCCTGTGCACAGGTGTCCCATTGCGTCACTAATCGCAGGATTCCCTGTACCCAGAAGTCTTGTGGTTGTGACAGGAGCCAATCCTGTACAGTGACCTTTAGTTCGTCGTCCGATTGGAAACGTTTTCCCTTGAGACGAACCATTAACAGTGACGTGTATTGTGCGGCACTCCGTAGCCTACACAAGTCCATCAAGAACAAACGGCCTGGACTGCTCAAGAAGGGAGTGATTCTGCTCCATGATAACGCTCGCCCACACGTCTCTAACGTCACACAAGGTGTATTGGCCACCTCCAAGTGGGAGCAACTTGAGCATCCGCCCTACAACCCTGACTTGTCACCCTGCGACTTCCACATGTTTGGTCCGTTAAAAAAACATCTCAAGGGAAAACGTTTCCAATCGGACGACGAACTAAAGGACACTGTACAGGATTGGCTCCTGTCACAAACACAAGACTTCTGGGAACAGGGAATCCTGCGGGTAGTGAAGCAATTGGACACCTGTGCACAGGCCTGTGGTGATTGATGTTGTTTGAGTCTTCAGTCTTTTGACTGGTTTGATGCAGCCCTCCATGCCTCCCTGTCCTGAGATAATCGTTTCATATCTACATAGCTACCACACCCTACATCCGAGGCAATCTGTTTAACATATTCTAACCTTGGTCTACCCCTACAGTTCTTGTCCTCGACCCTTCCTTCCATAACTAAGCTTGCTATTCCTGGGTGTCTTAGTATGTGTCCTACTAACCTATCTCTTCTCTTCATTAGCAGTCGCCAGAAACATCTCTCCTCTCCCACTCGTCTTAATACCTCTTCGTTTGTAATCCTATCTACCCATCTAATCTTCATCATTCTCCTGTAACACCACATTTCAAATGCTTCAATTTCTCCTAAATTATACCCATAGTATCGTTTCGTACCTTTTCATTTGAACACCCCTTATATTTGTCACATCCTAGGTCGACCGCTATTTCTCTTACCCCCACATGCCCCCACCATCGTAGTCAGCTCACAAGACCAGTTTCATATAGCGTGTTTCTTTCTAACTTAGCCTTGATCTCTTCATTACGAGTACCGTCCACTGCCATTGATTCTATTTGTCCCGGAAATCATTCGTGCTACCATCATATCAGTTACCTCTGTCCTATGTGTCAGATAACCTGCGTCTACCCAACTTCCACTCCCAGCGAGGTTGGTCTAAATACTGAGCGATGTATGGAGAGTTTCGTCACTTCACTTACTTCTTTCTTACAGAATACTGTAGCTTGCAACTGAGAACTTACTGTATTGGTTTTATCATTTCAAATAATCTTGTCGACTTCATCGTTATGCTTTGGTCTACCGTTATGCGTACGGTTACGGCGTGTATGGCTTCATCATGTTGTTCAATGCATATGCACCGAGTCTGAGTTTACTCCTGGGGTCTGGCGTTATTGCGATACGGAGACGGCGAGTGCGAGACGTCATGCAGCAGAGTGCACCTCCCGCTCTCCGTTCCTCGCGCGGGAAGCCTAAGTTAAAGGATAATGGAGTTTGTTGAGTCTGAGTTTACTCCTGGGGTCTGGCGTTATGCGATACGGAGACGGTAAGTGCGTGACGTCATGCAGCAGAGTGCACCTCCCGCTCTCCGCTCCCCACGCGGGAAGCCTAAGTTAATGGGTAATGGAGTCTGTTGAATGAGTCCTGCCTTTCTAACATGTGTAGCATTTGTAGAATGCGTCATTTGAAATGATATAAAGTCTAGTCTCTCAGACTGACTGTATCTGTATGTTGACTCTATACCCCCACCCTGAGAGAATGCACAGCCCAAGTACTTCAAATACTTCACCTGCTCCATTTTAGTTCATCCTACCTGGTCATATTTACTTTACCCCATATACTCGTTAAAATCCCTCAGTATTCCTTCCTTCGGAGGGGAAGTGAAGCCGGCGGGCCCATGTCATAGATTTATGGCATGTTTAAGAACCTACCACTACAATTGGTAGTGTGTAGCAAAATTTGTAGGTTATATTTGGCTAATTAGAAACGCTCTATCAAGTTCCAATGTTCGCCGCTAGGTGTTAGTGACAGTAGCACCTGGTAGAAAAATTTAGAACTACTTGAAATTGAACTTGTTGTGAGCCCTCGGGCGTTCAATCAAAAATACCCAGCTATGGCCATTGGTTGCAATAATATTTACCTCAAGTTTCTTCCCTACCGACATCACCGTCGCTTTTGAAATGCTGATGTTCATACCATATTCCCTACATTTCTTGTTGCATGAATGTGTAGAAGAAACGACATCGAACATTCAGATGAATCCTAAGTTATAATGGAAGATATGAACACAAGCTTGAAAGAGTCAGTACTGAAAGTTCTTATTTACAACTCTGCAACGATATACGGTAAGAGCTGTTGATCGATATATAGACATATCAACCTGGCGTTTATTGTGTTTGGGTACTTGCAACGAACAATGGCTCAATCACGATTCTGGATACAATAGACAGGAATAGACGTTTACCATTCACAAACAACTCAAACATGTTGTTGATTTTTCATTGAGTGGCTTCGACATCATTATATACCCCGAGTATTTGAGTGTGTGTGAGCTTGTGTGATAACTTGTGCTACTGTGGTATCTCTTCCTCCCCAAGTCTAACCTCAATTACAAATAAACATTATTACAGACCGACATTTATGCTTTTCAGTCGGTCAATACAATTGTCCAATTGTATTGGGTGCCATGCCCTAACACTGAAACAAATGATCTAGATTATTAAATTAACTTGGGTGACATATTTTGATCGTCAAGTGATCATCATCAGATCCGTTGCACTCAGACTACTAATCTATGTCAACGTAAGTTATAGGCTATGTGGGTTAAAGTATTTACAATATGTACACTTATTTATTTACCGAAGTCTATTGTAAACTCTTGTTACTTGTAAAGAGTGTTAATTTTGTGTGATTTTTGTTATGATGTTGGTGACTGTTAGTTGCTTGAACCAGCTAAGTTTTTTAATCCATTCCAAGTTACCAACTCCAACCTGACCATTTACTAACCATTACAGAATATTACACCAAACAAACAAATGTAAATTCCCTAACCCACGTATGTGTAGACATAGATTCAATAGCGTAAGTCCAGGTTCGATTCCCGGGCAATGCATGAGAGATTTTCGAAGTGAAATGCCATGTCCTGTGGTTCAGATTCGACGTAAAAAGTATGTTCCGTGGCTCATGATCGCATGATTAACGGTCACGTAATACTAAAAGCTTCCTTCCCTTCCAATACCGTATGTGTGAAGGACCTGATGATGATCGCTTGACGATCGAAACTACTGTAGTTATCCAAGTGAATGTGTCAATCTCATGTGATTTTCTCTAGGGTTAGGGCACAACACCTATTGCAATTAGGTACACTGCCGTTGGCCGACCTGTAATAATGTTTGTTTGTAATTAAGATTAGACTTGGGGAGGAGGCGGCCATGGTCCCCAGTAAGAAGCCAGCCTGAAATAGCAGTGGGAAACCACAGAAACCCACTTCTAGGACAGCTGAGGTGGGAAACAAACCCGTCTCTTCTCAGTTGTGCCTCACGAGGCCGAGTGTACCCCGTTCCAGTCCTGAGACCAGACTCGTACCCGGACCAAAGCCCTGCAATCAGCAGCTCACATTTATTATCAGTCAGGGTGCATTCAAGTCGGACGAAGACGGGCAGAAATAACCGAGCAAGGGTGGGGATTAAAACTCAGCAATTTCTCTAGGTTTGTGCCGTGCCTTGGGTGGGGTTTCGCATAGGACACCAAGCTGGCTCATCAGCGGGCTGTTGGTGTCCGCGCCTGGGCCCCCACAGGAGTAGTGAACTGCGCGCTACCTCCCATTTTATGAAGCGCACCTGCGCCTCTTCACTGCGACAGATAAAAGCTCAAGCAGTCCTCACCTCCCTAAGAAGACTTCCAATGAAATAAATGAAAAATTGCTGAGTTTTAATTCAGTGGCCGTGAAAGCTAATATACTGTAGTCTACTATCTTTAAGGGCAGGGAGGTAGTCGGGTTGGATTGGGCCGGATGCAGTACAGCTCTCATCATGAAACGTTTAACATTGTGGAGGCTTCTAGCTTCAGTTGGTCAACACATAATAACTCCAATTACTGAAATTACAATTCTACCTACAGCGGTAGGTACGCTTGCTAACGCGCAGCGCCAGGCCTTGTGGCCAAGCAATCTGTGAACTCGTAGACGTGGGTGCGAACCCCACCGTCGACTAGCCTTGAAATGGTTTTCCGTGGTTTCCTATTTTAAACTCCAGGCAAATGCCAGGACGGTACCTTCTGATAGACCACGGCCACTTCCTTCCACATCCATGCCCAGTGTCATTCTTCTTCATTCATTTCATCTCTCATTAACTCCTCTCATGAGGTTGGCGTCAGGAAGGGCATCTTGACGTAAAAACCACCCGCCACATAATCTTTCAACGCATCTCATCCCCAACCCCGTTCAAAACGGGAATAATATGGGGTAGACATACACTGAAATTACAATTCTACTGTAGTTTATGGCTTATTCCTTAAATGTATCACAGCACAGCTACACCTTCATAGATTTGTTGGGGAGGAAGACTGTTTTGTTGATGAGATCTAAGTTTTGCATCATTGAAATGAATAGTTATTTTTTCGGGTGCTTAATGCTTTAACCCTCCATCAGGCACAATGAGTTTCGATACACGAACGGGCGCAATGCATCTGTGAGATGCAGAAATTTGTGATGACCATTCAGCCGTTTTGAAATTTTATTTCTTTCGTTTTTGTTATATTTTTGTTGAGTTTGATGTTTTTGAATATTTTATTTATATTTAACGACTATAGGCATTGTTTAAATACAATTTAAATTGAAATACACACAAACATGTCACTGATCATTTAATCACAGTACCGTCATTTGAAAGTTATAAAAAGTAAGTGAAAACCAATCAGAATACAGTGAAACCCCTGAAATTGGGGCTGTAGCCTGTTCGGATTAGCCGAAAATATCCAAAACATAATAACCTGCTCCCGTTACGGTATAGGACTGTACGTTGAGCTAGCGACAGTGAGGAAGAAGAATCTTCGACAGACAATGTGACTTATACTGAAGCTGCATCTACTCTTGACATCGCATTGCGCTTCGTAGAACAACACGCAGTAGTCACCAGGGGCGCCGAATCCATGGTCGAGGTCTAGCGACCGCTAGACCTGACGAGGGGGTGGGTCTCCCGGTCCCCTTGGGGGGTGGGTTCCGTTGGGGGGTTACGGATAGAGGAGGAAAGGGAAGGAGAAGGAAAAGAGGAAAGGAAAGAAGGGAGAGAGAAGAGAAGAGAAGAGAAGGGGAGAACTGTGCGAAATAAACTGTAAAACGTAATTATTGGGGTAGGGGTCCGGTTTTTGATAAGGGGGTTAGGGTGTAGGGGTAGGGCAGAGAGGTGCAAAAAGGGGGGGGGGGGTCCCCACAGAACGAGAGGGGTGGGTGTCTGCTAGACCTGAAAAAAAAAGATTCGGCGCCACTGGTAGTCACGCCAAACGATGTCATGTTCATTCATTCATTCATTCATTTATTTGCAATGGGGGGGGGGGGGTGTCCCCCGGTGGCGAATTGGATATACATAACAAATACATAATTATACATAAAAATACATAATTATACATAACAATTCAATAACAATTATACAACAATTAAACTGGAGTATTTACACAAATAGTCAGTCTTTTCTTAAACACACCTATATGTTTGGGAAAAGGCTCTAAGACTGCGGCAGGTAGAGAGTTCCAGTTATCAATGGCACGGTTTACAAAAGAATATTTACCATAATTTGTTCGCTGTGGTCGGCCCTTAACTTTGAAAGGATGATCGCTCCTACCCATGTAAGTGGGCTTTCCCAATCGTTTGCTAAGCTCACCCCATGCTGGTTGATTTGTATACGTGTTGTACATAGCGCAGAGTCTAGATTTCATCCTCATAGCCTCCAGTGATTCCCACCCAAGTTTCTTTAACATACGGCTCACACTGCTCCTGGGATTAAAGTCACTGAGCACAAATCTAGCGGCCTTTCTTTGTACCATTTCCAACTCATTGATGAGCCCTAATTGATATGGATCCCAAACCGCCGAGGCATATTCCAGAATAGGTCTTACAAGTGACAAATAGCCTAATTCTTTAGCAGAGGTACTACTTCCTTTTAATACCCTCATTACAAAGTGCAGGGATTTGTAAGCTTTTGAAACTACACATCCTACATGACTACTCCATTTCATATCATTTCTTACGTGAACGCCCAAATATTTGCAAGAATCTTCTTCTACAAGTATTTCCGAGCCAATGTTATATTGAAAATCCTGCCTCCGCACTTTCCCTATTTTTAAAAGACTACATTTTCTTGTGTTTATTTTCATTTTATTTACAATCGCCCACTTATAGACCAGGTTCAGGTCCTCTTGCAACACTGCATTGTCTTGTGAGTCATGTATCTTTCGATATATTACACAATCATCCGCAAACAATCGACAGTCACTGCGAATTCCATTTGGTAAGTCATTTATAAACGCCAAAAACAACAAAGTTCCGATTACGCTGCCCTGAGGGATACCCGACGTTACGGTAATTTCATCCGAGAATATGCCTTCGACTTTCACTTTCTGGGAACGACCCGTCAAAAATTCTTGGATCCATAAAATTACTCTTCTATCAATCTTCGTCGAAGCTAATTTATGGAGTAGCATGTCATGCGGCACGACATCAAATGCCTTCGCAAAATCTATAACCACGGCGTCGACTGAAACTCCATGGTCTAACGATTCGCTAATGTCTTGAAAAAGTGATAGCATCTGACTCTCGCATGAGTAACCTTTCCGAAATCCATGTTGCCTATCATTAAACCATGATAATGTTTCCCACTGTTCCCTCAAGTAGTCGCAAATGAGATGCTCCATCTGCTTACAAACGATGGACGTAAGGCTAACCGGCCTGTAGTTGCCCAATTCAAGTCTGCTCCCTCCCTTAAATATTGGGACTACCGTAGCTCTTTTCCAGTCATCTGGGATTTGCGCATTGTTTATGGACACATTAAATATCACCTCCAAGTATCGTGCCACGGCCCTACCTCCTAATTTAAGTACTTCACTAACAATATTATCAGGACCCTTTGATACATTGAAACGCAGTTTTTGTATTAGCTTTACAATTGCTGACTGGTTTATTTGGAACAGGGGAGCCCCTGATTCGTCGTTAAGGTCCAACACACAGCTATTGGATTTATTGAACACACTACCGTAAAAGACATTTAATTCATTAGCAATGGCCTGTTTCTCAGTAATTAATTTACCGTCACCGGACATTATCATCGACAAATTATTTGAATTTCCCTTTCTTCTCCTAACATAACTGTAAAAATTTTTCCACCCACCCCCTCCCGAACCAAGTAAACTTGCATATAACTGTCATGAGCAGCCCTCTTTTTTTAAGACGAGCTCTCTTGATAAGGACTTAAATTTCAACATATACTTGTCACTATCATGTCTTTTATTGTATAATTTCCTAATTTTCCGTTTTAGTCTCCTAATTTCTCGTGTGTAATACTCAGGGTCTGGGTTTTGTTTCAGCAATTTAAATGGGACAAATTTATCAAAAGCGCTATTTAAAATTTTCAAAAAGTTAGTCCACAGGATATTAATGTGATTTCCTTCCGATGCCCATCCTACAAATAGCTCATTCAAATACCCCTAAAACTTGCCCTGATCCGCCCTGCGATACTGGAATATGATCTTTTTTGCTACATCAGAGTCTAATTTTGTAACGTCACCATATCTAATATTTAATTCAACCCCAGAATGGTCACTAATTCCTGGTACTTTCAGACAGTTAATATACAGCTCTACAGGCCTTACGAGATAAACATCTAAGGTATTATTGTCTCTAGTTGGGAAGTCAACTACTTGGGAAAATCCCCCCTCCCTTAAGAATTTATTTGCAGCGCTCTGAGCTTGACCACAGCTAGTTGACTCACCAGACCAGTCTACTTTGGGGAGGTTTAAATCTCCAGCAATTATTATGCTCTTTTTCATAGCATTACCCGTACAAGTTTTATCATACAGTGTTTCGAGGAGAGAAAAGTTATCTTTCGGTGCTCTATACGCCCCTATCACCTGAAGAGGGAATTTATTTCCTTTATCCGAAATTTGTACACATAACATTTCATGATCCATATCAGCCCACTTTAAGAAACTAGCTATATTTTTGCGCACACAAATAAATAGCCCACCACCTCGCTTCCCCCGATCCCTTCTGTACATTTCGTAGGTCCCTTGAATTATTTCATTACTATTTATGTCCTCATATAACCAAGATTCAGTTGCAATGACAATGTCCGGAGAATACGTCTCTACAAGATTCCAAAATTCAATTAATTTATTTCCTAAACTCTGACAATTAACCTGCAGTAATCTTAGAGTCTTACCTCCGGAGCAAATATCTTGAAGTAGCTCCTTCTGTTCCCATCGGCTGGCAACCTCTGGACCTGCTCCTCCTCACAAAAGCCGGCACGAGCCGATGACCCTGACATGTAGGCTCCCTAGGTTGTAAGCGCCCCGTCGATTTAGATGCAGCCCGTCTCGGGCGAAGTCACGGCCACCAATCCAGCAGTCAGCTTCTACGTACACTAATCCCAGTTGTGCACATACCCAGTCCATGCGGTCATTTACAGTCTTAACTCGCCTTAACGGAACATCTCCCCGCCGAACAATGCCACTCATTATAATTTTTGCATTTCTAAACTTGCTTTTAGCTTTTCTGCCTAGTTCGTAGAGCTCCCCCATGATGTAATCAGCTGTAGCCCTCTTCTTCAAATCGTTCGTCCCAACATGGAGCGACAACACTTTAACTTTTTCACAGTCCTCTATATTTGCTTCTTCCACTTGTTGGGCAAGCTGGTCAATTTTAATACCCGGATAACACCGCACTTTCGCACCTGATTTCCTCGAGATATTCGCACTCCATCGTATCATAGAATCACCCATTATGATAACGTCATCCTCAGTTTGCTCCTGCACGCCCTCTTCCACACTGATCCCATGCGACGCTGGCGCGCAATTGTCTCCGCGGGAATGTTTTCGTCGCTTCGACAATTGAAGATAACTGATTTCAAGTGAAAGATTATTTTGTGTTTTTCTATTGTTATTTCATTGTTTTTGCAAAGTGATTAACCTAAGAAATTACGATAACCAACATTTCCGTTTTTCAATCCTGGATGACATAAGCATGTACGAGTAGCTTAGGCACATTTACACTTCGTTAGGTAAGCCAACTGTGCTTCTTTGTTAATTTTTCAACGAATTATTTAAAATAACGTTATATTGTAGAATATATAATTGTTTTATGACTAAAATAAGTTGCTCTTTTTTTGTTTTCTTTTTTTTTATTAAACTTGAAATTGTTGAAAATAACTCGTTTAGATTACCCGGGATTTCGGATTTCTGGGGTTCGGATTTGAGGGGTTTCACTGTATGACTATTTGTAATAACAATTATGGTATTTATGACACTAAGCGAAAGTTCGATGCTTTTCAGTCGGTTAACACGATTCTACCCAAATGAGATGGGTTATTCCCTAATCCTGAAAAAAAAACCATGAAATTAATCATGTACATTCCCGTCAGTAACAAGTGCTGAACTTCAGCAATATCTGCTGGGTTTGAGAAGTCTAAACGGGACTCCTAGCTTGACTAATTTCGATGAAATCTTCGCACCACACTCGGATTGGAATGTAACACAATAGGGCGCAATACATCTGAGAGATGCAATCAGTCAACAATGGAACACAACTTCACCCATTCTTGCTTATCAGCACACTGACTAGTGGGGAGGAGGGAGCTAGTAAGACACATGGACGGTGAAGCTTTCTGCTCCCCTCACTATGAAACAGCAGAAGATCACAAAGCGTGTGCATCTTTCAGATGCATTGCGCCCGACGGAGGGTTAATATGTATCAGTAATAATTACCGAAACTGAATAAGTTTCTGACGGGAATTCTTGTATTTTATTTTTGGTGGGCAGAGGGTATCTGTGGGTGTCACTATAGATTAGGTAGCGTTTTGATGAGCTATTTGTCTTGCATATTTGGATCTGATGATGCTCGCTTGTTGAGCGAACTTGCGTCCCTTAGTTTTCTTCTTTTTCAATCTTATCACATGTAATTTATTTCAGGTTATTATTAGTTTTTTTTAAATGGAGTTTACCCTCCAGGGTGGTGGCTCCCACGGACTCAGCGAGGGAACTCACCCCTACCGCCATTTTTCAGGCAGTGTCCTAGAGCTGGGAACATCTAATCGGAATGGATATAACTGGAGAGGTGGATTGGCGGCCTCACCTGCAAAGAGCACAGGGGCCTCATGAGGGAAGGGATTGGAAGGCTTCGATGGATACGCAAGGAAAAGAGAAGGAGGCGGCCGTGGCCTACAGTAGGAACCATCCGGGCATTTGCCCGAAGACGAAGTGAGAAACCACGGAAAACCACTTCGAGGATGGCTGAGGTGGGAATCGAACCCCCTCTACTCATTTGGACCACCCGAGGCTGAGTAGACCCCGTGCCAGTCCTCATACCACTTTTCAAATTTCGTGGCAGAGCCGGGAATCGAACCCAGGACCTCCGGGGCGGCAGCTAACCACGCTGATCACTACGCTACGGAGGCGACTCAGGTGATTAGTAATTGACATTATTTTGTGTTGACCGATTGAAAGCTACAATATTAATTGTTAATAAGACCAAAGTCGTTGGATTTTTAAGAGCGTTACAATCCTTCAGTATGCCTTCCTTTGGAGGGCAAGTAAAGCCGGCGGGCCCATGTCATAGATTTATGGCATGTAAAAGAACCTACCACTACAATTGGTAGTGTGTAGCTAAATTTGTAGGTTATATTTGGCTGGTTAGAAACGCTGTGTCAAGTTCCAACGTTCGTCGCTAGGTGTCAGTGACAGTGATATCTCTGGTAGCAAAAGTTGGAACTACTTGAAATCGAACTTGATGGGGAGCCCACGGGCGTTCAATATAAATACCCTGCTGTGGCCATTGGCTGCAATTAAGGCAATACTGATAAATGTCTTCAAAGCTATCTTTAATTTGGTTTCTGTCAACTCTTTGAGTCTAGTGACAATGCAATATCAGCCCAGTTGTACTTGTCTGAGCGGGAACATCATAGAGAAGAGGGTCTCAACAACCATCATCCTCTTTCAATCACACCTTATCATCTGAGAATCTCTGCGCAGTAGCATACTACAATAATCTTAAGTTTTCAGACTCACTTCATGAGGCAAAGCTGAGAAGAGTTGGGCTTGACTGCCATCTGTGGTGGTTGGTTCCTCAGTTTAGGGGCTGCGACAACGCGGTCATGTAGTCTCGTGTACTTTGAGCCTGTGTAGAATCTGTCTGATAACCGGTGTTAATTGTGGTGACTAAATTAGTGTGTGTTATCTGTAATTCAGGTGAGGACTGCAGACGATCAATTTTTCAAGTACGATAGTTCCTACTTTTGCTACCAAATGCTAACGTCCACGACACCTAGCTGCGGACTTGGTTACTAGATGCCATCACAGCCAGTACCCGGTGGCGAACGTTGGAACTAATATAGCGTTAACAAATAATCTAACCTACAAATTTTGGCTTCACACAAGTGTAGTTAGTGGAAGGTTCTTTTTCATGCCATAAATCTATGACATGGGACCGCTGGCTTTACTTCCCCTCCAAAGGAAGGCATACTGAGGGATTTTTAATGCTCTAAAAATCCGATGACTTCGGCTGGGTTTGAACTCGCGTCTTTGGGCATAGAAGCTCAGCATGCTACCAACTACGCCACCGAAGCCGCCATTACCCCACTTTTCCTTCAGCCAAATGCTGGGATGGTTCATAACTAAAGGCCACGGCAGCCTCATTCCCAATCATCACTTGATATTACAAACACACACACATTAATAATAGACTACCACAATAACACAGACATCAGGCAACCTCTATACACAACACACACACCCAAGTGCACGGGGCTAAACGACCACCATGTTCAAGCCCATTAAATGAAGCAAAATAAGGAAGGGAGCTTGTTGTTTTACGTCACCATGAATCTTGCAATATGAGCCTCGGAACCTCCATTTTACGTGGAATCCGAACCACAGGACCGGGAATCGAATCCGGTCTGCCTAGGTGAGAGGCAAGCAGCTTGATACTACAAACACACTGCTACTACTACTACTACTACTACTTTTACCAGCACTACAGACACCACAATAACACACGTTGTCAGACAACTTCTATAAACCATATATTTCGTTTTGGTTACTGTTTATTTTTTACTGCGGCAGTATGGAATAGAGAAGTCCGGTGCGGACATGTGGGCCTACATAATATGTTTGGCAGCACACGAACGTAATTACGAAGGTGGATCAAAAAGTTAGTTGCACTGACGCGCTGCAGCAGCGCGCTGTGTGTCGCAAACGTGGGCACAGTGGAGAAAGGGACAGACACTGCCCACAGATCTGTTAGGCAGGTCGCTGTGTGGTCTCGTCTTGTATGGTGTGAATGACGGCCAAAAGCAATTGGGCGTCGACTGGACGTTCACTCCAAATATGAGGTGTGAGCGACAATCCGATTCCTATGGGCCAAAGGGAAGAATTGCACGGACATTCATCGTGAAATTAGTGCTGTGTTTGGGGAGCGGGCCATTTCCCGGCAAGGGATCGTAAAGTGGTGTCAGCAATTCGAAGCCGGACGGACGGATATCACGGACGAATATCGCGAGGGCTGGCCCGCAACGTCCAGGACCCGTGCAAATGTCAACAGTGTGAATGCGATCATTAGACAGAACGGTGGTCGACAGTCCCAGACCGATGACGAGGTGAAGGCCGCTGTCTCCGTGTGATTGCAGAACTCGGGAGGAGCTTTCTCTGCATCCGGCATCGACAAGTTAGTTGTGCGTTCGCAGAAATGTTTCGAGTCTCTTGCAAACTATGTGAAAAAGTGACGTTACATTGTATGTCGTTATAGGCGTGTTGCTGTTGTATAGGTGGTGTAATAAATGGCCATAACTGGGACGTGGAACTTATTTTTTGATCTGCCCTCGTATTACCAAGTGGAAAGATTGGCTTCCAGTGTGAATATTTAAAGAGCTGATTAGAAATATGTTCCAAATGTCAGGTAATTACGAAGGTGGACCTGCAATAATCAAGAGCCGTGGACCTATACAGTTCAACTATAAATTTGGCCTAAGTCTAGCTCACACGTACACCCTATTAGTGAAAGGATGGACAAATAGTTTCAAAAGAGAACTTCTGGACATGTTGGGGTAGTTTTCACAACAAATAATCCCTCATAAACCTGTCACTGAGGATGGCTGGAGCCAGGTAAAAGATTCTCTAGTCAAGAAGACAAGTTATACTTTCGCGATTTCAATATGTTATACATAAACAATGGATATCGTAGGATTCAATATTTCGTGGTAATAGAGACGAAATTATGGAAATAAGACTTAAGGAGATCCGAAAGAAGAAAGGAAATGAATTTTGCATTTGAATTTATTAGTAAAATACTGCTACTGAGGCCAATATAGCCCCTTTGTGTAACATATAGAATGTCCCGGTTTAAAATAAGGAATAATAGAAGCTAAAATCTAGCTTATCAACTAAGGAAGGGTGGAAGGGAGGAAGGGAGGAAGGAAGAAAGGGAGGAAGGAAGGAAGGGAAGAAAGAAGGAAGGAAAGAAGGAAAGGAGGAAGGAAGAAATGGAGGAAGGAAGGAAAGAAGGAAGGAAGGGAGGAAAGAAGGAAGGAAGGGAAGAAAGAAGGAAGGAAAAACGGAAGGAAAGATGGAAGAAAGGGAGGAAGGAAGGAAGGAAAGAAGGAAGGAAAGGAGGAAGGAAGAAATGGAGGAAGGAAGGAATGAAGGAAGGAAAGAAGGAAGAAAGGGAGGAAGGAAGGAGGGAAAGAAGAAAGGAAGGGAGGGAAGAAGGAAGGAAAGAAGGAAGAAAGGGAGGAAGGAAGGGAGGAAGGAAGGGAGGAAGGAAGGGAGGAAAGAAGGAAGGACGGGAGGAAAGAAGGAAGGAAAGAAGGAAGAAAGGGAGGAAGGAAGGGAGGAAAGAAGGAAGGAAGGGAGGAAGGAAGGAAGGAAAGAAGGAAGAAAGGGAGGAAGAAAGGGAGGAAGGAAGGAAGGAGGGAAAGAAGGAAGGGAGGGAAGAAGGAAGAAAGGGAGGAAGGAAGGGAGGAAAGAAGGAAGGAAGGAAAGAAGGAAGAAAGGGAGGACGGAAGGGAAGAAAGAAGGAAGGAAGGGAGGAAAGAAGGAAGGAAAGAAGGAAGAAAGGGAGGAAGGGTTCTATGTTTGCTATTAACATCAGATATCGAACATGACGGAGAATTGTCCGAATGCCGGTAACGGTAGGAGATTGGATCCTTTACCAGAGATGTACGGTTTCAACTGATGCAAGGAAGTGTATCAACATTTTGAGTTAATATGCGGAAACAGCTGCTGGAAAGGAAGACACGACAAAGAGGGGCAAGTGCACAGAACAACACACCGCATAGCAGAGAAACCTGGCCTGGGGCGACATTCCTCCGGTAGGTGCAGGGCTGACCGCCAGATGGCAGCGAGTCTGGCAGTGGTCGTGCAGACCTTCAGTCGAAGAGGTGTCTTGTGAGTGAACAGAGTGAAGTGGAAGTGGAAGTGACCATGTTGCTACCTGTAGTGCTGCTTACCGCAGCGGCCCTCGCCTCCATCCCCATCTCCGTGTCCCAGTCCACGGAAGACCCACAAAATGGTGAGTGTTACCATTGTCCACCAGCTGCCGAGCCTCTGGAAGGCAACGGCCATGTGTGTTTCAGAGCCAGGAGGAACAATCGCCCAGACTTGTTTTGTTTTCTTTAGATTTCGTTGACCCCGAAGGACAACATGACTAAATTAAAGCTTAATTTCAAGTTTCGTGTGTAAAGTAATTAGCTAACTCGCATCAATATTCTTACGCGAAGATAAAAGTGACCTTATTTCTTTTTAGTACGGTTACAGCTCAGTTCTTTCGGGCCAACAATTTATTTCGAACTGGTTACTTTAAAGTACGATTTTTATATTTCAAACGTAAGCATAAGTTGATTGTTCCACAATTATAATTGAAGTTGTTGGAGGTGAATGTTTATATTATGGTTTATCACGAGGTTTTGCTATAGCGCCAATGAACAGCCTAGATGTTGAAATTTGTGGGAGCTGATGGTATTTCCAAAACAGTGTTTCTGAAGCCACAATAGAATAAACGCTTGACAATAAACTTTTGCGCCCAGTGCAGTGGGGAGGTGGTCTTTGGCGCCTCAGGCAGTAGCCTAACTCGCTGGAAAGTTTCCCGGGCATTTGCAGTACTGTAATTAGGTACGTCACTGATCACCTTTATTTCTAACTCTCAACAACAGTTTGCGCTTCGTTCAATATTATTGGTCATGAGTGTATTAAACAGTGCATTGTTGTTGACTCATTTACGGACTTGGCAACATTGTGGCCATGCAGCCCCGTGTACTTGGGTGGGTGTGAAATCTGCCTGAAAATCTGTGTCAATGTGATGGTTGTAATAATGTGTGTATTTGTAATTAAGGCTAGGATTGAGAAGGAAGCGACCGTGGCCTTAAGTTAGAAACCATCCCGGCATTTACCTGAAGTAGAAGTGGGAAACCACGGAAATCAACTTCTAAGACAGCTGAGGTGGGAATAAAACCCATCTCTTCTCAGTTTCGCCTCACGAGGCTGAGTGTAGCCTACTCAATTCAAATCCTTAGACGAGATTTACATTTCTTGGAAGAGCAGGGAATCGAACCCAGTATCTCTGGTTTCGGAGTCTCACAACGTAAACGGAGACCAGAGAAAGCAGGTAAACCAGTTGATGGGTTTATTCCAAGAACCAGACAAGTACAAAAATTAAATTGTTCAGAATCTAAAAAAAGAAAGAAAGACAATGTAGGCCTAGCTTCATTTGTGCTGAATGAAATAAACATTGTTATTAGACCTACTATTGCCTCACCGAAACTGGTATTACATTATAATTCGTTTCAATACATTATTGACTTTAAGGTGGATTATCATTTATTTACCTACTCGGAGACCTGTGCGAGAAATCTCGCATGTTCATTAACCTCCCGCCCGGCTTTACTGTTATGCGGGCTTCTATAAATATGTGTATTTGTTTAAACGCACTATTTAAACAAATTGTCGATATTTATGGAATCCGAGTGCAATTCGTCACTGCTGCGGGTAATTCTGTTTGCATATTCTTTTCAATGCACAATGGGTTGTGTGCGCCCCAAGTGTACAGAGTACCCGCCCGGCGCTAGTGTTATGCGGGCTGGACGCGACACAGTTCTGCCAATGGGCTATCGTCTTTTTTATTAGTTTAAACACACTTTTTAAACTAATAAATATATTTCCGTTGACTTTTCAAGAAATGCAAGACTTTTCCTGTACTATTGAGACGATTTGGAAGATTTTGGTACAAACCGCACCTTCTACTGCTCGGGTCCAAGCTCCGTGAACCTGAGAGGAATGTGGGTCACGGACTATGAGGAGTGATGGTGACGAGTGATGAGGGTTCCCGGTCCGTGCGCAGTAACAGAACCAATTACATTGGTCGGTGACTCACTCATTCGCAACACCTCAGTAGTTAGAACAACGGCCCTATGATAGCCGAATTGGAATAGAAAGGGATACCAGATAACACAGTGGGCTGTTGACAGACCCTTCTCTTCCCGTCTGCCCCTTCGCTGCCCATCCCCTGCACCCCGCAAATTCACAGGGCTTGGACCCGAGCAGTAACTCCTTCTGGTTCAGGAGCTTGAGTTTTTTGTCGGACGAACTTAGCGTATTACAGGCTATAGTAGATTCATTGGGTAAAATTTTAATTTATATATGCCAATTCGGGCAAATTATATGAACCATGATGAATTTCATATCGATACATAACTATAATGAGTTTTATGTCAAAAATTAGAATGCATCATAATTTTTTGGTCTATCATCTTTGAAATTGTTATTTTCATATATGAATACATTTTCTCCTGCAAATGTTCATAGGTTGTGCCGAAATGTTAATGTTTTCTTTAATTTACATAAAGACAGACTTTGAATACCGGCTTACTAAGAAATTGTGTTAAAATTATATAAGCATGGAGCATTTTCTAGTCACAGCGGTACCTACGCTCGCTAAGGCACAGTGCTAGGCCACGGGGTCAAGCTATCTGTGGGTTTGAACCCCACCATAGTTTTCCGTGGTTTCCCATTTTCAACTCGAGGCAAATGGCGGTCACTCCTTCCATCTCTTATTAACTCCTCTCATGAGCTTGGCGTCAGGAAGGACATCTGGCCGTAAAAGAAACCACCACAGACTTGTATCGCATCTCATCGCCAACCCCGTTGAAAACTGGAATAATAAGGGGGTAGGCATACATAGATTTTATAGTGATATCACCGCTGCGCCTACGAAATCCCTTATGTGACAGTGTCGTTCCCATCAATGCTGTCCTGTAACGCTAGTCACGCCTCCCTGGTCTACAGTAAGTGGGTGTACAGTCCTACCGAACAATTCTCTTCGTGTTATTTTTCTTTACCAGTGATGATAGCAAAAATTAACTTTACGAGAATAATTGATATTGCAACTTTTCAGTCGGTCAACAAAATGTAATCCCAATTACTGAGACTTGCGGGAAATAACCTGAAAATAATTACATGCGATTAATATAGCCTAAACAAGGTGAATCAGCTACCCCTAATAATATTGTTTTGTGCAGCCCAACGAACGCGTGTTGTCAAGAAGGTCGATATTTCTCTGCTTGCATCCCGTATGGTACTAATACACTGCAAGCATATCCTGCAAACGATACTGAACACTAGACTATTAATATTCCCTCGATTTTTTTATTTTTTTAGCGTATGGCTTTTAATGCCGGGAGTGTTCGAGGACATATTCGGCTCGCCAGTTTGTAGCTGCTTCTATGCGGAGACCCATGGGGTGAGCTACAAGTACCGTCGCGTGTGGAGTGTTGTCTGGGGAGGAAAGTGTGAATGTAAGGACGAGGAGTTGGAAGGTAGCGGCTGCGGCCTTTAGTTAGGGACCAACCCCGGCATTTGCCTGGAAGGAAGATGGGAAACCACAGAAGACCATCTTTAAGGTTGCCGGCGGGGGGATTCGAACCTCCTCGCCTCCCTGATGAGAGCGACTGCCTGCAGCCACGCCATAACGACCACGAATAACTCACCCGGTTCCCTCGATGTGACCACAGACTAACACGAGGGAAGCATAATACAGTATATAACTTAATACAATTAAATATTTGGTATATACAATTTGTCGGATGACCTGTCTTGTTGTGGGTCTCTAGTAGTGTGCATATTTGTAATTCAGTTGTGGAATGGGTAGGGGTCGGCCGTGACCTTAAGTTAGGTTCCATCTCGGTATTTGCCTGGAGTTAAAAAGGAGAAGGAACTAATGACCATTTTCAGGACAGTCGATAGTGAAGTTCAAACCCACTCGTCTCCCATGTGGCCTTGCTCTCCAACGCGCGTACCTACCCCGCTCGGTGCGTTTAATTATGATTGTAAAACATAATTAACAAACCATTCACAAACTAATAAAAAATAGCTGAAAACATGTCGTTCAGCTAAAGACTAACTTGTAGCAGTAGCCTATGATTGGCTTCGCCATGGTTGCAGAGTGCAATTGGAGGAGAATGAGACCTGTAAATCATGTTCGCGATAAATATTATTCCAGATGTTGAATGTCACATAACACCTTAATGTTCCTTTGTTACATTCTATCAGGGAATTAAAATGTAGGATCATGTTCATTTTTAAGACGGAGAGAGGGCGCATTAGTGGGATATCACCCTGGATACATAGCCTACAGCTAACGCGTCTGAGGAAGTACTGAACAGTGCGACAAACTTAAAGCAACAAGTCGTTCTATATGAAGAATTTGACAGTTATTTGGCAACACTATTTAAGGACTAGCCACATTTCTGGATACAATATAGATTACACAGGTCTACACGATTTTTCCTTTCTTGGTTTTGACTCTTAGGTAACATGTAGGCCTACATTGTTCATCTGAATTCAGAAGTGCCATTACTTTTCTTCTGTAATTGGTATTCTGCCCAAAGGCAGGTCCGAGCCTCCAAAGAGGCTATCCTTAGCCGGAGTTTACGTGCGGCAGGGTGGCCAGTGCCTTTCCGCTCCTCCAAATGTTTGCCAACAGCGCGCAGTGCCTAGAACCGGCATACCATCCAAGTTCCGACCATACCCAATGTCGCTTAACTGCCGAGTTCTCATGGGATCCGGTGTTCCAACAAGGTCAGGTCGTTGGCTACTTTTCTCCTATCACATACCAATGTCTTATAATTGCATTAATTTTGATTAACAAGGTATTGCAAAATTTCACAATATCTCTGCTGTTGGCTGATAAAACGTGATTATCCTACTAAAGTGAACAAGAGAAAAAGCAGTATGAGAAGCTTTGCATCCAAGCGGCAGCGGTTCCATTGACTTAATCATACACACACTGCTTTTCTTTGATATGTATTTGTTACAATATAGATAACAATGTGTTTTATTCAAAATATTTAAAATATTTATTTGTATTATATATTAAAAAGAAAAGGGATGCGATACAGGAACATAGAGGACATTTCCGTAATTCATACACTTCGAATATACAAAATCAGTTATTGAATCCAAAAAAGATCTCCAAAGATTTCATTTTGTAGACCTGTGTTATTTGACGACAATTTTACTAAGACTGAACATTTTGGTTTTTTTTCCGTCGTTTTATTAACATTTGTTCGAATGTATATTGAGATCCTTTCTGTATTGATCAACGTAATGCAATGAAATCAGGACGTGTTGTGCTAATTGTTGGCCACGATTCAGCTGTCAATGCGACGAATGTATGACTTTAAGGTACACCGATTGATAACACCTCCGGTACTGGTGAATTTTAATATTTCTTTAATGCGTGTTTCACACCAATAACATTTTATGATTAGACACGAGTAGTCTCAAATTACACGTCTTGGTCCAGTGAAAGCCAAGCCACTGTGCCACTTCTGAAACGAGATTAATCATGTACACATTCCATCCCATTTCTCTGTCGGCTGATTGTGGAGATCCATGTGAACCAGAGAAACAGTAGATAGTCTTTTCAGTTTCTTAATACTGTTTATAAGAAGAGCATTGATATTTTAACAGTGAAATACTTGGGATTTTAAGAGAGTACAGTTCCACTGATGTAAATACGAATTATTGGCATAACATAGCCTAAGCATCTGTTCCTAATTAAACCAAAACGTAATCAGTCTCATATTTACTGTACATTCACAAGGCACCTAAAAGGGAGCTCATATTCTGTGTTGTGAATATCTGGATTATGTTTGGTACAACACAGACCATGTTCGGATGTTACATCAAATCTATAATCATTGGAATGTAATAAAAGTTATGCTTATCTACCAGTCGGTGTAGCTGCACAGGTCTTGGGACGAGGCTATATTATCTTCAGGCATGGGGGATGTCGGCTGTCCTTGACTTTGTTTTCAGTGACATTTCCACCTCTAAGCAAATTCCAGGATGGTACTTATAATAGGACACGGCCGCCTCCCAGTTTAATCCATATGCATTATTTCTCTGATTAGGTTGTCAGTCGTTAAGACTATTTGAAATATGGAGATTCTTCTCACCTCTTCCTCGACACTGTGTGTAAATGCGGTTTCATTGATATTTTCGTAGCGCTATAAATATAACTACAGACTAATACGGGACATACTCAGACTATTGCAATAAAGCTGTTCGTTTATATAAATTACAAGGTACGTGTAATAACTGATAGTGATGAATGAAAATGAATATACAAACTAAGGTTTTGTGCGGGATTGTCGTGATTAGGTGGTAGAGAGATATCAGTAAAATAATTCATACACGATATACTTAAGTTGTGTGGAATAATTCACAACCACAAACATGTCTGGGGTCAATTTCTACTCTCTTTGTGGAGATTTCAAAAGTGGCATTGACTGTGGCTGTCATGCGTGCGGATTTTCTCCACGTTTTTCCACAAACCCTCTAGGAAAGTGCCGGTATAGTACATTATTTCAAGTCCTTGGGTACCTACTCATTTCCGACCCTAATAATTGCAGTTACACACACTACTACAGTCACCACAGAAACACAGGTTATCAGACAAATTGAACACACACCCAAGTCCACGGGGATGATGACCAAGATAAAATAGAATTAATAACAATTATTAACTAATCTTGCTAATTAACACTTAACTATAGTCTGAATGGATACTGCGTTATGCAAATAGCCTCACGTAAAAGTTAAACCCTGAACCCCACGACTTCATTTCTTATTCAACAAAGGATTGCTTGCAGCTTCTGATACTGATTGTAAAACCCCTGCTAAAGTATCCTAAATTTTTGACAATTATTTTCAAATCTCAGTCGGCAAATTATAAATCTGTGCTGGACAAAGATTTCCAATTCTATAGATACTTTCATTACATCAATGTTTCACAATCATTGTCCAGTGTGACAGACGTTGCCAATCATCACGTTTCATTGTCAGGTCGCTAGAGGAGATATGATTCTGTGACGCGGCCCTAGATTGGAATTCGGCTAAACATACTGAGACATTTCCATGTATACATCACTGCACACTGGCCTAAATGACAGTCAGAACGATTGTCTTCTAACCCTCAAACTTGCCACAATAATGGGCGATGAAAGATAATTTCCTATTTGTTGATCAACAGTAAATAGGAAGCAGGGGACATTGATTAACAAAGTACAGTGTTCACGATCCATCACTCAGTTCATCGTGAAGTACCTTGTCATTATAAATTACCCACCTAATTTGCCGCAGTGCTTTTTGATCTTAGTCCATAAACAAATACACTGCATGACTCTCACATAAATAAGCGTAATGATAATAATTATACGATCGCTGTGAAATTAAAATATGTCACATCCGCTTCATTGAGGTCTTCCGCTTTAACGGCTGGGGCATTAGGCTGTATTAACTGATGATGTCCTTGAAGTAGGTGTACTATAGTGTATTATTTGATTTTATAGAGTGAATTATTTTGGAGAAGTGTGCAGCGATCATTTTGTGAACTAAGAAAAGCTTGAATCGCCAGTAGTATTTTATTATACAGTATTATGAAAAGGCACTTGCTGAAAAGGAATTCATAATATCCAATGTGCTGTGCTGTGCAAAATACGACGTCTTTTCAAAATAAGGTAGGAAGTATTTTTGATGGTTCTAGGAGATTTCAAAAGAATAGAAACTGTGTGGTTTAACTGTATTTTGGATGGGAATGATCCTCAAAATATAATGCAATCCAAACCACATCCCTTTCACTGTTAGTTTATGATGATGATGATGATGATTGTTGTTTTAAGGGACCTAACATCTAGGTTATCGGCCACTGTTCGTTTAGGAGTGATAACAGTGTGAATACTGACCAGTCAAAAGTATTATGAACTGGAGTCCTCCGGTGGATGTGCGGTTACAACTCTTGGTTTGGTTCTTTAAGTCAGGGGTTCTCAAACATTTTCTGTCACCCCCCCCCCCTCCCCCCTCTTCTGAATCATGAAATATCTAGCGCTCCCCCGTTTTCCCCTGTCCCCTTATTCAAGCACTATCACTTTCATGGGGTCTCCTTTTACCAACGCTAATAAATCGGGCTAACCACTTCCACTGAACACACACTATAATGCACCTGTTCACTCACTGTCTTCAAACTGACTGCAAAGGCCTGGCTGGATTCGAGTCGACAATGACAGAAAGAGAAGAATATATTTTTGTAAGGAAGTGACGGTCACATTGCCAAGCGGCTTATTGTCATTAGTGGTTATTAAGTGTTTGGTAAGGAGATATCGCTGCAGGTGGCGGGTGAAAGGGTGCACCTTTTCTTTTCTTAGGATCTACTGGTCAGTTATTGTGAAATAAGACTGAAAAGCTCGAGTTTATTAGTTTCGAATGGTCTTGGGAGCTTCCTGTCTATGATAGGTGTATGAATATGAGGATAGCAATATTTGTTACGGAATATGGAATATAAATATCAGAGCCTTTATCACTCTTTTCACCCCTCTGCTCTAAGTGAAGATATATCTTCAAACTAATAATGAGGAAAATGAATTTCAGGTTGTGCTATTTTTTATGCAATTCCAACTAATGAATATACATATTCCAATCATTGGAATCTTCTCCCATCATTACATTATTGAGAACTACCTCATGATAAGGGGCAGATGACCTCGTAGTTCCACCCTTTAAAACAACAATAACTAACTAAACTACCTCATGATATGTGTTCCGCAATATTCGCTTTCCTGACACCTTGTATGACGTAGCATGTTGCGGCAAGGATTTAATGTCAGTCACTCAGTCACTCATTTTGTAAACTCGCGATTGTACATTATTAACTTTAGTACAGTACAACTCCAGTCGGCAGCGAACACCAGCACCTAGTGGTTATGCAATGTAACTTACTGGTGTGTATGTATCGGTGGTAAACCGCGTATGGAAGTTGCGTGGTCGCACATTATCGACTAATAACGTGTGACGTCACATGTATCCTTGAGTGAAGACCTTCCAGAAGATAGCAGTGCTTACCTTCAACATTAGCCAACAGTATTTGGATATGGTGGTGCGATATTCTCTTTAGCATTTCTCTAAACAATCCTCACAGAGAGTCGCTAAATCTCTGTCGACACAAACATCGTGCTTTCGTTTAAGTTGGTCCCTGTTCTTCAATAAGAATCGTATGTGAAGGACGTCAGCTGCTCAATCATTCTCAATTCTCCAGTTCACTATTATCCGTACTTCAGAACACCACTGTAATACTGTAACAAAATGCTGTGTGTCCTCCTTTAAATAGGTCTTTCGATTATCTGCGCGTCGAGTCTGCCATGAAAATCAAAGGATGAATAAATGGTTATTGGATAAGCGGCTTTTACTGAGGCAACGAATTAGAAATGTTTACCTCCCGTTCTTTAAAATTTGTAAATCTGTGCTACTAAAAACCTTTCCATACAACTGGAAAATCAAAGAGCTATCTTAATGAGAAAATACTACGATAACGCTTTAAAAAAGTCAGTATTTAGTTAGAGTTATTTACTCCTTCCATAACTTGCTTTGAAGGCAAGTGTTCAGTTGCTAAGATAAAAAATATACCTCCAGTTGGGCAACACGTCACGTGAGTCAATATTAACACAGAAAGAAATATCGTTTGTAGTTGCATAAGCATAGAAACCCACTTTTAATGCAATTTACAATTATTCACCACACTGAAACATTGGACAGTTTAATTATTTGAATTGACAACCTTTTTACAACTATCCAGTGTATAATTTCAAATGTAGGCTATAAGTATCTACAGAATTTAAAAGAACGTATCGTGTCACCTCACCGTTCAATTACTTTAGTACAGTATGTTAAGTCCGTTAAACTTGTTTTATCCATAGCTACGCATCAGAGTTTTATTGGATGCGGTTATATTTTAACATGGTGAGTGTTTGTTTTCAGTCCATTAATACCAACCACTCAAGATACCTTAGATGGGCTCCCGTAGCGTTTTGAGCAAATGAAAAGCAACCTGCACTACATTAAACTTGGAGGCTGGCTGGGTGTAGTTAATCGATTTTCCTTAGCAAAAGAAGAGTCGTCATAGATTTTAAAAAAGATTCGGACTTGAAGTTAAAACGTCAAGGAGATGATTTGCACATATTCTTGATTTCACTTGAAGAATATTTTCAGAATTTGGGTGAATGGGCTCTTCTGGTTTTGTTGCAGTTTTCAGCCACATATTCTTGAGAAGCAGAATTTTTGTAATGACCGATATCAAAACAGTGAAAAGTGGTAGTTTGGTTGGTTGGTTGGTTGGTTCTTAAGTTTAGGGGCTGCGACAACGCGGTCATGTAGCCCCGTGTACTTTGGGTGTGTGTAGAATCTGTCTGATAACCGGTGTTAATTGTGATGACTGTATTAGTGTGTGTATCTGTTTTTTAATTTTAAGTACTGCAACTTATAATTTTTCAAATAGTTCCTACTTTTGCCGCCAAGCGCCACCGTCAACGACTACTAGGTCTAATTCAGAACTTAGCTACTAGACGCCACCGCAGTCAGCGCTTGGCAACGAACGTAGAAACCTAAGAGCGTTGTTTACATTCTTAACCTATCCAATTTAGCTTCACACAGGTGCAATTAGTGGAAGGATCTTTAACATGCCATAAATCTATGACATGGGACCGCCGGCTTTACTTCCCCTCCGAAGGAAGGCATACTGAGGGATTTTTAACGCTCTTAAAAAATCCGACGGCTTCGGCCGGGTTTGAACCCGCTATCTTGGGCATAGAAGCTCAGCATGCTACCAACTACGCCACCGAAGCCGCTAAAGTGGTAGTTTAAACAATAGATTGAATTAATCTTTATTCGCCAAGCACAAGTGAGCCACTAAAAAGTAAGTGTTCTTTTTTTTTTTGCTTATCTTAGAACACCGTGCAAATATTTCTCTCATCCATTATACAATTTTTCATTTAATTCATTCATTCATTCATTCATTTATTCATTCATAAATTGCATTTATTTATCATGTATTTATTCATTTATTTATTTACTTATTTAATTCATTAATTAATTAAGAAAATGACCCTTCTCATTAGACACAGTATAGTGATAACTTATAGCCGAGCTATTCTCCGAGAGAGATAATCAGAACAAGAAGTCAGTGACCATGGGGGTCCTCAAACAATATCACAATGAAACCTATTTTAGGGGCAGATGACCTCGTAGTTCCGCCCCTTAAAACAATAACTAACTAACTGAAACCTATTTTAGTACAACATTGACTTCCTATCGCATGAAGTACAACTGCTGCTGGAAATAATAATTTATACATTGCAGCCAATGACCAATATGAAAAGATATACATTAATTTTCCTCATTATAGTTCGCAATGGATCTTGTCCTTTTGGAACAATGTAGCAGATGATACCTGTGACACTTAGCACCCTAAATTTCACAAACGAACATGTCATCCGGTGAGTGAAAAGCTCTTCACAGAAAAGGAAGTAAGAGGAATCATAACACAGATGGCAAATCAAAAAGCAGCAGGTCCAAACGGCATACTCAATGATCATATGAAACCGACCATGGAAGCGTTCCTAGACATATGGGTGAAATTATTTAACACCTGTATGGAGAAACGTAATTATTCCCTAGATTGGAGAATGTCCACCATACAATATCTCTACAAGGAAAGGAAGACACAGGCTCTACGGATTCTTATAGAGGCATTGCTCTAGAGAACAACACATTGATACTTTTCACCAGATTATTAACAAATAGACTTGCAGAAGAGATTAATGACAAGATTCTGGATCAACAATTTGGTTTTCGAAAAGGCACTAGTGGAGTCTATCTGTCTGACAATAAAGAATACATACATACACATCGACGCTACACGCAGTAGAAAACTTGCTGGAGAACATAGACGAGACACTACGCCACCCGAAACAAAAATTCTACGCGGGTTTTGTCGACTACAACAAAGCTTTTGATTTCGTAAACAAACAAATTCTAATGCGTAATTTAGAGCAATTGATGGAAATTATCCAATCCTTAATAATGTTTATGATAATGTAATTTAAATAATTTATGGGTAAACTGAGGCAGCTTTCCAAGCCTACTGTGGCTCATCATCCTTGCTAACAAACAGTAGTCCTATACCCATCAATTCTATGTTACACGGTATGGGAGACAGGGTTGGTAGATGGACTTCTTCACATTGTTGACTTCAGATGCTTAATGTTGATCCCTTTCATAGCAAATTGTTGGATTTGAGCATGTGAAGGGTGGATAACTAATATCTTAATGCGTGGAATACTTTCAATTAATTGAGGGATGAGATGACACACAGACATTGTAGAGTTTGCTAAGGCGCTGCCATAGAAAACAGATTGGACAACACTGGATTAGGTTCTACAGTAGTTTACTGAATCTAAAGATCGATCCCAGTGCAGTCAGTCGATATCCGACACGCAAAGGACCTTCTTTCTGGGAAAAATTCTGGCACACATACGTCTTCCAGAGTTAGAAATGCGTACCATTATTACTCGTACCAAGAAGGTGAACGACGTATTGAAATTGACTGTATCAAATTAAAGGACTATAAATGCAATGAAAGAGTCAGTAGAGAATTAAAGCTCCAGTTGGGAAATCGAAATGAAATGCTAAGTGTGCCATAGGTTTCGTGAGATTTACGGTTGAGTGCTTCAGAGCAGGGGTGTTCAATATTTCATTATACAAGCGCTCTCTTGGAGTTTCTTATACTTTTAATACATTTCAGACCTTGGGACATCTTAGCCATCAGCCCCGAGTGCTTGGGTGGGTGTTGATTTTCCTGATAACCTGTGTTTCTTTGGTGACTTTAATTGTGAGTGTAACTAATTATATTAAGGCTTGAAATAAGGTAGCATTCAGCAATTTTCCTGAAGGAGGTGTCGATACACCCGGGCGAAACCACATTCTGTATGGCTACTTACAGTGCTGGCATTCGATCCTACAATCTTTGAACTTTCTGCTCCCCTCACACAGTTGAAGTGTAGAGGCTTTCACAGGCAGATAGAGGAGGTTTATTGGAACTGATTTGGTATTCTATACAAATTATGGCCATAGTTAGACTCATTAAGGCTACCTTCTTAAACAGCACAGTTGCCAAAGTCGAGTGATTTAATTCAGATTGCTCCGATGGTGCTTGTTATCGGGCACTTTTACTCCCATTCTGACTCTTTGGTAAGCTTTTAAAAATGTTATATAACACATAAATCAACGTTTGTAATATCCACATTGCCTCGGCGATAAAAAGAATAAACCTAAACTCCGTGGCACTACAGCCAATGTAGGGCCCAGGCCTACAAAGCGACCGCTGCGCAGCCATTGACCTGCAGATTATGGGATGACGCGTGGTCAGCGCGTCGGGTCTCCTCGGCCGGTAATCTGGGCCTCCGTGACCAGGGCGCTGTCACACTGTCAGACAGCTACTCAGTTGTCCTCACGAGGTTCAGTGCACCCTGTTCCAGCCCTCACGTCAGTTTCTAAAATCCTTTATGGAGCCGGGAATCGAACCCGGGGCCTCCGGGTGCGAGGCAGGCACGCTACCCTAACACCATGATACCGGCGCCTCGGAAATAAGCATGGGTCATAAACTCAAACGCGGACCTCCACCATTCTAATCCATTCACCCCACTGGCTATAGGCGCAATTGCTTCGATCACGCCTCTTGCTTGAGGTCACTCGAATTGACTTCACAATCGTGAGTCTATCATATTCACCGGTGATATTCTCAACGAGTCCAACATGATCATTAGCTGCTGCCGTTTGGATCTCTCATAAAAATCTTGGAGTGGACAGGCCGTGTAGTAGTGGAACCCGAGGGAGCTATGATACAGACAGACTGATAGTGTGGCTGTGGTTTGTTGCCAGATTTACTGAGCTGCAGTTTAGAGAAATATATTTTATTTGCTAAAAACCATCAACTTCCCATACGTACGGGCTGCTAACAATGGACAAATTGTACAACAGAATGTGAAAGCTGAAATTTAAGATAACATGCGTTATTATTGTTATTGGAATCGTTTCTTTACAACTGGTGCGCAGTTTATTTTTATTTTAAACTAGCAACCCACCCCGGCTTCGCCCGGTATCTTAAACGGTTTACCAAGCGTAAGCAGACAAGGCACACGGGGGGCAAGTCCAAGACGCAATTCAGAAAAGCCAAGGTGAACAGCGAAACTCCATTATGCTCTTCTCTGAAGTCTTAACTTGACACGACTCGACAGTTTGATGCTGGTGGAAGCTGGGGTGATAGGCTCGCTTGCTAGCTTGTAAACTCGCTCCGAAGCTAGTAATTTAAATGTCCACAAAATGTTCCTATAATGGTAAATGTTTTTGCTTTTTATGAAGGGACCAGGGAAGGGATCTTAATAAATTTAGCCAGTTAAAAGTTATCGTTAATTTCATTTCTCAACAGTTTTATTAAATTAGTTTCTTAAGGTTTAATTCTAATTTGCTGATTACGGTTCCAATGTTAGATCGAAACAATACAATTTGTATAGATTGGCGGAGCATTTTAATGAATTATTAAATTTCCACAGAATGGAGATTGTTGGAAGAAATGAAACCGTAAAAACACTTATATTGGGCGATGTATTCATACTGAACAATTCTTTCTCGCATAGTATAGAGATATTCTTAATGGTTTACCGAGCGTAAGCTTAAAAGGCGCACGGATGATAGGTTCTTCTTCGACTCGATTCTCTGAAGTTGTTACTGCTCGGCTTCTTTTGATCGTAAATGAATGTTTTTCTACAGAAACCTTCCTCGAGAAATCCTTTACAGAATGGTGATGAACCACATCAAAATCCATCCCGTAGTTCTCGAGAATACCCGTACATCCACATCCAAGAATAGGGGACTTTGATTTATACTATGTAGAAATGACTCATTATTCAAGACCTTAAATGACCGACTTTTCTGGTTGATTGTACATTACTGTAGGTCTGATGATGTTGATAAACGTTGTTTTGAAGTGAATAGCTGTGGCAGAGTGCGGCTTTGAATTATACCGGTATTTTATATTGTGAAGTATTGTTATTGGTACACTAGAACTTCATTCAATCATTAATTAATGTATTCATTCATTTATTAATTTATTCACATATTCCAGGAGGCCTAATTGGAATGATGTTTGTGTTGACCGACTGAAAGCTAAAATATTAGTTGTTAATATGGCTTCAAATCTACCATTATAATATCTTTTATTTATGTATTTATTTATTTATTTATTTATTTATTTATTTATTTATTTATTTATTTATTTATTTATTTATTTATTTATTTATTTATTTATTTATTTATTTATTTATTTATTTATTTATTTATTTATTTATTTAGCTTTTAGTGCCGGGAGTGTCCGAGGACATGTTCGATTCTTGGATGTAACGGGTAATCTCGAGAACTACAGGATGGATTTTAATGTGGTTATCTCCATTCTGTAAAGGATTTCCCGAGGAAGGTTTCTGTAGAAAATAATCATTTATGACCAAAAGAAGCTGTAGCTGCTTCAAACAGACACCCAGTGAACCTCAAGTTCCGTTCAATTTCAAGTAGTTCCAACTTTCACTACCAGATGTCACTGACATCTAGTGGTGAACGTTGGAACTCTCATAGAGCGTTTCAACGAAATCTAACCTAGAAATTTAGCTTCACACAAGTTAAGCTATTGGATGACATCTAGTGGTGAACGTTGGAACTTTCATAGAGCGTTTCAACGAAATCTAACCTGAAAATTTAGCTTCGCACAAGTTAAGTTAGTCGAAGGATCTTTTACTTGCCATGAATCTATGACATGGGACCGCCGGCTTTACTTCCTCTCCGAAGGAAGGCATACTGAAGGATTTTAACGCTCTTAAACAATCCAACGACTTCGGACGGGTTTGAATCCGCGATCTTGGGCACAGCAGTTCAGCATGCTACCAACTACGCCACCGAAGCCACTTTGATAATATCAATTCATATTTATTCATCGTGCAGATATGGGGAGATAATGTTTACTTTTTCATGATATTTGGGCAAACGTTTCATACATCCTAACATTTCTTCATAGTTTTGATCTTAATTTTTACTGTCGGCAAATTTTATACATTTTTTGTTGTACGATAGATAATTTTGCAATGAAATACTGTATACAAGAATATTTCTTTGAAGTTCAACCTACTAACACCGAGATTTAGAAACATGAAAGGTTGCATATGCTGTGAGTTCAACGCCAAGTTTCTTGGCTGTTTTATCGGAGCCAACGTTACTTGCTAATTGGCGCCATGGACTAGGAACAAACCCTTGTTAGATGTTATCTTGGGCAGCGTGTACACTGTCAATATCTCTGTCAATACTGCTGAGATAGAACATTGTGGAGCTATGTCTTAATTGACTAGGTAACAGAGGAAAGTCTTGATGTTAGTTCTAGTGGTGACCCGTCTGGGAGGCGCTAAGATGCGTGCACCCACTACAAGACCAAACAAGAGATGACAGTTAATATACTTAATTATTTTTTTTGTGGACAAGTGTTTTCTTCAACTAATGTGTTCAGGACAGCTAGTAGCAAGCCAGAGTTCGGCGCCGACAGACCGCACAAAGAAACATTTCTTTGGCGGGAGTGGGAGTTTGCGTCAACCAATCACAACTTAATATTACCCGTTTAACATTTGATTGCCGCTGAGCCTGGCTGCGCCTGGCTGCGCCACCGTTTGTTGATTATTGTAGCAGGAGCCCCACGGGGTAAGGAGAAGGACACAGTGCAAGTAACACATAAGTCAAGCAGCATTGCGCGCTCTTCCTGTCACAGGAGCTCATGTCACCACGGACAGCTTCTGGAGCCGAGTCATATCCTACTGGCGCAACTGTACCTGTCAAAGAAGCAGAGTGACGTGTAACACAAGTAAACAGAGAATAGTTCCCATCTTGACCGCCGGCAATCAATTCATGAAAGGGTAATAACAGTTTTGTTCTAGTGCGTATGAAATGTGGGTGGACCGAGTTAGACCACGAGCAATTTTCTATCAACCATTCTGTATCGTTCGCACAAGTGACTGGGTGTTTTAGAGATACTTTATTGTTTCTTTCCGTTAAGACAATACTCAAATGGATTTTTTTTAGTTCTATATTTCTTCTCTTTCAAGAAAGAGGCGTTGAAAAAGTTTGTTAGATCAGCACCTGAGTTTTTCTCCATAGAAAACAGAATAATAAAATTGAAGTTATTCCACGGACGCATATTGTAAGAAATCGTGAAGATGTTGCACTGGCATTATTAAGTACAATAGTTTTTATTTTATTTTGTTACAGCAGTTACATTTTACTGATTTTTAAACAGTTTTAGAATTGTGGATGTAGACTCCACGTTCTGGCACCGAAATTCACGAGCCGCCCCAAGTTTGTTCCTTTTTTTCTCCGTATATCCCTCCTTTAGTTATTCATTAGCCATCAACCTCTGGTCTCGAACATTATTTTTCTTTTAACTTACTGCGGATATTTTCCCATTCTTGTGCTGATGTAGAAATTAGAGATTGCAGTATTTCGTCCACTGAACAATGTAATGGTATTTGTATTTCGATATACACATGATTACTGTGTTCAGATTTGGATCTTAGAACGCGGGGAGTAGAGGACAGTTCGAGCAGAATCATGAGGCTCGTGGACCGTGCTTTTAAGACCGCTGCGTTATGGCTATACCGGGTCACGAGTGAAAGCAGCGTGCTGGTTCCGTTTCTACTCCTGCGTTGAAGTCTCCGTAGTTCGTTCACTCACCGCACTATGTGTGTAAATAGACTAGCGCCGGTACTGTTTCATAATCTGTTATCCGCCTCGTTGCCTAGTGGCTAGCACTCACCACGGAGGCCCGCGTTCAATTCTCGGCCTTGCCAAGAAACGTAATTCAGGTCTGAGGACTGGAACGGGGTACACTCAGCCTCGTGAGGCAAAACTGAGAAGAAGCGAGTTTGAATCCCACCTCAGCCAACCTGGAAGTGGTTTCCCCACTTCTATTCCAGGCGAATGCCGGGATGGTTACTAAATTAAGGCCACGGCCGCCTCCTTCCCAATCATCATCTGAATTACAAATACATACACTAATACAGCCATGACAAAGCCTCCGTGGCTTAGGCGGCAGCACGCCGGCCTCTCACCGCTGGGTCCGTGGTTCAAATCCCGGTCACTCCATGTGAGATCTGTGCTGGACAAAACGGAGGCAGACAGGTTTTTCTCCGGGTACTCCGGTTTTCCCTGTCAAAATTTCATTCCAGCAACACTCTCCACTATCATTTCATTTCATCTGTCATTCATTTAATCATTGCCCCAGAGGAGTGCGTCAGGCCTCGGCAGCCGGCACAGTTCCTATCCTCGCCGCTAGATGGGGGCTTCATTCATTCCATTCCTGACCCGGTCGGAGACTGGAAGCAGGCTGTAGATTTTCAATACAGCCATTACAATAACAAGGTTATCAGACAAATTCCATACCCAAGTACATGGGGCTACATGACCACAATATAATCTGTTAATAAGCGTCCTTCGTAATAAACTTGGGAACAGATTCCTTCACTTTAGATTTTGCTATACTCGAGCCGCAGATCTGGGGTGTCGCCTCCTCGCCTCCAGTTTCAATGTTGTATTAACAGAATACTTCAGGCAAAGAAAGAATAGGTAAAGAATTTTTAGGAGTAACAAAAGTGAATTTTGTTTTGGAAATCATATTTTCTGTCAACTCGAAATAGTGAATATTCTGTGGAAACATTTTCCATTTTTTAGAGACAGAAGCACCAATTGCCTTGAAAATACCGAAGTACGCTCACACTGCTAAGTAATAAAAAATAATAATAATCATAATAATAACAATGATAACAAGAATATAATGCGCAGTTACAATTATAAAGATATTTCTCTTTTTTTATTTTTGTTGGCCCACCAACTTGTAGCCTACATAACACAAGGCTATTTAAAGATAAACCTTGGTCGTATGGATTCCGAGATTCGGGAATATTGAGAATACAGGGAAAGAAAGTATGCTCGATAATGCACTTCTTGTTCTCAGCCTATTTATTTTAAAAATGAAAATGGAGTGGAATATAATTGTGATATGTCATTTAATTGATGTCTTTAATGGCAAACGTAAGTCTATTAATATAATTTTTAGACGTGTGTCCTAAAAATTCTGAACCTGAGAATAGAATGATATTCGGGATAGTATGAATAGTAGAATGAATAGTACACAGACTCATCAGTCATCAGTCCATGAACTATTTCTAAAAATGTCAATCTTTGGTTTTGCATTGGCTTCAAATTTAAACCTATCACAATGTATAGACTATTTCTATAGTAACTATTTCCGTTAAAATAGCTTTACGGACTGTGTCGTCGTGGCAATTCATCAAATAGAGGCTATTAAATGAAAACAATAGACTCTTACCGTTTTACCGCCAATTAAAGTGGCTGTTTAAAAAAAAACTTGACCTATATTTGAAGAACTCCATGTAAATGTAGTTTCTGTACAAGAATAGGCGTTGAACCGACTTGGCCGGCAATTACAGTGATTAAAATTCTTCATATGAGCTTTTGTCTCATATCCTCTTTGACTCCAATCAACAGGCACTGAGTTAAACCAATTTCTTCGTGAAACGTAAGAAGAATATGAACTTATAAACTTAACCCATCATTGACGGATAAAGAAGGATTATATTTTATTTACGGAAGTAAAAACTAACTTTTCCTTTTTATTTTGTGCGGTAGCTACTGTACGATGTAATGATCAAAGCGAAGTAGACGCTTGTGTGGTGAAGAGATGTGCCTAAAGGTTGCTACTTCTTCACACATTAAGTGACATTTATAACATGCTGTGTCCCGGGAAAGGGGCGTCTATATACAATTCTCCTAAGGATGTTGCGCGATCCTGCTTGACTAACAAGCAATGGCAGACATGAGGTGATCATGAGCACACGATTCACTGAATCTACTCATAATGGGTAATCATTAACGCAGCACCGTCATAAGCATGAATGTTAGCACATAAGATGGAAATGGTTAATTCACATAATATCATATAGGGTGTACCTGAATAGTACTTTTATCATCCAGCGTAGATTTCTCGGAACAAAATTAAAATTGGGAACAGATGACTACCTATAGAAAAAGAACAGGACGTATTTGAAGGCCCACCTTTGATGTTGGTGTCGCTCCGTGCACAGCAAGCATGCCGCTTCTCCGTACCCCATTACATAAAATGTGCATTTTTAGTTATAAAGACATTTCTCTCTTAACGGACGGATAATGATGGTATGTGGCTTTCAACAATACAACTTCTTTCGTCAATAATATAAACAATCTGATCATTAAATGCAAAAATAAATTGGAATAATTTTTTTACACAACTCAGGAAGAGTGAATTGGAATTTTCATGTCACTGCACTCTCCGGATGTTTGTTGCTGCATTTTGTAAGTTATCTAATCCTTCTTATAGACTATAATTTAGTTGAGTTAGTTAGCAATCAGAATCATACAGAGGAAATCTCACGAATTGATAGAGCTATAATTATATATTATTCCAAAATCCATCATCATCAACATTATCGTCATCATCATCATCATATTCGAAACAAATTACACTAAATTTCCTTTTACTCAACAGGATTGCAAGTTATTCAGTACTACTTATTTTCCCCTAACAGCATTCAACATTACATAAGTGCACTAGGTTAACTCTACCCATTCCTAGTTATAAAAGTGGGTCTTCGCAATTGACTGAATCCATTCCTTGACAGGATACCTCAAAACTGATCGGGGTTGTTTCATGTAAAAAAAGAATATGCTATGTAAACTTATGGTAAACTTTCGGCACTATAGCTGTAATTATAATTCTTAAAAGTACGTGACGTTCAAAGGCTCAATACTATCAAACCTGCACAAGCACTTGGTATCCACTCTGTGTTTCCGCAGTTAGTTAACGTATTTGGCACAACAGTCTTTTCAGATCTTAGCCCTTTATAAACAAGCAATTGTCACAGTCTGCATTTTCAATCAAGCATGTTTGTTTTGGAGGTCATTGAAACATTCAGAGTAAGTATGCCTATATACCCACAAGGATTAGGCTGAAATCAGATGACATAATCTATATTTAGGTAGGAGATAAGAAGACCTCATTTCACTCCACTTCAGTAATCTTGTTTGCAGTTCATATGCCTCAAGGGTTTGTGGGGATCAAGCACAGACTACAATAGATTTTAATCGTCGTCTTCAACAGTTCAGAGGCATAGTAGACCATACTTCACTTTCACCAGAAAGGACATCATCAGTTTATGATGTTCCACTTACAAAATAATCCCGCCGGAGTGACAACTTGACGAAGAGAAACACTGCTTCCCACAATCAGTGGTGTGCGCCCAAGCACAATGGCTTGTTTGTCTGTGGGACTTGCAATCACGATAGCACGAACGTTTTCACAGGATCTCATTCAGCCACCTCTGTGGGTTGAGAGAGAAAGCCACAGTGCTTATTTACGAATAGGCCTGCCTCTTTTACTAAATTTCAGTTCTAAAATGTTGTTCTATTCTTGCTACTTGCCAATTGTAAGACATAATTTTGTTTCCTGAGTTCCCTTCTCCATTGAAATTATTAACTTTTCTTAAATGTAAATTAATACAAAGAATTCAGGAGTTAATATTCCACTGCTGAGGTTGATTAGACGTCAGTTGTGAGTGAAAGTGTTTAGTCACCTTCGCAAGTCAACAATAAGTGATCAAGAATGTTATGAGCGAATAATAATGATTTACTATAGGATAATATGTTTGAGACGTAGGGATTACTTCAGTGCTCTTGATTTCCTAAAGATGCTTCCCAATAATGAAGAGTTAGTAGATGCTTCAGTTATTCGAGCACATCGATGACAGAAGATTACCCCAAAATATGTAAATCCCTGAACCAGTTAGCTTCAGCTTTAATCCACAAGTGGTAGGAATAATAATAAAAATAACAACAATAATATATTAATAGAGATTTTATTAAATATTAAAGGAAATGAAATGTACAGGGCTATAGTAGGTAAAATAATAGTAGTTCCTACATGAAATGGATAGTTATAGTAAAGTTATGGTAAGTGTCATTGATGATGCAAATGAAATTTACGTTGTCCCAACACCGCTCGGTTGTGCTAGTGTAGTGCAGGGAAATGTTCAGTTTGTGAGTTGGTAGGCGATGAGCGTTGTGTTTTATTGCTTTATTGTGTGGTCCAGAGATGCTAGAGAGAAGAATGTTAACTTTCGCTAATTTTAAATAAAGTATATTCGTACATTGTTGGCTGGCAAAGCGTACAGTATCATAGGCGTGTGGCATTACCTACCCCTGCACTTTGAACCAGAATGGCTCAGCCCTTGGTCCGGGTCCCTACCCGACAGCACGTCCGAATAGAACATGAATTGCTTAAGATATTATTCCAACATTTTTTGTCATATGCCATTTCTACATATGTAAAGCCAGTCATTACGGAGATATAACCAAAATAAGCTTCCTAAAATCCACATTTGTCGTTGTACTAAAATGAAATCTATCTTAGACTTGCACCCTAATGACTTTGAACATAAATACAAATCATTACGAAATTGTATACAGCACTTTGTATTTGATGAGCGATCAGACATACAGACACACAGACAGGGATGCAACCCTCTACATTGATTTGGCATAGAAAACATATTTTTTTTAAATTCTAAGCGATGTACAGACAACATTTAATATTATTAATATTATTGATGACGAAAAGCAATATCTGTTTGATTTTCGTGAGGTTTATAAATTGTCACCCGAAGTTTTCCCACGTGGAATGTTTTTATCAAACTAGGTGTGTTGTGACACAACAGGGTGTAGCAGAAACTGCCAAGGAAATGGAAAGTCCCGTAACAGCATATTACAGAAAATTCTTCACTGTCGTGAGGCTGACTGGGCCATGTCACTTGACAAACACGAACAGTGCTTTCTTGACCTGTTCGTAGGACAAACAAGTTTACCATGCCTGTCGAGTTCTTTGGAAGATGATGATTGTGTGGTCTCCGGAGAGGCCGAGTGCAGGTCTTTCTAGTTGACGCCCGTGGGCGACCTGCGCGTCGTAATGAGGATGAAGTGATGATGAAGACGTCACATACACCCAGTCCCCGAGCCACGGGAATTAACCCCAGGAGATTAAAATCCCTGATGACTCGGCCGGGAATCGAACCCGGGGCACTTCAAGCCAAAGTTAACCATTTAGCCACGGAGCCGGACTTCTTTGGAAGATGTGAGGCATATTGTGGTTTGATCTACAATTTCAGTTGGATTCCATTTCATGTTGTTTCCTTAAGGGCTTTTGCCCCGAGGGTCCGGGTTCGATTCCCGGCTCTGTTCAGAGATGTAATTCTGGTCTGAAGACTAGAGCGGGGTACACTCAGCCTCATGAAGCAAAACTGAGAAGAGGAGGTTTCGATTCTCACCTCAGCCATCCTGGAAGTGGCTTTCCGTAGTTTCCCGGTTCCACTCCAGGCAAATGCTGGGATGGTTCCTAACATAAGGCCACGACCACCTCCTTCCCAATCCTATCCCCAGTTTACAAATACTCAAACTAGTACAGCCATCACAATAACACAGCTTATCACTCAAATCACACACACAAATACACTGGCCTAAACGACCACGATGTCGCAGCCCCTAAAATAAGCAACAATAACGCAATCTCACTGCTGATTTGTCACTTTTTTGATTTCTATAAAATGCTCCTCTTATGCTCACAATTGGTCTGCTGTCATGCCATTACTAAAGTCACGACATTTAATGTTATGACAGGCACAGACAGTTGAAAAGAACCAGAAACTCCTATTAACACCAAAAGGTGAAAAGTTGAAGGAAATAGGAGGCTTCTGCTACTTAAGAAGTTGTTGTTTCATTAGAGGGACTTGGACATTTAGCCCTGTGCCCTTGGGTGTGTGTGGATTTTTTGTCTGATTACCTGTGTCACTGCGAGGGCTCTATGAGTGTTTGTAATTCAGGTGGGGATTGAGAAAGATGTGGCCGTGGCCTTAGTTTAGGAACCATCCCGGCATTCGCCTGGTGTAGATGTGGGGAAACCACGGGAAACCACTTCCAGGATGGCTATGATGGGAATCGAATCCACCTCTTCTCAGTTTTGCCGCACGAGGCTGAGTGTACCTTGTTCCAGCCCTCAGACCAGAATTAAATTTCTTTGCAGAGCCGAGAATCGAACCCGGACCTCCGGGGTGACTGTCAAGCATGCTAGTCACTACGTCACTACTTAGGAAGCAGTGATTGATGGAGTAAAGATGACATAAAAAGTATGCTGGTACAGGAAAAAAAGCATTTCTACAGAGAAGTAGGCTAATCTGTTGACATCAAATACTGATTGAGGTACTAGAAAGTCATATTTGCAAGCCTTTGTCTGGAGTGTGGCGCTCTATGAAATTAATTACACCCGATTGCGTTAGTATTAAGGATTTCAATTTTATCTCCAATTTTCTCTCCCCAAACTGACTTGGAATATGCATTTTAAGCCTATTTTAATTTATGAAAATAAAATCAAGTAATTCCGTGAAGAACTAAATGGCCTATTTTCATATATCCTACTTATATTAATTGCCTCTATCAACATACAAATTTTCAGATTGATTGCTGTATTAGATTCGTAGGTGATGAGAACCGTCTAAATATTTCGGAATGTCACCATGTTGGATTTTTATATATAGACCTTAGAGTTAAGTACTATTACATGAAGATTATTGTGTAGGTGTTTTATTCAAACTTCAATCGCACGATTAGGACACAATAAATAAAAAATAAGAAGGATATTTTAAAATTTCGCACAGCCAGCATCTTTTGGTTATGTAAACAATTGAAATGAATTACATGTCAGTGGATTGAAATGTGTATAAGCATTTACCGTACCAAGTTTCACTGCGCAGGAAACGTCCATTTGAATATTTGAATTTCGCGTCGCCACCATGTTGGAATTGTGCTCACCAGGTTATTAAATGAACTATAGGTGAACTTATGTTTATAGCCTCTATACACATACAAAATTTCAGTTTGATTGCTGTCATAGATTAATGGATATTGAGAAACATCTAAATATTTCGGAAGGTCACCATGTTGGATTTTAATATACGTAGGCAATAGAGTTATATAATTTTATATGAGAATTATTGTGTGCGTTCATTATTCAAACGTTGATTTCGATCGCATGATTAGAACAAAGAACTAAAAACTTAATTTTAAAATTTCGCACAGCCGCCAACTTGAGGTTATGTTAACAATTGAACAAAATTAGATGTCAGTGCATTGCAATTTGTATAGTCATTTGCTGTACCAAGTTTTACTGCGCTCGGATGGTTAAATCGCGAGAAAAGTCTATTTAAATGTTTTGAACTTTGCTTGGCCGCCATGTTCGTTTCGTAGTTAACTGATTTCTGTAAGTTACATAGGTGAACGTCTAGTAGTGCCCTGTAGCATAGTACAAAATGTCAAGGTTATATCAATAATAGTTTCGGAGATATAGAATGCCAGTGCAATATTTCCCACAGCCGCCATGTTGGATTGTTGAGACGTAATAAAATTTGAAGGTCACGGTCGGGGTCGGACAGTATAGTACCCTGACCTTACCGAGTTTTATTGAAATCGCTCCAGCCATTTAGAAGTTAGTAGGGAGGAGGGGCACACTCACATACATACATACACACACACACACGTACAAAAGGTCATCCCATAAGCCTAATTTTTCACAAATGAAAATGGACTAAAAATAGGTTTATGAGATCACGTGTGTGTGTGTATGTATGTCGTCGCCCCCCCCCCCCCCAATGAATTCTAAACGGCTGGAGCGATTTCAATGAAACTCGGTAAGTGTATACTACTACCTTGTTCAACCCCGACCGTGCCATTCAAATTACAACTACTGAGGAGGGCCGAAACTAGTATAATTACAGTAATTAATGTACTGTATATTCATTCAATTTATTGACATAAGGTGTAATAAAATTATTAAATAGGCTACTCATTGGTATTTCTGTTAATTTGAACATCAATGAGAGTTAGGTAGTCAGCCCGAAGGCTGGTTGGATCCTCAAAAAGCACCGCCATTAGGTTATGTGGATAGATACCCGCAAAAACCCAAGGCAGCGCTATATTGAGGCGTACTAGGCAAGATGAGGAGTGAGGTAATTTGCCATTGCTTTCCTCACCGAGTCAGAACAGCAGTAGGCTACTAACCCTATGAGTAGGACCTTTTACAGCTTCCACAGACACTGACTGTGCCCCGAATGCCATTACTAAGCACCACCCATACCTCAGTAGCTTCCATATAATCACAGCCATGAGTGAGACTGAGACATCGGTGAAAAGCCACATTTTACTCTAGCCTGTGCCAACAGACAAATGTAAATGTACTGCATTCATCAAGAGATGGCAAACAGGCCTTAAACATCACTAAGGAAACTCTTAAAATAAATACGTTCATATCACTTATTGTATATTACTTTCAGGTAGGGAGTTTAAATACTTGGTTGGTTGGTTTCTCAGTTTAGGGGTTGCGACAACGCGGTGTACTTTGGGTGTGTGTAGAATCTGTCTGATAACCGGTGTTAATTGTGATGAATCTATTAGTGTGTGTTATTTGATTTTTTAATTCAAGTAAGAACTGCAGACTTTTGAATTTTTCAAATAGTTCCTACTTTTGCTGCCAAACGCCACCGTCAACGACTACTAGTTCAGAACTTAGCTACCAGACGCCACCGCAGTCGGCTCTTGGCAACGAACGTAGGAACCTAAGAGCGTTGTTTACATTCTTAACCTATACAATTTAGCTTCACACAGGTGTAATTAGTGGAAGGTTCTTTAACATGCCATAAATCTATGACATGGGACCGCCGGCTTTACTTCCCCTCCGAAGGAAGGCATACTGAGGGATTTTTAACGCTCTTAAAAAATCCGACGACTTCGGCCGGATTTAAACCCGCGATCTTGGGAACAGCAGTTCAGCATGCTGCGACTACGCCACCAAAGCCACCAGTTTAAATACTTGTTTTCCCTAATGTAATTGGGCTCAATTTGTGTTGAGCGACTGAAAAGATTTCAATAATAGCACAAGGCAACACTGAAATATGGCTTCTATCACTTCAATTATTGCGTCCTACGGTGTAGTGTTGAGGTTGCGCCTGATGGAAGCTGAAACATGCAGGCAATTAAATCTACAGTACACTAGTAAATTTCGGTATAGGCCTACCGTCTACTTACTGTATAGGCTTATCACCATTAATCTGTGGTATACATTATGAAAGCATGGCTTTCGATATTTCACTCATGGGTAAGCTTAATCTGAGGTTTCCTAACGGATCATATGAAAAATTATTTTTCCTTCCTCCTATTTTTCGTCTTTCTTGTAAATGCCATAAGCATCCATTGATCCCATGGTGATCGGAGCTAAGTGGGGCACTTGGGAAAGGTGTTGCGACCTCTCGGATGTAGCCCACTTCCAGCTAGCGCGCTAATCTCAACCTTATGGCTGCACTTCAGATAGCTGGTTCAAGAACCGCCAGCAAAGATTCTGTTGTTCTTTCATTTGAAGGGCATCGTGCACTTGAGTGTGTGTGGAACTTTATCTGATAACGTGTGTTTTTATGTAGGTTGTATTAGTGTGTGTGTATTTGTAATTGAGGCGAGGATTAGGAAGGAGGTGGCCGTGGCCTTCAGTTAGCAATTATTATCCAGGCATTTGCCTGGAAACCCACATCCAGGATGGCTGAGGTGGGAATTAAACTCATCTATTCAAAGTGTGCCTCACGAGGCTAAGAGAACACCGTTCCAGCCCTCGCATCAGAATTAATTTTCTTGACAGAGCCGAGAATCTACAGCCTATAATGCTACCCACTACGATGTGGTCTGATAAAGATACAGTTAACAAAATACAGAATCAGTTGATCCTTCCAATTCTTCATTTAGTGACATTGATCGTATACATGGAAAGCTACAGTCTGAAGGTTTGTCATTCAGCTATCGGTGTGTACCGACGAGTCTCTTCAGTGTTCTAATTTCATTTCAGGGTACTGACCATGCCATAAGGCTGACTAGGCTCTTACCGTTTCCAAAATTGCGTGATCAAATCTCGACACAGTCATCTATATTATTTGGAAGGTGCGCGCGGTGGCTGAGAGCGTTAACGCGCTACCTCGTGCCTCTCGGATCGGGAGAGCGTGGGTTCGATTCCCACCTCAGCAAACCCTGAAACTGATTATCATGGTGCCACATCTTCACCGCCAGGCAAATGCCCGGACGGTTCCTTTCAACAGGTCCACGGTCGATTTCCTTCCAAAATCCCTTCCCTGACCCATTCTGAAATTAAAATAAATGGCCAGTGGCTGCATTAAAAGCATTATATAAATGCGAAAGACCCATGGTACATGGTGTAGTAGCTAGCATTCTTGACTGCCACCGCGTATGTCCTGATTCGATCCCCGGTCTGCCAAGAAATTTCATACTGGTCAGAGGGCTGGAACAGGGTACACGTAGGCTCACGAGGCACAACTGAGAAGAGGTGGATTCTATTTCCCCTTCAACAATTTTAGAAGTGAATTTCCATGGTTTCCCCATATCTACTCCAGGCAAATCCTGGGATGGAACCTAAATTAAGTCAACGGCTGCCTCCTACCCAAATCCTAGCTCCAATTTCGAATAGATACACTAGTACAGTCATAGCAATGATACAGGTTACAAGGCACACACCCAAATGATGGGGCCACATGGACACGATGTTGCAAAGCTCTTAAAAGTATCAAAAACAAAATGCAGAAAATGTTCCAAACAACACATCTCTAGAAAAGTGATTGCTGATGTAAAACTTCGTTATTTTAAAATGTCAGTACCAGTATTGTAACCAAGTGTTTTGCATGTTATAATTTACAGTGGCTTATATTTCGATTACTTAACATTTTCCTAAATACGTCCAAAATAAGTAGCGCAAGCACAACAAAATAGTAATAATGAAATCGCTTCCCTGCATCGTGTGATATTTGATGATCACGCAGGTGCGTTCTGAGCATCCTGTACAATTGCCTAAATGAGTGGAAGTAAAACTTTAATATTTATAACTTTTTTTGTAATTTACAATGTGTAAGACTATTTCACAATAATTATTCTGTGCAGAACCTAGTTAAAGTAATTGTCCTTCGTGCATAACTCAGTACGTAATAACAATCACATCGCTTCCCACACACGACACATACGCATCCCTCATTGGGCGAGTGGTACGTCTTCGTGGAGCATAGCTTGAAATGAAATCCGTGCACAACTAGCCGGGTCGTTATGCGTCTTAATTCATACTTGGCTTCTTTCCACTTATCGGTGCTCATTGTCTGTACTGTTAACGTCCAGGCAAATTTCTGTTTTCTTTCAATGATGTTCGATAAAAAGACTTTGGTATGCTGTAGATGATAGGAGAGAGAATCTTTTTCCCATATTTCCTCCAACAACATAATTTCCCTAGTTAGCTCATAAACCAGCCTTAACCTTTTCCACATCGTTTAGGTTGCTTATTGACAGGTGCTGCCAGATACGGGAGATACCGAGAGTTATTATGGAGGCTATTTTGATTCTGAATAGCTTCAATAACATACAAGTGAACTTATATAAAACCTTGACACTAGTGAGTGGTACCCGGGGGTCACGTGGACATCTTGTGAGTGTGTGTTATTTAATCAATCAAGGACGACAACCTTTTTTTTTTTTTTTGCACATCTCATGCTTACTCATGTGTGTAGTTGTATGAACCGGTATGGACAAGAGTTATGGCTGCTCACACCACCTGCCTTCCTTAAGCTTTCATCGGCTCCAACTATTTGGGTCAGCATCTAACATCTTCATTACTAATCATGTCTCAGTTTTGACACGATCAAACTCTTAAAAACCAATCTAACTAGCATGTGTTCCAAATTCAAGACTGGTACATTAGAACTGAAAACCAATTTATTACGTATTATTGTGACTGTCCTGATTCGCTTTCAATGGGCGATTTCAGTGTTGCGTTTAAAAGAACCGTAAACCATTTATAACAAGTGTAATGATTTACATTTAATATATGAGTTCACACGATTATAAAACATAAACAACGTGCATTTGAGAAACTAAAAGGAGAAGCAAAGGAAGCTTGTTGTTTTACGGGGCTACTGTATAAACATCGCAACCATAAGTTAAGCCACTGGACTTCCTTTATATTACATGGGATCCGAACAACTGCACGTGACTTTTCATCTCGAAATTGGAGATTTTATTCAGACATAAGACTTCAAAGAGAAAGAATGCACTACATAATATGCCAGACTTGAATTTTGAACACAGGCTAGTTTGGCCAATATGATTGTCAAAACTGATAACCTGTCCGTTTACAGTATTTAGCTGATTAATTGAGTTTACAGAGAGACAGACACCTGTTAATACTATAAGGTTTATTGTACCATGTTTTCAACCCTTCATTGGGGTCTTCTTGTTTTATGAAAAACAATATCTCTACATAGAAGCCTATAAAACAAAGTCCTCAATTCTAGGAAGTAACGGGTAATCTCGAGAACCACAGGATGGATTGTGATGCGGTTTTCACCATTCTGTAAAGGATTTATCGAGGAAGGTTTCTATATCAAAACATTCATTTGTGACCAAAGGAAGCCGAGCAGTAACGATTTCAGTGAATCAAGTCGATGAGAAACCTGGCGTCCGTGCGCCTTTTAAGCTTACGCTGGGTAAACCGTTAAAAATATCTATATACTATGAGTGTAAGAATTTGTTCAACATGAAAAGTTCTACAAAAAAAGGACGCGACAGCATATCTCTATATTTAATACATCGCCCACTATAAATATTTTTACGTTTTTATTTCTTCCAACAATTTCCATTCAGTGGAAATTTAAATTACTAGGTTCGGAGCGAGCCTATCACCCCAGCTTCGGCCAGCATCAAACTGTCGAGTCATGTAGAATTAAAACTTTAGAGAAGAGTATAATATGTGTTTGGAGTTTCGCTGTTCACCTCGTCTTTTCTGAGCGTCTGGGACCTGCCGGCCGTGCAGTTTTAAACTTACGCTGGGAAACACAATAAAGATACCGGGTGATGCTGGGGCGGATTGCTAGTAATAAATAATGCATACCGGTAACTCTAAGAATCCAATTTTGAATATACAAGTCTAATGGAAATTACAGTATGTGGTTTATCATTTTTAAATGGTCCGTTTAGTGTACATATAGGCCTAAGTTTGTTATAGCTAGGGCTCGGATTTTTAGGTGCTAAAAATCAGTTTTTTTATGTATTAAGAATACCTGAAATATGTGACAAAAAAGTAAAAATATTAAATTATAAATTAGATTATCAATGTGAATATAAACAATATGCAGTACTCACGAATGCAATTTATGCTATGCCTCACTGACTACTGAAGAATTACAATACACAACGAGATACATCGTCTGGTTGTCCATCACAAATGACCGACGATTATCGCGAAACACTTCTTCTGAAGGCGCGAAACTGCGGCAATATGTTTTTTGCCCTTGATGTGTTGTGTAACATGAGTTCGCTGTTCGGCTTTGATTGCTTTCCTACATTGTTAGCAGAACAGAACGCCCCCATCAGAAGTAAAATTATCTTTAAATTCTGGAACATACTGCTGCATACGATAAATTGTAATTGCTTCTACTTCAGGCATCATCGTAGAACTGCCTTACACTTCACAGTGCCAGAAAGTAACTGCTTGTGAATGACACTGGTTCCAGGTCTAGCACGTGGTGCAATATGGCTATGGACAAAGAAATCCCCAGCTTCCACAGTGAGTGGCACGGGGCGACACGTTAAGAATAACACAGTTGCAAGCTGACATTCACTCTGCATGAAGATTAGATAGCCTACATGTTCTTCCCCGTTGAAGTAACAAAGAACAACATTTCAATTAACTGAAAGATCTAACATACTGATTTTGAAAAACGTAAATATTATATCCTTTTGTGTGCTAATAAGTGAAATGCAGGATTTTATGTATTTATAGAAAAATGCTTAAAATATTGTATTTACATAAAGAAATATTTATTTACCTAAAAATCCGAGCCTTAGTTAGAGCAATGCGACCCATGCTGATGAAGACTCCAATTAAGGGTTGAAAGCATGTTACAATAAACATTATACTATTAAGACGTCTGTCTCAGTAAACTGAAGTAATACGAAAGTTAATACGTCTATTAAGCACGTTACCCGTCATGGTTAATGTTTTTGCTGAAGCATGCTTCCTTTCCTGAAACCTAGATAACAGTTTTCATGTTGACGTATTCATTTTTGTCTTAAGCTACAAACCACTATGAATATTAAATATGGTTAATTTTCATCCATGTTTTATAAAATGAATCTCTCATTTCATTCTGAACACGCATAACATCTGTTTCAATGCAGTGCACTCATATATTGCATGTTGTTAAAACCCCATTCCTTTCCAAACTATTGTGACAAATCTAGCAATGGTTGGACATCCAATATCAAAACTTACACAATTAATATTGTAAACATATGAAATTTATTATTTATTTATCGTATGGCTTTTAGTGCCGGGAGTGTCGGAGGACATGTTCGGCTCACCAGAGTCTGTAGCTGCTTCCAGCGGACACCCAGAGGGTGAGCTACACGTTCCGTTCAATTTCAAGTAGTTCCAACTTTCGCTACCAGATGTCAATGATACCTAGTGGTGAAGGTTGGAACTTAGAACATATGAAATAATAGCTGATAACAGCTCTCTGGGGGGTAAAAGTCATGCTTGGGATAAAGCATTCCAGGGATACTACAACTGAGGACACCAAATCTCAAACTCAGGTCCCTTTTATATTGATATAACTTACAATATTTTAAGTTATACCGACAGCGGTAGCTACGCGCTCCAAAGCGCAGTGCTAGACCATGGGGACAAGCTCTCTACGGACTCGGTAGACGTGGGTTAGTGCCCCACCGTCGGTCGTCCTTGAAATGGTTTTCCATGGTTTACCATTTTCAACTCCAGACAAATGCTGGGAAGGTACCTTCTGACAGGCCACGGCTGCTTCCTTCCATATCTTTGCCCAGTTTCATTCATCTTCATTGATTTTATCTGGCATTAACTCATCTCATGTGGTTGGCGTCAAGAAGGTCGATAATTCTCTGCCTGCATCCCGTATGGTACTAATGCTCTATTATTGTTCCCTCGTATTAGTCTGTAGTCACGATCTACTGACATATTTGTCATGGCATTGAAGAAAACAGTGCCGAACGCAAGTCGAACTTCCATAGAATTGGTTCTTGAATGGAACAAGGACATGGGTTATGGGGGTAGCAGTTATTGTTTTGAGGGGTGGAACGTTGAGGTTATCTGCCCCTTTAAGAGGTTTTGAACGTCCAACCACAACCCTGTTTCTATGGTCCAGTTGTTGGTCTCGTCATACTGGAACATGGTCATGATGACTGCATCCTTTACTTACCGTGACATAGGTAATGAAGAAAGCATCTTATACATGCTTCTCCTAAGGCCTATCCTTCACATCCGAAAAATGAACATTTATGGGAAAATAAGTAAAACATAGACTGTTGCAGGATCAGTTAATGCCAATAGTGAAATGTCTAAAACATAGAGCTTTCGTGGCGTAGTCGGTAGCATGCTGAACTGCTATGCCCAAGATCGCGGGTTCAAACCCGGCCAAAGTCATCGGATTTTTAACAGCGTTAAAATCCTTCGTCGCCTCCGTAGCGTAGCGGTCAGCATGGTTACCTGCCGCCCCGGAGGTCCTGGGTTCGATTCCCGGCTCTGCCACGAAATTTGAAAAGTGGTATGAGGACTGGAACGGGGTCTACTCAGCCTCGGGTGGTCCAAATGAGTAGAGGGGGTTCGATTCCCACCTCAGCCATCCTCGAAGTGGTTTTCCGTGGTTTCCCACTTCGTCTTCGGGCAAATGCCGGGATGGTACTTACTGTAAGGCCACGGCCGCCTCCTTCCCTCTTCCTCGCCTATCCATCCCAATCTTCCATCCCTTCCCATCCCTCATGTGGCCCCTGTTCGCTTTGCAGGTGAGGCCGCCTGGGCGAAGTGCTGATCACATTTCCCCAGTTCTATCCATTCCGACCAGATGTTCCCGGCTCCAGGACACTGCCCATAGAGGCGGTAGTGGTGAGTTCCCTCGCTGAGTCCGTGGTAAATTGAGGGTAAATTGACTAAATAAAAATAAAAAAAATAAAAATCTTTCAGTATGCTTTCCTTCGGAGCGGAAGTAAAGCCGGCGTGTCCATGTCATAGAGTTATGGCATGTAAAAGAAGCAACATTTGTTGGTTATATTTGGCTGGTTAGAAACTCTCTCAAGTTCCAAAGTTTGCCGCTAGGTGTTAGTGACAGTAGCATCTGGTAGCCATAGTTGGAACTACTTGATATTGAACTTGCTGGGAGCCAATCCGCTGCAATTCATATAAATAACACATAAGGGTTTGGTTAATTGCAGCAAAATTCGTACATTTGAAGTACCATTTCTTAGTAAAAACATTTCAATGATCCTTTCCTCATATTGAATATAATGCTCGAATCTACCGATACATCCTGCGAACGTTATTTGTATTCATTATTTTATTTCTTATCCCCCCAATTCGGTTTCACCCACGGACTCTGCGAGGGATCATTCCGCTAGGTAGGTGTCTGGGAGCTGAACAGATACAGCTGGGGATGGTGACAGGTCAATCGCCCTACCAACCGCTAGGGAAGGGATTTTGGAAGGAAGTCGGTCGTGGATCCGTTGAAAGGAACCATCCCGGCATTTGCCTGGTGGTGAAAATGGGAAACCACGAAAACTATTTTCAGGACGGCCGAGGTGGGATTCAAACACACTCTCTCCCAGCGAAGCATGAGCTAGCACGTCAGCTCTCCCTGCGAAAGTGACCGTGTTTTTGTATTCTTACTGAATAAAATTATGATAGTCTGATGGAATAATGCAGATATGAACTTGCCATTAAATAAGATTTCTCACATGAGCGTTTTGTGTAACATGTAATATTATGCAAATATCAGGCTTCCACAAAAGTTCTTTAGAATAAATGAGTTGCATAGTTATTGAAAATAAACCATAATGGTTTAGTTCGCGCCCCCCTTCCCAGTGGCTCACATCTAGTGGGACGTGGATTGGCGACCACGGGACCCCAGCTGAGTCTGGCATTGCTTCCACTTACTTGTGCCGGGCTCCTCTCTGTTATCTTTCCTGTCGGCTTCCATTGGTCAACTCTTGTTCTTTTCCGACCCCGACGGTATTAGGGTATCCAAGGCCTAGGGAGTATTTCACTTTCCCGCCTTAATTGGCCCTTGTCACATCTTTCCTGATACCCTCATTCTTCGAGGGGTCAGCCTTATTTTTCTTTTCATGTTATCTCCTGCCTTCTGCTCAAGGCCCTCAAAGAGGCAGGGTGTATGTAGTCCCACCACTTCTGGTGCACCCTGGATAGTGTTACACTCTCAAGGGCTCACGGCTGGTAAGTTTGAGAGTTGGCGATCTTGAGGGATTCCTGTGCTGGGTCCGTTTTGTCCCGGTTTTCCTCTGACTTTGGGGCGGGCCCTCTCCTCTTTCCCCTTTCCTATCTGCCTTTCATGGCTCTCCTTCCTTCCAAGACCCTCAATCCTCATTCTTCGAGGGTTGACGGCATTTATTTTCTTCCTGTCTTTTATTTGCCTTATCCTTTGTTTATCATTTCTTCTTCTAGTTTGTACGTACTGTAAGTCTGTAGTTAGTATTAGTTATAGTTTTCATTCTCATCTTTCACTATTACCCACACATTAGGTGCTGATAACCTAGATTTAGGCCCCTTAAAACAACAGTTATCATCATCATCGCCGTTCTTCCTGAGATAATGATGATGGTGAGTGGGTCATCGAGGTTATTAGCCCCTAATTCCTGCGGGGATATATCCAGACGAGTAAACCTGCAATCAGTTGTTTGGAGAGCAAGGGATCTTGATGATATATCATAGCGGCAATGCCGTTAGTGCCGAATAAAGCTGTGAAAGGTTTCTCGTACGGGACTTGCGATTGAGCAGCTCTTAATCCGGTCTCTGACCAAGAGATTGGAACTCTTTCCTCACGGTTGCCCTTTTCCCCTCGTCTGACCTCCGGTTCATTCAAACGTGACAAACATTTACTTCGGCCAACAATTCATTCATTTCAGGACAGCCTACTCTAACCTCTCAACATAACTTGCCTTTGTGGTCTAGGGTTACAATACACTGCCAAAAGATTTAGGTTGGATTCTCAGTTCATCTGCGAAATTTAATTATGGTTCGAAGAATGGAAGGGAGCTGGTTCGATTCTCACCTGAGCAGTTCTATATACTATTTTCTGTGTTTCGTTCTTCTTCTATTCTAGGGGAGAGTTTGCCTCTCACCAAGGTAGACCGGGTTCGATTCCCGGCCAATGCATGTGAGACTTTCGAAGTGAAATGCCATGTCCTGTGGTTCAGATTCCACGTACAATGGAGGTCCACTGCTCATGATCGCGAGATTAACGGTCACGTTAAACTAAAAGCTTACTTCCGTTCTCCTATTCTAGGTAAATACCAAGATGTTACCAAGTTCAAGACCGCGGCAAATTCTGTCCTAATCCTAGTAGGCTGTTATAGATCGATTGTTAGTTTTTATTATCTCCGTATGCAGTTAAGTCTGGTATGCGAGCTTTTATCAATTCTCCTACCCTCAGAGGGCGGAAGATAGAAAGGTTCGTTTCCATCCTTCCTAGGGGTGTAAGCTACAGTATTATTATCCTTTGGTCAGGTCAGTGTCCGCGCTAAATGGACGAGCAGCCAGTAGTGACCTAATTCCTCAGGACACAAACGTCTCCCCTTATCGCAAGTCACTCGTTTAATACAAACATTATTGTACGGAAAGAAAACCAGCCACTCCTCACTCTACCTAGGCAAGTAACTCGCAGTTTAACTTGCGTTAAAAATACATCAGGAGATTCCACACACACCCAAGCATACGGGGCTGATGTTCACGCTGTTTGAAGCTCCAAAACGAACGATAATAATATAGATTATGTTTCATGATGATGTTGATATAGTCTATTATTAGTCTATTATTAACTTATTAGTCTAATGTAAGTTGTTCACGTAAGAAGAGTAACACCCATTGTAATTGCGTACAGTCATGTTGACCGACTGAAAAGCATTACAAACTTTGTTTACTAAGACAATGCCTCCAATACTATTATAATAGTAATAATAATAACAATAATAATAGTAGTAATAATAATAATAATAATAATAATAATCATCATAATAATAACAAGAAGTTCCGTGACGAACTAAACCTACTTTTCTTAAAATTTAAAATGCATGCCAATGATTAATCTATGTGGATCTATCTAGAATAATGACGAAATTAAGTTGGTAATATCGAAATTTCTAATTAGTTCGAAATACTGTATACCTGGCATAATGTAGCCTAATGGAGAACTACAGTTGGCAGCCCTGGTGACTGAATATATTCTTAGTTCCATCTCTTAAGGTACAGAATACAAAATTTGTTTGAAGTCCAGTGGATAGCATGGACGTTACATGCAGTTAAACATTGGATCTAACAGCGCGCGTAAAATCATGTTGGCAACAATGACTTACATGTATTGGTCAGAAATAATCTGACTTAATATGATCTATTGTTGGGTCAATTTTGAATGAAATCCATTAGTTAGTATAGAAGTTACATGCATTTTAAAATTGGCTTAGAATCATGTTGGCAGCACTGACGTATATTATATACTCCAAATTAATCTAGAATGCCAGGTACTATACGTGTCCATAGTTAAAAGCTGTCGGCTTGCATACTTTCTGATGTATGGGTATTTGAATAAAAAAAATTGAGAGCATTTATTAACAGTTGGCAGCCCTGGTGGCTCATAAGAATACGCTCAGTCATATCTGTTTATGTACACATAGCACATACGAAATTTGGTTGAAATCTAATTGATAGTGTAGAAGTTATATGCATTTAAAATTTGGACCTATCAGCAGGCTTATAATCATTTTGGCAACACTGCCATGTATGGCCTCCTGGAAATTAAACTGCAATATTATTATCTATACGTGTGCCAATTTTGAAATAGCTCCCATTCATACCTTCCAAGATATCTAACATGGAGCTCAAATTTCAATTGCGATTTTTCAGCAGTTGGTAGCACTGGCATCATTTTCAAATATGGCCGTGAGATATTCCGGTATAGATGTTTACTCCTACCAAATTTTGTTTCGATTGCTGCAGCCGTTCAGGAGTTGATAGGGGACACACACACACAGCTAGACAGACAGACAGACAGACACACATTTGCCCGATCTCATAAGTCTACTTTTTCCTCATTTTTGCAAAATGTGAAAAGTAGGCTAAAAATAACACAGGATGGTGGTTCCATTTTCTAGCCCTTACCTACAGAAATAATAGTCTAATAATACCAGCGGTATTCACTTCATACGGAGTACCTAAAAGAAAAGGCTGGTCCCGGAGCGATGTGACGTGCACTGAATGCTGGTAAGGTTGTACCTGCCAAGAACCACCGCGCACTTGTTGTTTTCCATAAGGTCATTTTTATCAGTGTCTTATCATCTTGTTGACCTACTACAACGCGTATTATCTTCTTGCTTTGCTATCTACCACTGTACATCACAATATTATGTTGTGTAAACTGTAGGAGTGGAATGGTTCCGATACCATTGTGAAACTGACGCATGGAAGATATAAATGTCCATGACGCTATCTTGGTAAAAAAAAAACACTTGTTCCGAACCGCAGTTTATATCCTTCAATGTCTCCTCAGCATGGCCTAAACTAAATGTTGCCGTATCTTCTATATAACTCATATTCTATGATTTTGGACTGATAGCGATGAAGTCAACACAGCCACACAATAAAAAAGAAAATAAATAAATAAAAATAAAAATATTGTTTAATATTTAAATAAAGAAATGAATAAAAAATAACATAAATAAATAATACATAAAATTAATTAAACTAGAGGTCCTCTGTGACAAATCTCGAATGTGTTAAACCACCCGCCTTGCTTTACTGGTATGCGGGTTGGACGCGACGCCGTTCTGGCAGGGGCTACCGTCCTGTTTAATTGTTTAAACGCACTTTATAAACTATTAAATATATTTCCGTTGACTTTTCGATAAATGCAATATTTTTCCTGTACTACTGATATGATTTGGAAGATTTTGGCACACAATAATAAATGATTGTATCGGGAGGGCAAATTAATACCGTCGGTTTCTGAAGAAAACCAGAATTGATCAAGGGAGGTAGACGGGAAAGATAAAAGCGAGAAGCTAGGCAGAAGTAAGTGGAAGAAATACCATTCTCAGCTGGGGTCCTGTGGCCGCCAAGCCACGCCTCACTTGTTGTAAGCCCCTGAGAGAAGAACTACTCGTAGTGTCAGCGTGTATCAAATTTGAACAACACTCTATATCTATATGGATCTATAGATCTATATGGCTGAATGTCTATTCATGTATGTATCTCTATCCCGTCCTGCTGTCAAAGTTTCGAATATTTGTATAAAGTTATCTTCCTGCATATGAGCTAATTATTTTTTAAATCCTCTCTGTCTACTTAGCATGGCCACAAATGACAACTATGATTTCAAAGAGCATTACATTGCTTGGGACAGCCATAATTTACAGTTGTTTTTTGGAATTACGGTCAGGGCTCCATTTGTATTTTTCCACTCTAATTTATTAACGGGTTTATTGCCAGCTGAGTAGTTTTAAAGAGCCCAGATGTAACATTTATTAGGTCCTGTTTCCTACAACAAACATAAGTCACATTGATGGATTATATAGGATTAAAATATGTGACGAATGCGGGACCTTCCATCTAATTGCCGTACACTCTTTGTACAGTAATGGATATTTAAACCTTGTTCGCGCATCTTCTTCCAGTGTACCCTGTAACCTATCCCGCCTACAACGTGCTGGTAATACTGTAGTATGATAGTGATATAAACAACTATTAACTAACAGAGAAAAGTAGAAATTTGACACGTTATAAAAGTTTTTATAACTTAATAATTGTATACAGTATATTGTATAAGCTATATTGTTGTACAAACCTAAATGAACAAACCTGATGATTAGGGCTCGGATCGATATGCTCGATTAAATCTCCAGATATGCTCGAAAACCATGTGTTCTATGCTCGATAAATATGCTCGAGAATCCCATTATATGCTCGATAATATGCTCGAAAAAACCATTATATGCGATTAAATATACAGAATATGCTCAAAAACACCGTTAAAAACTACAGAAAGGAAAGTGAAACGAAAAAACCAATAGCATACCTTTATATACGAGCTTTATTTTCTAATTGTATGTATGATACACTGCGGTATACTCGCATTCAAGTTTCAAGTATATATAAGAGAAGTTTTCTTATAAAAGTTACAGTTTAAAAGTTCATTTACAAAATGTTCAGAATTAGGCGAGTCAATGAAGTAGATCTGCATTGGTCCGTACAACAAGCATTTTTTCTATGTTTTCAGTTTTGAATGATTTTCTTAAATCAATCAATAAAAGTTTCAATGACCAGAACGACCTCACTAAAAGTTAAAAACCTGTGGTTCTACGTATTATTCGCATCAGATAGGCTTTTCAATAATTATTTCTGTTTTCGAACCTTAAGAATGGTCAGGAACCGAATTCGGGGGGATATTCGAAGAAGAACAAACTATTTAGACGGAAACCAAAAGAATATGCTTTTATATGCTTCTATTCTGAAAACCACGGTTTTATGCATTTATATGCTCGATAAATTTCAATACTGTTGGTCCCAGAGAGGTGAAAATACCACCGAGAGGCTTCTTTCAATGTGTACTGTTCAGGGAAAAAATATGCAAATATGCTCGAATCTGAGCCCTACTGATGATGTTCACCTGACGAACGAAATATAATTTCCAATTAACTTCCTTTCGACAAGTTCATAAAATTATATAGGATAATTAGTTCATGTAAAACATTTTCGAGATCAGTGGATGTGATTTTATGAATTTAATTGGACACATTATGGTGTTGACCGACTGTAAAATAATTCTTGTACTAGAAGCAATATTACCATCGCATTATCTCAGTGATGTAGATGGGGTAGTTCACACCCACACGGGAAGAATATGTTCAGGCAAGGTTGTTGTTTTCGATTCATTAGGGGCTTTGTGACATCGTGGTCATGTCGCCTCGTGCACTTGTGTGTGTGTGTGTAGTATGTGTCTGATAACCTGTGTCACTCTTATGTCTGTACTATTGTGTGTATTTGTAATTGAGTTAGGATTTGGGTAGGAAGCGACTGTGGTCTTAAGTTTAACACCGATCCGGCATTTGTCTGGAGTGGGAGTGGAAAACGACTTCCAGGATGGCTGGGGTAGGAATCGAACCCGCCTCTCCTCAGTTTTGCCTCACAAGGCTGTGTATCCCATTCCAGCCCTCAGACTATTGCTTGGCAGAGCCGTGAATCGAAGCCAAGCCTTCGTGGTGACTGCCAAGAACTGCCACACAACGAGGCGGACGTTCAGGTACTGACTGTGCAATCTTCTATCTAAAGGTAGAAAAGCAAAATAGTGATCATCAATATGGTCGTAATAATAATAATAATATCGCATGGCCTCGGTGCCGGGTGCAAGCTTTTTTATTTGATACCTAGAGGGTAGCATGCATGTCAAATTTAGTTGTTCCTTGAAGTGCTATGAAAGTCAAGGAGGTTAGATATCTAAGCTCCTTGAACACTATACAGTAGTGCTTTCTAGTAGAGAAATGATGAATTTTGTGTTGGCGGAAACTCCCGAGATTAATTTTGCAATTTTTAACACGGCCTACTGAATTCAAACGAGTTCTTTGACATGCCAACATCGTATGACATGCGTGTCGTAATTTTTGCCGCCTTTCAAAAATCACTTCCCACGGCCAGGAGCGAACCTGCAAGCTTGGGGTTAGTAGACTGACACGTTAACCACTCACCCACCGTGGCAAGCTAATATGGTCTTGAAAACACAATTCTTGAAACTCGTCTATAGGGCAGATGACCTCGCTGATTCACCCCTTAAAACAACAATCACCATCAAACTCTTTTGCTAGTTAACATATAAGTTGATGTATGTGAGTTGGAATCCCCTGTATGTGTAGCCAGTAAGGCTGTTGACACTGTAAGCCGGCTTATGTTAGTGTTCAAGAAACATTACAGAGATTGCTGTGAGGATCACCGTCACGCAGTGGAACAGTGCGTCAAGTCTGGCCGCAATTTGTGAGCAAACACAACCGTGCAGCCTCAACCCAGTGTTCCGGCTTCTAATTCCACAGGTGGATCAACCCAGTTCACCAATGCGATTGACTACTATTAGGACCTGGAGTTCTTCGATCCCAGGCCATGTTTGGCGTCGGGCCAAATGTAAATAATATGGCACTGTGAATAATCCACAGCCTGCTTCCAGTCGACCGGCCGGGTCAGGGAATGGAATGAATGAAGCCCCCAACTAGCAGTGAGGATATGAACTGTGCCGGCTGTCGAAGGCTGTCGCACTCCCCTGGGGAAATGATTAAATGAATGACAGATGAAATGAAATGATAGTGGAGAGTGTTGCTGCAATGAAATTGTGACAGGGAAAACCGGAGTACCCGGAGAAAAACCTGTCTGCCTCCGCTTTGTCCAGCACAAACCTCACATGGAGTGACCGGGATTTGAACCCCGGACCCAGCGGTGAGATGCCGGCGTGCTGCCGTCTAAGCCACAGAGGCTCTCAGTGTAAATAATATAATTTCTAAATACTGTAGTTTTTTTATCGTATGGCTTTTAGTGCCGGGAGTGACCGAGGACATGTTCGTCTCACCAGTTTTGTAGCTGCTTCGAGACGGACACCCAATGGGTGAGCTACACGTACCGTTGGAGAGGGAGGTTGGAATGTAAGGACGACGAGTTGGAAGGTAGCGGCTGTGGCCTATAGTTAGGGACCAACCCCGGCATTTGCCTGGAAGGAAGATGGGAAACCACAGAAGACCATCTTCAAGGTTGCCGGTGGGGGGATTCGAACCTCCTCGCCTCCCGGATGTGAGCAACTGCCAGCAGTCATGCCGGAACGACCACGGCTAACTCTCCCGGTCGATACTGTAGTGAATTGACCTGTTTCATTCTTTTGGTGTATGCAGTATTTTTTGACTTATGAGATCTACACAGAGCAAAATTTCGTTTGTCTGTCTGTGTGTGTGTGAGAGAGAGAGTGTGTGTATGTCTGTTCCCCCCTATCAATTCAAAAACGACGAAACCGAATTGAACCAAATTTGGTACAGAGGTAGCACTAGCATACGGCACCTCAGTGTCATGTTTTAGGGGCTTGCAACATCCTCAAGCTACTGAAGTATAGGCCAGGCACCAGGCGGCATCCAGCTCCGTGTAGTTGGGTGTGTTGAATTTGTCTGATAAACTGTGTTTGTGTGATGGCTGCAGCAGTGTGTGTAGCTGTATAAGGATTAGGGATGGGGTAGGTGCCTCGGGACTTGAAATAAGGTACTATATCGGCATTTGCTTGGAGGGAGTGTGGGAAAACTTGGGGAGAAACCACTCTCAAGACAGCTACTGTCAGCGCCGGGATTCGTACCTCCCGACTTGCTCCATAGCGGTCGTTGTGAGCGATATAACACTCACGGCTACGCGCAACGCGGGTTGCTATACAACGTTAACGTACAGTAAGCTAGTAAAAAAAAAAGGAAATTGTTTTAATGTTCTATGTGAGGATATTTGTAAGTAATGGAGCATCAACATAATTTGGATGCCCCATTCATGCCAACAACAACATTCATCATCATCAACATCATTAGGGCCCGGATGTTGATGACATGTCGTCTTTTTACTGAGCTGTCTTAAACAATGCTGAAGTACATAGAAACTACGGAAGGGCCTCCCCGTCTTCAAATATGTCATTTTTATTTTGCATCTTTTTGCATTTGTTTGTGCCATTTTCCATTTTAAGAGCATATTTTTAAGTTTGGTAGATTTATTTGTCATATTTTAAAGAAATCGGCCTTTTAAGGTCATTTTATTCCAATGTAGTCATGTCGCAGCGTCATCTCTCTCAGCAAACGACCTTCCTCACTTCAAGTACGCTGCAATCACATCAGTTGATGTTGAACGCAGCTTTTCGAGATATAAAAACTTGTTGGCTGATAACCGCAGATAATTTACATTTGACAACATCAGAATTACATTTGTAGTGCAGTGCAACTGAGACTTATAGTTAAGCCATCATTACTTCCGACTCGACGTTTCAGTGCTAGGCTAGAGTTTTGTTCGGTAAATCGCGACATCGCGATGGAAACTCGATTTGTCCTGGTATATCGATTTGAATGGCTGCCTGTAATAGGCTAGTTAACGTAAGTTTCCTTCTGACCGCTAGATAACTCGAGGGTAACACTGAAATGTCAAGTCGGAAGTAATGATGGCTTTACTATAAGTGAACATAAACCTTTCGTTAAGTGCTAAAATCTAGTTTGTTTGACTTTTTAGTTTGAGCTTAAGATGCCATTTTTGAATTATTGGTGAGTTTATTAATCTAAGATTATTTTCTCCATTTTATAGTGCATTTTTTGAATATTTAGGTAATTGATTACAGTCATTTTTGAAAATTTTAAGTGCATTTTATGAACTTGTTGTACGGCATCCACATCCGGACCCTAATCATCATCATCATAATCATCATCATCATCATCATCATCAAAATACAGGATTTGTCGTTTTTTAAGAAAATTTTATTTGGACAGTTTTCTGACAAGAAATTAAACTATTTTTCAAAGTAGAGACCATCATATTCTATGGTCTTGAGCCATCTTTCAGCGAGGTTTCTTATCCCCCGACGGTACCAGTCTGTGGGTTTTGATCCAAAGAATTCGGCGAAACCTGCTTTCACAGCTTCAATGTTTTCGAAATTTCTTCCACGCAATAAATTGGCCATGGATCGAAAAAAAATGGTAATCTGAAGGTGCAAGATCAGTACCGTATGCTGGTTGTGGTAGCAGTTTGACTCCTCCGAATTCCTGAATTTGCGTGCAGAATGAGATCTCGCATTGTCCTGCTGCAAGATAACTCTATTTCGGTTAACTAATGATGTGTATCTCCGTCACAAAATTTCATGAACTCGTTGCAGTTGTTGAGAATAATGATTCGCATTGACTGCAAGCCCGTTGGGAACAAACTCCCTGTGAATCACTTTTTCAAAAATTCCACCAGACACACATCACTTTAACAATGATTTTGGAAGGTTGACGGGGACTGAGCCTATGTTTCCTTATAATTTGCCACACCCGTCCGAGTAATAAACCTATTCATGCAGATTTTCCTTGTTTAGACAATAGTCATTAAAAAAAGAAAGCAAAACTGTCGTCGTTTCCTCATCTAGCGGAAAAACCTTTGACTCCTGTTTTTCGCTAAATTCTATTTCTTAAACTACAGGGGATGTCTCAAAAGTAATGTCTTTTTTTTTAAGAAATTTTAATTTAGAAAGTTTTCTAACAAAAAATTAAACTATTTTTCAAAGTAGAGACCATCAGATTCTCTGGTCTTGAGCCATCTTTCAGCGAGGTTTCTTATCCCCCGACGGTACCAATCTTTGGGTTTTGATGCGAAGAATTCGGCGAGACCCACTTCCACAACTTCAAAGTTTTCGAAATTACTTCCACGAAGAAAATGGACTATGATCGAAAAAGATGGTAATATGAAGGCGCAAGATCAGGGCTGTATGCTGGATGTGATAGCAGTTCCACTCCTCCCAATTCCTGGATTTTTGCCATTATTGTTCGTGCAGTGTGAGGTCTCGCATTGTTCTTCTACAAAGAAACTCTTCGGTTAACTAATGTTGGATATCTCTGTCTCAAAATTTCATGAACTCGTTCCAATTGTTGAGAATAAAGCTTCGCATTGACTGCACGCCCGTTGGGAACAAACTCCCAGTCAATCACTCCTTCAAAATTCCACCAGACACACATCACTTTGGGGCCGAACTGATCCTTTTTAACGATGAATTTGGCAGGTTGACAGCGACTGAGGCGTCAGCGTTGCGGTAATAGACCCATTTTTCATCACATGTGACAATTCTGCTGATAAATCTATCATCCATGGGGTTACCTATATCCACTCTACCTTGAGCCCGTTCTCCTGGAAATAGCATTGGCGAACCAAAGGGAACCAATACTATCTTATAAAACATCAAACTTACAAGTGACAATACTTATGAGACATCCTAATAGTGTCCTTAAATTCTGAAACGATGTTGTAAAGTCTTGCTATTCAAAGGAACGCCTCGTGGTGCAACGGTTAGCATGCTTGGCTATCCCCTTGGAAGCCCGGGTTTGATTCTTGGGTCTGCCAAAATATTTAATTCTGGTCTGAGTACTGGAACAAGGTACACTAAGCCTCATAAGAGAAATCCGAGAAGATGTGGGGGGGGGGGGATTCGACTCCCATCTGATATCCTAAGAGTGGTTTCCGTGGTTTCCCCACTTCTACTCCAGACAAATGTCAGGAGAATGACACAGACTAACACACACACCCAATTACATGGGGCTACATGACCACGATGTAGGAAAGTTCCAAACAATAATTAGCCTACCAACCTGGAGACCTGGATTTGATTCCTGGATTTGTCAAGAAATTTATTTTTGGTTTGGTGTACAGAGGCTTGCAAATCACCTCATAAGTGTCAATACGAAAACTTGTACCAGGCCAATAGGCTACATGAGTTTACTAATCAAACCGTATGAATAGTTATAATAATAATAATATCGTATGACCTCGGGTGCCGGGTGCAAGCTTTGTTATTTGACACCCAGAGGGCAAATTGCGTGTCAAATTTAATGCTCCTTGGAGCGCTATGAATGTCAAAGAGGTTAGATAGCCTATCTAAGCTCCTTGGCGCTATACCGCTTTCCAGTAGAGAGATGAGGAACTTTGTGTTGGCGGAAAATACCGAGATTAATTTTGCCATTATGAACACGGCCTACTGAATTCAAATGGGTTCTTTAACATGCCAACAACGTATGACATCCATGACATGATTTTTGTCGCCTTTCAAAAGTCACTTACCATGGCCAGGAGCGAACCTGCAATCTTGGGGTTGGTAGTCTGACACTATAACCAGACACCCACCGTGGCAAGCGTATGAATAGTTAGCAATAATATTGAGAGCGAACATTCTTAGACACTCTTGTACACTGTGTAGATGAAGGCTGGCAGCGTGGCGCAGCAGTAACATTCACGCTTGCTGTGCCCAAGGTTGCAAGATCAAATCTTGGTGCAGTCAGCAGGCATTCGAGGGTGTTCAAATGCGAGGGAGCCGTGTCAGTAGATTTACTGGCACGTTAAAGATCCCTTTCTTGGTGAAATTCCGGCACCCCAGCGTCCCTTAAAGCCAGGGCAGTTACACGGGACGTAAGACCAATCAACATTATTATATTTTGTATCCTCACAGCGCTCTGATCATAGTGCTGCTCTGATGTCAACTCACGCATATCTGGGCTAATATATGTAGACATTTGATTGCCGCTGAGCGTGGCTGCGCCAGCATTTGTTGTTTATTGTAGCATGAGCCCCGCGGGGCGAAGCGGAGGACACAGTGATGACAGAGTGCAGTCTGCACATAAGTCAAGCAACATTGCGTCAGATAAGCGTCACAGGAGCTCATGTTACCACGGACAGTTGAACGATGACTGAGGCTACTGGAGCTGAGTCATATCCTACTCGCCCAACTGTACCTGTCAACGAAGCAGACTGACGTGTGATACAATTAAACAAAGAATAGTTCCCAACTCGACCACCGGCATCAATTCGTGAAAGGGTAATACTTCGCAGTCTAAGAGTCTCTTGTCCCAGATAGCATGGTTTCGATTCCCGGCTGAGGCTGAAACGGGTATACTCAGCTTCGCGGTGAAAATTGAGGAGAGGTAGGTCGGATTCCCAGCTCAGTCACCTTAGGAAAGGTTTCTTGTGGGTCCCTAGCTTAATGCCGTAGCCACCTTCCCCATTCTGGCCCAAATGATAAGAACAATAACACAAGTTATCAGACAGATTCCATACATAGGGCTAATGACCACGATGTCGCAAGCCTCTCTGCCATTGTGGCTTGTTTTTGTCTGGTCGCGATGAGTGCCGATGCTATCTCCTCGAGGCTACAAGGTATGGCATTGTCATTTCGAAACGCTGCGTTCATCAAAACATGTTTTCTCCGTTGTTGCTGCGCTGTTCGACCGCCATCATTTACAGCGATGATAGTATAGTAGCTTTCCCCACAGATCTTATGTGATGATGTTGTTTTAAGGTTTGGAACAGCGAGATCTGTCCCACATATCTAGCAGATTGTACGTCTGTTTGTTCGGTGTCCTGTAAATCGCGCCCAGCATGGTCTCTACCTGTAGTATTTGTGGCTGATACGGACGAAACCATTGGTCTGGATGAAACCATTGGTCGCTACTTGGTTGGACAAATATCTGGACGAAACCATTTGTCTGGACGAAATCATTGATCGCTACTTGGTTAGACGACTGTCTGAACGAAACCATTGGTCTGGATGAAACCATTGGTCGCTACTTGGTTAAATGACTGAAAATGAAAATCCACAGCCTGCTTCCAGTCGACCGACCGGGTCAGGGAATAGAATGAATGAAGCCCCCCATCTAGCGGCGAGGATATGAACTGTGCCGGCTGCCGAAGCCTGTCGCACTCCTCTGAGGCACTGATTAAATGAACGGCATATGAAATGAAATGATAGTTGCTGGAATGAAATTGTGACAGGGAAAACCGGAGGTCCCGGAGAAAAACCTGTCTGCCTCCGCTTGGTCAAGCGCAAATCTCAGATGGAGTGACCGGGATTTGAACCACGGACCTAGCGGTGAGAGGTCGGCGTGCTGCCGCCTAAGCCACGGAGGCTCTGGTTAAATGACTGTCTGGATTAAAATTACTGATTGCACTACAAGCAAGGGGGTCTGGGACGTAAGCTCCATATTAGGATTGTTTTGTATGTAGAACAGTAATGTCACAGGACAATTTCTAGACCGGGCGCGATTTACGCATATTTCTCAGTGGGCGCTATTTACCATGGGCGCGATTTTCGTACAACCGTTTGTTCGTCTATTTTTTAACACCTGCACTAATATGATTATAACAAACATGTTCAGTAAAGAAGCCTACTTTCTTCTCCTTATGATGCAGCGTATTCCCTGTTCCAGATAACTTGACGCCCGATCGAAACTAATGCACCAGACCGCGGAACTCGTTACAGTAGTTTATGAAACCCTATATAGTATAGTTATCGCACTTGCCTTGTTAACGAGCGGCTCACATTTGAAACCTAGCTGGGAGGATATGTTTATATTCCATGTCTGCGGGCAGCCAAGGCTTTCCCAGCTCGAGGCACAGTGTTGTCAACTCTCCACCATAGCCACTGAGAACAAGCAGCGAGACCGGAGAGAACTACGCGCAGCTGTGCAACTGGCACGCGAGCAGGCAGGCAGGACCGTACTTGGGAGTCCACGTGGGGAGATATTGGTCAGTGGGGAACAATGGTTATTGCCGGGGCGTCCTACTGCCTTACGCCGCCCGTTATCGAGGAACGTGAGAGAACTACACATTCTTTAGGTCTACATACTCAAGCCGCATGGAAATGGGAATAAATATAAAATTGTTATTAATGTTGTAGCCTATATGCTGGGAGTGAATACTTTAAGAGATGAACTAGTTTAACTGTAATTTGAGAGTTGAATGACAAATATACATAATACTGCTAATAATAGGTTTAAACAACTCTCCCGTTTGTTCGTCACATGGTACGCATGACTTTCTTTCCCATTGTTCCACAATTGCCTAATTAAGCCATCTGCCAAAGCGTAATGAGTGGTGGAGAAATCTGCCCCATACATGTTACAATGTCCGCATTCCTCCATGTCACCAATCAATGTGGTGCTTCGCATTCCCATTGGGGCCTGATATTCTTATCCCTACAGTTAGGAGCTTGGGACATCAGAGAAACATAATCAATAGGATTTCTGATTTATAGCTTTTAAAAATACAAAATATCCTGTTTCGAATGCCAAAATTTCTCGTTTTATAGCACCAGATTTAGCATTTTCCAGAAAATTTACTACAAGTAAGGTTTTCTTGTTATGTTATACGTATTAATTAAGTCAAATTTACCATAATAATAATAATAATAATAATAATAATAATGTTATTGGTTTTACGTCCCTTTTAACTACTCTGGCTTTTAGAGACGCCGGGGTGCCTGAATTTGCCCCGAAGGGGATCCTTAACGTGCCAGTAAATCTACTAACACGGCTCCTTCGCATTTGCGCACCCTCAAATGCCAGCTGACTGCGCCAGGATACGAACCTGCAACCTTGGGCCCAGCAAGCGAGAACGTTACCGCTGAGCCACGCAGCCAGCCAATTTACTATAGTCAAACAAGGAAGTAGTATAGATCATGATTATTTACACTAAAAAAATCCTTACACACAAAATGGTGGCATCAATGATGTCATGGACGACACTTAAGGTTTATTTTAGCCATACTTGTTAAATTCTATGTGCTAACAAGGCTTTACATACAGTACAGACACAAACCTAAACTGGGTCTACACCCCAGACCCCCTTGCTTGTAGTATAAGCAGGGATTTTCATCCAGACAGTGGTTTAACCAATGGTTTCGCCCTAATAGCGGCCAACAGTTCTATCTCAGCATTGCTTTAGAAAACTCCACCTCAGTTTTTCCTCACGAGGCTGAGTGTACTCCGTTCCAGCCCTCAGATCACAATTAAATTTCTTGGCAGAACTGGGAATGTAACCCGGGCCTCCACGGTTGGTTGGTTGGTTGGTTGGTTCCTCAGTTTAGAGGCTGCGACAACGCGGTCATGTAGCCCTGTGTACTTTGTGTGTGTGTAGAATCTGTCTGATAACCGGTGTTAATTGTGATAGCTGTATTAGTGTATGTTATCTATAATTCAGGTAAGGACTGCAGACATTCAATTTTCATGTAGTTCCTACTTTTGCTACCAAAAGCTACCGTCAACGACAACTAGTTGTGAACTTAGTTACTAGATGCCAACGAAGTCGGCTCCTGGCGAAGAACGTTGGAACTTAAGAGCGTTAGTTAAATCTAACCTATAATTTAGCCTCACCATTTTTAGTTAATGGTAGGTTCTTTATCATGCCATAAATCTACGACATGGGACCGCCGGCTTTACTTCCCCTCCGAAGGAAAGCATACTGAGGGATTTTAACGCTCTTAAAAAATCCGGGTTTGAACCCACGGTAACATCCAAGATTTCTAGCCGCTACGCAACGAGGCGGAAACACACAAAGAAACTGTACATACAAGACCGTTTCCTATTTTTGTAAGAAACGGTAACTAACTTAAGTTCTCTTGAAAGAAAACTTACCCACTTGCTCCTTGTTTCCCAAACCACATTAAGGCTGACGTTTTAAATCAAAGATACTGAGATCGAAATTATTACGGAATGTTTCAAAACATTTTAATATTATTTCCCTTGCACTGATCATTACTTCAGTTTGACGTAATCCACACTCTTATTGACGCAATGGGATGGTCGGATCATCCATTCACTGGTAGAGGGGGAATTCAAATCAATGTATATTGGTACTGCGGGCACAAGCCATGAACTCAGTTGAGGAGACATAGGAACAGAGATTTGGGTTACTGCACTGAATTAAGCCACATTAGCCACGAACATGAACGACAGCCAGTACAATATATCTACTAATCTTATTATGATACACATGAGTAAATTTGAAGGTTAAAGTCATACACATGTGTACTGATCCGCAATAAACTATTCACTTCACTTACAATGGACATGTTACCGCTTTCTCTCTCAGAATGACTGTTTGGTGAAAGAGAATTCTATATTGCCGAATAAACGGACAGGGTTGCAACAAAACTGTTAGTTCGGATCAAATTAATGAGTGTGAGAGAGAGCGCAGACTATCCCTATGCTATTGTTTTGAATGTATGCATGTCTTCAGTCTTTGGACTGATTTGATGCATATCTCCATGCCTGCCTGTCCTGAGATAATCGTATCACCTCTGCATAGCTACCACACCCTACATCCGAGGCAATCTAACATATTCTAACCTTGGTCTACCACAACAGTTCTTGTCCTCGACCCTTCCTTCCATAACTAAGATTGCAATTCCTGGGTGTCTTAGTATGTGTCTTATCAACCTATCTCTTCTCTTCATTAGCAGTCACCAGAAACATCTCCCCTCTCCCACTCGTCTTAATACCTCTTCGTGTGTAACCCTATCTATCCATTGTACCCATTTCGACTGAAGAGTTCACCATCTGATCTTCATAATTCTCCTGTAACCCCAAATTTCATTCACTTCAATTCTCCTCTTTTCTGCCTCACCAATAGTCTAAGTTTCACTTCTATGGAGCGCCACGCTCCAAACAAAGCCTTTCAAAAATGACTTCCTAATACCTAAATCTATATTCGATGTCAGCAGATTTGTAGAAATGCTTTCCTTGCCTTAGCCAACCTACTTTTTATATCCTCTTTGCTTCGTCCATCACTGGTTGTTTTGCGTCCTAAGTAACAAAAGTCTCCTACTTCCTCTAGCTTTTCACTTGCCAATTTGATGTCCTTAGAGGTCTCCTATTTTTTTTCAGCTGCATTCCAATATTTTTGTATATGTATGTTGTATGTTGTTGTTGACGTCAGGTGTGTACTGTATACTGTCTGTTAACCTGTATCATTGTGATGGATTTACAATTAGTCTCGATTGCAAACACGCACACTACAACAGAAATTATCAGACAAGCCCTACCCACACCCAAGTACATGGGACTAAATGACCATGATGTCATAAGCAACTAAATGAATCCTTTTGCGATATAATTGTTTCATACTACCCCGGGTATGGAAGACAGCTGTAACTATGATAGCGTCAGCGCAAGGTCTCGTGGGAGGTAGTGCTTGTTCATTTATCACCAATCATATCCAAAACTTGACTTACTTCGTCAACATTCAGGTCTCGGGTATGATACAAACATTAATAAAAATTATTATATTCAACCCTCAAAAATTCAAATGCAAACTTCACGCCAGATGTAACGCCATGCTATAAATGGGGACTTCGTGATTCTCCAGCCTGTGACTGCGGAGCTCCTCTTCAAACCGTACAGCATATTGTTCAAGAATGTCCGCTGAGGAAGTATGCTGGATCACCACAAGATGTTGTTTCTGCTGCACCTCCCTTTCTGGACTGGCTTCAACAACTGGATAGCTCGTTGTGAATGCGAATGCAACCAATGTTCTAGTGATGTATATATTGTGCATATGATTTACTTATTTATATATACATTTATTATATTGTAATTCATCTAGTTGCTAGCCATACGATAAATAATAAATAAATAAATGACTTCCTCATAAAGTAACTTGCGGCGCTTGCATTACCTTTTCCCCTGATGAGAGTAAACCCCAGGCAAACATATCAGGAACTGTCTCTGAATTAAAAGTGACAAATCAGAAGCCAGTTTATAAGTTGAGTCGAAGAATGTGGTTTAAAGATTAACTGTATAATGCTTTTAAGCTATCTCCATATTCGAGCTTTAACTACCTAAATGTATAATCAAACGCAGCAAATATCAAGAAACTTAATAATGATCTTAGGGGCAGATGACCTCGCTGTTCCGCCCCTTAAAGCCACAATAACTAACTAATTTTACAATGATCACTCTACAATTTCTTCCTTTTCGTTAAAAGAGTATGACGTGATACGGAGTAATTATACCTTAATCTAGGACTAGCCATAAATAGTGGACGGTAATTTTGAAGGCAATGTTATCACAGTGTTTTACAACAAGTTTTCTATAAAAAATAAAAAATAAATTCCTTGCTGCTAGAACGAGTAATATTTACCAAAGAGGTGGGCATAGAGCATTGAGTCCAAGTACTTTATTTTAGTTGCTTGGTTGTGACAACTTTCATTCCAAATGTTTCCGTTTTGTTACATTTTTATGGTGCAGTGTTTTGTTCTGACCACAACGGACACTTTTCAGGGCCCATAGTCTTTTATGAAGATTCTTTTGATGTCACTCCGATGTCCAACCGTCCGACTCAACCTATCAATTTAAAATGTTTAACTGATTTATATAGTCAGGAGCCATCAATAATGGATTGTTAATTTAATAGAGACGAGAACGGGGAAGAAAAAATGCTGTCGACGACCTATGCCTATCGAGTTTTATATACCATTGCAAAGGTACCGATGCATATATGTAAATATATTTTAAAAATAATGTATCGAAAAGTGATAGAGAAAAATGTATTTGGACAGTTATTAAGTTGAAATTTTCAAAAACCCGTCTGAAATAGAAAAAGAAGAGGATAGGAATGGATAGATTGGCTTTAACTTAGGGTCTGTTTTTCAATCTCTAGATAAACGTAATGAGCATCTACTCCTGGAGTAACTTTGCCCGTAACTTTTATTCCTTCGGCATTCTAAACTTTTTTTTAAATGCAATGTTATTCTTTCGGCTATTACCCGTCAGAAGTATCAACTAACGACAACAATACGGATTATGTGATTGGTCGAATTAGAATTGCCATGCGAACTCTAGTGTCAACTGATTGAAACACAAACCACATGCGCTCAGTCTCTGTGTCTGTATTTACTGGATGTTATAGTACATATGAAACATAGTAGGCCTAACTAGTCGGCAATACCGGTATTATGTTTCTGTACAATGGCACTTTGCGGTCATGCAATTATCAGCATAATAGGATGTATTTCAATAAGTTGATACGGGAACTAAACTACTGCACACATTAACTTTACCTCCAAGTATTCAGATGGATATTAGAACCCAATTCCACCCAGAACGAAAAGAACAAAATATTCATGGAGCTTACAATATTACTTCCATAATGTAATATACACACATCAAAAAAAGTTTTGCATCACCTCGGTTCCCAGATCTCCGGCATATAGACGTTGACTGTGTATATTGTATCAAAGATACAGTCCCTTTGACTGTTCATAGATGTCACTAAAACTGCTCAAAGATGTAAACAACCATGCATGAGCAGGGCCTATTAGACGGAGGGGGTACGACAGCCGATCAGTTCCAGTCATTCCACCAGGACGAAGGTACGCTGCTCATGTTGTCTGTAGTTCTACCATGCCTAGAAGGTCAATACCGCAGCTCGATCGCGTCCGCATTGTTACTTTGTGTCAAGAAGGGCTCTCAACAAGGGAAGTTTCCAGGCGTCTCAGAGTGAACCAAAGCGATGTTGTTCGGACATGGAGGAGGTACAGAGATACAGGAACTGTCGATGACAGGCCTCGCTCAGGCCGCCCAAGGGCTACTACTGTAGTGGATGACCGCTACTTACGGATTGCCGCTCGGAGGAACCCTGACAGCAATGCCACCATGTTGAATAATGCGTTTCGTTCAGCCACAGGACGTCGTGTTTCAACTCAAACTGTGCGCAATAGGCTGCATGATGCGCAACTTCACTCCCGACGTCCATGGCGAGGTCCAGCTTTGCAACCCCGACACCATGCAGCGCGGTACAGATGGGCCCAACAACATGCTGAATGGACCCCACAGAATTGGCATCACGTTCTCTTCACCGATGAGTGTCGCATATGCCTTCAACCAGACAATCGTCGGAGACGTGTTTGGAGGCACCCTGGTCAGGCTGAACGTCTTAGACACACTGTCCAGCGAGTGCAGCAAGGTGGTGGTTCCCTGATGTTTTGGGGTGGCATTATGTGGGGCCGACGTACGCCACTGGTGGTCATGGAAGGCTCCGAAACGGCTTTACGATACCTGAATGACATCCTCCGACCCATAGTGCACCCATATCGGCAGAATATTGGAGAGGCATTTGTCTTCATGGACGACAATTCTCGACCTCATCGTGCACATCTTGTGAATGCGTTCCTTCAAGATAACGACATCGCTCGACTACAGTGGCCAGCATGTTCGCCAGACATGAACCCTATCGAACATGCCTGGGATATGTTGAAAAGGGCTGTTTATGGACGTCTTGACCCACCAACCACTCTGAGAGATTTACGCCGAATTGTCGTTGAGGAGTGGGACAATTTGGACCAACAGTGTCTTGATGAACTTGTGGATAGTATGCCACGACGAATACAGGCATGCATCAATGCAAGAGGACGTGCTACTGGGTATTAGAGGTAGTGGTGTGTACTGCAATCTGGACCACAAATGCTGAAAGTCTAGCTGTATGATGGTACAACATGCAATGTGTGGGTCTCATGAGCAATAAAACGAGCTGAAATGTTGTTTGTGTTGATCTCTATTCCCTTTGTATTTAACGGTTCCGGAACTCTTGGAACCGAGGTGATGCAGAACTTTTTTTGATGTGTGTACTTGAAAATAAGTTGCTGTATCCGGCATGGTAATTACGTGGTTGTTATGTCCGTGACGATAGCGTCGCCAACACTGAAACATGTGGTCACGAGTTCGAGACTCCATCAGAGAGAATACTTTTGCTATTGTATTATCGATTTAAACAATATTGATCATATAAAAATGACTCATTTTAATAGAATCAACATAAAATTCCGATATGCGGTGACGAGCAAGAATTGAGAAATTTGATTGTATTGGACATCATTCCTAGTAGTCTGTAAATAGGCTATAATTTGTTTGTTGAACATTATATCATCTGTCCACTTTGCAGTAGACTATAAAATAATACGCGATATTTGTGAACATCCATCATAGTACGTAATAAGATGAAAATGGATCATAAATTCACATTCGTCAGAATTATAAGAATGTCCAAGCTGTGTAGTATACGAGATCTTCTGATATTCTATTACCGTAAAGTGTATAGGCCTATACATATCGGGGGCAGATGACCTCATTGTTCCGCCCCTTAAAACAACAATAATAACTACACATATCGTCACCTGTGTGCGTACCGAAGCTGATAATTCTAGCACAGCCATCACAGCATTTTATCATTTCAAATGATCTTGTCGACTTCGTCGTTATGCTTGGGTCCAACGTTATGCGTTACTGAGACGGAGACGGAGACGGAAGTGACTTCATGCGGCCGCGCGGGAAGTGACGTCATGCAACCGCGCGGGAAGCAGAAGCTAATGATTATTGGAGTCTGTTGAAAGAGTCCTGGAGCGTCGAACGACCTGGGGCTTTGAGCGAAGCGATGACTTCTAAAGAGATATACAAGATGACATATAATAATGCAGGTTGCCTCCTAAAGAGGTGTGCAGGATGTCAGAGCAAATTACAGTACAAGATGCCAGATAAGAATACAAGGTGACTCATAAAGAGATATACAAGATGCCAGATAAGAATACAAGGTGACTCATAAAGAGATATACAAGATGCCAGATAAGAATACAAGGTGACTCATAAAGAGATATACAAGATGCCAGATAAGAATACAAGGTGACTCTTAAAGAGATATACAAGATGCCAGATAAGAATACAAGGTGACTCTTAACGAGGTATACAAGATGGCAGAGAAGAATACAGGGTGTGCAGGATGTCAGAGCAAAATACAGTACAAGATGCCAGATAAGAATACAGGGTGACTCATAAAGAGATATACAAGATGCCAGATAAGAATACAAGGTGACTCTTAACGAGGTATACAAGATGGCAGAGAAGAATACAGGGTGACCCCTAAAGAGGTGCACAAGATGTCAGACAAGGTTACAGGGTGACTCCCAAAGAGGTGTACAAGATGTCATACAAGAATACAGGGTGTGCAGGATGTCAGAGCAAAATACAGTACAAGATGCCAGATAAGAATACAGGGTGACTCATAAAGAGATATACAAGATGCCAGATAAGAATACAAGGTGACTCTTAACGAGGTATACAAGATGGCAGAGAAGAATACAGGGTGACCCCTAAAGAGGTGCACAAGATGTCAGACAAGGTTACAGGGTGACTCCCAAAGAGGTGTACAAGATGTCATACAAGAATACAGGGTGTGCAGGATGTCAGAGCAAAATACAGTACAAGATGCCAGATAAGAATACAGGGTGACTCATAAAGAGATATACAAGATGCCAGATAAGAATACAAGGTGACTCTTAACGAGGTATACAAGATGGCAGAGAAGAATACAGGGTGACCCCTAAAGAGGTGCACAAGATGTCAGACAAGGTTACAGGGTGACTCCCAAAGAGGTGTACAAGATGTCATACAAGAATACAGGGTGTGCAGGATGTCAGAGCAAAATACAGTACAAGATGCCAGATAAGAATACAGGGTGACTCATAAAGAGATATACAAGATGCCAGATAAGAATACAAGGTGACTCTTAACGAGGTATACAAGATGGCAGAGAAGAATACAGGGTGACCCCTAAAGAGGTGCACAAGATGTCAGACAAGGTTACAGGGTGACTCCCAAAGAGGTGTACAAGATGTCATACAAGAATACAGGGTGTGCAGGATGTCAGAGCAAAATACAGTACAAGATGCCAGATAAGAATACAGGGTGACTCATAAAGAGATATTCAAGATGCCAGATAAGAATACAAGGTGACTCTTAACGAGGTATACAAGATGGCAGAGAAGAATACAGGGTGACCCCTAAAGAGGTGCACAAGATGTCAGACAAGATTACAGGGTGACTCCCAAAGAGGTGTACCACAGTATGTTAGATTCAATTCAAATACAGGGTGACCCTTAAAGAGGTTTGCGAGATATCAGATTCAAATAATGGGTGACTCTTAAAGAATTGTAAAATATGTCAGACTCAAATACAGGGTGACCCTTAAAGAGGTGCCCGCGCGGGAATTCTAAGTTAACGGGTAATGGAGTCTGTTGAAAGAGTCCTGGGGCTTCGCTGAACCTTTCTAACATGTGTAGCACTTGTAGCATGCGTCATTTGAAATGATATAACGTCTAGTCTTTCAGACTGACTGTATCTTTTGATAATGAAAATAAGCCATGAATCCATGATACTATAAAATGCGTAAACATTGACCATTATGGCAATGGTAATAATTAATAACCGTGTTGACTGATAGTATTATCTTATTAAAACCGCCTAGTCAAACACTAAAGAAACGTTTAATTACATTATTAATCATACATGTTTCTGTATTTCATTGATACCTTCCTCAGCGTGATTGATATTAAATCTTAAAACTAGTTAACAAAGCCAAAAAGAAATGGATATCCTTACAAAAATTGTTTTAAAAGAAACATGGAAAAGCTTGCAAAGAATTAAATGTCATGTATTAAAAATGATAAGTAAAATGATGCTATTAAAATGAGAGATCTACCTTATAAACTGCCTACGTCAATACTCCATTAATTTTGATCGAAAACTGTAGTGACAGAAGATGTCGCTGTCAGAAGAAGAAGCGCAAAGGATGTAGGTCAAATTGTCGCCTCAAACGGAACAAAAAATTTGTAATACAGTCCTCCATGATAGTAATCATAAAATGGTCACAGCGCGTAGGAGAAAATCAATGAGCAACTAGGGAGTATCACTATTCCGAAGGTTTAATGCACAAATAGAACCAAATAAATACGGCCCACTTGCCCGCTACATTTGTTCCATTGGCGTTTTATGCTGGGAGTACGCTACTCCAAACTTTGCCCGACGATTGAAAAACAGGTCCTTCATATACTGTGATACTAAAAGCAAAACATTCTTCGCTCAATTTCGACCATACGCTTCCAAATTGTAAATAGCTGCCCTAATCATATATTGACAAACTGTTAATCGAATAGTGAGTAATCCTAATTAGTTATTGTCGTGGTGATGGTTGTTATGGGAATATAACATCGCAATTATATGTCCTAAATTAGATCATCAATTTAACGGACCAAGGTATATTAAACGAATCTTAATGTCATAAATACCTTTGAAAGGAGGTCCCTCTGCCGCTGATGAATCTCTCATCTTGCAGAGAAACACTGAACATAGCAATATTGTTGCTTCATGTACCACTTTAATGGCATAAAGAAATACATTTCATTTTCTCCTTACAATCACATGAGAAGTTATTATTTAAAAAGGAATTTGACTCTTAATGGTTGTTGGAAACTGACAGTCGTTCCAGTGTGTTATTTCAAAGTTTTTTTTAATGGTTCATTGATTTTGTCTGTTGTGTTTTCGTTGGTGTTTTTATTGAGGTGGGATTGCATTCTTTATTTAAGGTAATGTAATTCCTTGTTATTTCGTTTGGACGATCATAGTTCATCGAAGGTTAACTAGGTTCCCTCTCTGCTTTATTGTCTCAGAACGCTATCAAATCACAACCATTGAGCTTTCTTAATAATTATTATTTTGATGTTGGTAGTTAGGAATTGAACCAACAAACAAGTACTTAAGGGTGTGAAGAATTATGCTGATGACCTGTAATAGTGTGTGCACTTGTACTTGAGTCTTGGTTTGGAAATGAGGTGTCCACTGCAGCTGTCATTGTTGTTGTTTATTCAGTTGAACATCGTGATCATTCAGGTTGGTTGGTTGGTTCTTAAGTTCAGGGGCTGCGACAACGCGGGTATGTAGCTCCGTGTACTTTAGGCGTGTGTAGAATCTGTCTGATAACCGGTGTTAATTGTGATGACTGTATTAGTGTGTGTTATCTGTTTCAATTCAAGTAAGGACTGCAGACAATAATTTCAAGTAGTTCCTACTTTTGATACCAAATACTATCGTTCGTGACACGTAGCTTGTGGATTTGGCTACTAGATGGCATCGCAGTCAGCACCTGGTGGTGAACGTTGGAACTAATTGAGCGTTATCAATTCTAACCTACAAACTTATGCTTCACACAAGTGTAGTTAGTGGTAAGTTCTTTTTCATGCCATAAATCTATGACAAGGGACCGCCGGCTTTACTTCGCCTCCAAAGGAAGGCATACTGAGGGATTTTAACGCTCTTAAAACATCCAACGACTTCGGCCGGATTTGAACCCGCGACCTTAGGCATAGAACCTCAGCATGCTACCAACTACGCCACCGAAGCCTCCTCGTGATCATTCAAACCCGTGTACTTGGATGCGTGGAATTTCTGTCTGATAACCTGTGGTGTTATGCTGGCTGTGTTAATGTGAGTATCTGTCATTCAGTTGAGGATTGGGAAGAAGGAGGCCGTGACCTTAATCTAGGAACAATCTTGACGTATATCTGATGATGATGATGATGATGATGATGATGATGATGATAATTGTTGTTTTAAGGGGCCTAACATCTAGGTTATCGGCCCCTGATGGTTTGGGTGATCGTGAAGATGAAAATGAAATGCTATCTTAAAACTAAAACTAATTACTAACCTACATACTAGAAGAAATGGAAAACTAGAGGAGAATAAGGCAAATAAAGGACAGGAGGAAAAGAAATGCCCTCAACCCTCGAAGAATGCGGATTGAGGGACTTGGAAGGAAGGAGAGCCATGAAAGGCAGATATGAAAGTGAAAGAGGAGAGGGTCCCCCCACAGGTAAGGGACAAAAGGGGGAAACCGGACCCAGCTCAGGAATCCCTCGGGGTCGCCAACTCCGGAACTCACCAGCCGTGAGCCCCTGAGGGTGTAGCAATATCCAGGGTGCACCAGACGTGGTGGGGCTACATACACCCGGCCTCCTTGAGGGCCTTGAGCAGAAGGCAGGAGAGAACACGAAAAGAAAAAGAAGGCTGGCCCCTCGCAGAAGGAGGGTATCAGAAAAGATGAGACAAGGGCCAATTAAGGTGGGAAAGGAAGAGACTCCCTAGGCCTCGGATACCCTAATACCGTCGGGGTCGGAAGAGAACAAGAGTTGACCAAGTGAGGTCGACAGGAAAGAAGACAGAGAGGAGCCCGGCACAAGTAAGTGGAAGCAATACCGGACTCAGCTGGGGCCCCGTGGTCGCCAACCCACGTCCCACTAGATGTGAGCCCCTGGGGGGGGGGGGGGGGGCGTATATCTGGAGTAGAAGTAAGATACAATAAAAACACTTTTAGGATGGCTGAGATGGAAATCGAATTCACTCTTTACCCAGTTAACCCCATGACACTGAGTAAACCCCCAGTGGAACTCTCAGACCTCAATGAAATTGGCAGAATTAGGAATCAAATCCGGGGCTCAAGGATGCAAGCCAACAAAGGTTTCAAATCTCGTCTGTGGTCAAATGTTGAAGTCTTATTCAACAATTACAGTATATCCGCTCTAAGGGAGCAATTCCCTGAAGTCTCTTCTATGATTATACAGTGTGCTTCAACAATAATATGAGTAGCTGTGTAGACCACACGCTACATAGCTTGACAGAGAACCCTGTGTGTTGTTATTGCAGTGATATGCTTTGGCCTTGTAAGACGCGCTCGAATGGCACCACTCACTCAGTCAGGATTATATCGCCTATCGCAGTGGAAACCTTATTGAATGACTCTGTGATCTTCAACTTTGACCTGTGGCTCATCCGCACACGCTTCACGGAATTCGGACCGTCTTCTGTAGGGGTTGACTTTTTTCCGCGTGCGGGGTGTAGTGGAGTGCGGGAAGGAGGGGCTTCCCTCCACACAGCCTTGCCACCCTTGCCATAGCAACCTCCCAGTGGCGTAACTAGGGTTTGCTTCTGGAGGGGGATGAGCCGGGCCATAATTACATTGGTGGGGAAGAGGGGCGGGGGGGGGGGGGGGGAAGCGTACAATGAGACATAATCTATGACAGCAAATATACGAGCCTTAAGTTACAAAACCTCCTATCTGCAATTATATCGTGTCTTATTTCTCTAGCATTTGATACGTTGTGGGCTTATTTTCCCTTATCAATATGCAAAAGTTTGAAAATTAAAAATTTTGTTGATATTAAATTATAATGTCCAGTTTTGTTCGCGAAATTATCTGACGCTTTCTATTCCCGACATTGTATAAATATTAATGAAAATGAAAATCCACAGCCTGCTTTCAGTCGACCGACTGGGTCAGGTATGGAATGAATGAAGCCCCCATCTAGCGGTGAGGATATGAACTGTGCCGGCTGCCGAAGCCTGTCGCACTCCCCTGAGGCATGATTAAATGAATGACAGATGAAATGAAATGATAGTGGAGAGTGTGACTTCAATGCAATTTTGACAGGGAAAACCGGAGTACCCTGAGAAAAACCTGTCTGCCTCCGTTTTGTCCAGCACAGATCTCACATGGAATGACCGGGATTTGAACCATGGACCATGCGGTGAGAGGCCGGCGTGCTGCCGCCTATGCCACGGAGGCTAACATAAATACACTGAAGAAAATGGAAATTGCAACACCCAGAAGGAGTGGTGCTACATTGCTGTAATTGAACATGCAGGACGAGTGTTCGGTTGTGATTCGATGATTACACTTTCAGGCCCCTCTGACCGCAAGTTTGGACAACAATCAATACAGAATGTGCCCACCACGAGCTGCAATCCATTGATGAGTTCGGCGAGGCATAGAGTCAATAAGGCCCTGGATGACTTCCTGAGGAATTGTGGCCCATGCTTGCTCTTCTCTGTCGTCGAGGCATGTTTGACGGGGAACACTTCACTGCACTGTCAGTTGTTCCAGAGTTGTGGGTGGCTGAGGACGGTTGGCCAGTTGTCGATCCATCATGTCCCACACATGCTCAATAGGACTGAGGTCCGGGGATCTGGCGGGCCATTCTAAGGTTGTGATGTCGTGGAGAGCTTCTCTGGAGATGCGTGCAGTGTGAACCCGGGCATTGTCCTGCTGAAACATCCCATTAGCAATGTTCGCCACCATAGGGACAACGACTGGATTGAGTACCCTATCAACGTACTGCCGAGCAGTCATAGTGCCCTCAACAAGCACTAATTTTGATTTCACATTAAAGCCAAGATTTTCCCAGACCATAATGCTTGGTGTTGGCTCTGTGTGCCTCTCGACAATAAGGTCTGGGTGGCCCCTCTCCCCGGTACGTCGGCGCACGCGATTCCAGCTATCACTGCGGGCAAGACAGAAGCGCGATTCATCACTAAAGACGACTCTATGCCATTCGTCGACCCACGTCGATCGTTCTCGACACCAGGCCAGCCTTAAGCGTCGCTGTTGTGGGGTCAATGGAACACCTTCTGCAGGTACACGGGATCGTAAGCCAGCTGCACGCAGGCGATGACCAACTGTTTGTTGTGTAACGTGGGGTGCCACAGCTGCTCGAATTTGCGCTGCTGTTGCATGGGGTTCCATCCGAGCCATCCGAATGATGCGGCGATCCTCTCTCACAGTTGTCTGTCGCGCTGGGCCTGTGCCAGGTCTACGAGTGTGGGTACCTTCATTTGACCACTGCTGCCATACGCGTTGTACCGTAGATGCCTGTCGGCCAACACGTGCAGCGACAGTCCTTAGTGATAATCCAGCCTCACACAGCCCAATTATCCAAGCCCTCTCAAACGGCGACAGTTGTTGATAGCGTGCTCTTCTCTGTCGTCGAGGCATGTTTGACGGGGAACACTTCACTGCACAGACTGCAAGTCAACTACGCTACACCAGAGTTCGTATACTGGAGTTGATTCCTCCACGACCAATCACGTGGGGAGACCTGTAGCAACAATCCAATGGGTCTGAAACTTTGATCGTTTACATACCTATATGGCATCGTTCCATATCTTGAAAATCAACGCAAACGACCAATGCCTTCACGGTGTTGCAATTTACATTTTCTTCAGTGTATTAATATTTCCAACTAACTTTCAACTAAAAAACAACAATAAAACTTTACAACACATTATTCACTTTCCAAAATGACACTCACACTCGGATACAACAAAATGGCACTGAGAAGTGTTTATTTTTGGAAAGAGACGAGGAAAGATAGTGAGCGAGACGTGTCAGTAGATTTACTGGCACGTTAAAGATCCCCTTTGAGGCAAAATTCTGGCACCCCGGCGTCTCTAAAAGCTGCAGTAGGTTAGTTCAAAGGGTCGTAAAACCAATAACATTGTTATTATTATTATTATTATTATTACGAAACACGTCATTGACTTTGTACTATGCACTCTTAAAGTAATGGGAAGGTTTCTTGATAAAATAGGAGAAAATGGATTCACGAAGGAAATTGTAGCAAGATAGGAAAGGGAACGCAACTGTCCCGTATGAGGCAGCTCATTATTGAGGATCTAAATCATGCAACTGTACGCAGGCCATGCGTGCCTGCTCACCTTGAAGTTTAATCACGGGGTTCAGCCTCCAGCGAGCCCCGCCTCACATTGACCCAGGTTCATACCACTAGTCCATTTGGCAACGCATCAAACAATACATAGGTATTGCTAGTCCATTTGGCAACGCATCAAATATCTCTCAATACATGGATATTACTGGGCTGTTTTTCAATAAATGACAAATCTAACAGGAGTAAATATACGAGTAGATAGAAGATAGAGAAACTTCAGGGTCGTCTATTCGATGTCATTGATTATGTTTCATTATGTCATCCCCTAGGGGCAGATGACCTCGTAGTTTCTGCCCCTTAAAACAACAATAACTAACTAACTAACTATGTCATCCCCCCTCATGTAATTTTGACTCAGCTCATCCCCCCCCAGAAGCAAACCCTAGTTACGCCACTGAATGAGACTAAAATACGAGTAGAAAACGATTAATTGACCAGTGAAGAGTTAAAATCTACATACGCAATGATACTTTTAGTGCATTATGGTGCATGTACTTGTTCGCGTATTTTAGAAACTTAGTCAATAGACCCACTTTTGCAAACTTTGGTGTTTAAAACGTGTTGCTAGTAACCGGAGCTATAATAGGTGTGTTTATTTACCTTTTATTGCAGTAAAATGACATAGCATAATGGTAGTCGTATTCTTACCTCGTTTTTTTGGTCTTGTTTCAGGTAAAGACCGGCTTGCTGTGAACAAACGAAATCCACCTGGTGAATGACAAGGGTAATTGAATGAGATTAGCCGTGAGATTACTACAAGTTAAACGAGCGTGCGACATGCAGCAACAACCAGGTAGACACGTTGTAATTCAGAGGCCTCGTGTACTTGGTTGTGTGTGCCATCGTGAGTACTGTGCTAGTGTGTGCATTTTTGTAATTGAGGCTAGGATTGGGAGGGAGACGGCTGTGGAATCAAGTTGGGTACAAGTAGGAAATCATAGAATAACACTTCTAGGATGGCTGAGGTGGGAATCAAACTAAGTTTTGCCTCACGAGGCTGAGTGTACCCCTTTCCAGCCCCCAGACCAGAATTAAATATATTGACATAGACGAGAATCTAACCCAGGACTTTTGTGAGCGGAATTTCAATAAATACCCCGATACTACAGAAGGCGGCGTGGGCTCTCTGTTTAGTGCAACGCCTATTCGTCATCTCTTGATCTGTTCCTGACGCTGGGAGTTAGGTTACCAGTAGTCTACCTGTCATTATTCTGCCGTTGATGTCTGCGTCTTTATCGGTTACCCTCATTGAGAGAACTGAACTCTTTAGTGAGGCAGATGACCTAGTCAGTGGCGTAGTCGGTAGCATGCTGAGCTGCTATGCCCGAGATCGCAGGTTCAAACCCAGCCGAAGTCGTCGGAGTTTTTAAGAGTGTTAAAATCCTTCAGTATGCCTTCTTTCTGAGGCGAAGTAAAGCCGGCGGTACCATGTCATAGATTTATGGCATGTAGAAGAACCTTCCACTAATTAAACTTGTGTGAAGCTAAATTTCTAGGTCAGATTTCGTTGAAACGCTCTATAAACGTTCTAACGTTCACCACTGAATGTCAGTGACATCTGGTAGCGAAAGTTGGAACTACTTGATATTGAACGTAACTTGTAGCTCACCCCATGGCTGTCCGTATTGAAGCAGCTACAGCATCTGGCGAACCGAATAAGTCCTCGGAAACTCCCGGCACTAAAAGCCATACCCAAAATAAATAAATAAATAAATAAATAAATAAATAAAAATCTAGTTGTTACGCCTCTGAAAGTCAAACATGTCGTCAGTCAAGGTGAGAATTAACCTACGGAATGCAAAGTACACTGGATACCCTGAGGGGTTGTTGCGAACAGCGCACAGTGGTCCGTGCTTGCCCGGCGAGTTGTGGTGCAAAGTACACCGTAAACATGTTCAACTTCTTTATATACTTGCGTCTTCATTTAGGGGCCTGCTTGGAAACTTAAGGCCACGGGCGCTTCCTTCCTCAATTGCAAATACACACGCTACTGCAGACAGCACGCCAATACACAGGTCATCACTGAAGTCCTGCGCGGATGCGGATACACACATTTGTTTTCGCCAAGCGGATAAGCTGCGGATAATGTTTGGAGTAAATTTGCGGATAGTTTTTTTAGAATACAATGTTGAACTGGATTCTTTGAAAATAATCTTAGTTTTTTCTATGATCTGCGTCTTTCACGTTTCTTGTTATTTCCCTACTTGCTTTCGCTTGGATTGTACGAGGATAATAAAGAAATCAATCATGGAAATACTCTCAATTAGTGTTGACTTATGCAAAAAATAAAAGTCCTTGATACCTTCGCTTGCCTCCGTGGGTACATCCAACGACAAAGTGCTATAATTAGCCGCTCGTTGTTTAACATGCCGTTACTCAGACGGACAGAACTCAGTCAACATTGTCTTGCGATTCACACACAGCCTAGGGGAATGAAGTTCTTCTTAAATGTCCAAATGTTTAATACTCTATGCTTTATCTAATAAATTAAGATTATTATTATTATTATTGTAATGTAATGTGGCCAACGGCCTAGCGGTGTTGAAACACCGGATCCCATGAGAACTCCGCAGTTAAGCAACATCGGGCGTGATCGGAACTTGGATGGTATGCCGGTTCTAGGTACTGTGCTGTTGTCTCACATAAGGAGGAGCGGAAAGGCTCTGGCCACCCTACCACAAGTAAACTCCGGCTGGGGATAGCCTCTTCGGAGGCTCGAACCTGCCTTCGGGCAGAATAACAATTAAAATTAATTAATTAATGTAATGTAATTACATGTACTGTATAGTATTGTCAGCAGATTCGGATAACAGTCATGCGGATGTGGGGCGGATGCAGATAACAGTCGTGCGGATGTGGGGCGGATTCTGATAACGTTTTGTTTATCCACGCGTGATGACCCATCACGCAAATTCTATATACGTGGATGATTACCATGATGTCTAAGCCCCTAAGTAATAATAATGTTATTGGTTTTACGTCTCTTTTAACGATTGTGACTTTTAGAGACGCCGGGATGCCGAAATTTTGCCCGAAGGGGATCTTTAACGTGCCAGTGAATCTACTGAAACACGGCTGCCCCGTATTTGCGCACCCTCAAATGCCAACTGACTGCGCCAGGATTCAATCCTGCATCCTTGGGGACAGCAGACGAGAACGTTACTGCTGAGCCTCCCAGCCAGCTAAGTCCCTAAGTGAAATAACAATAACAGAAATATATAGTACCCATCTTCAATTCACTGAGAATTGTTGGTGTTGATTTATTTAGGGTTTTTGCGACACCGTGTACATGGGTGTGTGTGTGTGGAATTTGTCTGATAACCTGTGTTATTGTGATTGTGATGTGTATTTGTAAGACAACTGAGGACTGGAAAGGAGACGGCCGTGGCCTTAAGTTAGGAACCATCTCGGCATTTGCGTGGAGTAGATGTGGAAAACCACGGAATACCACTTCCAGGATGGCTGAGATGGGAATTGAATCCACATCTTCTCAGTTGAGCCTCACGAGGTTGAGTCAAATCCGTTCCAGCCCTCAGACCAGAATTAAATTTCTTGGCGGAGCTGGGAATCGAACCCGGACCTCCGGAGCGACAGCCAACAATGCTAGCCGCTACTCAAAGTGTGGACTCACTCAGAATTCTACACTTTTTATGGATATTTATAATTGTAGAGCAGTATACAAATTAATTGTTTTAAACCATATTAGCATTATTTTTTGGACTGTGAGGATATTAAGACTTGAACACTTTAAGAATCAATAATAGCACACGATTTAATATGCAAATTATTGAACTATGTTGTGTATCTCTAATGGAAAATTCCTGTGAGATTAGGATTGGTGGGGATATATATAAGGGCCGATTTGATCATTTTTGTTACGCTAATAATCTTAAGTTAGAGGAATAATAACTGGTGCAAATACACCTTTGTGTGGAAAGGGAAATAGTGTATAATTGTAACCATTTGCTCTATCCCTCCAGATGTTCGCAAATTTAAAAAGTAGATGTGTACGATGGGTGATGGTCAGATTGAAACTATTTAATTTCGTTGGCTATAGATCTGCTCACTTGATTTTGCATAGTAAGCCAGACTATTGCTGCTCTGCTGCATATCTGTGCTTCACTAAGGGCCCAAGACAGGTGTATTTGGAGGTCAGAGGCTCGAACGGACCACAGCCTGAATTATGTAGCAGAACCGGACTGCACGCGTATCTGCTCTTGTTTGCATATAAGCCGGGATTAAGTTTAATGAGTGCACAAGTCTTCCACTCCAGTTGTCTGCTCATCACCTGATCTTGGATTACTGGACTTTTAGTGCCTAAACTAGAACAAATTGCTATGCAAAGTAGGTTTCAAGTATAGACCTATGGAAACATGCCATTAAGTTGTTTAATTATTAACTCTATTATGGAAATTTACAAGTCGTGTTTTGCGTATTCCCTTGTTGGAATCGTGTGCATTGTTCTTCAATTGGTAAACACGTATTTGTTTGAGTCTTCAGTATGTTGACTGGTTTGATGCAGCTCCATGTCTCATTGTCCTGACCTAATCGTTTCATCTCAACATAGCTACCACACCCTACATCCTCAGCGTCTCTAAAAGCCACAGGGACGTCTCAAGCAGGTAGCCTAAATGTTTCCCTGTGAAGGAGTCCGTGAGTATGTTGATTGTCAGGAAGAGGTCCTACAAGGCCCTCTGTGTAAATAAGTGCACACGTAGACGAAGTGCAGCATTTTGCTCCTGGTCACTGTCGTTTCCCCTGTGATGTACCTCATTATCCCATATTCGTAAAGCATATATAGCCTTAGGGAAAGTTAGTTCCTTGAAGGCCAACGAGTGTAGAAGTGTCGGACGTGCGTGAGAATTACCAATTATTTATCCTAGAACTAGTCAACAACCTCAAGTGTTTTTATGTGTGACTTAAAAGTTCGTAACCGTGCTCATTGAAACTTAGTGATCACCAGTAGTGTAACTCCGGGGGATGATTAGGGGGATCAATCCCCCCCCAGAGCCAAATAATTTAAAAAAACTAAATTTAATGAAATTTATATTTTGAATAAAGATAAACCAATTTTGGGATTGATGACAAACGACTGGAATATGTAGGTTTATACTCAGTAATTCGAGAACATTTGCCTTTACTTGTGTACAATATTTAGTGTTAGACCTACCATAACTGTTCATTTGCTGTTAGGTATTGTTGTTTTAATGGGTGGAACTACGAGGTCATCTGTCCCTCTTTCCGAGCTTTAGCACTTTGAGAGGTGGAAATAAAACATATCAAATCCTACCGATATCAAACATGAAGACGTGTAGGTTTGCTTTCATGTATTGTCTTATTTTGCCCCTCGCGCAAAGCAAAATGCAAAAATAAACACATGGCCAAAACAGAAAGAAAAAAGCAAAATCAGGAAACAAACAAAACCGAAAAAATTTAGAAACAAAAGCAAAAACAAAATCAAAACAAATAACACAAACCAAAAAGCAAAATTCAAGGACAAAAGCAAAAGTAGAAAACAAACTCAAAACCAAAAACACAAAGGAAAAAGCAGAATTTGAAAACAAAAGCAAATGCATAAAACAACAAACGAAAACAAAACATACACAGCAGAAAAAGAAAGCAGAAAACAAAAAATACAAAACCAAAAGCGCAATTAGTTCAGATTTGACTCCACTCATCCCCGCAGAAGCAAATCCTAGTTACGCCACTGGTCAGCTGTTCAGTTAGCCAAAAGGGTGTAGCACTAATCATCCCTTTCCAAAAATACACCACCTGTTAGTTACCATTCCGTTAGTATCCGAGTGTGACTGTCATTGTGGAAAGTGTTTCTCCGCTGGAGTCCAAGCGCTATTAACCTGAGAGGAATGTGGATATAGGACGATGAGGAGAGATGTGGGGGGGGGGGGGGGGGTCCCGGTCCGTACGTAATAACAGTAGCCTACGAAATACATTGGTCAGTCACTCACTCTCATTCGCAACACCACAGTGGTTTAGACAGCGGCCCAATGTTAGCAGGATTGGAATAGACAGGAATTGCTGATAACACGGCGGGCTGTTGACAGGTCCTTCTCTTCCCGCCTCCCGCGTCACCTCACTCCGCAAGTTCACAGAGCTTGGAATCGATCAGTACTTGTATTGCTATTTTAAGTTAAACTTTAGATGTAAAGTGTAGTTTATTAATATTTATACAATGTCGGGGGATGGAGAGGGGGCTGATGATTTCGCGAAGAAAACTGGACTTTATAAGTTAATATCAACATAATTGTTGATTTCCGAGCATTTGTATTTTCACTTATCAATGTGCAACATATCAAATGCTAATTGATCAAATACGAAAAAGAAAAATATACATAGGAAATTTTGGAACTTGCAGACTGTACTGTAATTATGACAGCTCATTCCCCTCCAAAAGCAAACCCTAGTTACGCCACTGCTGCCAACACATAATGTCATCGTTAAAGTTGGAACCCAGCAAGGTGATAAGTGTCGCTATAAGCGTCCAGTGTCGCATACTGTCCAACATAATACTGCTGGATGTGCAATGTTATCGGGGACAGAAGGTATAACGAACATTATTGACCAAGAACTGGTTGAAGCTTCTGGGGAAACATAAAATTCCATAGGCTACTATCAGTACTTCCCAGAATGCATAATCGAAAATGAAATTTATCGTCTCTGCTGGGCTAATACTATACTGACCGAGTGGACAGTCTGCCATAACAGGCCAGATTTTGTAGTCGTCAATAAGTTAAGCATTGATGTGACAATTCAGACCTTCACGACCGGCGTTGAAATAGGGATCTCTGATTCGCGGGTTTATAGGCCGTGTTCTTATGACAAAATGTCCTTAGAACACGGCCTATACGCCCGCGAAACAGAGATTCCTATTGATGTGACAGTTTGCAAAAGCAACAACTTGAAGGCAAAGCACAACGAAAATTGGAGCCTATCAGGAATTATCACCAATTATCACAACAAGTGTCAGCGTCCTCCGAAGGAGCCTGCAGCATGGGTTGAAGGAACAGGTTGTAGATATACTGTAGCCTACATTTATACAAGTCAATGCGCAAAGCAGTCATCATTGTGAGAACATAAATAGCGAGACAATAATTCATGGACTAGCGGAAATAGTTTCTAGATTGGTGATTTTTCTCTGATTTGTATAGTTGCTCCGTATTCGCAGATATTCTGAGAATGAAGTGAATAATAATAATAATAACCTTGGTGAAAATACTCTGGTCGAACACTCAGAAAGACTCGAAGATGATTCAGCTGAAATTTTAACTCATCCTATAAATGAAGGAGACTCGTGAAGGGTGCGGGCACGAAATGGATGTGCAGTAATCTGAAGTCTCTAAACAGTGTAATGTACAAACGTACCTCAGTACGAACCAGGTTGTAACATAAAATGTAACCGGTATTTACCGTGATAATGATGACAAAAAGTAATATAATAATTATTATTTATTTATCGTATGGCTCTTAGTGCCGGGAGCGTTCGAGGACATGTTCGGCTCGCCAGAGGCTGTAGCTGCTTCAAGCGGACACCCCTAGGGTGAGCTACAAGTTCCGTTCAATTTCAAGTACTTCCAATTTTCGCCACCAGACATCAATGATACCTAGTGGTGAACGTTGGAACTTGGATAGAGCGTTACAACGAAATCTAACCTAGAAATTTAGCTCCACACAAGTTAAGTCTGTGGAAGGATCTATTACATGCCATAAATCTATGGCATGGGACCGCCGGCTTTACGTCCCCTCCGAAGGAAGGCATACTGAAGGATTTTAACGCTCTTAAAAATCCGACGACTTTGGCCGGGTTTGAACCCGCTATCTTGGGCACAGCAATTCAGCATGCTACCAACTACGCCACCGAAGCCGCTAATATAATACTAATCTTCACAATCGATTATTCAGTCGAGAGACTGGTCTGTTGTCACTAAGCAGCACGGTCGATTGCTGCTCTTTTCGTTGTTACGTAGTTTTTCAGTCCGGTATCTTCTTGGATTTCCTTGAGATATGTATGTCTTGATCGTCCTCTAGGTCTCTTTCCATTAATGAATCCTTCCACAATCAGTGACATCGATTCAGAGTGGTGTAAGGTGTGACCCCACCAAGAAAGACGTTTTTTGCGAATCACCTCTAGGCTATCAGAGATGTATTTTGTTTTACTCGGTGTAGTACCACAGTATTAGTCACCCTACCCATCCATGAAACCTTAAGCATCCTGCAGAAACACCACAATTCGAAGGCTTCAAGAGACATTACACAGCATTTGCTTGTTGTCCATGTATCTGAGGCGTACAATAGCACAGTTCAAGTAAATGTATGCAAGATCCTTATACTAACGGATAGATTAAGTTTATTGCTACATAATAATAATAATAATAATAATAATAATAATAATAATAATAATAATAATAATAATGGCAAAAGCGAGGACCTGTTTCCATTTTTTCAATATGTTGCACCACTGTGTTAGGCCATCTAAATAATAACCCCGAGAACTCTGAAATAGGCCGGCAGAAACGTCGGGTGCTCTTATAGGATTATGGATTTTAGATTAGGACTACACCTAACTCAAAGGGGCAGATGCCCTCGCCGTTCCGCCCCTCAATAGTCCATTATGCAACGAGCCTATAATGGCAATAATTAAGACACGATTATGTTTATAAAACGAGCGTAGGCGAGTTACATACGACTGTTCATGTTCGACGATAATTATAACTTTATTATATGTTTTAACATAAATATTACCAACAGCCGTGGCTCAGCTGGCTAAAGGGCAGCGTTAGGTCATGGGACCAAGCTCTCTGCTGACTCGGTAGACGCGTGGGTTCGAGCCCCACCGTTGGCCGTCCTTGAAATGGTTTTCCGTGGTTTGCCATTTTCAACACCAGGCAAATGCTGGGACGTTACCTTCTGATAGGCCACGGCCGCTTCCTTCCACATCCTTGCTCAGTTTCATTCATCTTCATCCATTCCATCTCTCATCCCGACGCGCAGGTCGCCCACGGGCGTCGAATAGAAAGACCTGCACTCGGCCTCTGAGGAGGCCACACGACAAAACAAAAACAAAAAAAACATAAATATTCATAAATATCTTTGGGATTCAGTTAATTCAGTTAGTGAACAGGGCACGCTGGCTTTGCTTACTGAACAGAGCACATGCGTGGTCAAGGCACTCCGAAAACAGAGACCATTCACTTTGCTTACCAACACAGAAATATGTTGGATTTTGAGCGCATGCGCGAAGGTATCCTTACCTAATTGGTCACACAACTGTTTCTTGAGCTGTGATTGGTGGGAGAAACTGTTTCATAATGAAAAATAGTGTTATAATGAGCCTCATTATGATACAGTTTTCTGACACATACTGTTTACTTTTCGACATATTCGAACTTAAAACAATAACTAACTAATACCAACCCAGATTAGATGTAACAATAATCCCAGGGATAAGACGTACAGTTGCTAAAATTTAAATATGGTTCATCTCAGCTTCTCAATAGCGTCAACCTTTTTCAATTTTTCATCTTCAGCCACAAGAGACGTCCAAACTGTCTAAGGAGGCACGGTTCTTACACACACTGTCGTTAAATGCGTTTGTTGTCCGTGATATGAGTGGTTCATGAAAATGTGACGGCAGGTTCAGGCCATGTCTCATAAATTATGTTAAGTATTGGTGGTTCCTTATCAAATTATTTGGGATACCAAATTTTAACTGCCATCACTTGCTTAACGTAGTGTGTTTGCATTTGCGTTTTGGCAAACGCTGGAGCAAAATGTGGCCTCCCGCCGATGTCTTAGACTCACTTATGGCCACAGAGGTATGGGTGATGCTCGGGGTTCAGTCAATGTCTGTGGATGCTGTGAAAGGTGATACTCATCGAGTCAGTGAGGAAAGCCCTTGTACTTTCCTCTTCATAGCTGTCCAACCCCTGGTGTAGTCATTAGCATTCTGGGCTGTCACCTCGGAGGGCCAGGATTGATTCACGGATATACCAGGAGGACTGGAACGGGGTCCACTGTGTCTCGTGAGGTAAAACTGATAAGAGGTAGGTTTAATTCCCATCTCAGTCACCCTGGAAGTGAATTTCCGTGTTTTTCTACTTATACTCCAGGCTTATGCCGCGATGGTCCCTAACTTAAGGCCACGGCCGCCTCCTCCCCCATCCTCACCTGAATTACAAATACACATTACTAAATACACCACAATAACACAGGTTATCAGACACATTCTCCATGCACCCACCCAAGTACGCGGGGCTACATTACCATGATGTAAGAGCTTCAACGGAAACAACAAATCATCAAAGCTCTGGCTTGAATTTGTGAGTTGCTATCCATGGCTGTGCTTTCTTGATGATACGCCCGAGCTGAGTAACGCGCCATGCCAGGGCATCGCAAACAAGCACAGTGTGGCTAAGACTTTTTATTTTTAATTTCCTTCCTGTTCACTAAACCATAACTTCCTTCAACTCTTGAGGGGTGTGCTGGCTCAGCGGTCAAGCTGTATGCCTCTCACCATGGCAGACTGGGTTCGATTCCCGGTAAATGCATGTGAGATTTTCGAAGTGAAATGGCATGTCTTGTGGTAAGGATTCCACGTAAAACGGAGGTGGCTTGAATCATGATCGCGAGATTAACGGTCACGTTAAACTAGAAGCTTCTTTCCTTCAACTCATTATTATTCGAGTTGTAGGTCTGAAGTTGACGGCGGCTATCTTGATTGTGGTTCTATCCTGAGAAACGTCAGAATAGTCCTGGGGCACCGACCCATATAATTACAGCTACACACATTATACCTGAAGTTTACGGCATGGTTTTCGGCCGGTCATCCCCGGTTGCGCAGTCGAACAGAGGACACTTGATGAGCCTCAAGCATGTGCAATTAATTCTTGAGGAGTCAGTTGTGTGGAGACCAACTCATGTGTCAGTTGCACATACCAGAGGCTAACTGTCTTCTGTTCGACTGCGCAACCGGGGTTGACCGGTCAAAAACTGTGGCGAAAAATGTACTACAGTTATTACTGAATATAACATAAGTTTAACACACATCCAAATACACGAGGGTGATGACCGAAGATTTGTCAACATAACAACCTTTGCAATAAAACATTCTTTCAAATGGGTGTGCCCAAGGCCTGTTTTGGGACTAAAGATAGTAAAGGCACAGTACACTGCAGTTGTCGAATAAGTAGCGATAAACTCCTGCATTTCAAATAGTCCCGTGTACGCTTCCAATCTGTGCCTTCTTACAACAGATGTTCCATGGTTTCCGGCAATGTTCCAATTTCTCTTTGTATCCTTCCTTGTGTATTCTTCAGCGAGAGTGAGTATTCACCACCGGCTACCAACTCCGTACTTTCACTCGAAATTCCGTCAGGTCTGCTTTACGTGCTAATAGATACTTGCGGTTTAAAATTCATTTAAAATTCACGTCTCCACAACAACAACAAAAACACTCGGTAACTCACACAATGTCATCTCATCTCTGCCCTTATAGCCTACAAAACCTTTATTTCAGTTCATGGTCTTGTAAAACACATAGGCCAATCATAATGTTGTTAATATTGTTATTTCTCTTCTTCAGGGAAGGTAAATTGTTATTATTATTATTATTATTATTTATTATTATTATTTTTAAATCGTTCTGTGGAACGCGATATAGGCCTAACTTATTTTGCTAATGATGTTCTTATCTTTTACCAAAATCTCTTCATTTGGGCACTAAAAAATTCCTCCATTCTTCCGTCCATGATTTTTTGGTCCCGGTAGTAATTTTCTCACAGAAATGATGGTTGGTTCTTAAGTTTAGGAGCTGCGACAACGCGGTCATGTAGCCCCGTGTACTTTGGGTGTGTGTAGAATCTGTCTCACAGAAATGAAGGTTATTGCTTAATGTTCTGAACTGTTTATAGCTCTCAACAATTTGTCTGTGTAGCTTTTCAGTCGGTCAATTGTGGCCAATGAATGGGAGGGGTGAAAATGAAAATCCACAGCCTGCTTCCAGTCTCCGACCGGCTCAGGAATGGAATGAATGAAGCCCCTAGCTAGCGGCGAGGATATGAACTGTGCCGGCTGCCGAAGCCTGTCGCACTCCCCTGGGGCAATGATTAAATGAATGACATATGAAATGAAATGATAGTGGAGAGTGTTGCTGGAATGAAATTTTGACAGGGAAAACCGGAGTACCCGGAGAAAAACCTGTCTGCCTCCGTTTTGTCCAGCACAGATCTCACATGGAGTGACCGGGATTTGAACCACGGACCCAGCGGTGAGAGGCCGGCGTGCTGCCGCCTAAGCCACGGAGGCTCTAATGGGAGGGGTACAAACTACAAATATGTTAACACACTCCTGGAAAAAATTACATGCATTAGTTAATTGCCACACTTAAATTCATTGGGTACAATCGTGTTGACCAACTAAAAAGCTGCAAAAGACAATTTGTATAGGCAATCCTGAAAACAATGGCTTCAAATCTCTACATACAGCTCTCAACAAGTTAATGTTAAATTTACAGTTTTAAGACTTAGCCTACAAATAACCTAAGAATAATGCAGAACACCTATGTGATGTAAAATCTTTCAATTTAATGTATAACATAAATTATGTTAATTTAACTTCGATGATACAAAATACGTTTGCAGTATCCCTGGAGTCTATTATAGAATGATTTTGACATTCAGTCGGTCAACCCGATGGTGCTCAGTTATATTAGACGGGGAATAATAACCCAATGAAGCGCCTTGGCCTACCAAGCGACCGCTGCCCAGCCATTTGGCCTGCAGATATTGGGGTGATGCGTGATCAGCAAATCGGATCCCCTCGACCGTTAATCTTGGTTTTCGTGATCGGGGCGCTGCCTCACTGTCAGACAGCTACTCAGTTGTCCTCACGAGGCTGAGTACACCCCGTTCCAGCCCTCACGTCAGTTTCTAAAATCCCTGATGGAGCCAGGAATCGAACCCGGGGCCTCCAGGTGAGAGGCAGGCATGCTACCCCAACACCACGGGGCCGGCTATTAGACGGCGCATACAAATATATAAACACCTAACCTGAAATAAATATTACATGCATTATATTTTATCACTTAATAAATACGCTTTTAGTGCAATAAAATAGACGAGGGCGGCTTCGGTGGCGTAGTTGGTAGCATGCTGAGCTTCTATGCCCAAGATCGCGGGTTCAAACCTGTCTGAAGTAGTCGGATTTTTAAGAGCGTTAAAAATCCCTCAGTATGCCTTCCTTCGGAGGGGAAGTAAAGCCGGCGGTCCCATGTCATAGATTTATGGCATGTTAAAAATCCTTCCACTAATTACAGCTGTGTGAAGCTAAATTATATATAGGTTAAACATTTGACTAACGTTCTTAGGTTCCTACGTTCGTCGTCAAGAGCCGATTGCGGTGGCATCTGGTAACTAAGTTCTGAACTAGTTGGTCGTTGACGGTGGCGTTTGGCGGCAAAAGTAGGAACTACTTGGAAAAATTGAATGTCTGCAGTCCTTACTTGAATTAAGACAGATAGACTACACCCACTAATACAGTCATCACAATTAACACCGATTATCAGACAGATTCTACACACACCCAAAGTACACGGGGCTACATGACCGCGTTGTCGCAGCCCCTAAACTAAGGAACCAACCAACCAAAATAGACGAGGGGGAATTTGTTGCCCAAAAACTGTGTTAATTAGTTTTAGTGCAAAAAGAGGTGTTTATTGCACAAAAAGTGAGTTAATTAATTTTTGTGAAGGGCGTGGGTTTCAACCCCACCGTCGGTCGGTCGTCCTTGGAATGATTTTCAGTGGTTTTCCCATTTTCAACTCCAGGCAAATGCAGGGACGATACCTTCTGACAGGCAACAGCCGCTTCCTTCCACATCCTTGCCCAGTTTCATTCAACTTCATTCATTTCATCACTCATTAATTCCTCTCATAAGGTTGGCGTCATGAAGGGTATCAGACTGTAAAGACCACCCGCACGTAGATTTTTATCGCAACACATCCCCGGCCTCATTCAAAACGGGATAAATAAGGGGGTATACATACTGGAATCCACTATCCGGTTCATATCCAGGACATTACTCTATACTACTCGTATTTTACACAAAAGTAACCATGAGTTATTATGACTGTTGTAACTGTAACATAGTTACTTTTCACACAAAATAACTGTGACGGTAACTTCATTATTATTTCGGTAGTTACTTATAGTCCAAGCATTAGCAAACCCAACCCTGCTAAACGCAGACTGAACACGACTAACCACCAACACTCGAAATGTATGTATTTAAGAACATTATTGTTATTACTATTATTATTATAAATATCGTTACAATATACACAGTTTACAAAATTTAAATAGACCCATGCGAGAAATCTCGCATGTTCATAAACCACACTTTCCCCAATAGGTTTATAATGAGACACTTAAGGAGAAAGGTTGTTATGTTTTAATTTCAACCAAATGACTGTAGAACAATATTTGTATTTCAGTTATAACTCCAAGTTCTACGTTCCCTAACTTAAGAAGGTAATCACTGAATATTGGATCATCATAACACTCACCGGTTATTCGATATTTATGAAATTATACGATTTGGGTACTCATTGCTTTGATTTACTGTTTCTGAATCCATGCAAAATGATAAAGGAAAGACCTCAGAATGACATGAAACAGGCGTCACCGCGGCGAAAATGTGATGTGCACAGCAATTATGGAGCGTATTTTCCTACATCAACAGTATCTGCAAATCGCACACTTTGTACATTTTTTAAAAGTCTTTTTTTTTTTAAGAAATTATATATATTTATGAAATTAGAGTGCTAATGTCTGTTCTCTTTCATTTGAATGCTCATTTGTCACGATCGGTCGCTTGTGAGTGCCACGGGAAGGATCTACACTACTGAAATAATATATATGATGATTGTTACAATATGATAAGGCAGGTAGAAATAGGACAAGCTCAGACAGACGAGGAAGAGGAATCACATATGCCACTAATAGGTACAACCTTGTGTGTGACATGCATATCATTGATTACGATGGCTTAGTCGATTAACACGTTCTATGTACAGTAACTGGTTTATGGAACTAAAAATAATGAATAAGAAAGAAGATTACATTTGCATGTTTATTAAAATTGTAGGCTCAACTATTTTTAGCCTATTTTCAATTTTGAAAAAATAGGCTTATGAGATCACCTTTTGTCCGTGTGTGTGTGCGTGTGTGTGTGTGTGTGTGTGTGTGTGTGTGCGTGTGTGTGTGATTCGTGTGTGTGTCCCCCCCCCTAATAAAATCTAAACGGCTGGAGCGATTTCAATGAAACTCGGAAAGTTCATAGCACTATTCCCGGCGACCTCGACCGTGCCCTTCAAATTTTGTTACGACTCACCAATCCAACATGGCGGCTGTGCGAAATATTTCACCAGCATTCAATATCTCCGAAACTATTACCGATATTACCCTGACATTTTCTATGGTGATAGAGGGAACTACTATAAGTTCACTTATGTGACTTTTGAAAACCTGGTAACTACAAAACCAACATGGCGGCCAAGCGAATTTGCGACTTTTAAATAGACGTTTCTCGCGATTTGACCAACCAAACGCAATGAAACTTGGTACACTATATGTTTATATACATTGTAATGCACCGACATCTAACTTCGTTCAAATGTTTACATAATCACAAGATGGCGGATGTGCGAAATATTTCACCGGCATTCTATATCTCTGAAACTATTAGCGGTAAAACCCTGAAATTTTGTACGGAGATAAAGGGCACTACTGGAAGTTCATCTATAAGACTTTCAAAAACCGGTTAACTACAAAACGAACATGGCGGCCAAGCGAATTTGAAAATTTTAAATAGACCTTTCTCGCGATTTAATGTTCCAAGCGCACTGAAACCTGGCACAGGAAATATTTATACACATTGTAATCCACTGGTATCTAATTTAGTTCAATTGTTTACATAACCTCAAGATGGCGGCAGTGCGAATTTTAAAATTTAGATTGTATTTATTGTGATGTAGTCATGCGATTGAAGTGAAAGTTTGAATAATGAACCTACGCAATAATTTTCCTTCAATGGTACATGACTCTATGGCCTATACATTTAACAATCCAACATGGCGACCATCCGAAATATTTAGACGATACTGAATATCTACGAATCTATTTTAGCAATCAAACTGCATTTTTTAATGTTCATAGGGGCTATGAACTTAAGTTCACCTATAGGACTTTAAATAACCTGGTGATCACAAATCCAACATGGCGGTGACGCGAATTATAAATATTCACATGGACGTTTCTCGCAATTTAACCATCCGCGTGCAGTGAAACTTGGTACAGTAAATCCTTATACGAATGTTAATCCACTGGCATCTAATTTATTTCAATTGTTTAGATAACCTCAAGATGGCAGCTGTGAAAAATTTTAAAATCTCCTTGTTTTTTCTTGTGTTCTAACTATGCGATTGAAGTTTGAATACTACACGTTCACAATAATCTGCATGTAACAGTACATAACTCTAGGGCCTACATATATAAAATCCAACATGGCGACCATCCGAAATATTTAGTCGGTTCTCAATATCTACGAATCTATTACAGCAATCAAACTGAAATTGTGTATGTTGATAGTGGCAATTAACATAAGTAGGATATATGAAAATAGGCTGTATAGTTCTTCACGGAACTACTTGTTTTTCAATTACAATCTTGTGTTCCCTGGGAAATGTTTCATATGAATCTTCAAGTTTCCATGATTCCCTCTAAATTATTTTAATTTAATTGGGAGATTGTTATATCATTTTGGTGAGAAATACAGAAAGTTACGGTTTGCTATACTTAACTTAGGTTGATATAGAGAAAGTGATACGATATAATACTTCTGGTTTCATCCCCATGATTTACAACTTGAATTTTATTTCTATCTTTAAAAATGTATTTATATATTTCAAAAGCATACAATTATTTAATGGTGAATACCCTTGTCTCGCATACAGTCTCATAGTCAGATATAATCTATCTTTCTGAAATATTATACGAAGTATGAGAATCTGAATTATCTGAACTCATTTTAGTACGTTTTCATAGGCATCTTCCCGGTCAAAAATACCATATGATAGAACTGACTGAACTAGAGCATGGTAGATTTATCTTATTAATTTGTAATTGACAATATGTTTTAGTTTGTGAAATATATAGATTGTTCTTATTTTACTTGTAAGGTGGTTCCATTGGCTTTTCCATTTCATGTCATAATCTATAAATAGTCCCAGATATTTAACTGTATCCACTTGAGTTATTTAAGGACTGTCACAGTTCTGATTACAGTTCAAACTGTTACTAATTCATTTGTAAACTTGTAGGTTCTTGGTTTTATATTCTAAGTTAATTTTTTCTGGATGTTAAGATAAACAATGTTGAATGCTGTAAACAAGCACATCCCAGAAATGGTGTTAGCACTCAACATCCGGCACACAAGACAAGTGTTGAGGATGCCAGGTTCTATGAGGCGGGCAGGTCCGGTCAGCCAACAAGTAGGTCATACACTGAGGCAATAGGCTACGTGTAGCCCACCTTCCACCGTGAAACAATACACCTCCTCGAGACGTTTCTCTTAACATGGGCCTGCTGCTTTCTCCTGCGTATGCCGCACCGTGCATCATATGGTAAACACATAACTTGAGACCACTTTGGGATTAACTGACGTGTTTAGTTTCTACCACAATGCCTATGGCTGGATATATGGGCGTAAGTATATTGCTACTAAAATACCTACTTCTCACTTTTTCTGTAGAGTTGGTAGAAAAGGTTGGATATGAACTGCGACTTAACGCACCCTGTGAGTCAGTGAGTAAACTTTTCTGAACGCACCCTGTGAGTCTACGTACAAACTATGACTGAACGTACCCTGTAAGTCTGCGTGTAAACTATGATTGAATGCACCCTGTGAGACTGCATGCAAACTATGACTAAACGCACCCTGTGAGACTGCGTGCAAAATATGACTGAACACACCCTGTGAGTCTGCGTACAAACTATGACTGAACGCACCCTGTAAGCCTGCGTGAAACCTATGACTGAACACACCCTGTGGAACCATTTAGGATGCGTGTAAACTTTGACTGAACGCACCCTGAGGAACCATTTAGTCGCGTGTAATATATGACTGAACGCACCCTGTGAGACTGCGTGCAAACAATGACTTAACGCACCCTGTGAGACTGGGTGCAAACTATGACTGAACGCACCCTGTGAGACTGCGTGCAAACTATAACTGAACGCAACCTGTGAGTCTGCGTGTAAACTATTACTGAACACATCCTGGGAGTCTGCGTATAAACTATGACTGAACACACCCTGTGAGTCTTCGTGAAAACTATGACTGAACGCACCATGTGGATCCATTTAGGATGCGTGTAAACTTTGACTGAACGCACCCTGGTCTTGAAATGAGGAAGCATCCCGGCATTTCTCCAGAGAGGATGTGGACAAACCAGGGGGGCACAATCAGCAGAAAAGTAGTGCTATGCTACGCTGCGGGACTTGTAAACATAGTCCACGCCGTATGTTAGGCATGTGCTTATTGTGTTCAGCCTCATAAGATACACAGATGCGTGGAATGTCATTGGAACGGCCCACTTAACTTAAGATGTCAATAATAAGCAATTTACCATGAATGATAGTCTTCAACATTAATTACCGTATCCAACCTGAGACAATTCATTTTGTAAATATTATTGATCCAGGTTCTGCGGTTTCCTTTAACTGATGGGAATGGTCATTTTAATATCTACCACAAGGTAGGGCTGTTTATTTTACGTGAGAGGTACTGCGCAGGGGTGAAGACTTGGAGGGATACACAACAACATCAGATATAGCCACGACGACTAACGGAGTCACAGGGGGTTTCAAACGAATTGGCATGCGATCAATTCTCAGTCGTATTAGGGTTAGGGGCTTTAAGCGGAATTTGGCTCTTAAATTTCTCTATCCACAACAGCCACGGTACCTTTAAATCACAAGGGACATAATGTTGTCGAGAGAAAGGAAGCCAACATCGAACCCTCATAACTAGTTGGGCGGGACTGAGCGGTAGGGCTATGGGGACGAATGAGCACCGACTGGGTATGCGTTGGCCTTCACAACTATGTTAGTAACATTTGTTACAGTTGTTATTTTTGTTTCCTTTAGGGACTATGCGGCATCGTGGTCATGTAGACTTGTAGAGTTCCCGACAAATTAATAGGCTCGTCAGCACCATTTACTCACAGAAGGTGCTTTGTTGCTAATTTTACTGTTGTTGCTTGAGTCTTCAGTAGGTTTACTGGTTTGATGCAGCCATCCATGTCTCCCTGTCCTGAGCTAATCGTTTCATCTCTACATAGCTACCACACCCTCCATCTGAGGCAATCTGTTCAACATATTCTAGCCTTGGTCCACCCCTACAGTTTTTATCCTCACTCTTCCTTCCATAACTAACTTTGCTATTCCTGGGTGTCTTAGTATGTGTCCTACCAACCTATCTCTTCATTAGCAGTTGCCAGAAACATCTCTCCTCTCCCACTCGTCTTAATACCTCTTCGTTTGTAACCCTATCTACCCATCTGCTCTTCATCATTCTCCTGTAACGCCACAATTCAAACGCTTCAATTCTCCTCTTTTCTGCTGCACCAACTGTCCAAGTTTCACTTCCATACAGTGCCACGCCCCGGACAATGGCTTTCAAAAATGACTTCCTAATACTTAAACTATATTCGATGTCAACAGATTCCTTTTCTGTAGAAATGCTCTTCTTGCCAGTGCTAACCTACTATTTATATCCTCTTTGCTTCGTCCATCACTGGTTATTTTGCGTCCTACGTAACAGAAGTCTCCTACTTCCTTTAGCTTTTCACCTGCCAATTCGACGTCCATACTACATTATTATTATTGCACTATCTGAGGGAATATATGTTTCTTGACTCTTTTATAACCAATTTACATGGGTAATTTCTTAGAAATTGTTACAATTGTCCTTATATCAGTGCATGTAGTGTTACCACCCTATGCATGTACACCTACAGATGTGTGCAAATTATTAGAATCATCTAGAGAATTTAAATCATTCAGAATTTGTAAAATCAAAATCATTTTATTTAACAACGGAGGACATTCCTTATCACCCTACTTGGTGAAGTTGAGGTATAACTTTTCCCATAAGGAATTACGACTGGAAATTTTCAGAATTGGGTATTCCGAGGTATACCTGAGCTGGGTGCGTTTTCTCCTGTTTCATTAACTTTGGAATGTGCCCTCTAAATCAGGTGATTTTATATCTTTGCATAGTTCAGGAGCGGATGATCAGTATTAAGACTTTGAATTACTCAGCTCTAAATTCACACGAAAAGTAGAACAACTTACAGTAATCAATACAAAACGAGTGGCATTTTGCATTAACGAGGCCCCTCTTTTAGTGGAAATTCTATATAATCATTTTAAGAGCGTTAAAAATCCCTCAGTATGCCTTCCTTCGGAGGGGAAGTAAAGCCGGCGGTCCCATGTCATAGATTTATGGCATGTTAAAGAACCTTCCACTAATTGCACCTGTGTGAAGCTAAATTGGACAGGCTAAGAATGTAAACAACGCTCTAGTAGGTTTCTACGTTCGTTGCCAAGAGCCGACTGCGGTGGCGTCTGGTAGCTAAGTTCTGAACTTGGCCTAGTAGTCGTTGACGGTGGCGCCTGGCGGCAAAAGTAGGAACTACTTGAAAAATTGTAAGTTACAGTACTTAAATTTAAAAACAGATAACTCACACTAATACAGTCATAACAATTAACACCGGTTATCAGACAGATTCTACACACACCCAAAGTACACGGGGCTACACGACCGCGTTGTCGCAGCCCCTAAACTTAAGAACCAACCAACCTTAATCATTTTACTATACATTTCTTAAAATAAAATGTAATTAAGACTAATGATTAAATGTTTCAAATAACTTCAGCGCCTTCTAAATATATTTAGTGTATTAAATCATGAAGAGTATAAATGAAATTTTGGAAAACTGGCGTCGAGTAGCCCCGTGTACTTGGATCTGTGTGGTGACTGATAGCCCGTGTCATTGTGATCGCTGTACTAGTGCTTATATTTGTAATTAAGGTTAGGATTAAAGAAGAAGGTGGTACCATCCAGCAGAAGTGGAAAGTCACTAGATAACCATTTCTAGGATGCAGACTATCTTCCTTAATATAAACATCCCTAGTGAGAAGCTGATTGTAGCTTAGCTACTGTAATAATTTTAATATTATAATATTAATAATATCGTATGGCCTCGAATGCCGGGTGCAAGCTTTGTTATTTGACACCCAATGGGTAGCTTGCATGTCGAATTTCGTTGTCCCTTGAAGCGCTATAAAAGTCAAGGAGGTTAGATATCTAAGCTTCTTGAACACTATAGCGCTTTCTAGTAGAGAAATTAGGAACTTTGTGTTGGCGGAAACTCCCGAGATTAATTTTGCCATTATGAACACGGCCTACTGAACTCAAATGGGTTCTTTGACATGCCAACATCGTATGACATGGTGTCGTAATTTTTGCCGCCTTTCAAAAATCACTTACCATGGCAAGGAGCGAACCTGCAAGCTTGGGGTTGGCAGTCCGACACGTTGACCTCTTACCCACCGTGGTTAGCTACTGTAATTCCGCATCAGTCTGCAGTGGAGGATGTTGGCTTGCGGTTGTATTCATGTAGAGTTTATTGCTTCCTTTACTTCGTAATGTTCATACTTAAAGTATTGACTTGCACTTTTGAAATAGGTTATCATGTTTTCTTTGAGCAGATTCATAATAAAACTAGTGATTTATTACTTTACTGCAATGGAAATGGTACATACTTACACAACGTGTGACTCAAATTTGTCAGCAACCTTAGCCAAACTAACATACACTGTTCTGTAGTGCTAATTCACCAGTACACCACTAGTTACGGCAGTTGCAAAGCGCCAGCTTACACACAGCTTCGTACAGCGCAGTAAATTTGAATTACGACCGCATCACATCACAGACACCCGTTAAAAGATTAATACGTCTCATGTTGACAATCTGGGCCTCTCTACCACTTTAACGACCGCTATTCTTCTGGGTCATCAGGAGGCGTTTCTAGCTACATCAGTACCAGCTACATCTCTGGTGTTTGGATGCCTCTCTCACTCTTGCTATCACTTATAGCCCAGGCAACGAAGGCCGAATTTCAGCAAATAAAAATAATAAATACGAAAGTTTTGAAATTTGGTGAAAATGTTTATTAGAGCTTACTATTGAACCTGTCAAAAGTCCTGACCCATTAAAGGTCCGCAATCACCGCCATCTTGGAAATAGGGTGCACTTTTATGGTTTTTAGTATATAACTCTTTATTTATTAACTTTATCGAAAATGTTGTAGTGATCAAATTTTGAGAACGTTTAATTCTCTACAAGAAAGGTTCAATTCAGTTCTTTCATAAAACCAATATTTACCGAGTAAATGGACGACGAACTTGTAGCAGATCGGAGAATTGCTCCAAACAAAAGCAGGTTAATTGACATGCTATCAACCAAGCTAAACGATCAGGGAATAGGATGTCGACAGAGCACAGATGATGCAGATTTTTTGATCGTGAACACTGCAATCCAATTATCTTAATCAAAAAGTAACGTGGCTATTATTGGCGAAGATGTTGATCTTTTGTTTTGCTGGTTGCATTGGCTCCATCGGAAAACAAGTAGTTCCGTGAAGAACTATACAGCCTATTTTCATATATCTTGCTCATGTTAATTGTCTCTATCAACATACAAAATTTCAGTTTAATTGCTGTAACAGATGCGTAGATATTGAGAACCGTCTAAATATTTCATATGGTCGCCAGGATGGATTTTTATTTTTGTACTATTACATTAAGATTATTGTGTACGTGTGGTATTCAAACTTCAATCGCATGATTAGAACACAGGAAGTAAAAACGAGATTTTAAAAGTACGCACACCAGCCATCTTGTGATTATGCAAACAATTGAAATAAATTACATGCCAGTGGATCAACATTTGTATAAGCATTTAACGTGCAACGTTTCACGGCACTCGGATAGTTAATTCGCGAGAAACGTCCATTTAAATATTTATACTTCGCGTCGCCGCCATGTTGGATTTGTGCTCACCAGGTTACTGAAAGTCCTATAGGTGAACATATGTTCATAATCTCTATGAACATAAAAAAAAATCAGTTTGGTTGCTGTAAAAGATTCATAGATATTGAGAACCGTCTAAATATTTCGGAAGGTCGCCAATTAGGATTGTTATATGTATAGGCCATAGAGTTATGTACCATTCAAGGACAATTATTGCCTAGCTTCATTATTCAAACTTTCACTTCGATCGCATGATTACGACACAAGAATAAAAACTTAATTTTAAAATTTCGCACAGCCGCCATCTTGAGGTTATGTAAACAATTGAATTAAATTAGATGGCAGTGCATTACAATCTGCAAAATCATTTACTGTACCACATTTCACTGCGCTCAGAGAGTTAAATCACGAGAAAAGTCTATTAAAATATTTCAAATTCGCTTGGTCGCCATGTTCGTTTTGTACTTGACAGGTTTATGAAATATACATAGGTAAACTTGTATCAGTACACTTTATCACCGTACAAAATTGCATGATGATATCTGTAATAGTTTCGGAGATATAGAATGTCAGTGAAATATTTCGCACAGCCGCCATTTTGAGGTTATGTAAACAATTGAACTAAATTAGACTCCAGTGCATTACAATGTGTACAAACATTTGCTGTACCAAGTTTCATTACGTTTGGATAGTTAAATCGCGAGAAATATCTATTTAAAAGTCTCAATTTCGCTTGATTGCCATGTTGGTTTTGTAGTCACCAGGGTTTTGAAAATCTCATAAGTGAACTTCTAGTAGAGCCCTTTATCACCGTACACAATGTCAGGGCGATATCGGTAATAGTTTCGGAGATATTGAATGCTAGTGAAATATTTCGCACAGCCGCCATGTTGGATTGGTGAGACGTAACAAAATTTGAAGGGCACGGTCAAGGTCGCCGGGAATAGTGCTATGAACTTACCGTGTTTCATTGAAATCGCTCCAGCCGTTTAGATTTTATTAGGGGGACACACACACACACCTCACACACACACACACACGCACACGAACACACACATGGACAAAAGGTGATCTCATAAGCCTATTTATTTCAAAATTGAAAATAGGCTAAAAATATGTTTTTTGTCAAACCGAGAAAGGGAAAAATCGCGAGAAGAGTGTATTCATCACAGCAGTCACAATCATCAGGACTTGCGAACAACATTCTTTTCTTGCATGCCTTTAGTGGCTGCGACACTACTTCATCGATTTTCAATAAAGGAAAAGTTAGGTGCGTAAAGTTATTTAATAAAAGTAAAGAGTTACATGATATCGCTGAAAGTTTCAACAACCGTGATTCTTCACACGACATTATCGCTGAAGCTGGAGAACGTTTTTTCCTTGCAATCTACGGTGCACGTTTTACAGACAATTCTTTGAATCACGAAATCTGTGACGAAAATAAAGCCCGACATTGCCTCACTACCAGCAACAGAAGGCGCATCCAGGCAACATTCTTTTCGAGTGTACAATCAAGTGCAAAAATGGCTGGAAAATGAATACCCCCTGAATTATGGGGTTGGAAACGAGTCCAAGGATACTTCAGTCCGATTACAACAATGGACTCCATGCACCCGAGGCTTTATTGAATCTAATTTTTTGCAAATGTACAACTGGCTGTGCAGGGTTGTGTGGGTGTAGAAAAGCAGGGATTGATTGTACAACGGTTTGCAATAATTGTCATGAGGACTGCTTCAATGGATCGAAAATAGTCGATGAAGAAAATGAAGACGGAGACGAGGTCGATAACGCGAATGAAGAAAGGGCAGTGTCAACCAAAAGCTCGAGACGATCTTCCTATGCAGGGAGCATTGATTTATCGGATTATGCTGATGTAGTCGATGATAATAGCCCCAGTGCCAGTCAGACTGCAAAAAAAAAAAACGACGCTCTCAAACGTAATAATATAGTGAGTAAATAAAAAAAATGAAAAATAATAACAATGATTGAATTTTACGTAACAAATAAAAATTTCTGTTTCCAGAATTCCCACAGATATTTATATGGACCGTTATGCGCCATTGAATTCATATTTTGCTGCTGAAACATACAGTGAGAGCGATTCCCCGATCTGCATCAAGTTTGTCGTCCATTCACACGGAAAATATTAGTTTTATGAAAAAAATGAAATGAACCTTTCTTGTAGAGAATTGAATGTTCTCAAATTTTGATCACTACAATTTTTTCGATAAAGTTAACAAATAAAGAGTTACAGTCCAAAAACCATAAAAGTGCACCCTTTTTCCAAGATGGCAGCGATTGCGGACCTTTAATTGGTCAGGACGTTTGACAGGTTCAAGAGTAAGCCCTAATAAAAGTTTTCACCAAATTTAAAAACTTTCGGATTTATTATTTTTATTTTCGCTTCATTGCCAGGGCTATTACCTAAGATTATGGGATTGAATTCGAGAACAGTCGATTGCAATTTGAGAGGCGCAAATGTGGAAGGCCCCATACCACTGTGTTGGTGAAATATGCTATAAGAATAAAAGGAAGGAAGCTTGTAGTTTAACGTGACCGTTAATCTCGAGATCATGAGCCACGGGATCTCCTTTTTACGTGGAATCCGAACCACAGGACATGGCATTTCACTTTGAAAATCTCACATGCATTGACCGGGAATCGAACCCGGACCGCCTTGTTGAGAGGCGCTATAAGAATAATTATTGTTATCATTATCGTTTATTATTAGTCTATTATTATTATTATTATGATTATGTTGAGGATATACACACAGAACGCAAGCAGCGGCCAGAGCTGGCTTGGTTAACTGCAGCCAAGTGCGTTTCCGGTTAGCAGGTAAAAGACGATAATAATAATAATAATAATTAAGTCATCCACGATTATGAAACAGCTGAGCGGAAGAAGGAGCATTCCGAGAGGATAAAGAGATTTTGGGAAGAAAATAGAGAAAACGCCCGAAGATGAAATCGTGAGTTCGAGTTCAATCGCTCTCTTTAAGGGGAACAATCAATAAAATAAAATAAGTAAATAATAATAGTAATAATAATCATATTAGGATGGACAACAATAGACTAACAAAACTATTATTAAATATAATTTATACAAAATGTCGCTCCAGATGTCCATGTTCGATTCCCGGCTCAGCCAAGGAATTTAATTCTGGTTAAAGGGTTGCAACGGGGTACACTCATCCTCGTGAGACAAGACCGAGAAGAGGTGAGTTCCATTCCCATCTCAACTATTCTGGAAGTGGTTTTCCGTGATTTCCCACTTCTGCTCCAGGCAAATGCCGTGATGGTTCCAAACTTAAGGCCACGGCTGCCTCCTTCCTAATTCTCACCTGAATTACAAATGCACACACTAATACAGCCATCATAATGGCACAGGTTATCAGGAAGTATACAGGGCTAAATGTTCACGATGTCCAACTACGGTACGTACTTAATTCTCTTTGTGAAAGGTACGGTACGTTATGTGGAGCATTGTATTAGTAGCCCGCTGTGGGCAGTGTATTCCATAATTGGATTTTCAAGGCCTTATTGATGACCACTGAGAGTTTTCTGCTTTAGGCCGTGTATCGTACAGAAAGTAGCCTACTAGGCACTTCGATGAAAGGTAGAGAACGTTACACGTGCGGGCATCTAATAACTTACAATGTAACTGTGCTGGCTTCACGTAAGCAAGGACAATAAAGATGTCTGCTTCATTAGCTAAATGGTCAAAGCAAGGGCGTACTAAGGCAGAGGTTACGGGTTCGATTTTGCATGGCTCACATATTTTAATTCTCCACCTTCCATGTATATGGATTGTATTTTCTGTGCAACTCACGACCTTAAAGATGGTTGGTTCCTTAGTTTAGGGGCTGCGACAACATGGTCATGTAGCCCCGTATACTTTGGGTGTGTGTAGAATCTGTCTGATAACCGGTGTTAATTGTGATGTATGTATTAGTGTGTGTTATCTGTTTTTAATTCAATAAGGACTGCAGACATTGAATTTCCAGTAGTACCTACTTCTGCCGCCAAACGCCACCGTCAACAACTACTAGTTCAGAACTTGGCTAATAGTGCCACGGCAGTCGGCTCCTGGTGACGAACATAGGAACCTTAAGAGCGTTGTTTAACCTATAAGTTAATTTAGCTTCACACAGGTGTAATTAGTGGAAGGCTCTTTATCTTGCCATTTTTTCTTTCTTTTTTTAGCGTATGGCTTTTAGTGCCGGGAGTGTCCGAGGACATGTTCGGATCGCCAGTTTTGTAGCTGCTTCGAGGCGGACACCCAATGGGTGAGCTACAAGTACCATCGCGTGTGGAGTGTTGTCTGGGGAGGAAAGTTTGAATGTAAGGACAAGGAGTTGGAAGGTAGCGGCTGTGGCCTTTAGTTAGGGACCACCCCGGCATTTGCCTGGAAGGAAGATGGGAAACCACAGAAGACCATCTTCAAGGTTGCCGGCGGGGGATTCGAACCTCCTCGCCTCCCGGACGTGAGCGACTGCCAGCAGTCACGCCGTAACGACCACGGCTAACTCACCCGGTATCTTGCCATAAATCTATGACATGGGACCGCCGGCTTGACTTCCCCTCCGATGGAAGGCATACTGAGTGATTTTTAACGCTCTTAAAAATCCGACGACATCGGCCGGGTTTGAACCCGAGATCTTGGGCATAGAAGCTCAGCATGCTACCGACTACGCCACCGAAGCTGCTAAACCTTAAAGATGTAAGCTTCCATTTGTTATCAATACGGTCACGGAAATCCATTTCTGGGAATAATCTTAACCCTACGGGGAATGCAAACGTAGATGAGTATGTTAGACTATCACTATTATTCAAAGTAGAGAACACCACCAACATCAAGACCGAAGAGATACTCTCACTACAGGAAAATGCTGGGTTAGTATCCTACCGTATTTCAAGTCCACAGGTCTGGAAGGAGAATCCACATTCAGATGGCCCCTGTCACCATCTATGAGCAAAGTTCAGTCGTTAGATGCGCTGTACTTCCAGCTGCTAGGGAGGGAGTTCAATTCCTACTCATGTAATGGACTTAAGACCACTTTTAGAAACGAAAATGACTCTGGGGTTCACTCAGTCTAGAGTAGAAATGTAATTCCTTGGAGCTAATGGGGATGCCGGGCGTAGAGCTGTCGACTAATACTAGTCTCTACCTTCCACTGCTCCATGGGTCTCCATCGCCTGTTCTGAGTTGACTTGGCTACCTTTGACATTTCTTGTCGACGTAAGTAATTTTGTTTCCGATACAATTTTACCACTATAGCTTTAGTAAAACAATTACTAACTCCTATTTCCACGTGAGATCTAGACATTACGAAACATCAGATTAATTGTATTGCAGAAATACTAGTTTCAAGGTAAACAATTACGTCCATTACATTATCAACTAAATCATGCTGATTGAATTAATTACACAGTATGAATGAATTGAGCGGCTGCGCAGTCCCTTACCAATACGATACAGATTGTGTTCATGGTTGATGCTGTTTCTGTTTTGATCAGTGATCCATGGTATTCGTCTTATGCTCCACGTCGCACTACGTCTCACAAATACAGTACACATCCTGGGCTCCCTCTGCCGCATTGCCCTCCAGTTTTCCCTTAAGAAGTAAATGATCTCGATGAGACAGCCCTCATAACAACAACAATAATAATGATATATATATATATTTGTCGTGTGACCTCCTGTGAGGCCGAATGCAGGTCTTTCTAGTCGACGCTCGTGGGAGACCTGCACGCCGGAATGAGAGATGAGATGAATGGATGAAAGTAGGCAAGGATATGGAAGGAGGCAGCCGTGGCATGTCAGAAGGTACCGTTCCAGTATTTGCCTGGAGTTGAAAATGGAAAACCGTGGAAAACCATTTCAAAGAAGGCCGACGGTGGGCCTCGAACCTACGTCTACCAAGTCAGCAGAGAGTTTGGCCCCATAGTCGAACGCTGCGCTTTAGCGAGCGGTAGCCACTGCTGTCAGTATAATGATAATACTCATCATCATCAAGTTCCCTCCTTAGCTGTTTCATGATCGTGGATGACTTAAAAATTCACCGATGAGGCTATCAATCCATTGCTTTTCTCTCAGAATCCGTTCCAAGCTTGGCTACGCGGCCTGGTGGCTTTTGAATAATGAAAAGCAAAGCTGTTACCTAAATATAGGATTTGGAGAAATAGCACAACAAACGTTCATGGTTGGAAAGCAACAGATTATGATTTAAAAACAGAAAGAAAACGAAAAGAAAAAAAGGGCAATTTTGAATTGTCGTAAGAGTATATTCCATGAAGGGACAGAGAAGGGGAAGGAGGGGCTGGCTTGCACCCAGACGTTGGCCTTTAATTGTTCGTATATCCTTGATTGATGAATCGCAAGTATTCCCGGTTGCACTGTACAAACAAAATAACGAAAGTTTGCTAGTAAAAATGACAGAAACGTGTATCATTACACAGAGTACTTAATTTGATATAATAATTATTTTTTGAAAACCGGTTATTGTGTGTAATAAGCTAATTGGAGTATTTAGGTATATTTTGTGTAAAACAAATGAGGTGCACAGAAGCAAAGAACATACTGGTGCTCATAATACCATAAGCGGTCACGTGGATGCTCTAGAAGAGCTGCTCGATGTGACGACCCTGAACATGTTTGATGTTCTGATACACACGCTCAAAAACATTTATTCGACCTTGTAACTTATGGCAGAGTTTTTCAAAGTGTGGTCCGTAGGCCCCTAGTGGTCCTCGAGGCATACCAGGGGTTCCACGACTAGCCTAAAAAAATACAAAATATTTTTAAACAATGGCCCTAAATAAAAGTCACATTTTGCTAATGATTAACGAATCATGTACGGTACGTGGTAAAAATCCAGATGAATGTTTTTTCTAGCTAGAAAAGTTTCCTAAATTATAACATTGAGTTAATCGCAACGATTATCAAACTGGCAGTTTGTAGCTTATGTGCCTTCGCTCTAAGCCAACACATTAGAGTGGTATGTAACATTGTGGAATAGGAATAATACGTGTTTTTTGGGTGGGGGTCAATTAATTCGGTACGTTGTTATGTGGGGATCCGTGATGTCCAGAACTTTGATAAACTCTGACCTATAGCATCGAAATGGTACGTTCTGATATGACCCTCTCATCAATGCAGCAGCGAAGTGGTGTGTTTCCGGGCATGAGCTCTGCTTGGGTCCTGTCTACAACACCTAGAAGCGTGTAACAGGAATTCCGGAACAACCTGTATATTCGTTTCGCCCCACACACACAGTTTGTTTTTTCTATCGCAGAATTGTAAGACGTGACTTTCTCTACGTATGACTGATAGGAAACTGTCACACATTTTCCTGTACAGATAAATAAAGCGACAGGAGTCCTCACAATCCAAGCACCATTAGAAGTTACGATAGTATTATTGCAAAAATACCGGTTTGAAGGTTACTCGTTACGTACATTGTTTACTACAGCTAAGCAAGCTAATGGAATAAACAGCACAAGAGTTGTGAATACCGAACAGTTTTTTCTCACAAAGCCACGAGTCTTTAATAACACTTTTATTCGCATCCATGTGCGTATGAACATGAAAGTGTAATTATGACTCGTCATCTCGGTAAGTGTGGTGTTTGTTCGTAGAATTCTAAAAACAGGATGACCCATTAGTATGCTGCAGCATCTCTGCTTGAGCAACGTGCCGTCAGTCTTATGGCGCAATTAGTCACGGATTAATTCTTGAATTAGTTTGAGTTTCTAAGAATGTGGAGCGAGGCACAGGTGTGAGGAAGTAATTTAGGATCTCTGACAAGTAGCTGGGGACATCATACATTGACAAATTACAGAGCCCATTGCAGGACCTGGAAATATAGCCTACTTTCCATATGTCACGGGCAAAATTCTTGTCCAATATTGTTCGGTGTTTCAAGAAATCAACTGTGCATAAGTTGAGGTAATTATCACGTATATAAATAAAACCCTTCAGTAATGTAACATTGTTTGGTTTTTACGACTGGTGTCAACATGGATAAACATGTTTCTCAGACTTGTTGACCGTGATCTAGTCGGGCTTGAAGTTCCCAACGTTTCCTACGTCCTGCATCTTCAGTTGCGGGCTCTAGCTCTGGCAATTGATAGGAAACAGGACTGAAATAGGAAAATAATATTTTATAAACAGCCATCAACAGCATGCTGTTGGAAACTATATTAGTGTGCAATAGTGAACTGCTGACCGGCAAAGGTAGAGGAACTCCTGAAGATGTCGAAATGTTTGGTGAAACGTTGAAAACTCAAATGCCGGTAGACCACGGCCAACAAGCTCGGAAAACTTGTTTATCCAAAATTACTTAGCTCACGTTTCTGTACATCGATAATTTCAGCAACATACTGTATTCTGATTGTTGTTCGTTTCAAAATCCAGTAACGAAGGGTGCGGAAGGAGTGTTTAAGTTCTTCTGTACCGTAGAGTGGAGGCCTTCGCCCCAGGAAGAGAATGAACAGATAAGCAGAAGAAGATGAAGATGAAGAAAAGTAATAAGAAATTGTGGTCTGAGTTGCACCTTTCCGCACCTTGAAAAAAAAAACTAGGGGGATGGTAGCCTATCCGTGTACCGTCTACATAACATAACAATTGATTTGAATGTTAATAGATTAAAACACACATTGAAGGCGTTGGATGTAAAGAAGTTACATCGTTACAGCATGTTTAATGAGACAGACAAATACCGTATGGAACTGAGATGAAAACGTTAGACGCATTGGAGGATCGAATCCTAAAATTCGCTGACACTCGGCTATAACGACCAACTGATGCAAAAGCAAGTTGAACTATTTGCTATATAATATCAGAACTCTGTATACGTTAGAGTACCTATTTCCTCCAAAGACATTTCAACACCCGTGTGTTCTCACTCTTGTTTTGATACTCAATATTTTAACATCGGCCGCGTCCGGAACATGAAAACGCTCCTATGGAAATGGCGACTAATGGCTAGGCGACGAGAATAGAAACACGTTCACAGATCAAGATTTATGTGTATTTTGAAACATTTAAACTATGCCATCATGTACGTTCGTGTACAGTACAATATAGCCCTAGGTTGTAGTGTTTACACTTGGGACTTTTCCGATATCATAAAATGACTGTGTGTAATATTTGGTTGTTTATTAGGACAGCCAAGGTTGAGTTGGATTTTATGGTCTCCCAAGAGTTAATATGAACAGTGTTATCTCACGAAGGGTCCGCACACCAATACCGGTATTGTTCCTATACGCTGAACGTACAAATTTCAAGCTAAAAAGAGAAATAGTTTTCATCAAACAATTTGTTCTTGTTACACCTCGAGCACTTAGGCATTTAGGTTAACGTACCAACGTTTTGATTGATTGATGTTTTAATTCAAAAAGAATTTTGGGTTATATCCTCGTCTATAACATTTTAGGTTGTATAGTATAGTGGTTATAACACTGATCTTTAAGGGCGCAGTAATCACTCATCTGATATAATGTTTATTTCTAAAAACATAAATATGATAGAATGTTACAAAAGAGTGCGTCACCAGGACTAAATTGTTCATTTTTCTGAGAGAATGGGTTTCAATACGCAACACTACATATTCAACATCGCATTCTACGAAGTAGGAATCTGTCGCATTGAGTGTGACATTATGATCCATCAAGAGATTGTTCATAGAAACATCGTGTGGATCGACGCCCTGACACGTATTAACAATCAACTGATACCTTATGACATCGTAATTAGTCAACATTTGTAAAAAGAAAACTCGACACTACATACATATAATTCTTAATACAGAGGCTAACAGATATCCTGGAAAATAACCGTTTATGAAGTATTTCCAGGAATTCACCACCAGTATGCTTTCTACCGGATACCACATATAGCCTTCCGGAATAGACAGCAATATCACGTCTCCCAAGAAGACAGCAGATTCTCCCTAAAAGTATGATACTAATCCTATTTCAAAATTTTGAGCGCATTGTAGTTTTAAAACAAGGAATGTACGGTATTTTAACAATAACAGTCCTTGAGGTGCACTCTTTTGTAACATGCAATCATATTAAATATCCTATTAGATGAGCGATTAATTGAGGGTGTAATGGCCGATGTATACTTTACAATCTAAACCGGGCATATAACCCAAAAGTCCTCTTGAGGAGTTGTTGTTGTTTGAGTCTTCAGTCTTTTGACTGGTTTGATGCAGATCTCCATGCCTCCCTGTCCTGAGCTAATCGTTTCATCTCTACATAGTTACCACACCCTATATCCGAGGCATTCTGTTAAACATTTTCTAACCTTGGTCTACCCCTACAGTTCTTGTCCTCGACCCTTCCTTCCATAACTAAGCTTGCTATTCCTGAGTGTCTTAGTATGTGTCCTACCAACCTATCTGTTCTCTTCTCTTGAGCAGAAACATCAATAATCCAGATTAGATTGCAAGTACATATATATTTTAAACAAGTAAAAGCTACATGTTGTAAATGATTGAAACTTTTTCTTTACAATTCCATCTTAATATCGATGTTACTATAGACTAGCAGATAACCATGAAGAATAAAATGCTGAAGTTGTTTTCGTTCTTAATGACGATGACGGTGATTATTGTAGTTCATAATGTAAAACTTACTCAAGTGAAGTATTGACTTGTTTGTTGTTCGTGAACGTTATCAGCCAATGCCACTTTGCTGAAAAGTTACCTTCGTCTGCAATAAGTGTCTCTACCTTGAAAACTAATCAGAAAGGTGAGCTCATGTATGATAAGAGCAGTCTACAACCACATTCAACATGTTAGTTTATATTAAGTTTTGCTACTTAGTGAATGATCAACCCTGGGACTGGGGGATTCACGACTCCTCCATTCCCAGCTTAAGTGGGCTCTGGAGGAAGCGTTAGTGGTGATTTTTGATTGCAGGAGTGGAGCATCGAGGTCATCTATCCACTTTAATTCGCCTCACAAATAACAGAAACCTACGTAATTTTGTCTCATAGCACTGTCACGAGACGTTCGAGACTGAAATAAGCCAGAGATCTTAATTTAAAATACGCCTGTGTTTATAACCAGAAACCGTGAGGGCGTCATTCAAAAGATGTTTCCTTATATCCCACCCCCAGGATAAGTGGTTAGCATGCTGAGTCTTGGCCCAAAGGTTGCCGACTTCGATTCCTGACCGGGATGAGGGTTTTTAATACCGAATGGTTAGTTCCCCACCAGTTCTAGGACGGTGTGTTTTAGGCGATTTAATTATTTCATCCTCATCTCGACGCCCATGTCTCTTACTGGCGTCGACTCGAAAAACCTCCTCCAGGCCTCACAGGAGACCACATGGCATGTAATATCCTATATTTGTAAGTTGAGGTTACTTTACTCCACGGGGTCAAACTTTGATCCACTTGAAATAAAAAAAGGTGAAACTGATGCGAGCGAACAAGGCTATGCTACCTAATAGGAAGGAGAAAAATGTACTCAGATTAACAATCGGATTGACATTTGCAATAAAGTTTAAAGTAGAGCAAAGTTTCACCCCATGGAATCTCAACTTATGGTATAATTCATTCATTCTCATTTGAGACTGTTTTGGCTTTCAGCATCCAGTCTAGTCTACAAGCCTCTGTTTGCGAAAAAGTCGCCTCCACGATCCCCTATTAGCAGTTAGCCTTGCAGCCTCCTCTGCTTCTACACCTCTCACTTTGATTCTAACCACCGCCTCCGAGGTCTACCCCTACTTATCTTACCCTCTACAGCCAAACTCATTAACATCTTAGGTAATTTCTCCTCCCCCATTCTCTTCACATGACCCCACCATCTGAGTCGGCTCATACTAACAGCTTCACCTAGCGTGTTCATTTTTAACTTAGCATTTATCTCTTCATTACGAGTATCTTCCTGCCATTGCTCCCATCTATTTGTCCAAGCAATGATTCGTGCTACCCTCATATCAGTTATCTCTAGCTTATGTATCAGATATCCTGAATCTACCCAGCACTCACTTGCATACAGCGAGGTTGGTCTCTGAGCGATGTAGGGAGAGTTTCGTCACTACACTAACTTCTTTCTTGAGGAATACTGTAGATCGCAACTCAGAACTCACTGCATTGGCTTTTCCACATCTCGACTCTATTGTCTTCCCTATACTACCTTATGGTTTAATAATAATATTAATAATAATAATAATAATAATAATAATCATAATAATAATAATGTTATTGGTTTTACGTCTCTTTTAACCACTACGGCTTTTAGAGATGCCGGGGTGCCGGAATTGTGCCCCGAAAGGAATCTTTCTCGTGCCAGTAAATCTACTAACACGGCTCCTTCGCATTTGAACACCCTTAAATATACCAATTAACTGCGCCAGGATTCGATCCTGCAATAATAATAATAATAATAATAACATATAATATATTGCTATTAACTCCGCCTGCAGGATCTACTGGGTGGATTGAGTAGCTCAGTAGTTTCTGTTGCCGGTCCCAAGCCCGGAGAAAGGAGGAGGGTTGGCTTAAGCCGTAAAATAAGAGCCAGAACACATCTTGAGGCAACCTCTAGGACTCACAATCTTAGTTGTATAACGTTGGACTTTGTCCAACCCACATTTACTTTAATATCATGGATTTAGCTTCTATTGGTCATGATTACCCTGAAGACAATGCTAGGCGTAAATCGGATTCCAGGGTGCCTAGCAGTTTAGGGTTACATTATGGTGAATCGGAGCACCACAAGAACAGTTCAAGATTCAAGAAAATGAGAAAATATTTTTTTGGAACATACAATGTGAATTCCTTAATTCAGGTTGGAAAATTAAAACAACTAACAACAGAACTTCATAGACATCACATTACAATATTAGCCCTTCAAGAGACCAGGTTCTTGGATGAGGACACCTTTGAATCTGACAACTTCCGAATTTTCAAAGGAAAAGTTGGGAAGAGAGTGATGAAGAACATGCCACATCTTGGAACAGCTTTTATGGTCAACAAGAAATTTTTGGACGCAGTTATCGCTTTTAGAAGTGTGAATGCCAGACTATCTTTTCTAACTATAAAATCTCTCAATAAGAGATACACGCTAATCAACGCCCATGCTCCTATAAATAAGGATAATAAAACGAATCCAGAGAAAGTTGATGAATTTTGGGACGAGTTAGAAGCCGAAATTCTCAAAATTCCTTCTAATCATGTAAAAATTTTACTTGGAGATTTCAATGCTCAGCTTGGATCTGAGAGAAAATTTTCTGATATAATAGGTAAATATCCCGCTCACAATAGAACCAACAGGAATGGTGAGAGATTGGTTAAACTCTGTGAACATCTAAACTTAAAGATTATGTCCACACATTTTAAAGCAAAACCAAGTAAAAAGAAAACATGGGTCTCCCCAAATGCGTTGCTGGGTGAGTTTCAACTAGATCATGTAGCTATCTCTCGAAATTGTTTCAAAGAAATTCAAAATGTCAAGGTCAGAAAATCCATTAATGTAACTTCAGATCATTACCTTTCTCAAATCAAGATGAATTTCATACCTTTTACACGCAAACAAAATACAACTAGAATTAAAATTCCGAAAATTAATAGAGAGGTTCTTACAAATGAAAAAAGGATAGAATTTCAAGGAAAACTTAAAATACCAACCAATTGGAATGATGTTACTAATAACCTTCTTGAACCAGCTCAGGAAATTGCACCGTTGAACTTTTATAGGAAACATGCTTGGTGGAATGAACAATGTGAAAGAGTGATCAAAGAAAGACATTGTGCTTGGCACAAGTGGAACGGGAACAAGACTCCAGAAAATTTAGAGGAAGTACAAAGATTAAGGAAAATGGCCCACCAGACTTTAAGAACGATTCGAAGAAAATATATGAAGGACCAAATAATGGAAATGGACGACAATTTTAAGAAAAATGACACCCGATTGTTTTATAGAGCATTTAAGAATGAAATCACTGGATATTCAGCCCCGAGTTTAAATTTCAAAAGGGAAGATGGTACGCTAGCATTAAACAACAAGGAAAATTGTGATATCTTGGCTGCGTATTTTGAGAAGTTGTTAAATTGTCCAAAACCGACAGACAAGTTGAGTTTCAAATTTACAACACAAAATTTTGACTCTACGCCCCCAGATGTAAATGAAGTTAAATGTATTATCAACTCACTTAAAAACAATAAAGCCTCAGGCAAAGATGGAATAATTGCAGAAATGTGGAAGCTTGTAGATGATGAATTTTTAATAGCGACGACAAATCTATTCCAGAAAATTTGGATTGAGGAAGCAATTCCAGAAGACTGGTTAATCGCCTTAATTCATCCACTACATAAAAAAGGCTCAAAAATTGATGTCAATAGTTATAGGGGGATCTCATTGTTGTCTGTCACATATAAAATATTTGCCAAACTACTTTTAAACAGACTTGAACCACAGATCGAACCACAGCTTGGCGAGTTCCAAGGAGGTTTCAGAAGGAATAGATCGTGTGCAGAACAAATTCTTAGTTTAAAATTGATATTAAAATATTACAACAACAGGCCAAAGAATATCTTTATCTCATTCGTTGATTTTCAGAAAGCGTATGATTCAGTGGATAGGGATACTGTTTTTGACACATTGAAGGAATACCAAGTTGATCAAAAAACCATAAATTTAATAAAACTTACATTAACTAATACGATTTCCAGAGTCAAATTTTTAAATGAAGTTAGCGAGCCCTTCGAGGTAAAAACTGGGCTAAGACAAGGGGACAGTCTATCACCACTGCTTTTCAATTTGGTCTTGGATAAAGTCATGAGGACGTTTTGGGAGAAGAACGATTCAAGTGCTAAAATTGGTACAAAGAATAAGAACCTCAGAGTCAAAGGTTTAGCATTTGCTGACGACGTAGCGTTGTTTGCTGAATCAGAACAAGAAGCTATTAACCAAATTGATCAGTTAAAAGAAACGGCGGAAAAAGCGGGCTTACAGATTTCGTTGGTAAAAACAGAGATGATGACAAGTGATCAGAAATACACTAAGAAAATGATAAAAACAAATTATGGGAGCACCAGGGTCACTGACCGATTTAAATATCTTGGAGAAATAATTAGTAGCAATGGGACGGATAAATTGGCAATCGAGAACAAAAAAGGGAAATTGGAAAGATTAAATTTTTGTACAAAAAATATATACAATAAAAAGAACCTGTCTATCAATGCAAAATTACGACATTTTAATACTGTTGTTAGACCAGTCATCTTGTACGGCATGGAAACTACAAATATAACCGGAATGGAGAATTTGCTCAAGATAGAAAGAAGAATTTTAAGAAGGATTTATGGTCCTAGGAAAACACAGGAAGGTTATAGACTGAGATCGAATGCAGAAATTTATAGTAAAATCGACAACCTTGAAGTGATGATCAGAAAACGGCGACTTCAGTTCTACGGACATATGGTCCGCATGGATTGCTCAAGGTTAAACAAACAAATTTTTGATAAAATCTGGAACTATAAAGGACAAGGAGGCTATGTAAAACAAATGAAAGAAGAACTTCAAAAATTCAAAATTACTGAAGAAGATTGTCTAAATCGAATAGAGTACAGAAAAAAAATTTTTGGTCTCAAAATTCTTGTCGGGGAGAAGAAAAATCTCAACAGAGGAGAATGGACTGCTGAAAGAAGAGCTGCACAGTCGACCAGGATGAAAGACTTCTGGAAGAGAAAGAAGGAAACTAGACCTATAAAGAAGTGATATTTGCGTGGTCCTTGTTGGCCTGTCCGCGGTGTATATATATATATATTGCTATTATATCACAAATTGTTCCTAAGAGACAGGTCTTCTGATTTTTTGCAAAATTTCGGTCGACTTACACAAGAAACTTTGCTGGTTCGACCAGAATTGAAGAACGTGTTAACTATATGACAGCAGTCCAGTATCACTGACTTCTGTATCATCTCTTACATGTTGTATGGTAGATTCAGTTGATGTAGAGCTGTTTTGGTATGACTCTTGTGGATGAGATTGGAATTGGGATGACAGTGACTGTTTGTTGTTTCCAAAGTCGTTTGATGTCTGTTTCCGAAGTCCATGGCAGAGGAGTTCCAATTGTTCTAAATGTGTCATTTTGCACTATAGGTAGTGGTTGAAATCTTAAGTATGGCTCTGTATCTTCTGTGCGAATAGGTCACCTAGGGCCATGTGGAATCAACATTTGTACGGCCTTCCTTCTTGCCCAGTGGTTCTTAATTATTAAGGTATGTGCAAGTATCCGTTCCACCATCCATGTACATCGTGTACGTTTCTGTTGTTCTTCCAAAAATACCCGTTTTTGGACGATATTTCTGATTTCATCTTGATTTTGTAAATCTGGCGATCCTAATTCAAAAAGGTCTTTCTCAGTCAGTTTGCACCATTTTGGTCTAATAGTTTTGTTTTGCAGAAATTTGAAAATGTTATGGGAACGCATATTAGGGTTCATTTTTTGTAAATACTCTGAAAATTGGATTCGTCACATTCACATTGCATCTGTGATTTTGGGAATTCGTTCACAATTAGGTTTGGGGTAATGCATTCCTAAGAGTTTTCACACAATTTTCTTTTCCTTAATCTCTAATAGTGTATTTAATCCTTTGTGTTGAAGATAGAGGGTTTCTGATGGATTAAGTACTTATGGTTTAATCACTGTTATGTAATGCTGAGTTTTACTGTTCCAAGAAAGTCATTGTTTATTATAAACAGGGGCCGATAACCTAGATGTTAGGCCCCTTAAAACTACAATTATCATCATAATTATTATAAACAGTTTTTTGTTAGTGGGAAATCAGTTTCCAACTTCTGAATTCTTGATGTTATGGATTTCCTTTCAATGCTGTTGTATCTATTGATCATTATTGTCTTGTATACAAGGGGGCGTGGTGGCTCAGTGGTCTTGCTGTATGCCTCTCACCAAGGCGGTCCGGGTTCGATTCCCGGTCAATGCATGTGAGATTTTCGAAGTGAAATGCCATGTCCTGTGGTTCGGATTCCACGTAAAAAGGAGGTCCCTTGGCTCATGATCTCAAGATTAACGGTCACGTTAAACTACAAGCTTCCTTCCTTTCTTCCTCTTGTATACACGCCTTATGTTACAAAAGGCGGGAAGCGATCACAAGCTGCATTCTACTACAAGTTGATGATCTTCTTTTTCATTTATTTGGTGGGGATGTTTAAACTTTTTAGGGGCAGATGACCTCCTCTGTTCCGCCCATTAAAACTCTAATAACTGACTAACACTTTTGAATCTATGAGCAAGTTTTACGAATGATATGTTTTTGGACATATGCACTGTACTGATGGGAAGGTTTCTCTTCAGAGATGTTGGTGCATCATCTGTCGCTGAGAGGTCAAGTGGTTCAACAGTTGCCTTTTTGATGCCGCAGCTTCTTATATTTTTTTTCTGCCAACTCAGTTTTTGCTGTACATCTGTTGTGTGTATTTGGCACAGCAATGTCCATCAAATGCGTGTGTTTTTGGACTATATTATTCATTGTCATGCCAGGGTTTGCTGAAATGAGCATAATTCACAAAGGTTAAGGCTGTGAGAGCCACTGAACGAGTCGCTGACCCTTGTCAGAGTGAGACTGGAGGCCTGGGGCAGGAGGACCTGCTAACTAGGAGCAGGAAACACGCACCAATTACCTCACTCATGCCGTGATTACAATTATCAGTATGCAATATCCTGCAAATATCATAAACGGCTCATCATCTCCGTACATTATGTGTGCAGTGGATAATGGGAACAGACATGATATTACAACCCACCTTCCGCTATTGCTTGTGTTGTTAGTGGCACATTAGTTTTCAGAAAAATCCCCGCGTAGCTCCCTGATAACCTGTACTGTTGTGGTGATTGTTTTTATAATGTTTTTCTGTTGGTAATAAATCTTAAGGTAATTCTGAATTGGTAGGACACATTTTAAGACACCCAGAAATAGCAAACTAAGTTATGGAAGGGCGAGTCGAATACGAGAACTGTAGGGGCAGGCCAAGGTTAGAATATGTTAAACAGATTGCCTCGGATGTAATGTGTGCTAACTATGTAGAGATGAAACGATTAGCTCAGGACAGGGAGGCATGGAGACTGTGTCAAAATAACCAAAAACTAAAGATTCAAACAACAACAATTCTCATGGATTTGGAAAATGTTGGTCATCAGCCTCATATACTTGGATGTATGTTGATTTTGTTTGATAACCGTTCTGTACAGTCTGTCCTTCTGTGTGTAAATGCAATTATTATTGGGGTTTTTGTATTGGAGTAGGAGCCCTTCCCGGGCATCCCAGTATTTTCGTGTAAGGAGTGGGGAAACACATTGAAGATGTTTGCTATCAGAGTCGCGATTCCAAGCTTTGGTTTTGATGCAGTTACCCATCGCAGTCGCGGTGCGTGAATTGACGTGCATGGTTAGGGTGCTCGTGGTGTTAGTGTACGTAACTGAAACTAGAATAAGGTGCTGGCGTACGAACCTCGAATATCCTAACGTGGCGCTATCTATTCCAGTTCCTAAGCGACGCTTATGAGTAAAACATACAAGTATACCATAATAAGACTCGAATATTGTGCGGGTTTTCTCAGCCAAGCAGAGTTGTTGCACTGAGCCTTGTGAAGACCAATCACCTCAATTGTCCTGATGAACCCCATTTCAGACTTCACACCAGAATGTGGCGGCTTCGGTGGCGTAGTTGGTAGCGTGCTGAGCTTCTATGCCCAAGATCATTAAAGTCCCTCAGTATTCCTTCCATCGGAGGGGAAGTAAAACCGGCGGTCCCATGTCATAGATTTATGCCATGTTACAGAACCACTAATTACACCTGTGTGAAGCTAAATTATATATGTAGGTTAAACATTTGACTAACGTTCTTAGGTTCCTGCGGTGGCATCTGGTAACTAAGTTATGAACTAGTTGGTCGTTGACAGTGGCGTTTGGCGTCAAAAGTAGGAACTACTTGGAAAAATTGAATGTCTGCAGTCCTTTCTTGAATTTAAACAGATACTCACACTAATACAGTCATCACAATTAACACCGGTTATCAGACAGATTCTACACACACACCCAAAGTACACGGGGCTACATAACCGCGTTGTCGCAGCCCCTAAACTAAGGAACCAACCAACCAACCAACCAAGATAGTTAATAGACCAAACAATTGAATTCCAGTTTTGAGGGCTTGTGAGACAAAACTGAGAAGAGATGGGTTGGGTTTCCACCTCAGCCATCCTGGAAGTGGATTTCAATAGTTTCCCCACTTCTACTCCAGGCAAATGCTTTGATGGTTCCTAACTAGGGGTGAGGTACACCTTTCGCATGACAGTTACTACTGAGTCAGTATATGTATATATATATATCATGAACTATAAGCTGCTAAGAAATAAAACTTTACAGGATTATTAAATATATTTCACTCATTATTATGCGTAAAACACATTTTATAATATGCTTGTAGGCATACATTATTATACCACCAAAATTCAGTTGTTATTTGTACAGTTGGACAGCGTTTACATGATAACTACCACACAATTTAAAATATTTAAATGAATTTTCTTTTGAGCAGTTGGTAACATTCATGGCTACAACATCTACCAAAATAATTGATACACATTTTCAGGATTTTTGTTTTCATATTCTTACTCTAAATGTACATTTCTTTTACCTTTGTTGGGTAAAATATATTTTCTTAAATGGGAAGTATGCTTGATAAACAAAATATTTTGGTATGTTGTTCATATCATGCAAAATTTCATTGAGATATTTTGAATAGTATCTGAGTTATTATGTAGACGCTGCGTGAAAATAAGTTTATTGAGAAACGAGCTTCAAACTTACCTAAGGGTAGAATGTAAGGAGACATTTAAGTGACAGCAACAAACATTTAGGGGAATATCTATGGAAGTATTGAAGATATTTGCATTTTGTTTTCACCAAGATTAGTATTTATATAATTCATGAAAAAGACAAGTAGTTCCGTGACGAACTGAAGAGCAAATTTAAGATTCATGCCAATCTATATAGACCTATCTAGAATAATGACGAAATCAAGTTGGTAATACTAACATTTCTAAGTATTGCAGTCTGAAATACACCTGAAATAGTGTAGCCTAATAGAGTAACTTACTACAGTTGGCAGCCCTGATGACTCTGAATATATTCTTAGTTCCATCTCTTAAGGTATAGAATGCACATACACAATTTGGTTGAAGTCTAGTGGATAGTATGGACGTTACATGCCGTTTGATATTGGATTTATCAGTGCGCGGAAAATCATGTTGGGAACAATGTCGTGTATGTGATAGTCAGAATTAATCTGAAATATTACGATCTATTATAGTGCCAATTTTGGATAAAATCCATTTGTTAGTATAGAAGTTACATGTAATTAAAAATTGACACTATCAGAAAGCTTCGAATCATGTTGGCAGCACTAAGGTATATTAGTTACTGCAAATCAATTTAGAATATCAGGTACTATACGTGTGCAAAGTTTATAGCTGATAGCTTGCATACTTTCTGATATATTGATACTAGGTTTAAACAAATAGAGAGAGCATTTATTAACAGTAGCTCTGCTGCATCTTACGAATACGCATAGTCATAACTGTTATAGTACACAAAGCACATACGAAATTTTGTTGAAATCCATTTGTTAGTGAGGGCGTGGTGGCTTAGCGGTCTAGCTGTATGCCTTTCACCAAGGCGGTCCTGGTTCGATTCCCGGTCAATGCATGTGAGATTTTCGAAGTGAAATGCCATGTCCTGTGGTTCGGATTCCACGTAAAAAGGAGGTCCCGTAGCTTATGATCTAGAGATTAACGGTCACGTTAAACTACAAGCTTCCTTTTCCATTTGTTAGTATAGAAGTTATATGCATTTAAAAACTGGACCTATCGGCAGGCTTAGAATTGTTTTGGCAGCACTGATGTATGCAACTTATACCAAACTAAGGTAGCATGCCAGGTACTATACATGTGCAATGTTTAGAGCTGTTGGCTTGCATGTTTTCTGATATATTGATATTAGGGTTAAAATATAGAGAGCATTTATTAACAGTTGGCAGCTCTGGTGGATCTTTAGAATACGCACGGTCATATCTGTTGTAGTTGACATAGTACATACCAAATTTTGTTGAAATCCAATTGATAGTATAGAAGTTACATGCATTTAGAAGTTGGACCAATCAGCAGGCTTAGAATCATGTTGGCAACACTGGCATGTATGACTTCTGTAAATTAATCTTGAATGTAACTATAAATATTTGTGCCAATTTTGGAATAGTTCGCATGCATAACTTCTGAGATATCGATTTTTCAGCAGCTTGTAGCACTGACGTCAATTTCAATTATGACCGTGAGATATTCAGGTATAGATCTTTACTCCAACCAAATTTGGTTCGATAGCTGCAGCCGTTTAGGAGTTGATAGGGGACACACATTTTCCCGGATCGAACTCATGAGTCTACTTTTTCCTCATTTATGCAAAATGAGAATAGTAGGCTAAAAACTGAACCTTGAAAGGTGTACCTCCCCCTTTGGTCCCGGCTGCCTCGTTCCTGATCCCAGACCTCAATTACAATTACACAGTCATATTTCTACAGACACCAAAATGACACAGGCCATCAGACAAAATTCTTCACACACCCTAAGGGCACGCAACTAAAATGGCGACGATGTCCAAGTCCTTAAATGAAACAACATCAACAACAATATTGATCGTTGACTGGATCGATAATGTAACCAGGCCTATGATGTCCCGAGTTCTTGAATAATCAACACCAACACTGAACTGTGAGAGCGTAGGTATGCGCCTTAAACATGTCCGGAGTGTGTGTTACGGTTTCCTTCACAGGCAAAGGTTCTTACCCACTTTTATGAAATTCCACCGACAGTAATGCTTCCAAAGATCAATATATCGTGGCCAAATAATGGCATGGATCCCACAGGCCCAATGAGATATGCAGAACATGAGCGATCCCTACGCGGCAACTAGAAGAAGAACAATGCAGGCGAGTAACTTGCTCAAGGCTAACCAGGTAACGGCGTTCTTGTCCCCAGTAACCCACTTACAGTACGTGCTTAGTACATCGCGAGGGCGCGAAAAGTAGTTCTTTTCTGGCTTTTATCAGCCCTTCCTAACAACAGTAATAATAGGTGCGTAATTCGTTCTAACATAGATAGATAGATAGCTTTATTTTGTCTGGCAAGATTAGGGCCATTGGGCCCTCTCTTCCATCTAACCAGATTTTACAATTAATACATCATTACAATATTAGCAGAACTTAACAATTGTACTTAAATCTAACAGGAATACATTTCAGATCCAATCACAATACATATAATGGCAGGTAAGCGTGGCGTAGGAAAAATTATGTTAATTAATTAATTATTGCTGAAGCCTCCGTGGCTTAGGCGGCAGCACGCCGGCCTCTCACCGCTGGGTCCGTGGTTCAAATCCCGGTCACTCCATGTGAGATCTGTGCTGGACAAAACGGAGGCAGACAGGTTTTTCTCCGGGTGCTCCGGTTTTCCCTGTCAAAATTTCATTCCAGCAACACTCTCCACTATCATTTCATTTCATCTGTCATTCATTTAATCATTGCCCCGGAGGGGTGCGTCAGGCCTCGGCAGCCGGCACAGTCCATATCCTCGCCGCTAGATGGGGGCTTCATTCATTCCATTCCTGACCCGGTCGGAGACTGGACGCAGGCTGTGGATTTTCATTTCAATTAATTATTGCTAAGGTAAGAAATTAATAGGGAAATACAAACACTAATAAAACAGAAACTAATGATGATGATGATGATGATAAGCATCATGGCTGAGTTATTACTATAATATTGATTTTGCAATGCGCATTTAAAAGGATGTAAGAAAACATTTAGGTATCTAAACAGAAAATAAATAAAATGTAAATTAGAAACACGATATAACTCAGCACAAAGATTCAAATATTTGACATGTTGAGTTCAGCTTTCATTTATTTTGTGATATGTACAGCTGGCATTGCTGCCTGAAGTTGGACGGGGTTACATCATGGGATAGCAATGACTACGAAAATCAGGCTTTTGCGTTATGTGTTCTCTACTCTCTTTTACTGTGCTGAGACATGGACTCTGACCGAGTCTTTATGTAAAGGGCTAGAGGTCTTTGAAATGTGGCTGTACCGAAGGATATTGCGGATACCCTGGACAGGTTCTCCAAAAAATGAGAAAAACTTAGGAAATATTAACCACCGTGAAATTAAGGAAACTCCAATACCTAGGACACATCATGAGGAATACCGACAAGTACCATCTCCTGCAGTCTATTCTTCAAGGAAAATTACAAGGTAAGGGAAGTGTTGGACGGAGAGGAATATCTCACAGCTTGAATCTCGAAAAGTCCACTGCATTATTCTGAGCTGCAAGTGACAGGAACTGCACAGTCAAGATGGTTGATAATATCCGGAACGGATAGGATCCAGAAGAAGAAGAAGGAGAAGAGTCATATGTCCTACTTTAGTGATACCTATACAGTAGAACTCCAATTATCCGAACTCCGACTGTCCGTATCGCTGACTAACCGAATCACTTTCAGAAAATAATAAGACGGAAACGTACTGCAAATGATTCTGTCTACGAGTGCTATTGTCCTTCCCTCCACGAAGCTAGTGTAGGCACATCGCGAATATTATTGGGATGATGAGCTTACTTTGACCGAGATGTTCAGCAAACAATGACTTTCATTTACTACTATTGTTAGTTATTGTTGCTTCAAGGGATGGAAATACGAGGCCATCTGCCCCTATTTACTTCTGTTGAACAGCACTTTTAAGTACGTACGGTACGATATATAACATGTGAAAGTTTCATTTAATTACATAATAAAAATGCATACCATACCGAAAATAAGATCTTTTTTTCTTTAAAAAACATGTATACCATGTAGCCTATGTAAATCCGATTATCCAAATTTTTGATTATACGAATGGAGACCGGTCCTAATTGATTCGGATAGTTAGAGTTCTACTGTACTGTGATAGAACTTTTCTATAGACATTTTAGAAGTTGTTTTCAGTTTTGTCTTCAAAATCTATGTTGTTCTTGTTTCATTTTAAGGGGCTTGGATATCATGGTCATTTATCCTCTTTGTATATGTAGAATTTCCCTGATAAGCTGTGATATTGTGGTATGTGTAGTAGACTAGTGTGTATATTTGTATCTCAGGTGAGGATTGGGAATGAAGCGCCTGTGGTCTTCAATTAGGAGCCATCCCGGCATTTGCCTGGAGTAGAATTAGTAAACCACGATAATCCACTACCAGGAGGGTTGAGGGTGACAATTCACCCCCACCCCTTCTCAGTTAGCCTCACCAGGAACCCACGTCTACCGAGTCCGCAAAGAGCTTGTCCCTATGGCCTAGTAAATCCGTCATATCAATAAAATAGAGGCGTCCGTTTCCTTGCGCATTTGCCAAGGAGTCACGATGCAGTTAACTATGACGATACTTCCAAATATTCTCTATTTATTTCCTCGTGAACCCCAAACATCATAAACTAAAATCATATAATGAAATTTTATTAGTGCAGCCAATGGCCATGTATTTTTATTTCAGGACGTGTCAGGGAAGGGATACTGGAAGGAAATCGGCCGTGGGCCTATTGAGAGGAACCGTTCCGGCATTTGCCTGGTGGTGAAAATGGGAAACCACGAAACTATTTTCAGGACGGCCGAGATGGGATTCGAACCCACGCTCTACCGCAACATTGCTCTCGGTCACCGCGGCCGGTTAAATATCATATAATGTAACATTTAAATGGGGGCTTGTGTACATTAGGGGTGACGCATTGAATATACAACTCCAGTCACAGTAAAGTTGTATTTGTTGATCCAAGGGTCCAAAATTATCGTTTATTAAGAAACATTAAGAAACTAGCTTGGGGTATTGATTTTCACCTAGGTTTATTATGAATGCACCACCGACGAACGCACACGGTTATTGTAGAAATAGAAAGTAATTTCTTAAGCAGTTATTATTTAATTATGAGCTCCGATCTCTAAAGCTATTTCTCGCACATTAAATATGCACGGAAATTTAATTCCCCTAGCCATGTGTGGTAGAACGCTTTGGTATGAGCAATGAAAACTTGAATTAATAACATAAACATGATTACATCACACCGCCGACTAAAGCCTATCACCAAGGTCTCTTGCCTACTTCCAGCCCACAGCACTTTCTCTGCCATTATTCTGTGTTTGGCATAATGCAGTAATGTCCTTGTGGGATAAAGGTCTAATGAATGCAGACACAACAATAACACGGAGCTGATCATCAAGAAGTCCAAACCCCTAATAGTTATTGTAAGATAAAGTTACCTTAGGGATAACAGCGTAATTTTTTAAGATTTCATATCAACAAGAAAGATTGCGACCTCGATGCAATTTTATAGTAATCAATTTTATATTTTAATAACAACCTTTACTATAATTTCAGTTTTTCATATTATGAATTACAGAACCTGCACACATAAATAATAATGGCTTAAATAAAGCATGTGTTAATATTAAGAAGGCTATTTACTGCGAACAATACAGTAAGAAAATGCTTAGGCCTACATTCTCTATGCCATTTCCTTTGATTTACATGGTGCAGTATTGTGGCAGGAAAGTAACGCCTTACTTGTTACTAGTAATAGTTAATTTTTACTGTAACAATGGTACTTTGTGATGTGTATCATCTTTGCACTCGGTTGCTGGATATTTTTTGTGGGAGTGATTTTGGAAAAGGGACGGAAATGGGACGGAAACAATGAGCGCGCGCGGTGGCGGAGATCGGTATCACGACGTACTGTCGGCCAAGTGGCTATGTTGTGGGAGTGATTTTGGAAAAGGGACGGAAATGGGACGGTAATGTGTAAGAGGAAACAATGAGCGCGCCGTGGTGGAGATTGGTAACACGACGTACTGTCGGCCATGTGGCTATGTGGAATGTATATCGCATACGGTTTACTGCAAGGTTTGGAGGACCCATTAAACATATTTCTACAATAAATCGTCTTCAAGTTGTCGTTCTTTGGTGTGAAAATATTCATTATATCATATTTGCTGAAAACAATTATAATTTATTATTTTAAATGTTTCTGTCACATACAGAGTTTCGGGTCTGACCACTGTTTGGTATAAGTCATATTTGTTATATATAGTCTACATATGTACAATTTGTGGTCTCTAGTTTTTATTCCTTTAGTACTGTTCGTTATCCATTCATCTCAATTTCATAGTAGGATAACATGTGAGATGTTACACATCATATGCGACTACTGTAAGGCTCGATCCCTTTTTTCTTTTAATAAGAATTGTACACCGTTACCAGTGGCAGTTACTTCTTACGGTAACAACGTTACTTTTTAAAATAAATAATTGTAACGCCGTTACTTTTAAGAGTAAGAAATTAAACAAAATGCTCATTTATTTTCAAGAAGGACGTCATCGTTTTCTTTTTATCTGATCTAAATTGTGCACAGGAGTAAAAGTAATAGTGCAGTCGCAGTTCTTCACCGAACTTAAAAATTAAAAAAAAAAACAGGTAAGACATCGGATACTCGATAGCTTGATATTATTATTATTATTATTATTATTATCATTATTGTTGTTGTGCTTACAAAATATTTTATAGTTTAACTACATACTATCTAGTTTTCATTAATTGAATTACTTTTAAGGCATGAGGTGTGCTACCCATGACGAGCGGCAGGTTGTTGTAGCGTTGTAGTGATACGGTAGTTCATTTTAGCCTATTTTTTAGCCTATTTTCATTTATGAAAAAAAAATCGCTTATGAGATCACCTTTTGTCCGTGTGTCTGTGTGTGTGTGTGTGTGTGTGATTCGTGTGTGTGTGTCCACCTCCACCCCCCCCCCCTAATAAAATCTAAACGGCTCGAGCGATTTCATTGAAACTCGGTAATTTCATAGCACTATTCCGGACGACCCCGACCGTGCCCTTCAAATTTTGTTACGCCTCACCGATCCAACATGGCGGCTGTGCGAAATATTTCACTAACATTCAATATCTCCGAAACGAATTCCGATATCACCCTGGAATTTTGTACGGAGATAAAGGGAACTACTAGAAGTTCAGCTATGTGACTTTTGAAAAACTGGTAACTACAAAACCAACATGGCAGCCAAGCGAATTTGCGATTTTAAATAGACGTTTCTCGCGATTTAACCAACCAAATGCAATGAAACTTGGTGCAGTATATGTTTATACACATTGTAATGCACCGACATCTAACTTCGTTCAATTGTTTACATAGCCTCAAGATGCCAGCTGTGCGAAATATTTCACCGGCATTCTACAGGGTGCTTCAAAAAATGTATACACACTTTAAACTATCGTAGTTTTCCCGCTCTACAAGGCTAATGTTATATTTCTTCGCCAGGTGGCAGCATAATCATCCCTCTATGTTATATTGTCAGTTGGAATTTGTAATATCAACATGGCGGACGTACGTTTGAGTTTTGAAGAACGTAAGCAGGTTATTAAGTGGTACTGGAAGTTTGAGAATATAAATGAAGTTCAAAGACAGTGGAGAAGGGAGTATAATACAGAACCACCTTCAAGATTAACAATTACACGCATACGAGACAAATTCGAAGTTCATGGAACAGTGTGTGATGTGCATAAAGGCCATTCAGGTCGACCTCGAACAGCTACAAGTGATGAGTCATCAACGGCAGTCTTGGAACTGTTTCAACGCTCTCCTAACAAATCTTCAAGGCAAGGGGCACGTGAAAGTGATGTAAGTGCTAGCAGCGTGCTACGCATTCTGAAGAGAGGCAAGTATCGTGTTTACATTCCAAGGCTGGTGCAACAGCTAAGTGACGACGATCCAGATCGAAGGTTGCAATTTTGTGAATGGGTTCAGGAGATGGTGATACGGGAACCGGGATTTATGGGTAGCATCATTTGGTCGGATGAAGCCCAATTCAAACTTAATGGAACTGTCAATAAGCACAATTGTGTTTACTGGGGTGAAGAAAATCCTCACATTACAATTGAAAAAGCTGTAAATTTGCCTGGTGTAAATGTGTGGTGCGGTTTGTCTTCAAGGGGACTCATTGGACCTTTTCGATTTGAAGGCACTGTAACTGGTATAACTTACCTAACAATGCTTGCTGATTCCATATTTCCTGCCATTCGTGCATTATACGGTAATGATAATTTTTATTTTTAACAAGATGGTGCCCCGCCGCACTATCACAGGGACGTACGAGCTTACCTGGATCAAAATTTGCCGGGCCAGTGGATAGGACGCAGGGGGCCAATCGATTTTCCAGCACGCTCTCCAGACCTTACACCAATGGATTTCTTCTTATGGGGCACAGTAAAAGATGAGGTGTACAAACGTAAACCACGTAGCCTAGACATTCTTTGGAATGAGATTCAAGCCGTGTGTAGAGAAATCTCATTGGACGTTTTGATACGATGTACAGAATCAGTGGTGACTCGTACTCAGAATTGTATTGATGCTGCAGGTCGCCAATTTGAACAGTATTAACATTTGTTATTTATGTTTCATTTACATTGGACTTTCAGCTTTCTAATTTCCTGAAATTTAACTTTGTAGAACGGTAAATAAATTTTCTATGGAAGTTCAAAGTGTGTATACATTTTTTTGAAGCACCCTGTATATCTCTGAAACTATTACCGGTATCACCCTGAAATTTTGTACGGAGATAAAGGGCACTACTGGAAGTTCATCTATGAGACTTTCAAAAACCGGTTAACTACAAAACGAGCATGGCGGCCAAGCGAATTTGAAAGTTTTAAATAGACTTTTCTCGTGATTTGATGATCCAAACGCAATGCAACTTGGTACAGCAAATGTTTATAAACATTGTAATGCACTGGTATCTAATTTAGTTCAATTGTTTACATAACTTCAAGATGGCGGCTGTGCGAATTTTAAAATTAAGTTTTTATTTCTTGTGTCGTAATCATGCGATCGAAGTGAATGTTTGAATAATGAACCTACGCAATAATTTTACTTTAATGGTACATGACTCTATGGCCTAAAGATATTACAATCCAACATGGCGACCATCCGAAATATTTAGACGGTTCTCAATATCTACGAATCTATTACAGCAATCAAACTGAAATTTTGTATATTCATAGTAGCAATTAACATAAGTAGGATATATGAAAATAGGCTGTTTAGTTCTTCACGGAACTACTTGTTTCATACAAAGTAATGATTTGTTACTTTGACAATTGTAACGGTAATTATAACGTGGTTACTTTTGGAAAGTAACTTACCCTACACTGCTATAATAAACAATTCGTCAAGTATCTGAAATTTTCTGTCGTCTCCCTTTTCACACAAATTACTGTACTTCCAACGTGTGTTCAGGATTTGCGTTCTTGTTAACAGTGACACGGTTGAGAAAATGAAATGTTTTGTTTTATCTAAATTATAATTATTTGGAATATGTCGATGAGACTCGCCACTGCGCACTCTAGCGACGGGCGGCGATAACGGATTATGGACCTTTAGAAACGGCCCTGAGTGGTGTGGTGTCGCTACGATAACGATATGTGTTATGTGCTTCAGCTGTCGAATGAAGTATCAACGTCAGTGCTACACCACTTTTTGACATCTATCAGTTTCTTGTCGTTAACCCTGACCCCTCTATGAAAGTTGTTTTACTTATACATCAAAAATAATATGTCCAACCCACTTGAAATGTCATTGTTGCCGTCCAAGTTGGGAACTATGCATTGTTTACATCCCGTGCTGCATCAACTAGCATTAGTTCCTTTCCAGCTGCCCACTCGCTCCAGGATAAACAACCACTAATGCGCCCATATTGTGGTCTCTGAATACGAAGTGAAACTCCGGATCCAAAAGTCCTGGATTCGTTTCCTGACTCTGCCAAGAACTTTCATTCTGGTCTGAGGGTTACAAGGGGTACACTTAGCATCTTGAGGCAAAATAGAGAAGAGATGGGTTCGATTCCCACGTCGGCTGTCCTAGAAGTGGATTTCCTTGGTTTCCCACTTCTACCCCCAGGCAAATGTCGGGATAGTTCGTAAAGCACTTAAAGTGGGAAAGTGAAGCCAATGATTTTACGTCGCTTATATTAGTTGAGTGCATTTTCTTGTGTTTCGCTTGCAAGATAGAGAGTCCTAGCCCACTCCCACTTGGCATTAGTCACCGCAAACAGTTTGTTCATTAATTATCTGAGCTAATAACTGCTGCGGGCGCATTGTGTGAGGCAAACCAGACCATAAAGAAGGAACGTGGCATTAACAATCTAAACTTGAAATCTTACTTTTCCAGTGCCGTGTTTTACTACGCTGCGTTGTAAGGCTGGTACGTGCGTGAAATATAAAACAAACAACTACGGGTATCTTTGGGAAACTGTCTCTTCCTGTCCGGTCTGTTGAACACTACAAAGGAGGAATTTAGTTTGATGTACTAAATGTTATAATATCGTATTCCTGAAATTAAAGGTAAATTCAACTTTAAAGTAAAGATTATACACTAGGAGAACGGTTTTCTGGAACGATGAGTGATGACTTTTGGTAATCCACCCCTGTAGCTGAACGTTTGGAGATATGAGGTTCCAAACCCGGCACTGACAGTGGCCATCCTGGATGTGTATTTTCTACGCTAATTATTGTTGATATAATGTAAATACGAGTAATGTTTCAAGTTTAACGTCTCATTTAACTGCTAATATTTTAGTGATATTGGAATTATATATAATTTCAAGTCGCAGGGAACCAATACAACCTTAGACCCAAATAATTACAGAAATACCACAAACACTACAATAACACATAGAGCCAGAAAAAGTACTCACTTACCCAACTACATGTGGCTGATGACGAAATGTATCTATGACTCTCCTACTCCACAGCAACATCAACAGTAGGGGCAGATGACCTCGTAGTTCCGCCCCTCAAAACAACAATAACTAACTAACATTAACAGTAAGACTTTTGAATGCTCTCTCCAATTCTTGTGGTTCTTGCTGTTGTTGTAAATTCATTTTAGGGGTTTGGGACATCAGCCCGTGTATTTGGGTGTGTGTTGAACCTGTCTGATAATAATCTATGTTTCAGTGATGGTTGTAGTAGTGTGTATAGCCCTATAAGGAACAGAGTTATGGTAGGTGCCCCGGGACTTGAAATTAAGTACTATTCCGGCTTTTTCATGGAGGGAGCATGGGAAACCCCGATAAAATTCCCACCTAAGAAGCCACTGTCAGCGCCGGGATTCCATCCTCTAATCTCCGGACTTGCTGCAGCTCCCCATCACGGTCATGGTGTGGGATTTGACGTATAGGGCCATGTAGAATAAAGATTTTCCAAAAACTGAACAATAACCTCTTTTCGATACTCTTAGACAGATGCGCGAATTTTCACATTCCCGCGAATAATTAGGTCGTTGAATCAAACTTTACTAATAATATTTCAATTGTTTATAATAATTGAAAAGCCCTGGTTTTATTTGGCACGGGGTCTGCAGGTCTCGTGATGCTAAATGGGACCTGTCTCAGAAGGAGTAGCAGCAGTGGAAAGGAATTGGCCGTCATACCTCGCGTAAACTTCAGTTCAAGATGGTTTCTTAATCATATTCAACGACTATAATCTGATCGCCTACATCCCTTGTGGACATGCCACTCAGAATTATCAGTCTATTATTATTATTATTAACATTTATTATTATTATTATTAACATTTATTATTGTTATTATTATTATTATTATTATTACAGCACAATGGGTCGGAAAAGGATGCCATCAAAGAGCGGGCAAGAAGAATGGAAATGGCATATCAACTTACGAAGGATACGTACAACAAAAAGGGTCTATCCTTTGGGGCAAAATTCCGACACTTAGATACTGTTGTCAAACCTGAATGTATGTATGCAGCAGAAACACTAGACGTGGTTGGGAAGAGTGGCCTCGAAGACATCCGGAAGAGAAAAAGGAGAATGCTCCGAAAAATCCTAGGCCCAAATATCAAGGATGGAGAGAGGAGACTCAAACCTAACAAAGAACTATGTCTGAAGACAGAAGGAGTCGTAGCCCTAATGAGAGAAAGGAGAATACAATTTTGCTGAGGATGAACAGTACCAGATTGACGAAGTTGATTTTTGAATTCTTCGGGAAGAGGAAGACGGAGAGCCGAAATGGTTTAGGGAAGTGAGATTGGACTTGGATCGGATGGGGGTGAAAGAAGAAGACACAATGGACAGAGAGTGATTTAGACAACTAGTTAAGGAGTTTACAGGTTTCCAGGAGACAGGGGAGTTGTCAGTGAGGAAAGGAATATCTTGCACGGAGGAACAGAAGATGGAAGTGGGAAAGAGGATGAAGAGATATTGGCCGAGAGGGAAGACAAAACATAATGCCAAAGCTGTCAAACGTGGTCCATAGTTGGCCGTAACGAACAAATATATACGTATATATTATCATCGAATGCGGCAGCTGAGAGTGTTAACGCTATCTCCAGACTCAGTAGGCGGGTGACTTCAAACCCACTGTCAGCCGTCCTTGGATCATTTTCCTTATTTTCCCACTTTCAACCCCAGGAAAATTGTGGGACATTATCTGATAATACAGCATGATCATTGGCATTTGGCCGTAAAATACATTCACCACTTACTTCAGTTCATTTTCGAGCCCGAAAGAACGGGAACGAGGGCTATGAAATAAATAATAATACACACATCAAAAAAAGTTTTGCATCACCACGGTTCCCAGATCTCCGGCATATAGACGTTGACCGTGTATATTGTATCAAAGATACAGTCCCTTTGACTGTTCATAGATGTCACTAAAACTGCTCAAAGATGTAAACAACCATGCATGAGCAGGGCCTATTAGACGGAGGGGGAACGACAGCCGATCAGTTCCAGTCATTCCACCAGGACGAAGGTACGCTGCTCATGTTGTCTGTAGTTCTACCATGCCTAGAAGGTCAATACCGCAGTTCGATCGCGTCCGCATTGTTACTTTGTGTCAAGAAGGGCTCTCAACAAGGGAAGTTTCCAGGCGTCTCAGAGTGAACCAAAGCGATGTTGTTCGGACATGGAGGAGGTACAGAGATACAGGAACTGTCGATGACAGGCCTCGCTCAGGCCGCCCAAGGGCTACTACTGTAGTGGATGACCGCTACTTACGGATTGCCGCTCGGAGGAACCCTGACAGCAATGCCACCATGTTGAATAATGCGTTTCGTTCAGCCACAGGACGTCGTGTTTCAACTCAAACTGTGCGCAATAGGCTGCATGATGCGCAACTTCACTCCCGACGTCCATGGCGAGGTCCAGCTTTGCAGCCCCGACACCATGCAGCGCGGTACAGATGGGCCCAACAACATGCTGAATGGACCCCACAGAATTGGCATCACGTTCTCTTCACCGATGAGTGTCGCATATGCCTTCAACCAGACAATCGTCGGAGACGTGTTTGGAGGCACCCTGGTCAGGCTGAACGTCTTAGACACACTGTCCAGCGAGTGCAGCAAGGTGGTGGTTCCCTGATGTTTTGGGGTGGCATTATGTGGGGCCGACGTAAGCCACTGGTGGTCATGGAAGGCTCCGAAACGGCTTTACGATACCTGAATGACATCCTCCGACCCATAGTGCACCCATATCGGCAGAATATTGGACGACAATTCTCGACCTCATCGTGCACATCTTGTGAATGCGTTCCTTCAAGATAACGACATCGCTCGACTACAGTGGCCAGCATGTTCGCCAGACATGAACCCTATCGAACATGCCTGGGATATGTTGAAAAGGGCTGTTTATGGACGTCTTGACCCACCAACCACTCTGAGAGATTTACGCCGAATTGTCGTTGAGGAGTGGGACAATTTGGACCAACAGTGTCTTGATGAACTTGTGGATAGTATGCCACGACGAATACAGGCATGCATCAATGCAAGAGGACGTGCTACTGGGTATTAGAGGTAGTGGTGTGTACTGCAATCTGGACCACAAATGCTGAAAGTCTAGCTGTATGATGGTACAACATGCAATGTGTGGGTCTCATGAGCAATACAACGAGCTGAAATGTTGTTTGTGTTGATCTCTATTCCCTTTGTATTTAAAGGTTCCGGAACTCTTGGAACCGAGGTGATGCAAAACTTTTTTTGATGTGTGTACATGGGGTGGGATAAATATCTTCTTTCTTGTTCTCTTTGTTTGTCTTGCCATTTGCCGTACAAAGTTTGAAAGTTCATGAGTTAACGTTCCTATCATAGTCATGTATGAGTTTATTATTATATTTTAGCCTATTTTCATTTATGAAAAAAAAATAGGCTTATGAGATCACCTTTTGTCCGTGTGTCTGTCTGTGTGTGCGTGTGTGTGTGTGTGAGTGAGGATTTTTGTGTGTCCCCCCTAATAACTTCTAAACAGCTGGAGCGATTTCAATGAAACTCGGTAAGTTCATAGCACTATTCAGAACGACCCCGACTATGCCCTCCAAATTTTGGTACGTCTCACCAATCCAACATGGCGGCTGTGCGAAGTATTACACCAGCATTCAATATCTCCGAAACTATTACCAATATCACCCTGGAATTTTGTACGATGATAAAGGGAACTACTAGAAGTTCACCTATGTGACTTTTGAAAACCTGGTAACTACAAAATTAACATGGCGGCCAAGCGAAGTTGCGACTTTTAAATAGACGTTTCTCGCGATTTAACCAACCAAACGCAATGAAACTTGGTACAGTATAAGTTTATACACATTGTAATGCACCGATACCTAACTTTGTTCAATTGTCTACATAACCTCAACATGGCGGCTGTGCGAAATATTTCACCGGCATTCTATATCTCTGAAACTATTACCGTTATCACCATGAAATTTTGTACGGAGATAAAGGGCACTACTGGAAGTTCATCTATGAGACTTACAAAAACCGGTTAACTACAAAACGTACATGGTGGCCAAGTGAAGTTGAAAGTTTTAAATAGACTTTTCTCGCGATTTAATGATCCAAACGCAATGAAACTTCGTACCGCAAATGTTAATACACATTGTAATGCACTGGTATCTAATTTAGTTAAATTGTTTACGTAACCTCAAGATGGTGGCTGTGCGAATTTTTAAATTAAGTTTTTATTTCTTGTGTTCTAATCATGCGATCGAAATCAACATTTGCATAATGAACGTACGCAATAATCATCATCTAATAGTCGCCGCCATGTTGGTTTTGTGCTTGCCAGGTTATTGAACGCCCCATAGGTGAACTTATGCTTATAGCCTCTATACACTTAAAAAAATTCAGTTTGATTGCTGTAGTAGATTAATTGATATTGAGAACCGTCTAAATAATTTGGATGGTCGCCATGTTGGATTTTTATATATGTAGGCCATAGAGTTATGTACTGTTTGATGATGATTATCGTGTACGTTCATTATGCAAATGTTGATTTCGATCGCATTATTAGAACACAAGAAATAAAAACTGAATTTTCGAAATTCGCACAGCCGCCATCTCGAGTTTATATAAACAATTGAACTAAATTAGATACCAGTACATTACAATGTGTATAAACATTTGCTGTATCAACTTTCATTGCGTTTGGATCATTAATTCGCGAGAAAAGTCTATTTAAAACTTTCAACTTTGCTTGGCCGCCATGTTAGTTTTGTAGTTAACCGGGTTTTGAAAGTTACATAGATGAACTTCCAGTAGTGCCCTTTATCTCCGTACAAAATTTCATGGTGATACCGGTAATAGTTTCCGAGATATAGAATGCCGGTGAAATATTTCGCACAGCCGCCATGTTAGATTGGTGAGACGTAACAAAATTTGAAGGGCACAGTTGGGGTCACCCGGATTAGTGCTGTGAACTTACCGAGTTTCATTGAAATCGCTCTAGCCGTTTAGAAGTTATTAGGGGGGGGGGGGGCACAACAAATCCATCACACATACACCATCACACACGCACACACAGACAGACACACGTACAAAAGGTGATCTCATAAGCCTATTTTTTTCATAAATGAAAATAGGCTAAAATATTAAATAAAGAAAATTGTTAAAATTTATTTTAATAAAATTAATAATGTATGTATGTCTACCCCTTATTATTCCCGTTTTCCAACGGGGTCGGGGATGAGATGCGATGGAAGTCTTTGTGGCGATGGTTTTTACGGCCGGATGCCCTTCCTGACGCCAACCTCAGGAGAGGAGTTAATGGGAGATGAAATGAATGATGGTGAATGAAACTGGGCAAGGATGTGGAAGGAAGCGGCCGTGGCCTGGCAGAAGGTACCGTCCCAGCATTTGCCTGGTGTTGAAAATGGGAAACCACGGAAAACCATTTCAAGGACGGCCGACGGTGGGGCTCGAACCCACGCGTCTACCGAGTCAGCAGAGAGCTTGGCCCCAAGACCTAATGCTGAGCTTTAGCCAGCGTAGCCACTACTGTCGTTTTTTTAAATAAAATTAATAATATTGGATAATAACTAAAATTAAAATTATAATAAATAAAATTAAAAATAGAAACATAAATTCCTTACAAGAAGTCAAAACGAGCCCCGTGGTCCTCAGTAGGCCCAAACGAAAAGAAGAAGGAGAAGAAGAAGAAGAAGAAGAAAATAAAAATTAGAGCTGAAATGAACATTAAAATAAAAAGATTTGAAATATAAATTAGGAACATTTAGTCTGCCTCATAAAGGGTTAAACTTATCAAAGAGAAATTTACAAATAAAACGTTTGAAGCACTAGAAGCATGCTTCTAATTTGGATCGCAAGCCATGAAATCTTATTCAATTGTATTAAGTTTCAACCCTTTGACTTCAGTAATTAGGTCATAAATGTACCGTTTGCTTATTTTTTTTTTCAAATAATCATTTATTTCGATGTTGGTATCCGTGAATGATAAAGCCCTTTCAGTAACTTAACTGTTTTATCTTGTGAAGGTGAATGTCAGCGCCACCTTCACACCTTTGGTTACACTGCTGTGTACCCCAAGAATAAACAGTCTTATAAGCGGCGCTACTAACTGATAATATTTTTGTTCCAACAAGGCAGTCGAGGACCAATCGGCGTTTCAGTCTAGTTTGTCAATTTATACTCGTACTTAATCATGGGTGATAATATGTAAATTTAAAAAAATATCTTACAAAAATATGTTGGTTCGAATCATCTTTTTATATCATCGATCACCAAGTATAGAATGTGCAGGGAAAATCCCATTCTATTTGAGTACACATGCACCATATGTGCACTCAAATAGAATACTCCACCTCCTGATGTAGCGGCTAGCAATCTTGGCGGTCGCCCTGGAGTTCCGGGTTTGATTGCCGGCTCTGCCAAAAAAAAAAAACTCTGGTCTGGGGGTTAGAACGGGGTCCACTCAGACTCGTGAGACAAACCTGAGAAAAGGTGGGTTCGATTCACATGTCAGTCAACCTGGAACGAGTTCCCCACTTGTCCTCCAGGCAAATGCCGTGATGCTTCCATCTCCTTTCCAATCCTCCCTGAATTACAACTACACACTCTACTACGGACACTACAATAACACGCTTGCCACGGTGTGTGAGTGGTTAACGTGTCGGTCTCCCAACCCCAAACTTGCAGGTTCGCTCCTGGCCATGGCAAGTGATTTTTGAAAGATGACAAAAATCACGACACGCATGTCATACGTTGTTGGCATGTTAATGAACCCATTTGAATTCAGTAGGCCGTGTTCAAAATGGCAAAATTAATCTCGGGATTTTCCGCCAACACAAAAGTTCCTCCTTTCTCTACTAGAAAGCGCTATAGTGTCAAGGAGCTTAGATATCTAACCTCCTTGACTTTCATAGCGCTCCAAGGAACATCAAAATTTGACTTGCAAGCTGTCCTCTGTGCGTCAAATAACAGAGCTTGCACGATATTATTATTACCATAATAACACAGGTTATCAGGACGAATAGGACAATGGAGGCAAAGGATGCAGAGTTTACGATTACGTACAAGGTTAAAGGTGTAGAAGCAGAGGAGGCCACATTCCTAACTGCTAATAGGGGATCCTGGAGGAGAGATTGCAGACTAGACTGGACGCTGAAAGGCAAGACAGTCTTAGATGAAAATGAAAAAAAAACTGAATTAATGAAATTGTAAAGTAAGGCAAGTATTGTTTTAAGGGGGGGGGGGGGGGGGGGACCAAAAGGGCATCTGCCCCAGATGATTTCCTAGTTCTTATCGTATTCACAATATTGAATCAACAATCACGACCATCACCACGAGTCATTTGGTGCTCCAGATTATGTAACAGGTTGCTTGGAGACAGCAATTATTACCTGATGGCACATGTGTACAGATAGAGTTTCGTATGCGGGTCCATGTGCTACAGTGTTGCTGAGAGGGGAGAAACGTTCACTTCACTGGTTGCTACGGAAATGCTCACCTCGGCTCGTAATGTAGCTGTATTGCACGTCATTGTGTCACACAGGAGCACAGCAGCAGTGACCCCCTCCACTACCTTCATCTCCTCTTTTCCCCTCTTTGCTCTCGAGTTTGCGCCATCAGGTATTAATTGAAGTCCAGTGATTAAAGGCAAGATTTCAAAGTCTCTCTTGTACCTTAAGGAATTTGCAAAGCATGGTTGAACGAATCGAACGATGGTGACTGATGATGTTCGTCCTGACTGTGGTTCATACACAGGATTTCTGTTCTCCCCCTGTCTGCTGGAAACATTCGTCCACAATGGAGCAACAGCAGCAATGCTACTTGAGACTTAGTCTTTCATAACGATTCTTTGGGCAGCCATGTATGAGAATGAAGGAAAGCACATCATGACTATCGTTCATCGTACACATTTTGAGTAAACCTTGTTTCTACAAAGGGGCAGATGACCTCGTAGTTCTACCCCTTAAAACCTCAATAACTAACTAACTAACTTGTTGGTGCAAAAAATCAAGGTTGTTCCTTTACATGGCCGTTAACTTTGTGTTCTTTGTAATAGAGGTCTGAGTGCCATGTCATATTGAAGTTGACATTTACTAATCTAGAACAAAGCGATGTTTTACTCAACAATATTGCCGTGTAGACTACATGCCAACATGTTGTCTCCTGTAGGACTAACGGTAAAATATTTATCTCATCTGACACTTCATTTCTTTTCTGAAATACAGAGTGGGTACCGAGTTTTGTGATCTACGATCTGTAGGCTACTGATTTGTTCATTTTTCTGCTTTGTCCAGTCACAGATGTTTTTTTACCTAGTCCGAGCATTTGTCTACACAACTAAGCTCATGTGTTAATAATAGTGTGTGATATTGACAGAAACACTTTTACTATCACATGTGATCAGAGGTTTGGGCGGGAGAGGTCACAGGATGCGACGGAGTAAGTATATATAAATATCCGTGATTGTACAAGGAAGACATCAAGTGAACATTTACACCAACCTTGTATTTACCTATTCAAGGTTCGATTGCCGCTGAGCGTGGCTGCGCCAGCGTTTGTTGTTTATTGTAGCATGAGCCCCGCGGGGCGAAGCGGAGGACACAGCGATGACAGAGTGCAGTCTGTACATAAGTCAAGCAGCATTGCGTCAAAAAAAAAGGCCACGGGAGCTCATGTTACCACGGACAGTTAAACGATGACTGAGTCTACTGGAGCTAAGTCATATCCTACTCGCTCAACTGTACCTGTCAACGAAGCAGGCTGACAGTGTGACACAAGTAAACAAAGAATAGTTCCCGTCTTGACCGCCGGCAATCAATTCGGGAATATAGGTATACGAGTGAATTCATCGTGAAACAATTTTGCTAAACTGAAAGTGCAAGACTATAAACTAATAAACTCTGATATTAATTGGTAGAAACACTGGTGGTGGGTACTCCCAGTGACGAGAAGGAACAAGTTGGTCATCAGTTTCATATGCTAGGGTGTATGTGGAATTTGTCTGATAATCTGTGTTGTTCTGGTGCTTGTAGTTACGTGTGTAATTGTAATCGGTATTCGTGATATGAACCACGTATGCACGAACGTTCATCTACCCAACCCGTGTCACGGACTGTGATTTACCACATCTACGGAGATATTAATAGTTTCATTATCCTGTAACACACTACAGTACGTTCATATGAAATCAGTTTTGCAATTAACGTGCCTATTCATAAAATGTAATTTTAGTTGTAGCCCTCCTAGTGAATACATTGTGGTGGTACTGAGTGTGCTGCAAAACATTGAGACTTATCAATCATAATTATCAAACTATATTTAATTTAGAGGCCAGGGGGAATTAAAGGGTGGCAGACTTGTCGCAACGGATTCGCAAACCTTACAATCTTGCCTTGCGACTCCCAATTCATTTAGATGTGGAGACAATTTCAAGCTAAGAGGTTGGCAGTGAGATGAGACATCTGACAGGCAAGGCACTCGGTACCACAATTCGGGGCCAAGCGATTACCTCACAATAACTTTATCTTCACTGAAATTGGCAGGTATTTAAAAATAAATTAATAATTGCCTTTTCTCTAAAGGAATAAATTAAATAAAAATCATTTTTAGCCTACTTTCGATTTTTACAAAAAATGAAAGTAGACTTATGAGATCTACACAGGGCCAAAAATTGTGTGTGTGTGTGTATGTGTGTGAGTGTTTGTGTGTGTGTGTGTGAGTGTGTGTACTCTGGTAACACTAGCAAAGAACACTTCAGTGTCATGTTTTATATCGCCGCCATCTTGACGAAAACGTAATGGCGGCCACCCAAATGTTAGAAGCTTAAATCAAATTACGACCAACCTAATCATCTGATCTCTACCAAATTTTGCAACATTATACCTTTTTGTATGGAGAATCTTTTGACCAAACTGCAAGGTCATCAGCCCAATACTTTGCGGATGGCGGCCATGTATGTGTGAAAATCGATTCCTCCTATCTATTCAAACGCGGTGAAACAGAATTGAACAAAATTTGGTACAGAGGTAGCACTAGCAAAGGGCACCTCAGTGTCATGTTTTATATTGTCACCATCTCGAAGGAAACGTAATGGAGGCCACCCAAATGTTAAAAGCATAAATCAAATTAGGAACAACCTAATAATCTGATCTCTACCAAATCTTGCAACAACATACCTTTATATGCGAAGCATGTTTTGACCAAACTACAAGATCATCAGCCCAATAGTTTGCATATGGCGGCCATGTATGTGTGCGAATCGATTCCGCTTTTCAATTCAAACACGGTGATACCGAATTGAACGAAATTTGGTACAGAGGTAGTACTGGCAAAGGGCACTCCAGTGTCATGTTTTATATCGCCGTCATCTTGACGAAAACGTAATGGCGGCCACCCAAATGGTAACAGCTTGAATCAAATTACGACCAACCTAATCAACTGATCTCTACCAAAGTTTTCAACGTTATAACCTTTTGTATAAAGAATCCTTTGACCAAACTTCAAGGCCATCAGCTCAATATTTTGCGGATGGCGGACATGTATGTGTGCAAAACGATTTCCCCTATCTTTTCAAACACGGTGAAACCGAATTGAACGAAATTTGGTACAGAGGTAGCACTAGCAAAATGCACCTCAGTGCCATGTTTTATATCACCGCCATCCTGACGGAAACGTAATGGTGGCCACCCAAGTGTAAAAAGCGTGAATCAAATTACGACCAATCTAATAATTTGATCTCTACCAAATTTTGCAACAACATACCTTTTTGTGGGAAGCATCTTTTGACTGAACTACAAGATCATCAACCCAATAGTTTGCAGATAGCGGCCATGTATGTGTGCAAATCGATTCCCCGTATCAATTCAAACAGGGTGAAACCGAATTGAATTACTTTTTTAGAGGTAGCACTAGCAAAGGGCACCTCATATTCATGTTTAATATCCGTATATCACGTTGTATTTCAACAAGCTACTTCAACCAACATTCAATTATACTCCTTGAAAAGGACAATGAGTTATAACAATACCCATGCATTTAGGAGAAAATAGGCTATATGTTCTTTACTGAACATCTTGTTTCCAAATGGGGTTGCAAAAGCAGCAAACCCTATTTAGCAAGTGGATAATATTCTAAGGTCACAGACATGCCATTCTCAACCGCCCAACACATTAGGCAACCCAACACACTGACCTGTTGGTTGGTGATTTACCCGGTACAAGGAGTAGCTACAGTTCCCTGTTTGGAGTTGGATCATAGGGAACTGGACTCCTTTTACATCGGCACAGTATACACTGCAGTGAGCTGGTGAGCAGCTATCATCTCGACCTGCTGGCCACGATGTCATACAGTATAACATGAAGTGCCTGTAACTTGACTCGACATCGTTAGGGTATAAGACCGGGAATGAAACGGCTAGTGGAGGTCTTTTTTCTTACAGTTGTAGAGATACTAGTAAACAACCGCAGAATCTAAACTGCACATCTTTATAACTGTGCTTGTTAGTGAACTGCCAGTTGCATTCAAACAAAGCCCGAAGGTGAGCCTCTGAAACCTGTGTTACCAACATATCTGATGAAAACCACTAGGCAGTTGCCAAACTCTGTGGCGTCCTTCAAGGCATGTTATTATAAACATTTTTGTCACTAAAGGGACTGTAAAAGTCACTAATTTCTATTTAATGGTACTAAATGTGTAACTATCACCACACGAAATATTGTGCGGAGGAAATAAAAGCAAGAATTGCAGCTGGTAAGCGGAGACACTTCGTGCCGACAAGACTGTATAAATCACAGAATCTTAGTCGTAATCTCAAAAGTAAAGTTTGGATGAGCTAGTGGAGTCACATGGACTCTTATATAGAAGATGAGGAACTGCTGACAACATGGACACGAGGATCACCATCACCTTCACCGCACTGGCGGTCTGATGGACTTTCGACTTTCGGGGTGACCCATGATGACGTGATCCTAACGCATTACGTTCCTCCACGGCAGACCGTCAATGCATAGTATTACTGTTCGTTTTTGGAGCATCACCTGGGCCCAGCATTGCGAAAGAAGCGGCCACACTTTCGGCGGCAACCACCCATCATGTTGCACGACAATGCTCGGGTGCATACAGCGCGAGCTGTGGCAGATTTGTTCGGTCAATGGGGCTGGGAAGTACTGTACCATCCACCATAATCCCCTGACTTAAGTCATGGTGACACCGATTTAATCCCTAAGATGGAGGAACCACTTCAAGGTACTCGCTTCCGCACTATTGCAGAGATTCGACAGACTGTAGACCGCTCCATGCACACCATCGACAGAACGGGCTCGGCGAAAGGTATACTACGACTTCCACATCGCTAGCAACGGGTTCTACACCACGCTGGTGACTACCTTGAAGGACTGTAAAGGTTGTTGCTAACATGTACCACTTTTTTACCTCTTGATAATAAATAGTTGCCACTACTTAAGTTCCAACCCTTGTATATTGCAGAAGATGTACATTGTTGTTGATGACAATGGACTGTAGAGAATAAGGGAGGATGATAAAATTAAACTCCTTTACAGTAAATCAGACACTTTAGCTGATAAAAGTAGCAAGCTCAGGTGGATAGCACATGTGCAAAGGATGTGTTGATAGTGAGTAGCTAATATAGTGTGTATGATTATCCAAGGGGAGAGGAAATATATCTGGATGGTGCGTAGGAGGAGCTAGGATAGACTGGAGTAAGAAGATGAGGAAAGAACAATGAGCTCTAATTATTGTACGAGAGAAAAAGGCCCTTTATTGGCTGTAGCGCCAAAGAGTGAGTACATTCATAACATTTCGCCACCTAAATTTATGTAAGAATCGCTTTATCCAGTGACTTGTCACTGAAGTTTGTTGTGTAATGCTATCTGCAATTGTGTGACGCGTCTGCTGCTGACCTCAGCCATCAGCATTTGTATTGTCTTTAAATCATCAACCATCCTGACTTTTGAAACAATGAAGAGTAAATATAAAACAATTCAATTATTGTATTAAAATGATGCTTAGATGCTAGGTCCAAAATAGAAAAATATCTTCAAAAGTAATATGGCTGAGGGAGGAATCGAACCCTTCTCTTCCCAGTTCTGCCTTACAAGGCTGATTGGACCTCGTTCTAGCCCTCATATTGAAATGAAATTTCTTTGATGAACCAAGAATCGAACCCGGACATTCGCGGGAATAGCTGTGAATTCTAGTCACTACACCACGAGGAGTAGCCGCAGTTAGTCTATATTTTAGTGGTATTAATTATACTGCTTTAAAATATTACCCACCGCATTGTGTTAGTTGCTATATTTCAGTGTTGGCTTAGTAAACGAAATAACTAAATAAGTGTATATATTGTAAATACCTTAACCCACATATATGGTGACATGGATGCAATAGCATGAGTGTAAAGGATCTGATGATGATCGCTGGACGGTCGGAGCTAGTTATCCAAGTGGATGTATTTTGCATTGTTAGGGCATAACCCAATACAATTGGGCACAATCATGTTGACTGGCTGAAAAGCATAAATTTCGAAAATATATGTAGGCTATGTTAAGTTCATCCGTAAGACACCGTTCATTGAATTGACGAACTACACACTGATTGAAACATTGAACTAAAGGCAGTGAGGACAATAACAAGTAAGATATAACTTTATGTTCATCGTGTCAAGTCGGTCTTCAAACGTTGAGCTTTGTATTGAACGCTTGCTAGTTGTTGGTGGTTCTCAAGTCTTATCAGCGTCGTAGGATTACCATTAGTGATTACCTGTCTGGACTCGGGGAAACGGGGCTTGTCTTCCCTGATATTGAAGAAGGAATACTTTACTTTACCAGCATATGGAAGTGTAAATTACTAGTTCCATCTTTTGATTTAGAGAATCTCCCGGAATCTTCAGAAGTGTGATGGTTAGTTAGGTTCTGGTCCTCTGGTTCAAGCATACTATGCCTGGTGAAGTGAACAGCTGGACACAGAATGGGGCACCCTGCAGCATATAAATGGTGCTTTTGGCAGTGACAGTCATACGTGACAAGAAACCAAATGATTTTATTCGTACACGTGTTACTTGCAGTGAAATATTATGTCTCTAGTTAGTATAAAACAAATTCCCCGATTCTTGGATGTTACTGGTAATCTCGAGAACCACTGGATAGATTTTGATGCGGTTTTCATCATTCTGTAAAGGATATCTCGAGGAAGGTTTCTGTAGAAAATAATTTATTTATGATCAAAGGAAGCCAAGCAGTACGATTTCAGTGAAAAAGTCGAAAAGAAACCTGGCGTCCATGCGCTTTTTAAGCTTACGCTGGACAATCCGCTAAAAATATCTATATACTACGAGTGTAAGAATTGTTCAGCATGAAAAGTTCTACAAAATAGTCCGGGACAGCATATCTCTATCTTTAATACATCGTCCGCTATAAGTGTTTTTATGTTTTCATTTCTTCCAACAATCTCCATTCAATTACTAGCTTCGAGACAGTTTACGAGCTAGCTGGCTGGCAAGCGAGCCTATCACCCCAGACACTTTAGAGTCGTGTCGACTTAGGACTTCAGAGAAGAGTGGATGTGTTTGGAGTTCTCCTGGAAGTGCAACTCAGCTTTTCTTTACTTCGCCTGTGAACTTTTCGTTCCGCAGAATACACAGTCAAGAGTTTAGATTGGAGGGAAGGGGGATTTATGAGTCATGCACCTCGCCATTCTTAAATTACGTCTGACGAAAATTCGTTGCACATGCTATCCCCATGATATTATAATGAATATGTAATAGTCCAGTCAGTGATTTTAACCCATCATGCCGAGACGGAAAAAAGGATATAGGTCGTAGAAATCGAAAAAAATACGCTTATTACGTTACAATGAAACTGAGCAACACATAACGTCTCGATTGTCACAAGAGAGAGAAATAAAAAAATCACAAAGACAAAGGGAGACATCCCCAAAGTTCCTATGATATAGGGAGGAAATGTCCATGGTTTGTGTTCTGATAAAGAGAATTCTGCTATGAATTAAGATTCCTCCATAAATAGTATAAATGATGCTTCAGTTTCCGGGCAAAGCCGGGGTGGGTTGCTAGTATTATTATATTATATTATACTAGCAGGTACCCGCGGCTTCGCCCGCGATCAAGACAATGGGGACGATGCATTATTGCTGATAATTGGTCTATTCTATTACAGCAATCGCGGCTACAGGTGGGTCCATTTTAATTCTGAATATTCTGATACATACAGTATATTGATTTGAGCAGCAAAGTGGGAATTTCATAGAGTTGTGAAAGTCTGCATGACTCGATGTTACATTATGCTAACACATTTTAAAATTACGTTTTCCGCTGAGACATAACGATTTTGTTGTCCGGATGCTCGCGAGCACGCCACTTACAATTGCCCATGGGGAAAAAATGGTTTTGTCTAAATGTACACGTGCTACTGTTAAGTGTGTGTCATTGCGCTTTGTTAAAGAAATTGCGAATATTGTTTGAAGAGGGAACTGCACTCTTGCACACTGGAATGGCAAATCTATCGGAATATGGGGAATTAAAAGTATTCTTAAGCTATTCTGGATGTAATTTTGCCACAGTTATTGAAGATTTGAACGTCAACATATCGCTATTAATAGACCTATAGTTAAATATCTCTCACCTTGGCCGCTGATGTACATTATGCAGTCTCTTCCAGTGTTACATCCCAGGGATTGAAATCTCCAACCACCCTTTTGCCTCACATGCCTCTCTTAAGTAATTAAAATTGCTGATTGTTGTTGTTTGAGTCTTCAGTTTTTTAACAGGTTTGATGCAGCTCTCCATGTCTCCCTCTCCTGAGCCAATCGTTTCATCTCTACATAGCTACCACACCCTACATCCGAGGCAATCTGTTTAACACTGGTTTACCCCTACAGTTCTTGTCCTCGACCCTCCCATCCATAACTAAGCTTGCTATTCCTGGGTATCTTAATATGTGTCCTAACCTCCTATCTCTTCTCTTCATTAGCAGTCGCCAGAAACATCTCTCCTCTCCCAATCGTCTTAATACCTCTTCATTTGTTACCCTATCTACCCATCTGATCATCATTCTCCTGTATCACCACATTTCAAACGCTTCAATTCTCCTCTTTTCTGCTGCACCATTAGTTCATTAGTCCAACTCGGCAACTTTTCTAGGTTTAAGCAGTGCCTAGTGCGGGGATTCAATGGCCGTGAAAGACAAATACCAACTTTATTGAAGTAAGTTTGTGCAATTCCTCAGTAAGAATAATTATGGTAAGAAAAAAATAATAATTTAATGTGACAGCTGGTAGAATACGACACATCCGTCTGTGATTATGGGTTGCTGATCATGGCAAAAAAACGAAAAAGAGCAGATCAATATTGGCAAACAGAAATATACAGTTAACAAAAAACAAATTTATAATGAAAATGAAAGCATACCGTGCAAAATAGAAAGCATCTTGGCATTGTAAATTAGCGTAAAGATACGAAAGCTCGCTTACAATAACCAGCTCAAAGAGTATAAAATTAGACTCAAAATCACGCTCGTATCCGACCCCAAAAACCACCTCTATAAATAAAATATATCTCATTTTACGCGTATCAATGCGAGGAGCAAAGTTCGTGAACCGAACCCCGTTTTAAGGCCCTAAAACGAACGGTTTTCGAAATATTGCCAGAAAACTACCCCCGGTCTGCGAAATTTCAGCGGTTGCCATAGTAACGTTGATCTGTTTCTTCAAGGGAACACAGTTATTTGGGAATATCTCCGAAACCGTTCATTTTAGGAACTTAAAAAGTGTGTCTCGGGGTCCCTACAGGACCTCCGAGTATTGTTTCTCTATCTGGCGGCTTAAAATGAGCTAAATCCGATATTTGTACCGACTGTCCTTGCTCAGTGCCAAAGGGCCGAAAAAGGTCACTTATAAATAGAATTTTAAAAAACCGTTTCTTAGTGAGCCTCTACATACTCGGATCAACCAACATGCAACATTTCAGCTTTCTAGGTCTAATGGTTGAGCCCTGCGTTGATGAGTCAATTTTGGATGCTCAATGCCAAAGGGCCGAAATAAGTCACTTACAAATTGAATTTTCAAAAACCGTTTCTTAGTGAGCCTCTAGATACTCGGATCAACCAACATGCAAAATTTCAGCATTCTAGGTCTAGTGGTTTGAGCCCTGCGTTCATGAGTCAATATTATATTATATTATATTATATTATATTATATTATATTATATTATATTATATTATATTATATTATATTATATTATATTATATTATATTATATTATATTAGCTGGCCCGTGCGAGAACTCTCGCATAATAGATTGTGTGCACCGCATGTGTACAGACTACCCACCCGGCTCTAGTGCAATGCGGGCTGTACGCGACACAGTTCTGCCAGGGGCTATCGTCTTGTTTATTTGTTTAAAAGCACTTTATAATCAAATAAATATATTTCCGTTGTCTCAATCAAGAAATGCAAGATTGTTCCTGTACTATTGAGACGATTTGGAACATGTTGGTATAAACCACACCTTTTGACTCCCTCTGGTTTAGGAGCTTCAGTTTTGTGAAACATACACCTTAGCGTATTATATTATATTATATTATATTAAACAGCTCAAAAAAATTAAAGCACCACTTTTTTTAAAGGCCACCAAATTTTGAAAAGTTGACTGTTCAAGCTCGAAATCTCAGTATGACGTTTGTCCCGATGCCTACCAAGCATATGCTTCAGCACAACTCACAAACTTGAGTAGTTTCGGGGTAGCGCCCCCAAAACCAGCCCATTTTTGAAAACCGTAAATTGAAGTTTGCGAAAAACGCTGTAGGACTTGTCGCAGGTTTCCAAAGCAGACGAAAATGAATGAGTCTTGCCCTTAAAGGTTCCATAAACACGTTGAAATCGTTACATTTGACGTTTGGGCATTTTCAACCCCCTTCATCATCCCCTAAACATGGACTACCATTGGGGGCGTCTGAGAAGGTACCGGGTGTGTTCAACCACCTGAAAACCTGCACACCGTCTTCAGTTGCTGATTGCAGTAAGTTCTTAAGGCCTCGGCAATGTTCACCCCTCCTAACACCCTAAACTGGCATGGGACCAAACCATCCCATCTTGATTCACCCCTAAGGAAGGTTTAAATCGAGATGTTTATCAGTGCTGCTAATGGGGGTGTCTTCCCCTAACGTTCCAAAAAAGGAGCTGTGCCTGTGTCCCCACCCCTTCCCCTGCTACCCCCTTTTGTATGATTTTTCGAATCATAACGCCTCCATTCGCATCAATTACTGCCTCACACCTTCGCCTCATGCTCTCGACAAGCGTTCTGATAGGGTCTTGGGGAATGTTGGCCCACTCTTCGAGTAGCGCCTGGCGCAGTTCTGCCCGAGTCTGGGGTTGCCTTTGTCGCTGCTGCACTCGCCGGATCAGCTCGTCCCAGAGATGTTCAATGACGTTCAAGTCGGGGCTGTTTGCTGGCAATCGAGTATATGGATGCCCATTGCGTGTATGTAGTCGAGTCATTTTTCTCCCATTTCCATCCTTTCCATCAAAGGCAACCCGCACGCACGGACGTGATGTGGGTTGCCTAGGCATGGGCGCACTTACTAGAGGGTGTTAACTTTTTTGAAAACGTTTTGGTCTCGTTTCCCATCTTACCGATACATTTCCGTACAACCTGCTGTTTTGGGCTCGATTGCAGTCCATAAGCTTCATTTTGATCCAATTATGAAAACTCTGCCATGACGCGTTACGCGTCCAGACAGGGAGGGTTGAGGGTGCAAAAATGTCAACTTTGGGGAATGGAATGTCAATCAATGATCGGAAGGGATTGATTTCGTGTCACCACTACTTCTAGGGACCTTTACAGCCCTTTCAGCGATTAAGACCTCGTTTCAGCCCTTAAAAAAGGCATGATTCGAAAAATCATACAAAAGGGGGTAGCAGGGGAAGGGTTGGTGACACAGGCATATCTCCTTTTTTTGAAACGTTAGGGGAAGACACCCCCATTAGCAGCACTGATAAACATCTCGATTTAAACCTTCCTTAGGGGTGAATCAAGACGGGGTGGTTTGGTCCCATGTCAGTTGAGGGTGTTAGGATGGGTGTTCATTGCCGGAGGCCTTAAGAACTAACTGCAATCAGCAACTGAGGACGGTGTGCAGGTTTTCAGGTGGTTAAACACACCCGGTACCTTCTCAGACGCCCCAATGGTAGTCCATGTTTAGGGGATGATGAAGGGGGTTTAAAATGCCCAAACGTCAAATGTAACGATTTCAGCGTATTTGTGGAACCGTTAAGAGTAAGACTCATTCATTTTCGACTGCTTTGGCAACCTGCAACAAGTCCTACAGCGTTTTCCGCAAACTTCAATTTGTGGTTTTCGTAAATGGGCTGGTTTTGGGGGCGCTACTCCGAAACTACTCAAGTTGGGGGAGTTGTGCTGAAGCATACGCTTGGTAGGCGTCAGTACAAACGTCATACTGAGATTTGGAGCTTGTGCAGTCGACTTTTAAAAATTTAGGGGCCTTTGAAAAAAGTGGTGCTTTAATTTTTTGAGCATATATTATATTATATTATATTATATTATATTATATTATATTATATTATATTATATTATATTATATTATATTATATTATATTATATTATATTATATTATATTATGCCACCCAGTTGGGTTGTTTCATATAGACCACACAGTTGTGTGCAACCAGGTGTATCAGCTGCCCCTAATAATATGCCTTATGCAGCCCAACAAACGCTTGTTGTCAGGAAGGTCGATATCTCTCTGCTAATGCACAGCAATCATATCCCGCAAACGATACTGAACACTATTATGTTCTCAGCTTGCCACGGTGGATGAGTGGTTAACGTGTCGGTCTACTAACCCCAAGCTTGCAGGTTCGCTCCTGGCCGTGGTAAGTGATTTTTGAAAGGCGGCAAAAATTACGACACGTATGTCATACGACGTTGGCATGTCAAAAGACTCATTTGAATTCAGTAGGCCGTGTTTATAATGGCAAAATTAATTTCGGGAGTTTCCGCCAACACAATGTTCCTCATTTCTCTACTAGAAAGCGCTATAGGCCTAGTGTTCAAGGAGCTTATATATCTAACCTCCCTGACTTTCATAGTGCTTCAAGGAACAACGAAATTCGACATGCAAGCTACCCTTTGGGTGTCAAATTACAAAGCTTGCACTCGGCACCCGAGGCCATACGACATTATTATTATTATTATTATTATTATTATTATTATTATTTATTTTACACGTTACAGGCCTATTAGACCACGCGAAGCAATCATGACTTTTTGTTCTTCCTGTCTTTCCAGTACTCTTTCATTCGTGCACTAAAGGCCCTCTTCCTTTCTTCGGTCCACTTTGGTCTTTGGGCTGTAGGTGCAGCTCTCTCTGACAACACTTCCCACTTGTATACTTTGTGTCTAAATACGCTTTTGTCTATGACGTCTTCTGGGTCGACTTGTGCTTTTACTAGATCAATTTTGACTTGCATCATCCAGGGTGTAGTAATCTTGAGCCGCTGTATGTATCTAAGAATTTTGTTGGTGAGTCTAGTTTGTGGGAGTCTGCTGATGTGGCCATAAAATTGTAGTCGCCTCTTTCTGATGTCTGCTGCGAGGTTGGACAATTTCTCTGTGGTGTCTCTGGAGTGAAGCCTGTATCCTTCATCTGTGTGCTTTGGTCCAATTATTTTCCTTATTATTTTTCTTTCCTCTGTGAGGATTTTTTCCAAGTCGCCCTTAGTGTGTAACGTCAACGTCTCACTAGCATAAAGCATATTATTATTATTATTATTATTAGTAGTAGTAGTATTAGTATTATTATTATTATTAGTATTAGTATTATTATTATTATCCTCTAACTGTAATTTCCCTGTAAACATATTTATATTTCTGTTGTAATTCATAACCTATGCTGTATTTGGTATTTTACAGCATATTTTACTATTTACAGAGCGGTGGCATAGTCAGTATCATGATTTGCCGCTATGCCCAAGATCGTGGGTTCAAACCTGGCCGAAGTCATCGGATTTTCAAGAGCGTTAAAATCCTTCAGTATGTCTTCCTTCGGAGGTGAAGTAAAGCCGGCGGTTCCATGTCATAGATTTATGGCATGAAAAGGTGTCTGGCAGTGTGTAGCTAAATTTGTAGGTTATTTGGATAGAAACACTCTATCAAGTTCCAACGTTCGCCACTGGGTGTCAGTGACAGTGGCATCTCTGGTAGACAAAGTTGGAACTACTTGAAATTGAACTAGATGGGGGAGTCTACGCTCGTTCAATTAAATAATAATTGGTATTTCTAGTGCATGCGATCCCGATGTCAGTGAGGTGCCTGTTCTTCAGAGAGTTTGGTCTCACCGTGTGGTGGTATGTGGAATGTGGAGTGCATTGTATCCAGCAGGTGCGTGAGTTATGGGATGAGCTGCTGAAAGGAGTTACGATTCAATAAATTTGATTGCTAACTCACTCTTAGTCCATGTGGGTGGGATACTTGTCATCCACTCCACCTGCATGTCTCTTGCTTCTTCCTTACTCCTTCAAGATTCTAAGGGAAATTTGGTCATCAGCCCCGTTTATTTATTTTGTGAATCTTGCCAGATAACACGAGAGAACTTTGGAGTCATTTTCAGTGTTACTTTGTGCACAGTAATGTACTGGCTCGTAGCCTTTTTCTGTCGTAAGATAACCAGGTTCTTCTGTACGTCTTGGACCAATGTACACATTCTCAACAGCACTGGGAACGTAATTGAACGATCTTGTCACCTCGTTGCGCAGTGGCTAGCATTCTCGCCTGTCACCGCGGAGGCCCGAGTTCGATGATTCCCGACTCCGCTAAGAAATTTAATTCTGGTGTGAGGGCTGAAACGGGGTACACTCAAACTCGTGAGGAAAAAATGAGTAGAGATGGGTTCGATTCCTCCCTCACCCATCCTGGAAGTGTTTTTCCGTGGTTTCCCTCTTCTACTCCAGGCAAATACAGGGATGATACCTAACTTAAGGCCATGGCCGTTTCCTACCTAAATCCTACCTTAATTACAAATACACACACTGGCAGTCTACAGAGACACAGGTTATCAGACCAATTCTACACTTACCCAAGTATACGGGGCTACATGAGCACGATGTCACAAAGCCCCTACAACAATCAACAACAACAACAAGTATACTTTGACCGGCTGCGTGGAATGTTGGAAACTTTCTCGCCCGCTCTGCCTTAGGTTGCGGGTTGGAATCCTGTCATAGTAGTTTGGTATTTAAGGATGTTAAAGTGAGAGAGACCTCACACCCATAGGCCCTAAGTTTGATTCCCGGCTATGTTAGAAATTTTAGAAACTGACATGAGGGCTGGAATGGGTGCACTTAGCCTCGTGAGGACAATTGAGTAACTGTCTGACAGTAAGGCAGCGCCCCGGTCTTGGAGACCAAGATTAACGGCCGGGGGTACCCGATGCGCTGACCACGCTTCACCCCAATACCTTCACGCCAAATGGGTGGGCAGCTTAGTAGGCCTAGGTCCTTCAGGGGCAGTATTGCCAGGGGTTATACTGTAAGGAAATTGAGTATTGGGCACTCCTGGCATGAATGAAGAGCGGGTTGCGTTCCAACTCATTCTAAGGGGCTGCTGAGTAGGAAAAATGGCATCTGAGAGTAATTAAATCGCATTTAAAACCTTAAGCCTGTAGATTTACTGACACGTTAAAGAACCTATTCAAGCATTAACACATGTTAGGCAATATTTTGTGTAGATTTATGTTCACTACTAACTTACAGTAAATCAGTTTAAAGATTTCCTTAAAAACTTGCTTTTAATAATTTATTTCGGCTTCCGGTTTACTTTTTTTTTTGGTGTTTCTTTTTTGATGACGTTAGAAACACCCAGCCTCCGAGTCAGATGAATCAATCATAGAAGATTAAAATCCCAATAATCCGGTTGCAAATAACAACTCTTCAGCTAAGGCCCAGTATGCTAAAACCACTCATCCACGGGGCCGTACTTACTTACCGGAAACATTCATCTAGATGCTAAACCAAAACAAAAATAATATATTAGCCTAAGTATGTTACAAAAAGTGGTATTATCTCGTGATAGAAAGTTTTCATCACCATTGCACCTGTAATCCAGTTCTCCTGTGTGATTATCTCCTCGCTGTAACTCAGGCGATATAACGGTGACTGTATCTGTTTCAGGTAAGCGTGGCCTCCTTGGTGACCTCAGCTCTTGGAAATACCGTGAGTTAAAATTAGTGTCTTGGTAAACCATGTCATTTTTTCTGTATCTTGTTTTTAAATTATACTGAAAGAGAACCTTAGCCGTGAACTTGGTCACTCTCTTTCTCAAGGCGATACCAGAAGACCCTGTCCTCGGGAGTAACTGTTGTTCTCTCTGAGGGACGTTAAGTAAGTCCATGACTCACAATAAGTTCAGACTTTCAAAACAAATCATATCCAAATTTTCTTCATCTATCATAGCTCATACATATTCCATTTCGTTACTACTTACATCACCACTATTATTATTATTATTATTATTATTATTATTATTATTATTATTATTATTATTAACTGAGTAGTTTATTATTATACAAAATTAATTTATTTTAAGTACCAAACAAAATGTATTTGATAATTTAATTGTTTTGAAACCTAAAAAAAATGCAATTTTGATATTTCCTTGTTTTTGTTGTTCATGATGACGCTGTGGGATGATGATGATGGTGATGATAATGACGATGATCAGGACTGGTCAGACCTACTAACAGTTGAGTGGCTGAGTGGACGATGTTGCAACCTTCAAACCATGATTATAAATTCTTGGCAAAGCTGAAAGTCTAACCAGAACCTTTGAAGTATGCCCATAACCTCGGAACATGATTGTTTGTATGTTGTGCTTCACAGAAACTATGCTGTAGCTCAGTGACGCGTTTCAGCGACTCTATGGAGCTATTTTCTTTTCGGGCCGGAGCGCCGCCACAGTGGTACTGTAGGTATTATCTGAGAATAAAACCCCAATTAATACATATACTACTTTAGTTTTTTTTTTTTTTCAGAGAAGGAATCTTACGTTTCGGCACCAGTGTGCAATTGATATATTACTTTAAGAATGCACTTGGTTATAGCAATCTACTAGGATATGTTTATACAGTAATTCCAGATACGAGGTGAATTCAATCGAAACCCGTTCAAAACATACTATCCTAAGTGATGTGTTGCTACTTGACGTTGAAATACGCATGTTCAAGCGGAGTTGAGTGAATGGCTCATACGCTGTGGTCAGATACTTTTATCAATTTCTCGGCACTTCACCTTGCTTTCTTTTAAAGGCCTTTGGGAGAGTCACTCCTCGTTGATAAAATCACGTGCTCTTTTATATCCAAATACCAAAATATCACAGCTCTAGTGATATCAGTTGCCCTACTGTGTTACCAGATGTTATCGTTCAATCTTACTTGACGCATGGGAATACAGTCACGTGTCTGTGCTATTTTACTTTCTAATTGTTATACCGTTTCTTACACGTCAACATATTATAGATGTCTATATTCTAGTGTCTACTCTTACGTCACTCAAGACTATAGCTACAAAGAGTAGCTATTTGCACACGAACTTGAGAGGGACGGACAACTAGACGAGCCTAAATCACCCTGTGAAATGGTGCATTGCTCACTGTGTGAAACCAAGAGAAGAGAAGAGATTCGTTAATTACGTGAATATTTGCTCACTGGAAACAGGTCATCAGAATACAATCATGTGGACATTGCACTCTGCATCATGCTATGCTCTTTTAAATTTACATATTGGTTAAAATCCACGCAAATAACGATTTCCCAATGTTAATTGTTGTAGAAACATCGCATCGCTTGATATATTTCACAGTTAGCCTGTGGAAGCAGTGGGTAGTGACCACGTTCTATAGGAAGGGAAACACATTGTTGCTCCTTGATTTACTACTTTAGTTTTTTTGCAGAGAAGGAATCTTACGTTTCGGCACCAGTGTGCAAAAACAGTTGATGAGTAGATCGTGCGCAAGGTTTGTTGCCATGGAAACCACACAGTGGTGCTAACTGGGCACGTGTTTATCGCTTGTTTGGTTACCTACACTATTCTTGTCGCGTTCCCTAATCTCTTGTCTTTATGAGCTATAGTTGTTTTGAATTAATTAGATGAATACTCTCTCGTCTAGGATTTATGATAGTTTATATAATATTGCCACCTGCCCCGTGGTGTTGGGGTAGCGCGTCTGCCTCTCACCCGGACGCCCCGTGTTCGATTCCCGGCTCCATCAGGGATTTTAGAAACTGACGTGTGGGCTGCAACGGGGTGAACTCAGCCTCGTGAGTACAATTGAGTAGCTGTCTGACAGCGAGGAAGTGCCCCGGTCACGATAACCAACATTAACGACCGAGGGGACCCGATGCGCTGACCTCGCGTCACCCCAATATCTGCAGGCCAAATGGCTGGGCAGCGGTCACTTGGTAGGCCTAGGCCCTTCGTGGGCTGTAGCGTCAGGGGTTATTATTATTATTATTATTGTTGTTGTTCTGGTTGTTGTTGTTATATAATATTGCTGTGCGTACCTATCCAGTCCGGAAGAATGTGCTATGCACTTCTTGAATACGATGAACTAATATATTATTTCTGCCTGTTCTCCGGAAATATTTAAGCACTGCATTTTTGTGCATCTTTGTAAACATACTGTATAATACTATTAATAATTATGAGCAGGAATGTGCAAGTCAGCGCGTGGTAAGTGTGGTCAGCAGTATCCGTAGCAATGCTGCATTCGGCCCAACACTTCTCCGCCAAACTGTCGGAATAATTATTGGGGGGAAAAATCCCAACTGCAGTGATGAGCTTCTTGTCGGCTCCGCGCGTGTGTACCAATGTCACGGAGAGAAAGTGACAATTCCAGCGTGATGCTCATTTAGTTGACACTATTGAGATAAGTGTAGCTAAAACCACTCATTCCAGGCGTTCTTTCCAATGACTGCATAGTGGCCACTTAACGGGGTGGTCTGTAGGCTACTACAACTACTACTAATACTAAATTTATTTTTCATTTTCATGAACTGTATGTATTGGAATGCAGCCGCAATAAATCAGAAACCTCTATGTACATCAAATTGGTAGGGGAGAAACTAAAGGAAGTAGGAGACTTCTGTTACTTAGGAAGCAAAGTAACCAGTGATGGACGAAGAGGATATAAAAAGTAGGTTGGCTCAGGTAAGGAAAGCATTTCTACAGAAAAGGAATCTGTTGACATTAAATATAGATTTAGGTATTAGGAAGACATATTTGAAAACCTTTGTCTGGAGCGTAGCACTCTATGGAAGTGAAACTTGGACTATTGGTGTAGCAGAAAAGAGGAGAATTGAAGTGTTTGAAATGCGGTGTTACAGGAGAATGATGAAGATAAGATGGGTAGATAGGGTTACAAACGAAGAGGTATTAAGACTAGTGGGAGAGGAGAGATGTCTCTGGCAAATTCTAATGAAGAAAAGAGATAGGTTGGTAGGACACATACTAAGACACCCAGGAATAGCAAGCTTAGTTATGGAACGAAGGGTCGAGGACAAGAACTGTAGGGGTAGACCAAGGTTAGAATATGTTAAACAGATAGCCTCGTATGTAGGGTGTGGTAGCCATGTAGAGATGAAACGATTAGCTCAGGACAGGGAGGTATGGAGCGGTGCATCAAACCAGTCAAAAGACTGAAGACTCAAACAACAACAACAACAACAACAACATGTATACTGTTTATTATTAATAAATTACCCCCCCCCCCCCTCCCCAGCTCTTGGGCCCTCCAGGCCGGGAAAGTGTGGGTCACTTAATCACTTAATCACTAATAATTGAGTAATAATAATAATAATAATAATAATAATAATATTTTAAAATCGCCTCTTATCTTCTCAGCTCGGCTTCATCCACGAACTCTGCGACGGATCATTCCTCTACCGTAGCAAGGACAGTGTCTGGGAGCTGAACACACTTTGTCAGCAGATACAACTGGGGATGGTGACTGACGACCGCTAACTTGGGTCTAATTAAGGAAGGACAGGGAACGGATTTTAGAAGAAAGTCGTCTGGACCTATTGAAAGGAACCGTCCCGGCATTTTCCTGGTGATGAAAATAGGAAACCACGAAAACCATTTTCAGGACGGCCGAGGTGAGATTCGTACCCACGCTCTCCCGATGCCAGTGAGGTATTAGCTAGCACGTTCACTCTTTCGGCCACCGAGGCAGGTAATAATAACAATAATACGGATATATTATAATGACCTGGGGTTTATGCATTTCTCTCAATCGCCGTGTGTTTTAGCTCCTCTGCACTGGTGTTGATACCCGGAAATGGCCCATGCTTCAATGAGAATCATTTGAAAAAGAACTAAATGGTGCCTACATTGGCGTCAACAAAATTCTCTGCAAATTATTGTATAAGAGGTGTTAGAAATGGTGAATTTCCGAGTACCTTTCAGTGCGCATATATGTACTCCATCACGCATGTTGGTGAATACTTTAAGTTTTCCAATTCCCATCTTCATAGCAGCCAGTAGTGTACATGTTTGCCCTAGATCACCTTTGGCTGTCGACCTGGAGGTCCAAATTCGATTCCTTGTTCTGCCAAGGGCTTGAGGGTTGGAGCGGGGTACACTCAGACTCGTGAGGCTAAATTCAGAAGTGATGGGTCCGATTCTCGCCTCAGCCATCCTGTGGTTTGACGTGGTTTCCCATTTCTACTCCACGAAAATAACGGGATGGTTCCTAACTTCAGAACACGGCCGCTTTCTTCCCAATCATCTCCTGAAATATAAATACACATGGTATTACAGATACCACAATAACATAGATTATCAGACAAATTGTACATACCCCCAAGTGCACCGGGCTGTAATGACCACGATGCCCGACCCCCTAAATTTAAAAAACAACAACAATCTCTCTAAGACATACTGTTGGTGAGTTCGGGGATTGGCGATCCCAAAGGATTCCTGAGCTGGGGTCAGTTTTCTCCCATTTTTCATAGACTTTGGGGCAAACTCGCATCTCTTCCCCTTCTACTATCTGCCTTTTATGGGTCTTTTCTTCTCAAGACCCTAAATCCCAATTATTAGCAAGCTGAGAGCATTTCTCTTCCCCTGTTTTTTATTTTCCTTGTTTCTGTTTGTCCACTTTTGTTCTATACCAGGCGTTGTGAGCCTCTTGGAGACTTCATGACATACAGTACAAAGTACCCGAGCAACAATATATTTCTACATAGTATAAAACAGAGTCCCCGATTCTTGGATGTAACGGGTAATCTCGAGAACCACTGGATGGATTGTGATGTGGTTTTCACCATTCTGTAAAGGATTTCTCGAGGAAGGTTTCTGTTGATCAACATTCATTTATGGCCAAATGTAGCCAGGCAGTAACGATTTCAGTGAATCGAGTCGAAGCAAATCCAGCCGTCCGTGCACCATTTAAGCTTACGCTGGGTAAACTGTTAAAAATATCAATATACTATGAGTGTAAGAATTGTTCAGCATGAAACGTTCTATAAAAAAGTCCGGGACAGCATATCTCTATCTTTAATACATCGCCCACTATGTGAGTTTTTAAGTTTCATTTCTTCCCACAATCTCCATTCAGTGGAAATTTAAATTACTACCTTCGGAGCAAATTTACGATCTAGCGAGCGAGTCTATCACCCTAGCTTCGGCCAGCATCTAACTGTCGGGTGGTGTCGAATCAAGACTTCAGAAAAGAGTATATGTGTTTGGAGTTTCGCTGTTCAGCTCGGCTTTTCTGAATTGCGTCTGGGACCTGTCGCCCTTGCACCTTTTAAGCTTACGCTGGGTAAACAGTTAAAGATACCGGGTGATGCTGGGATGGGTTGCTAGTTGAATATAATAATTGCCTAATAATAATATTATTATAATAAATATATTAATAATAACACTTCCATTATTATTACTATTATTATTATTGCTTAACTGATGCAGGTAAGATACATTTACGTGTGGACAGTCGACTGGAATCAGAATCTTTCTTGTTATTCATAGAACAGGGATGTCCAATTATTTATAATATGTATATTCCACAAATGATACATTTATATAGTTGTGTTGCTAGGCAACCTAGTACTGTGTAGTCAGCTGTTATGTGATCTCGACTACGGATCATACTGTAACTTAAGTAATTTGATTTCATCTCACGCTTGCTAGAGAGTGAAAGTTCCGTTACTGCATGCAAATTATCAATGTATATTACCTGAACGGAGGTAGTACAATAAACTAGTGGTTTAATAACTTTCTTGTTTCAATTCCCACTTCAGTAGTTTTCTGTGGTTTCCCACTTCTACTCCTGGTCCCTGACTAAAAGCCAATTACAAATAGGCACTCTAATACAGCCAACACAATCACACAGTTTATCAGACAAGTTCCTCTCACACACCCAAATACACGGGGCTATATGGCCACGATGTTACAAAGCCCCTAAATAAATAAACAATAAAAATAATAATATGTATTGAAAGCCTAGAAACCATGTTCAATGTAATAATAATAATAATTAGTCTACTTCAAAAACTTACCAGTATGTCAACACGTATTTGTGTCCAATACTCTGCACTCTACCTGAAGTGATTAATTAGCTTCTTACACGTATGACATGTTTCGATCGTCATGCCAAAATCTTCAGATCTGTTACCAATCTAAGTTTATTTATTTGTTTAGAAAGAGATTCCCGATAGCAGAACTCTATCGTGAGGAATAGTACAATATTGTTCATTACACAGATGATGGAATATGGAATTGAAGTATATTCCAAGCGATGCGTTTCACAAGACATGAACAACGAAAAAGTGTTACAATATAATTAGAGAAAATGAGACTATAAGCAAACGAGCCTTCTGATGCTTTGAAGATATAAAACAATTAGTACTGATAAACGTATAAGTGTTTTCACGATCCCGGGAATACCTGTGTTTGTGAATTGTGCGATCAGCCCTGTGACCGTTACCACGTGACCAGCTGTAAAAAGCGAGTGAAATCCCCGGTAGACTTTGTGCACATTGGGTTGGAACATATTCATATACTGTACCTTTATGGCCGTATGGCTGCAATAAATTCTTATAAACGTATAATATATTTGGAAGAATGTGGTATCACAGGAGTAAATTATTGTACATTCGGAGTCAGCAAGTAGTACCTATTCAACTGTTCACGAAAAGGTCCAAATTTGGCGATTTTTGCTAGATCAAGTGGTTCATGGTTGTATTCAGAGATGAGTGAGTGCTGCAGTGCATTGACTGCAAATTTAGCCGTTCAATTGCTGACTACATGTAACTACTGACGTGTGTTAAATAAAAATGTTTTTGCATAGTGAAAGTATGCCCACCCCTTATTATTCCCGTTTTCAATGGGCTTTGGGATGAGATGCGATGAAAGGCTCTGTAGCGTGTGGTTTTTACGGCTGGATGCTCCTCCTGATGCCAATCTTATGAGTGGTCTTAATGACAGATGAAGATGAATGAAACTGGGCGAGGATGTGGAAGGAAGCGGCCGTGGTCTGTCAGAAAGTACCGGCCTAGCATTTGCCTGGAGTTGAAAATGGGAAAATCACGGAAAACCACTTCAAGGACGGCCGATGGTGGGGCTGGCTGGAACCAACGTCTACCTAGTCAGCAGATAGCTTGGCTATATGGCCTAGAGCGAACGTTTATACACAGTAACTAGTCAAAATTAAATGTCAATGATCCGAGTTGGATTACGTTATTAGGTAAGCAAACATCCACACAGTCTCTGCTATATATTGGAAACAATTGGTGCATATCCGATTGGCCGGTCGGTGAGGGAAGGTCAAAGGCCGACAGCTAGAGGAACCTAAATTACTTTGTGGAATGGTACATTGCTCATTGTATGAAACCTAGAACAGGAAAGAGATTCGTTAAGTACATGTACATTTGTTCACTGGAAACAGGTCATCAGAATAAAATCATATGGACATTGCACTCTGCATCGAGCAATCCCGTTCGGGTACAGTGCGCTTCGAGAGAACACGAGTGCAATAATTTCGCACTCAAATAATTTATGGAATAGAAATCAACAATGTTATTAGCTTTTTAAGAAGACTTTGTCCCAGGTGGAAGGAAGGATCTTTTAAGGGGCAGATGACCTCGCTGTTCCTCCCCTTAGAGCAATAATAACTAACGTAACTTGGATCGTTTAGCGCAACCCATGCACTTCATGTTCTTATAGTTGTTGAATCGTTTGTGGGTTCTGAGACATCGTCATCATGTAGCCCCGTATATTTGGGGGGGGGGATAGAGAATTTGTCTGATAGCCTGTCTTATTGTGGTGTCCGTAATAGAGTGTATTTGTGATTCATGTGAGGATTGGGAAAGATACGGCCACGGCCTTCAGTTAGGAACCATCCCGGCATTTGCCTGGAGTAGAAGAGGGGAAACCACGGAAAACCACTTCCGGGTTGGCTGAGGTGGGAATCAAATCCACCTCTTCTCAGGTTTACATAAAGAGGCTGAGTGGACCCCGCAACAGCCTTCAGAACAGAATTAAATGTCTTGTCAGAGCCGAGAATCGAACCGGGGCCTCCAGGGTGACAGCCAAGAATGCAAGCACCTGGAGGTAAAGTTAGGTGGCACTGAGTAATTCGGTGTTAGTGGAAATGAATGGAGTATTTGTGATAGGAGATTACATTAGGAACATTAATGATTATTATTATTATTATTACTGTCATTATAAACAAACAATAATGGTCTTCCAGTTCATTTTTTTATTTTCTTATGCTTCCTCGATTTACAAGGCTACTAATATACAAAGCTTAACAATCATAATGAGGTGAAAGAAGAAAAATTAGAAGGTTAACAAAATCCGACTAATGAACTAGGAAATGTATGACACACATATAAATTAGAATAAAAGACATGAAGAGTGGGCAAACCGCAACTAAAAATAAATAATTAAAATAGCTATTCAGCCAAATGTAAGATGTCTGTAAAATAAAATAATCACTTTACAGACGGTCGACACGTTAATTGCCTTTCGAAAAGTTGATAATTAGTCCATGTAGCCTACTTTATGTTCTCAGGTGTGAAAAATATCCACACAATTTCATTGGTTACATTAACGTGTTGACCGACTGAAAAGCGATGATTTTATTAGTTCCATTTCATCATACAATATATAGAGCTACTTTCAAATGTTCGAGGCTAATAATTAAGGATCCAAGCCATCAGCTGTTCTACATCTGCATTGTGAGCGGGATGGGAACCCGAGCTGAGTTCTCAAGGTAGTCGCTTCCATCATGAGAGCGTTTCCCCAAATCCAGGTGATGGCGTCACCCTTTCTAAATACACGCCGAGGATAAGAAACTGCTTAGTACACGCGTTCTCAACCTATTTTGAGACTGTGGGCCATCCGTATGCCACACCAAGTACCCCAGCATCTAATAATGGAATATAAAATCATAATAATAATAATAATAACGCAACGAACACTCTTTCCTTTCTCTCTCTCTCTCTCTCTCTATCTCCCTGCCTTTACAATAATAATGTTATTGGTTTTACGTCCCTTTTAATAACTGTGGCTTTTAGAGACGCCGGGGTGCCAGAATTTTGCCCCGAAGGGGATCTTTAACGTGCCAGTAAATATACTGATACGGCTCCCTCGCATTTGTGCACCCTCAAATGCCAGCTGACTGCGCCAGGATACGAACCTGCAACCTAGGGCCCAGCAAGCTAGAACGTTACCGCTGAGCCACGCAGCCAGTCCCTGCCTTTACACCAATGCATTCTGTTCATAATCGAGAAAATAGATACTCAAAATTAACACTTCAGATTCCTATACACCGAACCATGAAGTTCAATAAATCTTTTGTTTGCACCGCCTCACGCCTCTTCAACACCTTCGATTTATATAAATTCGTCAACATTGCAGGCACTGTAGCTCTCAAACGACGTCTTTGATCCTACTTCTTGAAGCAGTATTCCTCTCACATCTGATTACTGCATTATGTTAAAATACTACAGTATTTCCTTTAGTTCAATTATAGCATCAGAACAATAGCTGAAACCTACCTACGTTAATATATTTCTTGTGTGTGATGTTTGTTTTTCAGGCTGATACTGTGTGTCTATGCACTCTTTTGTATATAATTTTTCCATTATTATTATTATTATTATTAATAATAATATTATTATTATTATTATTATTATTATTATTATTGTATTATTACTGTCTTTGTGTTTCTATCATTCTTAGACTATTACACCCTCTGTCTGAAACGTTCGATAAATGGGAACGCATTGTTGGTTTACCTGAAACAGCCGTTACTGTCCTTCGAAGTAATCCCCGTGGATGGTTATGCACTTCTTAGAACGGCTTTACAAGTCCTGGCATGGTCTTCTTGAGGGATAGCCTTCAGTTGGGTCGTCACATTACGTTGGATGTCCGAAATTTCCGAAAACCTCTGGCCCTTCAGGGCTTTTCGGCGACCCTGGACCCCGATACTCCATACTTTGACGCTTGCCTTCGAGGTTGTATCTCAGGCACCAGGTCTCGTCACCCGTGACGATGGTTTTCAGGACCATTCCATTCCACGGAACATTCACCTTTCTCACTGGCACCCGTCGAACAGATGTGCTCGTTAGGTTGCATAAATTCACCCTTCTCACTGCCGCTCGTCTATCAAGTGTGCAAGGCAGGTTGCATAAATTCACGCTTCTCTCTTGCTTTCAATTTAGAGTTTTGACGACCCAAACTGAAGGCTATATCTAACGAAGACTATGTCAAGAGTTTCCAGGACTTGTTCAGTCGTTCTCAGAAGTGCATAACCATCCACGGGGATTACTTCGAAGGATAGTAACGGCTGTTTCAGGTAAGCCAACAATCCGTTCGTAATATAGCCCATTCACCGAACTTTTCAGACAGAGGGTGTATTATTTATAATGTGAATGTAAGTGAGACGTTTTATTTTTATAAGACCTAATCTTATTGTACGTAGGGCACTACTGTCAAGGAGCTCTTAAGTTCTAAGTGTAGCCGTGGAAATAAATCCATCAATGAATCAATCAATCAGAAGTGCTGAAATAGCTAAGGATTCACCACTCACTAGCCATGCTGCAACTGCTTGCATGCCTCATGCAGATAAGATACAGTTGACAGTTGAGTAGAATCAGCATATTTCGTATTACTCATAAAACAGGGATGTCCAATTATTTTTACTGTAAAATAAAAATACTATTTCATAAAATAATAAAATTTCTGACTGTCAAAACTTGCAATGAAAACACTATTATTCCTGTTCGCGCATCGAAATTTGAATTTAAGAATGGATCTCATGGGAGTTTATGCTCGCGAGCACTTTTTTGCTAGTATGACGAGAGCTCCAAATTTCATTTAAAGAGCACCGCGGTGCTCGCAAACACCAGATTAAGAACGCCTGGCTTAGTACTGTACGTGGGGTGAGTGCAGTGGTTATTGATGATAGGTTCGAATCCCCCATTCCCTTCGGCCACCATTGAAATGTTTTTTGAGAATTTCTATACCATCTTTAGACAAATGCTACGTTTCTGCTAATACTTTCTACTCTCGCTACAGCAAGTGAGGAAGCATGGGGTCTAGACAAATTGTTTTCCCAGTTGTATTCCAGATCAAACACGAACTGTGAAGTAAGATTTGAGGAATGAATGACACAAAGTACTGAATGAATTCGGAACACTTTTGAGGTGTGGATGATTCTCAATAATAAGTGAAGAATAGCAGTCTTCTTCCAAATCGTATTTCTCTTATAAAGCCATCCTCTCGCTCCAAGAAAGCTAATCACTAGAGGAATTTATATAACTACGGCAATACATCTTCTACGTAACACTAGACTATAATTTACAGTAAAATTGAGTTAAAATGCTCAATAAGATCAGAGTTGAAAGTATTCCTTGACAATCGCTTACAAGGTAATACAGTACAATGTCACACAGAACACATTTTCGCCAAGCTGTAGTGGGTCACATATAGACGGTAGGTATTGCAGGTGCTTTAAAAACACAAATTCAAATTGCATGAACAGGAATACTCATTTTAGATTTGGAATGCAGGAAAATAAAAAAACCGATGTTAAATGTCATGTAACAGAGATGTTATTATCATCATCATTATTATTATTATTATTATTATTATTTATATTATTATTATTACAATAGAACTCCACTTATCCGAACTCCAACTATCCAGTTTTCCCAATTATCCTTATTGTATGAATACTATTACATTATTAAACAAACGAGTTGCTTTTATCGGACATATATTACAATAGTTGTAAAGTACTGTACTGATCTAAAATCAATCCGCAGCAAATATATTAAATGACGAAATCCTCCAGCGAACATACAGTATACAAGCTGCTCACCGTCAAGCGGATGCGAGACTTGGATAAACGAAAACGATTTTAAGACAGCAAAACAATTGATTCTGTCCGATATGTTCAAGAACTAACACTTTAGGTAAGTACAGTACTGTACAAAATTAATTAATATTACAGTATACTCAAACAAATTACATTTTTCGTGATTTATCCAACTATCCTAATATTCGATTATCTGGATCTTGTCCAGTCCCAATAATTCGGATAATTGGAGTTCTACTGTATTATTATTATTATTATTATTATTATTATTATTATTATTATTTGATTCATTATGCCCTAATAAGGAATACGTGGAACGAATACAGCCTACCGTTTCTTTATTTCTTCCCAATAACTCTTCATCCTCTAGTAAAATTTCTGTTTGCGTCTTCATTCTGATCAATCTGTTCATTCTATTTCCTTTTCGTTGTTTGGCAAAATCCTGAGTTTTGGTGGGTGTTTGAATGCAATTCTATCTTGAATACTTTCTTCTTAATACAAATTTCTTGTAGGTTATGGTTTATTTCTGCCATCCAATTGATGTGGTTATTCAACGATCCAGCATTTGCCTAGAGTATAATTGTGGGAAACCACGGAAAAACACTGCCACAATGGCTGAGGTGGGAAGCGAACCATTCTCTTCTTAGTTTTGACTCACGAGGCTGATTGTACCCCGTTCCAGCCATCACACCATAATTACAATTTCTTGGCAGAGCCGGGAATCGAACCCGGAACTCCAAGGAGACAGCCAAGAATGCTAGCCGCTATACCACGAGGTGGTCGTCTACTTCTTCTTCTTATTATTATAACTGTTATTATTATTATTATCATTTATCTGATGGGCCAGTCATCTAGAAAGTTCCTTCAGCAGCCTAGCACACTTGACATTAATCTCGTGCGAGGCAGAGAGCTATAGTTTATATTACCACATTGTAGGCTACATGATGTCGGCATGTTCTTAGGATCTGTATCTATGTTAACCATGGCATTGTCCCGTCTCTGCCACTGTTAAGAAACAAACCAATGTCCCTCCACATCTGGTCTGCATATCGAATACTCCGGAAACAACAGCTGATATTTTATTCATATGTCCTTGAAAGCTGTCCACTCTGCATTACACTCACGACACCCTAATAAGTATTATCGCTGAGAAATACCACTAGCGTCACCATCGCGTCGTACAGTATTGACATGGGTGATAAGGTGTGCTTCCAAACATGACCAGTTAGATATGTATTTCCCTGGTTATATACACCACGCGTCTCCAAAACAAAGAGAAAGGTTTCTGTCACAAAAAGCGCCTGGAGAATATGAATTAGCACAGGCCATCTGTTTGACCAACGGGTAAGCCATGTTGAGTTGTTGACAATTTGTATTAGGGACTTCTCTGATCTATAGTCCCGTGAACTTGGGTGTGTGTAGAATTTGTTGGGTAACCTCTGAGAGGGCTGTAGTAGTAGTGTGTGTGGGTCAGGGTTGGGGTTGGTGCTCTGAAACTACTGCGGCATTTTCATGGAGAGAGTGTGGAATATTTGTAATTCAGGACAGGATTGGGAAGGAAGCGGCCGTTGCCTCTTTTCAGCTCCATGAAATGCCAGGACAGTCCACGACCACTTTATTCTAACTCCTCGCTCAGTTTCTTCCTAAATTTTCATCCATTTCATCGCGCATTAACTCCTTTCATGAGGTTGTGCCAGAAAGGATATCCAGCCGTTAAAGCCGTTGGAATTTTTTCTCATCTCCCGGCATTATTATTATTATTATTATAGTTTATTGTTTAACAACATTATCACGGCAAATACCGGCTACATTTTCTGTTACAGCCTGGTTCGGCCTTAGCAAGGAACCATCTGTACTGAGATAATTTCTATTATACTGTTCAGAGACTTCACATCCAGGTCATGCCCGCAGTCTTCACGAGTCTCCTTCATTTGTAGGATGAGCTAAATTCCCATCTGGATCATCAAGCCTTGCTGAGTATTCGGCCAGTGTATTGTCACCAAGGAACTTCCTAACAATATGGCATGTGTTTAACAGAACTGCCTTCTGAAGTTCAATATATATCTGCGGGTGCAGATTCAATATTGATAGACTACTATGGAGAGTTTTCGGTATAACACCAGTACACGATACAATTATTGGGATGGTAGTCACCGAATCAAGTTTCCACATCTGCTTTACCTCAATTGCCAGCTCTGTGTACTTAGATATTTTAGTAGCAGCTGTTGTTTGGATGTTTTGAGTGTTGGGACATGCGATATCTATCAGTAATGCCTCTTTGTGTACTTTATTGATGACTATGATATCTGGCCGGTTGTTACTGACTGCGACATCTGTCACAACTCCTCTGTCCCAATAGAGCTTGTGTGTGGCATTTTCGAGTACTGCAGATGGTATGTATTTCCAATAGGGGACGGAGCTTTGAAGAAGTTTGTACTTCAATGCCAGTTTCTGGTGGATAATGTTGGCAACTTGATCGTGTCGATGTTTGTAGTCAGTGTTGGCAAGGTGGGAACAACCTGATATGACGTGTTGAATGGTTTCACTACATTTGCCACAGCGGCGACATTTCTCACTCTCTGTTGCTGGATCTTTTATGATAAATTTATTATTATTATTATTATTATTATTATTATTATTATTATTATTATTATTTATTTATTTAGGATCGTTTCAACCTCCTATGGGTTACGATTACACAACTGCCTTGACTGTTGATGTTCTTTCCTGTTACGCCAATACTCTTTCATTCGTTGGCTCACTCTTGCTCGTTCCTCGACCAAGAACAAACACCCTTCTAGTTCTCTTGGGTTTCTCTACGGACAGATCTGTCACCTCCGCAATTTTCCTTCTAAACACTTTTCTGTTGGCAATATCTCCCTCCTCAATGCCACATTTTTTAAGATCCTGATAAACTTCTTTCAACCATGGTACTAGAGTCTTTCTCTTTTCTCCCGGCATTATTATTATTATTATTATTATTATTATTATTATTATTATTATTATTATTATTATTATTATTATTATTATTATTATTTATTTAGGATCGTTTCAACCTCCTATGGGTTACGATTACACAACTGCCTTGACTGTTGATGTTCTTTCCTGTTACGCCAATACTCTTTCATTCGTTGGCTCACTCTTGCTCGTTCCTCGACCAAGAACAAACACCCTTCTAGTTCTCTTGGGTTTCTCTACGGACAGATCTGTCACCTCCGCAATTTTCCTTCTAAACACTTTTCTGTTGGCAATATCTCCCTCCTCAATGCCACATTTTTAAAGATCCTGATAAACTTCTTTCAACCATGGTACTAGAGTCTTTATCCTTTCCTGAAAGATGAGGATTTTATTTGCTAGGCGTTCCGGTCCCATTCTTCTCAAGTGTCCATAGAAAGTTAGTCGTCTTTTCCTCATAGATGTTGAAATGTTCTCGCATTTTTATATAGCCCTTGATTTGATCTCAAACGGAAGGTAAACTCATTTGTTGCTGCTTTCTTGGGTCCCAGAATTTTCCTCAGAAATTTACGTTCTTTCTTTTCTATTTCTGTGATTCCCTTTCTGGCAATTGTCTCCGCTGCATAAAGGCATTCAGGTTTCACCACGGTGTTATAGTGTCTGAGTTTGGCTTCATAGGAGAGGGATTTGGACTGACATAATCTGAATGCAATCTCCATCTTCTGCGCTCTCTCTTCAATAGCTGACTTCTCATCGTTGTTAGGAGTCAGAATCTCCCCTAGATACTTGAATGTGTGGACTCTTCTTATGTCACCATATTTGGTTTTCATTATCCATGTTGGTTCTTTGGGATCTATGTTCATGTATTCAGCCTTCTCAAAGGATATTTGCAGTCCTGCCTTTTCTGCTGTTTCTTGTAAAACCTCTATCTGTTTAGTGGCATTCTCGAGATTCTCAGCGAAAAACACTATGTCGTCTGCAAATGCAAGACATTCAAATTTAAATCCAGACTTTTTGTGTCCTATCTTGATTCCATTAGGAATATTTTGCCGACCCATTTCTTTTCGCCATTCTCTTATTACCTTCTCCAAGACGCAATTGAAAAGTACTGGGGATAAACCATCCCCTTGCCTTACACCCGTCTTGATTTCAAATGGTTCTGATAACCCTCCAAGGAATTTAAGTTGTGACCGAGTGTTTGTTGTATTATATTAGTTGTCTTGTCATCTATTCCAAATTCTTTCATCACTTTTATTAATGTATCCCTATTGACGGAGTCATATGCCTTTTTGAAATCTACAAATGTCATAATTACCTTCTTGTTTGCAGCTAAAGTTTTAGTTTTGACTAAAGTCTTGATGATAAATATCTGTTCCGCACATGACCGCCCTTTCCTGAATCCTGCTTGATATTCCCCTAACTGTTGATCTATGTGATTCTCAATTCTATTCTGAAGCGTTTTGGACAATATCTTGTAGGCAACTGACAGGAGAGGTATGCCTCTATAGTTGTTAACGTTAGTCTTGTCTCCCTTTTTATGTAAAGGGTGAATGATAGCATTCTTCCAGTCATCTGGTATCTTTTCCGTGTCCCAAATCTCTTGGAAAAGTCTCACGAACTGTTCTAATACTTTGTCCCCTGAGTATTTTAGTAATTCCGCGACGATTGAGTCCCCACGGATGTTTTGTTGTTTTTGAGGTTCTTAATGATTTATTTTATTTCCTCTTTGTCTGGTGGGGCTGAGTCGAAAAGCTTAGTTTGGGGTTCTTGGAATGACATCTCTTTCTTCGGAGGTTCACAGTTCAATAATACATCAAAGTATTTGGCCAAATGTTCACAATTTTGTTTGTTATTCAGAATCAAGTTACCGGAATCGTCCTTGAAGCACATAGTGGGTTGAGAATATTTTCTAAGTTTTGATTTGAAGGTCTTATAGAAGATTCCTGTACTGTTCTTCTTGAAGTTTTCATCAATATCCCTAAGTTGGTCTCTTTCAAATTTTCTTTTGGCATTTCTGAAAACTGTAGCTGTCAATTTCCTTTGGATTCTGAACCCATCAAAATTCTCTTTAGTGGAGTTCCATTTATATTCCATGCCTCAGAACGTTTTTTTAGTGCAGCTTCACACTCATCATTCCACCATGGATGCTTTTTCCTTTTAGCAAGAAAGATTGTATGTTTTGCAGCCTCTTGAATTTTTCGATCCATTTCATCCCATTTATATGTGTTCAATGAATCCAGTTCATTCTGGTAGTTTTCTATTATATCTTGGTTAATTTTCAGGTCTTCAAGTCTGTATTTTTGTACAGTAGAACCTCGGTAGTCCGAGGTAATTGGGACCAAGAGGAGCTCGAATTTGGGAAATCTCGGATTACACAAAGTTACGAAATTTTAAGGCTTTTAATTTAAAATTAGACGCACAAGAACCTTGTGTTAAAATATTCTTACAGTAAACGGCATTATTTCATCAGTTATCGTATAACGTGTTGCAGTTGGGCTTTGTTTCAGAAATAAAAACAATATTCTACAAAAGAAATGCAAATATGTACATATTTACAAACATAAAACATCACGACAAATTGGTACAGTCTGAGCAGACACTGTCTAGTTGGCGGAAGGGTGATAGCGGGCAGAATTGTAAACAACGCATGCGCGCACCTTCACCAAAGACCTTGGGTAAGCTATGCGTCTCACTGTCATCCACCTCGGATTAAACGGAGGCTCGGACTGCCGGGACTCGGATTACCGAGGTTCTACTGTATCTTGAAAGTTTTCTTCTTGGTATTGTTAGGAATGAATCTCATTTTGATCCTTGTCAGATAGTGGTCTGAATTGAAGTTTGCTCCTCGTTGTACTCTTACATTCATTATTTCTATTGGTTGCAACATGGTCAATTTGAAACTCCCCCAACAGAGGGTGAGGTGACCTCCATGTCCGGTCCTCTTGAACTGTGTTGACATTATTGTCATGTTGAAAGATTCACAGATATCTATTAACCTTTCACCATTTTTGTTAGTCCTACTATGAGCTGGGTATTTACCTGTCACCTTTCTGTACTTTTTTTCCTTCCCTAGTTGAGCATTAAAATCTCCCATTAAAATCTTGATGTGTCTTTTTGGAGTTCTGAATATTTCTTCTTCTAGTTGAGACCATAACTCGTCTACTTTCTGGGGATTCTTTTTGTTGTCGTCATTAATAGGTGCATGGGCATTGAACACAGTATACAGTTTGTTACCACTTTATAAGGTCAATATAGACAGTATTGGAGAGGGGGATATGAACTCCACGATAGAGTATACTATTGAGTTAAGAACAAAGAAGGCTGTACCAAGTATTATCATCGTGTTCTTGGTTTTCTCCGATTTCTTAACTTTAATGGCAGGTTTTCCCTTTAGTATCCTGAAGTTATCTGCTAGAGAAATTTCATTCAATGTGTACCTCGTTTCCTGGATGGCTAGTAGTTTTATCTGATATTTTTCAAGTACCTTTATTAGTTCCATCTGTTTACCTGTCTTCAGAAGGGTGTTTACGTTGAGTGTGGCAAGGAAGTGTTTCTGCTTCGTCCTCAGTTTGCGGGGTAATGGATCCTCCGACTGATCCAAACATGATGTCTTAGGGCCCCCAGAATCCTGTGCCCTTAGACAAACGAGTTGGCCCCGGATTTTACCGGCTGGGGTAGTCATTTCCGAACGTTTTGCATCCATCATGGTAGCTATGTCAGATGACACTTGTGGGACAGAACAATGCCCTGTCCAAGAGTAAAACCTAGTTGGTAAGACCTGGAGTTGGTTCTTCCGCTCCATCCACCGTTGGGAATCCGAGATTCCTCCTCCGCCGTCAGGACTGTTGACCAGGTTTCACCTAGTAACCCTAGGCAGGGGCCCTTACAGGGTGCTACCATCCGGAGCCAGATGGACCCAGGTTTTTAACGAGGTGTTACTCCTCCTCCTCCTCCTTCCTCATCGCTTGTGAGATGAGGCCCCGGACTTGAGACCAGCACTGGTGGAGTTATTATTATTATTATTATTATTATTATTATTATTATTATTATTATTACCTACCATTATCATATCCCTACATAAAACGCTAAGGTGTATGTTTTACAATAGTGTTTAACCCGCTCAGTGCCACGCGCCGATCAGATCAGCTCTCGCTGCTCGCGCCAAAAGTTTCAAAGCCGATTCAATCTTATATTTAAGATTTCCCTAGGCATATGTCCGTGATTATTTCAAACTGTTGGGAAGGTGAGGTTTCAAGCTTGCCTGTGCGGTGTTTACTTTTTCCTTCGAAGTCCGTTATGCGATAGGTTTGAGTTTGTATTCACGCTCTCCCTTTGCGCTCCCCCAATCACGCGCGTTTCCGCCAAAATTGTGGTGCAGTTGTTTTCTTCTTGTTGAAGATTTTTGCCTACAGATGTATCTAAGAACTTTCTACAGCTGGAAACGTAGTGTTTCTTCGAATATGACTCTTAGGTGTCCTTAATTTAGGCTCAAAACTGATGTTTTTACAAAAAGAATGAAAAAATGAACAATTATCAGAATAACCTCAATTAAAAAGGTTTTGATGCCGTATTTACTTTTATGAACATAATGTATGAAAGAATGAGGTTTTGGTTATGATGCAAAGCAAAACTAATTATTCTATCGTTGGAAATGTGGTAGTTGTGATTTCTTTTCGAATAGTCTGCATGGCAATTGAAAATGGCTTGGCATTCTTGGCAAGTATTTCAAAAAATGGCTTGGCACTAAGAGGGAGTTCGAAGGTCATTTGTGAAGAAAACTAAAACGTCTCAATAGTTCAAGAAATATCTTTCATTTCTTGAAAAGTCAACGGAAATATATAAAATGCATATAAACAAATAAACAAGACGATAGCCCCTGCCAGAACTGAGTCCCGCCAAATCCATATGACAGTAAAGCTGGGCCGGCGGTCTGTATCATCGCAACAAGTGAGCATTCCAAAGAAAGAGAATTACCCACAGCAGTGATGAAATGTATTGATCTCATGAAATTCGACAATTTGCTTAAGAAGCTCGTTTAAACAAATAATCAAGACCATGGCCCCTGTATCGCATCCAGCCGCCAACCAGTAAAGTCGCTTATCAGACCCATGTATATTTTGCGTTTCTGCAGTTTCGTGATGAGTTCATATTGATTAATTCGGAGTAAATGGAGCATGGGAAAACACACGCAGGATGGTCATCGAAATTCGCTGTGGTATTGAATCAGTTCTCTTGTGATGCGTGTCATGAGCGGGTGAAAGATATTGAGTGTTCGTGTTACTTCTTTTAGGGCTAGGAACAACTTAGTCATCAGCTCCTGGTGTTTGGATGGATATGGAATAACGTATGTAGGGCTAATCTGTACGCTACTGTGATGTCGGTGATAATTTATACTTTAAAGAAGGAACAATTGCAACATTTATTAGAAGAGAGTATGAAAAACATCGATGAAACTCCACCCACAGGCTCTAGCATTTAGCATCTGTACTTTAAAAAGAAAATGTTTTTTCGACTATCGGCCTTCATCGCAGCGAGCGCTATTGTAATGTATTTTTTACTTATATCAGATGACGATTTATGATGAATAAATAGTTGGTATAAAGATATTATTGGCTTAGAAACTACAACTAAACACAACACTATCACATCTATGCCCGTGGCCAGATTCGAGCCGGCAGCCGAGCGCGAGCGCCGTACCACTGAGCTATACCAGTCCGTAGCACCTGTACTTGAACCTCAGACCTCAGAGCGGTGCAGTCACGCACGAATATTCTAGCAACTTTTTCCTTGACTATTACGGTTAACTAACAGGATACTGTTGGTATTTCTTATGGCAGTTACAGTTTACTTGTATCAATGTAATTGTCTACAATATTATTATCGGCCAGAGGTGTGGGTGGGTTGCAGAATTACGAGCTGCTATGTTTCACCAGCCTGTAGTGATGCAACATGCTCAACAGGTACTTACACCTGCTTGTCGATTTCGGCGTTCGCTTATCATTGGGATGTACTCGTATGATATTATACTCCGTCCTGTCACCCTGGTTGCGCTGACAGTAGGCGAAACTCAGGCATGTGCAATTGATATTATAAATTGCTTCGATTGTAGAAAATGTATCACTGCAACTGAAAACTCACCTAATAATTGCACATAGACCTACCTGAGGCTCACCGACTGATTTTTGTAAGACTACTCGACTACATTCTTCTTAATACAAATTTCTTGTAGGCTGACCAGCCAAAAACTGTGTCATTACGAAGTCTATCACTATCATTTTCTTTTAAAGTACAGATGGAACCATTCATTAATTCGGAGTAAAAGGGGCATGGGAAAACACACGCAGGATGGTCATCGAAATTCGCTTGGCCGCCATGTTAGTTTTGTAGATGAAAGTGTAGTAGTGCCCTTTATCACCGTACAAAATGTCTGATATTTGTGTCTTTTTGCTTCTTGTATATCGACGGGGGGGATTCAAGGATTCAAGACCTCGTAAGCCACAATGCTGTTCCATTATTTTCTTTGTAACCCTGCTGTGTAGCCGTGCGCATTAAATCGCTCACCATGACCACAATGAGGAACTGCAGAGATCAGTGGTTTGAATTGTACTCTTGGCACGTTATTTCTTACATGAAATAACAAGCGGATTTGCGAAATCGGAGACATTCTATGCTTCAATGATAGGTCCTCTCGCACATACTGTAAATCCCCAGACCCACCAATTGTCACGTAATATGTTCATGCACAATGCTCTTTGTTAAAAACGTTGGCCAGAGTAAGGAAGGAGTGAAGTCTTAAAAGAGTAGGATTCTCCCGCTAATTGGTTAACAAGCTAGTATTTATCGGAATGGTCACGGATTTGGTTCCCGGCCGGGTCATAGGGATTTTAATCTCTTATTAATACTTCTTTAAGGTCGGACACTGGATGCTTGTGATGTTTTCGTAAACAAAATCCCGAAAATTTCGTTAACGTGAAATAGAAGAACGAAAAAGTAAAACAAAATGACAATTTACATTTTTTTAAACTTTAGCTTAAAATTACAGCTACACACTCCGCTACAGTAACCACAATAACACAGGTTAAGAAATGAACGCAAGAACACACAAGTGCATGGAACTGATGATTGAGATATTTCTAAACCATAATTATTGCAGGATCAATAACAAGAGCTATGTGTGTGTTCATCTCAAAGACTTCATTGCTCTTCTTGGAATCAGAGTTCTGAATAGATTATGTAATTAAGCTACATATTTAATAGCTGGTGATAACAATCTTAAAAACGCGATACTTTAATTGATTCTCCAAGGAAACGTCGTAAACGTGTACCAGATTCGGACAACAGTTTCAGAATGAATGTTAGCAGTGGTCTCGTAACACTAGTTCCGTTAATAATAATAATCCTTATCACTGATTATTCATTATCTTCACACTCATATTATTATTATTATTCCTGCTTCGTTACGGCCAACTAAGGACCATGTCATGTCAACTGTTACTTCTGCATTTTAATGTTGGCCCAGTACTCTTTCATTCGCAATCGATGTTGCACCTTTCTCTCCGTCGTCCACGCCTTCCCGGTTTTTAGTTTCGGCCTAAGTTGAAAACTCTGATGTTTTTGAAGTTTTTCCTTCAGTGGGCCACACTCCTGGATATCTTCACATGTTATCCCAATCTCTAAGAGATCTTTCTCTACTTCACTGAACCAGGCCCCTTTGTCTTTTTCTAATGGAGAAAAGCGAAAATTCGGTTTGATAGCCGTGTTGATTTCATTCGGGTTATATGTCCATAAAAATATATCCTCCTTTTCCTTATCACGTCAGTTATTTTCTCTACGTGTGTGTACAATTTTTGGTTGTGCCGTATTCGGAACTCACCGTGTTCTTTGACTGAACCTAGGAGTTTCCTCAATATCTTACTTTCCTTGGTCTCCAGTTTTTCCATTATGCATTTTCTATTCATGGCGAGACATTCCGTTGCATACAAAGCTTCTGGCCGATGACCGTGCAGTAGTTCTTGAGTTTTGCATTCAAGGATATAGATCTTTTGTTGTACACATTCTTAGTTAGATGGTAAGCCATTTCAATTTTATTCAAGTGTGACGCAAACGCCTCGTGTTCGGACATTGTAGGGTCTATCCATTCACCAAGATACTTATATTTCATTACTTATTATTATTATTATTATTATTATTATTATTATTATTATTATTATTATTATTATTAAATATATAACATTTATATAAAACTCAAAAGCATCACCTTGCGAGCCAAAGACACTGATGTTAGTACTGTATCTCAAGATGTTCAGAGCAAGTAATTGAAGAGACAAAACCTTACGTACAATACTTGCAGTGCCAAGGAGGCAGCCTTCTGCATTATCTACATATGGTGCCCAAGGTTCTCCTTTGCGTTTTCCCAGTCCTTTGTAACTAAAACATTCACAGAGACAACAAATGAGGTGGCGAAAACTGCCTTTAAGACGTTTATTATTATTATTCTGTACATGAATCGTATCGCCACGAAAAAGGTAGAATTATTTTATTAGTACTGTTATTAACACAAATTGTTCATTAAACACAGATCTTCTGGCCTTCGGCAAAACTTCGGTGGGCTTACAGAGGCTTTGCTGATATTCAATCACTAGTCAGTAATTTCCTTATAATATTAGCCTACAGCTGACCAGTATTGCTGCCTTCTATTCTGTATTTTCTGATGGGTGTTGAATGGTAGATTGAGTCGGTGTAGAGATGTTTTGGTATTACTCCTGTGGCTAAGATAACTAGGATACAGTGACTATTTGTTGTTTTCAAAGGTGTTTTATTTCTGTTGTAAAAGCCACATATTTGTTGCATTTTTCGTGATGTTGTGGGAGTTTGGTACTGCAATGTCTGTGAGCCATGTGCTATTGTGCACTTTGTCTGTGGCAATGGTGATGACAGGGGAATTGCAATGTATTTTAAATGTGTTATATTCTACTACGGGTTGTGGTTATTATTATTATTATTATTATTATTATTATTATTATTATTATTATTTGACTAGCTACGTGGCGTAGCAATATCGTTCTCACCTACAATTCCCAAGGCTGCGGGATTATCGTAGTCAGTTGCTTCAATGTCTCTTGAGTAGATTTACTGGCACGTTGAAGATCTCTTGGCGAAATTACGGGACCCCGGCGCGGTGACTCTGAATAGCCGCAGTACTTAAAATGGACGCAAAGCCAACATTAATTATTATTAGTAGTAGTAGTATTATCATTATCATAGTCGAACTAAGTGAGCCAGTTATTGCCCAATGGTACGACTATCGAGTGTGTGGTCAGAGAAATCAGGTCAGGCACAGTGACTTTCATCTCGCAGTCTGATCTCCACGGCGGTTTCACGCATTAATTCAACTTGAATCAGTATCATGCATACTGTAGCTGGTTCATAAACGCTAAGCCTCAAAACTAGTTTGCTCGATGCGCAAGTAATAACAAACAGAACAGTAAAGTGTGATGACACCTCTATGACAGTATCGCTCGTGACACACAATATAGATATTGATATCGTTAAGGGAGCTATAATAATGTTATTAATGCAGCCAATGGCCAAGCACTTTTCTTTTCAGGAAAGGGAGATTGTAAGCAAATCGGCCGTGGTCCTATTGAAAGGAGCCGTCCCGGCATTTGCCTGTTGGTAAAAGTAGGAAACCACGGAAACCATTTTCATGACGCCTGAGGTGGGATTCGAACCCACGCTCTCCCAATGTCAGCGAGGCACAAGCTAGCGCGTCAACGCTCTCGGCCACCGCGGCTGGTTTACGGGAGCTATAGCAACTAGTTTCCGCGACATAATAGAGTATGAAAACATTAGGCTAACTCTATTGTAATATTGTACAACGCAAGGTGGCTTTTCACCGATGTCTCAGTCTCACTCATGGCTGTGATTATATGGAAGCTACTGAGGTATGGGTGGTGCTTAGTAATGGCATTCGGGGCACAGTCAGTGCCTGTGAATGCTGTGAAAGGTTCTACTCATAGGGTTAGGACTACTGTTCTGACTCAGTGAGGAAAGCAATGGCAAACTACCTCACTCCTCTTCTTGCCTAGAACGCCTCAAAATAGCGCTGCCTTGGGTTTTTGTGGGTATCTACTCACATAACGTAACGGCGGTGCTTTTTGAGGATCCAACCAGCCTTCGGGCTGTCTACCTAACAGACAGACAACGCAAGCCTGCTATATTCGTGATTATATGGCTGCTTAGAGGAATATTGTTCCACCCTGATATTGAAAATATCATCAGTTCGATTCTAGTAGCTCATTCTTAAATTCTGACCACCTCATGGTGTAGTGGCTAGCATTCTTGGCTGTCTCCCTGGAGGTCCGGGTTCCCCAAAATATTTAATTCTGGTCTAAAAATGGGCTGGAATGGAGTATACTCAGCCTCGTGAGGCAAATCTGATAAGAGGTTGGTTCGTTTTCCACCTCGCCCATCCTTAAAGTGTCCGGCCCCGTGGTGAATTGGTTAGCGCCCTAGGCTTTGGCCCGAAGGTCCTGGGTTAGATTCTCGGGCGGACCATCGGAAAATTTAATCACCTGGGATTAATTCCCCTGGCTCGTATGTGTATGTGCCATCTTCGTCATCACTTCATCTCCATTAGGCCGCGAAGATTGCCCACGGGAGTTAACTAGAAAGATCTGCACTCGGCCTCCCAGGAAGCCACACGACATTGTTTTAATCCTAGAAATAGTTTCACGTGGTTTCGCACTTCTTCTTCTTCTTCAGGTGAACGCCTCGATGGTCAGCTTATAGGCTTTTTATTTCCTGTCATGATACCAGATAACGTTGCTACAGCAAGTGAGCTGTTCGGCTGCTCATATCTGATAACGACTACACTGTGAGTGCGTCACAGCTTATATAAATTCATTTATACTGATATGGTGATATTCTGAAGGCAGATGGCATGTGCTTCTCAAGCCCATCCCAATTCAAAAATACTCATCAAAATAAGACGGATTCCTTTACCAACCAGACACACGCACGGGACTAATGAACACCAAGACGCAAATCTGTAAATAAAACTACAACAAATCATCAAAGATTGTACTTGGTAACTTAAGCTCGCTTACCCCATGGGTTTGTTTCACGTGATTGCGATACGCTGATCGCTTCTAGGGGGAGGTATCATGAAACACACAGACATTTACAGTTTCCGTCAAGACCTCGTTAGCCTCACAATCCTTGGACGAGTTTTAGCCTCTCTCTTCTTTATGGTAGAAAGAGCATGGCTTTAAAAATGTACCACGGTCCGGCGCGTGCCAGTCTAAAACACAGGCTTGTTTTTAGAAACCGATCGAAGGAAAACATTAACGATACATGTCAAGAGTGAACTTTCTCCTTCCGATAGCAGACCAGTGACAGTAAACGCTTGCAGGAGAATAGCTTTGTGGGGAAAGGGCAAGGGCGGGAACTCCATCTTGGAGTACACGGTGTCCTAAAATATATATTTCGTATGGCATGAAGATACAATGTACAATTATTTACATATACAGTATTTACAAATAAATATATACAGATTGAGACCTTGATCTGCAAGTAACTTAGCTTCAGTGTTGCTAGAGCTGGATATCTAATTTCTCTAACCATTCTACAGCTTCATCACTTGCTTGATGAATCTCCTTCAATGTACCATTGAACCTTCAGAGTGGGCAAACCATAGCTATGTGACTGATGGTCTGAGGCGCATCTGCACAGTTGCAGAAATGATTCTCAGCAATTTTCCATTTGTGCTTCCGGAACTGACATTACCGTGTTGAATAGAGAATCATGGATGCTACTAAGGTGAAAATTGCAATAATAAATTAATAAATGAATACACGAATGAATGAGTAAATGAATAGATACCAAGTAGTTCTGTGAAGAACTATATAGCCTATTTTCATATATTTACTTATGTTAATTGCCTCTATCATCATAAAAAATATAGTTTGATTGCTGTAATAGATTCGTAGATTATGAGAACCGTCGAAATATTTCGGAAGGTTGCCATAATGGATTTTATATATGTAAGCCATCGAGTTATGTAGGCCTATTATTACATTAATATTATTGCGTATTCAAACTTCAATCGCATGATTAAGACACAAAAAATAAAAATAAGATTTTTAAATTTCGCACAGCTACCATCTTGTGGTTATGAAAACAATTGAAATAAATTAGATGTTAGTGGATTAAAATTTGTATAAGCATTTACCGTACCGTCTCGCTGCGCTCGGATGGTTAAATCGCGAGAAACGTCCATTTAAATCTCTTGTTTAATTCCGACTCTTCTTTCGAGGAACCAAAGAACCTTCACTATATTCTCATGTCATGACGGGCTGACAGCCCTATTGTCGGGCCAAGTTAAGCAGTTGGTTTAGCGTTAATCGAAGAGTACAAGTTTGATCTCGGCTAATTTTGGTGGCACTTAAGAGTGTTAAAATGCGGTGGACCTACCATCATGTTAAATAAATCCTCCAAGGGGCAAAAATTCTCGCACCGTGGCGTCTCGAAAATAACAGCAGTTACAAGGAGCATTATTCTTCGAAACTTTCCTCTCCCTCTTCAGAGTTGTTGTAGTTGATCCCTTTAAGGGCCTGCAACATTGTGATAATTGAACCCCGTATATTGGGGTATGTAGGCTATATGTGTAATTAATTAATAATTATTATTAATATTATTGACTTATGTGATAACCTGTGTTATTATGGTAGTGTGTGCATTTGTACCTGAGGCTAGTATTTGATAGGATTGGGAAGAAGATAGCTATGGTGTTAATTTAAGAACCGTCCCGACATTTGCCTGGAGACAGGGATACGAACCCACCTCTTCTCAGATCTTCCTGAGAGAGCCTCACTTCAACCCTTAGATCACAACTAAATGTGTTAGTCTAGATCGACCTCAGGGTTGACAGCCAAGAATACTAGGCACTAGGCCTACACCACGAGGTCTCTCTCTTCAGAGTGCTAGCGAAACCTGAATTATGAAACTCAACTGTCATATCTTTATCTTCCAAGGAAGAATAGTTGTTTCGTTTAACATGGTTGTTGATTTTTATAACCGTATGATAGCTTCAAGTTCTCTGTTTGCTTGCAGCTGTGAAACACGCACGGCATCTCAGCCAATAGTGACAAGGAGGTGCCAAGTGTAGCTCTTGGCCAGAAAACCTCATAACCTGGATTCGATTTACTGTGTTGTTTTCACATCACCTATATGATTGGAGTAGCCAAGAGAGGCCTTGAGGGGGAAAGGATATGATTTTCTTGCATTCGTTGAATGGAGTATGGGGGGGCTATTATAGGTATGTTTAAAATGTCATCACTGAAAAATAGTTAAGTTATTATCTATTTTAAGACGACAAGTAGAAAATTAATTTTTGGGTCATCAAAGCTATAGATTACCTGCCCCCTTAACTACTACCAAAATGGTGAATATTCTCACACTTCGAAGAAACTAACCCTCTTTTAATACTTCGTACATTAATTTAGGTGTGGAATACGGGGAAATAAACTGATGTACGCTAACTAGCGTTGCTGTTACACTCCGTCCCCAAAGAGGAAGGTCGGGCAAGAAATATAAAAGACAGGAGTCTGGAACAAGTTAGTGGTAGCTATTCCATATTTATCTGGGCTACATGGTTGCCAAATCACGTCCTTTGAAGATGCGACGATAAGCAGATGATCAGGAAGGAAAACAATGCTGTACACGTAGTCCCATTGTTGTTGTTGTTGTTGTTGTTGTCGTCGTTGATGATTGTTGAGCTTTGCGACATCGTAGTCATGTATCGTCCTGTACTTGGGTGTGTGTAGAATTTGTCTGATAGCCTGTGATGTTGTGATGACTGTATTAGTGTGTGTATTTGTAATTCAGATGGGAAGGATCTGGCCATAGCCTTAAGTTAGGAACCATCTGGGCATTTTCCTGGGGGTAGAAGTGGTAAACCACGGGAAATCACTTCCAAGATGATTGAAATGAAAATCGCACCCTCCTCTTCTCGGTTCAGCCTCACCGGACAGAGTGTACCCCGTTCCAGCCCTGAGAAAATGAAAATCCACAGCCTGCTTCCAGTCGACCGACCGGGTCAGGGAATGGAACGAATGAAGCCCCCATCTAGCGGCGAGGATATGAACTGTGCCGGCTGCCGCAGCCCGTCGCACTTCCTCCAGCTCTGAGACCAGAATTAAAATTCTTGGCTGAGCCGGGAATGGGCACCCAACAATCCTAGCCGCTGCGCCACGAGGTGGTCATACGAGAGTATTAAGGGGTGGACATACATACAAGATATACGATGCAAGCCTGGCTATGAACCAAGGAGTATCAATGTGGGCCGTGGAGTGTGTCCTCGCGACCTTGGGCCGCGCCGCAAGTAGACCATGGCGTGACTGGAGAAAGTCTGCGAGCTTCCTCAAGTACAGTCAAGGTGAGATCTCATCCTGGGGATCACGGAGTACAGCCATTATCGCCTCGTCACCACAGCCATAAACCTCACTTTACTGCCTCTCTCTTGTTGCATGGTCACACATTTACACAGCTAGGACATCTGCCCTCAATATATTACTAGTTACAGACTCATAACAACTTACTAAAACAAGAAATGGATACTGCAACTACTAACTTACTGGCTGTAGACTTATTACCAACTTACTGAAAATAGAAAGGGATACTAAACTACTAACTGACTAGCTGTAGACTTATTACCAACTTACTGAATAAAGAAATGGATACTACAAGTTACTAGCTGCCTTACTGAAGAAAGAAACGGATACTATAATTACTAACTGACTAGCTGTAGACTCTATTACCAACTTACTGAAAAATAGTAAAATAGTAGGCGGGCCTGGAATCTCCTGAAAAACCTCAGCGGTGACCCAACGACATCTAGAAACTTCACCACAATAACAGCAGACCAGATTGCAACCCAATTACTCATGAACGGGAAGACTAAAGGTCGGAGCTCACGGGAGCAACTGGAACGAACCTCAGGACATGAGAACCATAACCTACGAGAACCTTTCACCTTGAATGAACTAGAATCTGCCATCTCCACGTTGAAATTGAATAAAGCTGCTGGCATCGATGACATCAGAGTAGAACAGATCAAAAAGTTCGGCCAGACCACCCTACAATGGCTGCTTACGATGATTAATGAGTGTGTATCTATGCTTTATATCCCCAGGCTCTGGAGGAAAGCCCGAGTGGTTGCACTGCTTAAGCCTGGTAAGGAGCCAAACGATCCTAAAAACTTTCGCCCAATATCCTTATTATGTCACTGTTTCAAGATCTTCGAGCCCCTTATCCTGAACCGAATTAGCGGCATCCTTGAAGATAAGTTCATTCCCCAACAAGCTGGGTTTCGATCTGGAAAGTCATGTTGCAGTCAGATACTGAACCTCACTCAATACATCGAGGATGGGTATGAACAAGGTGGGATAACTGGAGTTGCCTTTGTCGATCTAACAGCTGCTTACGACACTATCAACCACAGAAAGTTGCTGAGGAAAGTGTACCAGACCTCCAACGACTACCAACTAACATCCCTTATTGGCACTCTCCTGCAGAATAGAAGGTTCCAAGTCTTTCTCCATGGTAAAAAGAGCAGATGGCGCATACAAAAGAACGGCTTACCTCAAGGCAGTGTACTCGCTCCTGTGCTATTTAATATTTACACTAACGATCAGCCCATACCAGAACATTCTAGGCTTTTCATCTATGCTGATGATACTGCAGTGGCTGCCCAAGGGAAAACATTTGAAGAGGTGGAGGGAAAGTTGACTTCTGCACTAGATACCCTTGGATCTTACTATGAAGCCAATCATCTTAAGCCAAATCCCAACAAGACTCAAGTATGTGCATTTCACTTAAGGAATAGAGAAGCTCGGCGGGAACTGGATGTTACATGGCAAGGCAAACAACTCCAACATTGTCCAACACCCGTGTATCTAGGTGTTACTCTTGACCGAACACTGTCCTTCAAGAAACATTGCCATAAGGCCAGGCTGAAAGTTAGTTCACGGAACAATATTTTGAGGAAGCTCACAGCCACCACCTGGGGGGCAAGTCCTCACGTCCTAAGAACTTCTGCTCTTGCTTTGTGCATGTCTGCTGCAGAGTACGCTTCACCTGTGTGGAGTGCATCCAGTCACACCAAGCAGATTGACATTGCCATCAACGAGACCATACGAATCTTGTCGGGATGTATGAAGCCTACTCCAGTCGACAAACTCTACCCGATTGTTGGGATAGCTCCCCCAACTATCGGAAGGGCTGTTGCTGCTGATGCAGAGAGGGCGAAGCAGATTAATGATCCCCGTCATCCACTGCATAATCATCAGGCTGTTGTCCGTCGACTGAAATCAAGAAAGAGTTTCATCGCCAGGACTCAACCACTGGAGGGAACATCGGAATCTAACCGCATCTCCAGGTGGAAGAGCAAGCTGCCGCCGGATATCCCTGTTAAGGAAGAGCTAGCCCCAGGAAATGACCTGCCTTACCCTGTTTGGAAATCACTTAATCGTCTCAGGGTAGGCGTCCCTCGTTGCAAGACCAACATGCAGAAATGGGGTATCCTTCCAGCTGATGGAGACACGTCCTGCGAGTGTGGAGCAACACAAGACCCAGCCCACCTGCTCATTTGTCCACTACTAGAACAACCCTGCACTATCCAGGACCTGATCGAGGCAAACAACAAGGCCATCGGAGTTGCTACATTCTGGAAATGATCGGACACGGAAATGAATGAATGAATGACTGAAAAAAGAAATGGACTCTACTACTACTAACTTACTAGCTGTAGAGTAATAAAATTACCAACTTACTAAAAAAAACAAATGGATACTACAATTACTAACTGACTAGCTATAGACTCTATTACCAACTTACTGAAAAAAGAAATGAACTCTACAACTACTAACTGACTAGCTGTAGATGTATTACCAACTTACTGGGAAAAAGGTTACTACAACTACTAACTGACTAGCCGTAGACTTATTACCAACTTACGAAAAAAAATGGATACTACAACTTACTAGCTGTAGACTTATTACCAACTTACTGAAGAAAGAAATGGATACTACAACTTACTAGCTGTAAATTTATTACCAACTTACTGAAAAAAGAAATGGTTACTACAACTACTAACTGACTAGCTGTAGACGTATTACCAACTTACTGAAAAAAGAAATGGATACTACAACTTACTAGCTGTAGACTTATTACCAACTTACTGAAAAAAGAATTGGATACTACAACCACTAACTTACTAGCTACTTCTAGTACAGTAGTTATAATCTAGCCATCCCCGTGCTGTTGGGGTAGCGCTCCTGCCTCTAATCCAGAAGCCCCGGTTTCGGTTCCCGGCTCCGTCAGGAATTTTAGAAACTGACGTGAGGGCTGAAACGGGGTGCACTCAGCCACGTGAGGAGAATTGCGTAGCTGTCTAACAGCGAGGCAGCACCCCGATCACGAAAACCAAGATTGACGGCTGAGGGGACCCGATGCGCTGATCACCCGTCACCCCAATATCTGCAGGCCAAATGGCTGGGCAGCGGTCGCTTGGTAGGCCTAAGTCCTTCATGGGCTGTAGTACCAGAGGTTATTATAGTTACCAATAATATAATCTAACCCTAGTGACTGCGTGACGGTTGGAAAGCGTAATATTAAATGTCTCCCCTTTTCCGTGAATAATAGATAACGTGTAGTTATAAAAATAATGTATTGTACATATAATTACCCCCCCCCCCCCCTCTCAAAAGTGTGTTGATCGACTGAAAAGTATAAAATGATAGTTTATACACGCATTGCTAATAAAAAATGACTTGAAAACTTCACATATTTATTTTATGTGTCAAAATGCCGGGTTAATACCTTACTTCAAGTCCCCACACTACTACAGTGATCACATAAATACGGGTTATCAGACAAGTTCAACACACAAGGGGCTAATGACCAAGTTTTCCCAAGCCACCAATAACAACACTTCATAGAGGATGTCCTCGGCATCAAACTGGAGACTACTCTTGAACTGAAAGAGCTTTGGAATTCAGGCAAATAACTTGTTAGCATTGCAAATGAATGTAAAGTAACACAGTGTTGGGCGGAGTTGCAAGGGTTTGGATGCGTTCCGAGGCGAACATGAGGACAAGGCCCTGGCGCTTTCTTCTTGGCGCCTCTCTGGCTGGGCTAATTCATCTGAGAGGAGCAACGGGGACGTGTTCTGTAGACGTCTCTACCTATGGTGTTCGAACTAACAAAACGTTATCCGCATCCGCATGGCTGTTATCCGCAACCGCCCCACATCCGTACGACTCTTATCCGCATCTGCCCCGCATCTGCATGACTGTTATCCGCAGCTTATCCGCTATCCGCACAGACATGCGAACTATATCCGCCCCGTTTCCGCACGACTCTTATCCGCATCTGCCCCGCATCTGCATGACTGTTATCCGCAGCTTATCCGCTATCCGCACAGCCATGCGAACTATATCCGCCCCGTTTCCGCACGACTCTTATCCGCATCTGCCCCGCATCTGAATGACTGTTATCCGCAGCTTATCCGCTATCCGCACAGCCATGCGAACTATATCCGCCCCGTTTCCGCACGACTCTTATCCGCATCTGCCCCGCATCTGAATGACTGTTATCCGCAGCTTATCCGCTATCCGCACAGCCATGCGAACTATATCCGCCCCGTTTCCGCACGACTCTTATCCACATCTGCCCCGCATCTGCATGACTGTTATCCGCAGCTTATCCGCTATCCGCACAGCCATGCGAACTATATCCGCCCCGTTTCCGCACGACTCTTATCCGCATCTGCCCCGCATCTGCATGACTGTTATTCGCAGCTTATCCGATATCCGCACAGCCATGCGAACTATATCCGCCCCGTTTCCGCACGACTCTTATCCGCATCTGCCCCGCATCTGCATGACTGTTATTCGCAGCTTATCCACTATCCGCACAGCCATGCGAACTATATCCGCCCCGTTTCCGCACGACTCTTATCCGCATCTGCCCCACATCTGCATGACTGTTATCCGCAGCTTATCCACTATCCGCACAGCCATGCGAACTATATCCGCCCCGTTTCCGCACGACTCTTATCCGCATCTGCCCCGCATCTGCATGACTGTTATCCGCAGCTTATCCGCTATCCGCACAGCCATGCGAACTATATCCGCCCCGTTTCCGCACGACTCTTAACCGCATCTGCCCCGCATCTGCATGACTGTTATCCGCAGCTTATCCGCTATCCGCACAGCCATGCGAACTATATCCGCGTGGAGAAATATTTTGCAGATATCCGCAGATATCCGCATCCGTGCAGGACTTTACTAATAGAAACGCAAGAGTACGTATTGTTACGTGCCACCCCCCTAGTGGCACTTTTGTTAACTGGATTACGGTGGGTTTGAAGCACAACACAGATTGTTCCTTTAAAGAAATAATTAACTTTATTGCGGCCAGAAAGATACACTACTCAACAGCAAATACAAGCAATTAGAACCTTACTCCAGTTTTCTCAAGTCTCTTCCTTGAGCGCTCTTGCCCCTTTCACTTGTCAACAAAACCACAGAAGTTAAACCGTCTTAATGAGTCCGGTGGCCTTGACAGAAGCTACCTGCACCTCTTCCTCATGTACACAAACTACATTTACTTACGATAACCTGCTACACGCTGTTCCGCTGGCCACAAGCTCGGGAAACAATGTCACTGGATTTCGTAACTCGCACGGCACTTCGTCACCACACTTCTGTCGCTCAGTGAAATCACACTCGCTCAAAAACACTGTCCTCAGAAACTCGGTCCCCTCACTGTTGAGGCCGCTTATATAGCAGGCTGGTGACTCAATGAATTCTAGAATCGTCCAGGACACACGGCTTCTCGAGATTTCCTTCACAGGCTGGGTCACGACTATTCTGGACCATCCCTTTCACTTTGCAGCCCGTTGCGTAACGCGCACGAAATACACTGTGGCAGAGCACACACAGCCCGGGGCAGCTGTGACTCAACGCGGCGAGGCGACAAAACAAACTCACAGCCGTAACAGTATAAATCCAGCAAGCTAGCGTTTAATTATACGGTTAATGATGTTGTCAAGCCAAGAATGCTATCCGCTACACCAGGAGTTTAACACTGCTGCGTCTATCGAGGGTATGAGTCACTGTCTGGTACCTGTGAGGGCCTCTGTTCGGGACTGAGGAGTAACGTTAACATAATTATACTGTCACAATAACTGTGTGATAGTGTGGCCTCCTACTGAACAATGCGCTCCAATCACTATGGCAAGACCAGTTCCGTGATCGATACGCATCTACGACCTTGTTACATTTTAGGCTTACGGACATGATCACAAGTCCCTGGAACTTTATTGCAAATAAGTGTTATTTGGTGCTTTCCCAGGAAACTAAATAACGCTCCTTCTTGACTTAGTGGCTAGTGGAGAGTCTGATAATTTAGGTAGAAACAAGTAGTTCCGTGAAGAACTAAGGCCTATGTTCATATACCCTACTTATGTTAATTGCCTCCATCAACATACAAAATTTCAGTTTGATTGCTGTGATAGATTCGTAGATATTGAGAACCGTCCAATATTACGGATGGTCCCCATGTTGGATTCTTATACATGTAGGTCTTAGAGTTATGTACCATTACATGAAGATTATTGTGTATGTGTAGTATTCAGCCTTGAATCGCATGATTAGGACACAAGAAGTAAAAACGAGATTTTAAAATTTCGCACAGCTGCCATCTTGTGGTTATGAAAACAATTGAAATAAATTAGATGCCAGTGGATTAACATTTGTATAAGCATTTACCGTACCACGTCTCACTGCACTCGGATGGTTAAATCGCGAGAAACGTCCATTTAAAAATGTATATTTCGTGCTCACCAGGTTATTGAAAGTCCTATAGGAGAACTTATGTCCATAGCCTCTATGAATATTAAAAAAAAATATCAGTTTGATTGCTGTAAAAGATTCGTAGATATTGTGAACCGTCTAAATACTTTGGATGGTCACCATTTTGGATTGTTATAAGTATATGCCATACAGTTATGTACCAGTAAAGGAAATATATTGCCTAACTTCATTATTCAAACTTTCACTTCGATCGCATGATTACGACACATGAAATAAATACTTAATTTTAAAATTTCGCACAGCCGCCATCTTGATTTTATGTAAACAATTGAACTAAATTAGATGTCAGTGCATTACAATATGTATAATGATTTACTGTATCATATTTTACTGGGCTCAGATAGTTAAATCGCGAGAAAAGTCTATTAAAATGTTTCACCTTCGCGTGGCCGCCATGTTCGTTTTTTACTTTAGAGGTTTTTGGAAGTTACGTAGATAAACTTATAGCAGTATTCTTTATCACCGTACAAAATTTCAGGGTGATATCAGCAATATTTTCTGAGATATAGAATGCCAGTGAAATATTTCGCACAGACGCCATCTTGAGGTTATGTAAACAATTGAACTAAATTAGACGCCAGTGCATTACAATGTTTATGATCATCTGCTGTACACAGTTTTATTGCGTTTGGATGGTTAAATCGCGAGAAAAGTATATTTAAAAGTCTCAACTTCGCTTGGCCGCCATGCTGGTTTTGTAGTTACCAGGTTTTGAAAGTCTCATAGGTGAACTTCTAGTAGTGCCCTTTATCTCCGTACAAAATTTCAGAGTGATATCGGTAATGGTTTTGGAGATATTGAATGCTGGTGAAATAATTAGCGCAGCCGCCATGTTAGATTAGTGAGACGTAATAAAATTTAAAGGGCACGGGCGGGGTCGGCCAGTATAGTTCTATGACTTCACCGAGCCATTAAGAAGTTATTAGCGAGGGACACACATACATCACACAGACAGAAACACGTACGCACATTCACTCACACACGGACAAAAGATGATCTCATAAGCCTTTTTTTTTTTTTCATAAAATGAAAATAGGCTAAAATTGACGGCCTTTATCTTTGGATGATCTGAGACAGTTCAAAATCACTGCTACAATCGGTAATCGAATCTCAATACCTCCAATTGGGTAGCTAACATTTTATCAACTACGCTATCGCGCATCACCTTCTTCCATGTAGTGAACTCTATTCCAGGAGATCATAGGAGTTCACGATTCACCGCCACATACTCAGTATCGAACTTCCGTACTATGGTGTTGGAAAAGTGGAAGGGAAAGTGTGAGTTTCAAGGCAGATGAAAGTGGAACTTAGGATATTTATTTGAATTAAGTTGGCTTATCTGTTACTTGGAATCATGATATGTCAAATTAGTCAATTAGTCACATATTCCTTTGATTCCAGACGCTTCTAATGAATGCTTATTTATGTAATCCTGTTTTGTAGTTTTCTTGATATTGGCTCAAAACCGCTCGCAATCCTCAGGAAAATAATGTAGAGGCATTTAGGGTGGTGGTGATTGACGTTTTAAGAAGTAATTTCTCCCAAAAAGTTCATTATCGCAGCTGAATGGACTTTATAATTAATTCATTTCTTTACTTGAATAATCAGAGCGTGACTGTCTCATGGAATTAATACGGCAGGTGCCACTAATTTATGCAATTTGTGTCAAGGTGAAATGCGACTTCAGAGGTAGCCGTAACATGTGAAGCTGTACCACTTATGCTGTACAAGACATCAATTATATTGTTCTGGTAGTGACGTCGACATATTCCTATTATTCTTCTTCAAATTGTGCATTAAGAAGGTCAGCTCACTTTGAAATCCCCTCCGCACTAATACAACAATCGACACTGTATAGAGCACAGCCACTTCATTTTGGGGCTTGTTCCTTAGTTTAGGGGCTGCGACAACGCTGTCATGTAGCCCCGTGTACTTTGGGTGTGTGTAGAATCTGTCTGATAACCGGTGTCAATTGTGATGGCTGTATTAGTGTGTGTTATCTGTAATTCACGTAAGAACTGCAGACGATCAATTTCAAGTAGTAGTTCCTACTTTTGCTACCAAATACGACCGTCAACGACACCTAGCTGTGAACTTGGCTACTAGATGCTACCGCAATCGGCACCTGGTTGCGAACGTTGTCATGCAATAGACTGTTAATCAAATCTGACCTACAAATTTAGCTTCACACAATTGTAGTTAGTGGAAGTTCTATCTATGACATGGACCGCCGGCTTTACTTCCCCTCCGAAGGAAGGCATACTGAGGGATTTTTAACGCTCTTAAAAGGTCCGACGATTTCAGCCGGGGTTGATTTTGAGAGAGAATAAGAGTTATCCTGGGAAAGTCAACAGAAAATATGAATGAAAACATTCCAGCACCATCATGAGACACAGCGGAGGTATTCCACACAGGGACGATCGATAAGATTAAGTCAGGACGGGGACTTGTCTCAGAAAATTATTTCATGAGATGGATATGATGAAAGCTTGCTTAGAACTTTTTGTTCAGCTGTAACCAGTAATAGTGGCAGAAAGATCGTGTCTACGATCTAAAGGAAAAGTGGTTACACGGGAAATTTTGTTTTCAGATTAGTTCGTTCCCCCAGTGCAAGACTGTCACAAGTCAAACGGACACTTTTTCAGGAGAATCATTTAAAGATTTTGAGCTAATAAGAAAAATATAAATATTTACTGTACATAATTAAAGTGAAAGCAACGTATTACTAACTTCTTCTTCCATGAAGTATAACTAATTAATGTGTCTTAATAAAAAATGATAATAATTTTGAGTTATGGCAGTTTTCTATTCAGAGCCGAAGAATTGCTATTTATAGGATCTGAGTTGTGGCAGTTTTACAGGACACGGACTTAATCATAGGCATTTATAAGTACCACATACTTCAAAATTCATGTTCTTTGACTTGTGGCAATCTTGCACCAGGGGTGCGAGTTGTTTTGATGGTAAGCTCAGGGTGGTAATACTGAGTGGTGGTACAAGTATGATTTACTATCCGCAAGAAGGAAAAAACTAATTCTAAATACAAGTAATTGACATTGCTAATAATAACGTCCAGATGGCTGAGGGATACTTTTCTGTTGGTAGATAACATAACAGATTCAATTGTATACAGTATAAAGAGCAGATATCCAAGCTGATTTGTCCTTTAAAACAATAACAGCCAATATATTCCAAATTCTGATCATACCTTACAACGTTGAGAACAATTACACGTGTCACAGCGCCACATGTTACATTCATTGTTACTCAATGGGCATTCCCGTTTAGCGATAATACTCACAATACTCATAGGCAATATGCATGAAAATACCTGACAACATGCTTAAGATCAAGGACGCATTGTTTACGTTCTACCACAAGGATAACTATTATTATTATTATTATTATTATTACACATTTCTCATTTTACAATGGCTTTTAGAATAGAGGACCGCACCAGTGATGAAGTACAACTAGTTGCTTAGATAGTTATGAAGTGGCGAACGATGCGGCATCAATCTGATATTACAGACGTCTGTATTATTGATAATTGTTTCCATGAGTCTCCGTGATACCATCTGTAGTTTAAACTCTTTGAGAAAGAACCGGACACCTGGTTCAGCTTCCACGTTGTTTCAATTTTCCAACAGTGCTCGGTGGATAGGCCTTCTGTACATTGTGGTTTATGGAAATAGCAATATCAATAATCGTACTGGTTTATATTTCATGCCAAGAAAATGGTATCTGGATGGTTAGCATGTGGATGACTGTTAGTCCATAATCTCAACTCTTGTGCCTGTTAACATTCGTACTATCTCAGCTCCAACAAGCAATACTGAATTTCTCAGGTCCCCGACATACGGTACAGCGGGTAGTTTAATTATTTTGATTTGGCTCCAACTGTATCATTTTAGCTACGTTGTGAAGACTGACGTCGTAGGCCATGTTGGACAATGTACTGTCTCCTACGCTTATCAATCATTATCATTATTATTATTATTATTATTGGTAGTAGTATTAATAGCATTCTTGGCTGTCACCACGGAGACCCGGATTCAATTCCCGGCTCTGCCAAGTAATTTAATTCTGGTCTGAGGGCTTGACCGGTGTACACTCAGCCTCACTGAGAAGAGGTGGGTTCGATTCCTACCTCAGACATCCCGGAAGTGGTTTTCCGTGGTTTCCCACTTCCACTCCAAGGAAATGCCGGGATGGTTCCCAACTTAAGGCCACGGCCGCTTCCTACCCAAATCCAAACTCAATTACAAATACACACACTAGTACACACATAACAGTGACAGAGGTCATCAGAAAAAATCTACACACACCCAATTACACGGGGATACATGAACACAATGTCACAAGGCCCGTAAGTAATCAACAATAACAAGTATTATTAAACTAGTTCACCGATAAATGAAGATCTTCGTTGTAAACTAAGATATTGATGCTAACACTGATGTGATTTGGGCCCCTTCCTTGCAGTGTATAGGCAACACCTACTACATAATTGTATTGCATACATTCCAAGTAGGCCTATCCCACCTAACACGACATGCAATAGAAACCAATACACAATAGAGTTGGCACAAAAATATACTGATAAGATTTTATAATCAGTCTGTTTGCTGTTTACGTTTCTTGGCATTTGTTTAGATCTCCCCAACATGGACAGAGGGTCATTTCACTTTCCTTTTACAACCTGAATGACCACAATTCCGTTAACAACTGTAATTCTGTGTTGCGCAGGGAGGATAATGGTCTAGCCTTGTGGGAACAGTTCACAAGATATGCGAATTAACCGCGCAAGGGTCATTCACTTCACGTCTCAACTGACTTTAGCACTACCCCAAGGTTTGAAGAGTACTGTTTACCTTCCTTTTGGTATTGTATCACTTGAAACTTAGCAACATTGTAGGATACCAGTGGGAAATGTAGCCTACCTGTGTCTAGGTCATCATGTAACTACAGACAGTACATAGCATACTGCTAAACTTTTCATCAATAAACTCTCTGTAAATGCGATCTCGTTATTTATTATTGCTAGTGTACTTTTCGCTTGTCTTTCCAACTCGCAACGTAGCCGTCCGTGCTAAATCGCTCACCAAGACCCCGCGACACCTTGAGCATATATAGAGATCACATTGACTCAAATAAAAATGAAAAACACAGTCTGTTTCCGTTCGACTGACCGGGTCAGGGAATGGGATGAATGAAGCCCCCATCTAGCGGCGAGGATATGAACTATGCCGGCTGACGCAGCCTGTCGCACTCCCCTGGGGCAATCATTAAATGAATGACAGATGAAATGAAATGACAGTGGAGAGTGTTGCTGGAATGAAATTTGTGACAGGGAAAACCGGAGTACTCGGAGAAAAGCCTGTCTGCCTCCGCTTTGTCCAGCACACATCTCACATGGAGTGACCGTGATTTGAACCAAGGACCGAGCGGTGAGAGACCGGCGTGCTGTCACCTAAGCCACGGAGGCTCTATCACAAATACAGACTATAAATGCGAATCCAATAATTGTTGTTCGGCTCAGCAAACTCTGTACATTTGCTTATCTTGGACTCGAGGACATATTGGAAATGAAAGAGCAGACTAGCTTGCATAACACTGCTGCCATGTCTAACTTTGTGGTGTCGTATGATAAATCTCCTGTATGTCATTTGAGAAGACAGATAAGATGATCAGTGGAACCTCCTATGGACATTCTCTTCAAATGTCGCAGTTACCAGGAGTTTATTCTTCCCCAAGTTTTCGACCGACTCCAATGCAAAATGTTGACACCAAGCTTTGATATTTCACAATTCCTTTCCGGTCATGAAATATTTTAATTTTATTTCGAACGTTTCAAAATTAAAGTAGAAGACGATTACTCTTGCATCTGAGGATAATCGCAAGGCATAAGTCACCTCCTATTTGACTGTCCTACCTTCGAATTACTGCAATAATGAACTACCAAAAACACGTTATCACATTTTTCAAAAATCTTGTTGTTACAATCAGTTTTTAAGATTCACACATCACATTTACTCTAAATTATCTTTGTAAATTGCCTTATACAATATAAAACCAGTAATGTCTTAAACTACAACTCTAAAATAATTCAGTGGAATAGGGTTCCCCTATCTGTGCAACAGTGTCCACTTTACAATACAATGTGTTTATTCGACAACTACTCCACTCTACTCCTAGTTGTGATACATGTTTCGGCTCCTCTCAAGCCTTCATCAGTCAATAAGCAGCATAACTATTCACAATGCTATATTTAAAACCATTACACATGACATGTTCGCTTAAAATTGTACAAATTCACAGGCGTCATCGCAATAAAATAGAAATAGAATTCTTAAAGAATGGGTATAAAGTCCGGGTAAAGGCTCTTTGTCACTTATAATTTACAACACAAACTGAAGCAAGGTTCCAATCTTCATAGTTGCGTCTGTAAAATCGAAAACCCCCCATGAGAATCAAGGGTTGCCCTTGTCATGGATATTCAATAAATAAATAAATAAAATACAGTCTGATATCCATCATTGATATTGTTTTCAGTCGGCCAACACAATTTAATTCCAATTACTGGAAATGTGTTGACCGACTGAAAAGTAGTAGCCTAATATCAAATTAGGTGTTAGGAAGTCATTTTTGAAAGCCCTTGTCTGGAGCGTGGCGCTCTACGGAAGTGAAACTTGGACTATTGGTGCAGCAGAAAAGAGCAGAATTGAAGCATTTGAAATGTGGTGTTACAGGAGAATGATGAAGATCAGATGGGTAGATAGGGTTACAAACGAAGAGGTATTAAGGCTAGTGGGAGAGGAGAGATGTTTCTGGCGACTGCTAATGAAGAGAAGAGATAGGTTGGTAGGACACATACTAAGACACCCAGGAATATCAAGCTTAGCTATGGAAGGAAGGGTCGAGGACAAGAACTGCAGGGGTAGACCAAGGTTAGAATATGTTTAACAGATTGCCTCGGATGTAGGGTGTGGTAGCTATGTAGAGATGAAACGATTAGCTCAGGACCGGTAGGCATGGAGAGCTGCTTCAAACCAGTCAAAAGACTGAAGACTCAAACAACAACAACAACAACAACAACAATATCAATTATTGACAAGGCAACACTGACTTCAATGCTATGATAACCATCATGTCCTTTGAAAACCGCAGTGTGTCAGTGGAACAGCACGAGTGGAATACCAGAGGTCGGTAGCAGTAAACCTCACCTACACAAGCCGCCTTCAGATGGCTCTGCTAACTGTTCCGTGATCGCTAACGGCTAACACCGATCACAAAGAGTGTGAACTTTCTTTCTACTTCCTGATTTACATGACGTGCACAGACGTTACAGTTGCTCAAGTGTCCTTCTCGTTATTCTGATCTTCAAGAATAGAACTGTGGTATTCGTACCGTATACAGATCGTATAGAGCATCTCATCAAAACAGTGTCCGTGTCAGTAGTACGGTACGTTTAAGTTCCTCCTGGAGGGATTTTTCACCCTCGTGTCTCTAAAAGCCAAAGTAAAATAAACGTTAAAACCCATATCATTAATTTTTAATGGTAGTGTTTCTTCAGGCTTAATTTTGAGATCATCTGATCAAAGTGAGGTACGGTATTTTCTAGTTGAAGGTTGTGAGTTCAATTCTCTAGACGATTGTAAATAACTATTTACTACTTAAATACAGCAGAATAGGTCAATCTCAGTCTGCAGCCTGGATCCTCCAAACGCACCTCCGTAGGTTATGTGGGGAAAGACCAAAAACCCGAGGCAGCATTATAACGAGAGACCTAATGATAAAATCATAATATCACGACCTGATGCAAACCTTTTCGGCATTAATTATGAATGTACTCACTGGCCATTTGACTGCAATTACTTTTCATACATTATAACGAGGCGAACTAGGCGAGATAACGAATGAGGTAATTTGCCATTGCTTTCCTCACTGAGCCAGTACAGCAATACTAATCCTACATCTACAAGCACTAGCGGTGGTGGCCTGAACACTACCCATACCTCAATAGATTTCATATAATCACAGCCATGGATGAGATTGATACAACAGTGAAATTCTATCTTTTTCTCCAGCCTGAGCCAACTGACACATGTAAAAATACTGCATTCATCAAGAGATGGTAATGGGAAAAGTTACCTGACGACTGTTGCTTTCTCTTATGCTCGCACCCTTCGATTATTGTTGTTGTTGTTGATTTAGGGGATTTGTGAGATCGTGGTCATGTAGCGTCGTATACGTTGGTGTGTGAAATTTGTCAGATGACCTGTGTTATTGTGATGGCCGTATTAGTGTTTGTATTTGTAATCCAGATGAGCATTGGAAAGGAGGCGGCCGTGACCTTAAGTTAGGAACCATCCCGCCATTTGCTTGGAGTAGAAGTGGGAAATCACGGAAAATCACTTACAAGATGGCGGAGATGATAATCAAACCCACCTCTTCTCAGTATTGCCTCACGAGGCTGAGTGCACCCCGTTCTAGCCCTCACGCCACTTTCTAAAATCCCTGATGAAATCCCGAAAATCGAACCCAGGGCCTCCGGGTGAGAGACAGGCACGCTACCCCAACACCACGGGGTCGGCTAAGAGATATGATGCCAACACCGAACCCTTATTATTGTACTGGTTGGGTGGGACTGAGCGGTAGGATTATGGGGATGAATGGCTGTCACAAAGCCTCCGTGGCTTAGGCGGCAGCACGCCGGCCTCTCACCGCTGGGTCCGTGGTTCAAATCCCGGTCACTCCATGTGAGATCTGTGCTGGACAAAACGCAGGCAGACAGGTTTTTCTCCGGGTACTCCGGTTTTCCCTGTCAAAAAAAAATTCATTCCAGCAACACTCTCCACTATCATTTCATTTCATCTGTCATTCATTTAATCATTGCCCCACAGGAGTGCGTCAGGCCTCGGCAGCCGGCACAGTCCATAACCTCGCCGCTAGATGGGGGCTTCATTCATTCCATTCCTGATCCGTTCGGAGACTGGAAGCAGGCTGTGGATTTTCATTTTCATTTCAATGGCTGTCACAACAATGCGTGGCTCGTGACCAGCCATTAGGGACTCATAGCAGCTTAGCTTACTGTAAATGGGGGAGGGCTACGTGCTATCTTATCATGCTTATCACACATTTTATTCCCTTTCACTCATTTCTTTTGCTTTGACATTTACGGCCAGCGTTGTAACTGAAGGTTTTATTGCGACAACGTGCGAGGTAGCATTACTATTATTGCACCGTATTATCCCAACCCTAAAGTAGGTTTTGCTCTCTCAGCACAGAGTCCAATGAGGTGCGTTCATCACAGATTAAGATACGAGATAGTTCCTAGTTCACGTGTTATCTGACTCCAGGTCACGTGGATCCATTTCTGAAGTGGTGTGTTTAATCTTCAGTCTTTATATTGGTTTGATGCACCTTACATCTGAGGCAGTCTGTTTAACATAACTTATTCTATCCTCGGTCTACCCCTACAGTAAAGCTCGACAAGTTTAAGTGAAGCCCTGAGTGAGGGCGCTGCCGGCGCGATTGAGTGGAGGAGTGAGGGAGGGAGAGCACATAGCACATAGCACAAGCTATAGCAGCTTACTGTAGGCTCACGTGCGCGCTACCCAGCGCCAGTTGGTCTCTATGCAAGTCGCGGCAGCAAATAGCAGTAGATCCAGCAACATGATGACAGGAGGGGCAAGGGGGAGCCTGGTAGTTCAAATATTTTTCGGGGCTTCAGATACACTTGGCGTGATGTACTAGTACTCGATGCTTCCATTCAAAACTAAAAATGCTATTCCTGGGTGCCTTAGTGTGTGTGGTTGTTTTAAGGGGCAATTGCCCCTCCTTAGCATGTGTCTTACGAACCTCTTTCTTATTTTCCTTATTACTCGCCGGAAACATATCCCCTTTCCCACTCGTCGTAATACCTGTTATTTCGTTACTCTATCCATCTAATCTTAAACATTTCAAATTATTTTATTCACCTCCATAGAGTCCACGCTCCAGACAAAGCATTTCAAAAATTACTTTTTAATACCTAATTCTATATTTGATATAGGCCTAATAGATGTATTTTCTGTAGAAAAGCTTTCCTTGCCTGTGCTAACCTACATATTATATCCTTTTTGCTTCGCCCATCACTGCTTATTGTGCTTCCCAAGGAACAGAAGTCTCCTACTTTCTTTAGCCAAAGAAAGCTAATAGGGGTTTCTAATTTCTTTCCTGTAATGAAATGGTATTTTCAAAATAATGCTTTTCATCATAATATGATATTATTGGAGATTGCATTGCTCATCAGGAGCTGAGGTGCCAAAGGACTCGGTTTAATTACGATACACTCGAAATAATAATTATCATTATCATCATTATGTACATACATTTAGCCCTATAGCCTCCCCACGTGACTCATGATCGCGAGATTAAAGGTCACATAAAACTACAAGCTTCCTCCCTTCCTTCCTACATTTCTTCCTTTTTCTTTCTTTCTTTCTTTCTTTCTTTCTTTCTTCAACTCCTTCCTTCCTTCCTTTCTTCAACTCCTTCTTTCCTTCCTTTCTTCGTTTCTTGAAATCCTTCCTTCATTTCTGTACCGATTTTAAGAATCGTTACATGAGGTCAACCTTGGTTCCAGCCCCGGTGTGTGAAGATTCTGGACATCGCCAGCAAGACAAGCAACATATTTCATTTCGGACACTTGCCACTCATATTTAGCGAAGGACACATGCTCTGAAAATTGTTCCAAGAAATCCTTAAGCTGCATTAGTTCCTCTGAGAAAGGATTGACGTTCCTACCCTGGGAACATTCCGCACTTCCATTTCTGAAAACCTCATTTCTGAGTAAACGCTAGTGATTTGGGTTATGGTGCCACTTGTGGTGCCAACATTTCGCAAGGATTCTGTCGTTGTTATGCAGGTCTGCACCCCCATGTTATGTTGGCACTACTGTATCTGGGAGGGAGAAGAGGGCATGGTTCCCTCTCACTGAACGTGTTACCAGGAGTGTGACTCGAAGACTTCTAAACTGAGACTGGAAGAGGGTTGCCGTGTAGAGAACTGGGTCGCCCGGGGGACTTGTCCTCCGGGGCGGGTTTGCATCCAGGAAGTATCAAAGTACATTTGTTTTGGGGGTAACTGACGAACCTTATTTATTGACACTTTAATTAACTCATTCTGGACTGACTTTCAATATTGTGAAAATTACATGCCATGTGTCGAATGGCGTTCTGAACTGTTATTTCTAGATTTATGATTGTTAGTTAATAAGTATATTTGGTAAGATTTTGGATATGTAGATGCGTTTGTTTTGTATTAGATTCAGGGGGCGAGTTCAATTGTTTAACCTCAGCTTGATGTAAGGGGGGGACATTGGTTTTAACTTTGGTCAGGATGGCTGTTGAAGACGGTAAGTCAAAAGCAGGCATTCGGACCGTCCTAGTCGTATTAAACGGCTCTTGAGTTGCTTTATGCAACATTGTTTTTTGAAGTGGCATCGGGCCTACCTTCATGTTGTTATTCTTTTAGTTTTGTCTTCAGGGGAATCATTCTTGTTAAATTCATTTCAAATCGTAAAATGTAGATGTGTGTAATCTTGCCAAGCGGTCAAGTGCCTGGTTTTATTCGTACCCTTTATTTTGGGGAATTGTTTGTGTTTTGTCTTACATGTCAGGTTAAGTCATCCGTTGTGTTTGGTTAGATCATATTTGTCTGTTAGTCAATTAAGTGGTGGAACTGGACTCCTTGTAATTGTATTACCTTAAATTTTCAATACATGTTAGCTTATTTCGATTTGTCACGTTATTTATTGCATGAAGTTACTAAGAGGATATTCCTTACTTCCTTTTCCATCTTTTGGCAGGGTTAATTTTATTCGGCTTTCTGGGTAAGCCCAGGCCTTCCTCTCAACAAGCTTGTCTTGACTTGGCTATGTCCCGTCTATTCCCTTTAATCAAATTAGATCAGGGTGTTCCTCAATGCTATGAAAATAGGAACATTCTCTCCCTAGGTTTTCGCTGTGAATCCAGCTGACCTAGCGAGTAACATTAATTAGGCCTGTTTCTGTGTGTTATAAATTATTAATTTCTGGTATGCTAATTTCATGTTTATTAAGGGGGTAAGGTGAGGTAGTGCCTTTACAATTTCTTCAACTCCTTTTTCCATCCTTCCTTCCTTATTTCAACTCCTTCCTTCCTCTCTTCCTTCCTTCAACTCCTTTCTACCTTTCTTCTTTCTTTCTTTCTGTCTTTCTTCAATTCCTTCCTTTCTTCCTTTCTTCTTTTCTTCATTTCTTCAAATCCTTCCTTCCTTTCTTCAACTCCTTTTTTCATCCTTCCTTCCTTTCTTCAACTCCTTCCTTTCTACCCTTCTTTCTTTTCTTCTTTTTCCAATTCCATCCTTCCTTCCTACCTTTCTTTTAACTCCTTTCTCCATCCTTCCTTTCTTCAACTCCTTCCTTTCTTCCTCCCTTTCTTCCTTCCTTCCTACCTTCGTTCCTTCCCAATCCTAGCCTCAGTTACAAATACTCGTGTATAGATACCACAATAGCAGCGGTTATCAGACAATATTTAAACACAGCCAAGTATACGTTGGCCAAGCTCCTAAATGGAACAACATGTTAGGATTGCTCAATGGAGGTGATTTGATGGAGGAGGAGAGAAAACCCCGTTATTCTTCCAACAACTGCTCTACATCGCGACGTAGTCATGTGTGTTAAGTAGCGCACCATGACTGCGATGGGGAGCTGCAGCAAGTCCAGAAATCGAAAGTTTGAACTCCGGCGCTAACAGCGGCTCTCCTGAGTGTAAAGCCCCCCCCCCCCCCCCCCCATTCGTGCTTCTCCAAACTCCTTCCAGGAAAATACCGCGATAGTACCTTACTTCAAATCCCGGGGAACCTACCTCACCTCTGCCCCCCATACAACTACACTCACTTCTACAGTCATTACATAAATACAGGTTATCAGACAAATGCAACACACCCAAGTACACGGGGTTGATGACTAGTATGACCCAAGTCCCAAAAAGGAATTAAAAACATCTTTCAAACTCTATAACAAAGAATTGCATCTCATAACAGTACATTATGCAACGAGCCTACAATGGCAATAATTAAGACGAGTATGTTTATAAAACTAGCGAAGCAAGTCTTAATTACCATTATAGGCGAGTTGCATACGACTGTTTATGTTCGACGATAATTATAACTATTTTATGTTCGAACATAAATATTCATAAATATCTGTCGAGACTTCGCCAGTTTTATGTACTGAACATAGCACATGGGACGCAGAGAATACCTTGTATTTGACCATGGCCTCCTCAAATACCCCACTATGACACATGCAGTGAAATTTAAAATAGGAGGCCGTGGAAGTCAGGGCAGGTGCGATGCTATCCTTACCTAATTGGTCACACAACTGTTACTTGAGTTCTGATTGGTGGGAGAAACTGTTTCATAATGAAAAATAGTGTTATAATGACCCTCATTATGATACAGTTTTCTGACGTATAATATTTACATTTCGACATCGTCGAACATAAAATCAATAATGAAATGCCCCCTTCAAGAGAAACATCAATGTCAACACAACAAACAAACAAACAAACAAACAGCAATACCAAACCACTATTGAATAATATAACGTAATAAAATTGTGCATTTCAGATAAAATAAATCTATTACTAGGGTGATTCTAAGGGACATAAAATGTCTTTCTTTACGCCATTAAAGTGGAATGTCACGCGACAATAAAGCTGTAACAAGTATGTTCGCTCTTGCTCTGCAAAGTGAGACGTTCAACAGCGGTAGAGAGAAGTCCTTTCAAGGGAACTTCTAACTTGAAGAGTTGTTAAATGAACTATCTAATTTAGAGCATATCATCTCGATGTTATCTCCACTAAACCAATTACAGTAGACCGAACCCTATTTGTTTTAGCAGGAATTTCGGAATAGGCGGATTTCATTAATAATATCAACAGATTGACTTGTTAAGGCGTAAATTAAGTGTGGGGACATCTGCTGGTGTCAACTCTACGCAGTATTGATCAGCCCGTGAACAGGTTCAGTGAAAGTCGGAAGGGAAGGACAGCGACCTTCGACTACTCATAGTGCAAACAATCGACAGTGTTGTAAAAATAGACTCGTCACCCCACCTCCCACCCTACTTATCCCCCTTGTCCCGCATTCCATACACACGACTCATTCACTGTAAGAAGAGTACTGTTATCAGGTTCATTCCAATTCGGTTTCAGGCGTTTTCATTAAGCTTAGGATCTATGTTTTTTAATTTTTGTTATAAGAGTTAGTCAACAGTGTTAAATGTATTCTCTAATAGCACTTATTTAACCTCCTTGTACATTATAACAATGCATACACGTTTTAATACGGAAAAACTAACTTCTTCTTCATTTCTCCTGTTTTTAAGTTTAAAAAAGTAAAATGTAAAAAAGTAATATTTTTTTCTGGACTCTGTTCAGAATAGGTGGATTTTCGGAATAGCGGGACTCTACTGTACATTGATAATAACCTAATTAGGGATGGTCAACGATCGACATTCAGAGAATGAAAAAGTGTAGTTTATTTTTTACTATAGTATTTTCAGAAATAAGGCTGACCATTTATTCTTACTTTATATTTTTCCATTGTAATTGTTTTTGACATTTCAACTTAACAACCGTTAATAAATCACCACACGTACGTCATACGTTGTTGGCATGTTAACGAACTCATTTGAATTCAGTAGGTCGTATTCATAATGGCAAAATTAATCTCGGAAGTGTCCGCCAACACAAAAGTTCTAAAGCGCTGTAGTGTCACGGAGCTTATATATCTAACCTCCTTGACTTTCATAGCGCTCCAGAGAACAACAAAATTCGACATGCACGCTGCCCGCTGGGCGTCAAATAACAAATCTTGCACCCGGCTCCCTAGGCCATACGATATTGTTATTATTATTATTATTATTATTATTATTATTATTATTATTATTATTATTATTATTACCGTTAATAAATAACAGTTATTTTCTCACGACAGCATATATTTTTCTTCAATTATATTTATGAACACGCGCCAATATTTTTCTAATGATGTATAATATTCAATACTCACGGACACCTACGCCAACACTATTCTTGATGGCTTATATGGGAGACTATACAATTCAGCGCCGCATTTTAACTCGATAGGTTGACTAATTCCAAATACAACGAGATATATGGTAATCGAATAGATTTACAGTTATACACTCGAGTGACATTAAAAAGTCCACGTAAGAAACCATGGACCCTAAAGAGTGTATAAAGGATCAGAACACCGCACCGACAAATTGCATCTGAGCGGAAATATTTCAAACGCAAGCTGCTACAGCTCCTATCGCACGACTTCTAAACTGAAGTGGAAATGAGTACTTTTAATAATTATGCTCTATGGAAACTTGCTTTTGTAAGTATTACTCGGTGTAGCTGTAAAGAAAAATAATTTTCAGCTGTTATTCTTATTTTACAGAAAACTCGTTGGAAAAATGCTGCGATAAAAAAAAACTTCAAAATTTCTTCGTATCAGACCATATGCCTATACTTATTACGAAACAGAAGGAATGGAATAGTGAACATTATTACATTATCTAAGTGAGTATAGAAGTTACATACTGTTGACTCAATTGCAGTAATCGATGGAATATTTGAATTGGTACCTTCGATCGAGACATGTTGCACTAAAATAAATCGTGAATATTGGAGAACAAGTTTAAATGCCAGAGATATCATTTAAGCTTCAAGATTTGGAAAAATGTCTCGATATTAACCAGGTTTGACTCTTCTTTCCCGCAGCATTACTTATTCACATTAAAGCTTGTAGAAAGTAGACAATGTGCGATAGTCTACCACTAATTCTCAGAGCATATTCTTAAAACCAACTTCCAAACTGTTTTCTAATCTAAGACTTTTAAAGTTAGAGGTATTTCTTCATATATTTGCCTGTGTTTCGCTGTCATCAGGAGGGAAGTAAGGCGCCACTGTTACTTTATTTTGCAAATTATTAGAGGTTCGATGTTTAGATACAGCTGTTTACCATCTCTGATGGATGCAGTATGTCTGCATTTGTCACAGGCTAGTCAAAGTCTTATTTGTGGCTGTGATTATATGGAAGCTAATGAGGTATAGTGGTGCTGAGCAATGGCCTTCAGGACACAACCAGTGCCTGTGGATGTTGTGAAATGTTCTACTCATAGGGTTAGTAATGCTGTACAGACGCAGTGAGGAAAGTAATGGCAAACTACCTCACTCCTCACCTTGCCTCATACGCCACAGTATAGCGCTGGTTTGGGGTTTTGTGGGGTTCAGCCTATAGTGGCCACCTTTACAGGATCCGAACACCTCCGGGTTGACTTCCTAACAAACAGACAGAAGTTTACATGTGAATTCGCTGAGGGTTGAATTCAATATTATTTGCGTTTTATCATATTTTCATCCGCGATATAGACTATTTTACCTAGAACTAATGTTGATGAAGTAAATTAAGTTTTGGGTATGATTGACCTAATTTCTATGTTTTTGTTCTAAATATCGTTAAGTGGTTGAAATGTTTAAATACTTTTGAAGAAAATTGAATTAATTATACATAACTTGCTTATCGTATTATAGGTGATAAATGCAGAGGAACTACTTCATAAAATGAGGTCCTTTGAACTGGTATTGTCATGGTTACAGTTGATCTTTTCTTGATCTGTTTCCCATACGTGGACTGGTATGATTCCAATGGTATGATAAACGGTTCATTCCAGGGTCTGAGCCTTGTTTCTCACATCGAGGAGCTCAAAATGAGCTGTCTCTCGCCGTCTCTACGACAACTTTGATATGTTTCTTATTTTAATAATGTTTGTGCTTATTCGCCATAAAACAGTTTGTAATAATTATAATCGTAACGAAAACATCCATGAAAATTCAGAATATATATATATATACTAGCTGAAGTACCCGTGCTTCGCTACGCGTCATAAAAAATTAAAATGTGAAGGTGACAGTTAAAACAGGGGATAGGCGAGGTGCTGCGCAGAGGGAGATTAAGGATGGAACATTTTGTCCAACTACACCGCTTGGCGTTGACCGTGTTTTATAGCACAAATTTAGGTTTTACTCGCTAACCGTTGGAGATACCTTTCGGATAGAAAATGTAATTTTAAACCTCGTATATGCCATCAAAATTTTGCTATTTCTTAGCGTTCACTTTTTATTTGAAATGGAAATATGAAAGTTTGAAACCAAAGGGTGTAGTGACGTCACTAAAATGGTCGCCATCTTTAAATAGTGCAAAGTATTGAAATCAAAAGTAGCCTATATGTTAACCAGGTAAATCAGCTACTTCCATGTAAAATTCATATAAATCGGACCAGTGGTTCTTGCGTGATTGAGTAATACACAGACACACACCATCCCATTTTTAGCCTCGATTCGCTCGCGTCATAGTCGTGTCATATTGTTATTCAATGAAATTCAGGTTTAACGCCGTTAACACGCCTTTAGAACCTGAATATCCAAAAATCCCTCCTTAGTAGAATTTTTCGACACACAACAAACATATCCCCTTCTTCTAACGTTAATAGTTTTGGTTGGTCGATGTGAGTGAACATCCAAAAATCCTTCTTTAGTGGACGCTTTTCTTCCAGAATTTCACCCCTCCCCATAGGCCCCTTACATTGGATTTATGAAAAAACGGTCGAACACCTACTTATTTTAATTATTTATTCATTTATTTATTTTTAAGCTGATTGAAACTCGGAGAAAATCAAACTCCTCGCCTATGTCGTTTAAGAGATACACGCTCCGTAAGGAATCTTTCTACCCCCACTTTTCATCCCTTTCACCTCATAATATGCACCACATCGAAAAACCATTAGACATGTGTCAGCTTATTTTTAATGATTAGTATATATGCCAAGTATCACATCCCCATATGAAACCACTCGTGAGATATTGTTATTCAATGAAATGCACGTTTACCCCCTTAACAACTCTTTAGAACCTGAATATCCAAAACTCTTTCCTTAGTGGACGTTTTCGACATACAACGAACATATCCCCAAAATTTCATGTTTCTAACTTCAATAATTTTGGCTGGGCGATGATGAGTGAGTGAGTCAGTCAGGACGTTTTCTTTCATTTATTTTTGAGAATTTCACCCCTCCCCATGAACCCCTTAAATTGGATTTATGAAAAAAAAACGGTCGAAAACCTGTTTACTTATTTAAAGCTGTTTTTCCCCCTGAGTTTGATGAGTGAGTAAGTGAGTCAATCAGTCAGGACACTTTCTTTCCTGTTTTCCCACCCCGCATTTCACCCCTCCCCATGGGCCCCTTAAATTGGATTTATGAAGAAATGGTCGAACACCTATTTACTTATTTTTTAAGCTGCTTTTTTCCGCTGAATTTGAAACTTATCGCCTATGTTGAATAAGAGATACAGTACATGCTCCGTTGAGAATCCTTGAACCCCCAATTTTCTCCCCTTTCACCTCATAATATACACCATATCGATAAACCCTTAGACATATGTCTGCTTATTTTGAATGATTAGTTTATATGCCGAATATCACATCCCCAAATGAAACAACTCGTGAGATATTGTTATTCAACAAAATGCAAGTTTAACCCCCTTAACACCCCTCCAGAACATGAATATCCAAAAATCCATCCTTAATGGACTTTTTCGATATACAACGAACATATCCCCAAAATTTCAAGTTTCTAACTGCAATAGGTTTGCTGGGGGATGATGAGTGAATATCCAAAAATCCTTCCTTAGTGGACTTCTTTCCACAGAATTTCACCCCTCCCCATGAGCCCCTTAAATTGGATTTATGAAAAAAAAACGATCGAACACCTATTTACTACTTTTTCAAGCTGATTTTTCTCCCTGAGATTCATACATTTTGCCTCTGTCTTTTAAGAGATACTTGCTCCGTTAAGAATCCTTCAACACTCAGTTTTCACACATACACTTCATAATATATACCACGTCGAAAAACCCTCAGACATGTGTCTTCTTATTCTTAATGATGAGTTTATATGCCAAGTATCCCATCCCAAAGGAAACCAATCGGGATATATTGTTATTCAATTAAATGCAAGTCTACCCCCTTAACATCCCTTTAGAACCCGAATATCCAAAATTCCTTCCTTAGTGGACGTTTTCGACATACAACGAACATAGCCCCCAAAATGTCATGTTTCTAACTTCAATAATTTTGGCTGGGCGATGATGAGTGAGTGAGTCAGACAGGACATTTTCTTACAATTATTTTTCAGATTTTCACCCCTCTCATGAACCCCTTAAATTGGATTTATGAAAAAAAACGGTCGAACACCTATTTACCTATTTTTGAGCTGTTCTTCCCCCCTGAGTTTGATGAGTGAGTGAGTTAGGACACTTTCCTTCCTGTTTTTTTCCCCAGAATTTCACCCCTCTCCAAGGGCCCCTTAAATTGGATTTACGAAAAAACGGTCGAACACCTATTTACTTATATTTTAAGCTGTTTTTTCCGTCGAATTCCAAACTTCTCGCCTATGTCGTTTAAGATATACACGCTCCATTAAGAATCCCTCAACCCCCAATTTTCACCCCTTTCACCTCATAATATTCACCACATCGATAAACCATTAGACATATGTCTGATTATTTTAATGATTAGTTTATATACCGAATATCACATCCCCAAAGAAACAGCTCATGAGATATCGTTATTCAATGAAATGCACGTTTACCCCCTTAACACCTCTTTAAAACCCGAATAAACAAAAATCATTCCTTAGTTGACGTTTTCGACATACAGCGAACATATTCCCAAAATTTCATCTTTCTAACTTTAATAGTTTTCGCTGGGCGTGATGAGTGAGTGAGTGAGTCAGACAGGACATATTCTTTCAATTATTTTTACCAGAATTTCACCCCTCCCCATGGGCCCCTTAAATTGGATTGATGAAAAAACGCTTGAACACCTATTAACTTATTTTTTAAGCTGTCTTTTTCCCCTGAGTTTGATGAGTGAGTGAGTTAGTCAGTCAGTTAGGACACTATCTCTCCTTTTTCCCCCCAGAATTTCACCCCACCCCATTGGCCCCTTAAATTAATTTATGAAAATACAGTGGAACACCGATTTACTTGTTTTTAAGCTGATTTGTTTTCGCTGAGTTTCAAATTTCTCGCCTATGTCGTTTAAGAGATAGGCCTACACACTTCGTTAGGAATCCTTCAACCCCCACTTTTCACCCCTTTCACCTCATAATAATACACCACATCGAAAAACCCTTAGACACATGTCTGCTTATTAGCCTACTTTCGATTTTTGCAAAAAATGAAAGTAGACTTATGAGATCAACACAGGGCGAAAAAAGTGTGTCTGTCTGTGTGTGTGTATGTGTGTGTGTGAGTCTGTGTGTGTGTGTGTATGTGTGTGTGTGAGTCTGTGTGTGTGTGTGTGTGTGTGTGTGTGTGTGTGTACTCTGAATGTCTGTCCCCCCCTATCAATTCGAACACGGTGAAACCGAATTGAACGAAATTTGGTACAGAGGTAGCACTAGTAAAGGACACCTCAGTGTCATACTTTATATCGCCGCCATCTTTACCAAAACAGAATGGCGGCCACTCAAATGTTCAAAACGTAAAATCAAATTACGGCTAAACTAATCATCCGATCTCTACCAAAATTGGTGACAACATACCTTTATATAGGACGCGTCTTTCACCCAAAATTCAAGGTCATCGGCCATGCCATTTCAGGATGGCGGCCGTGTGAATTATGCAACCATTTTAATAAATAGCTTAAGACCCACCAATTCCGATTATCGAGCCTAGGGGGGTTTAAGCTATCCTGAAGGTCGTGATCCGTTATTTATTATAGTTTAATATTATAATATTATACAGTATGAGTGGCTTAAAAGAGCTGAGCTGTTTGTGTCACACGACAAGATGGCAGCTGTCCTCATGTGCCTGTCTTATATTTCAGTAGTTTTAGTATGTTGTATGTGATAAACCGTACTGATACAATAATATAAACTTTGTATGAAATGATCTTTAATGAAGATGTACTGCAGTGAAGAAATCGTTTATTTAAAGTCATTATTTGCCAACAGTTTGTATCTAATATGTCAGTTAAGAACACCTGACGTCATGGATACGGTTAGCTCTGGGCTAGCATGTTAGTCTGACACGCAGTTGACTGGGGATCGAGTACTGCTACAGTTAGGTTTTTTTTTCTTGAATTCTTTTACAAATGATGTGCACGAGCTTTTCCCACAGATACTGAATAAAATGTCATTTAGCTCAAAGGAGAGGATAAAGTACACACTCGTATATTAATAAAATCACAGTCCCAGCATCGCACATAAACAGAAGACATTAGAAAAAGGAGAATAGAAGAACTAGATACACGTTGTCATTAACCACAGCCTTCTTAATGCCTCTGTACGGTGCTGTCCTCTTGTGGGTTATGTGGGTAATATTGTTCCAAACATAACGCTGTGTAAATGCCTGAGCTGGCCTCCTGAAGTATGGCAATTTTGTAATACTGGTAGTTCAACTATTAGCCACGATCGCGCTCCGAATACCTTTAAACACTGCCAGCTGGATCGCCTCCCTCTTGGCTACTTTAAACTGCCTACTCATTCAACACCCATAGAACACTGCCATCGTAGTACATTACGATGGCAGTGCATAGGCGTACAAGATAAAGATTAATTCACTGATAGGTCGCAGCACCACCTACTGTGATTGGGGCGGAAGATGATTGGGGCGGAAGATTCTTAATTTTGCAGGCTGGCTTAATATAGAGATTAACGGACGTGAATGCATTACAATAAGTTAGTAGTTTTGTTATTCAATCATCATAAAGTATATAATATTGATCTTGACACTTACTGGCTTATTATCAATATAAAAGAAAACAAACAATACATTGTGGTTGGGGTGATTGTTTTAGGGATGAGGACAAAGAGTCATAAAGATACCCATACATTTAGGAGAAAGTAGGCTATATGTTCTTTGCTGAACATCTTGTTTTTAGTGATTAGTTTATATGCCGAGTTTATATCCACAAATGAAACCACTCGTGAGAAATTGTTATTCAATGAAATGCAGGTTTAACCCCCTTAAGACCCCTTTAGAACCTGAATATTCAAAAATCCTCCCTTAGTGCATGGTTTTGACATACAACGAACATATCCCGAAAATGCCATGTTTCCAACTTCAATATTTTTGGCTGGGCGATGATGAGTGTGTGTGTGAGTCAGGACATTTTCTTTTAATTTTTTCTTCTTCAGGATTTCACCCCTCCCGATCAACCCCTTCAATTTGATTTATCAAAAAAAACTGTCGAACACATATTTACTTATTTTTAAGCAGTTTTCCCCCTGAGTTTGAAGAGCGAGTGAGTCAATCGGTTAGGACACTTTCTTTCCTGTTTTTTTCCCCCAGAATTTCATCTCTCCCCATGGGCCCCTTAAATTGGATTTATGAAAAAAAAAACGGTCAAACACCTATTTACTTATTTTTTATGCTGATTTTTTTCCGCTCAGTTTCAAACTTCTCGCCTATGTCGTTTAAGAGATACAGGCTCCGTTAGGAATCTTTCAACCCACACTTTTCACCCCTTTCACCTCATAAGATACACCACATCGAAAAAACCTCAGACATGTGTCTTCTTATTTTTAGCCTACTTTCGATTTTTGCAAAAAATGAAAGTAGACTTATGAGATCAACACAGGGCGAAAAAAGTGTGTCTGTCTGTGTGTGTGTATGTGTGTGTGTGAGTCTGTGTGTGTGTGTGTATGTGTGTGTGTGAGTCTGTGTGTGTGTGTGTGTGTGTGTCTGTGTGTGTGTGAGTGTGTGTACTCTGAATGACTGTCCCCCCCTATCAATTCGAACACGGTGAATGCGAATTGAACAAAATTTGGTACAAAGGTAGCACTAGCAAAGGACACCTCAGTGTCATGTTTTATATCGCCGCCATCTTGACGGAAACGTAATGGCGGCCACACAAATGTTCAAAGCTTAAATTAAATTACGACTAACCTAATCATCCGATCTCTACCAAATTTTGCAACAACATACCCTTATGGGGGGAGCATCCTTTGACCAAACCAATAGGCCATCAGCGTAATAATTTGCGGATGGCGGCCATCTTTGTGTGAAAATCGATTCCCCCTATTAATTCGAACACGGCGCAACCGAATGGAACGAAATTTGGTACAGAGGTAGTACTAACAAAAGGCACCTCGGTGTCATGTTCTATATCGCCGCCATCTTGACGGAAACGTAATGGCGGCCACACAAATGTTCAAAGCTTAAATCAAATTACGACTAACCTAATCATCCGATCTCTACCAAATTTTGCAACAACATACCTTTAATGGGGAAGCATCCTTTGAGCTAACTAATAGGTCATCAGCTTAATAGTTTGCGGATGGCGGCCATCTTTGTGTGAAAATCGATTCCCCCTATTAATTCGAACACGGTGAAACCGAATGGTACGAAATTTGGTACAGAGGTAGTAGTAGCAAAGGGCACCTCAATGTCATGTTTTATATCGCCGCCATCTTGACGGAAACGTAATGGCGGCCACACAAATGTTCAAAGCTTAAATCAAATTACGACTAACCTAATCATCCGATCTCTACCAAATTTTGCAACAACATACCTTTATGGAGGAAGCATCCTTTGACCAAATTAACAGGTCATTGGCCTAATAATTTGCGGATGGCGGCCATCTTTGTGTCAAACTCGATTCCCCCTATTAATTCAAACACGGTGAAACCGAATGGAACGAAATTTGGTACAGAGGTAGCACTAGCAAAGGGCATCTCAGTGTCATGTTTTATATCGCCGCCATATTGACAGAAACGTAATGGCGGCCACACAGATGTTCAAAGCTTAAGTTAAATTACGACTAACATAACCATCCGATCTCTACCAAACTTTGCAACAACATTCCTTTATGGAGGGAGCATCCTTTGACCAATCTAATAAGTTATTAGCCTAATAGTTTGCGGATGACGGCCATCTTTATGTCAAAATTGATTCCCCCTATTAATTCGAACACGGTGGAACCGAATGAACGAAATTTGGTACAGAGGTAGCACTAGCAAAGGGCACCTCAGTGTCATGTTTTATATCGCCGCCATCTTGACAGAAACGTAATGGCGGCCACACGAATGTTCAAAGCTTAAATCAAATTACGATTAACCTAATCATCCGATCTCTACCAAATTTTTCAACTACATACCTTTATGGAGGGAGCATCCTTTGACCAATCTAATAGGTCATTCGCCTAATAGTTTGCGGATGGCGGCCATCTTTGTGTCAAAATCGATTCCCCCTATTAATTCAAACACGGTGAAACCGAATGGAACGAAATTTGGTACAGAGATAGCACAAGGAAAGGGCATCTCAGTGTCATTATTTATATCGCCGCCATATTGACAGAAACGTAATGGCGGCTACACAAATGTTTAAAGCTTAAATCAAATTACGACTAACATAACCATCCGATCTCTACCAAACTTTGCAACAACATACCTTTATGGAAGGAGCATCCTTTGACCAATCTAATAGGCCATTAGCCTAATAGTTTGCGGATGGCGGCCATCTTTATGTCAAAATTGATTCCCCCTATTAATTCGAACACGGTGGAACCGAATGAACGAAATTTGGTGCAGAGGTAGCACTAGCAAAGGGCACCTCAGTGTCATGTTTTATATCGCTGCCATCTTGACGGAAACGTAATGGCGGCCACACAAATGTTCAAAGCTTAAATCAAATTACGATTAACCTAATAATCCGATCTCTAACAAATTTAGCAACAACATACCTTTATGAAGGGAGCATCCTTTGACCAAACTAATAGGTCATCAGCCTAATATTTTGCAGATGGCGGCCATCTATGTGTGAAAATAGATTGCCCCTATTAATTCGAACACGGTGAAACCGAATGGAACGAAAATTGGTACAGAGGTAGTACTAGCAAAGGGCACCCCAGTGTCATGTTTTATATCGCCGCCATCTTGACGGGAACGTAATGGCGGCCACCCAAATGTTCAAAGCTTAAATCAAATTACGACTAACCTAATCATCCGATCTCTACCAAATTTTGCAACAACATACCTTTATGGAGGAAGCATCCTTTGAAAAATTTAATAGGTCATTAGCCTAATAGTTTGTGGATGGCGGCCATCTTTGTGTCAAAATCGATTACGCCTATTAATTCGAACACGGTGAAACCGAATGGAATGAAATTTGATACAGAGGTAGCACTAGCAAAGGGAACCTCAGTGTCATGTTTTATATCGCCGCCATCTTGACGGAAACGTAATGGCGGCCACACAAATATTCAAAGCTTAAATCAAATTACGATTAACCTAATCATCCGATCTCTACCAAATTTTGCATCAACATACCATTATGGAGGGAGCATCCTTTGACCAAACTAATAGGTCATTAGCCTAATATTTTGCGGATGGCGGCCATCTTTGTGTGAAAATCGATTCCCCCTATTAATTCGAACACAGTGAAACCGAATGGAACGAAATTTGGTACAGAGGTTGCACCAGAAAAGGCCACCTCAGTGTCATGTTTTATATCACCGCCATCTTGACGGAAACGTAATCGCGGCCACCCAAATGTTAAAGACTAAAATGTAATTACGACCAACCTAATAATCTAGTCTCTACCAAATTTTTCAACAACAAATCTTTATGTGAGAAGCTTATTCTGACCAAACTGCTAGATCATCAGCCCAATAGTTTGCAGATGGTGGCCAAGTATGTGTGCAAATCGATTCCCCCTATCAATTCAAACACGGTGAAACCGAATTGAACGAAATTTGGTACAGAGGTAGCACTAGCAAAAGGCACCTCAGTGTCATGTTTTATATCGCCGCCATCTCGACGGAAACGGAATGACGGTCACCCAAATGTTAAAAGCTTAAATCAAATTTCGACCATCCTAATAATTTGATCTCTACCGGATTTTTCAACAACATGCCTTTTTGTGGAAAGCATCTTATGACTGACTACAAGGTCATCAGCCCAATAGTTTGCAAATAGCGGCCATGTAGGTGTGCAAATCCATTCCCCAGATCAATTCAAACACGGTGAAACCGAATTGAATGATTTTTTTTTACAGAGGTAGCACTAGCAAAGGGCACCTCATATTCATGTTTAATAACCCTATAGCACGTTGTATTTCAAAAAGCTACTACAACCAACTTTCAATTATACTCCTTGAAAAGGACAAAGAGTTATAACAATACCCATGCATTTAGGAGAAAGTAGGCTATATGTTCTTTACTGAACATCTTGTTAATGATGAGTTGTATCACATTCCCCAATGAAACCAATCGGGAGATATTGCTATTCAATGAAATGCAGGTCTACCCCCTTAACACCCCTTTAGAACCTGAATATCCAAAAATTCTTTCTTAGTGGGCGTTTGCGGCCCTTGATGAAGCTGCATACCAAATTTCATTCCAATCCGTTGGGTGGTTTCTGAGAGTTCATGTTGAATGTGTGAGTGAGAGAGTGAGTGAGTGTATTTGACAAATATATAGTAGATAGTGTCAAGTCTTTGTTATGCTAAACTCGGTTGACAGTGCTGTGTGAGCAGTTGAGTAACTAACTTGATTTCAAGTAAAGATCCTCATTTTCTATACCGGTAGTGCAGAGCGCAACTGGCATCCAGTCGGCCGTGTCTCGACTTGAGCTATGTTGCCATGGAAACTATCTGCCTTGCCATTCCTTCATGAGTATATTTTATGAATTTATTAGCCTTTGATCGAGTGCAAAAGGGCCTAAATCAGAAGAATGAGAAAGACTATCGAAAATTCATGTAGCCAGCGGTTCTTTCTGGGTCCTAAACTATGTGTATTCAAAATTTGGTTGAGATTGGTGGAACGGTGTAGATTTGTATACGGAACCAACCCACCCACATACATACATACAGACTTTCACTTTTATATATAAGATATACTGTATATTATTATTATTATTATTATTAATAATATTATTGCCCGCTAACTATAATGGTAAGCTATGCCATGTTATATCTCTGCCTTGTTTGTTCCAGGTAAGTGTGCTGTCCCGTGAAGCCTGTCGTAAAGAGTACAGGTCAGTTTACCGGAGATGTGCCAGGATATTATGAAAGAGCAGTGCGTGAAATTGCATACATAAAAACAAAAATGCATGCGGCATTCATATGACGCAGTTAACGTCTTGTCACGGCACCAAAAAGATAAATAAATCCCCCACCATCTCTTCGATCTCCCATTGGTCAGATGTGTTTTGATGTGCGGAACATCGAGATCATCAGCCCCCTCCCCATGGCCAATGTTACCACGACGGTACACCTAGGGAAGGCGGGAATGATCGAGCTAGATAGCCTACCTCTAAAATTTAAATGCATTTAACGCATGTCATTTCATTATTTACCTTTAAGTGCTAGGTTTTAAAAATGCGGGCTTAATCCTTGCACTGAGCTTTTCTCAAGTTTTATCAAACACATTTCAGTATTCCCGATCAACTTGCTAAACGTTACACTGGTCCATAATATCAGCACACTGCAAATGAAGAGCTTATTTCCAAAGTGACGTAAATCAATGAAATGCAAAACTTCAGAAATCGTGTTTTTGTTTCTTCGTCTAGTTAAATTCAGACATGGTTATGAATATAATGTGCTTTCATTCATTACTTGTATGCACATCCTGACGCTGTGTTTTAAAAATAGTTTATTATCAATGGAAGTGGTGGTAATCGTCTCCTGTAAGTTGGTGTTAGGATGTTTTGGAAATAAATCATATATTGATATACGCTTTGAGTGACATTTATGAACATTTAAATGGTTTAAACACAAACTGATGCTCTACATATTCTTCAAAGTTATCCATGGCCTTGATTTATCACGTGATGTCCAGAGTGCTATCGGATTTGTCAACATGGATATAAGAAACATTGGAAATAAATACACGTTGGAGTTACGTCACTTTGCAAATAAACTTAGCTTTTCGATCACTGTTTACATCCGCGATATAGACTATTTTACCTAGAACTATTGTTGATGAAGTAAATTAAGTTTTGGGTATGATTGACCTAATTTGTATGTTTTTGTTCTAAATATCGTTTAGTGGTTGAAATGTTGCGACTTGAAACCTTTGCTATTCGTTGAGAGAACCTATAAACTTGCTTATGAAAGAAAACCCTGATAAACCATCAATTTTGGATTTGCGTCACCTTGGAAATATTAAGCTCTTCAAAAATGTACAGAAGAGAGAAGGGCATGTAGGTGACGGGCAGGGGAGGTAGTGGCAAGGAATGTAAGGGAAGGTGTCGTTTGACTATGAACTGCAGGACTGTTTGATCGAAAAATAATTTCAAATAAGTAGTCACTCAGCTCACAGTTTGGATTTATTACAAAACAAGACGTATGGCCAGTCACATGTGAGCTCCAGACGGCCATAGAGCCGAGCAGTCAACACCATGTAAGGACGTAGTTCAAAAGCAGTAGAACAGATCTCGCCAGTGGCGCATTGAGATTTTTAAGCTACGATGGTTTTCTGCCGGGAGTTCGCTTGCCTTCAATCATTTCGTAGATGGTGGCTTCCTTTTCGAGATATCTTTCAGGAAGTAATATCACATTTGCCACTTATTTCTACCTTTGAAGATTTTAATGATTTTATTTTGTACAGAGAGGGCCTTCCCTATATAACAAAGCTTTGCTTGCCCGCGGGGCGGGCGGAGAATGAATAGTCACCGCCACTTGACTAGCATTTAGCGATAACACAAGAGCAGCACGGGAAGTCCCGAATGCTAGCATTGCATTTATTAGATACGGAGTTGGTAAGATACCTTCGTTGAGATAAGACTTGAGGTGAAATAGGCTACGCTGTACCCTTTCTCCTATCCCGTGATTATTCATTATTATTATTGAACACAATGTGTACAAAGAAATAAAATTGAATGAATAAGATAATACTGATTTGTATCAGTGTTTAGCAAATGTTGTGATCTTGCAGCACAGTCTCCAAGATGATACAGAGAGCATAGCTCCCCACATAGGCACTTATCTGTCGGTTTGTGAAATTTTGGATTTGTACATATTTTACTATGAAAACCATGTGCAGCGTAACGCGAGAAAACGTGACGTAATTTGAAATTTGATCATTTCCATGCGTGATTCTTCATTGCTTCAGTATCAAAAAGAAATCTAGGAATTTGACGTGCTTTAGTTTTCCTCTCTTCCAAGACCGCGTCCAAGGCAGCCGTGTTGGATACCTTGAAGAGAGATTTGATATCTTCCAGAAAGAATGCTTCATTTCCAAGAAGATATGCTATTCGATTTTCCGAAAACTTGGATATCTGCAGAATGCGTTTTAAGTACCTGGCTTTTATATTTTCAAGTCGATTTAAGTTTGTTACCGAAAGATTATTCCATATGAGATGAATACCATATGTTGCTACTGGGGCCACTTTCATTTTAAATAGTTCCATTGCTGTAGCTAGTGATAGATTGTCGGCTTTAGGAATTTCATACATTGCTTTGATGGCTGCTGCTGTTTTCTCTTTGATGTATGTAGTGATTAGTAAAGACGTTAAAAAGTGTAAATGTGTTAACCTCGTTGGGCGCTACGCTGCTGCAAGCGCCAATGCCTTGCTTGACACGCGGCTAGCCACAGTGTCCCGACCGCCACGTGATCACCGCGAGGGTCCTGACTGTAGCTCCCATGTGACCCAGCCAGCACCTCATCGTTTCTGAGTTTACCGTCCCTGTTCTTCCAACAGTCCCGTGGCGTAACCGTGCTCTTTACATTGTGCACCATGGCCGCGAGGGCATCTGCACCAAGTCCGGATATCGTAGGTTTGAATCACGGCGTTGACAGCGGCTATCTCGGAGTGTGATCTTCCCCAGTGTATTTCTACACTCCCTCCAGGCAAATGCCCGGATAGTACGTTACTTCAAATCCGGGGGCGCACCTCATTCCTGTCCCTAATACAGTTTACACACAGTCACCAGTTATCGGACAATGTAAAGACGCAGACAACACGGGGATGATGTCCAAGCACCTGAAATGAATCAATAACAACTGTTTATACAGTGTACACGTTTATAGATCCCTCAAGTCTCTCCATGTCAGGGACCGGCTCACTCCATAATGGAGCATGTGTTCTCATCAAAATTCAAAGCGCATGCGAAACAGAAATGCTGGCAGTCGACAAGGAAGACTAATGAATAAATCGGCTTTAAAGGAATAATTTGTGAAAGTAAGCAGCGGAAGGTTCATTTGGTTACAGGAATCATTAAAATATTAGTAACCAGCAATCCGTCCCGGCATCGCCCGGTGTCTTTAACGATGCCAGCTTAAACGGCGCACGGACGGCTGGTCCCAGACGCAATTCAGAAAAGCCGAGGTGAACAGCGAAATTCCAAACATACAGGGTCATCGAAAAATAATGCCAACATTTCAAAAAATTATAGCACCGAAACCCTTTATGTTAAACGTGTAATTCTTTCAGTGAACGCCAGCTGGTTAAAGTAAGTTTTGTTTTGGAGGGGACGTGACCTTGCTATGCGCGCACTAGATGCGCTGGTTGACCACTAATTTGCCACGACATGTGCATTTGAAGTTGCTCTCATTAAGTCTTTAATGGTGCAAGTGTCTGGAGAAGAAGGACACAGTAGAAGATGATCATTGGTCTGCTTATTACCACACACGTAGTAAACTGATTCCACCGGAAGGCCCCATTTCTGCTCGTTAGTCTTGCATCTCGTGGTACTGGAGCGTAGCCGATTAAGAGCCTTCTATGTTGTCCACTTTTCTGAATGTCCAGGGGGAAGCTCTTCCTTTGGGACCATCCATTCTCTCAAATATTGACATTTTCCCCGCCATATCGAGATTCTTGCTTGCTGTGATGCTCCTTTAAGAACTTCAGTGGTTTTCAAGAAGCTCTTTCTTGATCTCAGCCTAGGATGTGCTGGCTGACAAGCATACAAAGGGTGAGCTTACATAGTCATAGCCTTGCTTATGAGGGTTAGGGGCTTTATCGGAAGCTGGCTCTTAAGTTTCTCTCTCCAAGAGAAACAGCCACAGTAACTTGAAATCATGAGGGACAAATGTTGTCGAGAGAAAGGAAGCCGACACCAAATCCTCATTACTAGTTGGGCGGGACTGAAGGGAAGGACTATGGTGATTAAAGGCTTTCAAGTGGGTATCCGTCGACCGTCACAACTATACCACTATCAGTACAACTATGTCACTGCCCTGATGACCGTGTTGCCATAACAACTTCGAGGTTATGGTACGCGAGCTATTAGGCAAGTGTGTGTGTCATGAGGGAAGGAAAACTCCTTGCTTGTGCCAGAGGCCTTGCCTTCGACCTCGGTCGACCGACTTGCTATGCTGCATGTCTTTAGTTCAAGCCCCACACGCCCAACATTTCACGTCATGATATCGGTTCTGGGAACCAGGGCAGAGTAACGCCATATTACAGGGAAGCAGCGACAGTGCAAATGCTGCAGCTGCTGTTCCAACTAATATTCGTTTTAGGGGCTTGGAACATCTTGGTTATCAGCCCCATGTACTTAAGTGTGTGTTATAATTTGTCTAGCGGGCTGTGTTTGCAAGTCAATTGAGGATTGGCAAGGAGTCAGCTGTATCCTTATGCTAGGAACCATCCGGCATTTCCCCGAAGTAGAAGTGGGACCCGACTGCTAACCAATTCCACGATGTCTGAGGTGGGATCGAACCACCTCTTCTCAGTTTTGCTCACGACACTGGGAAATAATTAACGAGAACCAAAGTATAAACTATAGTTTAATTAATTTAAAGATAGGCGTATGTTGCTGTTGTTACTGTATTCAAAGATAATTGACATTTTAAAGTATGGCATATGGTAGGCTACCACTCCTGCCCAAACGTTGGCTGGCTTACAATGCTAGTAGAGCCAGCTTCCTCAGCTTCTTACGTCTCTATTACCGTTAAGTATGGGGTAAAGTCTTGTTTCTGATATCTTAAATAATGGAGCCTACAATCAAATGACGTACTAACTGAAAATACTGTGATAGAATGATAGTTATTTATTAATTGATTGATTTCTTTATATATTTATTTATTTATATATTTATGTATTTATTTATTTACATATTTATTTATTTATATATTTATTTTATTTGCGAATTGACCACTTAGGATCACGCTACAATTTCACTATTTCTGTTTTGTCAGTAATTTCCTCTGCCTCCAGTACTCCTTCATACGTTCGCTGTGCTGCTGCCGTTGGTTTTTCATCCAAGCTCTTCCGGTCTTTGTAGCACTTAACTCGTGTTGAAACCCTTCCAGATCGTGTATACTGTTTCGAAACGTATCCCTTTCTAACATTTTAACCTCCGGGAAGTTATTTATTATATATTAATTAATTTATTTATTTATTTATTTATTTATTTATTTATTTATTTATTTATTTATTTATTTATTTATTTATTTATTTATTGAGTGGCGAAGTTAGACCTCTCGGCTATCTCTATCTCTCATTTAACCACATATTTGCTGTTAATTTAACATGTAGAAACGTTAATACATTTACAATTAAATTACACTACATTAGAATTTGCACAAACAAAACACAAACTTACATAAATAATTATGTCAATATCGAAACACAATTACACAAATCATTCAGCAGTTCTCATCAGGTTTAATATTATTGAAGATACTTAGATGAGTTGGTTAAAAGGGGAAAATGACCTTGTAGTTCCACACCTTAAAACAACAATAACTAACTAACTGAATTGTTTAAAGAGAAACACAGAATGCATTCTTCAGTAGCGTGTCTGCAAAGTCAGAACAAATCTGTGCAGTCTTAAATAAAAATAAATACAAGGTATTCGAGACTCATAGATATACTGTATTTGCAGTCTCGCTCAACTTATACTCAAGCTATGATCAAAACAAATTATTAAAAAATAACGACTTCACTGAACTATAATCGCATTATTTATTCAAGAAAATGTATTAAAAATCGTTGGCCCGACCAATATACTCGTACAATGCCGTACTTTACTTGCCTGGACCTTGCTGAGAGGATTCTGACGTCTATGATGGATGTCTCAAATGTGGGCCATGACAACTTCCTAACTGGAGCATCTCCGAGACTCAGGTCTCTCATCTTCAAAGCTTTAAACAAATTTGGAGGGGGTGCGGGTGGAGGAGAAACGAATCTTCCACCTACAACTGGGGTGTAGAATGATTCTTCTGAAAGTAAAATTTTGTTGCAGACAAGTGAATCATTTCTTTTCATACCCGAAAAAGTTCCTCTGCTCATTCGCGTAATTGTGGATTTCACCATTTAAAAATTTAACTTGTTATTGGGGATTTATGTTCGTCTTTTAGGGTTAATTATTTTGACAGTATTTATCACAGTTGCTTAAATATCTAACCATTATATTTTGCAAATTTGAAACATTTAGCCTATTTACCATAAATAACGTCTCCACTTATAACAGTTGAGTAAAATCAAGAGCCTCGTTAAGTGCCATTATTTTGAATGTTTGCCCAAGAACCCTCAGTTCGAGTTATATATTATTGTTTTAAGCAGGAGTGGAACAACAAGATCATCTGCCCCTATCCCAAGAACCCTGCTATGTGACCACTCTAAACACGACTATGCTGCAAAACACAGCACACGTTTAGTAGCACCTCGCAATCAAATGCTCCGTAACCCAGAATGCGGTTGAGTGCCCTTCTTAACATGGACATGCAAACGCTGATATAGTTCCTATGTGAAGTTTCTGAGGAGCCCATTGTATTTCTCAAGCTAACCAATAATCTCCCGAAAAGTGGTGGTTAACTCATACACTGCCCAGCTGACCCGCAGTGAATTACGGGATTCCCAGAAATGTAGAATAGCGCCCAGAACCCTGCTAAGTGTCTAAAAGATTAAGAAGTTAAAAATAACTGCTGAACACACCTGCGTCCAGCATCGCTTTATCCCCCCCCCCCCCCCCAAAAAAAAAAGGCTATGTGCCAACACAGCTTAATTTGAAAAACTGGATAGAGTTCAATGAACGTGTGTTTAATTCACATATTTACATATTGACAGAGGTGAAAGTACAGCTCTGAAAAACACACTTTAGCAAATATATACGAGCGTTTGCATGTATTATTGAAATAATCGTCTTGGCCTTAGTTCCGTCTACTACCTCCCCAAAGTAGTAGAGTTGTTTGAACGGCTCTGTTCCAGACAGAGCGTGTGGGAAGCCGGGCATGAGTAACGGAGTCTGTCCTACTTACCTCTAAAGGCTCGGCGCTCTGCTTGCATTGTCATCATCAGGAAGTCGAACTCCTAACACATCTACGGTAGAACTGATTAGGAATATTTGTATTTTGATTGACGTTACATCGTGAGCATTTCGAGTTGGTAGGGCAACTTATATTCGGAGTGATGAACCATACGTTACATTGAGACGATAGTTATTTTTCATTTTTTTTACTCGTAATTTCTAAAGTTAAGGAGTATATCGAAGGAAGTGAGCAATCCCCCTTTTTCCTGTGTTTATGTTTCACAGTATTGCACTGTCCGTAATACCTCGCGTTACCGCAAACTGCATCTCAACAGTGTTGCATGTACAGTACTCATTCGACAGATTTCTTCTCTGCACATGGATAAGTTCAAATACAACGTATCAAATACTAATGACATCTAACAGCAATAAATATACGAGTAGATAGAAGGTTGAGAATCTTCGGGATCGTATACTTGATGTAATTGATTATGTTTCATTATGTCGTCGTCCCTCCCCCCTCCAAGTAATTTTGACTCCGCTCATCCCCCTCAACAAGCAAACCATAGTTACATCACTGAATGAGACTAAACTAGAAAACGATTAATCGACCAGTGAAGAGTTAAAATCTACATACGCAATGATACGGAAGTCAACTATTTTTAGTGCATTATGAGCTTGCCACGGTGGGTGAGTGGTTAACGTGTCGGTCTACTAACCCCAAGCTTGCAGTTTCGCTCCTGGACGTGGTAAGTGATTTTTTAAAGGCGGCAAAAATTACGACACATATGTCATACGATGTTGGCATGTCAACGAACCCATTTAAATTCAGTAGGCCATGTTCATAATGGCAAAATTAATCTCGGGAGTTTTCGCCAACACAAAGTTCCTCATTTCTCTACTAGAAAGCGCTACAGTGTTCAAGGAGCTTAGATATCTAACCTCCTTGGCTTTCATAGTGCTTCAAGGAATAACGAAATTCGACTTGCAAGCTAACCTCTGAGTGTCAAATAACAAAGCCGGCGCCCGAGGCCATACGATATTATTATTATTATTCGACAGAATTCACGAAATGGACCATGGATATTACTGTATATGAACTATTGCCTCAGCTACCATATTTTGAGTCGTAGCCATTAAGGTGATCTACTCTCTCATTACGACGTTCTATTTAGCCCTGCCATCTGGCAGTGAAAAGTAGAACTCTACTGGGTGACCTGTAGCTAATATTTAATTAATGTTGTATTTTATTCGCCAAATGTATTACGAGAGCTCTTTCACGACCTGACATCGCATGACTCGGAGTGCCGAGGATTCTTGCCGTCCTTCAAATATTCGACTTCTCGATCGGGAATCGAACCAGTGATCTTGGGATGAGGAGGTCACTGACCCTCCCAAGAAGACTTTTTAATATCGTGGAGTAGCGGCCGTCACGATGGAGGTCCGAGTATGATTACCAGCGCTGCAAAGAAATTTAATTTTGGCCCGAGGGCTGAAACGAGATACACTCAGCCTCGTGAGGCAGTACTGAGAAGAGGTCGGTTCGATTCCCACCTCGGCCATATACAAGTGTTTTTCCATGGTATCAAACTTCTATTCAGGGAAATACCGGAATGGTTTCTAACTTAAGGGCACGAAGTATGAAGTTCAATAAATATTTTGTTTGCACCGCCTCACGCCTCTTCAACACCATCGATGTATATCAGTTCGTCAACATTGCAAACACTGCAGCTCTCAAAAGTCGTATTTCATCCTGCTTCTAACATCTGATTACTGCGTTATGTTAAAATGCTATATTTATGTTCAATAAACATCAGGACAGTAGCTGACTGCCTACTACCCTACCAGGGAATTGTTACCGCTAGACGTGGAGCGATGCCGTTGTGTATACATTACGTCATCTCGCCTCGTTATGGCTGCAACGAGCGGTTGCGGAGCAAGAGGGGGAACGCATGTACAGACATACAATGAGAACACACCGCACAGGGCACGACCCAGCACGAACCATGCACGCAAATGGCATGCGAAGAGGTTTCGCTGGTGACGACTGCGCGTCTATCACAGGTGTGTGGCTGGGCGGAGCGCATTAGTTCCGATTTCCGCCACCGGTAACAATTCGCTGGTAGGCTAGTACCTACGTTAATACAGGGTGTTTGTTTTTCAGGCTGATACTGTGTCTGTATGCACTCTTCGATTTATAATTTTTCCATTATTATTATTATTATTATTATTACTGTCTTATTGTTACTATTTTTGTCAGACTAGTCTTATTCTTATTGTGAATGTTAACGAAATGTTTTATTTTATTGTACGGTACACATGTAGGGCGCTACTGTAAAGGTGCCCTTAAGCTCTAAGTGTAGCCGTGGAAATAAATAGAACAAATCAAATCGAACGACCACCTCCTTCCCAGTCTCCGCCTTACTTACAAATACACACATTACTATAGACATCACAATAACACAGCTTATCAGACATATTTTACACACATCTAACTACAGGGGGCTTAAATGAACACGGTGCTGAGGCCACTGAATGAAACAATAACGGCGACTTTGTAATACAGTATATTGTCAGCTAGGGGCAGATGACCTCACTGTTCAGCCCCTTAAAACAACAATTATCATCATCACATGTTATAGGCTATTGGTTTACATCTCCAGGTTCCACAGTATCACCAGTTTTAGTACATGCTTCACTGATTGCACGTGCATTTTACATTGTTTGATACATTTGCACATTTCCTACAGCAATGCATGATTCCTTGTGAGTTTAGTAAGATAAATATCAGATTCACACTGTAGCTGCAATCCTTGTGTAACTGCTGCTGTATCATTGCCCCCTGAGGAAGAACAGTTATACGATGGAGCTTCAGGATGTATAAGAACTAGTACAAGACAAGTGAAAGTTATTTCACAACACTTGAGGAGTAGCTGTTTGATGCAGGTGAACGTTCAGCAGTCTCTGGAACACGTACACTCACCACTGAACTCATAACTAACATTTGTCCTCTTGCATCCTCTGCTCAGCGGTAGCGTTCTCGCATGCTGTGCCCAAGGTTATAGCATCGAACCTGGCGCAGTCAGTTGGTATGTGGGGATGCGCAAATACGAGGGAGCCGTGTCAGAAGATTTACTGGCACATTAAAGATCCCCTTCTGTTCAAAACTCCGGCACCCGGGCGTCTCTAAAAGCCACAGGGACGTAAAACCAATAGCATTATTATTTATTATTACATTCATTTATACGTAGTTGTTATTCGCTTTGAGGGCTCGAGACATCAACCCCGTGTACCCTTGAATGTGAGTTCAGCCCGTGTTACTGTAGTGACTATAGCAGTAGGCTCGGGAATGGGGTAGGTACCCCGGGACTTGTAATAAGGCAATATCTAGACATTATCCTGCAGAGAGTGGGGAAAACCCTGGGGTGAAACCACACTCAGGGTAGCCACTGTGAGTGCCGGGAATCGAACCTACGATCTCCGGACTTGCGTGGTAAGCGATTTAACGTGCAGGGCTATCCTGTACGTGAGACAATGCAGTTACTTTAAGATTGCCTATGCTTGCCCTCAAAGTTGCGAATGACCATAATATTGCAGTTACGATAATATGTCGATAACGCACTACATTCGCTCGTGAAATTGAAGTCAGCTCTGCCATTAACACATTCACTAGTGTTTCTTGTTAATTTAAGGGCACCTTATGCTTGACACGTAGCCAACCCCCGACCTCCAAGGCCATGCATGTTTACTAGCCTATTTAGTCTGTATTTCGAAAGAAGAACGCCGACAGCTGTCAACAACCCGAAAGGTGATATGTGCAGAGGAGGTGAGCGGGGTTAGTCTACTGTTAGCGGCTTCGGTGGCGTAGTCGGTAGCATGCTGAACTTCTGTGCCCAAGATAGCGGGTTCAAACCTGGCCGAAGTCGTCGGATTTTTAAGAGCGTTAAAATCCTTCAGTATGCCTTCCTTCGGAGGGGAAGTAAAGCCTGCGATCCCATGTCATAGGTTTATGGCATGTAAAAGATCCTTCCACAGACTAAACTTGCGTGAAACTAAATTTCGTCGGAACGCTCTATCAAGTTCCAACGTTCGCCACTAGGTATCATTGATATCTGGTGGCGAAAGTTGGAACTACTTGAAATTGAACGGAACTAGTAGATCACCCTAAGGGTGTCCGCTGGAAGCAGCTACAGACTCAGGCGAGCCCAAACATGCCCTCGGACACTCCCGGCACTAAAAGCCATACGATAAATAAATTTAAAAAAGCCTACTGTTTGCATGGCAACAACGAGCCGTGTTGCAATGTACTCAGGGACATCGGCGAGTTCATGGCTCGACGCAATCTCATTTTGTAGCGTGCTTTTCCACTCACTGTCAGTATTATCCCGTGTGCTTGATGAAGTGCATTTGATTATTCTTTCAGAGGACAGATAGGTAACTAAACTGCGTAAAATCGTGTGACACGTGCCTACAGCAACACATGCTTTTGACATAACCTGTCATACTGGCAACGCAGTATTTCGCCCACGCACTGACTTTGACAGCTGTCAGCGTCCTTCATTCGCAATAGCTTGCATAATATCTAAAGCCCTGCGTGGATGCGATCCACAAAGTTTTCCGCAATGCGGATATAGTTTGCATGGCTGTGCGGATAAGCTGCGGATAATGTTTTGAGTAAATTTGCGGATAGTTTTTAGAATACAATCCAAACTTGTTGAATATCATTAGATTACTTGTACCCGGTTGTTTATGACATATCATATGTTTCAGTTATGTTCTTTTCATGACAAATGTAAGACGATTATTTAAGCTAATCTCATTAAGCATAATTAACACTCCGAACAGGAAAGGGTTGCAATTCTGGCTGTGTAACATTCATTTTAAACATAGCACATGCCATGCAAAGCCTAAGCGAACGACATTATCCTCAAATGTCTAAATATGTTGCTTTAGTAATTTATGCTTTATCTAATTAAAAATAATATTGTAATGTCAGTGGATTCGGATAACAAACTTGGAAATGCGGAAGAAAGTCGTGCGGAAGCGGGGCGGATGCGATTAACGTTCTTTTTTATCCGCGCAGGGCTCTAAATATAGCAAATGACGACTCCGAAGGAGAAATTGAATCCCGGTCGTGTTAGTATGGGGTTTCTCAAGCCTGTTAAATGGTTACAACGACCTGAATAACCTTGTCCTGAATCCGTGGGTTATCTCACGCCCTGAGGCCTAGCCGAGAGCGTTAATTCGCTCACCGCAACCACGAAGGCAAGTCCAGAGAATGGAAGTTCGAGTCTCAGCTATCATGAGGAGGCCTACGCTTCTTCTCCGCGTTTTTCCACACTCTCTCCAGTTGAATGATGGGTTGGAACCTTGAATTCCCGAGGCAACTGCTTATTCTCGATCCTATTAACTGCAGTTACAAACACTACTTTTTTTACGAGGGATTGTGGAAAATCTGCTTCCAGACGCGTCAAGAGGGTCCGCACTCTTCAATTGTGTGGGGCTCTCACCCACTAAAAACCACACACCCTTCTCACGACGTGTATATCCGCTCTCACATTACTTCTGGGCGGTGTCGTTTATGGAGCATCTTGTGCTCTTTCTTCCTTCAGTTCTTCTTTACTATTGGCCATAAGCGTCTAGATCCCGCTTCTTTAGGCGCAAAGTACTCTCCACATACACTGCCACCTGATCCCAAACACTACTATAGCCAGTAGCCACTACAAATACACAGGTTATCAGACAAATTGAAACCACACCCAAGTACATGGGGCTGGTAACTAAGATGTCCCAAAATTATATCTGGCATTACATCTCCGGAAATAATGGCTTCATACAAAGAACAACTTATAATTTTCTAATGCTCTCACAGAGATTATTTGTGTGGATTGCAAAATGGCTCGTATGAAAATGGGCCAGTAGTCGCAAGTCACTGTGCAAGAATGCAGGCGGAGAAAGGCAGAGTGACTAAGCGCAGTGGCTGTAAGAACGCCTGTTTCCTCCACTTGGAACGAGCTGCACTTGTCTTCATTGTAACAAGAAATAAATTGGCGAAGCGCTTGTGAAGGTAAACAGAGCAAAAGAAAACAAAAGACTCACAAATTATCATTGCCTTCTCTCTGATATCTCGGTCAAGCTAACGACAAGTTCTAAGGAAGTTCATTATTATTATCCTTATTATTATTATTATTATTGAATTCAGGTGTTCACCATATGAATGGGTATAGTACTACATTAATAGTCCGCCTTGCTGCACCTTGGATAGGATTCTTGCCTCTCACCCCGGAGACCTAAGATCGATTCTCGGCTCTGACAAGAAATTTCATTCTGGTTTGAGGGCTGGAACGGGGTACACTCAGCCTCGTGAGGTAAAACTGAGATGATGTGGGTTCAATTCCTACCTCAACCATCCTGTAAGTGGTTTTCCATGGTTTCTCACTTCTATTCAAGGCAAACTCCTTTCGAAATCCTGCCTCAATTAGTAATACTCACACTAGTGCAGATATCAGGGAGATACAGGTTATCAGAGATATTCTACCCACAACCAAGTACATGGGGCTACATGACCACGATATCGCAAATCCTCAAAAGAATCAACAACAACAATTATATTAATATTACACCATTTCATCGGCAATTGTTGCAAGAGGAGTTTAGTTTTTTTTATGATGGTCGGTTGAAAAACGAACGAACTATGGAGCAGATCTCTAAACGTCAAAAATTACTGTTCTTTTTCTTTTTGCGTACTAATATGCATATTATGGTGGAACACAAGTTTATCGAGGTTGGCCCTCAGTGACTTCGGAATGATGACAGGCAATAGGCTATGGTGGGTTTCTTAAGCTCGCCTTCACCCACGCACTCTGCGAGGGATCATTCCTATATCGCCAAAAGGACAGTGTTTGGCAGTTGGACGCGCTTTATGAGCAGACACAACTGTGGACGGTGACAGGCTACTTAAGGACGGGTCAGGGAAGGGATTTTGGTAGGAAATCGGCCGTGGACTTGTTGAAATGAACCATACCGACATTTGTCTTGTGGTGAAAATGGGAAAACACGAAAACGATTTTCCGGATGCCCGAAGTGGGATTCGAACCCACGCTCTCCCGATGCCTGCGAGGAATGAGCTAGTGTATTAGTGCTCTCGGACATCGTGGCCGGTAGGCAATGTACTACTGTGCCCAAGATCGCGGGTTCAAACCCGGCCGAAGTCGTCGGATTATTTAAGAGCGTTAAAATCCTTCAGTATGCCTTCCTTAGGAGTGCAAGTGACCGGGTGAGTTAGCCGTGGTTGTTACGGCATGACTGCTGGCAGTCGCTCACATCCGGGAGGCGAGGAGGTTCGAATCCCCCCGCCGGCAACCTTGAAGATGGTCTTCTGTGGTTTCCCATCTTCCTTCCAGGCAAATGCCGGGATTGGTCCCTAACTATAGGCCACAGCCGCTACTTTCCACCTCCTCGTCCTAACATTCCAACTTCCCTCCCCAACGGTACTTGTAGCTCACCCATTGGGTGTCCGTCTCGAAGCAGCTACAAAACTGGCGAGCCGAACTTGGCCTCGGACACTCCCGGAACTAAAAGCCATACGCTAAAAAAGGAGGGCAAGTGAAGCCAGCGGTCACATAGCATAGATGTATGGCATGTAAAAGATCCTTCCACTAACTAAACTTGTGTGAAGCAAAATGTCTAGGTTAGATTTTGTTGAAAAGCTCTATCAAAGTTCCAACGTTCACCGCTACGTGGTAGCGAAAGTTGGAACTACTTGAAATTGAACGGAACTTGTAGCACACCCCAGGGGTGTCCGCTTGAAGCAGCTACAACCTCTGGCGAGCCGAACTTGGCCTCGGACACTCCCTGCACTAAAAGCCATACGCTAAAAAAAGGAGGGCAAGTAAAGCCAGCGGTCACATAGCATAGATGTATGGCATGTAAAAGATCCTTCCACTAACTAAACTTGTGTGAAGCAAAATGTCTTGGTTAGATTTTGTTGAAAAGCTCTATCAAAGTTCCAACGTTCACCGCTACGTGGTAGCGAAGGTTGGAACTACTTGAAATTGAACGGAACTTGTAGCACACCCCAGGGGTGTCCGCTTGAAGCAGCTACAACCTCTGGCGAGCCGAACTTGGCCTCGGACACTCCCGGCACCTAAAGCCATACGCTAATTACAAATTATTAATAATAATAATAATTATTATTATTATTATTACTATTCAAAGTGAACTAAACCATGCTCAAGATATATTTGAGGAGATATGCCATTTGGAATGCTAACTTGTTGGCCCTCCTAGGGTTACGAATTGCTGAAGGAAGGAAGTTTGGAGTATTACGTGACGTTAATCTCGCGATCAAGAGCCACGGGATCTGCATTCATATGTGGGATTCGAACCACAGGACGTGATATTTCACTTCGAAATTCTCACATGCACTGGCTGGAAATCGAACCCGGTCCACCCTGGCGAGAGACGAGTAGCTTGCCACTGCACCATCAGGCCTCGCTACGTATTGAGGCTTCTGTTCCAAAGATATTGGGCTCGGTTGCCGGCATTGTCAACACTTTAAATTCTGGTCCGAGAATTTGAAATGGGGCCTTCCTCAGATCGTTCTCCGTGAATTACAGCACTTACTTCAGTGCAAATACAAGGATGGTGCCACCTTCCTATCCTAGTCGATTTAAAAATAAACATTACTAGACAGCAAAACAGTATAGATCCTACACACATCAAAATCTCCACTATGTTACAAGTCCATTAATACCACTACTAGGGGCGTGGTGGCGGAGCGGTCAAGCTGTTGGCCTCTCACCAAGATGGACCGGGTTCGATTCCCGTCAATGTATGTGTGATTTTCAAAGTGAAATGCCATGTCCTGTGGTTCGGTTTCCAAGTAAAAAGGAAGTCCTGTGGCTAAAGATCGCGAGATTAATGGCCACTTAAAACTATCAAGTTAATGTAATACTACTACTAAGTTACTGCATAAACAGGGTGTAACAAATAGGTACGGCACAATATGCAGGACGCATTCCTCACACGTAGACGAAGAAATTATGTTATATGAACATGGGTCCGGAAACGCTTTGTTTCCATGTTATACCCCATTGTCTCCACGCAACTGTTGAAGCAAGTCATCAACCATGATTTTCAGTCAATGTTTGGGCCGGTAGGGCCTCACGTTCTTCCACCCAGGCTCAACGGACAGAGTTACCATAATTTCGTGGAGAATGTTCTGCCTGATCTGTTAGCAGATGAGCCTCTAGCTGTGCGACAAAACATGTACTTCATGCACGATGGAGCACCACCCCCTTTTTGGTGTTAATGTCCGTCGGCTTCCAAATTACAGATTCGGTGACAGATGGATAGGTAGAGGTGGACTAATTGCCTGGCCTCCACGCTCTCTGGACCTCAACTCACTGGACTTTTATTTGTGGGGACATTTGAAAGCTCTTGTGTATCGAATCTCTTTACCAGATATTCAGAGTCTGTGTGCCCGTATTATGGAAGGCTGCGAAACCATACGCAATACTCCAGGAATACATCAGCGATTCCGAGATTTACTACGACGGCGGGTTGATGCATGCATCAGTGCGCACGGAGGGCATATTGAACATCTCCTGTGACAAAGAGCTGCGTGTGGTATGTTCTGTTCTTGTGGGTTTTCCATGATTTATGGGTTGTAGACAATGGGGTATAACATGGAAACGAAGCGTTTCCGGACCCATGTTCATATAACAAAATTTCTTCGTCTACGTGTGAGGAATGCGTCCTGCATATTGCGCCGTACCTTTCAGTTACATCCTGTATGTCTGCCTTCATTAATCTCGTTTTAGGAGTCGGGGTTGAGATGCGATGAAAGTCTATGTGGCGAGTGAATTTTACGGCCGGATGCCCTTCCCCACGTTAACCTCATGAGAGGAGTTAATAACAGATGAAATGAATGAAGATGGATGAAACTCGGCAAGCTGTTAGAAGGAAGCGGCCGTGGCCTGTTAGAAGGTACCGTCCCAGCATTTGCCATCAGTTTAAAGTGAGAAAACCATGGCAAACCATTTAAAGACTTGCTGACGGTAGGGCTCGAATCCAAGTCCACCGAGTCCACAGATAACTTGGTCCCATGGCACGTTAGCGAGCGTAACTACCGCTGTCGGTATTACTACTACTACTGATAATAATAATAATAATAATAATAATAATAATAATAATAATAAGAGGAAGAAGGAGAAGAGATGTAATGTTGCCCCGAAGTGGTATAACGTGCCAATATATCTAATGACAGAAGGTCGTCATTTGAAAACATCCATATGCTATCAGACTACACCGGATCGAACGGGCAACAGGTTTCTTTCTTTCTTTCTTTCTTTCTTTCTTTCTATCTTTTTTTCTCTCTCTCTCTCTCTTGCTTGTTTGTTTGTTTCTAAGGGAACTAATTAAGTATGAAATTACAGTATTTCCACTATAACACTGGAGTGCACTAAGAATTGCTATGTCGTTCCTGGCTCTCACTCCTTCATTCTACTCGAAACCTTGCCACGGTGGGCGAGTGGTTATCGTGTCTGACTACCAACCCCAAACTTGCAAGTTCGATCATGGCCATGGTAAGTGATTTTTGAAAGGCGACAAAACTCTCAGTACGCGTGTCATTCATTGTTGGCATGTTAAATAACCCATTTGAATTCAGTAGGCCGTGTTAATAATGGCAAAATTAATCTTGGGATTTTCCGCCAACACAAAAGTTCCTCCATTCTCTACTAGAAAGCGCTCTAGTATCAAGGAACTTAGATATCTAACCTCAGGGGCGTATATAAGCGGCGCATTCCCCCACCGAAATGTTTGGCACATATACGTTATTCGTTTATGAATTAAAACATTAAAACCAATATAATCATATACTTTTGTTACTAAGTGACGTATGGCAACGTTGTAAAGCAAGGCGAAGGTAGAACGATGTAAACAGTGTGACAATCAGTTTGATCTGATCTTATGTGTAACAACATAACCTCTTATTACTCTCCAGTGCCTTCGCTCTTATGAACGAACCAAGAACAGCAACAAGTGCCTTTGAAGCGTGTGACAAAGGTTTTTCCCTAACTTTTATACCCTTATAAAACTTTGACAAATTTGCCTCTCTCTGTAGCTACTGGTACTGCCGAACAGAGTTTGAGTTGGTTGAAAACATTTTTTTTTTAGTCAATTTACCCTCTAGGTTGGTGGTTCCCACGGACTCATCGAGGGAACTCACCACTACCGCCGCTATGGGCAGTGTCCTGGAGCCTGGAACATCTGGTCGGGATGGATACAACTGGGGAGGTGTGATCAGCACTTCGCCCAGGCGGCCTCACCTGCAAAGCGAACAGGGGCCTCATGAGGGATGGGATGGAAGATTGGGATGGATAGGCTAGGAAGAGGGAAGGACGAAGTGGGAAACCACGGAAAACCACTTCGAGGATGGCTGAGGTGGGAATTGAACCCCCTCTACTCATTTGGACCACCCGAGGCTGAGTAGACCCCGTTCCAGTCCTCATACTACTTTTCAAATTTCGTGGCAGAGCCGGGAATCGAACCCAGGACCTCCGGGGCGGCAGCTAACCATGCTGACCGCTACGCTACGGAGGCGACTGGTTGAAAACATACTTAAGAAATTATACTTCTGAAAACAGACTCAACGGTCTAGTATTGTCATCTATTCACAGAGACATACATCTCACTGACGATGAAGCTATGAACCGATTTGGCAATGCTTCAAGAAACCTTGACTTTATATTATAGTGTGAGTTGTAAATCAAAACAGTAACATTAATTCTTTCCATGTAAACACTTTCAAGTGAGCAAGATGATTTTATTAATAAAACGTATCATAAAATGGTCTTAGTTGTGTTTGACGTTAACGAAACATAAAATATCACAGCAAATTGGTTGAAAAAGTGATGCCAGATAGCCTTAAAACTCATCCTTTTCCCGGGGAGAACCTCGGACCCCCTATTCTTTGGGTCTATACCATGTCCCCTAACCCCCGGTTGGGCACCCTCCGAAATAAAACTCTATATACGCCCCTGTCTAACCTCCTCGACTTTCATAGCGCTCCAAGGAACAACAAACTTTGACATGCAAACTGCCCTCTGGGCGTCAAATAACAAAGCTTACATCCGTCACCCGAGGCCATACGATGTTATTATTATTATTCTACTCGAACAACATGAGACGACGAGGTCCATGTCTCTCCAGCTGTTGTCTCTGCGAGTGCGACCTTCAGGTGCTCGAAGGCAGGACAGGAAGCAGCAAGTATCACGGCAAATAACGGCCTAGCCTTAAATGAGGCAGAACAGCCACGCTCCGGAATGTAAGGTCGGCTGCCGTCAGATCATTGGCCCTTCCGCCCCCAATGGACTGGTCGCGCACATCTCACTCAGCGCCGCCTAGCAAACTTACTCCCAAGTACTGGAAAGCTTAACCACAGCGCGCTTGCCTCTTAAGTGGAGGCCCCAGGTTCGATTACCAGCTCCGTCAAGGATTCTAGAAGCTGTCGTGAGGATTGGAATGGATTGCACTCAGGCTCGTGAGGACAAATGAGTAGCTGTCTGACAGTGAAACAGCGTCCCCTAACAGAGACGAGATTAACAGCTGAGGGGAACCAACGCGCTGACCACGCGTCACCCCGCATTCTCTATGTCAAATGGCTGGGCAGTGGTCGTCCGCTTGGTAGGCTAGAGTCCTTCGTGGTCTGTGATGCCAAGATTTTTTTAATGGTTACAATAGGCAATGATGTATACCGCTTATTATTCCCGTTTTCAACGAGGTCCGGTTTGAGATACGCAGAAAGTCTATGTGGCGGGTGGTTTTTACTGCCGGAATGCCCTTCCTGACGCCAACCTCATGAGAGAAGTTCATGAGAGATTAAATGAATGAAGTTGAATGAAACTGAGCAAGGATGTGGAAGGAAGCGGCCGTGGCCTGTCAGAAGGTACCGTCCCAGCATTTGCCTGGAGTTGAAAATGGGGAAACCATGGAAAACCATTTCAAGGACGACCGACGGTGGGACTCGAACCCACGTCTACCGAGTCCACAGAGAGCTTGGCCCCATGGCCCAGCGCTGCGCTTTAGCGAGCGTAACTACCGCTGTCGGTTGCAATGTTACAATAGGCAATGCCAAAATATGTCAATTATATATGCACAATAAAATATTTAGTTTTGTTACATACATTTAATTCAAACTGGCATGCATTATACGTACAAGCAACTCATCATATTATATTGCTGGAAGGGAGGGAGGAAGGATGATTGTAGTTTTACGTGACCGTTAATCTCGAGATCATGAGCCACGGGACGTCCTTTTTACGTGGAATCCTAACCACAGGACATGGCATTTCACTTTGAAAATCTCACATGCATTGGCCGGGAATCGAACCCGGTTCACCTTGGTGGGAGGCAAGCAGCTTGACCGCTGCGCCGCCATGCCCCGAAGGAAGGAAGGAAGGAAGGAAGGAACGGGCCGTCAATATCGCTATGTTTAGACACGGAACACCTTTCTAAGCGGAATCTGAACCACTGGACACAATCATTTCACCTCGAAAAGCTCACATGCATTAACCAGGACTCGAAACCGATCCGTCTTGGTGGGAGGCAAGCAGCTTCTTCGCTACGCCAAATATCATGCCAATATATTTCAATTTCGACACTTACGATCTAGCAAATTCAGTTTTAAGGTACTAGTAATAATAATCCCTCCCTATATTATTCTGCTAAGGTCCCATTCCAGTTTTGTACCGAAAATAAGGTCCCATTAAGACCAACCTACACATATAGGGTACCTACAGGTTGAGCATAACCCAATGCGAAACGCACTCACTTACTCTTTAAATGTCTCACAATTAAATAAATACCTTAAAACATGTCTATTTACAATGAAATAATGAGAGAATGCAACACGGTAACCATGGTAACAGAATCTCACAGGTCGATCTATTTCTGTAAGACGCAATGCAATTCCAATTATTACATTACTGTGAAAGTTTCCAGACGGTTGTAAGGTTATCACTGAACCAAATTAAGCTGTAAAATTCATCAATACATATAGTATAATGCGCTTAAAGGGGTCAAGGGGCACTCTAGAATTTTTTCACGCAATTTTCACGTGTGAGTGTGGTACGAAAGGTCTTTTTCATCCGACTATAAAGGGTCTCCGAAACCCACATTTAAAGGCCCTAAATTAACAGTGTCTGTAATATTCCCAGAAAACTAACTTCGCTCTGATATACTGTACCTATGAAGGAATGACAAACCCCTAACCACTGCACCAGTAGCTGAATTGATAAAGTCTGATTATTCATAACAAAGGATAAATTAGTCATAGCATTCATGATTGATATTTTGCGAAGTGTACTCTTTACAACTAGAATATTCGCGGTAAGCCGCGACGGGTAATGCTAGTTATTATTATTGATTCAAGCCCACTACGGAGCGCTTATGCTTCGATGCTCTTTTCCGTTCCCAATATCTCCTGAGCCCTGCTGATAATTTCTTCTTTCTCTCCTGCGAAAGGGGCTTCCGACATTTAGGGACTCTAGGTGGTGGGGTCCAAGATTGTACCATAGCACAAAACTTAGAACGATCGTCTACATCAAGGTCAGCAATTCAATCCGAATCCAAGTCCTTTAGTACTTCATTAAGCCACAGGCTTCCAGTCTTGTAGCTTTTTACCAAGGTAAGCCTGTAGCTGTTCATTCGTTGTAGGTGCCCGTAGAACTTTAGCCTCCTACGTCGCATACTGGCATTGACTGATTCTAACTGTCGATACAGGTCATAATTAGATTTCAAACGGTACGTTCCATCTGGGAGCAATCTCGGGCCATGGATTTTCCTGAGGATACGTCTTTCGGCTTTCTCCAGGTCATCCATGGTGCCTTTTCTGTTCATCAAGAGGGTCTCTGCGGCATACAGAAACTGTGGTCTGACAGCAGTTCTGTAGTGACAGATCTTAGCATTCCTCGAAACGCATTAGTAATAAATAATAATAATAATAATAATAATAATAATAATAAAATTACGAGCCTTACAGTAGTCGCATATGATGTGTAACATCTGACATAGAAGAAACCTCACGTGAAATTGTTGATACACCGGTATTTTATAATATTATTGGCACAAATATTAATCTATTGTAAAAGGGAGTGTTTTACAGATGTTGTAGTTTATAATACGGAACTCATTTTATTAGATGATTTGTAGCTTCCACCAGAACTAGCCTAAATAAAGAATACGATATGGATCAACTAGATTAATAGACACGTCACCGCTGATAACCATAAATTCCTTATAAACAGGACCTCTTGATTCACAGACCAACACGTAATTTTATATGGATTCTGTTAAAATGAGTCATATTGATATGATAAATATCGTTTAAAATGATAATCTGGTAGCAAAAATATCGACCCCGCCCGGGATTCGAACCCGAGATCTCTAAATTCACAGTCATAGGCAATAACCCCACGGCTATTTCGACTACGCAAATGTTGTGCACAAGATGGTAACTTATTTCCACGTTCCAATAATACTGCATTACGGAATTAAGTTTCATTTATATTTTGCTTGTTTCGATAATGTTCCTGTGTGAAATTGAGTATAAAATGCCTTATTAATAGGCCCTCTTGTGAGTAAAGAGAATGTATTCAGCAATAGTTCATGAAGGCTTGCTCAATTCTCGTATAACCACAACGATGATATTATATTAATGACTGCATTACCGTTATGTGGGTTAATATTTGAATAGCCATTGTGAAGAAATATAATACCGGCAATGCCGACTACTTGCAATGTTTGATATTAAGGCATTTTACCTTTTTAAATACTGATACGAAGACTTCGAACATGTACCATGTTCTTTGTTTCAATCACTTGACACCAGAGTTTGCGTGAGCGTTTACCGTTCAGTATGTCATATACATTCCACATGGCCGAGAGTGAGTCATGGTATCAATTTCCGACACCGCGCGCTCATTGTTTCTCTTACCACTGCCAGCTGGATCGATCGATCGAGTTGGCAGTGCGTCTTATACTTCCGTTCGATCCACCACTGCCAGCTAGCACACTTGTGTTGTCGATAATCTAAAGATTGCACCAGGCGTCAATGCCTTAATTGCACTCTTCTCTTTTTATTGAAGTGTTCAGTCAGTAACTGTGCCAGCGTCACGCGAGTGATCTTCCAGGACACTGTAGCAGTGTGGTACTCAGTAACATCATTATATTAAATAGCTTCCTCGAAACGAAACATTTAATTTGCAGAAACCAACTAAACTTTGTTTAAAATAAATCATTGATCAATACTGCGGTATCAGTATTGTATGTAGCTTCCTTGTGGTGAATTACTAAACTTACAGTGTCCGACTTAATAGCACAACATCGCGTGTTCCAAGAAGACATATTTTTGAAGGATAATGCTTCATTCTAAGTCGTGTGATATCGACTCGCAACATTTTGTGTTTACAAGACATCATTAAGTTTCAGCGTCAGGTCATCCAATATGATTACGGTTTCTCTGCTATATGGCTTGGCAACAGTGTGTTTAATTGGGAGAGTATATCATCTAATTGTCCACCTCAAGAGATCTAAACCAGATAGCAGATATCAGTTGAATGGAATGCATATATCTTTAATTTTGTAAACATTAGAGTTTGCCCAGATTTGTACTTATTATGATACGGAGTATTGAGTAGCCTATACTGGATGTAATCGACTCTGACGAGATTTTCACCACGAGTAAGGTAGATCATATTACAAAATCCCTGATGTAGATGATAATAGTTTATAAACATCATTACTTTGAGATAGCACTAAATGGAATATTGTAGTAGCTTAAATAAGTTAAAGGTAGTTATCAAATGGTTATGATAGTGAAGCAATAACAGTGTGATTATGTTTTCAGTGATAAAGCCTTATTACAATCATGTATTTATTACAGTAGCACGTTAATGTTCATCTCATTATAGAGTGTGGCCATGTTGTCGGCTACATCTTTCTCTCCTATACAAAATAGAAACGTTTCTTTTAGAAGCCAGTTTGAATATCTACTCTGTTCGTTATAAACGCTTGAACACCAAACAGGGATCTGTTTATGTTAGGAAAAACGTCACGATGAATATCGTACAGTGGTTTAACTCTAGCAAATTTTCTAGACTGATGCGTTGTATGTTGCGACGTTTCTTCTAGGTGTAGAAAGTTAGGTTCATCAGCAGACCTTCGTTACACCCTGCCCGGACACCACTACGGGAGCCAAAAGCTTTCTTTGATAATCTTCTTCCTTTAGAGAAACCAAGTAATTACCAAATTTTAAACCCATGTTGTTAGATTGGAACTTCAGCAAATTCTTTAGTTTTCTACCGTGTCTGAAGTTCAATGAAAGCCAATATTCCAGTAGAGTGATTGTTAGGGATTTACCAGCTCATTATCCTGAATTATAAAACACACTGTATAACTGTTGATTACATTGAAAATTTGGATGGAAAGTAAAGCACCATGTACAATGGTTCTCACAACATCAGCTTGGTTCACCGACAAACTCATAGTTATTGTTATTCTTTGATGAAAGTAAAGCACAGGTTGAAGCGCATGAAGGTATCCTTGCCTGAAGACATTTCCCTTGTTATAGGAGATTAGCTTCCAGAAATCTGAGAGAAACAACATATACTGGATGACTTTCAAGTGAGAAAGAACTACAATCGAAACTTACGTTACGCCTGGATTAAAGAGCTCGGTCCAGCTCCTTATTTTCTCTTCGTTCTTAACCGCAGTAGACTATTGCACGGAGAAATATTCATGAAGTTCCATTAATCGCATGGGGTATTTTTTATTTCTCGTTAATAGTTAACAAGTATTGTGTTTTTTTAACTGACTGATAGGGGGTCATGTTCGTTTGGTTATTGTTTTTGAACTCAGAAGTTTGTGTAAACTATTTTCGAAGCATATCACGTCTCCGACTGGGACTGATATATCCATCATACGGGCAATTTTACATCATAAATGCATTACTATCAGTTTTAAACCCGTCGTTTCAAGTTAAGAACTTAGGTTTAAATTTGATAGGCTATATTATGATAACGTATAAATTATAATCTTTGCGACGGGAAAAATGTATGGTAGCGTGTATGAGTGGAAATATATCAATAAGAAACGTGTTACTGAGCCAAATTTCAGAGCAGAACGTTTGGTGTCTTGAAGATAGGCTATATCTTACAGCCATGTAAAGGAAACCTAATGATATGTGGGGGTTTACCAACATTAGTAAATCCCACTACAATATTGTTATTCCCTTAAGTAGTCATTCCGAAAACTGCTCGGGTCCTCGAAAAACACTGCAGTAGATTATGTAAGTGTAATCACACCAAAGTTCAAGGCAGCACTGTAATGAAGCGTACTACGTATGTAAGGTGAGGAGTGAGGTAGTTTGCCATTGCTTTCCTCGCTGAGTCAGTAAAGCAGTTGAGTAGAACCTTTGGCAGTAACCACAAGCATTAACTACACCTCGAAAGCCATTACTCAGTACTTCCATACCTCAGTAACTTACACGTAATCACAGCCATAAATGAGACTGTGACATCGGTAGAAAGCTACTCTAGCCTGTGCCAACATACATATGCACAACTACTATGTACATGATGAGATGGCAACAGACCTACAATACGTGGAGTAGTAGATAACATACATGAACTGTGTGTTGTTTCGTAGGTGATAAACGCATGAGCTATTTCAAGGCAGCTGAGGACCACTTCAGCGGAGACTATGACATGTGGAAAGGAATAAGTTGGCACGCATGTCACAGCGAATTGGGTTCTGAATTCCAGGTCATCCACTCACGTAATCCGATTATGAAGAGGAGAGGCGCCTCGCCATGTTATCTTATCTGGAGCGGCAATTACGATATGAAGCAGAGCGCGAAGGTGTAGCCAGCAGATCAATGCCCTCCGGCTCTGTTTGTGTTAATAATAAATTATAATAATCTATTATATAATACGCTAAGTTCATCTGACAAATAACTCAAGCTCATGAACCAGAAGAAGTTAGAAGGTGCGTTTTGTACCAACATTTTTTAAATCGTCTCAATAGTACAGGAAAAATCTTGTATATCTTGAAACGTCAACAGAAATATATTTATTTGTTTAAAACGTGTGTTAAAACAAATAAACGATACGATAGCCCCTGGCAGAACAGTGTCACGTTCAGCCCGCATAACACTAGGGCCGGGTGGGTAGTCTGTACACATGGGGCGCACACAACCCATTGTTCATTGAAAATAATATTCAAACATAATTATCCACAGCAGCGACGAATTGCAGTCGGATTTCATACATATCGACAATTTGTTTAAAAAGTTCGTTTAATCAAATAAACATATTTATAGAAGCCCGCATAACAGTAAAGCCAGGCGGGTGGTTAATGAACATGCGAGATTTGTCGCACAGGTCCCCTTGTCATAATAATAATAGCTGGAAACTCCAACTTTAAAACAGAAGATGCTACCAGTATGTTACAGAGAGCGTGGCTTAAAATGAACATTTCAGACTTTATTGGGATCGGACTGTGCTCACCGAAAGGACAGTGACACATAACAGACCTGACATAGTGATCTTCAACAAAAGATTGAAGGAAGTCACGCTGATCGATATTGCCATTCCGAATACGCACAACCTGCAGGCTAAACATGACGAAAATGTGTCCAAATATTTGGAGCTGGTGGAACCCATCAGGAAGCAATGGCAGGTCAAGAGAGTTCGAATACCAATAGTCATCTTAGGCACTGGTGTGGTTCCTAAACATCTTATAAGGGCTAAAAAGTTGATATGAGCACTAACTTGTATAAATAAATACAAGAAGGCAGTGATATTGGATAGGATAGTTAGGAAATTCATTGGCAGTGATCTAAATTAAGGTGATGATTATGCTTTGATTCAATCTGCAAACTTGATTTCTATTTTACCAGAAAATGATCAGAAAATTACGGGGATATAATAATAATAGCTTTGGTTGATAAAATCAAGAAGACCTGTTTCTTAATTTACATAACTTGCTACATTTCATACAATCTCCAAAAGGTATCACGATGTGACAGTCGAATTTAAGATACTTTTGAAGGTTATCATTCTCCCTGTGGTGTTAGAATACAACGGTTTCATACCAAACGACGCTGTACATTAATATTAAGGCTATGGACCTCCACCCCGTCACCTGCATAGAGTTTCAGGAAACATGGTGACCACCTGCCACATCGCGAGGAAGCTCATGCATATTGAGCATCCACAGTTAAATACCAGTTTAAGAACAGATAGATGGATGGTTGTAAGTAGCCTGCATATTAGGTACAGTGTGTCTTCCTTGTGTACAGTACCGTCCACATCAACTGTGTCATCTATTGAAATAACTATAACAAAGATAATAATAATAATAACCTGACGAGTAAGATCACCCCCATAATCTCACAAAGTCTCAGAGAGCTCTGCTATCACCAAACGAGATATCGGATACCGTCTGTGTTTCCACGAAATGCGTGTCATTTTAAAGTACGCTGAAATGTAGCATGTAAACATATCTTTTTGTGAATTTGCGAGTTTTATAAACTTTTTTATTATATTATTTTACTTCATGGTACTATTTTTAGCCTACTTTCGATTTTTGCAAAAAATGAAAGTAGACTTATGAGATCAACACAGGGCGAAAAAAGTGTGTCTGTCTGTGTGTGTGTATGTGTGTGTGTGAGTCTGTGTGTGTGTATGTGTGTGTGTGAGTCTGCGTGTGTGTGTGTGAGTGTGTGTACTCTGAATGTCTGTCCCCCCCTATCAATTCGAACACGGTGAATGCGAATTGAACGAAATTTGGTACAAAGGTAGCACTAGCAAAGGACACCTCAGTGTCATGTTTTATATCGCCGCCATCTTTACTAAAACTGAATGGCGGCCACTCAAACGTTCAAAACGTAAAATCAAATAACGACTAACCAAATCATCCAATCTCTACCAAATTTGGTAACAACATACCTTCGTATAGGATGCGTCTTGTGACCAAACTAGAAGGTCGTCCGCCATACCATTTCAGGATGGCGGCCGTGCGAATTATGCAAACTTTATAATCCATATCATGGGACCCACCAGTTCCGATTATCGAGCCGAGAATCGTTTTAACTGTTCTAAAGGAAGAGGCACGTACGAAATTAAAAGTTTATTTTGTAATACTATAGTGCAGACGTGATTTTAAAAAGCTCAGCTGATTCATTAATAAGACAAGATGGCAGCGGATATCTTGTGCCTGACTTATATTTCACTAATTTGAGTATTGAATGCAATATAGCGTACTGATAAAAAATAAATAAACTTTGTATGAAATGCTTTATATATAAATAATATACTCCAGTGATGAAATCGTTTAGTATAAATCATTATTTGCTAACAAGTTCTATGTAAGTCATTTTAAATAGAACGATATTCGTTGACACAATTAGCTCAGTGGTAGAGCGATAGCCTGTCGCTCAGATTCCTATGGTTCAAACCCGATCAGACCTAGTTTTTTTTTGCTTGAAATGTTATATGTTTATTGTTTTGTAATGACTCAGATGTTTTCTTCTTCTGGCCGCTAGAATGCACTCGCTCTGTTAGGATTATATTGTTCGATATTTCACCACTAGATGTCCCGACTAGTCTACGTGGGGATCCATTGATTACTATACCATTATCATTCTATGCGCATCGAATTTGAAGAATGACAAGTTGATACTACGATACATTTTAACTTTTTATTTTAAAGGGTTTGTAACAGCCTATTTTGCGTTACTTGAAAATGTTATTAAGCGTTATATTGTCCACATTATGGTGTAAAATATATATTTAATTAAAACATAATTCGCCAGCAGATTTACTCGAGACATCTAGCTGCCAAAAAGGTAACTTCCAGATTTTATTGAAAAGTTTCTTATTCTGGCCGCTAGAATGCACTCGCTCTGTTAGGATTATATTATCGAAAATATCCACATAGTTTGTATACACACGTCTCTGTAGGGTCATGGAAAGATTTGTTAATTCAATTAGGGTTGTGAAAGCCATGCACAACCAGACGTGTAAAGACATGCCTCAACTCAAAGTTGGATGTTGCCCACGGCAGGTCGTAATAATAATAATAATAATGTTATTGGTTTTACATCCCTTTTAACTACTGCTGCTTTTAGAGACACCGGGGTGCCGGAATTTTGGCCCGAAGGGGATCTTTAACGTGCCAGTAAATGTACTGACACGGCTCCCTCGCATTTGTGCACCCTCAAATGCCAGCTGACTGCGCCAGGATACGAACCTGCAACCTAGGGCCCAGCAAGCGAGAACGTTACCGCTGAGACACGCCGCCAGTCCGGTCGATTATGTCTCCAGATCCATAACATTCTTGATATACTTCTTATCTTTCTTTCTTTCTTTCTTCAATGATGGTAGCAGTTTTTATCTAGGTCGTGGCGTTTGGTAGAGGTAAATCGTTTCTAAGGTCTTCAACAAAGAATAGTTTTATTATACTCTTTGATAATAACAACGAGTTATAACTATACTCATACATTTAGGAGAAAGTAGGCTATATGTTCTTTACTGAACATCTTGTTTTTAAATGAATAAGAACATTTTCTTGACCATAATATTGAATTATACAGTACACATTACATTGCGGGCGGTAGGAGAGAGTTCGCTCAATACTGTGCGCAGGATCATGTGCGTGGCGTGTTCCAATTGGAAAGTTGATTTTACCAGTCGGCAATTAGTACCTAGGGCTGATGACCACGATTTACAAATCCTGAAATCCAAGAAATGAAGATAGTTCAGTTCGTCTCGTATTCTTTATTTTTATGCTGAATTTTCAACATAAGCTAGTACTGATACGATAAAATCATACAACCATGAAGCTATGCACTATTCGTAGCTTTCTTCATCATGAGAATGACAGTATCCAGTTTAGTGCATGATAGAAGAACAGTTCGGTTGCTGACAAATGCGAGTGGAATTTTCAGTCTAAAGCCACGTTTAGTGGTTCGGATTTCACGATAAAGCCTCATATCCGCAAGGTTATGATCCAAGTAAAGCTTGATTGCAGTTAGTGGAGATGACAAAATCAGATATCAGTAATCAGCTCCCAAAACTCGGTCAGTGTCGTAATAATAGTGATAACCCCTCCATTGTAATATTCCACTCTCCATCCGTGTATGAGCACTTTCTCTTCATGAATATTTCATTTGAAGGCGTGTTGCATGTTTGCGTAGGAATCTCATATTGTATCATTGCCCCAGCCACGATGACCCTGGGTTCAGGTGTGGTATGTAAGAGGAGTTGATGCTAACAAATCAGTACTGTGCATTGTACGCCCGTTTCCATACAGTATCACAACTTATCCACTTTCCTCGCATGACAAAGAATACAGTTATGATTTGTTCGAGAGTTCTGCTCTTCTAAAACTGTATCAGAAACTCATTTTAGGGGCAGATGACCTCGTAATAATAATAATATCGTATGCTCTCGGGTGCCGGGTGCAAGCTTTGTTAATTGACGCCCAGAGGACAACTTGCATGTCGAATTTTATCGCTCCATGAAGCGCTATGAAAGTCAAGGAGGTTAAATATCTAAGCTTCTTGACACTATAGCGCTTTCTAGTAGAGACATGAGAAACTTTGTGTTGGCGGAAAATCCCGAGATTAATTTTGTCATTATGAACACGGCTTAGTTCCTCCCACTAAAACAACAATAACTAACTAAACTCATTGAAACAAATACAAGAGCTTGGTAGTCGAGCAGCAAGACTAGTTTGGAGTCTCGAAGGCAAGCAAATGATATGAAATTTCTCTATAAAGTTATTAACGGTCAAATTGATAACTCATTCTTCCTATCGCTCCTAAATTTCAATATCCCTTACTTAACTACAAGATCAACCATAACATTCAAAAATGATCTAACAAAAACTGCATCACATAACAATTCACCAGTATGGAGGCTTTACAGTATTTACAACTATGCAGTTCGTGTAAACTGGAAACTAGATTTCTGTCTCTCTATTAGACCAGTTTTGGAAAATATAATCCAGTCACTGAATTGATAATTGAAATAAAATTATCTACTGGTATGACACAAAACAGAACCATCTATGTGGGTAGACCTGTTCTCTAGTTGTTAATGTGTTAGTTTGGTATTCTCCTCAAGTGCATTCAAGAGCGCTATTATTGGCATGAGAGCTGGTGTGTACGCGACACTATCGCCATTGTAACGAGATGGACCAAATTTGCGTAGGTTGTCTACAACAGTGTTTCTCGATGGGGGACTAAAGGGCTGCAATATTTTTGTTAGCGATACTACTAATATAATTATATAAGATTCAATTTTGTTACAGTAATAGTAACTAGTGGGCCCGTGCGAGCTTTCGCAACGTGAATGTAGGCTTATGGGGGTAGTAGGGAAGAATGTGGGAGAACGAAGTTTTAAATATTGAAGAAAAGTATTTATTGTTGTGAAACGGCATACGTACATGAGAAGAACACAAAGAATTATGTAGAACAGTGTTTTGTACTTGTCACAGCACCTCTTTGTAGACAATATTCGATGTTACAACGAATTCATCGGTTATTGCTTGCTCAGGAGTTCATTTTACAGCAATTTTTACATTTGCAAAGGATTGAACCCTAGAGAAAGTCTTGGCGAGACCACACCGGAGCCATCTGCTGAGAGACTCCTCAGCTAGCAGTACGCCACGCTGCCGCCGCCACGTTGCCCTGCGCTCTAGCGGCAGGCTCACCTAGCAGTACGCCGCGCTCCCACCAGATGGCTGCCACCACCTCGCTGCCCTGCGCTCTAGTGGCAGGCTCGCCAGGTCACGGTGCTCCCATTGTAAATGTACATTTTTTAAGGTATTTCTATAATTGTGAGGCATTTAAAGAGGAAGTGAGTGCGTTTCGGGCACACATGGGGTTATGCGGAACCTGTAGGTACCCCATATGTGTAGGACCTTATTTTCGGTACAAAACCGGAATGGGACCTAAGCAGAATAATATAGGGAGGATAGTACAGTAAATGAATACGGTACTGGCAGTTTAAACATTTCATTAACCTCTTCCTCTAACACTTGTGTGTCTAGTTTCTTATGCATAACTGAAAGGTCTGAAATGATTTTAAGGGCAGGTGACCTCTTTATTCCTGCCCTTAAAACAACAATGATCATCCTCATCATTATCAACCATTTTATCCCTAGCAGGTGATTTAATTGTACCGGGTCATCATTTTATTTCCCGCATGTACGCGCCGCTAGGCCGGTGAAGGTGGCCTTGGCAGATGCGACCGCTAGGCCGGTCAAGGTGGCCTTGGCGTTCTCCCCGCAATGAACACTTGCGCTGCGATCGGCAATGTAGCAATAAGCTGTCAGTATCTCCGGCGTATTCAAGCTTGTGAAGTGCTAGTTGATTTGACCTAACATACAGTGCAGTGTCGGGGCAATTTTACAGTTTATGTGTTGCCTTAAAGTGATGTTTTCTATACAACAACGTGTATTCATTGTGCTTTGTTATGCGAAGTGATGTTTTCTATAGAACAACGTGTATTCATTGTGCTTTCTTATGCGAAGTATTCTTCTGTTAGAGAGTGCCGTTTTCGATTCATTATTATCCCGCCAGATCACCCGATTTAAATCCATGTGATTATTACCTCTGGGGAATGCTGAAAGGAAAGGTATATGCAAACAATCCTCACACAAGTGAGGAGTTAAAAGAAAATATTCGCCAAGTTATAACGAACGTCACCCAGGAAGAAATTCGCCGTGTGTCTAGAAACTTGTTTACGAGGTGCCAGGCATGCTTGCGAGCTGACGGACAACACTTTGAACATTTCTTGTAAAACCAGGTAAGTTTGTAGATAATTACACACATCAAAAAAAGTTTTGCATCACCTCGGTTCCCAGATCTCCGGCATATAGACGTTGACTGTGTATATTGTATCAAAGATACAGTCCCTTTGACTGTTCATAGATGTCACTAAAACTGCTCAAAGATGTAAACAACCATGCATGAGCAGGGCCTATTAGACGGAGGGGGTACGACAGCCGATCAGTTCCAGTCATTCCACCAGGACGAAGGTACGCTGCTCATGTTGTCTGTAGTTCTACCATGCCTAGAAGGTCAATACCGCAGTTCGATCGCGTCCGCATTGTTACTTTGTGTCAAGAAGGGCTCTCAACAAGGGAAGTTTCCAGGCGTCTCAGAGTGAACCAAAGCGATGTTGTTCGGACATGGAGGAGGTACAGAGATACAGGAACTGTCGATGACAGGCCTCGCTCAGGCCGCCCAAGGGCTACTACTGTAGTGGATGACCGCTACTTACGGATTGCCGCTCGGAGGAACCCTGACAGCAATGCCACCATGTTGAATAATGCGTTCCGTTCAGCCACAGGACGTCGTGTTTCAACTCAAACTGTGCGCAATAGGCTGCATGATGCGCAACTTCACTCCCGACGTCCATGGCGAGGTCCAGCTTTGCAACCCCGACACCATGCAGCGCGGTACAGATGGGCCCAACAACATGCTGAATGGACCCCACGGAATTGGCATCACGTTCTCTTCACCGATGAGTGTCGCATATGCCTTCAACCAGACAATCGTCGGAGACGTGTTTGGAGGCACCCTGGTCAGGCTGAACGTCTTAGACACACTGTCCAGCGAGTGCAGCAAGGTGGTGGTTCCCTGATGTTTTGGGGTGGCATTATGTGGGGCCGACGTACGCCACTGGTGGTCATGGAAGGCTCCGAAACGGCTTTACGATACCTGAATGACATCCTCCGACCCATAGTGCAACCATATCGGCAGAATATTGGAGAGGCATTTGTCTTCATGGACGACAATTCTCGACCTCATCGTGCACATCTTGTGAATGCGTTCCTTCAAGATAACGACATCGCTCGACTACAGTGGCCAGCATGTTCGCCAGATATGAACCCTATCGAACATGCCTGGGATATGTTGAAAAGGGCTGTTTATGGACGTCTTGACCCACCAACCACTCTGAGAGATTTACGCCGAATTGTCGTTGAGGAGTGGGACAATTTGGACCAACAGTGTCTTGATGAACTTGTGGATAGTATGCCACGGCGAATACAGGCATGCATCAATGCAAGAGGACGTGCTACTGGGTATTAGAGGTAGTGGTGTGTACTGCAATCTGGACCACAAATGCTGAAAGTCTAGCTGTATGATGGTACAACATGCAATGTGTGGGTCTCATGAGCAATAAAACGAGCTGAAATGTTGTTTGTGTTGATCTCTATTCCCTTTGTATTTAACGGTTCCGGAACTCTTGGAACCGAGGTGATGCAAAACTTTTTTTGATGTGTGTATTTTCACTAGAAATTGCTATTAAATGACTGTATGTTGACGCGAAGTAGTGGGGAGAAGTCGCGCACTTTTTACCGGCCAGCGAGCGGGTGTTAGCGCGAGTGCTTGCCTCGCCGTGATCGATATAGGATGCGAGACTTAAATTGATGACCCTGTAGCTGTCAATACGGTTATCCCTAGAATGGATCAAATTATACCACGGAAAGGGGCTTCGATCTTCCATTACAGTACCGTAAATAAAATGTTCGTAACCACCCTTGGACTTTCTTAGTGTCCTAATTATTTAACAACCAAGGACCTGATGTAGTTTAGGTTGAAGAATTATACTTCTTGTAAATGTTAATTAATAAAATAAGTGTTTCATTTTCCACGTTTGTACACATTATTTTGATACCTGCATGACTAAATAACATATATAGATAGATAGATAGATAATGCCTTTATTGGTGGCGAAGTTAGGGTTCAAGGCCCTCTCTTACACTTAACCACTAGAAGGGTATACATCTACATGACTTACAAATACCAATAGAACAAATATTATTAATATAAATAAGAATAGTGATAATATGAATAATTTATTTCAAAATACACAAAGTAAAGTACCCTTAAATGACGTAACTACAGTAATCCGATCATTCATCTCATTCATTCATTCGTTCATTCAACATTTATCCAGGAATTCAGTGGGATCCACCCAGCAAATACTCGCAGAAAGCCACTTTAAACTTGCGATGAGAGGGATTGTCTCTAATGTTCGCAGGTAGCAAATTCCATGACCTGGACGCAGAGATTATGAACGAGCGGTTGTAAACAGCAGTACGGTTTATAGGTATGGCAAGAGAGGAGCCAGATCTCGTATTGTGGTCATGATAGGACGAGAGGTAAGAAAACGGTGTAACAAGATATTTAGGGGTATTAGTGGAAATTATTTTGTGCAGTAGTGACAACATGTGGAGTTCACGACGCTGGTGCACTCGAAGCCACGACAGCTCCTTATAATAGGGTGATATATGATCATCATATCGCAGGCCAAAGATATATCTTACACAGTTGTTGAGGCACCGGTCCAGTTTCTTGTTACTGTCGCAGGTTATTTCAGTCAACACAGTGTCACAGTAGTCAAATATAGGTAGTATCAGAGAGCGAATTAGTTGTACTTTAAGTCGAACAGAGAATACATTACCGAACCGTTTCAGAGGATATAAGCATTTATATACTTTATTACATGTGCTTATCACCTGTTTAGTCCAATTTAAGGTCTCAGTCATAATAATTCCTAAGTTTGTCACTGAAGTAGAGTAAGGTATGATTTTATTGTTTAAAATTATTGGCGAGATGTCACGTTGCTTGAGGGAATATAAGTTTTTACTGGTACCGATAATAATCATTTGAGTTTTATTTGGGTTTATTAATAAACTGTTTTTATTAGCATATTCACTAAGCTGTTGTAGGTACAATAGTTGAGGATTCAGTGGCGTAGTTGGTAGCATGCTGAACTGTTGTGCCCAAGATCGTGGGTTCAAACCCAGCCGAAGTCGTCGAATTTTTTAAGAGCGTTAAAAACCTTCTGCATGCCTTCCTTTGGAGGGGAAGTAAAGCCGGCGGTCCCATGAAATAGATTTATGGCCTGTAAAAGGTCCTTCCACTAACTAAACTTGTGTGAAGCTAAATTTCTAGATTAGATTTCGTTGAAACGCGCTATCAAAGTTCCAACGTTCACCACTAGGTGTTAGTGACATCTGGTAGCGGAAGTTGGAACTACTTGAAATTGAACGGAACTTGTAGCTCACCCCATGGGTGTCCGCTTGAAGCAGCTAAGCCTCTGACGAGCCGAACATGTCCTCGGACACTCCCAGCACTAAAAGCCATACGATAAATAAATAAATCGTTACTTTTGATAATGGTTGATACATCTTAAAATCATCTCTTTATATTTACTATGGGGTTATTATGTTACGAAAGGGGGCACACTTTTAGAAAAAGTTGAGAAAACCATTGCCCTGCAAATTGTGGCTTGCCTGGGACTACAAAGTAAGGAGCGGGAGACTTGCACAGATTACAGGAGCCAACTTGACCTAAAATCAGAGGTCTTATTGTGAGGCATGAGAACATGTTGCATCAATCTCTATTTCACCCTAAATCCAAGCAACTACTGAGATCAAGGGTAAAGGTTTTAGTTCTATTTAAAATTAACTACAAATACACACACGAGTACAGACGACACAATGGCATGGGTTATTAAATAGTAAGTACAGTACATGAGACCGAAGGTCACAACAACAACAAGAGAGAATGTGTCCATGTGACTGGGCATTGCCCCTTGTCTCCACTCTAAGGACCACTTGGCGATGCTCACGCGTAAAGCACAATACTTTTGGCACTCACTGGCCAGCACGTTCTATGGTACAGGCTGCTGGCTACACAAAAGAGTTAGCCCAACGAATGATGATGGGGAAATCCATTCCTGAGATAATAGCGATCATGGCAGAACGTCAGGAATATAAAAGAAGAACGCTTCAGTGTGCCCAAACTATGAGTTGAAATACAGTGGGCTATTTACAGCAAGTGACATAAAAATACTTTCCTTCAGTGCGTGTGTTGTAATTGGCATCTGACAATGTACTCAATGACTGTCCTAAGTTCTACTGATATTCCGGTTTCATCATATAGCTACTCTAGACATGTTGATGATCCGCCCCATTAACATATGTGCGTGAAATCTTTCTAGTAACCTGATGATTTGTTTCTTACGTAGACATTGTTTTATGGACAAGCGGTGTTTTTGTTCTCAATGAATTGAGGTCATTTACATATATCGTCCGTAATATTATTTGGGATAGGGATTTTGATGGAGTCCTGGGACTAGAGTTAAGTTACTCTCACAGTGCAGTTGGTGTTAGTCTCCTGGCTGGTATGAACAAGGTTCGATTATCGGTAGAGACAAGAGCTTCTGTCAGCCATGTACCTCCCAAGCGTCCCTTGATCAACCCAGTCAGTCAGTTGTGGGTGCATTTTCTCCCTGAGTCAAGATGTTTGGGGAGTGATTACCGTCTACACTTACAAAACATGCATCTGTCCAAGCATGCGGAAGTATAGATAAAAGTGACGATATCCACACAGATGGTGCCCAAGGGACAATAGTGTACTGACAGGATTGGATGACACCATTCAGCTATCTGGTCTTTTGATCCTGATTAACAATCCCAAACTTCACATGGCAGACAATATGAGCTATTTTAGAGAGGTGCCATTCTCCCCAGCTTTGAATAAGTTACTGTCTGGAAACCTTTACAACAACAGCAGCTGGGCACAGAGGATTATACGAGCAGCTATAAGTTACGATATGACTGCCAATATTCACAGAAATTAAGGAATGCAGAAATGTGTCTAATTCTATTTGATATCCTCAATGTGGGACTCGTGTTTCAACTTATTTAACTTGCAGTGTTCATTCGAAGAAACATATTTGTGGGAGCTGAACTATATCTCAACAGAGCCTAAACGGCGGGTTCCTTTCACTTGATTCCGGCTTGCAACATTCTGGCTCCTTTGCTGATCGCCCTCAGCCATGAATGAACATGGAGAACCAGCACTTCTGATGAAGATAAGTCCTGAAGCAATGTATTAAATGTTATCTCACACTCAGAGATGCTGATCTTGGCATTGAGTGATCGACTTGGATTTTTAAACCTGTGTGTTCTTGTTTCTAGAGTTGCCTTCTTCATCAGAAGCAAGTCTTTTAGTTGGCCCCTTAATTAAACTCATATTGAAACAATGTATAATGTATAACTAATAAACAATTATTACTGTTGAAAAACAACAGTGCTGTAAGAAAACACACGTGCACAGATACCGGTATAATGCAACTCGCGATGGAACGGAAGGTCGGAACCACAATCGACATGCTTCGCATCACAAGAGCTCTCGAGTATACTTACAGCCTTGGCAAGTTCCGCTTTCCGTATGGAACTACTTCATCTATAACAACAGGAGGTACGCTTTGCCAAGTTCGTTAAGAATGAGCCACCTTCAATAAGTTACTACAATGTAACATTTGTCTACCAACCATACAAACATGATGATAAAAATTCTTGCTGTTTAATAGAATCAAGGTTATACGCACTGTTGCCTGTCGAATTTCAAAGTCACCATGTGTGCAGACATTTTTCAGACACTGAAACAGGCATTAAGAATGTAATTGGCAAGTTGGCAGCATGCATTGTCAATCATTACATCATTAGCCAAATTACAACGCAGAACTTAACCTATAAAGTAACTCCTGATGGAGATCATGACGCAGTTTCACTTCATATACACAACATTAGTGTGGCACGACTGGCACATCCACATTGCAGCGACGGTTACTGAAGTGTTGTCAGCTCAAAACCAGCCGACAATTATTCTCCAAAGAATAAACAACTTACTATTTAGTGGTTTAAGTAAGGTGAAGTCAAGCTTTGAAGCCATTTTGTTCAGTGTTTCCTGTACAAACTATCAATGAACACTCAGAATTTTTTTCTAGGTTTGTGCCGTGTCTTGGGTGGGGTTTCGCATAGGACACCAAGCTGGCTCATCAGCGGGCTCTTGGTGTCCCCGCCAGAACCCCCACAGGAGTAGTGAACTAGGCGAAATCCCACACAAGACACGGCATAAACCTAGAAAAATTGCTGAGTTTTAATTCACTGGCCGTGAAAGCCACTATACCATCTTTATCAATAAACCATTCTTCAGTCGGTCAAAATGCTCTTCCCAATACGACTGGGTGGGAGTAATTATACATTCCTGAAAACATTACATGTAGTGATTATTGCCCCTTGTTTATATGTATTGTACCGTAGTCTATTGGGCAAAGCGTGTTTACCGACTGAAGAGTCATCACTTGATAGCAGGTAAGGTGACTGCGACTCTACTGGCAGGCTATGACAGCACACACACATCAAGTCAGAAGAGCAGTGTTGCCAAGCGACTGTTAATACATCCCGAACGAAGATTACAGAGAGCTTGGATATACCGTCCTCTGGTAAGAACTGACCATCTCATATGTTTCATATATTATTACCTCACTTGGCAATGAACGCTAGTTAGTTAATTAGTTTGTTTAGTAAGTAAGTTAGTTAGTACGTCAGTTGATTAGTTTCTTAGTTAGTTAATTAATTAGTTAGTAAGTGAGTTGGTTAGTATGCTAGTTTGTTATTCGTTTAGTTAGTAAGTTAGTTAGTTAATTAGTTTGTTATTTAGTTAGTAAATAAGCTAGTCAGTTAATTAGTTTCTTAGTTAGTAAGTAAGTAAGTAAGCTAGTTATTTAGTTAATTAGTTAGTTAGTTAGTAAGTTAGTTAGTTAGTTAGTTAGTTAGTCAGTTAATTAATTAGCTTCTCTGCTAGTTAGAAAGTTAGTAAGTAATAATCCAAAATTAATTCTCAAATATACATTGTAGCGTAGTTAATCAGTTTGTTAGTTCGTTAGTTAATCAGTTTGTTAGTTAGTTAGTTAGTTAGTTAGTTAGTTAGTTAGTTAGTTAGTTAGTACTTTATTCCATGAGGCCGACTGGTCCGCAAAAAACGTTTATAGAGTGTGAAATAATTTTAAATGAAACGTAGCAATTTTTTCCGGCCCAACTGGTTGCCAGTGAGTAGGCCTATAGGATCTCGTCCTGTGTAGCATACCCTGCTGTAACACACTTGCAGGAGAAGGAGGTGTCACATCGGTATAGAGCAGGCGTGCTCAACCTTTGAGACTGTGACCACCAATCATGCCATACAATACCAAGAACCGGAGCTCATTGAAATCGAATATAATAATAGAGTTGTTATTATTCTAACACTGACACAACAAGCATGTGCCTCTGTCTCCCTCTGAAGTGCTGATTTATTATTTATTTATCGTTTGGCAATACAATATTTTAGAGAAAGTTACAAAGAAAATCACTTTAAAATCTACTGTACATTATTTCTACTGTTTACACTATTATTACAGTCTCAGGTCTAATGAGTCAATCCACTGGACCACGTCAGGTGTCGCCAACAGAAGTCGATCCAGTCCCCTCCATATGCCCTCAGAGGACAGCCAGTTGTAATGTGTTGGATGGTTTGATTAGGAGCTGAAATAGCAGGGGATTCACCGCTCAACTGATTGCATAACTCATGCAGATAAGATACATTTACGTGCGAACAGTCGCATATTTCGTGTCACTCTTAAAATAGGGATGCCCAATTATTTATATTTATATTTCACAAAATGATACATTTTCTGACTGCGAAATCACTATTATTCCAGTTCAAGAGACACAGTTTGAATTGTAGAATGGATCTGAGGGAACCTGGTGCTCGTGTGACAAAAGCACTAAATTTCATTTAGAGAGCACCAGGTTGAGAACGCCTGGTCTAGAGGAATGGCTTCATTCCATTAATCGGATCAGCGAGCATTCGCTTCAAGCGGACCTAATTGCAGTTAGCCTATAAACTGTACGTCAAAATTAATTCTCAAATACGCATTGTAGCGTATCTCTGAAGATTCAAAACCGCGACTGTTACTGTTCAATTAAGATAGTCATTTATTCGAGAAACAGTTCTTTCCTCAGAACTGCCGCCTCCATCCCCGTTATTCTCTCATTTCTTGGTATGTAGTAATTATTGTAGCAATGACAACATCTAGAAATGTATCCTGAGAACTAGCGGCTTGAAGAAAGTCTGAGACCAGTTACATAGACTGCTTGCACCAATACAATACCCTGCTGGGGCAACGGGGGGCGTCCTACATTCCCACCCACAGCGCAACAAGGAGCATTATGTGCAAGGTCACTTCCGGTTCCTCTCTGACAAGCACATCTCCACAAGTTCGAAACGCGAACAACTCAAGATTGGTGGGTACGGTGACCATATGTCCCGGGACAGTGCAGATTTAAAGGAGCATGTCCCGGCATCCCGAATATTAATAAAAGTGTCCCGATTTTTAAGTTTGAAAATATTAATAATAATTCTCTGAAAAATATCCGTAATTAAACGAAAAATTAAACGTTTTGTTTTGAATTACCCACCATTACGGTGACAATATTTTTGACAGTCAAAATCGTAACAGCGTTGTTGGGGGGATTGTTGGAGGATTGAGATATGATTGGGTGAATAAAGGGGCTCGGACCTCTAAATCATCACCCCCGTGTACTTGCGTGTGTGTTGAAAATGTCTGATAACTTGTATTTCTATGTTTAGTTGTTAATTGTGGGCATTGGGACATTATGGGCGTGTAGCCTCGTGTACTTGGATGTGTGTAAAGTTTGTCAAATAACCTGTTTTATTGTGATGGCTGTATTTGTAATTGAGACTAGGATTGGGGAAGGCCACCGTGGCCCAAATTTAGGTATCAGCCGGGCATTGGTCTGGCATAGAAGTGGGAAACCACGGTAAACTACTTCTAGTATGGTTCAAGTGGGGGATGCAACCCACTTCTTCTCGGTTGTGTTCTCAAATACGAGGGATTTTCAGAAAGTAAGTTACTTAGTTAGTTAGTTATTGTTGTTTTAAGGGGAGGAACTACGAGGTCATCTGCCTCTTCCGAAAGTAAGTTTCGTCATTATTGGAACGAGCAGGTTGTACACCAGGTGACACTAACAATCGGCATAAGAATCCACACCCGTGTCTGGTTCAACGAAGGAGTGTCAGAGGAGGTGGAATGACGCAAGCGCAGAGCGCTGACAAAAAGAGGGGCAGCAGACTGGCGTGCCCGCTATCATTCGAATACAACTCATGATGGCAGACATATGTGTACTGACAACGTAGTCTCCAATGGAAGTGCGTGCTGTTATCCGCTATAAATGGGCACGTTGGACTAGTGTGTCTGTCATCCATGAACGCCTACAGATTGTATATGGTGAAGCGGTCATGTCTCGTCCACTGGTGTTGCATGTTCATTGAAAGACGGCACAGTGTGGAGGATGAAGATCGAAGTGGGCATCTCTCCTCAGCCATGAATCAAAACAACATTGCTCGTGTACAGAACATTCCTGGTGGTGGTGGTTCCTCAGTTTAGGGGCTGCGACAACGCGGTCATGTAGCCCCGTGTACTTTGGGTGTGTGTAGAATCTGTCTGATAACCGGTGTTAATTGTGATGACTGTATTAGTGTGTGTTAACTGTTTTCAATTCAAGTAAGGACTGCAGACATTGAATTTTTTCAGATAGTTCCTACTTTTGCCGTCTAACGCCACCGTCAACGACTACTAGTTCAGAACTGGTTGCCACATGTCATCGCAGTCGGCTCCTGGCGACGAACGTCGGAACCTAAGAGCGTTTGTCAAATGTTTACCCTAACCTACTATTTAGCTTCACACAGGTGTAATTCGTGGAAGATTCTTTAACATGTCATAAATCTATGATATGGGACCGCTGGCTCTACTTTCCCTCCGAAGGAAGGCATACTGAGGGATTTTTAAAGCTCTTAAAAATCCGACGGCTTCGGCCGGGATTGAACATTCCTTGCATCGCAGAGCACCGCGTTTTACCAGAGTGGTCTCTTCAAACTGATTGCACGCAATGACAAGTGTCTCAATGTCGGTGGCGACTATGTCGAAAAAGGCGTATAGTTCATGACGTCATGGTATATGTCAGTTTGGCAATAAAGGGTCCTTGAGAAAAAGGATGACGAAACTTAATTTTGGAACTCCCCTCGTAACTTCTTCTTCTTGATTTAAATCCAACAAAGAATTCAAATGTTTAAAAGGAATGTGAACTATCAACACACAGATGCTGCCGTGTTATTAAAGCGGCAAAAGGAAAGACTTCATCTGTCAACCAGGAAATTGTCCAGTATGCAGCTAATACTACGGTTCTTGAACGGGCATATTAAACGCCTTCACTTCATTTCGTACAATTTTACAGCTAGGATGTTTCATATATTCTAGTAACCGTAAATGGCAGCTCTGTTAAGGAAATGGAGAAGTAATCTCATGTATTAATCAGCGCTTGTTGGCACAGTCTCAGTACTGCAGAGTTTCGAGGATGGATGGAACGGAGGCAACTTTTACGTGGCCATCAGTCTCGCTATCATAAGCCACGGGACCTCCTTTCTCGTGGATTCCAAACCACCAGAATCTCGCATGCATTAACCGGGAATTGAACCATTTGTGGGAGAGAAGTGTTTCAACAATTGAGTTGTTTTTTGTTATTTAATTATAGAGGTTTAGGATCCCTTGGTCATCAGCCTCATGCACTTGAGTGTGTGTTGAATTTGTCTGATAACCTGTATTTCTGTGGTGACAGTTACAGTTTGTGGGGTTGATGCTCCGGGGCGTAAAATATGCTATCCCGGCATTTGTCGGGAGGGATTGAGGAAAAATATGGTACTATCCCGGCATTTGTCGGGAGGGATTGAGGAAAAATACCGGGGATAAACTCCACTCAGGTTAGCCCCTGGTTCTTATAACTTCAGGAAGGAAATTTATTTATTTATTCATTCATTTATTTATTTATTTATTTATTTTATTATTTATTTATTTATTTAACGACAGCGGTAGCTACGTTAGCTAAAGCACAATGTTAGACTATAGGGCTAAGCTCTCTGCGGACTCCGTAGACGTGGGTTTGAGCCCCACCGTCAGCAGTCCTTGAAATGGTTTTCCGTGGTTTCTCCAGGCAAATGCTGGGACGGTACCTTCTGACAGGCCATGGCGCTTCCTTCCACATCCTTGTCCAACTTCATTCATCTTCATTCATTTCATCTCTCATTAACTCCTCCCATGAGATTGGCGTCAGGAAGGGCATCCGGCCGTAAAAACCTTCTGCCACATTAGAATGTCAATACCTTTCATTCACGACCGCGGTCGAAATGGGAATAATGAGGGTTAGACATACAGTGCATACATACATTTATTTATTTGTTTGTTTGGCATATTTCTGTTAATAAGTTCCAATCTATAGTAATAAATAAAGGTGAAATATTCGGTGAAATTCTGAAAAACAACATCGTTATCAATGATTTACATATAACACAAGTAATCATTTATATTCCTCCACTTCAATATATTCAAACAGGCTCGTCACTTCACGTAGGACCCAAGACATAGCCACCTATAACCCAAGGCCATCAAAGTGATACTAAGAACTCCTTACAATAGGCAACCAATTTGACATACATGTATTAGCATTGTGGTTGGAAGGGGTATATGTAAAGGAGCCATGCTTTATTTTGACTTCATGAAAACTCAGTCGCTTGATTCATCAGCTCATGTCGGCTAGATCTACGTCTTGCAACTCCTGTCCCAAATATCCTGAAATGAAATTGTAATAAAATTTACCATACTAAATGTAACATGATGGCAATCAAATCAGGAAACTGAACTTTATCGTACAGCAGAATAATTGTTTGTCAGAAACACGAATCGTCACTTCGTTGTTCATTAGTTGTTAAGTGGGTAAGCCCAGCATTTGGTCAAATAACCACTGTATTATGGTGATCCCTATGAACAAACACTATGTTTACGACTCTGATATACAGTAGTCTCTTTGTTCATTTCATTACTGAGTAATATCTTGTGTAAATTGCTTAAAGCCGTGAGCTGGCAGGCGAAATGTTGGCTGCAGCACGCAGGTGAGTGAAACCTGACTCGGCCTAGACTTAGCAAACATTGTGACGTCATTCCCGAGCTATGCTGTGCCTCACGCAGCTGTTTCCAAAACCATTCGCGTATTGAACCCATGTTGTTGTTGATTCATTCAGGGGCTATGCGAAATTGTCGTCATGTAGTCCCTTGCACTTGTGTCTGTGCAATCATTCTGTATCATTGTGATGCCTGTTGTAGTGTGAGTACTTGTAGCCTAAGATTTGGATTGGAAGGAGGCGACTGTGGCCTTAGGTTATGATTCATGCTGGCGGGGAATTAACGGAAAACCGCTTCAAGGATCACATAGGTGGGAATCGAAACCGCTTCTTCTCAATTCTGATTCATGGGGCTGAGTGTTCCCCCGTTTTAACCCTTACATAAGAATTACATTTCTTGCGGAGCTGGAAAACGAACCCGGGCCACCAGGATGACAGTAATGTTAATAATGCTGCTCACTACTGTATGGCACGTATTAAAGTGAAGACTGGGCCAAAACTCCTTCCTGAACTGTTGGCGTAGAATATAGTACAATGCATTCTTACCGTAGTCAGTGGATGAAATTGTTTGTTTAAGAATTACATGAGAAATTTGTTGTTTTCATCATGAAAATAAAAATCCACAACCTGCTTTCAGTCGGCCGACCGGGTCAGGGAATGGAATGAATGAAGCCTCCATCTAGTGGCGAGGATATGAACTGTGCCGGCTTCCGAAGCCGGTCGCACTCCTCTGAGGCAATGATTAAATGAATGACAGATGAAATGAAATGATAGTGGAGAATGTTGCTTGAATTAAATTTTTGACAGGGAAAACCGGAGTACCTGGAGAAAAACCTGTCGGCCTCCGTTTTGTCCAGCACAGATCTCACATGGAGTGACCGGGATTTGAACCACGGACCCAGTGGTGAGAGGCTGGCGTGCTGCCGCCTAAGCCACGGAGGCTTATGTTTTCATCATATATTTATAAAAATAAATATGAAACGTTTATGTCTGTTGGATTTTCAGGGTCAGATGACCTCGTAGTTCCGCCCCTTAAAACAACAATAACTAACTAACTGTCTGTTGGTTTGGTTGCCTGCGTAGCTCAGCGGTAACGTTCTCGCTTGCTGTGCCCAATGTTGCAGGATCGAATCCTGGCGCAGTCAGTTGGAATTTGAAGGTGCGCAAATGCGAGGGAGCTGTGCCAGTCGATTTACTTCGGGGCAAAATACTGGTACCCCGGGACCCCTAAAAGCCACAGTAGTTAAAAGGGACGTAAAACCAATAACTTTATTATTAATATTATCTCTTGACGTAATATAAAATACGCTACTTTTTGTGATAACTACCATGATGTCAAGCGGTTCTCTTTTAGAACTTTTGTTCAGTCTTATTGCCAATATGGACGTGTGCCAGTTATGCTTATGGCATTATTAGCACAAGGCTCTTTATTCTTGGAGGTAACTTTGTTAGATCATGAGAAACTAGAAGAGATCACAGAATTAGGTAGGTCTAGTTTTGAGGACGAACATATACTGCAAATGTAAGATGTGGCTCACAGTGCGATGAACTGGTGCACGTGCTAAGTACTGCTGCCTCTCTGCAATTAGCACCGTCAGTTCCTCTCCGCAGTTGGGAGCTGCTTTGTTTCATTATTCCACGTGAGTTTGTCGTTTAGATTAGGGAATGTCCTCATTGTGTCCATGATCTTCGTGTGAAATATGTCTAATGACGTATGCTTGATGTGTATTTATAAAGAGGGTTGGATTGGAAACAAGGTGTATGTTTAGTTACATCCCAGCATTGGCTTGGAGTAGAAGTGGGGAAAACCACGAACAAAATGTCTGGGCACATTTTTCGTCATAGCCGGTATTTGATTGCAATCCTCTTCTCATAGGTGTCCTCGTGAGGCCGAGTTCCCTCATCAGAATTTAAATCCACCATGACAGAGTCTGGAATCGAACCCTGGAAGTTAGTAAGCAAAACCATATAAAACTAGGGCAGACTATTAAACATTGCTAATTTCCTTAGCATGTTCTCTCTCTTGCTGAATTATTTGGCAATTAGTGTGTGGTACAAATTCTCGCAATTCTAAACGTATCTTGTGCTGCAATACACTGAGCTTGTCGATTCTCTCTCAGCACGTCGGGTCTTCTCAGCCGTTAATCTTGATCAACGTGACAACACTGTCAGACAGACACTCAATTGTCCTCGCGAGGCTGAGTGCACCGTTTTACAGCCCTCACGTCAGATTCTAAAATACCTGAGAAGACTGAAATTTGGCGTAGATACTCCGATGTAATTACTAAAATTTCCAAATCGTGACTAGTGTATATTAAGTGTTATTATTGTTGGTAATTTTCTGTAAGCCACCGGAGAATTGCCCCATTTGCAAATAAAGTAAATGAATTAATGAATGATGGAGCCTGGATTCGAACCCGGGGCCTCCGGATGAGAGGTAGACTTGCTACCCTAACACCATGGGGTTGGCTGCATAATAAACAGCAATTCTTATATTTAGCCTACAGGCCAAATCTCTCACTCCCTTCTCCGTTAATCTGATTGACTTATTTCCGTATTTTCCCTGATTTCTTCAGTTCGGTTGGTTCCATATATTGGCAAGTTGTGATCTTTACCTAGTAAACCAGGTAGAATATACACAGGGGTAGATGACCTCGTAGTTACGCCCCTTAAAACAACAATAACTAACTAGAATATACAAACACCGTAGCACATTTCGCTGATGACTACGATATCCCCAGCCCCCTATGAAATAACGAAATATTTCTTGACATTATGACTGGAGTTCTTCACACTCAGATACTGACAGTCCCTGGAGCACTTGTTCCTCGCGTAGGATATGCAGTGGTGTACCGACGGGGGTGGGGGTAAGGGTTAACCCCCCCCCCCCCCCCCTAAGACATTTGTTTACTTGAATCCTCGTATTGTCCCATCTATCACCTGTTTTACACTACCACTACTGAGGCTTCTCTACTTCTGTATATATTTTAAATGTGATCACGTTATTCACTTGGTAAATGCCCTACACTCTAATCGCAGGGCTCCTCTTCCAGCGTTGGAACTAGCAGTTTTGCTGTTAAAATGTGCGATCGGTAACCTTTTCACTTCACTTCGGGTCGTTTTAATTGTGTGTGTCCGTTCCGTTTCGTTAAAACATAATTCAGTACATGAGGAATTTCTGCAATTTATTCCTATGAATGATGCAGATAAAGCCATCAAGATAGGCAGATTTTGAGAACCAATAGTAATGGCTGTAGGAACATAATATCATTATTATAAGCAGTCACGTATGGGCTTGTTGGTATCACTGCATCATTTCAGTTTTAATATTTAGTTACTGTTTTTAATATTATTTTTAAATGTTGCTTTTCGTTGTTTTTATTGTGCTGGAGAAATAATGAGGCCTAAATTAGTTTTCATGCAAAGAGAATGTTTATTTAACTATATTTTTATGAATATTAATCGAAATATCATTTTTATATTGTATGATGATGACTGTCGTTTTAAGGGGTGGAATAGCAAGGTCACCTGCCCCTTTAATAATGTACACAATTATCCTACTATATTGATGACCCCCCAAGAAGGAAATCCTTCGAACGCCACTGCATATAGACTACTGTAATGCGAACATATTATTTGATCAGCTCAAAGACATTTAACGGAGATGCACGGCACAAGGGACGAGTTCCATTCTGTGTCTGTCTGTTAGGAAATCAGCCCGAAGGCTGGTTGGATCCTCAAAAAGTACCGCCGTTACGTTATGTGAGTAGATACCCACAAAAAACCCAAGGCAGCACTATTTTGAGGCGTTCTAGGCAAGAAGAGGAGTGAGGTAGTTTGCCTTTGCTTTCCTCACTGAGTCAGAACAGTAGTCCTAACCCTATGAGTAGAACCTTTCACAGCATTCACAGGCACTGACTGTGCCCCGAATGCCATTACTAAGCCCCACCCATACCTCAGTAGCTTCCATATAATCACAGCCATGAGTGAGACGGAGACATTGGTGAAACTTTCGCCATCGAACTTACGTGTGCATGTGTAATTTGATAATCTGTGACAATTCCCTGTCTGTAGTAGTCTGTGTAACTCTAACCGTTAGAATCTATAATTGGGGCAGGTGCCCGGAATATCATCGTTTGCAAAAGTAGCCACAGCCAGGATGGCCGCTTGGTTGTGTGTCAGCTCACTTGTTTGTTGAGGTGGGTGAAAGGAGCAATGGACTCCAGCAATGGAAGGCTATTGGTAGGCAGGGTGTGTAGCTCTTGCTACGTGCTCACTTCTTGTCTGGAGGTGATGTGATCAAGCCAGAGATTACAATATTGACAGACGTGAGATCTGATCGAGATTCCTTTACCTCTGTTTCCGGGTTGTTTGCTGCAGATATACAATACTTACATATACCTAACTCGGATGGTAAAGAGTATTAGTCCGAAAAGCTGCATGAACTGATTGTTTGAAATTTAATCCTCGGTATAGCACGCGGCTATAGTGTCATATACCCAAGAAGATGGTTCCATATTTAAAGTTCTGAGGCACTGTACCTTTCTCAATCCCAACCAGATATCATTATATTCGGACATCACATATTATCAGATGGTTAGTGTGCTCGGGGCTAATAACTAAAGTCCAGCGCGGATATCCGCAACATTTTTCGCCATGCGGATATAGTTTGCATGGCTGTGCGGATAAGCTGTGGATAATGTTTAGAGTAAATTTGCAGATAGTTTTTAGAATACAATGTTGAGCTGGACGTTTTTGCTACGATCTGCGTCCTTCTCGATTCTTGTTATTTTCCTATTTGCTTCCGCTTGGATTGTATGAGAATACTTGAGAAGTGAGAGAAGCCAGTCATGGAAATACCCTCAACTAGTGTTGACTTGTGCCAAAAGAAAATCCTTTATACCTGCGCTTGCCTGCGTGGGTATATCCGACGACTAAGTAAGTGTTATAATTAGCTACCCGCTGTTTTACATCGCGTTACTCAGAGGGACAACTCAGTCAACATTGTCTTGCGATTCACACAAACCCTAGGAGAAGAAATTTCTCTTCAAATGTCTACATGTGTTGCTTTAATATACTACTTTATGCTTTATCTAATAAATTTAAAATATTATTGAAATGCCAACGGTTTCGGATAGCAAACGTGCGGATGCGGATAACAGTCATGCGGATGCGGGGAGGATGCGGGGCGGATGCGGGGCGGATGCGGGGCGGATACGGATAACAGTTATGCGGATGCGGGGCGGATGCGGGGCGGATGCGGGGCGGATACGGATAACAGTTATGCGGATGCGGGGCGGATGCGGATAACAGTAATGTGGATGCGGGGCGGATGCGGGGCGGATGCGGGGCGGATGCGGGGCGGATACGGATAACAGTTATGCGGATGCGGGGCGGATGCGGATAACAGTAATGTGGATGCGGGGCGGATACGGATAACAGTTATGCGGATGCGGATAACAGTCATGCGGATGTGGGGCGGATGCGGTGCGGATGTGGGGCGGATGCGGTGTGGATGCGGTGCGGATGCGGATAACGTTTTGTTTATCCACGCAGGGCTCTCCTCATCGACTTCATTCCGTAGAATACTCCCAAGTGACAACAGAAAGTAGGCTATATCAAGTTCATAAAGTGTTCCTATAACCAGTCTATACCTCATTACGTTCACACCAGGGAATAAAGTAAGAAAGCATAACCATTCATTGAGGGATGTTCAACTACGTCTTGGTATGTTTCTTGTGATCTGTCCACCTACTGCAGAGTAGGGATGGGCACATCTTATTTGGCCGGGACGATGGCCGAATTATACTAGAGGGATCGTTTCAATTCGACTGGCCCTCAAAGGATGGTGACACGATTCACGAACAGCTTGTGGTTGGCCATCACTGCTACTCAGACTGTACGATTGGCTACGGTGGCGTTTCACGACCCACAGAATATAAAAGCTCAGAATTAGTGAACAGTCTGCTGCCTCGTCTATTCACTTGTACTCTGTTAGTGGCAGTAAACGAAGTATATATTGGATTCCAAATCATTGCCTACAGTTGTCGACTCGGTAACATCTTAACATTCCATTTTTTGTCGTGTGGCCTCCTGAGAGGCCGAGTGCAGGTCTTTCTAGTCGACGCCCGTGGGCGACCTGCGCCTCGGGATGAGAAATGGAATGGATGAAGATGAATGAATCTGCGCAAATATGTGGAAGGAAGTGGCCGTGGCCTGTCAGAAGGTACCATCCCAGCATTTGCTTGATGTTCAAAGAGGGGAAACCTCGGTAAACCATCTCAAGGACGGCCGACGGTGGGGCTCAAACGCATGCGTCTACCAAATCAGCAGAGAGCTTGGCCCCTACACCTAACGCTGCGCTTTTGACAAATAATACTAAATTAGACTGCATTATCCTTGTGTCTAGGAAATATATTCGAAGTATGATTTTGTACAAACTACAGTACATTCCAGATAAGGATTATTACAGAGCAGTTTACTTGGATCTGAAGTTCCTCGCCCATGAAACAAAGTGAAGGTTGATCAGAATTGACCGTAATATGCATGTTTGGTTATTCAGTGCATTGTCAATACCAACGCGTTGATAGTACTGATCTCTTAAAAAATCAATCACATTCGTAAATGATTCCACATTACAATTACTTTTCCGAGATGTCTGGTTCTTTCTCCCTTTAACGATTAATTCTTCTTGACATGATCATAAAAAGGAGATGTAGCTTTTCAACATCAGTGAAAGCATCTCCCTCCACCGTAACTACATCCATGCTTCTATTGCGAATAAAACTTCTGAGGTACATCATCTGTAGAATACAGTATTACGGTGTTTATAGCTTCGTGTGTAGCCTTAGTAATCGAATTTGATGTTTTTCAGTCGGTCAACACGATTGTTGTGATGGATTATTCCCAACTCCTGAAAAGAATTGACATGAGATCAATAAATACACTTGGATGACCAGTTTCGGTCGTCAAGCGATCATCATCAGTTCCATTGCACTTAGGTTATTAAATCTGTGTCTAAAAGTATGGGTGTTAGTATTTATAATATGTACATGTATGTAGTTGCAGTAGCACCGTAGTTAAAATAATGCAACTAGTCAATATCTGTTACTTATAGTTACTAGCTATTGTACCCCGCGTTGACCGGGAGGTGTCATTATAGTTATAGAAAGATGCCTGCCAATATATTTCGCAGAGTATATTCACTTTGCCCCTAAGTGAGTTAAGAACAAGGTTCTCCTGGGCTCTGATGTTTCTCAAGTGCCATATTATAACTCACTGTAAACCTAGTCGAAACGTACTGTGGAGTACAGTGACGTAGTAGATATTTGCAACAATAAAAGGGATGTATATGCGCAATTCCTCGAGGACCTAGTCTCACAATTACTTTCCTGATAGTGTTTATCTATGATGTAATGGGGGTAATTACGACGTCTTATAGCATTGTTCACAAAGATATATCTTTTATTTTTAAAACTTTTCACCTGCCTTCTTGATAGGAAACAATATTTACATTAATCAATGATTGGAAGATAAAGTCAGAACAAGGTTTTCAATCCCGCACAAATGGCGTGAATAATGAGAAATTACTTATTCCTGAACATAGGTCAGTGTGAACTATTAAGGGACCTTATTGCTCTAAGAGTAATTTACATGCATATCCAATCAAGTCAGCAACGTATAATCCCAGTATAATGTCAAAGAAGATACTTAGATTCGGAACATATTGTGCTTCCTTAGCCCCTAAAGTATTTCGTAAGATAAGAAATAAATTCTTTAAACTCATCCCTTAATGATCTCAAAAGTACTTGGAATCCAGGATGATTAGAACCCATGATAATTACAACATTATTCAATACCATTTGTCAGTAAGCACTAAAATGGCTAATATAAATATCTATACCTAGAAATATAATCATGTGAACGATCAGAAACGAACTATATAATGTACCGTATTCTTATGCAAACGTATCATTAATTACTGTTTGGTCCTCATCACCCAAAAACTATCTCATAATCATATATTCGTAGTTTAATTATGTTGCTACCATGTTAGCAACTAAATTCGTAATTTAACCTCCGTTTCCACTACTAGTTAGCACAGTCATAGAGCAGGAAAATTACCAATAACAATATGACTCGATCCACAAAAACAAATACTATTCTTAGAACAATCTGCAATAACACGCAAAAATTACCGTATTGGCTGATTTCTCAGACAGCCGGTATAGGTACACACTGTCAACAATAAAACGATTCAGCATCATTAAGGTTAATAAAACATAAAATTCAACACATCAGTAGTAGAACACACCTTAACGGAGATTATAAAACTGCAATTATAGGGACATTACATACAATAAATTGCACGTGATATCTACCATCATTAGGTAAGGATTCAATATCTCCCGTAAAAACAGCGGCATAATTAAAATTACTTCGAAATGACACATCTGATTGGGTGCCCTGAAGGCAATAAGAATTAAATAAAAGTTTGCATAAAATACAAAATCATTTATACCACCCCGTGGATTAGCTACTAACATTCTCGGCTGTCGTCTTGGAGGTCCGAGTTCGAATCCCGGCTCTGCCAAGAAATTTTAATTCTGGTCTGAAGGTTGGAACTGGGTACACTGTTCCTCCCGAGGCAAAACTTAAAAGTGGTATTCCGTGCTTTCCCATTTCCACTGCAATCAAATGCCATGATAGTTCCTAACTGAAGGCAACAGCAGCCTTCTTTCCAATCCTCATCTGAATTACAAATACACACACTACCACAGCCATCACAGTAACACAGGTTATGAGATAAATTCCATACACACTCAAATTCATGGGGTACATAACCATCATGTTGTAAAGCCTCTAAATCCATCAACAACAACAATAACAAATTCATTTGAGCTCACATAATCTCAATACAAATGTTTCGTGATGATATCTCCAGCCGTTGTGACGTTATGCCACAAGCAGGGTTAGCCAATGATTTTCTTTTTTAGTTTCAATTCCCTACAATGGCCCCCGTTAATTAAAAAAATACGGTTTCTGATTTTTATTGCGTTTAGATTTCTAACGTTCTCATCGTGTTTTAGATACTGAATGGAGAGGCATGGCCTCTTACAGAGATAGACGGAAAGTCGGTGGTCACGTATTGAACTACTGTTGCCATGGGGATGGCTTTGCCATTCCTTCATCAGTTTTTTTTGTTGAATTTATTAGCCTTTGCTCGAGTATCAAAAGGTCTAAATCAGAGGAATGAGAAAGACTATCGAAAATTCTTGTATCCAGTGGTTTTTCCTGGGTCCTGAACTATGTGTATGAAAAATTTGGTAGAAATTGGTGGAACGGTGTAGATTTGTATAGAGAACAAAAACACTCATCCTCATACAGACTTTCACTTTTCTATTTAAGAAGAAGATGTGATATTTTGTTAAGATACTGAAAGTGGTGATTGACCTCCTAATTTGCTCGCTTAGTGTAAATATGTGATTGTTGTTAAATGGTCAGTTCAGATTGTATTGTCTACTTATCTGGTTGAGTCGCACGCTGTCCGTATGAGAGCAGTTGACCTCGGGACTGTCACTCAGTTCAGTGCAGACAGTCACTACAACTAACAAATAATGACTACTACTGCAACTAAATAAGTGTACATATTGTAATACTTTCACCCATACTTTTAGACATAGATTCAATAGCCTAAGTGTAATGGAACTGATGATGATCGCTTGACGATCGAAACTGGTCATCCAAGTGTATTTATTAATCTCATGTCAATTTTTTCAGGATTAGGGAATAACCCATTGTACAATTGGGTACAATCGTGATGATCCACTGAAAAACATAAAATGTCGATCTGTAGAACACATAACTTTATGAAACACGCGCACGTTTTCTCGAGGTCTCGTAGCACGGGAGAATTGCTCTCCCGACTCTCGCACCCTGCAGTGCGGCCAACCAACCAGCAATGTAACTGCCAGTATCAACTCGTGTTCACGAACAATGTAAATGCGTACCAGAGTATTTTAATTTACCCACAACTGTCTCATAAAATTAATGACCGTATTGTAGTTTACAACGAACGTTTCTACCTTAAACTGCTGTTTGATTGCGAATCCATGGTGGAAACACACTTGTCTCTCGTTGCTGATTGTCATCAATGCTTTCTTGCTTGTAACATTGTTTTATTGAAGTGATGGAAGCCATTTTTCATGTCGCCTAGTTCTATTAAAGAAATCTTTATGTCGGTCACCACAAATAGTGCCCAGTTACATTCTTTAGGTCATGAAATGCCACCGTAGCTAATATAATTATTTCTACACCCTCTGTCTGAAAAGTTCGGAGAATGGGTCTATATTACGAACGGATTGTTGGCTTGCCTGAAACAGCCGTTACTATCCTTCAAAGTAATCCCCGTGGATTGTTATGCACTTCTGAGAACGACTGAACAAGTCCTGGAAACTCCTGGCATAGACGTTCTTTAGGAATAGCCTTCAGTTTGGGTCGTCAAAACTCTAAATTGAAAGCAAGTGAGAAGCGTGAATTTATGCAACCTGTCTTGCACCCCTGATAGACGGGCGGCATTGCAACCTAACGTGTACACCTGTCCGACGGGTGGCAGTGAGAAGGGTGAATGTTCCGTGGAATTGAATGGTCCTGAAAACCATCGTCACGGGTGACGAGACCTGGTGCCTGAGATACAACCTCGAAGGCAAGCGTCAAAGTATGGAGTATCGGGGTCTAGGGTCGCCGAAAAGCCCTGAAGGGCCAGAGATTTTCGGACATTTCGGACATCCAACGTGATGTGACGACCCAACTGAAGGCTATCCCTCAAGAAGACTATGCCAGGACTTGTACAGCCGTTCTAAGAAGTGCATAACCATCCACGGGGATTACTTCGAAGGATAATAACGGCTGTCATCCAATTAAGCACCCCATTTTGTAGATGAAAGCGTGTTAGTTTGTAATAATATCTCGTTTTTTTTTCAGGTTAGGGTATGTAAATACTTGTTTCCCGCCCAATATTATTGGGCGCCATTTGTGTTGACCGGCTGGAAAGCTGTCTTTAATAACATAATTCTATTTTATGCTGTAAGCGGTTGTGAGTTTACTGACACATTTTTGAGCAGCAAAGTTGCGAGGGGATTATTAACTCACAACCTGGAGTGTTGGTTGGTTCCTCAGTTCAGGGGCTGCGATAACGCGGTCATGTAGCTCCGTGTACTTTGGGTGTGTGTAGAATCTGTCTGATAACCGGTGATGACTGTATTAGTGTGTGTTATCTGTTTTATCATTTCAAATGATCTTGTCGACTTCATCGTTATGCTTAGGTCTACCGTTATGCGTCACGGTTACGGCGTGTATGACGTCATCATGTTGTTCAGTGCATATGCACCGAGTCTGAGTTTACTCCTGGGGTCTGGCGTTATGCGATACGGAGACGGCGAGTGCGTGACGTCATGCAGCCCCCGCGCGGGAAGCCTAAGTTAGAGGGTAGTGGGGTCTGTTGAGTCTGAGTTTACTCCTGGGGTCTGGCGTTATGCGATACGGAGACGGTGAGTGCGTGACGTCTTGCAGCAAAGTGCAAAGAGTCCTGAGCCTTTCTAACATATGTAGCATTTGTAGCATGAGTCATTTGAAATGATATAAAGTCTAGTCTCTCAGACTGTCTGTAGTCTATCTTTTTAATTCAAGTAAGGGCTGCAGACATTCAATTTTCAAGACTTTTGTTACCAAACGCCACCGTTAACGACTACTTGGTTACTAGATGCCACCGCAGTCGGCTCCTGGCTACGAACGTTGGAACCTAAGAGCGTTAGTCAAATCTAACCTATTATTTAGCATCGCACAAGTGTAATTAGTGGAAGGTTCTTTTACATGCCATAAATCTATGACATGGGTCCGCCGGCTTTACTTCCCCTCCGAAGGAAGGTATTCTGAGGGATTTTTAACGAACATGGAGTGTTATGTATTGGTAGAGAAGTTCATAAATAACCTAAAATCAAAATAGGCAATTAATGAAGCCAAGTGGCATGAACATTGCACTTGCGCGTATTATCTTATGATCTACGCACAGCAACATACCTCTTAAAATGCATGGTCGTGTCATTGTCATTATTACTCAAGTAGGCTAGTGTACATCGAAATCCAGCAATAAATATTCTCCAGAAGTGAAATTTGTACCATGGCTCTGTGACCACCGTGGCATGTTAAGGAAGGAAGCTTGCAGCTTTACCTGACCGTTAAACTGGCGATCTCGACCACGGTACCTCCATTTTACGTGAAATCCGAACCACAGGACATACATTGAACTTCGAAAATCTCACATGCATTAACCGGGAATCGGATCCTGTCCACCTTGGTGAGCGGCTTGAACACTGCGCCACCATGCCCCTCGATGCATCTAAGTTTGCAAGATTGGCTGATTACGCTGTTTTTGTTTGTTTTATGGAATATCATGTTTAAGAGGTGCAAAATGTAGGTTCTACCTAGTGAATTACTGTAATATGAGAATTATTAGTTGAATGTTTCGTTAAAACCGGTATCTCTTTATTTACAGTTGACTGAAAAGAAAGCGGACAAACGTATGCTGTATTTGATTTGCTATTAAAGTTGCTGATACCGATTATAAAGTTTGCTGATCTGCCTCCTGGGCTGAGAGCTCAATAAAAATTGCGCGTAAAGTACTGACATTTGAACCTCCACCTGCGAATGCACCAGTGAGTGCTGTTTTCACATAATTTCCACGCCACTGACGGTTTAACAAGGAGATGGTGGTGGACATCGCTGCACTCTCCAGGGACAATGCCCTTTCTAATCACGTTAATACCGATAGTAAAGTAGCAGGTTATGATGCATTAAACTCGTGTGTGGTATTGGAAGCTCTGAGGGTCATTGATCTAAGCACTCTGACTATAACATCTGATCTCACCATACGGATTCAGGGATTTGGGTTTTGGGGGATTGAGAAACCTTGGTCATCAGCCCCATGCACTTGTGTACCTATGCAATTTGTATAATAGCTTGTGTCCCTCATTTAATGTGATTTGATTGGACCGAGTGGGAAGAATCACTGTCATTGGCTGGATTCCAAATGCCAGCTCCGTTCTAGTCATGAAAAATGCCTTAAATCACTCGTTTACTCTGATCGGAACAAGGAAGATAGATCCAGGAATTTATTTATTTATATATTTATTATATATCTAGGAAGCCTCCGTGGTTTAGGTGGCAGCACGCCGGCCTCTCAACGCTGGGTCCATGGTTCAAATCCCGGTCACTCCATGTGAGATCTGTGCTGGACAAAGCGGATGCAGACGGGGTTTTCTCCGGGTACTCCGGTTTTCCCTGTCAACAATTTCATTCCAACAACACTCTTCATTTCATCTGTCATTCATTTAATCATTGTCGCAGGGGAGTGCTTCGGCAGCCGGCACAGTTCATATCCTCGCCGCTATGTGGGGGCTTCGTTTATTCCATCCCTGACCGGGTCGGTTGACTGGAAGCAGGCTGTGGATTTTCATTTCATTTATTACATATTTATTGATTTATATATTTTTATTCATTAATTTAACACATTTGCACGAGTTAAACTGTACGAATAAATTTTCAAAATTACTATTTAATGGCCAACATTGAGGACTATCAGTGCAGCAGATAAGTCTATCAGTGTTGTACTAATTGCTGCATGAGTCAAATAATGTACAGTCGTGGAACATAATTCACTCTTTGTAACTACCGATCTAGATCTTTCTTTTTCATTCTCGAACCCAGAGACAAAAATCACAGAAATGAGTAGAGTTAGTTGGTTCTTAAGTTTAGGGGCTGCGACAACGCGGTCATGTAGCCCCGTGTACTTTGGGTGTGTGTAGAATCTGTCTCATAACCGGTGTTAATTGTGATGACAAAAAATGGGTAGAGTAACCTCATAATGTAAACTTACATTGTATCCCCTAAGACCGCTCTGAAGGTTTTTGTGTAGACCCACTCATGTAACGTGATCAAAACAGTTCAGTTACCAAGAGTGTGCTCATTCTTTGTTTGAGTGACTGTGAATGATCTAACGGTAAAATATGCCTGATTCCAGTCGTTCTATTTCTTTTTTTAAATATAATATAGTGTGCTTTGTTGCATTAATTTGGTAAACGTTTCAACCAGGATATGTTTATGGGCTGAGAGTCTATTTGGAATTAACGTGGACAGTGCAGAGTGGACACCTCGCTACTATGACAACAAGCGCAAGTGCGCTTAGTTCCTACTCGTTGAAGCGTACACCACGGTGGGGGAGTGGTTATCGTGTCGGACTGCCAACCCCCAAGCTTGCAGGTTCGCTCCTGGCCATGGTGCGTGATTTTTGGAAGGCGACAAAAATCACGACACGCATGTCGTACGTTGTTGGCATGTTAAGAACCCATTTGCATTCAGTAGGCCGTGTTCATAATGGCAAAATTAATCGCGGGATTTTCCGCCAACACGAAAATGTTCCTACTTTGTCCATTCTCTACTAGAAAGCGTTATAGTGTCAAGTAGCTTAGATAACCTCTTTGACTTTCATAGCGTTCCAAAGAACAACACAATTCGACAAGCAAGCTGCCCTCTGAGCGCAAATAACAAAGCTTGCACCCGGCACCCGAGGCCATACGATATTATTATTATTATTATTATTAACATACACAATTCTGAGACAGTACTTATATTAGGAATAGACGAATAAAAACATACCCATAACTCTGTTACCGAGATGTCCAAATGTAGGATTGGGATACTGTAGGTTCGCCAGGTGCCAGTGGGGAGAAAATGAAGAAACCCATTCTCTTATGGCCACTGTCAGCGCTGGGATCTTCTGACGTGCTGCTACCTAGTCCACAACATAATTCTGTGAACTACAGAGGATTCTATTTCTAGCATATACATTGAACGTTCAATCACTAAAAATCGATAGATACCTCGGTTAGGTTAGCGATATCATGTCACTCCTACAAGCATTTCCGAGGAGATCGTCCCTCTTACCTTGAGCAAACAGGACTGTACCTCTCACAAGGTCGATGATCCATGACATACCCATCTTATATTCACGTTAGCTTCCCTGATGTATGCCTCTGCATACTGTATATCCAATCAGCAGCATTAACATTATCTTCGCGACTTCGGTGGCGTAGTCGGTAGCATGCTGAGTTTCTATGCCCAAGATAGCGGGTTCAAACCCGACCGAAGCCGTCGGATTTTTTAAGAGCGTTAAAAATCCCTCAGTAAGCCTTCCTTCAGAGGGGAAGTAAAGCCGGCGGTCCCATGTCATAGATTTATGGCATGTTAAACAACCTTCCACTAATTGCACCTGTGTGAAGCTAAATTCGATAGGTTTCTACGTTCGTTACCAAGTGCCGACTGCGGTGGCGTCTAGTAGCTAAGTTCTGAACTTGGCCTAGTAGTCGTTGACGGTGGCGCTTGATGGCAAAAGTAGGAACTATTTGAAAAATTCTAAGTAGCAGTACTTAAATTAAAAAACATATAACACACACTAATACAGTCATCACAATTAACACCGGTTATCAGACAGATTCTACACACACCCAAAGTACACGGGGCTACATGACCGCGTTGTCGCAGCCCCTAAACTTAAGAACCAACCAACGAACCAACATTATCTTCTTCAGCTGGCTGGCCACTGTTGACGATCACGACACCTTGAGGTCTGGTCTTGATTAATTCATCGATTCTGTCATCCACAACAACTTCCTTCTTCTGTTGAACACTGGTCACTGATCACGTCACCTCGAGGACTGAGTCTTCTTTATTCATCTGTTCTGTGTGAGTTTGATTCCCACCTCAGCTGTCTTACAAGTGGTTTTCTGTGGTTTCCCACTTTTACTTCAGGCAAATGGTGGGATGGTTCCTAGGTTAAGGTGGTGGTCGCCTGCTTTATGTTGTCTCGGGGTACGTATTGAGTCTCCGTTTCTAAAGGTTCTTGATTCGTATCCCGGCTCTGTCAAGAAATATTAATTCTGGCCTGACTGTTGGAATGAGGTACGCTCAGTCTCTGAGACAAAGCTGAGAAGAAGTAGGTTCAATTCCCACTTAATCTATCCTAGAAGTATTTTTCCGTGGTTTCCCACTTCTACTCTTGGCAAATATCGGGATAATCACTAACTTGAGGCCACGGTCACCTCCTTCCCAATCTTCACTTGATTACAAATACACGAACTAATACAGATACCAAAACAATACAGGTTAGCAGACAAACTCTCCCTACACACCCAACTAAGTACACAAGACACAACGCCCCTAAATAATAAATTAATTGTTAATAAACCTAAAACTTCAAATGTTTGATTTTGTGTGTAGGAGGGGGCGGGGACAAACTATCGGAAAGGCTACCGTAATGTCCCTAATGCTGACACGACCGCGCGTCACTCGTTCATTCATCCTCGTCTACAGGCAGCTCTCCTTGACATTATTGTCAGTGCTGCAATACTGCATTCTCAATGGGTTCTTCCAACTGCCCGCCTACGTCAGTACCAAACTGGGTTTTACTTTGATGGGCACCCGCAGGATATTTTCGGTGTGTGTGTGTGTGGGGGGGGGGGGGGGGGGGAGGGGGCAAGTAATATTTGTCATTTCATTACCTACGGCTGCTCTGAAACCGTTGGGTACATTATCTTTATGGCATGAATGGGAGGAATAGTTTTTGTCCATAGAAGATCGCTTTTCTTTGTGAATCATTTCTTAAAAAAAAGATAAAAAGTAGTTGTCTCACCATGTATCGACAAGAATTAAAATCAAGCAGTTCATTAAAATGGTAATGTTAATCCAGTTCGCCGATTTTCTAAATAACTGCAGATACAGTATTTTCAAATAATCCAAAATTACTAAGTTAAAGTTACATGTTAAAGAACCTTCCACTAATTACACCTGTGTGAAGCTAAATTGTATAGGTTAAGAATGTAAACAACGCTCTTAGGTTCCTACGTTCCTTGCCAAGAGCCGACTGCGGTGGCGTCTAGTAGCTAAGTTCTGAACTAGTAATCGTTGAAAGTGGCGTTTGGCGGCAAAAGTAGGGACTATTTGAATAATTCAAAGTCTGAAGTCCTTACTTGAATTAAAAAACAGATAACACACACTAATACAGTCATCACAATTAACACCGGTTATCAGACAGATTCTACACATACCCAAAGTACACGGGGCTACATGACCGCGTTCTCGCAGCCCCTAAACTGAGGAACCAACCAACATCAATCTGCTTGCCTCTCAGACCAAGAAATGTAGTTCTGGCCTGAAGGTTGAATGGGCTTTGCTCACGCTCGGAAGGCAGAACTGTGAAGTGGTGTGTTTGATTCCCACGTCAGTTACTAATGTGAAGCCACGGCCTCCTCCTTCCCAATACAAAAACACACTACTACAACCATCACAAAGACACAGATTATCAGACAGATTACACATACACCCTAATACACGAGACTATATGGCCACGATGTAATTATATGATTCAAAATAACATCGTAAAATGCCAACTGCTATGCGGAAATTGGATCTCATTGTCTATTTAGGATACAGTTAGTTAGTTAGTTAGTTATTGTTGTTTTAAGGGGCGCAACTACGAGGTCATCTGCCCCTTAGGATACAGTAAGGCAGGCGTTCTCAACCTAGAGCTTGCGATCACAAACTCGCATGAGATCCATTCCTCAATTCAAATTATGTTGCACCAACCGGAATAACAGTGTTTACATTGCCAGTTCTCATAGTCAGATATTTTAGCCTATCATTCTGTGAATTCTGTGAATCTGCACTAAAATCAAATGGACATCCCTGTTTAATGAGTAACATGAAAGATTCTGATTCGACTGTCGACACGTCTTACCTGCATGAGCCGTGTAAGCAGTTGCAGCATGCCTGGTGAGTGGTAAACCCTAGCTATTTCAGCACTTCAGAGGGTGTGAGATAGGAAAAGGAAAGTGAGGCGCATATTTGTTGTCTTCTTCTTATCATTAATATTATTATTATTATTATTATTATTATTATTATTATTATTATTATTATTATTATTACCGACAGCCGTAGGCACGGTCGCTAACGCGCAGCGCTAGGTCATGGGGCCAAGCTATTTGCGGACTCGCTAGACGTGGCTTTGAACCCCACCGTCGGCCGTCCTTGAAATGGTTTTCCATGGTTTCCCCATTTTCGACTCCAGGCAAATGTTGGACGGTACCTTTTGACAGGTCACGGCCGCTTCCTTCCACATCCTTGCTAGTTTCATTCATCTTCATTCATTTCATCTCTCATTAACTCCTTTCACGAGGTTGGCCTCAGGAAGGGTATCCGGCCGTAAAAACCATCCGCCACATAAATGTCATCGCATCTCATCCCCGACCCCGTTTGAAACGGGAATAATAAGGGGTAGACATACAGTACACAATATTATTATTACTATAATAATTATTATTATTAGTTTATAAATTCCATTTAATGGTGCTCGGGCAAAAGGTGGTGCTCACAGTCCATTGACGGTAGAGAACGCTTGCATAAGAGAATAAGCAAAGCTTTTGCGTCACACATACGCCACTTTAATGCACTGTCTCTTTTGCAACATAACATTTGCTGCAAGCAACGCTAAAGACAATCCAAAATTTAGCGATTTTTCCCCTCTGTATGGCAAATGATTCTGCGAATTGTGGGTGGGTATTTCCTGGCCATGATTTCGGTGTATTCTTCAAGTTCCCGGCAAGGACTGCAGATATGGAGTGTTTGATCTATGCGAGGGGAACAAGCGTTGGAGGATGTAAGATGGCGTCATCGTGGCTGAAGCAAACAGTGAGTCATGGCCCTCAAGATTCTTCGGCCTGTTGAAGGACGCTTCTTGCCGCCAGCAGATGGTTCTGACCAACAGATACACCAAACAGTCCAATTACTGCGATTATTAAGTTTGAGACTCTGAATACACATGTGAAAGAGGAAGCGGCTTCGGTGGCGTAGTCGGTAGCATGCTGAGCTTCAATGCCCAAGATCGCGGGTTCAAATCCGGCCGAAGTCGTCGGATATTTTAAGAGCGTTAAAAATCCCTCAGTATGCTTTCCTTCATAGGGGAAGTAAAGCCGGTGGGCCCATGTCATACGGATTTATGGCATGTAAAAGAACCTTCCACTAACTATACTTGTGTAAAGCTAAAATGTGTAGGTAAGATTCGATAACGCTATTAGTTCCAACGATCGTCGCCAGATGCTGGTTGCGATGACATCAAGCAGCCAAGTTCGCAACTAGGTGTCATGGACGGTAGCATTTGGTAGCATAATTAGGAACTACTTGAAAATTGATCGTCTGCAGTCCTTACCTCAATCACAGATAGCACACACTCATACACTAAAAACCGATTATCAGACAAATTCTACATACACCCAAAGTACACGGGGCTACATGACCACGTTGTCGCAGCCCCTAAACTGAGGAACCAACCAACCATGTGAAAGAGGCTTCTTGTGTCTACTTTCCACAGTGGTACTGATTGTGAGACAATGATTAACAGAGCACATTCAATAACTTTTGGCGAGTGTGGCTTACAGTTGCTGGGGTGCCAGAACTTAGCCATGGCGGGAATCTTAAACAGCAATAGGTGTCACGAAACTAAGTCGAAATTGAACCCGCAATCTTGGATTTAGGTCTACACACCAACAACCATACCACTCAGTTCGACAGACAGTAAAACATATTTAATACTTAATGATCGACGATGTCGACATGTAAATACACACATCAAAAAAAGTTTTGCATCACCTCGGTTCCAAGAGTTCCGGAACCGTTAAATACAAAGGGAATAGAGATCAACACAAACAACATTTCAGCTCGTTTTATTGCTCATGAGACCCACACATTGCATGTTGTACCATCATACAGCTAGACTTTCAGCATTTGTGGTCCAGATTGCAGTACACACCACTACCTCTAATACCCAGTAGCACGTCCTCTTGCATTGATGCATGCCTGTATTCGCCGTGGCATACTATCCACAAGTTCATCAAGACACTGTTGGTCCAAATTGTCCCACTCCTCAACGACAATTCGGCGTAAATCTCTCAGAGTGGTTGGTGGGTCAAGACGTCCATAAACAGCCCTTTTCAACATATCCCAGGCATGTTCGATAGGGTTCATGTCTGGCGAACATGCTGGCCACTGTAGTCGAGCGATGTCGTTATCTTGAAGGAACGCATTCACAAGATGTGCACGATGAGGTCGAGAATTGTCGTCCATGAAGACAAATGCCTCTCCAATATTCTGCCGATATGGTTGCACTATGGGTCGGAGGATGTCATTCAGGTATCGTAAAGCCGTTTCGGAGCCTTCCATGACCACCAGTGGCGTACGTCGGCCCCACATAATGCCACCCCAAAACATCAGGGAACCACCACCTTGCTGCACTCGCTGGACAGTGTGTCTAAGACGTTCAGCCTGACCAGGGTGCCTCCAAACACGTCTCCGACGATTGTCTGGTTGAAGGCATATGCGACACTCATCGGTGAAGAGAACGTGATGCCAATTCCGTGGGGTCCATTCAGCATGTTGTTGGGCCCATCTGTACCGCGCTGCATGGTGTCGGGGTTGCAAAGCTGGACCTCGCCATGGACGTCGGGAGTGAAGTTGCGCATCATGCAGCCTATTGCGCACAGTTTGAGTTGAAACACGACGTCCTGTGGCTGAACGAAACGCATTATTCAACATGGTGGCATTGCTGTCAGGGTTCCTCCGAGCGGCAATCCGTAAGTAGCGGTCATCCACTACAGTAGTAGCCCTTGGGCGGCCTGAGCGAGGCCTGTCATCGACAGTTCCTGTATCTCTGTACCTCCTCCATGTCCGAACAACATCGCTTTGGTTCACTCTGAGACGCCTGGAAACTTCCCTTGTTGAGAGCCCTTCTTGACACAAAGTAACAATGCGGACGCGATCGAACTGCGGTATTGACCTTCTAGGCATGGTAGAACTACAGACAACATGAGCAGCGTACCTTCGTCCTGGTGGAATGACTGGAACTGATCGGCTGTCGTACCCCCTCCGTCTAATAGGCCCTGCTCATGCATGGTTGTTTACATCTTTGAGCAGTTTTAGTGACATCTATGAACAGTCAAAGGGACTGTATCCTGGATACAATATACACAGTCAACGTCTATATGCCGGAGATCTGGGAACCGAGGTGATGCAAAACTTTTTTTGATGTGTGTATTATATGTCAGAGAACTGTGTCATAATGGAGGTCATTATAACACTGCTTTTCATTGTGATACAGTTTCTCCAACCAATCAGAGCTCATTTATTGACCAATTAGGTAAGGATAGATTCGCACATACGCTCAAAATCCAACATGTCGGACATGAATTAGGCTACTTGATTTCCTATGTGTATAGGATTAACCATTGTAGTTACACGAAGACAAAATCAGCACGAACTTTTACGGTAACAAGAAAATACTATGAAATATGCATGAAATGTAGGAATCTACGCCCAGAAGTTTGCAACACACTATTGTACCCTAGCCTATACGGTACTGACATGGAAAGTTTGCAACACACTATTGTACCCTAGCCTTTACGGCACTGACATGGAAAGTGTGCAACACACTATTGTACCCTAGCCTATACGGTACTGACATGGAAAGTGTGCAACACACTATTGTACCCTAGCCTTTACGGTACTGACATGGAAAGTGTGCAACGTCCGTAATTTTGCATAAACAAAGTGCGGAATATTGCAAAATAAATAGCACTGTACCTTAATATCCACAACTCCAATTTCTACACAGGGCAATACATCGTACGGTTTCGACGAGACATAAACACACCAGCACGTCATGGAGGAAACAAGAGTATGTCATTACATCCACGGAAATTATGATCCAGTTCTTTGTTCAGTAAAGGGATTTCTTATGCGAAACTTTTCCGCCAGATACCATTACTGTTCTATTTGGGACTAAACTGATTTGCCTTCCGTTGACATTCTATACGCATCGAATTTGAGGAATAACTAGTTGACATACGATACATTTCAATTTTAAAGCGTTTGTAACAGCCTATTTTGTGTTATTTGACCAAAATAACAAAATGATCATACATAGTACCTGTGCGCTATCTGTTGGTTCTATTTCAGGATAAACAATGTTTCAAAGCTTTGGGATTAGTTATGGGGTAGAGATCAAATGCTAAGCTCACACTATTCCCAAGAAGAAGAATCAACCGACAGAATCTCGACAGATATTTATGAATATTTATGTTAGAACACAATTATAATAAAGTTATAATTATTGTCGAACATAAACAGTCGTATGCAACTCGCCTATAATGGTAGTTAAGACACTCGTAAGACATACTCGTGTCTTAATTATAGCCATTATAGGCTCGTTGCATAATGTACTATTACAAACATTACGAGGTGTAACCTTTCTTTCAACTGATATAGCTTTCAAAACTCTTCATGCAAACGGGCAGTGATATAAATATGCGTGCTTCAGCTGTCAAAGTCGAGGGGATTTGATATGAATAACGAATAATGAAATGTCCCTACGCGCAGGTCGAGCAAGTAAAACCTGAATAGGGATGTAGCGGGAGAAAGTTCGCGCCAGATAGCGCTCGTGTAGTACTGGGTAAGCGCAAGGCGATCGTCTTATGTTTCTCCCAGTCAGCTACGAGGAATGTAAAAGCTGTGACCGAATTTTCTAAGCTTAAGTAAATTATATCTTCTCTAAATTTACTTCAAGACTATATTAATTAATTCTATAGGCATATCTCCCAATATATTATGGACGATTTTCAGCGTTTAAGCGTTAAACAGCTGCAAAATGAGTTACGGACTAGAGGCACTAAAACAAGCGGGTGGAAGGAAGAATTAATAGCCTACAGCGGTAATAACAAAATTCTAACACGCTTTATTATTCAAGTAATGAATAGGCCTATGAGTCAGCATGCTTTCTCCTAAAGATTACAATTACTAGAGTATTGTAGGCCTATATTGATAAATATATCTCCATAAGACTTAAATCATAAATATAGATTTAAATATTCACTTGCTCCCCCTGCTTACAGACTTCGATTCATGTATTTTTTTTTAGGTTGATAGCTTACATGAAACTGTCGTGTTTAAAGGTAAACATAATCAAAGAAAGTTGATACCGGTAATGTGTACCTCGAAAATGCATCGCAACGTTTGGTTTTTATGTAATTTTGTCAATTTCTCAATAAGAACCGTTCCCTTACCCCTGGGAAAGGACTTGGGGGTACAATTTTTTTAAAGTTTGAGAACTGCTTTAGGGCCACGAACTATTTCCATTCATCTGACTATGTCTCAAGAATGTAGAAGTCAGTCGCTACCACATTCTCCGTCAGGCAGATGGAAGTTGACGATTAATTCTGATTTCAAGAAACCAACCATAATACGTTTGTGACTGTTAATGTTGCGACATTTATTCTTGAAGTATTTGACCGAGTATTGATGTCTTTGAAAATGGGAGTCAGAAATGTTGCTTTCATTTCTTCGTGTATATTGACGATTTCTTCCCGTACTTCAATGGAGATGATTTCTGCCGATTCTGATATTGTAGTCTTATCGTGATAATCCGGCAATTTTCTTGTGTATGGCCTCTTCCTAAATAATTATTTTTGTTGTGTTCCTGGTCCACGGAAAAAAGCGATGGAACAGCGCCCGGTTTTAATCTTGCTCTCTCACCTTCAAATACAAACGCATAAATTCAGTGGTCGTTATCGAAATGTCTAATCAGTTTATAGGTACAAAATAGGAATTATTTCCCATTGTAAGTCACACTTATCCAACACAGTTCTCGTGAAGTCATCGGGTTATAAATGATGGAAACACACTTTAATATATTCGGTCCGATTTTTCTCAACGAAATTTTTCCTTCTAATAGCATGTGACCATTTCTTCCTCATTTCTTTATTTTGTGGAAATTGGTGAAACGAAAACGGGCTTTCCTGATTTTTGCAAAGAGGATCACTGCAATAGCTCGGCATAGTCACGAATATAACAATTTAAACTACTTAAATTCGTACATATTAGCGGCATGAGAACACAACAGACAAATGAAGAGCGCGTTGCGCTTACCCAGTACAACAGCAGTGCGCTCTATCGGTGCTAGTTCTATACATCCCTATTGTGCATTTATAAAACGTAGGGTGTGCAGAAATTACAGCTCTATTTTCAAAATCACCTCGTTTCATATTTAACCAATACTACTGTATGTAGCCTATCCTAAATCAGATATTATACTTTCAAAGCTCCTACTAAATCACAACTGAAATGAAATAGGAGTGTATTGGCGTTTATTTATGTATTTATTTATTTATTTAATGGTTCTATTTCAGGATAAACAATGTTTCAAAACTTAGTTATTGGGTAGAGATCAAATGCTATGATCTATGGGATGTGACCACTACAATCAATTATACGAAAACAATGTTTGTTTTCTATGGTTCCAATATTTCTTCATCCTCTGAGATGGCAACATCCTTTCTACAGTGGAGACCACCTTTCCTTCTTCCCTTGTATTTATTTATTTATTTATTTATTTATTTATTTATTTATTTATTTATTTATTTATTTATTTATTTATTTATTTTGGTTTGGAGTCTCAAATGTGAGTCGTGTAGAATCTTAATTGTATCTGTTTTATTCTGAGATCATCTAATGGCGTTTTAGAGAATCTTCTGAAACGTTTGCGAAATTAAAATTTTAAGATTGATTTTCTCTTACAACTGGCAACACTGATGGATTGCCATTGGCTCACGCACTCAAGTGATGTGATCACTGATCACTTCCTGAGTCTATACACTGCCAGTTGCCCGTGACGCTGGAACGTGGGCCGATAGCGCCGGCTGGGCGACCTTCGAGGAATCGCATCATCACAAGAAAACTGGAATCGATTAATAGCTACCATGGCCTTCATTGGTCCTTGCTACAACCAGTCTGTCCCAATCAGCTGTGTAGCCTCCATCTGATGAGCAACAGAAACTGAAGCTTTCCAGGATAGTGTTCGTAACATAAGTAAATAAAATTTAACGACCCATTGTGTATATTTTGCATCAGGGACAGATTACGTTCCGAAACCAGCTCATAATCGTCAGTGGAGTAGCTGTCACTTGACTCCTCTACAGGAGTTTTAGGAGATGGGAGATCAAGGGTACTTAAAATATTCTATGGCATGTGACTTTAAAAAGCATTCCGTTCCCAAACCTCTGCTGACATTCTGAAGCAGCACATCCTGGGAGAGGAATTCTCAGCAACCCATTCCTTCCATATGACCACCTTTAATTTAAAGAGTTGCCAATGGTTAGGAGAATACTGTATATGTATAAACAAGTAAGCTGATTGTGGAAGCATATTTATTTGCTCATTCCTTCATTTATTTATTATATTTATTTACTTATTTGTTTATTTTTGTATTTATTTATATTACAAAGAGAAAATTACTCGTAGGTGTTTAACAAATCGGTTTCAGAACATTCAGGAATTATGAAACTTGCTTTAGTTTCTTTAACAACGTGGTTATTTTTTCTCGGAAATATGGAGACTCTTCACTGTGCCCATCAGGACATGTTACTCTTCCTTCGTACTGTGCTGTGCTCTGGATCTTACGTGCCTACGTCTTCCACTCTGTAAAAAATTAGAAGCACACATATCGTATATCTAAGATGATAATACGCAATATCTAAAATAATGAATATTGGGCTATTAATAATAACAATAATAATGCTAATAAAGCTATATTCTTCTTTATTAGGAATATTCTACAATACAGCAGTATTCCTTCAATCCAAAAATACTCTACTCCTCCACAAGTTTCGGTCTTCAGCATCTTCCTCGGTTAAGCATCTGGTACCAAATCTTCTCTTTCCACCATCCACCCATTGTTCTCTTGGTTTACCCCGTTTCCGTTTGCCTTCAGCTTACCAATGTAACATTAAATGTGGAATTCTACTATTCCGCACCCTTTTCACATGCCCAAACCATTGTAATCTTATTTCTTTAACCACTTCTAGTACATTTTTTTACGTGCACAATTTTTCCAATTCTCGTATTTCTAATTTTACCCAATCTTGATTTTCTTTCCACCCTCCTCCAATAATTCAACTCTGTTACTAATAATTTGTTTACTTGCTGTCTGTTAAACATCCAAGTTTCTGCTCCATATAACAACATACCTTGTCGCAATGAACTGTAAATAAGTATCTTAGTGTTGCTTAAAATATTTCTGCTCCATAAAACGAAATGTAATGCTCCAATTGTTCTTCTAGCCTCACTTACTCCTTTCTCAATTTGAGATGAACTTGTTTCCCCAGTTTCTATTATTGAACCCAAATATTTAAATTTAGTGACTGAATTTCTGCATTTCCGATCTGTAGTTTCTCACCACCATTATTCTTTAATGTAAGGTATTCCGTTTTGTTTGTAATTGATATTTAGTCCCCACGTTTGATATTCCTCAATTAATTTCCTCACCATATAAGAGGCATCGTCTATATCTTGAGTCAATATCACCGGGTAATCAGCAAAAAGAAGATGATGTAAGTAACACTCCTTGTTCATCTGTAATCCCTTTGTACAACATTGCCTGGACCATTTTCTTAATCAGACATGAAATGAAAATCCACAGCCTGCTTCCAGTCTCCGACCGGGTCAGGAATGGAATGAATGAAGCCCCCATCTAGCGGCGAGGATATGGACTGTGCCGGCTGCCGAAGCCTGTCGCACTCCTCTGGGGCAATGATTAAATGAATGACAGATGAAATGAAATGATTGTGAAGAGTGTTGCTGGAATAAAATTTTGACAGGGAAAACCGGAGTACCCGGAGAAAAACCTGTCTGCCTCCGTTTTGTCCAGCACAGATCTCACATGGAGTGACCGGGATTTGAACCACGGACCCAGCGGTGAGAGGCCGGCGTGCTGCCGCCTAAGCCACGGAGGCCCTAATCAGACATCTAAAATAATAATAATAATAGAATCATCGTCATCATCATCATTATTATAAAATGGTTTCAGCTGTCTAATCTTTTGAGGTGGAACCATCTTAAGGGATTTACTCCTCAATTTCGACACTGCTTGCACTGTCGCCTAGCATGTAGTCTAAACATACAAATATACAAACAATCGTACATACATGCATGCATATATGCGTAAGTATATATATATATATATATATATATATATATATATATATATTCTTCCACATTATATATACTGAAAATCTATAAATGAATCGCTTTTCAGTCGGTCAACAAACTTGGTCAATTAAACTTCGTAATTAGAAAAGTGTACCATAGTGTAAAGTGTGTATTTATTCCATGTTATGGTGACCAGGTTTATTCACATACATACAGGCCTATATACATACATAACCGACAGCGGTAGCTATTATCACTAAAGCGTAGCGCTCGGCCATAGAGCCAAGCTCTCTGGGTTTGAGCCCCACCGTTGGCTGTCCTTGAAGTGGTTTTCCATGGCTCCCCATTTACAACTCCTGGCAAAAGCTGGGACGGTACCTTCTGACAGGCCACGGCCGCTTCCTTTCACATCCTTGCCCAGTTTCATTCATCTTCATTCATTTAATCTCCCATCAACTCCCCTCATGAGGTTGGCGTCAGGAAGGGCATCAAGCCGTAAAAACCATCCACCACATAGAATTTCACCGCATTTCATCCTCGACCCCATTGGGAACGGGAATAATAAGGGGCATACATACATACATACATACATACATAAATAAATAAAGAAAACCTAATTAACAACCGAAACTCTCTTGGGTAATTTGAGCCTGAGAACTATGTTTGTCTTGTAGCCCACAAATGTGTTGCAAGGAGCTTTTTGGGAACTTATTATTTATTTATTTATTTATCGTAAGGCTTTTAGTGCCGGGAGTGTCCGAGGACATGTTCGGCTCGCCTGATTCTGTAGCTGCTTCCAGCGGACACCTTAAAGGGTGAGCTACAAGTTCCGATCAATTTTCAAGTAGTTCCAACTTTCGCCACCAGATATCAATGATACCTAGTGGTGAACGTTGGAACTTTGATAGAGCGTTCTGACGAAATCTAACCTAACAAATTTTGCTTTACACAAGTTTTTGGGAACTAATATCGTTCGACAAGATCATTTCCGGCCTTCAGATAGCCGACTTCCTGGGCTGAGTCTCGAAATGGACACTCTACCATCGAGGAAGTTGCCGCTGAAAATTATAGCTTCATAACGAATTACTTGCACGCTTAACTGCAACTAGTAACCGAGGTCATGTACGAATCGAAATGGAATGTGCCATTGTACATTTGGACAAAAGGAATTGGGTCATCCTTCATAATGATTGCCACGGTGCATTAAACATCATTGCAACCAATGTAGAAAGCGTACTGTCATCGTGAATATGGTGTTGACAAGCTGGAGAAATGTTTTCTGGGCCGTGAATACTTGTTTAACAATCCTAAACTGAGGCATCATTGGTGAAGATGAGTTGGTGGAACTTGGTGCTTCAAGGATAACATATGGTTATGGGAAAATTACCTCGATGGTCCGCACCTCAAGGCAACACGCACCTTCCCCCACCTCCAGTAGTGGTTTTGTTTAAAGGGTAGATGTTAGGCCCCTTAAAACAACAATTATCATCATATACAGGATGATTCTCTATGTAGTTTACAACTTCAATAATGTGTAATTATTTATTGGAACCACTTACAGACTTGGTTTATATGTTATCATTTTGCAAAACACTTCAAGTTTTGACTCACGTAGTTTGTAGTTGCACAATTGTCCGCCACGCGCGCCTCCTGTCATTTGTTGGAAATGATGTCTTTCACTGGAGCGGAAAGAGGGAAATGCGTGTTCTGGTTTGAAGAAACCAAGTCAGCAACGAGTGTACAGCGGAATTTTCACACAGAATTTGGCAAAGATCCACCCAGGAGACCAACATTGTACAAATGGCACCAGACATTTACCGAAACAGGTTGTTCTGTGCTACACACAAAGGCGCCAGGCCGCGCACCTGTGACTGGCGATGTGGTGGAAACAGTTAGGGAGAGGTTCGTCCGCAGCCCGGAAAAATCGATACTGGTATCCCTCAGACCACGGTTTGGCGGGTGTTGCGTCGACATTTGGCCATGAAAGCATACCGATTGCCCTTGGTTCAAGCACTAAGTGAAGCGGATAAACATACCCGACATGAATTCTGTGTTGAAATGATGGATCGCATCAGCCGTGATGACTCATTCTTGAAGAATGTGGTCTTCAGCAATGAATCAACGTTGCACCTTTCTGGCCGAGTCAACACAATTGTCGTATTTGGGGCATGGAAAAACCACATGGGCACCACGTGACAGCCCCAAAGTGAATGTTTTCTGCGCTGTTTCGAGAGAAACAATTACCTGGCCGCCACGGTCCCCAGATTACACACCACTGGACTTCTTTCTGTGGGGCTTTGTGAAAGATAGGGTGTACATCCCTCCCCCACCTGCAAATCTTGATGAACGGAGACATCGCATCACAACAGCTATCGCCTCTGTTACCCCGGAAATGCTGGTTCATACGTGGCGGGAAATCAACTTCCGTTGGGATGTGTCCAGGATGACAAATGGTGCACACATTGAGCCGTAATGGATTTGTCAAAAAACTTGAAGTGTTTTGCTATGTAATGACATATAAACCAAGTCTGTAAGTGGTTCCAATTAATAATTACACATTATTGAAGTTGTAAACTACATAGAGACTCACTCTGTATATGTTTAAAGAGTAATTAGTATGCACATTTTCATGCATGGGGATCACGATGTGTGCGCTTGTAGCCCCTAATAAATGCAGCTACAAGCACTAGCACAGTCTCCACTGAGGCAAATACAACACACACCCAAACAAACGGAGCTAATGACCAGGATATGCCAGCTCCTGAATTACTACTTTTTTATCGTATGGCCTCGGGTGCCGGGTGCAAGCTTTGTTATTTGACACACAAAGGGTAGCTTGCATGTCAAATTTCGTTGTTCCTTGAAGCACTATGAAAGTCAAGGAGGTTAGATATATAAGATCCTTGAACACAATAGCGCTTTATAGTAGGGAAATGAGGAACTTTGTGTTGGCGGAAACTCCCGAGATTAAGTTTGCCATTATGGACACGGCCTACTGAATTCAAATGGGTTATTTGACATGCCAACAGCGTATGACATGGTGTCATAATTTTTTCGCCTTTCAAAAATCACTTCCTACGGCCAGGAGCGAACCTGCAAGCTTGGGGTTAGTGGACCGGCACGTTGACCAGTCACCCACCGTGGCGAGCTTGAATTACTACTAGAAGTCTATCAGTTCATACAATGGTCGGCATATCTGACAATTCTTCCATTGGTGTCCATCTTTTGCATCTGTCGTACGTTCGGATAGTTCTTAAGGTCGATGTCGATGAGTAATTGGTCTGCAAATATAAGTCCTGGCTTTTCTTTTGGTCTCTTCCTGGGAATTCCGCCCTCTATGGTGTCTTAGAATGTGGCCAAGTCTGAGCGCCGCCGCTTCCTTATTTTTGCATCAAGACCCTAGTTTCATAACATCTGTGAGACGCCAGTTAATGTCTCCATCGACACATTTCAAACGCCGTTAGGTAGTATTGTTGAGTGCCCAATTCTCATACCCATACAGTGGCACTTTATTAATGCAACCAGTGGCCATTTATCTTATTTTGAGGACGAGACAGGGAAGGGATTTTGGAAGGAAATCGGCCGTGGACGTATCGAAAGGAATCGTCTTGGCATTTGCCTGGGGTGAAAGTTTCGTCGCTACACTCCTTTTCTACAAAATGCTGTAGAACTCACTGCATTGGCTTATCTACGCCTCGACTCTATGTCCTGCCCCATATTACCATCCTGAGAGAATCTCTCTTAAGTTAACAGCCCTGGGGCTGGTTTGCAGCAACTCGGCAATCTTCTATACTCTCCATTTTCAGGACCATTTTCAGGACGACCGAGGTGGGATTCGAACTCACGCTCTACCTATGCCAGCGAGGCATGGGGGGTAGTGCGGCCACCGCGGCTGGTCATGCATATGATTTCAATATGCGTTTCCCGAGGTGTAGTCTGAATGAGCTTGATGTTCATAATTTTTGCCTATCTCTAAAAAAAAAACAAAAAAACTTTGGTGTTTATATGCGTCCTTGGATCGTGTGCTTCTTGCGCTCATTGTGCTTGGTAGTAACAAATAATACCACATATTGCTTTCTCCTTGTCATGTGTATTTAACATAATAATAATATTGTTATTGGTTTTACGTCCCTTTTAACTACTCTGGTTTTTAGCGACGCCGGGGTGCCGGGGAAATCTACTGACACGACTCCCTCGCATTTGTGCACCCTCAAATGCCAGCTGACTGCTGTATTTTACTCTGACGTGAATGTAATAGCACGCGTTCCCTTGAAACACACTGGCTTAGCCGTGCTCATCAGTCAGTTCCGCTTTACTAGTTCACTTTGTGGACCGACCTTGAGGGTTTCACTGACACAAATACAGAACGGGCTTCTCCTGATGACCACTTCCCGCAACCCGCCGTACAGGTTTCTCGCTCATCAAGCATAATGAGCGAAATTCTCTCTACTATTTAAGATACAGTAGATGTTAGAAAATATTTGTTACTGTTAGCTCTCCAAGAACACAGAAACGTTGATGATATTATGAAAACCTTAATGTAGTTCAACATTATCCGTCATTTTAGCAAAAGATACTTCTTAGAACAGAAACCACTTCCACTACCAAGGCCTCCAACACAGTGATTCAACATTTATATTTTGCTGGGTTTCTTAATAGCAGTGTTTGGTAAATTAAGTTAATTGGACTTACACATTCACCAACAGTCATCTCCTGTCAACAAAATCTGCCTGTGGAAGGAAAACCCGCCACGCCACGGCTGTGAAATAAGTTGTATCATAGCTACTCACTCGTCTTTAATTGTACGCTGTTTCAAAAGCGGCCATGAATTCTTCAATGCACATAAACAATATCCAGGAACGTAATTTCCAAGCATATGCAAGTCATTTTTTAAACCATTAGATTAGTAATATAATGGACGTTCTGAGAATGGTCATATAAATATTACTGGCTGGGGTATACAGTATATTAGTCACCCGATCTTATTCTTACAGTGTTCTGCAGGAGTTGTCTGGAGGTCTCTTACCAGAGGACATTATTTAAACCAGAGGGGATATGCCAAGCATGACGTGCAGACAAGGAACAAAGACATGATAATTAGTTCCGGACGTGGAAATGAAGGCACACGTGCTGAGAGGGCTTCTTCAAGTAAACTTCCTTGTGATAAACAAGTCGGTAGCTCCTCACCTGACACACACCAGCATTCCAAGCGGTGTACAAGGAGCATGGCATATAGTCATGGGCCGTTATAATATCTGTCCAATGACACTGCCTATCAAGGCATTCACCTTAAGTTTTAGGCTGGCGGATTGTAAAATATCGGATGCATTCTTCCATATCTAAGTGATCAATGGCAAATTAAACGATAGGTATATGTAATTCTTAAGTCACTAACAGCAGCAAGGTCTGTCATCCCGATGCAAATAGAATGTTTGAGTACGTCTGTAGACCCAATCAAGATTACAATGTGTTTACTTCAATAAAGTATTGTTATCTTCTTGGGACTAATAACCGCAATGCTCTAATCACTACCGTAACCACCACAAAGTTTCTTCTGCTTTCGAGAATTATAATAATAATAATAATAATAATAGTAATAATAATATCGTATGGCCTCGGGTGCCGGGTGCAAGCTTTGTTATTTGACACCCAGAGGGCAGCTTGTTCCTTAAAGCACTATGAAAGTCAAGGAGGTTAGATATCTAAGTTCCTTGACACTATAGCGCTTTCTAGTAGAGAAATTAGGAACTTTGTGTTGGCGGAAAATCCCGAGATTATTTTTGCCATTATGAACAGGGCCTACTGAATTCAAATGGGTTATTTAACATGCCAACATCGTATAACATGCGTGTCGTAATTTTTGCTGCCTTTCAAAAATCACTTACCACGGCCAGGAGCGAACATGCAAGTTTTGGGTTAGTAATCCGACACGATAACCACTCACCACGATTGCTCTAACAACGTTCCATCTGCATTTACAGAACTTTCAATACTTGTGTAATTGGATATTATCGTGTGATATAAATATTTCCGGGAGGGCGCCAATTCATAGATAGAATAGCCTACTATGAATGAATATTCTTTTAATACAGACACGAGAACTCATTCATCTCAGGAATGGTGTGTTTATAACACCAACCAGGACCCTACAGTAAACAAGGCAGCTTAATATTATACTGCAACTTAACAATAAATCATTGGAATGCTACTTACTATTTAGTGGTCTTAAAGGATGTATATTTAAATTTTTCCTGTAATGTAGTCAAAATTATATAATTTCCAACTTATATCATTAGTCTTTATATCCTTTTTTAATTTTTACTCCCGTGGAAGAGCTATAGATGAAGCCGTAATACTATAACTAATACGACGTATTAAATAAGAGAGATTAATCCAGTATATTCTCCTTCGCGTCTTTTTTTCATACAATTACTTTTCTTTTATAATCTCCAATAACCTCCAATCACATTTTATTTATCAAAGTTCAACTCCCATTGTCTAAACTCATCTCTGCTATCGTCTGAGTTGACACTCTCGTTTCACTAGTTCAAGTTTCCTCCACTCAAGCGCACCAACGCCACCTCCAAAGACCACTAATCATTTTTATATAAACGTATCACGGCCTATATGGTCTCAGTAAACGTTACAATCGCCCCCCAGAAAGCCTGACAACTATGTCATATTGAAGGGCTTTCTGATACACATGCAACACAAAAAAAAATACATAGGAGCGTGAGACACGGAGATCTGGACTTCCCTCTTCTTCATGTGATTATACTATACCAAATCACCATCTCCACCTCCACTGCCGCTAGCACAAGGTGGCTTAGTCGTAACTACCACATTGTCCTAAGCATGGTACACACTGAGAAGGCTATTGCAAAACTGGTTATAGGTCGGCCGTTCATTTTTGCAGTGATTTTTTTTGACACTATATCCTCTGATATTGGTTCAGCATCCATTTTTAGGTGATCCATGGTTCGTTGCTGTAGATCACACGATAAAATTCCCAATTGCTTATAGCTGATTGTAAATATTGCTCCACCATCAAAAGCTTGTCAAATCTGTCCACTTTAGAATGCAGTATAGGGCATTCCTTGAAGTATTCTGTACAATGTTCCAACTTTAATTCGATGACTTAGAAGACTTGGAAATTATATTTTAATTGTTCAGAATTACTACACAAAATCAAGTAAAAAAAACAAAAGCTGCAATAATATGAATGGACAAAAGGTTAAATAGAAGATAACGAAAAATATCCACAGCATAACTCAAAATTAAGAAAGATACTAGGTAACACACACAATGAAAAACATATACATTACAGCATACAAACGAATACATATACATTGTGCAACTGTATCAAAAATTAAGAAAATAGACATATACTGTATATGCCTCCAATACCCAATTCATAACTAGAGCAACAAATAGTAGCACGCGCCCCCAACACATTAATTTTACGTCCAGATAAAAAAATGATCTTGACAACTTCCTATAACCAAATTTACGTTACATAATTCAGTGTCTCTATGGATTTTCTTCTCAGCTTTAACTTCCAACTTAACTCTTTCCTTGACATCAACTTTATCAAAATTGTCAATACATTTAGGCTCATTATCATCATCATCATCATCATCATCATCATAATCATCATTAGATTCATTATAGCGCCAGGTTGTATGTCTTGTCCGTGCTCTAATATAGCGAGCTCCTACTGCTCTTCTAAACCTATCTTTATCATTTATTCTATAACGGAAAGTATTCCTAGTACCATTTTCAACATTATCACGCCTACCATATCCACTCCCTCCATTCGCATCAAAGCATCCTTTTCTACTACGTCGGAAGCGACCTCTGAGTCTACCCCCAACAACATCTCTTTCTTCTTCGCCTGTTACAGCCTACCCCACGTCTGCCTCTTCGACCTAGGCGATTTCGACCTCTACAACCACGGCGTATACCTCCACATCTAATTCCTCTTTGTCGCCTACTACATCCTCTCCAATATATTCCTTTACCACATCGCTTTTTCTTATATCGTAATTTTACTTCAAGCTCAACTATCTTCCTTTCATCTACTCTATTCTCCCCTACAATTTCCTTTAACTCTATGCTACTTTCGCGTGACGTCTCCTCTAACAAATTCTTCATCTCATCTACTCTATTCTCACATACAATTTCCTCTAACTCTATGCTACTTTCATCTACCATCTCCTTTAACTCCAAACTACTTTCACCTACAGTATTTTCTTCCTCTATAATACTTTTAGCCTTTTCTTCTAACAAATCCTTAATTTCACATCTGATCTCCTGTTTCACACCCTGAATACTCTCCTGCAGAGTCCCATACTTCCTATTTAATTCCTCATTCTCCTTGACCACATTGTCTAACTTTTGATGAATTTCCTTATAATTTTTATCTATCGTCTCTCTCATCTTCTGATTTTGCCTACTTATTTCTTCCTTCATCTCCTGAATTTCCTCCCTCATCTCCTGATTTTGCCTACTTATTTCCTCTCTCATCTCCTGATTTTGCCTACTTATTTCCTGATTTTGCCTACTTATTTCCTCTCTCATCTCCTGACTATCTTTCTTACTTTCATCACATTTTTCACTCAGCATCCTCATGATCGCAGCTAATGAATCTTCCGAAATCCCTTTCTCTTTACTAGTATTCGGGTTACTATCTGCCATCATAGTATTATCATCTACGCTCTCTTCACTATCAAGACCACGTCTTAGCTTCACATCTTTCTCCGACATACTGAATTACACTTCTAAACACAAGCCCCAAAATCACTCGCACAATATATATGCATTCCCACCCCTACACTGATGTGTCCTGGTTCTCGTGCCCTACGTTGAGGTGTCATTTGTAATTGGATCTAATCGTGTGATATAAATATTTCTGGGAGGGCGCCAATTCATAGATAGAATAGCCTACTATGAATGAGTTCTCATGTCTCTATTAAAAGAATATTCATTCATAGTAGGCTATTCTATCTATGAATTGGCGCCCTCGCGGAAATATTTATATCACACGATTAAATCCAATTACACTTGAAACAATTTCAATATTTTGTTGCCAACTCCAAAAAAATAGCCTTAGCGTGGATATCAATAGTTCTTTAGCAATCCGCCAGGTAGTAGTACATGACAGGTAACATAACTCTCGAACAATCTGTCAGTTCTTAGAGGCAACTCTTCAATAAGGCACGAATGCTGTTGAGGTAATATTACTTCCTCTTATCTTGGGCGCTGTCCACTAAATAAGTGGGTATCAAACACTTATCAACGACCTTGGTAACAGCCTATCCTTGATGTGGGCCCACATGAGAGCAGTCACCGTGACAGAGGTCACTGTACAATGTTATGGTCAGAGGACAGCTGTGCACTTGTCTTCACCGGTGATTCACAGTCCTCATCACGGTGCACAAAGCCTAAGGCTATCCATTATTCTTGACGGGTTATTTTTCCTACGTGCCCGTAGTTGTAGTCTGGCACTTAAAGATGTACATTAATTATACATTTTCTTTGTCCAAAAGCTGCACATGTTGTACAGCTTCATTTTGATAATGTATTTTTTGATACGGCACTTGTAAAAAGAAATTCCAAACTACTACGATGCAGGGCACGAATTTTTTTAATAAAGTTGTTTCTCAAAAAATGTCTACTTCGATGGTTCTCAATGGGAAGCTGTTCGTCTTTGAGATGTGTGTTGTGCGTCATCCGACCAGGAGTTCGTAGCCGCTTCATTGTAAGCAATTTGAACTTCAATTGTATAGTAGGCCTACTCGGCAGATAATTCAAGGACAAATAGCTCCTCATTTGAAACCTACTGTAGGTATGAGATATACTGTACTGGCATGATGAGCCATTCTAGTAACAGATCGTACCGTCTGCTGGTCCAATATCACTGCGCTGTGCTAATGTGGCCTTTCTTATCTAGAGAATTTACTAACCAAAATGATCATATTATACCTCCAAAAATGTTTTAATAATACAGACTGAACTACTATTCTGGACAAAATTTCACTCGTAATGAAATATTAGAAGCCATTCTTCAGTGTATTCAAATCTATTAGTAGAAGCTTTTGCAATCGGTTCACACGATTGTGCCAAATCAGATTGCGTGGGGAGTTGCAAATATTCTCCTTGTGCTTGAAATTAATACTGTACACTTAATACAACACTTTTCACTCAAATCCAATTAAACTCCCCTCAGATATTTTATTTCAGGCACTAGGAAATTAATTGTTTCTCCCCGCCCAATGTAATTGGGTAAACACTGAAAAGCTTCAAGTCATATGATACCACTCAGTACAGAAGGACGCTGTAGTACGAATTGGTATTTGCCATTAGATCTGTTTCTCCATGATTCAATCTATCGTACCATCCGAGGGCCGGCAATAATAATGGCATATAGTTCAATAGAAAGCTGTGGAATCAGTTTTGGAAACAAGTTCTTAGTTGCGCATTATATACAGGTTCTTCTGAAATATTTGTTGTGTTATTGTAGATTTCCTTTTGTCGATAATTTCAGTCTCTTATATACACAATCATAATCCTTTCTTCTCTGTTTTCTTGGTAACGTTCTCGCTTGATGTGTCCAAGGTTGCAGGATTGATTCGTGGCGCAGTCAGCTGGCATTTGAGGGTGCGCAAATGTGAGGGAGATGTGTCAGTAGATTTATTGGCACGTTAAAGATCCCCTTCGGGCCAAATTCCGGCACCCTGGCGTCTCTAAAAGCCACAGTAGTTAAAAGGGACGTAAAATCAATAACATTATTATTATCGTTGTTTTCTTCCTTATTTGTGTAAATGCACATTTAGCCTTTTCCCATTTATTTGCTGTAAATAATTTATCCATTGCTCTGTTCCCTCTGTTTGCCATTTCGTGTATAAATAGCTCAGAATATAAATGTTATTCTGGAACCTGTGAGAAGTAATGGCAGTTGGAGGGAGGTGGATAGTAAACCCCCCTCCCCAAAAAGCATATTATAAATCACAGATTTACCAACTGAGTACGGGAAGTACTTGGAAATAGCCTTACCTGGTACATCACGCGTCGACATTCCTAAGCTTTAATTAGTCATGGAGGCGGGATTTATGATGTGTGAACTAGGCTTTAAAGACTCCGCATTGTGCTGGCTTCTAATGAAGCTGCAACGTCTGTCTCTAAGAACAGAGACCATGACGACCAGCTATAGGCCTAGCAGTCTCACAGACACTGTCACCTCTAACTCTACCCCTCCTCTTTCACACGATTTATATTGCTATATTGTTAGAAATTATTACTATTTTGAGAGATCATTCTGCTTATTTCACATTTACTGATTACTAGCCTCCAAACATCCCTGTTCTGAAGTCTGTGGGTTACGCAGTATGAGGGTATTTACTCATCATTTTGTTATCAACAACTCAAATAACCATTAAAGAGGCTTTAAGGAGCACAATCAGACGCCTTAGGGAGCGACTTCTTATTAGAAATATGCACCTGAGATAGTAATCATGTGGATGAAAGTCACATTGATCTTGTCAGAAGTAGGATCTGCTGCAGAGGTCGTCTTTGATATGTTGCAGAGGTACATTAAGACGTATTTTCCTATTTCTAAAATAATTCCCATGAAAAATGTCATCTTACACTTTTCACCTTTACTCAACCTCAATAAACACGTGTAGGTGTACATTACGTCGTCACTTACATTTCTTTCGATGCTAGTTTTGTCGACTTTAGTCCGTAACGTCCCGGGTTGGACGGGCCAATCCTAGGAGAACTGGTCCTTGCCAGTAGATACAGTAAATGGCCAAGAAGAAAAAGTTCGCAACCTCCAATTACCTGTTGATTAATACGAGTTCAGCTCGTCTTATTACATGTACTGTAGGCCTCCTCGTGTTTCCTTTATTGCCCACTTATTAGTGTGACTTTTCTGTCCCTGTCATTTCACCTCAGGAATAGACCAATGACATTTCGACGAAACACAATTCCTCAATATGTTCAACCCTTGGAATATTTTCAGTGAAATAAAGAGAGGGAGGGGGTTGATTGACATCGATAATTTTGGCTCAACAATGATAGAAGTAGAAAACTATAAATTATTTTGTGCATGTAAAATATATCAGATACGATGTTCTCCTACTCAATATAGCCAGATGGCCTAGACGTTTCACCTGTTAAGAAACGATTGCTGTCGCCTCCTTGACCTTAATAGATTCGGTGCATGTCGTCTCTTAGTGTATTGAACTTCAAGCGCATTTTTTGTGAAGGAGAGAAACCTGTTGAAATAGTACCCAGTACACCACAGTCACCGTCCGCCACTGTTGGGTATCTTTATTCTCTGTGAAATCTACGTATTGAGTAATTGCACACAGTTTGATGTCAGTAATAAGTGAGGATCATGACTAATGATGATCTAAATTCTTGATTATAAAGCCTTGAAAAGTTTAACGATAAAAATACCTAATTGATGTTACGTGATGATCAAATAATTATCCTGTCATCGGCCGTGAACTTTTCGAGAGAAACAACAATTACATCAAGTGAAGTTTCCTCTACTTCGATGTGAATGGCAATGACATCAACGCTGCAAGCTGACAGCATGACACAAGTAAGCAAAGAACAGTGTCCAGATTGACCGGCGGAACTCGTACCTTAAACATGTAATACCTTTCTTCTGTAAAGAATTATTTACACGCAACTAAAAGGAAATAAATAAATAGAAAAATAAATAAGCAAAGTATGGTTTGTAACAATTCACATTCTTCACCTAAGATCCCCGGTGGATCAGTGTCCGCTTCAAGATCCCAAATAGCGGGTTTGATTTACGAACGAGGAAGACGCAGTTTTGAACGTCAATAAATCTCCACGATGCCCCGCGTTATACGATGTTGGCTCGTAAAAGATCTATTGTGACACATCTGGTCCTCATAAGACGAAATCAATTCTCAGCCACGGGTCACCCAAAAAGTTGTCAGAACCGTACTAAACGGAACGTCGTAATCATATAGCAGATCGCTTTAAAGGGTGACTCCGGGTAGCTGAGGCCATACGGTTATTATTATTATTATTATTATTATTATTATTATTAGTATGTGTTTATGTGTTTATGCAAATCCCGGTCACTTTAAAATGTTGAGATCAACTTGCCAAAAATAATAATTACGTCTCAATAGATGTTGCGTTTCACCACGAATTTACATTCATAGTGAGCCCTCATGCTCAAAAATGAATAAATTAATAATAATTCACTAAGAAAATAAAACCAATTGACAAAATAAAACACAAAAATTATCAGTCATGAACACTGTTCTTTTGATGTGTTAGCCAAAGGTATAAGTTATCATAATGCAATTAGAGAAGTTGATTTCAAAGTTACCTATTTGAGAGAGAGGGAAGCAAACACGCCTACATGCTCCACACAGTTCCTTCAGACAGTAAGTTAATTGCCTCTACAGGCATTTGGTCACGGCCTAATAACGGAGGTAATTGGCGGAAACCTTTTCCTGAATCGGAGACAACCACTCACCCTGTCCCCTTCTATTGTACGTCTTTCGTGCGACCCTGAGCCTCGTGCCTTGCTTTCCTGCAGGGTAGACAAGATAGCAGACATGTTACGAGGCTCGATTGTTGTGTTTATCAACCACAGGGTCTCTACCGGAGCGCGGGATGATCACATTAAGAAGACAAGCATTTCTTATCGAAATGGCACTTAATTTGTTTGTCCACAAAGATAAGTTCTAAAATCTAAACGTAAATTATATTTAATGTAATTCACAGTCCGCTATAAAGACTCTGACTCATCACAACTGTGGTCCATTGACACGCCTTACTATCTCCTAAGTGTTTGCCGACGCCATAATGACGGACGACTGGAAAGAGGCAAACTACGAACGTCGACATTCGATGACACGTTATACCGTACATGGGCTCCCCCACAAGTTCTGCCGAAACAAATTATTTCACCAGGCAACCTTAGACTGTATATGCGAAGTGCAACGAACATTGCGGAAGATATCGTGCACAAGATTGCAAGAAAATGAAACTGTCAGTAACAAAGCTAGGATTAGAAAATTGGAATAATGTGAGCCTTTATATATTGTGAACTGTGCCTACATAAATTAATGCGGACGCTGACATAAACTTTAAGTACAAGAAATGGTAAATATCTATGACACAACTTAATAATCTGTATCTCTGAATTAATGCGCATTGTGTGCTTTAATACATTTATTAAATGTCTACTTAATTACCCGATTACTCAACAGAGCGCAGCTTTGATTTTAATAATCTGGTATATATTTTTTACAGTGAATGATCATTTTGAAATATTAGCTAGATATAAAAACAGAAAGCGCCAAATCACACGAATACGTTATTTTCACCGTAAACCTTCAACATACCATTAGTAGCATCTGAACAATTCAGCAGTTGAGCAAATTAACAGGTAAAATGAAATGTCATTCCAATTGTTATAACTTGGGATGGAAAAGGGAAGGAAGTTTGCAGCTTTATGTGACCGTTAATATTGTGCTCTTAAATCAGGGGACCTTCTCCTCACGTGGAATCTGAAATATTGGACGTGTCATTTTACTTCAAGAATTCGCTGAGAATCGAGTGTCCGGTCCTCCTTAGTGAGAGGGAAGAACCCTGACCGCTGTACTATCACGTCTCTCCCCTCCGCCATTCTTGTGATTACTTTGATGGAGCTATTGTGAATGTTTAGTCTATCTTTCTTATTAAAAGAGTAAAATGTGGTTGAGATCTACAAGACCTGTTGAGAATTGTTAGAAACTGTGCGGTGCTGCACCTCATGATTTCAAAAGCTGACAGGCCACGGCCGCTTCCTTCCACATCCTTGCACAGTTTCATTCATCTTTTTCCATTTCCATCTCTCATCCTGACGTGCAGGTCGCCCACGGGCATCATCTAGAAAGACCTCTCAGAAGGCCACAAAACCCAAAAAAAGCAGGAAATTTTGGGCCCCGGTCTTAAGTTGAGAGACACATTTCAGATCGATCCCCGGCGAGAGAGTAGTGACCGGGAAGCTGCTGATGCTGATGATTGTTATTTTGAGAGGAGAAACATCTAGGGCATCTGCCCCGAATGACACGGTGATAATGAAAAATGATAATGATATGAAAACTGCCACCCTGGCTACAACTACAGACTTGAAATTAACTTACTAAAAGAGAGAAATGGGATAAGGGGGAAAGAAATGGTCTCTGCCCCCGAAGAATGAGAATTGAGGGATTTGGAAGGAAGTAGAGCCATGGAAGGCAGATAGAAAAGGGAAAGAGAAGAGACTTCGCTCCAAAATCACTCGAAAAAAGGGGAAAACGGATCCAGCTCAGGAATGCTTCAGGGCCACCAATTCCCGAGCTCACCAGTCGTGAGTCCCTGAGGTCTACTCAGGGTCCACCATTCTTTGTGTGCTACACACACCCTGCACACTTTAGGCCTTGTGCATAAGGCAGGAACCAAGAGGTCTGACCTCTCCAACAACGAGGGTTTATGCCTATTTAGGGTGCACCATTCTTGGTGTGCTACACACACCCTGCACACTTTAGGCCTTGTGCATAAGGCAGGAACCAAGAGGTCTGACCCCTCCAACAACGAGGGTTTATGCCTATTTAGGGTGCCCCATTCTTGGTGTGCTACACACACCCTGCCTCTAAGCAGGAAACAAGAGGTCTAACCTCTCCAACAACGAGGGTTTATGCCTAATTAGGGTGCACCATTCTTGGTGTGCTACACACGCCCTGCCTCTAAGCAGGAAACAAGAGGTCTAACCTCTCCAACAACGAGGGTGTCAGACAAGGGACAATTATGGCGGGAAAATGAAACACACCCTAGACCTCGAATACCGTCGCGTCGAGGCAGAAGAGAACAACATATAAACATTAGTTTCGATTAAGTATTTTAATCAACCTCGAGTGAAAAGCCACAGCTATAGGATTTACACATCGGGATAGACCTATATTGGCACTGTTCATGAAAAATAATAAACGGATTTTCCATTAGCTCATTGGTTGACTTTAGAAGGTGTTGCTGGCCTGCATGTCTCAAAGAGAAGGGGTAAATAACATTGTTGAGATATAGTTAGATCCGTCAACCGAACCCTGACACGTTATAAACGTAAAGAATACTTTATTGTCCACTTTGAAACCTTTTTGAGCTATGAAGACAGAGCCAATGTGCTATTTTATTGAATTAGGCATGCGCCTCTTTTCTTTCGTTTGACACATCTCTTTGTAGGACGTATTTACGGTATATATAAAACAAGTAGTTCCGTGAAGAACTATACAGCCTATTTTCATATATCCTACTTATGTTAATTGCCACTATCAACATACACAATTTCAGTTTGATTGCTGTAATAGATTCGTAGATATTGAGAACCGACTAAATATTTCGGATGGTCGCCATGTTGGATTTTATATGTGTAGGTCCTAGAGTTATGTACTGTTACATGCAGATTATTGTGAACGTGTAGTATTCAAACTTCAATCGCATAATTAGGACACAAGAAAAAACAAAGAGATTTAAAAATTTTTCACAGCTGCCATCTTGAGGTTATGGAAACAATTGAAATAAATTAGATGCCAGTGGATTAACATTCGGATAAAGATTTGCTGTACCAAGTTTCACTGCACGCGGATGGTTAAATTGCGAGAAACGTCCATGTGAATATTTATAATTCGCGTCACCGCCATGTTGGATTTGTGATCACCAGGTTATTTAAAGTCCTATAGGTGAACTTAAGTTCATAGCCCCTATGAACATTAAAAAAAGCAGTTTGATTGCTAAAATAGATTCGTAAATATTCAGTATCGTCTAAATATTTCGGATGGTCGCCATGTTGGATTGTTAAATGTATAGGCCATAGAGTCATGTACCATTAAAGGAAAATTATTGCGTAGGTTCATTATTCAAACTTTCACTTCGATCGCATGACTACATCACAAGAAATAAAAACTTAATTTTAAAATTCGCACATCCGCCATCTTGAGGTTATGTAAACAATTGAACTAAATTAGATACCAGTGGATTACAATGTGTATAAATATTTCCTGTACCAGGTTTCAGTGCGCTTGGAACATTAAATCGCGAGAAAGGTCTATTTAAAATTTTCAAATTCGATTGGCCGCCATGTTCGTTTTGTAGTTAACCGGTTTTTGAAAATCTTATAGATGGACTTCCAGTAGTGCCCTTTATTTCCGTACAAAATTTTAGGGAGATACCGCTAATAGTTTCAGAGATATAGAATGCCGGTGAAATATTTCGCACATCCGCCATCTTGTGATTATGTAAACAATTGAACGAAGTTAGATATCGGTGCATTACAATGTATATAAACATATACTGTACCAAGTTTCATTGCGTTTGGTTGGTCAAATCGCGAGAAACGTCTTTTTAAAGTCGCAAATTTGCTTGGCCGCCATGTTGGTTTTGTAGTTACCAGGTTTTCAAAAGTCAAATAAGTGAACTTATAGTAGTTCCCTCTATCACCATAGAAAATGTCAGGGTAATATCGGTAATAGTTTCGGAGATATTGAATGCTGGTGAAATATTTCGCACAGCCGCCATGTTGGATTGGTGAGTCGTAACAAAATTTGAAGGGCACGGTCGAGGTCGCCGGGAATAGTGCTATGAACTTTCCGAGTTTCATTGAAATCGCTCCTGCCGTTTAGATTTTATTAGGGAGGGACACACACACGAATCGCACACACACACACGCACACACACACGGACAAAAGGTGATCTCATAAGCCTATTTTTTCAAAATTGAAAATAGGCTAAAAACTGATATCCTCAATGTCTTAAAACACTGCCTTATAGTTCCTAAACCCGTTAACTTCGCGCGCTCTAGGGGCAGTGTCTCCAAGGGGCATAGATTCATCTAACGTAAAACTTAAAATTTCTTGAGGAAGGTTTGTATGAAATGAATCATGATATTTAGAGTGTGTTGGCGCGCCGAGGCAGTGTTCTCAGGTTCTAGGGGCCGACGTATGAGCAAATCCCGGACTTGCGTACACCGTGGTCAGGACCTGACCTTCACGTGTCCAAGGCCAGTGACGTCATTAATGTGTGACATCATCAATAACCGGCCCTACGTCTTCCTTTGAACTCGCGACCAACAACTGAAGGTTATAATTGGCAAGCTATTGTTCTTTCTTATAATGAAATTTGAAAAGTGGTATGAGGACTGGAACGGGGTCTACTCAGCCTAGGGTGGTCCAAATGATTAGAGGGGGTTCGATTCCCACCTCAGCCATCCTCGAAGTGGTTTTCCGTGGTCTTCGGGCAAATGCCGGGATGGTACCTACTGTAAGGCCACGGCCGCCTCCTTGCCCTTTCCTTGCCTATCCATCCTACCCTTCCAATCCCTTCCCTCATGAGGCCCCTGTTTGCTTTGCAGGTGAGGCTGATCACACCTCACCAGTTGTATCTATTCCGACCAGATGTTCCCAGCTCTAGGACACTGCCTGAAAAGGCGGTAGAGGTGAGTTCCCTCGCTGAGTCCGTGGGAGCCACCAACCTGGAGGGTAAACTCGATTTAAAAAAAATAAAAAATACAATTTTTGGCCATAATTGTGTTTAGCAGAAAAGAAACTGTTGTGATTACAGTACGAGCAAAGTTTTGAAACAATATTTTACTTGGATTTTTTCTATAAAAAAAATTAAAAAGATATATAAAAATAGTTAACTCATTTTTGTATATTTTTAATCAATATTTCACAGAAAAAGAGTGTACGCTTCAAAACTTCTGTCGATGAACGTCAAATTTTGACACTATAATGCAATAGTCAATCCTCTACGCAGCTGAGTGCCTGATTCTAACTAGGAAGACCCCCGTAAGGGCCCTCGAGGTACAGGAAAGGAAACTCTTGCGGAAAATAGTGGGGACCAAGGATCTTACGAGATGGAAGAGGATGGTTCAAACCAAATTGTACAAACACCAGAAAAACCTCACCCATACCATCAGAAGGAGACGCCTGGCTTTCTACAGCCACCTGTACAGAATGGACCACCACGGGCTGTCTTATAAGATCTTCAAGGTAGCCAAGAACGTAATATTCAGCAAGACAAAATAAATGACAGGAGTCGCTACCGTCTGACAATTGAAACCAGGCCTTTCTTCACACCCACTACAGAAGTTCACCACAACGTGTCCAGGAAATGATCCGAGGAACGTAAAATAGAGTTCAGCAAGAAAATGAAATATTACTGGTCCAATAGAAAGGCTAAAAATTTCAGCACAAAAGCAGCCGCCAAATAATCGACCAAAAACACCAGAAGTGGCAGACCACAGTTTAAGCACAAACACCGTGGTCCATATGCGGCTCAAGTGAACAAAGAAGAATGTATATTAATTCAATTTCATTGGCTAAGGTGTAATAAAATTATTAAATACCTATTAACATTTCATTTACAACCTGTAGAGGTTAAAATATGGGTATACTGGCGCCTTCTGAATGCGCCATGGGTTGAGTTGTTGTTTATTTATTGAAGGGTTTGGAACATCTTAGTCATCAGGCCTATGAACTCAAAATATAAGTTTTTATTATTATTATTATTATTATTATTACAGGATTTGAAGCCATTTTTCAGTGTTGCCTTAGTAAACAAAGGTTTGGTGCTTTTCAGTCGGTCAACACGAATGTACCCAAAAGAGTTGGGTTATACCCTAACCCTGAAAAGAATTACATGAGATTAATAAATACACTAGGATGACCAGTTTTGATCGTCAAGCGATCATCATCAGATCCATTACACTTAGGCTATAAAGTCTATGTTTGAAAATACAGGTGAAAATATTTATAATATGTACAATTACTTAGTTGCAGTATTGGTAATGCAAATTGTCGGTGTATGCTACTTGTAGTACTTAACATCATATATAAAATAAATAAATAAATAAATAAATAAATAAAAAATAATTAAATTATCTTTATTACAGCCTGAAGCCGGCCCCGTGGTGTAGGGGTAGCGCGCCTACCTCTCACCCAGAGGCCCCGGGTTCGATCCCCGGCTCCGTCAGGGATTTTAAAACTGACGTGAGGGTTGGAACGGGGTGCACTCAACCTCGTGAGGACAATTGAGTAGCTGTCTGACAGTGAGACAGCGCCCCGATCACGAAAACCAAGATTAACGGCCGAGGGGACCCGACGCGCTGATCACGCGTCACCCCAATATCTGCAGGCCGAATGGCTGGGCAGCGGTCGCTTGGTCGGCCTTAGCCCGTCATGGGCTGGATAGTGCCAGGGGTTGACTTTTTTTTTTATTACAGCCTGAGCTATTATAAATCAAAATTAAGGCCACCTTCTTTGATGATGACCCTGTATATAGGATTATTTATTCTTATATACCAAAATGTCAAGATGGCAGCTGCGCACTAAATTCAGTGTGATATTCATATGAGTAACGCTAACGAGGTATGTTATATGATACTCCTGTCTCATCAAATTTCACGTTAATTGTGTTAGTATATCATTCATGAGTTAATGATATTCAAGTTTTAAAAATACGCCCTGCCACCATGGTGAATGTATGGATTCGCTCTTTTTTTTTTTTTTTTGTTGTCATTGGAAGCACTTGCTAGTTTCTACATTACTACTGATTTTCGTTATTGTAGCTTCAGAAAGCCGCCCAGTGGTGTTGGGGTAGTTCACCTGCCTCTCAGCCGGAGGCCCCAGGTTTGATTTCCGGGTCGGTTATGGATTTTAGAAAATTGACGAGAGGGCTGGAACGAGGTGTACTTAGCCTCATGAGGACAATTGAGTAGCTATCTGACTGTGAGGCATCGCCCGGTCACGAAACCCAAGATAAACGTCCGAGGGGACCCGACGCGCTGACCACGTGTCACCCCGCAATCTGTAAGCCAAATGATTGGGCAGTGGTTGCTTGGTAGGCTAGGGTCTTTCATGGGCTATGGAGGAGACGGGGTAAGCTATAAAATACTTTTGATTCATACACTATCTCATTCTATATTTTCAATATGGCCGCTATGCGTTGTATTCAGTTTGTCATTCGTATGACTTATTTCAACACGGTTCCTTATATGGCACTTCATTCATACTAGATTTCGATTTAATTGCGCAATTACATTCTGAATGATTCATTATTTCGTTCTAACACACCCAGCGACATCTTGAAAAATTGGAGTTGCTGTTATTTTGCTTTGGGCATACGATACCACACATAACGTTGAACCTTATCACTATATTTTGTGATTTTAGCTCTAAAACATAGAGAGTTATTTATTTTCAATTATGGCGTTTCAGGGTGGCCGCTGGGCGCGTTATTCAGCATGATAAATATAACACTAACTCCACTGCGACCTTGTATATAATACTTTGTTAAGATGGCGGTAACTGAGGTTGTGGTGATATTTCGGGTTCTCAACATATGAATTATCACAGGTAGTTTGTTTGGAACAAATATGTTAATATATTTCCGAGATATGAGCTTTTGATGTTTGTCAATTTTGACAAATATCTACCAATTATTATTATTATTACATCATTTTTGCCCTTATGGACAGTGTTTGAATTTAAATATCTCATTATGTCACAATATTCACCTCTTTCCCTTCTTCTTCTTCTCTTCATCCTTTGACTGTGCTCCTGTTTCCTTTGTTCCTTCCACGATGTTCCTATCTTCTTCCTTTCACTTACTAAAAATTTGGCGTTCTTAATTTTGTTTCTGAAATTTTCTCTGTCTTCTATCATTTGCTTGTTGATCCCTAATTGCTTTAAGTCGTCTTCTATTTCATGATACCAATTTGTTTTCCTTCTTGAACGGTTTACTACATCAAAGATTTTCTTTATAAGTCATTTATTGTTCATTCTCTGTATGTGCCCGTAGAAAGTTAGTCTGCGTTTTCTAATGATATCTGTGAGTCTGTCTGTGTGTTCATATAGCTCTTTGGTAGGTCTTTTCATCCATATCCCATCTCTGTGTACTGCTCCAAATATTTTTCTCAGAATTTTACGTTCAATTTTTTCTGTTTCTATGATGCCAGATGCTCCAATTGTGGTCGTTTCTGACGCATACAATGCTTCTGGTAATACAACAGTTTTGTAGTGTCTAAGTTTGGCCTGTCTTGACATGCTTTTTTTTTATTATAATGTGACCATGTAAGTTTGTATGCTTTCTGGAGTTTTTTCCATTCGTTCTATGTTAGACACCTTGTTTGATCCTCCTATTTGTATATATTCTCTTAAGTACTACCGCTTATTTTTGCAGGCATTTCATTCACAGCCATTTCCCACATATTCCATGTTTATCCAAATAAGTACATTATCTCAGAGAGCACTGCAACGATCTACTAGAGATTTTCATGGTATTTTTATATGCGTGCTAGCAACTCGCCCCGGCTTCGCTCGGTATCTTGAACGGTTTACCCAGCGTAAGCTTAAAAGGCGCACGGACGGCAGATCCCAGACGCAATTCATAAAAGCCGAGGTGAACAGCGAAACTCCAAACACATAATTATACTCTTCTCTGAAGTCTTAACTCGACACGACTCGACAGTTTTATGCAGGCCGAAGCTGGGGTGATAGGCTCTCTGGCTAGCTTGTAAACTCACCCCAAAGCTAGTAATGTAAATTTCCACTTAAAAGAGATTGTTGGAAGAAATGAAAACGTAAAAACACTTACAATGGGCGATGTATTAAAGATAGAGATATGCTGTCGTGGAATTTTTGTAGAACTTTTCATGCTGAACAATTCTTACACTCATAGTATATTGATATTTTTAACGGTTTACCGAGCGTAAACTTAAAGAGCGCACGAAAGGTAGTTTTTTCTTCAACTCATTTCACTGAAATTGATACTGTTCGGCTTCCTTTGGTCACAAATGAATGTTTTTCTACAGAAACTTTGCTCGAGGAATCCTTTACAGAATGGTGAAACCCGCATTAAAGTCCATCCAGTGGTTCTCGAGATTACCCGTTACATCCAAGAATCGGGGACTTTGGTTTATACTATGTAGAGATGTACATTAATCCGACGTAGAATAACAGCTCCGGCATTTATGTAACTTGTGAGAAAATGCTTTGCTTAAAAAACATAGCTTTTCAAAAAGCCTATTCAAAGAAATATTTTCAAATAATAAATTTGAAGAACCTGAACTAATTTTCTAGGTTGGATTGCTAGCCATAAACTGTCTTTTAAGTGTATTTAGTTTCTAATCTTCAAGTTAAGTAATTTATTTATTTAGTATTTATTTATCGTATGGCTTTTAGTGCCGGGAGTGTCCGAGGACATGTTCGGCTCGCCAGAGGTTTTAGCTGCTTCAAGCGGACACCCCTAGGGTGAGCTACAAGTTCCGTTCAATTTCAAGTTGTTCCAACTTTCGCTACCATATGTCGATGACAATTAGTGGTGAACGTTGGAACTATGATAGAGCGTTTCAACGAAATCTAACCTAGAAATTTAGCTTCACACAAGTTAAGTTAGTGAAGGGATCTTTTACATGCAATAAATCTATGACATGGGACCGCTGGCTTTACTTCCCCTCCGAAGAAAGGCTAGTGAAGAATTCCAACGCTCTTACAAAATCCGACAACTTCGGCTGGGTTATAACCCGCTATCTTGGGCACAGCAGTTCAGCATGCTACTTACGCCACTGAAGCCGCTGGTTAAGTAATGAATGTAGCATTTGCTTAATATTTTCTTTTAACAATTCATTGTAATGTTAGTAACAGTGAAGGATATTGCTTTTTGAATAACAACAATTTTATCTTATTCAAGGAATGTCACTTAATGTGTTGAAAAACGTTCATAACAAATGATTCATAATTTTGGGTGGTATGAGCATATTTAGAAATTGAAGTGTTTTGTTCACCTTTCGTTGGTGGCAATATAAAACATGACACTGTGGTGCCCTTTACTAGTACCAAATTTGATCCAATTTGGTTTCGTCGTTTGCGAATTGATGGGGGCAGATAGACACACGGAAATCTGGCCCATGTGGATCTCATGTCTATTTTAAAAAAAGTAGGCTAAAAGTACGTAAACTCACAAACCACTGTACTCGTCCCTGCGTCTGGATCCTCAAAACGTTCATTATTTCAACTAATGATGCAAGTTTTCTCCACTTATAGGTCATATCACAGGAACTTCACGATGAGTCGTTAGACCTTGCCATTTCTAGCAGGTGCGTGACCTATGGTCTCGTGTCCGTCTGCAAATAATTGGAAGCTTGGTTGCTGTATTTGTTGGAGTCTTCTCATGATCTCGTGGATGTGGGCCACGGCCGCGATCTGCTCTTCGCCTCTCTCTACCCGGACCTGAGGACTCCTCGTGAAGAGGAACCGGTCTGATCCGTGCTCCTCCATAACTAATCCCCTTTCATCCGCTCTTTACAGGCATTAGCTTCTTGCGATCGACCTTCACCTCTCTCAACTTCCGTATTATCCAGTTCTACCCTAAAAAGTTCACAGACAAACAAATAAACAAGGTAATCACTAATAGAGGTAGCCTACACTCAGCGCCCCAGTTTCATGCACAGAATTGAAGGCCATTATCATCATAGGGTAAGCTGTATTAGCGGAGCAAAGATTTAAGGCATGTAAAAGAACCTTCCACTAACTACAATTGTGTGAAGCCAAATGTGTAGGTTAGATTTGATTAACGCCCTGTAGTTCCAACGTTCGTCGTCAGGTGCCAGTGGCACCTAGTAACCAAGTTTGCGGCTAGATATCGTTGAAAATGTTGTGTTGAAATGCGTAATTTGATTTCCGTTGACCACGTAACACAGCGTCTGTTTATTGAAGGACATTGAACACTATGTTCACGGGACCGTCAAATATTTCCGTTTAAGACGATATTCCGTTGAAGTCAGGTTGAACTGTAGTACAGTAAGTTATGCAACCAACTCATGCTTTCCAAGCACGGCGGGATTGCAGTGATAATGTAGCCCAGGGGTGCCCGACCTGTTTTTTAACTAAGGGCCACATTGTAAATAGTTGGGGGATCTTGCGGGCTATTATACTCGGGGAGGTTTGGGGGTTACGGATTTTTTTTAAATATAGGAGCAATATGGTGGATTTGTGGCTGTCTGAGCTTATTTTCCTTAGTATTATTGCAGTTTTCTATATTTATTTGTTGTGGATAAAAAATAAAACACTAAAAATAAATTTACATATTTTTAATAAATCCCTTTAAAATAGAAGTACGATAAACATATACAGCATGAATGGCAAAGAGTGAGTATTTATGTTCGTTTGACACAATTATTAATCAATTTATGAAATAAAATGCATGATAATATAGTTTAGTGAGAAGACTGGAACTGCTTTGGGTAGGGGTGCGCGAGCCAGTTGGCTTGAGTTGTTTTGAAGTTTTGGCGACACGGCGCGTGCACGGACAAAATAGTCTCGCAGGCCGTAGGTTGGGCAGTCCTGATGTAGGCCATGAGCTGAGGGCCAAGGTCTTGGGCACGCTTGACCGGGCTGTTGTCTCCGTACACAGTACAGGAAGAGCAGAGCGCAGCACGCGTTCAACGCCCTTTGGTCGCCAACATGATCATGATTTGCTGGCGGGCTCAGCTCCATTGTGCTCGTGCTGCAGTGCCCCCACGCTGGCTGGGCCGGGCCCTCCTTCTCTTTTGACGTTATTGGCCCGTATAATAAATTACAGTGCTCCATGTTGATTTTGACTTGAGTCCAGGCGTGGATTGGGTGAATAAACATTCCAATAAAATTGACAATAATGGTTGTTTATTGTCGGTCATATATCAAAAAGGTATCTGCCAATAATCGAGGTGATTTAGTACAATATTCATACAAAAGTTTTAACAAAAGAGTTCAGTTTGTATTTCATACAATTTTGAATAGTAATCAGTTTGTTTAATAACCTTATTACTAATTATTTATTTTATTAAAAGAAAAGCGCACAATGTGCAAATACATATTTGTACATAAATGATCAATTATGCTAATGCCAGTCTTATTATTGAAGTTGTCCTCATTTTGCAGTTTTGTGCGTGGTACCTTTCACAATGATCGTTGCACAGGTCACACACACAGTCTTCATTCGGTTGGTGGAAATTCTGGGTTTTGCAAAATCTATAGTGAAATCCATGGGTGGCGTAACGTGTTATTACGTGTCGTAGCTCGTAATTAGCTTGTTTCCAGTCTCCTGTCATTATGGCATCTGTGGAGTAAAAGTCGGACCAAATGGCATTTCGTTTCTCATTTAAGATTCGGCGTGCATTCTCATAGGCTTTGGTGTTTGGTAGGTAAAACTGTATTTTGATGTCGTCGATGAAGTAGTCCTCCTTAGTTAATACATATGTCAACCTTGAAGGTGCAGACTTTCCTATGCCTAAAATCCTCTTAAGATATCGGGCCTTGACTTTTTCTATTATCATCAGGTCGCTGAGTGTGAGTTTTTCCCAGGTAATGCTAATCCCATAGGTTGCTATTGGTGATATGGCTGTTCTGAACAGTAGCATTGCTGTACCCAATGATATTTGTTGAGGTTGTTCGATGTGGTAGATGGCTTTTATTGCTGCGGTCGCTCTTTCTTTAACGTGGATATTGTAGGATGTTAGAGTAGTTTGGAGGGTGACTCCGAGGTACTTGAATTTCGGCACTACTTCTAGTGGTTTGTTGTGAAGAGTCATTGTGTTTTTAAGTGAATGCCTTCCTCCTTTCCTGAAGGTCATCTGTTTGGTTTTGCTGTGGTTAATTTGTAGGCCATTTCTTTCTGTCCATGATGTGAGCCTGTTGAGGACCTCTTGGAGCTCTTCTATGTTTTCTGAACCTATTGCCATGTCGTCCGCATAAAGTAAAAGTGATGCTGATGTATCTATGATTACTTCTGTGATATCTGCTGTCATGATGTTGAATAATATTGGGCTGATTGGATCTCCTTGTAGGATTCCGTTTGTTTGGGTTATGTTTTTGGATAGGGCTATGCTATCTGATATTTGGACATAGTTATATCTGATGATATTCGAGATTATGATTACTAACGGATGTGTAGCCCCTAGTAGGTGATTGAGTTTCCGGACGAGCGTCGTTCTGTCAATTAGGTCAAAAGCCTTACGGTAGTCTACGAAGACCACAAAGTATTTCTTTCCTGGGTGCCTCATTGTATCCTGGGCTTGTTCAATTAGATATTTCACGGCATGTAATGTGCTTCTCCCCTTTCGGAAGCCGAATTGACTCTCTGGTATCTGGAAATCTATTTCTTCTGTAAGCCTGTTTGTTAAAATTTTCATGAATACTTTGAAGGATGTATTTTCGAGAGCTATACCTCGGTATGAATCAGGGTCATCAGTTTCTCCTTTCTTGAACATCACTTTGATTGTTGACGACCTCCATTGCTCTGGAATTTCCCCAGTGAGTATGCATGTGTTGAATAGTTCTACCCAGTAGTCTAGCATGACAGGCAGAGAGTCTTTTAGGTGTTCATTGCAAATGCTGTCAGGACCGGGGGCTTTTCCATTTTTTGCTGTTGTTATTGTATCAATAATTTCCTGTCTTGTTATGGGGGTGTAATTTACTGTCATTGTTACTGGAGTTAATTCAAACGCTGTTGACTGGTATTGATGATTGAGAATGCTTCTGAAATGGTTTTCCCATGTTTCCATGGAGATATTGCTCGTTACTGGTGATTTTGGTTTCCTAAGCATTAGGAATGGGTCATTTTGAGCGTTTGCAGCGCGTCTCTTGGCATCTTCTTCAATATAATCCGTTCTCCTCTTTTTGATTAGTGATTTATATTTCCTTCTTTGTTCGGCGTATTGTACCAGGTGATTCGGTTCCGATGTGTCCTTCGCTCGATGTAGTGCTAGCAGGGTCTTTTTTCCGTTCATTATAACAGTCTTTATTGAACCATGGTTGTGATATCCTTATTTTCGTTTGAGTTTGACATGATTGAAGGGTTCTTGTACATATTTCCACTGCTTCAGTTAATTCATGCCGTTGAATTAATTGTTTTGCTTTATCTATTTCTTCGCTGATATGCCCTAGTTTCTCTATATCTAGTTTCCTGGATATTTTATTCCTTGGCGGTATGGGTAGTTGGTCTTGGCAGAAGATTTCAAATGTAGTCGAGATTGGTAGATGTTTCCTAATTGGGGCCATGGCTGAAGTCCATAGTGCTTTTTGACTGAGTTTTTTAATGTCTTATTACTAATGTAAATAGCAAAAATGACTGTTGGCTGACCTTACAAAAAATATAGTAGAAATGGATGTTTCTGAGATATACCTTTTGATTCGTTCAATCTTTCTTGTAATGCTCAACTAAACTTTCAATTTACAATCCGCAGACTGTTGGTAATGACTTGCTAATATTCGGATACAAATTGGAGCACAAATTTTGCATCCGCCATGTCAGACATTCTTTCTAGGAGAGAGAGTTTGATCAAGTGATTTGCCAACCAAAGTAAAGTAAAACTATGAGATTTGATTAGAACTGTTGCCAACTCATTTTGGCATTAATTAAAGTTGGGTCGTGAATTCATTAATCTCAACACTCCACTTCACGCGTTTGTCGTTATTGTTCCTCAAAAATGTTTATACGAAGGATATTTATTGTTAATTCATTTTAGGAGTTTGGAGCATCTTGGAGAATGTTAGCCATCAGACCCGTGTTCTTGAGTATGTGTTGAATTTCTTTGTGATGCATATGTTATTGTGGTGACCGTAGGGGCCTAATGTGTGTAACTTAGAGCCTAGGATTAGGGTACGTACACCAGGACTTTTAATGAGGTAGTGGGGAGGAAATATTGGCCACCAACTCTATGAACTTGAGTCGGTATTGTCTGATGACTCCCCACGAGGGAGTGTGCAAAAAGACGCACTCAGGATGGAAGCTGTCAGTGCCGCGATTCGAAATTTCAATCTCACAGCTTCCATTTCCTCATTGTAGTCAATATGCACGTTTCCACGTGCTCGGCTACCCCGCGGGTTTGTCACCTTTGCGTTAGGTAATATAGGGACACGAGCGGCACCAAGGTGAACATGGTAAGAGTAGACCTACTCGTATCAACTGCTGTAGTTGTAACGCAGATTTACCGCTCGTATATTACCTGGACAAGAACTGTGTTGAACATGCATTGAGTCCAAATACCACCCAACCTATCGAAATGACTTGAATATAAACATAAAAGTACACTGTGCTGCAGTTACCTTAATTTAGATGGATTCTCAATTCGAAACATTTTCTGTAACTTATAAGTACGTACTAAACAGTATAGGTTCATTGAAAATACTGTACCTAATATCGGGCAGACTGCATTCTGGTCGTGATTATCTGGAAACACTTCATAGGCGGCCTTCTGTCATCCCATATGTAAGTGGCATCAGGGAAGGAAGCTTGTAGTTTTGTGTGACCGGGGCAGATGACCTCGTAGTTCCGCCTCTTGAAACAACAATAACTAACTATAACTAATCTCACGATCATGAGACACGGAATCTCCTTTTTACGTGAAATCTGAACCTCCAAACGTGATATTTTACGTCATAAATCTCACATGCATTAATCGGGAATAGAACCCGTTTCACCTCGGTGAGAGGCCAGCGGCTGCATCAACACGCCCCGTTTAGATCTGTCTCGGAGTCTGTCCACTTATCATCGGACTAATTCAATAAAAATCCATGAGCATTCTCATAATAGATAGCAATCCTATGCCGACTATCATGAGTGTGGTTTTCGCCGGGTATTTTCACACTTACTCCAGGCAAAGGCCGGAATTGTACCTTACTTCGAGTCCCGGGACGCCTACCTTCATCCCTGTGCTTAATACAGTTACACAACTACTACATTCATCACAGAAACACAGGCTATCGGACAAGTTCAACACACACCCAACTATACGGGGCTGATGACCTCTGAATTGACGACAACAACAACAACAACAAGCAATGCTATGTTCTATGTGACCCACGAGGACTTTGTTGAATACAATATGTTGGAAACGTTATATTGAGTATAGAAACCTCGTCTATTTACAATAGGTAAATGTCTTGTAGATGCACACTTTATCATTATCATTGTTATTCTCCCCTCAAAGTCCATGCCCTCGCCAACACAGAGTCTGGATACCCCTGATCTACATTGACACCGCAGTGAGGTTCTCCGAAACGTGACTGGCGATGAGATCAGCTCAGAGTTTAGAGGATTGAGGAACTGCCACACCCTGAGTGGAATGGCAGAACCGATGCGGGGGGGTCTACCACCTCGTGGTGTAGCGGCTAGTATGTTTCGCTGTCGCCTCGGAGGTCCGGGTTCGATTCCCGGCTCTGCCAAGAAATGTAATTCTGGTATAAGGGCTGGAGGTACACTCGGGCTCGTGGGTTCGATTCACCCCCTTAGCCATCTTAGAAGTGGTTTTCTCCACGCAAATGCAGGGATGGTTCCTAACTTAAGGCCACGGATGCCTCCTTCCCAATTCTCGCCTGAATTACAAATACTCACACTAATACAGCCATCACAATACGGTTTATCAGATAAATACACTGAAGCCAAGGAAATCAAGCACTAAGAAGGAATTATGGGAGTTGCATTTAAGTGGCTGTGGATGATTGAAACCTTGATGTAGGCCTACGTAAATTATTACTGTATATATCTCATATCGTAAAACATTGGCCGGACTCTAGTGCCCATTGCCTCCAAGCAGCAATACGGGGGTCATATGGTATCCTGCAGTCCATGTTTGCTGCAACTGGTTCTCCAGATCTTGTAAACCCCTCGGCTGCCGCAGTTGGCGTCCTGGATGGTCCCAGACATATTTTTTTGTTCCGCAGCTTCGTCGTGCTAGTTAAATCGTGCACCACGACCGCGTGGGCAGCAGTAGCTGTAGCCTGCTTTTCCCAAGGTTGCAGAATCGAATCCTGGCGCAGTCAGTTGGCATTTGAGGGTACGCAAATGCGAGGCAGCCGTGTCAGTAAATTTACTGGCACGTTATAGTTCCCCTTCGCACCCCGGCGTCTCTAAAAGCTGCAGTAGTTATAAGGGACGCAAAACCAACATTATTATTATTAATTAGTAGCCTACCTTACTTCAAGACCCGGGCCACCTACCTCGTCCCTGTCCCTAATACAGTTACACACATACATCACATAAATATAGGTTATCAGACGAATTCAACACACTCCCAACGTCCCAACTACATGAGGCTGATGACCAAAATGTTCCAATGCCCCAAAAATGAATTATTAACCACAACAACAACAACAACATGATGTTCGATTAGTGACAAATCTGGGGATTGAACGGCCACAGCAGTGTGCCAACTTTGCTGAGGCAGTCCTGTGCCACCCTAGCTGTGTGCGGTCACACATTATCCTGCACCGGGACGTCCTGTCATGAGTGGCAAGACATGTGGCCATGTGTGGCAAACCGACAATTCCTTCTTGGTGCGTGAATTGTTTTGTCAATCAGTGTTCAATAGGCCTACACGAGGGTGATGACTAGGGCCCGGATGTTGATGACATGTCATCTTTTTACTGAGCTGTATAAGACAATGCTGAAGTACATAGAAACTCCGGACGAGACACCCCGTCTTCAAATATGTCATTTTTATTTTGCATCCTTTTGCATTTTTTGCAATTTTTTCCATTTTAAGAGCATTTTTTTAAAGTTTGGTAGATTTTTTGGGTCATATTTTAGAGAAATCAGCATTTTAAGGTCTTTTTTCTTTCAATGTAGTCATGTCACAGCTTTATATGAGAGAGTCGCGTCTCTCAAAGTTTAGAAGAAGCTAGTAGCTATGATCATAAACCTTTTGTTAAGTGCTAGAAATCTATTTTGATTGAAATAGGAGTCTCTGTTTCGCGGGCTTATAGGTCGTGTTCCAAGGACATTTTGTCGTCCTGACGTTTCGCTGAATACTGCGTTCAGCATGTTCACAGGTTACATAAAGCGAGGTAAAACAAGTAAACAGAAGATATATAAATAGTCAACAACCCACACATAGAGGCTACCATAGCAACGGCGTACCACATAAAAGTAATGCATCAAGGAGAGGGCTGCTCGTCTGTTGCATCTTCTCGTCTACGACGGTCAATAAGAGCAGGCTTGAGGGGATTAAGGACTGGAAGCCAAGCTCTGTTCACATCTCCTCAAGCCTGCTCTTATTGACCGTCGTAGACGAGAAGATGCAACAGACGAGCAGCCCTGTCCTTGATGCATTACTTTTATGTGGTACGCCGTTGCTATGGTAGCCTCTATGTGTGGGTTGTTGACTATTTATATATCTTCTGTTTACTTGTTTTACCTCGCTTTATGTAACCTGTGAACATGCTGAACACAGTATTCAGCGAAACGTCAGGACGACAAAATGTCCTTGGAACACGACCTATAAGCCCGCGAAACAGAGACTCCTATTTCAACGCCGGTCGTGAAAGTCTACATTTTTACTTATTTTGATTGACTTTTCAGTTTGAGCTTCAGATGTCATTTTTGAAATATTGGTGAGTTTACTATTATAAGATCATTTTCTCCATTTTATAGTGCATTTTTCGAATTTTTGAAATATTGGTGAGTTTAGTCTATTATTATAAGATCATTTTCTCCATTTTATAGTGCATTTTTTGATTTTTAGGTCATTTATTACAGTCATTTTTGAAAACTATAAGCGCATTTTTTAAACTTTTTTACGGCATCAACATCTGGGCCCTAGTGATGACCAAATATGTGGCAAGTCTCTGATTGAAACAACGGCAACTTTTTATGTTGATATGTTGCTAGTGTGTACTGTGTACCACTCCAATACCGGATAACACACGAGTACTGCACCACATATGAGAGGTGCTAAGTGCTGACACGGACTGGGAGAATGGTGTCACGACTTTCTCCCCGCTCATGGAGCCTCGGAGCGAGCAGCGAATCACCTGCTCAGCTCCTTCTTCGAGTAAGACGCATCTCAATTCAAAATGAGACACGATAGAGAAACAAAATGATGCCCTGAGGACACGGAAGTCGGCTTCCTTTTATTCACAAGTGGATTGGCTGATGTGAGTTAACACGATACAGACTCTTATTGCTTATTATTATGATGTTGATGATTATAATCATTATGATGTGATACTTTATTTTAAAGGGAATGGTTCATGATTATCATAAATTATAGAATAGGCTGAATTATTACAACCCCCTCCACCGTAAACTAAACTAAACTAAACTAAAATAAAATGTATTAATTAATCTCGTGTAATGATTTCCAGGTGAAGGGAATAACAACCATTACAATTAGGGTGCATTCGTGTTAACCGACTGAAAAGCAAGTAAATGTCATAAAATTAAATGAAATTAAATTAAATCTAATGAAACAAAAATAAAAAATAAAATTAAAAAAAATAGAAAATCAGAAAATCAAAATTAAAATAAAAGAATAAGAAAATGAAAATTTATATAAAAATAAAAATATAAAATAATAATAATAATAAAAATAAAAATAAATAAATAAATAAATAAATAAAAATTAAATAAAGGTTGCATCCCTAGAGGAATCAGAATATGTAAGAAAATGTGTTTAGGAGCGACAGACAGGAAACCAAAAAGCGAAGAACGTTAGTCCCAAAAGCTCTGAAAAGAGAAAACATGGACCCGGCTCAAAAATCCCTGGAGTTACCAATTCACCAACTGTGAGCCCCTGAGAGTGAGGTTCACTTAACGTTAGTTAGTTATTGTTGTTTTAAGGGGTGGAACTACAAGTACATCTGCCCCAAGGAGCACCGTAAAGAGGCAACCTGTCCTTATTATAACCTCTTGTAATTGGCAGGGAGGGAGGCGTGATGGTGCAGGGGTCAAGGTGCTTGCCCCTCACCAAGGCAAACCGGGTTCAATTCTCGGTCAATGCATGTGAGGATTTCGAAGTGAAGTATCACGTCCTGTGGTTCGAATTCCACGTAAAAATGGAGGTCACATGGCTCATGATCGCGAGGTTAACGGTAAAATAAAACTGCAGCCTTCTTTTCTACAATTGGGAGGGAGTACCGTCAGTATAGTCATACGTAGAAGACAGAAGAATTAATAGGTATATCTCTTTGAAGAATGAAGGTATCAGATTGGCAAAATACAAGAGCAAAGGTGCAAAAATGAGAGACACCCTACATCTCCGATACCCCAGTACCATATGGGTCATAGAGAGCTAACATTGATCAAGAGGGGTTAGCAGGAATAATGTAGATGAGCCCAGATAGTAAGTGGAAACAACGCAGAACTCATTTACGGATTCATGGTCATCCCACGTTTCGCAAATTGATATTCCCTGTGGGGGTAGTCAGGGAATATCAATAATAGATTTAAATATTAATATAACAAAGAAAGCTTTTCAGTCAGTCAACACGAATTGTGCCCAATTACATTAGGCGGGAAACACGTACATACCCTACAAACTGTACAAATACATCAGATGTCCTCAAATAATAATAATAATATACCTACTTGTTGTTTCTTTACTAGAATTAGTCAACATTGAAAAATGGCTTCTCACTACAATTTAAATATTAATAGTTGTTGTTGTTGATTCTTTTAGGGCCTTTGCGACATCGTGGTCATGTAGCCCCGCGTACTTGGGTGGGTGTAGAATTTGTCTGATAACCAGTGACACTGTGATGTCTGTAATTAAGGTAGGATTTGCGTAGGAAGTGCCGTGGCCTTACGTTAAGTACCTTCCCGTCATTTGCCTGGAGTAGAAGTTGAAAACCACGGTAAACCACTTCTAGGATGGATGAGCTAGGAATCGAACCCGCCTATTCTCATTTTGCCTCACGAGGCTGAGTGTACACCGTTCCATCGATCAGATCAGAATTGTTGTAGTTGGTTAGTTAGGATCAGCACTTAAATGTAACAGAGTTGACACTGTAGTTTGTACACTTAGCTGATTTGCGGCTGTTCCTGTACTGGTCCCCGCCCAATCTAATTGGCCACACCCGTGTTGACCGACTGAAAAGCTTCTAATGATTGATTACTTTGGCAACACTGACAAATGGCTTCTGCAAGAGGACGTGATGTCGTCCTTCAAGGAATTGCGAGAGAGTTACGTGATCAAGACGAACACGGGCCAGTAACAACTGTGATCTACAGATTGAGTTATTGCTAACCTTGTTATCGCTATGCTAACAGATTGCTTGGTCTAGACGTTTCACACCAGTACGTCATGTCATGTGACTCCTTCTAGTATCAAGGCGTTTTGTCCGAAACGATTGACCTTATAAGATAGAACAATTATAATCAGTTGTTCTCAAATAATAATGTAAATAGCTATACTAGAGGACCTGTGCGAGAAATCTCGCATGTTCAGTAACCACCCGCCCGGCTTTACTGTTATGCGGGCTTCTATAAATGTCTTTATTTGTTTAAACGCACTTTTTAAACACATTGTCGATATATATGAAATCAGAGTGCAATTCGGCATTGCTGCGGGTAATAATTCTGTTTGAATATCCCTTTCAATGCACAATGGGTTGTGTGCGCCCTATGTGTACAGACTAGTGTTATGCGGGCTGGACGCGAACAGGTCTGCCAGGGACTATCGTCCTTTTTATTTGTTTAAACACACTATTTAACAAATGAATATATTTCCATTGACTTTTCAAGAAATGCAAGATTTTTCCTGTACTACTGAGACTATTTGGAAGATTTTGGCACAGAACGCACCTTCTAACTCCTTCTGGTTCAGGAGCTTGAGTTTTTGTCGGATGAACTTAGATATTTAAACATTTCGCTGCTTTGATGAACATATCAGCTACGGAATGCTTGGGAGTCGAGAATAGGATGATTGTATCGATAACAATGTCCAAGATTTGAGATAAATGTGCCGGGAGAAATATCTGAGACAATCTCCCTAAATGCTATTCGTTGCGTTACCTGCTTGCCACCTTATTCAAGTTCCATTTGTCAACTTAACGCAAATGAGAGATTTCTCTTTCTTGAACCTCGTCTCATCCTAGTTGAGAACATCCGGGAGTAACTGGTGCTGCACTCTCAATAGGGACTTGGGTGATGTCTAACTTCGATTTTACTCCATACATGACATCTGATGCATTGTATTCCTCATTAAATAACAAGTGATAATATGTTCAGCGTAATGATGGCCCAGCTGCAGAACCTTCTGCATTAACTCAGTCTACATATCTGCAAAAAGAGCTGCTGCAAGTGCGAATTCCGCTACACACAGTGGCTATCCTGGGTGTGGATTTCCCAACCTCCATCCATACAAACAGCCGTATGGTACCGCATTTCAAGTCTCATTGAACCTACCCTAATAATCATAGTAATACAGACTACTACCGTGAAAATCAAGAATATCCAATACTTAGGACACATCATGAGGAATACCGCCAAGTACCATCTCCTACAGTCTATTCTTCAAGGAAAAATACCAGGGTAGAGAAGTGTTGGACGAAGAAGAAAGTCCTGGTTAAAAATTCGCACAGCCTGGACCTCAAAAACTCCTACTGAATTATTCCGAGCTGCAAGTGATACGAACAGCACAGTCAAGATGGTTAGCCAAGTTTGGTCTTGCTGCACGTACACCTGTCCAGAGCTATGTGGAGTATTGTGACGCCAACGAGGGGCTCAAAGACTCACTTTATTTTGAATAGAGGGAGTGGTCGAGAGACTGACTCATCTCCATAGTTGTGCTACACATTGTTTGTCCGCTACGGCTGGGATATTCACGCCTTTCCCACTCGAGTTGTTTGTTCAAATAGAGAGGCGAGGATTTCAAGACGTTCTTAAAATGACGTGAGTAAATGTTTGATAGATTCATTTAGCACACTGGGTACAAAACTCCACCGTATGACTTCCTGTCCGAAACAAAATATGGTTAATTACAAGCCGATTTTCATCATATTATGAAATATAGGATTATCCTATGGGTGAGGAGTGGAAGGCATGTGTGGCATTTCTGCCCAGAAATGGTGTCAACAAAACGAGAAATGTGAATGGAAACGAAGAGTTTACTGGTTTCCATAGATTGATTATTGTGTGTGTGTGAGAGAGAGAGAGAGCAAACTGAAGAAACACCTGCGTAGTGTCGTGAAGAACTAAGTAGCCTCTTTTCATACATTACACCGGTCTCTTCCATCTATTTAAAGGATTTTCTTTGTGATGTACTTTCGGTAAATTCCCCGATTCTTGGATGTAATGGGTAATCTCGAGAACCACTGGATGGATTTTGATGCGGTTTACACCAATCTGTAAAGGATTTTTCGAGGAAAGTTTCTATAGAAAAACAAATCATTTATGATCAAAGAAAGCCGAGCAGTATCGATTTCAGTGAATTTAGTCGAAGAAAACCCGCCTTTTAAGCTTGGGCTACTCTGGGTAAATTGTTAAAAATGTCTATAAAGGCGACTCGTACTACGAGTGTAAGAATTGTTCAGCATGAAAAGTTCTACAAAAACGTCTTGGATAGCATATCTCTACCTTAAATACATCGCCACTATAAGTGTTTTTACGTTTTCATTTCTTCCAACAATCTCCATTCAGAGGAAATTTTTAAATTACTAGCTTCAGAGCGAGTTTACGATCTATCGAGCTAGCCAATCACCCCAGCTTTGGCCAGCATGAAACAGTCGAGTCGTGTCGAGTTAAGACTTCAGAGAAGAGTATAATATGTTCTTGGAATTTCGCTGTTCACCTCAGCTTTTCTGAATTGCGTCTGGGACCTCCCGTCCGTGCGCCTTTCCAGCCTACGCAGGGTAAACCGTTAAAGACACCAGGCGAAGCCTGTATATGTTGACCGTATATGAAGATTATTGTGCTGATTCATGATACAAACATTCATTTTGATCGCTTAATTAAGACACAAGAAATAAAAACATAATTTCGTACAGTCGGATTAAATTAGATGCCAATATAGAATATTAAACCTTGGCAAGTTTCACTGCGCTCGAGGTGGATAGATGTTGAGCAAACACTGCATCTGGCAAAAACCCAAAGCCCGTGGTCACACGAACCGTGATAAGTCGGTTTTAAACCACCATTTGTCTTATGAATTAGTCAGGTATTTTGTACGCCTATAATACGTAGTTTACCTCATAAACCTTACGGTGGATAATACAGCAGCTTGAGTGAACTCTGTAGCTATCCTCGTGTGTCAAAGTAGGAGTTCGGAAATTTGTTTTGATAAGCGTTTTTATTATTCCTTGTGCGGCTCGGTGGCGTAGTAGGTAGCATGCTGAGCTTCTATGCCCAGGGTCACGGGTACAAACCCGGCCGAATTCGTCGGATTTTTAATGGCGTAATAATCCCTCAGTATGTCTTCCTTCGGATGGGAAGTAAAGCCGGCGGACCCATATCATATTTATTTATTTATTTATTTATTTATTTATTTATTTATTTATTTATTTATTTATTTATTTATTTATTTATTTATTTATGGCATGTAAAAGAACCTTCCACTAACTACAATTGTGTGAAGCAAAATTTGTAGGTTACATTTAGTTCCCCGCTCGGTGCCGGTTACAGTGCTATCTAGTAGCCAAGTTCGCGGCTAGGTATCGTTGACGGTGGCATTTGGTAGCAAAATTAGGAACTACTTGAAATTGTCGTCTGCAGTCCTTACCTGAATTACAGATAATACACACTAATACAGCCATCACAACTAACACCACCTACCAGACAGATTCTACACACACCCAAAGTACACAGGCCTACATTACCGCGTTGTCGCAGCCACTGGCCTAAACTGAGAAACCAACCAACGTACCGATGTTTGATTACATACTATTCGATTCCGTTGAACGCATTCATGAATACTTCTCTTAATATTAATAATAAATAATAATGTTGTTTGTTTGACATTCCTTTTTTTAACTATTGCAGCTTTTGGAGACGCCGGGGTGCCGGAATTTGGCCCCGAAGGGGATCTTTAACGTGCCAGTAAATCTACTGACACAGATCCCTCACATTTACGGACCCTCAAATGCCATCTAACCTCGCTGAGCTCAGCAGGCGAGAACGTTACCGCTGAGCCACGCAGCCAGTCTCTCTCTTAATATTAGAAAGGTAATTGGGTATAACTCGATCTGGATCGTACAATGAACTCATTTTCGTCACAGTTCTCAAAATGGATTTACCTCTGCCTGATATTCTTTCCTTCAGTAGGGATATTCAATCCTCTCCAACATGACTGTTTGCTACTTAAACCAAAACATATCAACGCTTGATCACTGTCTTGTCTGACTCCAAACATTTTTGCATAGTTGTGAAAACGCAGCTACGTTTAACACATTCACAAATTTCCAAGTCCTGAACCTATTATCGACCAAGATGGAAGTTGATACACTTAATATTAGATAAGCAAACAACCACTTGTTAGTCTTACGAATTGAATGTAACGTAACTCCCCTGGCGGAAGAAAGTGGAAGTTCAAAAACTTATTGTAATAAAGTCGGCTCTATTATTAGATGGAGTCGAAAAGTGTTTCTTTCTCTTCTCCGCCTTGTGGCCTCCAGGATGAAGATGAATTAAACTGGGCGAGGATGTGGAAGGAAGCGGCCATGGTCTGTCAGAAGGTACCGTCCCAGCATTTGCACACGGAAAACCATTTGAAGGACGGCCGACGGCGGGGCTCGAACCCACGCGTCTACCAAGTTAGCAGAGAGCGTGGCCCCTTGACCAAACGCTGTTCTTTAGCGAACGTAGCCACCACTGTCGGTGTCGAAAAGTGATGAATTAATAGGTTCATCACACACCCCGTGTCCTGACGCTTGCTCATTATGCCATGTAGTTTGCCTTATATGTGTCCGTACGCGTGATGGCGCAGCGGTCAAGCGGCTTGTATCCCACCAAGGCAGACCAGGTTCCATTTTTTAGATGGAATGTCAGTGCTTCGGATTCCAAATAAAATAGGAGATCCCGTGGCTTATGAAGATCGCGAAATCAATGGTGACGTAAAACTACAAAGTTCCTTTCATTAGTATGTGTTCCAACCGCGTACAATCCCTAGTAAAATAATATATAGGAGATAGTAATAATAATAATATTATCGTATGGCCTCAGGTGCCGGGTGCAAGCTTTGTTATTTGATACCCAAAGGGTAGCTTGCACGCCGAATGTCGTTGTTCCTTGAAGCACATGAAAGTCAAGGAGGTTAGATATCTAAGCTCCTTGAACACTATAGCGCTTTCTAGTAGAGAAATGAGGAACTTTGTGTTGGCGGAAACTCCCGAGATTAATTTTGCCACTATGAACACGGCCTACTGAATTAAAATGGGTTCTTTAACATGCCAACATCGTATGACATGGTGTCGTAATTTTTGCCGCCTTTCAAAAATCTTTTCCACGGCCAGGAGCGAACCTGCAAAACTTGGGGTTAGTAGACCGACACGTTGACCACTGACCCACCGTGGCAAGCTGGAGATAGTAATAATAATAATAGATGGAGTAATGGAGCAATGGTACATCAATAAGACAAATTAGGTGGTTAGTAAATCTGTTGTCTAGCATGGTCCCCAGTACAGAGATGGACTGACGACCTCCGCAGCTGTTTGTCAGGATGTGGACCTACACCTTGCAGGTCATCAACAGTAAAATCCATCGAGGCTTCGAGGGCATCGCGCTTGGCTCACTTCCTAGCGCAGATGAGGCCACAGGTCAACAGCGCAACGCCTGGGGACGAGAAAGTGCCAGCCACTGGACCGATATGTACATTTAATTTAAAGAACTCGAGGTGGTGGTGGTGGCTGGAATGTGTCCCACCGTATCGACGTGCTCTTACTGCGAGTGGTATGTTTCGAACCAATGGCGGTATCTTTCGCAAGGGCACATGAAAATTTAAAAAAGCCATCCATAACTAAAATGCAGCTGTTATCCAACGTGTTGCCCATTGCGCCATGGCATTCGGCGTGGAAGTTCTTTTCCCACAGTGATACGAAAAGAGCAAGCTAAAATTCACACCATGATTTCTCACGAAATGTGGAAAGCGCATCGTAACATCGATTGTGGTTTTAATGAACCTGACTTCTAAATGCTCGCCCACTTTTTAATACTTCAGAATACATTATTACTATAGATCTGTGAGAAGTGACCCAAGGGGTATGCGTTAACCTTATAGTAGCTGTAAGCCAGCCACACCTCCACAGGCGGTAGCCATCTCTCCTTGTTCCTCCTGCGAAGGTTTGCCATGTCCTCAGTCCATGTTCATTGTACAGAGCATAAACAACTCCCTCCAGCATGAAATCTACCATCATAAGTTAAGAAAGATTGACGTTATTAATTAAGGCAGTGAATACTGACATTACACTTGTATGAGTAAATTTCAATGTTAGGGGTAGCTCAGCACCTCTCTTCTCACCCTGGATCTACTATTGTACCGAATTATGGTGAAAGAACCATCTAGAACAGCTAGTAAAGCAAAATAATTATAACTATTGTCGTTAATGTTGTTGATTCATTTAGGGACTTGGGGCATCGTCGTCATTAGCCCTGTGTACTTGGATGGGTGGAATCTGTCCAGAAGTAATGAGTGGAATGTGTATGGATATTTGTGAAATCTACCTGCCTGTCTGTCTGTTAGGTAGTCAGCCGGAAGGCTGGTTGGATCCTCAAAAGCACCGCCGTTACGTTATGTGAGTAGATACCCACAAAAACCCAAGGCAGTGCTATATTGAGGCGTTCTAGGCAAGAAGAGGAGTGAGGTAGTTTGCTTTCCTCACTGAGTCAGAACAGTAGTCCTAACCCTATGAGTAGAACCTTTCACAGCATTCACAGGCACTGACTGTGCCCCGAATGCCATTACTAAGCACCACCCATACCTCAGTAGCTTCCATATAATCACAGCCATGAGTGAGACTGAGACATCGGTGAAAAGCCACCTTTTACTCTAGCCTGTACCAACTGACAAATGCAAATGTACTGTATTCATCAAGAGAACCACTATTATTGTGGTGACTGAACAAGTGTGCGTACTTGCAATTGGTGTTAGGGTCCATCTGTGGCCTCGTGTGGAAGTTAGAGTTCATGTCTAGGAGGGCTGATGTCGAGTTATTCTGTGTTGCCATCGTGAATGTGCCTCGCACCGACTAAGGTTGTATGAGAAATGGCTGTGTAATTTAAGGGGACCTGATTTATTATCAATTTGATATTTTCTGGATCCAAGATTGTGTGAGCCCAGCCTCTGGAAAATAAGTGCTTTGGCCCCTTCTGTCATGCTCTTGACATAATTCTTAGAATATATTGTATAATACTGAAAAGAATGTCTCCAAAGAATTTGAAAAAGAGGACATACGTAATATTTGATATCAGAAGTAAGAATAGTGACTGGTAGGTAAAGAGTTCGCCAAGAAATTATGAGCATCTATCTATAATTGATACAAGAACACATACTTGTAAATATCGTGTACGTCAGTCGTGAATCGAGTAACAGAAGATAAATGAACGAGTCTATAATACTACAGCTGCAGCGATGTTTCACTCCACAGATAAATGTGTAAATGTTGCCTAGAAGCTAAACGGTGAAGTTCTACAGACTGTCCTTCAAAGAGTGTCAGCTCCACAAAACGGGGAAAGAGCCTTAATTTTCAATAGGAAATAAATCCTTCTTGATGTGATTTTCCATTTCCCACCATATCACGTTTTCAATCCGGTCGATGATAGTTCCCATACTGTGTGTGCTTTTACCTCGTACTTTTCCTCATATTGGAATTCTGTTATCCATATATTTTTTATCCTCAGGTCAGTAATCCCAATCATGTTCTAATTATTATAGTTACAATCATTACTGTAACGGAGGTTATCAGGGAGGCTTTAAAACACCCAAATACACGGGACAATGAACAAAACAACTATGTCGGCTCAATCCAAATCAGAATGTCTTCATAGAGTTCACGGCCATTCCCCGTCAGGAGAAGCGCCCGCAACATAGGCAACTCAATCGACAGCAGTGTAGTGAAGCAGGGTCCAGTGAACGGTATCGTGCGCCTTGAACCGGGGCGATGTTACACCGCACAGTCACGCATCATCTAACCCCGCGTTCCAGAGAGGTTATTCTGTAGATATTGAAATCACTGAGTAGCAACTTAATCTCCTCGAGCATCATCAAAGTGATTTAATTATTACACCTTGTATTTCACCCGGCTGCATACCTGAGATGTTAGAGTAATTTGTAGAATTCAGTAGCAATGTATTTTGAATGAGTCAAGTCCGCCGGTCCTACTAAGAACACTGCGAATGTGAACCTGATGATCTCGTCAGAGCCCAGCACAAATTAAAAGGACATCTGGTGTGGTATGTTGTCCCCAAATGTATTTATGAGATCCTTATAGAGGCGGAATTCTGTGAACTTACAGTAGATGCACGCGAAGAGCTCTCATATCTTCTTCTGGCAATCGCACTGCTACAAAAACCCTCCCCCTGCATGTACCGCAACCCTCTCAACGTAGATAAGGCTGGTAGGGGGATGGTTGATGTAGTATACTAGATTGGAGAAAATCTGAAAACTAGGCAATGTCTGCGGCAATGGCATTAAAGACATTATGCCGTGACAGCCTCTTGTGTCAGTAGATTTACTGGCACGTTAAAGAACTGCCAGGGCAATATTCCGGCACTCCAGCGTGACTTAAGCCACAGCAAGTAAAAGGCTACTTAAGACATATTATTATTATTATTATTATTACTATTCTTTCTTCGATTCGGCCAACTAGGGACCACGTCAGTTCAACTGCCTCTTCTTCCGAGCTCTAACTACCGCCCAGTGTTCCCTCATTCGTCTCCGGTGTTGTTCTTTTCTCTCTTGGGACCACGCCTTCCCTGTCTTCAGCTTCGGCTTTTCCTGGAAACCTTTGTGCGTAGGCTACGTAGTTTTTCCTGAAGTTGAACACGCTCCTGGATATCTTTAGGGGAAATTTCCATTTCACGTAGATCTTTCTCAACTTCCGTAAACCATGCCCCTTTGGTTTTCTTATCTTGAAAGTACGTCAATATCCGTCTAGCCTGCCTGGGCTCATTCGTGTCACGTGGCTATAAAAGGCAATCCTTCTTTTTCGAATCGTGTAACTGATCTTCTCCACGTGCTTGTACAATTCGTGGTTGTGACGCCTTCTGTACTCGCTGTTTTCTTTGATGGGACCCAGGATTTTCCTCAAAATCTTCCTTTCTTTAGCCTCTAGTTTTTCCATTAGACCTTTCTTGTCCATTATTAGAGTCTCGGCCGCATTATTATTATTATTATTATTATTATTATTATTATTATTATTATTATTATTATTATTATTATTATTATTATTATTACATGTCTAGTGTGGTTGATAGTGGGATTCAAATCCTATATGACAGAGCTTGCAGTCTGGACCGAGAGGTACTACGCTTACCCCTAGAGATTAGGCTACGGTTGGTATGTATGAGATTTATGAAGAAACACCATTTGGGTGTTCACAGTTACTATATAAATATCGGTTCCGTTATTTAACTTGTAGCCCACACAGCAAGGAAATTACACTCTCATAGCTTGTTGATGAGTTTTTAATTTAGAGGTCATTACTCAAGTTAAAATAAGATTGTTCATTAACATGCAAGTGTATATATAAACAACGACAGTAATTAGCACCGTATTTTGAAGGAAAACCGAAGATGCTTAGTTCGGGATCTTGCAACATTGCTATCATCACCCCCTGGTACTTTGCTTTGTGATGAATGCCAGTGTGGGTGTTTGGCTGTGGTTGGGAAGAAGTTGACCTTCGCCTTACATCAGGTGCCACAGTACCATTTCTAGAATGGCTGAGGTGGAAATCAATTCTACCTTTCGAGGCTGAATAAACCTCGTTCCACCCCTCAGGCGAAGCCGGGAATCGAATCTGGAATCTCAATATGCACCCCTAGACCACAGAAGATGGTAGTCTAGAAGAACAAGCTTACTAACATTATGTCGCGTCGTGTGCATTTCCTCACAGTCCGCCCCGTGGCGAAGTGGATAGCACTCTTGGCTGTTACCGCGGAGATCCGGGTTTGATTTTCACCAAGAAATGTAATTCTGGTATGAAGGCTGGAACAGGGAGCACTCAGCCTCTTGGGGAAAAACTGAGAGGAGGTTGGTTTGATTCCCACCGTAACCATCCTGGAAGTGGTTTTCCGTGGTTTCTCACTTCTACTCTAGGGGAATGCTGGGAAGGTTCCTAAATCAAGGCCTCTTCCTCATCTCAATTACAAATACACACATAAATACAGGCATCACAATAACACAGGTTATCAGAAAAACCGCTCCCCACACACATACAACCCCCCTTAAATGACTCAACAATAACAGCATTCCTTTATTGTGTGTTATTGCATAGGGTCGGGAAGGTGGCAAGAATGCTGAATAGCACTACAGTTGCTTGGTAAGTGTTACAAACAGTTAGACATTGTTACGGGGCAGATGCCGTTAAGCAGCAATGTTTTGCTAATGCTCTGTGCTGGACAATTACCTAGTTCCAGCCCGCAAGCGGCGCTCTTCTAGGGTAATAGCTCCTCAGTGAACAGGTCATCTACCACTCATACCATGCATTTAGGCTACTTTGAAAAAAGAAATAGTAGTGTTCTGATCCCTAGACAAATTATGACTATGGGCCTGTTACCATACAGTGCAACTTCAATATCGAACACTCGCGATATAGAAAAACATTAAAAGAGGAGTTCTACAGTATTATCATAAATATATAAATAGTCGACTGTTGCTACTATTAAAACTCAGCAATTTTTCTAGGATTATGCCGTGTCTTGTGTGGGGTTTCGCCTAGGAACACCAAGCTGGTTCATCAGCGGGCCCTTGGTGTCGTTGATTGGTTGGTTGGTTCCTTAGTTTAGTATGGGCTGCGACAACGCGGTATTTGGGTGTGTGTAGAATCTGTCTGATAACCGGTGTTAATTGTGATGGCTATATTAGTGTGTGTTATCTTTTTTAATTCAAGTAAGGACTGCAGACCATAATTTCAAGTAGTTCCTACTTTAGCTACCAAATGCTACCGTCCACGACACCTAGCTTGTGAACTTGGCTACTAGATGGCATCGCAGTCAGCACCTGGCGGCGAACGTTGGAACTAATATAGCGTTATCAATTCTAACCTACAAATTTTGGCTTCACACAATTGTATATAGTTAGTGGAGGTTCGTTTTAATGGCATAAATCTATGACGTGGAACCGCCGGCTTTACTTCCTCTTGGTGTCCGTGCCTGGACCTAGCGTACTGCGCGCTACCTCCCTTCTTATGAAGCGCACCTGCGCTCCTTTATTGCGAGAGCTAAGAGCTCAAGCAGCCTTTCACCTCCCTATAAAGGCTTCCAAAAAGATGGTATAATGGCTTTCACAGCCAAGGAATTCAAACTGAGCAATCACAACTGAATCCATATTGTAATTCCCATGTCACACCTAAAGAACGTAACTCAACTGCATGTTCACCCCAACTTTGGAATCAAGACACATATTTTATACCTGGGGAACAAAATGTTATCGAAATGTTTCAATAATAAAACTTCGAATTATAGAAAAAACATGACATATAAATCGTGTAGTACTTCGCCCGGATATTAAATTGGTTGGTTCCTCAGTTTAGGGGCTGCGACAACGTGGTCATGTAACCCCGTGTACTTTGGGCGTGTGTAGGATCTGTCTGATAACCAGTGTTAATTGTGATGGCTGTATTAGTGTGTGTTATCTGTTTTAATTCAGGTAAGGACTGCAGACATTCCATTTTCAAGTATTTCCTACCTTTGATACCAAACACCACCGTCAACGACAACTACTTCTGAACTTGATTACTAGATGCCACCGCAGTCGGCTCCTGTTGACGAACGTTAGAACCTAAGAGCGTTAGTCAAATCTAACCTATAATTTAGCTTCACACAAGTGTAATTAGTGGAAGGGTCTTTTACATGCTATAAATCTATGACATGGCACCGCCGGCTTTACTTCCCCTCCGAAGGAAGGCATACTGAGGAATTTTTAACGCTCTTAAAAAATCCGACGTTCAACTGTATTTTGATTAGTTCTGTGTTGTCGCACTTGTCTGTTGGCACAGGTTAGAATAAGGTAGTGAGTCCACTGATGCCTCAGTCTCAGCGAAGTTGGTCAGGTATGAGCGGTGTCGACTGTCGGCGCAGAAATGATTTACACTCGAGTTTGGACATAAATAGCATAATAACCAAACGGTCTACAGAAAAACAAGTAACATCACCATTTCCTTGTTTATTTCTGCGTTGATTGAAGACAACGTTAGCTTTTAGAAACGGATTTTAATATAATGTCAAAAGTACCGGATTTTGACGGGTTTCAAGGGAATTGTCGAATTAAGAGACTCACAACTCTCAACTCCGTTGTTCTACAGTAACTAAATTTGAATATGCGTTAGTCAGATTTGTTGTCTGTGTATATTCGAAGGTTCAAAATTTTATCTTCAGCACAAACAACAAAATAATCTATTATATGAAAGGCTCGTATTTCGAAACTGGAATCCCGTAGAAGTTCGTTCTTGGATGCGTTGTAATCCACTTATACTAAGCGTTTGCTGTGTGTAACTATCTGTAGTAGTAATGACATTCAGGGTACAGCTAGTGCCTGTGAATTCTGAGAGGTGTTAGTGAAGAAATCAGTGGCAATCTACGTCACTCTTTACCTTGCTTAATATACCTCATTATAGCACTGCCTTGAGTTTTTGGAGTTTCTACCCACAATAACTAAGCGGTACTTTTTGAGGATCCTACCAGCCTGCGGGCTGACTACCTAATGGACAGACCTTGACTATAATAAATGAGTATCTGTTTGCATAACCTAGTAAAATATAAGCAACGTTGACTTTTCGTCCACTAGAGTGTGTAAAGGGTACAAAGGTAGAGAATTAGAATGTCTGACAAATGCGAGAGTCGAAGCCGTGACCTTAATTCATGCTCGATGAAGATTCGCTGCTATCTACAAGTTCTGGTTTAAAATATAAATTGGTCAAGCAACTCTTCAGAGAGATATCTTTTAAAATCATGAAACAATGAAATCTGGTAATTTCTTTAATCTATCGATTTCAACGAACCGTTGCAATGTATTAAATAAAGACCTTGAAATAAGTCCAACAGTCCGTGTAGTTTACTTCCATCCATTCGTAAATAAGGAACTCCGACACCAAATGGCTTATCACTGAGGATATTGTTCTTGTAGTTTGATTTGAACATTGTGAAATCTGTCTGCTAGTCTTATGACAGGTCGGATCCTAAGAAGAGCTTCACCCTACGTTATGTGGGTTGAAACCCCAAAATCCCAAAGCACCACTATTATTAGGCTAGGTATAGTCACGACGGCCAACTTATCCCCAGCGGTCAACAGAGAAAGCGGGATGCGATTGATACTAGGCCTTATACAAGTGTTTCTCTCCAAACAGGAGAGAGAGGTAGCGTTTTATAAGGGTGAAAGTTGGCTCGTAAGTTTCTCTCTCCTAGATACAATACCTTTAAATCTCGCGGGACTAGTTGGGCGGGACTGAGCGGTAGGATTATGGAGATGAAAGAACGCCACCAGGGTACGCGTTGGCCGTCACGACTATAGTTTGCCATTGCTTTTCTCACTGAGCCAATACTGATCCTATGAGTAGCTTTTCACAGTATCCACAGAGACCAGCTGTACCCATACCTCAGTATAATGAGACTGAAACATTGGTGAGAAACCACATTTTACTCTAGCCTGTGCCAACAAGTTCAGGCTTTTCAATCTGTTTTTGTTTTGCCCATACCGGTGCGTGAATTTGCAATTCACTGGGTTCATGATTGAAGAGAAAGAGAAAAGACCATCAATATTTTTGTTCTAAAAATGAACCACGGAAAACAAAACATTTCAGAGATGGCCGGTGGAGCGTTTTAAACATACATTTAGCCCGCCTCGTGGTGTAGTGGCTAGCGTTCTTGGCTGTCGCCGTGAAGGCCCGGGTTCGATTCCTGGCTCTGCCGAGGAATTGAATTCTGGTCTGAAGGCTGAAACGTGGTACACTCAGTCTCGTGAGGTGAAACTGAGCCATCTTGGAGGTGGTTTGCCGTAATTTCCCACATCAACTCCAGGCAAATGTCGGGATGATACTTAACTTAAGACCACGGCCATTTTCTACCCAAATCCTACCGTGATTACAAGTACACACATGGTACAGTCATCACAATTACACAGGTTATCAGACAATTTCTACACACATCGAAGTACATGGGTTCGATTCCTGGCTCCGCCGAGGAATTGAATTCTGGTCTGAGGGCTAAATCGTAATCAACAGCAACATAAACCTACATTTATCCCGAACGCCGGATACTTGTGTTCACTGTCCAACATTTCCATCAAGGATTGGTGTTATTTAGCTAAAAAGTATTCGTTTGTTTTGATATTTCAATCCCTAATGTTTCCTCTTCTCTTATGTTCCAGTTAATGACACGAGCACGGACAGCAGCCTGTCGTCGTCCATGGAGACCACACCGATGACGAACTCGACGCTGGACCTAACAACAATGTCCATAAACAAGTTGATGGAAACCACGACGGAGTCCCTCAGAAATTCTTCTGGGCGGGCCATCAACTTCAACATGTCGGAGGACGAGACGGAGAGCAACTCGAGTGAACCTGAAAAAGGATCGCTTCAAGACTTGAGCCTCGATGATATCGATATGTCATCCTTGCTTACCACGTTGCCCGTGACGTCAGAAGCCACCATGCCCGAGGAGGACATGTGTAGCGAGGGTAGTGTTATGTATAAGGTGGGGGAGGTGTTCAACAGAAGCTGTGATGAGATGTGTAAGTGCGAAGCGGGAGGCAATGTGACGTGCAAGCCGCGATGTGTGTTGCCAACCTTCAGGCGCGGTGCTCGTCAACACGACTCCTTGTGCTACGAGAAACCTGCTGAGGATCCGTGCTGCGCCGTGCTCGTCTGTACACAAGACACAGGTAAGCTCTTGTCCACAGATTTTTTAAATTAATTTAAACTGTCGTAATTTAAGGTACACAGGGTGTTGATGTTTGGGATCCATATCAAGTAGGGCTCATAAATGAGTTGGAAACGGTACAAAGAAAGGCCGCTAGATTTGTGCTCAGTGACTTCAATCCCAGGAGCAGTGTGAGCCGTATGTTAAAGAAACTTGGGCGGGAATCACTTGAGGCTAGGAGTATGAAATCTAGAATCTGTGCTATGTACAACACGTACTGTATACAAATCAACCAGCATGGGGTGAGCTTAGCAAACGTCTGGGAAAGCCCACTTACATGAGTAGGAGTGATCATCCTTCCAAAGTTAAGGCCCGACCACAGCGAACAAATTATGATAAATATTCTTTCGTAAACCGGGCCATTGATAACTGGAACTCTCTACCTGCCGCAGTCTTAGAGCCTTTTCCCAAACATAACTTATAGGTGTGTTTAAGAAAAGACTGACTATTTGTGTAAATACTCCAGTTTAATTGTTATTGAATTGTTATGTATAATTATTTATTTGTTATATATATCTAATTTGCCACCTGCGTACACACCCCCAATTGCAAACAAATGAATGAATGAATGAATGAATGAATGAATGAATGATGTGGTGATATATGAACAACAACTCCGTGATGGCAGTCTTTATGCCATATGCATGATATGTTGATTTCCCCAAGTGACAGGTGGATATAGTACAACTTTATATAAGTTAAAACACTGAGAGAAGTACACAGTTTGTAAAGTTCAGTTTCAGCAACAAGTACACAATTACCCTGCGTACTAGACCAGCGGCGTTGCTGGGTTGCCTGCCCTGACTGCCGGCGCTGCGATAGCTCTTCGCCGCGTCTCACCGAATCAAGTTGGGATCGCTAGCGCACCGGACGAAAATGCTCATCCAATACGTTGCTTGTCCGACACATCTACATTGTATTTCACACGTTACTCCGCGTATTGGTAATTGAAGATTACGTGTTTAGCATTAAACAGTCAGAAATACTGATAAGGTATCATGGACCTCATTTAAGGCATTGGAATTTCGATAATATTGTTGTTTTTTGATTTGTAACATCTTTCCTCTCGGTTGCTGGATATTTTATTGTGGGAGTGATTTTGGAAAAGGGACGGAAATGTGTAACAGGAAACAATGAGCACGCGCGGTGGCGGAGATTGGTATCACGACGTACTGTCGGCCAACATAGTGTTGCCTCTCGGTTGCTGGATATTTTATTGTGTGAGTGAATTTGGAAAAGGGACGGAAATGTGTAACAGGAAATGGGGAAGTGCGCGCTATTTGATTTGACCAATAAGCACGCGCGGTAGCGGAGATATGGCTGTAAGATGGTGCCAACCCATTTTGCGTGAGGTGACGCCCCCTTTTTCCTGTAGCCCCCTTAATTTAACCAAAGGACCCAAAACTAATAGGTCATCGGCTTTTTAATATCTCGCGAACCAATAATGCTAGGGTCTTGTATGAGGCGTCCTAGGACTCGGGGTGACGCCCCCTGTTTTCCTATAAGCCCATTAATCTAACCAAAGGACCCAAAACAAATAGGTCATCGGTTGTTTAATTTTTCTTGTTTTCGTATTGTCTCAATTTACAATATAATGAATACTGTTTGACGTGTGACCGACCAACCACAATGCAGCGAAGGCAGTACGGGAGGGAGTGAGATGGGAAAGCGAGAGACACATACATATAGTGTTCCCCCATCATCGCTGCAAGGCCGTCCTCGCACGGAGTGCTGTATGTACACCTCTGTGCTCTAGGTAGACACTAAAAACAACACGGACGCGGAAGGCACATGGAAACAGTCACCAATTATTCGTTCTGTTTATGTTGTTGTTTGGAGTCATGACGTCTGGCCGAAAGTGTTGTCACACGCTTCATATGCCATTTATAGAGCTAATCAGTACTGTACGCTATATGTTCAATTAAACGAACAGTCACTAACGAAATATTGCGGCATAACCATGCGCGTTAATTTGCGCACCACGACTGCGATGGAAAGCTGTAGCAAGTCTGGAGATCAGTCGTTCGAATCTCAGTGCCGACAGTGCCAAACCTGAGTGGATTTTTCCACACTCCCTCCTGGCTAATGCCCGGGTAGTACCTTATGTCAAGACCTAGTTAATCTACACCATCACTGTCTCTAATAGCTACAAACACTATTACAGTCATCGCAGAAACAAAGGTTATCAGACAATATGACGTCATTAAAAAGGGCTGATGACCAAGATGTCCCAACCTCCTAAAGTGAATTAACAATAACATCATTCACGCACGTGGGCAATAAACCTCCGCTTTATCTGAGCTCTCGCACTTAACGGATATAACCTACATAAAACCAAACACAGATCACTTCTGAAAATCTCTACTTCACCGCTGGCAAGTTTCGTAACCTACGTGTCTACAGGAGTTGGCGTTTCTCCAGAGCAAATCGGAAGGACGGCAGACAGATAATACGGTCTGCGCGATGCTTGTAATACCAACCCTTACAAAACTACAATAAAAATAATGTATTGTTAGACACTACACTCTCATTTATTTTTATTTATTTTTTATTTATTTATTTAATTATTTATTTATTTAAATATGTATATATTTATTTATTTATTTATGTACGAAAAATTTTCTCTTTAATATTCTATAACATAAGATACAGGCGGCTGCGTAGCGCAGTCGGTAGATGCACTGAGCAATTAACTGAAAGGGAGTGGGTTCGATCCCCACCTGGGTAGTGGATTTTAGAAACAAATAGCCCTGGGGTTCACTCAGCCTACACCAGAAATACGTACCATGATAATTCCTGGGAGCAAGGACGGCCGGGCATGGAGCTGACAACTCCATCCCATCTAGTGATGTTGTCACAAAGAGTGGAAGCCTCTACCTTCCACTACTCCCAAGGCCTCCATGGCCTGTACGGAGTTGGTTTTGCTATAACATAAGATAAAACAAGAGGAATAAAATAATGAACACATAATGAAAAGACAAAATGCAAACGTCTAAAATAACAGTTTTAAAAACAGTGAAAAAAATCGCAATAAATATTTCGGCCAACTCATCGTCAAAAATTCCTATGTAAATTCTATTGAAATTCTTGAAATAAGTATGGCTTATTGGAATGTTTGGCTACACATTGAATGGCAATTTGAAAAATAAGGTACAGGCACTTCAAATATTTATACTCACTTTAAGATTCATTCACTCATCCATTTTCATTAGAGACTTGCATTGCCTTTCAACGTTAAGTGTAGTCTGTATGCGTCGGTGTGTGAAGGAGCCGCCTACATAATTCCCTATCAGCAGTTAGCAATGCGAGCTCTTCCTCTCACTTTAAAAATGTCAAGCTACCCATTTAACCAATTCCTCTCCTGCTCTTAGCCTCTATAACTGAGTTCACTAACCTCCATGGTAATCTCTCCTACCCCATTCGCATCACATCAGTTCATATCTGTTTCTTCACTTTTAGTGTATCCTAATCTTATTCCCCCGTACCCTTCAATTGTGCCCATTAGAAATGTCACAGTTTGTCAGCATGCACGGCAATGATGGTAGATGAATTCCACTCAACAGTCGTGTTCATTCGTGACCTCTTTTTTTTTTTTTTTTTTTTTGAAAATGTAACCTGGAGAGTATATCTGTTGAGTGAGTGGGTCCGCTGTGTCCATTTAGTATACCATTAAACACCCATTATGAGCGCCGCTAAAGGCATCTTTATGGTCGTGATGAATGCTTAGGCCAGCCAGTATCTCAGCGTGTGTATGAATGAGCTTCATAAGGTTTTTGTTGTTAATTCCTATTAGGCACTTGATACATCAGTCTCATGCACTCGAGTGTGCGTTGAATGTGTCTGATAACCTGTGTTTCTGTGGTCGCTGTAATAGTGTCTGTAGCTGTACGGTATTTTTAGCCTATTTTCAATTTTGAAAAAATAGGCTTATGAGGTCACCTTTTGTCCGTGTGTGTGTGCGTGTGCGTGTGTGTGTGTGTGTGTGTGTGTGTGAGGAGTGTGTGTGTGTGTGTGTGTGTGTGTGTGTGTGTGTGAGGAGTGTGTGTGTGAGTGTGTGTGTCTAATAAAATCTAAAACTTGGTACAGTATATGTTTATACACATTGTAATGCACCGACATCTAACTTCGTTCAATTGTTTACATAACCTCAATATGGCGGCTGTGCGAAATATTTCACCGGCATTCTATATCTCTGAATCTATCACCGGTATCACCCTGAAATTTTGCACGGAGATAAAGCGCACTACTGGAAGTTCATCTATGAGACTTTCAAAAACCGGTTAACTACAAAACGAACATGGCGGCCAAGCGAATTTGAAAGTTTTAAATAGACTTTTCTCGCGATTTAATGATCCAAACGCAATGAAACTTGGTACAGAAAATGTTTATATACATTGTAATGCACTGGTATGTAATTTAGTTCAATTATTTACATAACCTCAAGATGGCGGCTGTGCGAATTTTTAAATTAAGTTATTGTTTCTTGTGTCGTAATCATGCGATCGAAATGAAAGTTTGAATAATGAACCTACGCAATAATTTTCCTTTAAAGGTACATGACTCTAAGGCCTGTACATATAACAATCCAACATGGCGACCATAAATATTTAGACGGTTCCCAATATCTACGAATCTATTACAGCAATCAAACTGAATTTTTTAATGTTCATAGGGGCTATGGACATAAGTTCACCTATAGGACTTTCAATAACCTGGTGATCACAAATCCAACATGGCGGCGGAGCGAAGTATAAATATTTACATGGTCGTTTCTCGCAATTTAACCATCCGAGTGCAGTGACACTTGGTACAGTAAATCCTTATACAAATGTTAATCCACTGGCATCTAATGTTCTTCAATTGTTTCCATAACCACAAGATGGCATTTGTGCGAAATTTTAAAATCTCGTTTTTACTTCTTGTGTACTAATCATGCGATTGAAATTTGAATACTACACGTACACAATAATCTTCATGTAATAGTACATAACTCTAAGACCTACATATATAAAAGTCCAACATGGCGACCACCCGAAGTATTTAGACGGTTTTCAATATCTACGAATCTATTACAGCAATCAAACTGAAACTTAGTATGTTGATAGAGGCAATTTACATCAGTAGTATACCGGTATATGAAAATAGGCTGTATAGTTCTTCACGGAACTACTTGTTTATTATGGTCGTGGATGGAGTAGGCGTCCTGGGACTTGAATTAAGGTAGGTTATCCCGGTATTGGCCTGGAGGGAGTGAGGGAAGAAACGAGAGAAGACACACTCAGGATAGCCGCTGCCAGCGCCGGAATTCGAACCTCCCATCCTCGGACTTGTTGCAATCTTGGTGGAGCCTCATAAAGCATACGAGCCCGTTAAGTCATACTTAACGACTGCAGTGGGGAGCTTTGGTGTCTTATTTCACCTCAATCATCGCTACTCACACTACACACTCAAGTGCACGGGAATGATGGTCAAGCCCGTAATCAAAATAACAAACAAAACCTGTGGCTACCAAGGACCGCTACTCAAGTCATATGGTCTGCTGATTGCGGGGTGACGAGCGGTCAGGGCAACGGGCCCCCTTGGCCGCTAATCTTGGCTCTCTTCACCAAGGTCGCTACTTCTCGGATCAGACAACCTCTCAATTGTCCTCAGAAGGCCTAGTGCATTGCGTACCAGCGCTCACGTCAGTTCTAAAATCCCTGACAGAACCGGGAATCGAATCCGGAATCTTCTAGGTAAGAGTGAAGCGTGCTACTTCTAAACCACGATGCCGGCTTTTATTTAACAGGTAAGTTCAACTGTTAGTGCCTTAAGCAGTGACAAGCTCCAGGACCATCCATAGTGTCGGGGATGGGGATGGCAAATCAGGGGGTAATATATTCCCCCTCCCTTTGGCACATGTCTGTTAGGTTTTATTGCAATCATAACTCTGGTATACTTTAATTATTTCCCTAGTAGATCAAAACATAACATTTTCTGTTTTTCGCACTAGACTTGTCCTAATGTTAGTAATTGTTGTTTTAAGGGGCGAAACAGCGAGGTCATCGTCCCCTTAAAAACTTGTTTCTGTTCTTAGGTGCAGACCAAATAATACTTACTTACTTAATTCCTGCCGCTCCTTCCGGAGCATAGGGCCTTGGCGAAATTTCTCCACGCAGTACGGTTCCTGGCCATTCTCTTCACTTGACTCCAGTTCTTGTCCACCTCTGCAATTTCATTTTCGATCGTCCTCTTCCAGGTCTTCTTAGGTCGACCTCGCTTCCTGGCGCCTTGAGGATTCCAGTCTAGCGCCGCCCTCTCAATATCTCCGTCCGGCTTCCTTAGTGTGTGACCAATCCAGTGCCATTTCCTCGCCTTGATCTGGATGCTAATCGGTTGTTGATTGGTGATGGTCCAAAGATCTTCATTTGAGATTATGTCCGGCCACCTCACATTCATGATGCGACGCAGACATCTGTTAATGAACACCTGTAGCTGGTTGTTGATCGGTTTTGTGACTTTCCATATTTCACAGCCGTAGAGAAGAATCGACTTTACGTTGCTATTGAAAAGGCGGAGCTTGGTCTTCCTGGAAATGTTTCTATTTCTCCAGATGGGGTAGAGCTGGACAAAGGCATCATTTGCCTTCCTGATACGGCTTCGAACATCTTCCTCTGCTCCCCCATCATTTGTGACTATACTTCCAAGGTAGAGGAAGGACTCAACTCTCTCAATGTCCTTTCCGTTGACTGTCAAACTAGTCGTGATGTCAGAATTTATCCTCATCTCTTTGGTCTTGTTGGTGTTGATCATCAGTCCTGCACGTTCTGCTTCTCTCTGCAACCTCCCCACCTTATCTTCTATGTCTCGGTACCGTTGTGCCACAAGACAAATGTCGTCTGCGAAATCCAGATCTTCAAGCCTGTCATTTATACCCCATTGAATACCCCTCTTCCGTCCTCCCATTACCTCCTTCATCACACTATCCAGGACCAACAGGAACAGAGTGGGGGAAAGGACACACCCCTGTCTCACTCCGGAACTGACCTTTATCTTTTCTGTTAATTTGCCTTCGTGAAGAACCTGGCACTCATACCCTTCGTACATCTCTTCCATGATTCTGATGATCTTTGTTGGAATTTTATATTCCTCGAGGGTCTTCCACATGATTCTTTGATTTACGGAGTCGAAGGCTTTCTCGAAGTCAACAAATATGAGGTAAAGGGTATTCCGCCACTCCTCACTCTGCTCCAGGATGATTCGGAGGGTGTTGATGAGATCCACACAGCTGCGATGTTGTCGAAATCCAGCCTGTTCCTTCCGAAGCCTTTTTTCTACGCAGTCTTTTATAGGATTCAGGATGACTCTCGCCAGCACTTTGCTTGGAATGGACAGCAAGGTGATACCTCTCCAGTTGTTACAGTTTGTGGTGTCCCCTTTCTTCGGCAACTTGACTATCAACCCCTTCTTCCAGTCGGTTGGTATTTTCTCCTCCTTCCAGATCTTCTCCAACAGCGGGTGCAGCAGATCGATCGTAATATCCAGGTCTGCTTTCAGTACTTCCGCTGGGATATTATCCAAACCTGGTGCCTTCCCACATTTCATCTGCTTCAACGCTGCCCGTATTTCGCCCCGAGTTGGGGAGTCGAGGCTGATGCTTGGGTCACTTTCTGCTTCCTCTTCATCTTCTCCTCGCTGCTTACTTTCTGGTCCTCTATCTCTATTAAGAACCTCCGCAAAGTGTTCTCTCCATCTTGTCAGCTGCTGTTCACACGTCGTGAGGATCTCGCCCGTCTTGCTCTTCGCAGGCCTAGTTTTATTAAAACCTTTCTTTGAAAGCATCTTTGTGATGCCATAGAGCTCCTTAACGTCCCCCCCTTCTTGCCGCTTCTTCTGCTTTCTCCGCCTGCTCATCAATCTACCTCCTATGATCCTTCCGTACACTCCTCTTTACCTCCCTGTTTGCTGTTGAATACTTTGCTTGTGTAAGAGCCTTCTGCTGCATAGTCTTGCAGGTGTTGAGCTTGGCCTTAATCTCCTTCCTATAATTTATCTGGTCCCAGGTCTGATCGGATATCCATTCTTTCCGCAGGTAGTTCTTGTACCCGAGCTGCATCTCACTGGTTTCCACGAAGATATTCTTTACCTCGCTCCACACAGTCTCCACGTCCTTCTCTGTCTCGGAGTCCAACACCTGGAATTTATTTCTGAGCTCCAATTTAAATTGGTCCAATCTCTGCTGGTTCTTAAGCTTGCCCACATCAAACTTGTTGTGCCGAGTGTTAAACTTTCGGCGGACTGCGACGATCTTCATGCGGAAGTTGGCAACCACAAGATGATGGTCACTACCAACGTCCGCTCCTCTCTTGTTCCTAACATCTTCCAAGCTTCTTCTGAACCTCCTGCTCACCGCGATGTGATCAATTTGATTTTCTGTGACTTGATCAGGAGACACCCAGGTGACCTTGTGGCACCGCCTATGAGGAAATACCGTGCCACCCATCACCAAATCCTGACTGGCGCAATATTCCGTAAATTTCTCCCCATTGTCATTCATCTCACCAAGGCCATGTTTACCCATGATCTGCTCCAACCCCTCATTGTTTGAGCCCACCTTCGCGTTGAAGTCTCCCATAACAATGAGAATGTCCTTCTTACTTGTTTGTCTTGTGACATCTCGCAGCATTTGGTAGAATTCTTCCTTCTTCTCTGGCTCTGATTGTTCTGTAGGCGCATAGCATTGGATGATGATCACATTCCTGATCTTTGTCTTGAACCTAGCAAACATGAGCCTACTAGAAATTGGCTTCCACTCCATAAGGCTTCTCTTTGCATTTCTGTTGAGCAGCAACCCCACTCCATCCCTGTGTTCATCATCGCCCCCAGAATAGAGAAATGTAATTCCATCTGTTGTCTGTATTTCACCAGATCCTGGCCACCTCACGTCACTCAATCCTAGGATATCCAGCTCATAGTTCTTCATCTCCCGTGTCACTTGTTTCAGTCTGGTTTTCTCCATCAAGGTCCTCACATTCCATAAACCGATTTTCGTAGTCCTCTTCATGCCAAAAGTCGTCATCAGGTTATCCGTCCGGTTTTGTAATTTCGCTTCAGTTTCCGTAATCAGTTTATTTAAGAGGAGCGAGTGATTAACCCACTGACTCCGAGTGCCTTGGAGGGGCTGCCACCTTAAGCCTGAGGCACCAGGCTGATTTTCTGTCAGGGTTTCTTCCCTTAGCCTTTGAAGAACCAACTCCAAACTACAAGGCAGCAGTTGTTTCACCAGAGCCCCGTTAGCCATAATTTCTTCAGGGTTCCTGTAGGGCCTTCACAGCTACCGTAGCGGTCTTGAGGCACACAAAGTCCCCACTGTACTTCACCCCTACAGGCAATCCCCTATTTAATTACGTTGCCCATCTCCCACGACGAGGACGAGGGGTTGGATTTGTGAGAGACAGACCAAATAATACAAGATGAATAAAACAGTCTTAGCATAAACGTTTTCATGTCGAACCCAAATCGATTTTTATACGACCTCGTATTCAATATGATGTCAGTTTACGTGAAAATAGTCTCAGTTCATATTGAAATAGGACAGTTAACACGTATGAAGTTCATAGTTTATGGTGTTGGCTAACGTATTGAACAGTAAATTAAAATGCTCCCACGTTTGGCTAATGAAATAACAGTAGATTAGTACGAAAATAGCGCTCTGGAGGTTGCACGATCGCTTTCAATACAGTACACATTTGTATGTTTATAATAACAACAATAATAATATTAACAGTAATAATCCATTCAAACGTGGCGTCGTAACCGACAGTATTGGTGGAACAAAGATATTAGGATGTCTCATAAGAAATGCTGTTTTTTAAGTTTGGTGTTTTATACGATAGAATATTGTTTTTTCTTGGTTCGCCGATACTATTTACAGGAGGCCAAGGCTAGAATTACGTATATTGCGAGAATGTATCAGTCGTCACGATATTTCAAAATAGAACAAGATGTTCAGCAAAGTGCATATAGCCTACTTTCTCCTAAATGTATGGGTATACTTATAACTCTTTGTCCTCATCCCTAAAACAATCACCTCTACCACCATATATTGTTTGTTTTCTTTTATATTGATAATTAGCCAGTAAGTGTCAAAATCAATATTATATACTTTACTTTATGAAGATTGAATAACAACAAAACTGATAACTTATTGTAATGCATTCACTTCCGTTAATCTCGATATTAAGCCTCCAAACTTAAAAATCCTTCGTTTTGGGTATCTTTCCCTTTAAAAATCCGCGGTGATCACAGTAGGTTGGTGCTGCTGAATTAATATATATCTTGTACGCCTCTGAGTGTTGAATGAGCAGGCAGTTTAAAGCAGCCAGGAGGGAGGTGATCCAGTTGGCAGTGCTTAAAGGTAATCGGAGCGCGGTCGTGTCTACAAGTTGAAGTAATACAAAATTGCAATACTTCAGGAGGCCAGAGATTCACAAAGCAGAATGTTTGGAACAATTACCCACGTGATCCTCAATAGGACAGCACCGTACAGAGGCATTGAAAAGGCTGTGGTTGATGACGTGTATCTTGTTCTTCTATTCCCCTTTTTCTAATGTCTTCTGTTTATGAGCGATGCTGGGGCTGTGATTATTAATAAACGAGTGTATACATTAGCCTGTCCTTTGAGCTAAATGGCATTTTATTTAGTATCTGTGTAAAGAGCTCGTGCACATCATTTGGAAAAGAATTCAAGTAAAAAAAGTAAAAAAAATAACTCTAGTAGTAATCGATCCCCAGTCTACGGCGTGAGTAACTAACGCATTAGCCCGGAGCCAACCATGTCCTTAACACGTGAGTGTTATTAACTGACTTAGATACAACGTGTTAGCAAATAATGTCTTGAAATAAACGATTTCTTCACTACAGTACATCTTCATTATAAATAATTTCATACAAAGTTTATATTATTTGTATCAGTAGGCTATATCGCATACAACATACTAAAACTACTGAAATATAGTACAGGCACGAGAGGTCAGCTGCCATCTTGTCATGTGACAGAGACAGCTCACTTGTCAGCCCTTTTAAGTCTCTCATACAGTATAATATTATAATATTAAATTATAATAAATAACGGATCACGTCCTTTAGGATAGCTTAAACCACCCTTGGCTCGATAATCGGAATTGGTGGGTCTTAAGCTATTGACTATAATGGTTATATAATTCACACGGCTGCCATCCTGAAATGGCAAGGCTAATGACCTTGTAGTTTGGGGGAAAGACGCGTCCTATACAAAGGTATGTTGTTACCAAATTTGGTAGAGATCGGATGATTAGTTTAGTCGTAATTTGATTTTACGTTTTGAACGTTTGAGTGGCCGCCATTCAGTTTTGGTAAAGATGGCGGCGATATAAAATATGACACTGAGGTGCCCTTTGTTAGTGCTACCTCTGTACCAAATTTCGTTCAATTCGGTTTCACCGTGTTTGAATTGATAGGGGAAGGGACAGACATGCAGAATACACACACTCACTCACACTCACACACACATACAAACACACAGACAGACACACAATTTTTGGCCCTGTGTAGATAGGCGAAAATAGGCAGAATATGCAGGTTTTCGTAGAAGTATCAGACCTCATTTATTGCGAGAAAGTATTTTATAATCGGAGCTTAATTAACTTTGTTTTTCGTCATTTTATGCATATATTAAACATTTTATTGTCTTAAGGGGACGGTAACATTCTTGTCATTTGGGGTCCATGTTTATACTTGTGGTCACACTGTCCTTATGCAAGGTATCGACCTCGATGTGTAACTATCTAACGGTCTGTTACTTGTTCACGCAAAATTTTATCTCCCGCAGAGATTTTGGTTGGTTCCTCAGTTTAGGGGCTGCGAAAACGCGGTCATGTAACTCCGTGTACTTAGGGTGAGTGTAGAATCTGTCTGATAAACGGTGTGAATTGTGATGGCTGTATTAGTCTGTAATTGAGGTAAGGACTGCAGACGGTCAATTTCAAGCAGTAGTTCCGAATGTTGCTAACAAATACTACCGTTGACGACACCTAGCTGTGAACTTGGCTACTAGATGCCATCGCAACCAACAACTCGCAATGAACGTTGGAACTTCCCCTGCAAAGGAAAGCATACTGAAGGATTTTAGCGCTCTTAGAAAATCCGACGACTTCGGTCGGCTTTGAACCCGCGACCTTGGGCATAAAAGTTCAGCATGCTACCAGTTAAGTCACCGAAGCCGCATGACACTTAGATAGAAAACTGAATGTGATCTCGCGCAAGTGCGTTGTCATGGCAACGTCTGATGGCTCATCCCTCTTCAATTTAGTAGTGTTGTCATGGCAACCTCTGATGGCTCTTGGCATTTTCTTATAATTCCGTTTTTTTTTCATCCCTTGGCGTAATGGTGGGTCATATAAAAATTCTTTCAGACAAAAGTTTTAGGTAATTATTAGGGGAATATTGCCCATTTTGTACGGTTTTGATATTGTGCCTATTAAGAGAGATATGTTTAATGTTTCCCGAAAAACCCACTTTTTCCCACCCCTTTGGTCAATTGTTGGTGCTATCAAAACCCTTTTCAAACATAAATTTTTGAGCCTTAACCGACACATAGTATGAACTTTGAATGGATTCGATATTTCAAATATTAAGAGAGTTATAGCGATATTTCACTTTTTCGAGAATAAAAGCCCCCTATTTTCACTCCCGTCGACCGATTGTGCCTATTAACGAACTCGACCGAGATTTTATAGGGATACATATTATGTAAAAATTTCAAAGTGATTGGTGCAAAATTGCGGTATTTATCGTGTCCACAAGAAAGTGATATATATAGATAGATAGATAGATAGATACATATATACAAATATACATAAATTATATATAAACTTTTGAACTGACGGCGGTTTTGGGGTCTAGGGGATGTGAAACGCGAAGATATGTCAAAATTCTCCGGAAGTCGAAACATGGTACCCATTGCAATAGTTAGCTTTCTAAAGAAATCTACCTAAAAGTGTACGGTACGGTATTTTAAGTTTTGTTATATGCTATATAAAGGAACTAGACTTTTACAATGTAAAATGTGGAGATTGAGCCGTTACAGAGTAGAAAGTTTCTAATAAAATTTTGCCAATGTTAGATAAGTTGTCCTTCTACTCTTTTTTTTAAGCGCCCTCCCTCTATTCGCTGCTAACGCATGATTTTTCAGTTCTTGGCACACTATGTTCTAAGTGTTTCATAGAAATTTGAGGCAAGTATGAATACACTAATAAGAAGATAATACAAGACTGCGAACTCGTAAAACAATTGTAGAACTTAGAAGCAATCAGTCTGACGGACTGAATCCATTCCGCAAAGCCACCACTGTTGTTATATAATTACACAGTTATAGATTATACTGTATGTATAAATGAGACTATCTTATTAACGGAACATATTTTAGGGGCCACGGCATTTTTGAACCCAGGGCCCGTCTCCACGGCCCTGTTGGTATTAGGCTAATTTTTGATTAACCTCCAGCCCGAAAGCATATCCCTGTCGAAAATGTATCCTCTTGATAGAATATTATGCACAGAAAGTTCATAGTAACCTATTCATCAAATGATTGCCAGTAGCAAATTCAAGTCACATAAAGGCAATAATAAATTCCTGCCCGATCGGACCCTCCCTATAAATCCGGCCTCCCCTTGTGGAGCCGGGCCCCAGGACGTTCATCAAAGTTGTTGAGCCTATGTTATAACATCAACATCAGTATGATGCATCTAGCATAGAAAATTATCTAGGCTAATCAAGTTCATCAAATTCATTAGTTTGTCCTTTCAACTAATTATAATCCATAATCATTTCTTCATAGTCATTGCATAGCTTTATTCTCTCCTGAATGCTTCTAAAGCAACTGTCACCCCAATTTTGATACCAAATGACACCATTTACCCATCATCTTGAAATATTATTAATATTATTTTAGTATTATTGTACGTATGAGATGATAATAGCAACTGTAGCAACTTTTGAAGATTTTATCCTGCCTCTGATATCCTGCGTGGACCACAGCTTACAAACCCGGACAACTCGTATATAGCTAACCTCCGTGTAATTCTATCTAATTATTAACATAATGGCGGAAGTTTTGAGTCGTGTCAAGTATGATTTTTATCATACACTACCATATAGAACTTGCCTGGATACAGGGGAGATGCTAAATTTAATATGTTTTGTTTCAGCCCCTGAGCCCCTAGAGGGCTGTGTCTACAAGAACCAAACTTACCAGCGAGGAGAAATGTTTAAATTTGACTGCGAGGCTGTGTGCACCTGTGGAGAAGCAGGCAAGCTAGCATGCAAGCCAAGGTAAGGCACCATTGAATAAGAATTTACCTACTATGCAATAGTTGAGCAATATTATGTATAAGGTATCACTTCATGTCTTCATGTGTGGACAGGGTGGAAAGGGCACCACTTGTCTGACTGTCTCTTCTGCTGAGGTGGATCGTAGACTCTTTTGCTTCACTCGTGCAAGGGCTCTTCACACGAGCAAATCTCTTGCTGTAAAGACATGGGTTTATGATCATGAGGTCATCAAAAAACAAGTAGTTCCGTGAAGAACTATACAGCCTATTTTCATATATCCTACTTATGTTAATTGCCTCTATCTACATACAAAATTTCAGTTTGATTGCTGTAATAGATTCGTAGATATTGAGGACCGACTAAATATTTCGGATGGTTGCCATGTTGGATTTTATATATGTATGTCCTAGAGTTATGTACTGTTACATGAAGATTATTGTGTACGTGTAGCATTCAAACTTCAATCGCATGATTAGGACACAAGAAGTAACAAGGAGATTTTAAAATTTCGCACAGCAGCCTTCTTGTAGTTATGGAAACAATTGAAATAAATTAGATGCCAGTGGATTAACATTCGTATAAGGATTTACAGTACCAAGTTTCACTGCACTCGGATGGTTAAATTGCGAGAAACGTCCATGTGAATATTTATACTTCACGTCGCCGCCATGTTGGAATTGTGAATACCATGTTATTTAAAGTCCTATAGGTGAACTTAAGTTCATAGCCCCTATGAACATAAAAAAATTCAGTTTGATTGTTATAATAGATTCGTAGATATTCAGAGCCGTCTACATATTTCGGATGGTCGCCATGTTGGATCGTTAAATGTATAGGCCATAGAGACATGTACCATTAAAGGAAAATTATTGCGTAGGTTCATTATTCAAACTTTCACATCGATCGCATGATTACGACACAAGAAATAAAAACTTAATTTTAAAATTCGCAAAGCCTCCATCTTGAGGTTATGTAAACAATTGAACTAAATTAGATACCAGTGTATTATAATGTGTACAAACATTTCCTCTACCAGATTTCATTGCGGTTGGAACATTAAATCGCGAGAAAGGTCTATTTAAAATTTTCAAATTCGCTTGGCCGCCATGTTCGTTTTGTAGTTAACCGGTTTTTGAAAGTCTTATAGATGAACCTCCAGTAGTGCCCTTTATCTCCGTACAAAATTTCATGGTGATATCGCTAATAGTTTCAAAGATATAGAATGCCGGTGAAATATTTCGCACATCCGCCATCTTGTGGTTATGTAAACAATTGAACCAAGTTAGATGTCGGTGCATTACAATGTGTACCAAGTTTTATTGCGTTTGGTTGGTTAAATCGCGAAAAACGTCTATTAAAATGTCGCAAATTCGCGTGGCCGCCATGTTGGTTTTGTAGTTAGCAGTTTTTCAATAGTCACATAGGTGAACTTCTAGTAGTTCCCTTTATCTCCGTAAGAAATTCCAGGGTGATATCGGTAACAGTTTCTGATATATTGAATGCTGGTGAAATATTTTGCACAGCCGCCATATTGGATTGGTGAGACGTAACAAAATTTGAAGGGCACGGTCGGGGTCGTCTGGAATAGTGCTATGAACTTACCGAGTTTCATTGAATTCACTCCAGCCGTTTAGAAGTTATTAGGGACACACACACACACACTGACAAAAGATGATCTCATCAGCTTTTTTTTTTTTTTTTTTTTCAAAATTGAAAATAGGTTAATAATGTTGACTTTGAGGAACGGAAATGCAGCCAGCTTTGGAGATGAGTATACAATCTGAAGAGGTGAGGAGGGAATAAGAGGCTGGGCCAGGATGAATATTTATGCCTGAAATTATTAATTGTTGTTGATTTATTTAGGGGCTTTGCGACATTGTTCTGATATAGCCCCGTGTACTTGGGTGTGTATGAAATTTGTGTCATAACCTGTCTTATTGTGATGGCTGTATTAGTGTGTCTATTTGTATATTAAGTGAGGATAGGGATGGAGACAGCCATGGCCTGGCATTTGCCTGGAGTAGAAGTGATTAAACCATAGCAAACCACTTCCATGATGGCAGAGAAGGGAATCAAACTCATTTCTTCCCAGTTTTGCCTCATGTTGCTGAGTGTACCCCATTCCAGCCCTTAGATCAGAATTAAATTGCTTGGCAGAGTCGGGAATCGAACCCGGACCTCCAGTGTGACAGCCAAGCATGCCAGCCACTACACCATGGCCTAAAATTAGGACTGGTGTGTTAGTATGGAATCTCCTATTGTAATTATTTGGCTTACACGTGTACTGACAATGTAGGCCTACTGTTTAACTCAACTTTCAGTTTGAGTAGCACGCCTGCCTCTCACGCGGAGGCCCCGGGTTTGATTCCCGGCTCCGTCAGGGATTTTATAAACTGATGTGAGGGCTGGAACGGAGTGCACTCAGCCTCGTGAGGACAATTGAGTAGCTTTCTGACGGTGAGGCAGCGCCCCGATCACGAAAACCAAGATTAACGGCCGAGGGTACCCGATGCGCTGTCACGTGTCACCCCAATATCTGCGGGCCAAATGGCTGGGCAGCGGTCGCTTGATAGGCCTAGACCCTTCACGGGCTGTAGTGCCAGGGTTTTTTTTAAATTATTAGCCTACTTTTCACATGTTGCAAAAATGAGGGAAAAGTAGACTTATGAGATCGGGCAAATGTGTGTGTGTCTGTCTGTCTGTCTGTCTGTCTGTCTGTCTGTCTGTCCTTCTGTCTGTCTGGCTGTGTGTGTGTCCCCCCTATCAACTCCTAAACGGCAGGAGCAATCGAAACAAAATTTGGTAGGAGTAAAGATCTATACGTGAATATCTCACGGCCATATTTGAAAATGATGTCAGTGCTACCAACTGCTGAAAAATCGCAATTGAAATTTGAGCTCCATGTTGGATATCATGGAAGGTATGAATGGGAGCTATTTCAAAATTGGCACACGTATAGATAATAATATTGCAGTTTTATTTCCAGGAGGCCATACATGGCAGTGTTGCCAAACTGATTATAAGCCTGCGGATAGGTCCAATTTTTAAATGCATATAACTTTTACACTATCAATTGAAATTCAACCAAATTTCGTATGTTGTATGTTTACATAACCAGATTTGACTGAGCGTATTCTTAAGAACCACCAGGGCTGCCAACTGTTAATAAATGCTCTTAATTTCTTTTATCCAAATACCAATATATCAGAAAGTATACAAGCCGACAGCTTTAAACTATGCACACGTATAGTACCAGACATTCTATATTAATTTGGAGTAACTTATATACGTCAGTGCTACCAACATGATTCTAAGCCTGCTGAGAGGTCCAATTTTAAATACATGTAACTTCCATATAATCATTTGGATTTCAACCAAATTTCGTATGTGCTATGTGTACCATAACAGGTATGACTATGCGTATTCCTAAGGGCAACCAGGGCTGCCAACTGTTAATATGTGCTGTCCCTATTTTTGTTACCCTAATATCAATATATCAGAAAGTATGCAAGCCAACATACGTCAGTGCTGCCAACATGATTCTAAGCCTGCTGATAGGTCCAATTTTAAAATGCATGTAACTTCTATACTAACTAATGGATTTCATTCAAAATTGGCACAACAATGGATCAGATTATTTCAAATTATTTCTGACCAATACATACATGACATTGTTACCAACATGATTTTACGTCCGCTGTTTGATCCAATGTTTAACTGCATGTAACGTCCATGCTATCCATTGGACTCCAATCAAATTTTGTATTGTGTAACCTTAAGAGACGGAACTAAGAATATATTCAGTCACCAGGGCTGCCAACTGTAGTGCTCTATTAGGCTACATTATGCCAGGTATACAGTATTTCGAACTAATTAGAAATTTCGATATTTCCAACTTAATTTCGTCATTATTCTAGATAGATCCATATAGATTAATCATTGGCATGAATCTTAAATTTTAAGAAAAGTAGGCTCTTTAGTTCGTCACGGAACTTCTTGTTATTATATGAGAAGTATAAGACTGTACCTGAAGAAATCTACATGTGATAAAATATTTACACAGATTACTTGGAGAGTTATGAGGATGACATGTTTCTTTCATCAAACAAACATCATCAGGTCCAGATCAACCAAATCAACAAACAAGACAACAGCATTGCTCTACTGAAACCCACAATGCCAATCACAAATAGTCACAGTTCTCCTACACTTCTGGAAAGTGTGATGTGCTTTGGGTAATAAGCCCCCAAAATAAAACTATTTATTTTACATATATATGGAGCTGTTTAACTCTGTTAATTTGTGTGCAGGTGTCCAGTAGTGTCCAACAACTCGTCAGATCGCTGTGTGACTCTCACGGACCCAACAGACCCCTGCTGCACTGTGGTACGATGTGACGTCACGCTTGGTGACCACGATGCTACTGAAGTAGGTAGGTAATGGGCTGGATCCCAGTAGCGTACACCTCAGATGTGCTGAACATCTGCCCCTAATGGTAATCACTACTTTTACCCGTTTAACATTTGATTGCCGCTGAGCCTGGCTGCGTCACCGTTTGTTGATTATTGTAGCAGGAGCCCCGCGGGGTAAGGAGAAGGACGCAGTGCAAGTAACACATAAGTCAAGCAGCATTGCGTGAGCTACCTGTCTTAGAAGCGCAGATAAGCGTCATGTCACCACGGACAGCTACTGGAGCTGAGTCATATCCTACTCGCGCAACTGTACCTGTCAACGAAGCAGAGTGACGTGTGACACAAGTAAACAGAGAATAGTTCCCATTTCGACCGCCGGTAATCAATTCGTGAAAGGGTAATACTGTGGATGCTTCTACCAGAGTTGTTGAGCAGCTCGGACATTGTGGCCATTCAGCCCCATGTCTTTGGGTGTGTGTAGTATTTGTCAGATTATTGTGATGTCTATAGTACAGGGTCTTTATATTTGCTTGGCAAGGATATTCTCGCTCACGCGCTCCGCTAGTGACGGCTCAGTTGCCGGCTGCCGGGCGCGCGTATGATCGGCAGAATACCGTACTTAAAATCAGTATCATGCATTTTTACTCACCATGTTTACAGTAGATGCTGAAAATGTCCCCCATCCGCTGCCAAACATAATCGGCATCTCCTTATGAAGTTTCCGGTTACTCCGGTTAATTTAGCTTCAGTAAGGAAATAGGCCTAACGACCAGTTGTTTTATTGTCCAATTTATAGGAATGGGTCTCCCTGGAATTTTCACTCGAAACTTTTGTCTTGTTCTAGCGCACGATTTCCTGCACTTTCTGTACGTATTGAGCAGATATACACATTCAAGTAACGAATATTTCACATCAGGCATTACAGCATTATACACAATCACAATAAAACAACTGCCTGAGAGATTCAAACGTACAGGCTCAGTAAACAACAAAAATAGACGTAAAAATCGTTATTTCCTTACTGAAGCTAAATTAACCGAAGTAACCAGAAACTTCATAAGGAGATGCCGATTATGTTTGTCAGCGGATGGGGAACATTTTCAGCATCTACTGTAAACATGGTGAGTAGAAATGCATGCTACTGATTTTAAACACCATATTCTACCGTACATATGCACTCGCGGTCGCCGGCAACTGAGCCGTCACTGGCGGAGCGCGTGATCGAGAATGTCCTTGCCAAGCAAATATAAAGGCCCTGTATATAGTAGCATATATTTGTAATTGAGATGAAGATTGGAAAGGAAGTGACCATGGTCTTAAGTTAGGAATCATTCCAGAATTCGCCTGGAGTCGAAGTGGGAACCCACGGAAAACCACCTTTAGGATGACTGAGGTGAGAATGGAATCCATCTCCTCTCAGCTTTTCCTCACGAGGCTGAGTGTACCGCGTCCAGCCCTGAGACCAGAATTAAATTTCTTGACAGAGCTGGAAATCAAACCCGGACCGCATTGGTGACAGCCATTACACCTCGAGGTTGTCACTTGGAGAAAATGTGGACAAGTAAAAAAGACAAGTTGAGGAAAGGAAAGAATAAGGAGGACAGAGAGTTGGATGGAAGTAGAGCAATGAGAAGGGAAAAGAGGAGAGGGTGCATGACAAAGTCAATGGAAACCCTCAGGGTACTTAACTAGTGGTGAGTACTTGAGAGTGTTGGCCGCTTGGTGTTATAAAAGTTGGGTAACATCTACCCAACTAATCAAACAGATCAACAAAAGAAGATGCAACATGACAGCTAAATATTTGGCATAGCCTACAAGATGGACAGCACTTTCGTGGGAGGCTAAGAAACACATGCAAGAAGACAATCTTTGGTTGTTACGGCCTAAAGAACTATGAAGAGTTGAAAGAAAATACAAAGATAGATTCATTTGGAGTAGGCTCATCGTAGGGACAAACCAGTTTCAAGACTGAATGCAAGATGGTGATTATTATTATTATTATTTTGTAATTGCTTTGCATGATAAATACATTGTTAAATAGCTATGGTCTTTGCTTACAGTGCATACTGCTTTAGACATGGATATCTTTAGATTTACTCTCTGTCATGGGAGTACTGCAAATTGGGCATTAAAGAACATAAGCAGAATGTCTGGCAGTCTTAAGCAGTGGCCATATTATAGAAAAGGCTATCTTACCTACCTGGAAACCAGCAAGATTGAGAACCAAGCCCTGTTCTATTATTTGTTTGTTTAACTTGAACAGTATGACTACCTGTACATACTCTACTGATAATGTTGTGTTCTCAGGACAAGAAGACCATACGGGTCCTGCTTCTCCTCTTCAGCTGTTGACAGCAGAGGCTGTCAATGCATCGGCCGTGAGACTGGGGCTGGCAGGAGATGTGCCTGCTAATGTGACTGTTGAAGCCAGTACTGACCAGCAAGTGTGGAAAGCACAGCGTTCTAAAGGCTTGCTGGTGCTCGATCTGGAGCCGGGCCATACGTACTATCTGCGAGCCAACGCTGGAGGAGTAGTCAGCAACGTGGTGGAGGTGCTACTGCCTGCAGACACTGCTTCCAGTGAGTAACTAACGACTTGTGTACATATACAGTCAAACCTGTATCTATTTTGAACAGAGGAGTCAAAGTAATATTGTAATTTATTGCAATGTTACTTTTAACACAATTTATTATTTCTCAGAGCCTTTTCCGACAGTGTTGTTTTGATTGTTTGTAGATGCTACTGATACAGAGATGGGAATATGCATTTACAAAGGTAAAAACTATACGTATGGGCAGGAGTTCCATGACGGATGTGAAGCCTACTGCTTGTGTTCTGAAACGGGTGTGGAGTGTGCCAACATCGAGTGTCCTACTGAGTTTGGGCTTGATCTCGTGGACTCGCATTGCCTGGAGTGGGACATTCATCCGGATGGTTTCGTGCCAGTGCCACCAAAATGCTGCCCCGACAAGGTCAAGTGTAAGAACAACGGTTCTTGCGAGTACCAGGGAGAGATTTACAGCAACTGGGCCGAGATCCCCACCACTATCACCGGCTGCGAGAAGAGGTGCTTCTGTCAGTTCGGCAACGTCACCTGCCAGTCCGTGTGTCCACCGGTCACAGCAACCCCTCCCGCAGACATTCAGTGTCAACCACAGGAGGCAATCCTTGGCCATCTGCCCGGAGATGACTGTTGTCTTTATTGGATATGTCCTCCTCTTCACCATCCAGGACCAGGTAAGTTTGTTTGACATATTGAAGTACAGACAGACACAGTAGTATTGCCATTCCTTGAAGGCAGCAATGTTCCTAGAGGTGAGGACTAGGAGCTTAAATCCTTTTCCAAACCTTGGTGTCAGTCATAAAATAACTTTGGAGATACTGGAGTATTTTCACTACTTCTCTCCAAATTTTTGGGCTTTGTATATCTGAATATTGACAACTTCAAGGCCATGGGATCTGTTATAGTTTTAAACGAGAGCAAAATGAAATTTAGAATAATTCACTTAGGTTTGATAAAATCTACTTTAATTACCCTATTTAACACTATAACTTAATATAACTTCACCTATTCAGTTGAAGTGAATTGATAGGATACCAACACTACCTCAATATTCTCCTTTTCACTACTTGCGCTCCTCTACCACCTTCATATTGCCACAATAGTAGAATGACTACACACACAGTGTTTATGTCTTATACATTTTCAGATAAATTGTACCTAGGTTTGGCAGGTCATATGATATTGTTATGGTCAATGATTTTAAGTAAACAATTATATGCCATTATAGCATGATAAATCACACCAAAGCACACAATAATTCTTGGCATAATTGCCAAGATTATTTTGCAATGAATATTCGTTTGAAAATGCCACTACTACTTCATTTCATTGTTCAATTGTCAACCACACATAGAACACAAAACTACCCCATTAGTCGATATCTCACAAATTTGTGCAGGTGTGCAAGGTGGATTTGTTGACAAAAGCCATATTACCTTTTCAATTGACTAAGTGATTTTACATAGCATCTTGTTCTCTGTAGATTGTCACATTGTGTTGTGTGAATCCAACCGCAATAATGTTGAATATTGTTCAATCATGAGGAAATATTATTTTCATGTTTGTAAAACAATGGAAGCAAGCAGTTAAGTGCAAAGTGCAGTTGTATAAGAAAAGCATTCTGAATACCAGAAAAGGTTTCAAGCTCAAATTTTTTATATGCACCAAGTTATTGAGAAATACTGCAAGAGGAATAGACAGTTGTGATTGTGTTCTGTAGATCTAGAGAAGGCCAGGGAGAAGATGCTGAGCATCCTGAGGGATTATGAAGGCTGCTACAGGCAATTAAAAGTATTTATGTTGACAATCAGGCTGCAGTGAGAGTTGATGGTAGGTTGAGTTCTTGGTTCAAGAATGTTAGATGAGTGAGGCAAGGCTGTAATCTTTCAATACTACTGTTTATTTTATATATGGTCCATTTGCTGAAGGACACTTACTGGTTGCGTGGGATTCAATTGGTGGAAACCAGGTAAGCAGTCTGGCCTATGCAGATGACCTGATTGTAATGGCAGACTCTGTCGAAAGATTGCAAGTCATAGGGCAAAGCATAAAATGTAGGAGCATCGACAGCAGAAATGCAGAAATTAAACTAAATTAAACTAAATGGGAGCTTGATGCTGAGTTTATGAGGTCTGAGGCTCATCCACTATCCAACACAAGAAAATTATCAAGGGTATTGGGTCTAGGTTATCACATCCGTTGCATTATGTGAAGTTTGCTTTATGTAAGGTTTATACCATGGAGAAATAATATGTGGTAAAAACCATAAATTTGATTTTGTAGTGTCATCATTTTGAACAGAAAACATTTAGCTGTTATAAAAGGATGGTGTTATTGTATCTTATCATTTTGTTTTGGAACTTGAATTACTTTTAATCCACCCTAAACAAAATTCAATCCATTGTTACTTGATATTGAGGATAAGTTTTGAGAGACATCAAAATGATGAAAATAAAGAAACTGACTTCCAGTGGTTGATTGTAAGACTATGACTCTCATGTTACAGGAACTGACGACAAGAAACTTGGACATGCTGAGACTGGACATAGACAACATAACATGTCTTCAACTGGACAGATACTACCTGGACCAATTAAATTTGACTCAAACTCCTTTCCTCTCGGAAACACACTCCAGCGCCATCCTAGCATGCCATCCTCAGAACAACCCTTCCTTGGACCACTCAATCCTGATCACTTTCACCCACTTCCACCATCACAACAAAACCTGTCCCATTCCAATAATAACCCAGACTCACAACTCCAAGACAATGGACTCCTTGTACCGGGTCCAATAAGTCCTCAATGGGTCAACAATTCACACACAGAGGAAGTAAATGTGGCAATGCATTCTAATAAGTTAGACCAAAAAGATATGAACTTGCAAGAAATAAATGCAAAAAATAAAAATCCAATCAAAGAGCATCCAGTACATGAGGAAGACAGTGAGGAAAACTTGAGCCCATATAACGTTCAGCCTCCATTCCTCCCACAACATCCTCCTGGGTTGGTGGACTGGGTTCATCCCCAGCTGGAGGAACACCCACCTGAGCAACCAACACTCCTTCCCACACCAGCTAAACCTGAGCATAGCCCCAAAAAGGCTGGGCCAACCAGGAAGCCAAGTGTGCCTCAAGTGAACAAGCCTCCTCAAGACCAAGATACTACTGACATAGATGTGGATGAGCTATTAGAGCATCTCCACCAGCAGGGAGTGTTGCCCCCACAATACACAGTTTATCAACACCAGCCGCCTGGCCGCAAGCCAGAGCTGGATGAGGAGATTCTGGCCCACCTGCAGCACCAGGGAATACTGCCTAAACCTCAAGGGAAGCGCCCTCCACCTCGCCCCGAGCCTGAAGGCTTGTATCCACCAGGACATCGGGGTCCTCCTCCACAGAGACCTATCAAACCTATATCGAATACTGAGCACAACATCCTGGTTCATCTTCAAGAGCAAGGCTTAATCCCACCTCACCGTGGCATCACTCCACAAGGGAAACAACCAAAACGTCCACAGAGTGATAAACCAATTCATGAATCAGAGGAAGATATTCTGGCTCAGTTTCAGCAAGGTCTTCTACCATTCCAACAGCGTCCACAGGGACGACCCATACCCAACCACCCGCAGACTATTACAGATCCATATCAGCAGCACCCTTCAGGCAAACCCCATCCAGGTCCTCCCCATCCCCTCTCTCACCCCTTCCAACAACGCCCCCCAGGCCGTCCTCAGCACATACCTGAAGACGAATTGATACTTCACCTCCAACAGCAAGGACTGATCCCACCCCAGTACACGGTACACCCAGGACCCCCACCACCTCACTTCCTCATTCCACCAGGACAGTTCAAGGTGCCGCATCACAACCAGACCCATGCAGGTTGGTTGGCATGACATACTGACCTAACTAGTGGCTTATGGTAACATGATCCTACATCCTACTCTTCATCTATTCTGTTGGTAGAACTTAGTAACATTATGTCGTGATTGAAAATGTAAATAGTTTTCTGCAGCATTCACGTTCTTTTCTCTACTCCCTTCATCAGATACCATGAAATGGGGAGGCTAGCAACAAAATGTGAAGAAGTTACCGTATTTGCTCTTGTCTGCCTAAATTGGAATTGCTTTCAGAATGATTTCTTACTGCACTAAATGTTATCTAGCAAAAGAACCATATGACTGTTAATAAAAATACAACCACCAAGTTCCAATATTAGCACAATTTATTGGTTCAGCAAATAATTATATAGAAATAAGCCACTTCATCCCGACACACATTCTATAATAGAGAGCTTTGAAGCCTTTTATCAGGGTTGCCTTTGAGACAAATTATACTGAACCTTTTTAGTTGGTCAACACAATACAATCCCAATTACTGGGACATGCAAAAAAATAGACTGAAAATAATTACATGTGATTAAAATATACCGTATATATTTGTTATGGACTCTTCTGTAGCCCACAGTATGTCTTAATATATAGAAATGAATGTTTGTTTATTCGTCTTTTATGGGTTCATATACCATTCATCCCATTGCGATTAAACTTTGGTGAGTTGTTGTGTACACTCCCGCAAAGGTTTCTGAATTAGTAAATCCATTTTACAATAGATGGTGCATGAATCGTTACAACAAAGTCCCTTGTATGTTCATATACCATTCATTCGATTGTGATGAAACTTTGGTGAGTTGTTGCGCACACTCCTGCGCAGGTTTCTGAATTAGTAAATCAATTTTACAATAGATGGTGTGCGAGTAGTTTCAACAAATGAGTGTTGCCGCACGAATCATTTCAACAAATGAGTGTATTTCATACCGTTTAGCAGCAGTTTCTGTGGTTTCATTGTATGATTGTCCCGTATGCGAACCTGTACCATTCATCGGATTACAATGAAACTTTGGTGAGTTTTCTGTGTATAGCCTACTCCCACAAAGGTTTCTGTATTAGTTTTCATTAGAACAAAACAATGTGGCCAAAAATGTGTGTCAATGAGCTTACAAAAAATACTGTGAAGTTCCTCTGTTCGTCATCAAATGGCTGACTGAAACTACTGTATGGACGTAGGCAGAAAATGCGCCATCCTTTTTGGGGTTAGTTATTTATTGAGGTTTTAAGGGGAAGAACAGCGAGGTCATCTGCCACTCTTTTGTGTTATGTCGTGTGAAAAGTATTTAAGTACTGTACCATAGTGAAATAACCTGTATATTTTGTGAGGGATCATGCAACCATTTTCAATAGAACAATGTGCCCAAAAATGTTTGTTCCCCTGTTCATCACCAGACAGCTGACTGATGCTACTGGATGGGCATAAGCAGAAAACATGCCATCTTAAATAGTAATGTTAGCCCATGAGTCGTTTCACCAAATAAACTTTGGAATAGGTAGCGCGTGAGTCACTTTAACAAATAAGTATTGGCGTGCTCTTGCCGTGCATAAATTCATATCTACCAACAGAGCACAAAACTAGCACATTTTCTTATTTATAGTGACGCGATCTACATGGGAACACAATTTTGAGTTTCCTTTCTTTCTCTATAGCCACTAAGTTTATGACTTTTTTAACATTCCTTATTTGTGTTTTACGTAGAGGCAATTTGAAAGCAGGAGCAAGAGCTCAGCAGTAGTGGTAATATGCTGTAGCTAATCGATGATGTTAGCTTTTGGTGATAAAGAATGTATTACGTTCAACAGAACAAAATCTATATTTAAAAAAATCTTTACTTTGATAAGAATAAAAGAATAGGATATTTTCTATCTTGATTATGTTTATAACAATACAAAGATACAAACCTAGCAAATCCACCTACAACTGTACCTACTCTATATTAAGAACGAGTAGAATACTCAGCATTTACATATTTCTTTGATCATATCCAGGCCCGTATTTAGGGCTCCTGATGCCCTGGGCATAAAAAAAAAAAAAAATACTTTGCTGCCCCCGACTTTGAATATGTAGATTTATTTCAGTTTCCTTAACATATGTGGCTGTTTCATCATCTGTGTGTGTATTTAACTAAGAGTGGCAAACACTATAAATATGTGTTTACTAAAATTACAAATAGAAAAAGAAGTATACAAAGAATTTACATTAAATTTTAACAGATGCCATATAGTATTAGACCCAAACCTCAACATCCAAAGTAAAAGTTTCCCTTCAGCTGCAAATTGTTCTATACAGTCCACATATTGTTTGGTAAAAAGTTACACCATTTTAAGTATCGGGTTGGGGTGGGGAGAAGTTGATAATTATTAGTTTTTATCAGTTTTTCTTAAATATTTCAAAACCTATGCGGTTAAGTGCAAAACGTGTCATTTACAAAACCAATCTACATTAAATTGCAAACAAAAATGGTCCTGTGCATAATCTTGCTAAAGTGAATGGTTCCAGAGTTACGAGGGTGTAAAAGTAGACATATTTCACATTTTTTTGATTTTTTTGAAAAAATATGGCATAATCACTGAGGATTAATTTTTTTATTTTTATACAGGATTGTTTTGAAAAAGCAAATACCAATTTTAGTTGCCAGTGGTATGTTAGTGATAAGCCCTTGAACGAACGACAACCTCACCTTCTCAAGGGGCGCTAATTCTTAAGGGAAAAGATGCTTCCACAAACTTAGGCCATATAAACCTGTGGTACCGTACGGAGAAACCTACTCTGAACTAATAAATCTAATAAAAATGTAGAATGTTAAATTCGACCTTAAATTGATGTAAAGTATTCATCAGTATTCAGTCCTCTTCAAACATAGCGCCCTCCTCTTGTAGATCTTCGTCTATGATGTTTGTGTCCCTGTTATCACCTCCTAGGCCTAAGCAATTACCGCATGTTCTTGAGCAGTTTAGACCACTCTTTCTGCACTCCCAGTTACGGACGCATTCGTCTTTGCAAGCGCACACTATGAGGGAAAGTAATTCTTGGGGATCTGCAGGACGTGCTGTTGTAATTGGTCTCAGGTGTTCGCCAATCTTCTTCCACCCCCACTCGAGCGGATTCTTCTTCTCATTCAGCCACTGCTGCACCTAGTGGTAGGTTCTAAATGAATGCTGCATGGAAGCTGCAGCCAACTTCAGCAATGTATGTATAGGCTGCTTTGCAATAGCCTGCAAGTAACACTGGTAGCAAAAACAATCTAGATCTTCAGTGTTCTTGGCTCCAAACATCGCAAGAAGGAAATGTTTTCCAGCGTCAGCCACTGCACTGGGGTTAGCTTTGGGATCGTTGAAGACTAGAAGTTTCATACGAAGAGCTATGTAGGCTTGCACTTTCCTATACGGTGTAATTTTCCCCTTCTTGTAGATAGCTGATACAGTCTCACATCCTGTGAAGGCATATATTGCTAAGAGTACACCTTTCATGTCCCCCATGCCTAGCTAAATGTCAGAAACAGTGTACACTTTTTCCTGTTGATTGCCTTTCTTTTGTACCACCATTTTCAATTTGTTCTCTGAGGGTACGTGGACAGTCAACAAGGCTAGTAAGTCCGTGTCATCACCAATTACACAAACTTCAACTCCTTTCTTAGCTTCATCAATCGCTGTTAAAACTATTAATAAGTCAGCGTCACCCGATGCTTGATGAACTGTACAACCAGCTCTTTGCAAGTGCACTGTAAGGAGATAAATAAGGCCCATTTTGTTTTTAGCGTTAGCTAGAAATTCACTTTGATATTTACATGGATTGAGTCTTCTACTTTCACTTCAATGTTAGTGGTAGAACGTGATCTGCATACGTGTTCTTCATCTCTTGTGTTTCCTTGCTCGTATCCATCAAAAACAACTGTTGCTGGCCCATAATGTGTAATTATGTAATCTGTGTATTGCTCACAAATCTGTCTGAAAGTAGCTGGGCGTCGCCAGACAACACGATGAAGGAGGTGATCTCCATCAATGATGTAGGACACTTTCACTGAATCTGGGGTGATTGATGATTCATTTGAATCTGGAACCAAAACAGTCACCATTGAAGATTTGCTTCCCTTCCTCATCAAGCCAGATTCATCGAAGAGGGATGGAGGATAAGCACATAATTCAAATTGAAATATTTATTCAAGTCTCTCATCACTCCTTACTGTGCACACCATCCGATGTAATAGAGTGTTAGGGTTCACACATACAGTGTTGTTGTTAATTGTCATAGAATTGGTTATAGAAGCTAGAGACTTAACAGCTAACTTTCTTTTCAAGTGTATCTCATTGAATGTTTTGTTCTCAATCTCTTTCAAGGCTAGTATTCCAACTTCAAACACATTATCACGTTTTCATCTGCTACGACCCCTGTTGATAAGGAAGAGAGTTCGGGTGTTTTAGAAAACGGATTGTGTTCCTCAAGCCAAGAAATAAAAGTTTGCAAGTCCTTGCAATTTATTTTCTGCCATGCCTCTCGCAGCTCTACGTGCTGCTCTGAAGAGGCGCTGCATACATCTGTAAATTCTTCCAGTGCTTCACACACCTAAGAACAAGCTGCCATGGAGTTGATCCAAGTTACAATAGTTGTCGCTGTTATTCCTCTGTCTGCGGTCAATCCACCAATGCTACTCAAGGATCTCATCAAAACCTGTTCAATGGTCATGTAACTCCAGACCAAAACTTTTCAGTACCAGTACGTCGGATGGTGAAATAACCACAATTAACGAACAAATCATTTTCTGGGCCCATTGAGTTGAGAAGTTCCAGCGCGTCTTGTAGGTAAACATGTGCAGATTTAGCTTAGTTTAAGTGACCAGACGCATGGAAAATGCGGAGCATTTGATGGACACAGTGAAGGTGAAGGAGAAAGTCCCCACTCCTCTCAACATTCGAACAAGCTGAACCATTTCTATGAAATGAATCCACAGTTTTTGTGTTCGTCCTGATTCTTTTGAACGTTGAAGTTGCTTTTCCAAAATTTCTACAAAGTTCTTCACTGCAGCTAGCTGCGTAATCTCTTCAGAAGGTGCATTACCACGCTTGAAAGTTGAATAGACAAAATTACGCTCATCTTTATCCACACTAATGAAAGCTTCACTAGGTTTCAAAAATACAGTAATGAGTGCCTCTTCGACTAGGAATACGGTACGAATGACCCTGGAGTAATCTTTCCCGTTCATCATTATTTGGACACTGTTTTTGGCACGACTTTGCACTGGTGGTCGCGCTTGTACTAAACTGGTTCTTGTTCCCAGTATTTCTATGCTTCTAACCCAATGTGGTGCCTCAGCCTCTTTTGAACTACAATATGATAGCACAATATTACTTTTTAATAAAATTATTTAGTTATTTCTGTTTACATGGTAGTTATAATTTCATTTATCCAATAAATACGAAAATTTGCTACTTTCACACCCTCCGTAATTCTGGAACCGTTCACTTTAGGAAGATTATGCACAGGACCATTTGTGTTCAAAATGTAACGTAGATTATTTTTGTATATGACACTTTTTGCAGTAAACCGCATAGTTTTCAAAATATTTAAGAAAACCTGATAAAAACTACTAATTTACCAACTACTCACTCCCAAACCCGACACTCAAAATGGTGTAACTTTTAACCTACATTTTAGGCCCCTTAAAACAACAATTATCATCATCATCATTTTTACCAAACAATATGTGGACTGTATAGAACAATTTGGAGTTGGAGGGAAACTTTTACTTTGGATGTTGAGGTTAGGCCATTTTTTGGACTAATTGCACCGTACTAATATAGAACCAATGATCATCAATTATTCAAATAACAAGGGGCCTTGTCGTTTGCAAGCAAGTTTAGGGTTTCTTCAATAAGCACAATTTTACTTTCAAGTCAGATTCAACAGCAAGAAAACCAAGATGACTAAGACAATCCTTTTTTGTATGTCCTTAAATAATCAGCCTTGCCATTGTGCGACATTAATATTCCCTTGTGGGGGTGTTACATTTCATGCCCTCGTGATTTTGTACAGTTTGACAAAAAATTTCCGCCCCTAAAACCTACCGCCCTAGGCAGTTGCCCAGTTTTTCCCCCCCGTAAATACGGGTCTCATCGCATCGTAAAGCGGACTGTTTCAAAATTGAGTTACAAATAAATCATGGCAGTAACGAGTGAGTCATCAATAAATTTAAAGTGTCGTGTTTATACAATTTTCGCAGGCGAAGCCGCAACAGGTAATGCTAATATATTTTAATCACATGTAATACATATATAATTCGTTGAGGCCATCTAGGACCACATTAAGTCTTGCTACACTTGGCAATTTGTTTCTCTTTCCTCTGAGCACAGACTTCCCTCATTCTCTGTGAGTGGGCCATCTTGCGCTCCGCTGTCCAGGTGGTACCTTGTCTTCTTTTCGGATTCGGTGTCTCGTCTCGGGTTACCCCATTGTCAGTATCTTTTTGCAGAAGAGATCTCTATTGAAGGCGTCGTCGGGTTTTAGATGCTGCATTTTGAGGTCGTCTTTGGTATTCATAAACCAGGGCATTGTGGTTTTGGGTTTGGAGTCAATGAAATGAAAAAACTGTTTAGTCAGCCTGTTTCCGTCCATTCGTTTGAGATGACCGTAATACCGTGCCCGCCTTTTACGGATCGTTTCTGAAATTTTCTCTATTTCACTGAGGACTTCTTTGTTGGATTTTTTATAGTGGATGTCATTCTTGTAATTTGATCCCATTATACCTCTGTCGATTTTGCGCTCTTTTTTCTCCAGTTCTTCAAGGAGTCCTTTATTAGCATTTAGGGATAAGGTTTCGGCTGCATACATAACTACTGGCTTCAGAACAGTTTCATAATGACGTAGTTTAGTATTTTTGGACAGGCATATTTTGTTGTATATTGAGAGCGATGTTTGATAGGCTATTTTGAGTTTGCGTACTCGTTCCTTGAGTGCTTCTTTGTCCAGTCCACATTTCATGATGATCTCTCCCAAGTACTTAAATTTTTCCACTCTGTTGATCTTCCCGTATTTGGTCTGCAGTTTTGCTGGGGTGTCTTTGATGTCAGTCATTACTTCTGTTTTTTCGAATGATATCTGCAAGCCAGTTTGTTCAGCGATTTCTTTTAAAAGTTCGATTTGCATCCTAGAAGTTGGCGATGTCATCAGCGAATGCTCGACAGTTGACTATGATCCCCTTGGATTTTGCTCCCATTCTCAAAAGGCTATACTTAGTTTCTAATAATTTTGCTCGCCAGGTCCGAATGACTTTTTCGAGAACGCAGTTGAAAAGCATTGGAGAGAGCCCTTCACCTTGTCTTACTCCCGTTTTGACCTCAAAGGAATCCGACAGACACACCAGGAACTTTACTTTGGATTTTGTTTCAGTTAGGGTGGCTCTAATTAATGCCAGCAGTTTCAGGTCAACCCCGAATTCGTTGAGGATGTTCAACAGAACTTCGCGGTCTATTGAATCGTAAGTCTTCTTAAAGTCCACAAAGACTTATACGTGTGATTTGGACCTAAGATTGCAATATCTAATGATCGTTTCGAGGCTGTGGATCTGTTCGGCAGTTGAACGACCCTTTCTGAATCCCCCTTGGTATTCTCCTATTTGATGCTCGACTTCGGCTTCTAATCGCTCCAGGATAGCAAGTGAGAGAATTTTGTATGTTACCGGTAGGAGGGATATTCCTTTGTAGTTGTTGACGTTTCTCATGCTGCCTTTCTTGTGTAACAGATGGATCAAGGCTGTTTTTCAATCTTCTGGTAGAATTTCTTTTTTCCAAATTTGTTATATTCGCTTCTGCAAGATTTCAACTCCTTCTTCAGGAGCATATTTACAATGTTCTGCAACTACAGAGTCTTCCCGGGGCACTTTGCTGTTTTTTAGTCGAGCAATAAGACACTTGATTTCGTCTTTGTTGGGTGATCTCGATTCTGGGCATCTGTGAATAAGTTCCTCGGTCTTGATGGGATTTTTGGGTTGATCGCAATTTAGTAAGTTCTTAAAGTAATCAGCTAGGATGGTACAATTGTCTTCATTTGAGGTTGCCAGTGTATCGTCCTTCCGCTGAAAGCATAACGACAGAGGTTTATAACCCGTAAGTTTCCTTTTGAACGTTCGATAGTACTCTCTGGTGTTGTTTCTTTTAAAGTCTTGGTCGATCTTCTCAATAAGTGACTTTTCCTATTTACGTTTCTCAGCTCGGATCACTTTAGCTGTCTGGGGTCGTTGGGCTTTGTAGGTTTCCCAATCAGTTTGCGATTTTGTTGAGTAATATTGTTTCCATGCATCGAACCTTTTCTTGAGAACTGAAACACATGTATCATTCCACCAGGCATGTTTCTTGCTTCTTTTAATTTCAGCAATTTTCTTGGCAGCCTCGATCAGGTGTTATTTTGTGTTGTTAAAGTCACAGTCTATTGGTCGAGCCTTTTCCTGGGACTCAGTTACATTCTGTTTGAGTTTATCAGTGTCAAAGCGAATAATTTGTTTGGGCGTCTTGTTGGTGTTTGCAGCAGGGCCCTGCGTAGCTAGTGCCTGTAGTATGTTCTATCCTGCTGCTCCCTTACGGGCAGTCGAAGGAGTAAGCCACAAGCGCGTGACGTCAAGTAATTGCCTCTCCCCACCTGCCGCTCGCTACATATGCGAGTGATCTGTGTATAGTATGGCGTGGTGCCCTGCAAGCCTGGCAAGTGCTTTTAGGGCCGTATGACCTAGCCTCACACTGTAAGCACTGTCTACGCTGGAACCAGTCAGTTCAGGCGCGCACGGCCAGCCCGTACCAACAGGGCTTCGTAAAGCCGTTCTTATCTTCTCTTCATATTGAAAATGAAAATCCACAGCCTGCTTCCAGTCTCCGACCGGGTCAGGAATGGAATGAATGAAGCCCCCATCTAGCGGCGAGGATATGAACTGTGCCGGCTGCCGAGGCCTGACGCACTCCTCTGGGGAAATGATTAAATGAATGACAGATGAAATGAAATGATATTGGAGAGTGTTGCTGGAATGAAATTTTGACAGGGAAAACCGAAGTACCCGGAGAAAAACCTGTCTGCCTCCGTTTTGTCCAGCACAGATCTCACATGGAGTGACCGGGATTTGTACCACGGACCCAGCGGTGAGAGGCCGGCGTGCTGCCGCCTAAGCCACGGAGGCTCTTCATATTATTATTATACTATTAATATTAGCAATGAAATGTTATTGGGTACCAATAGACTACGTCTCATACTATTCACGAGTACATTGATGATGAATTCTCTATTATTGAATGGATTCATTGATAGCAAAATAGGTCATTTATACTTAGGCATACCCAAACTTGATGAGTGATTTAAAAATGTTGATGTTGTTCCTCTCGATTGTTCGAAACGTATCACAAACTTTCACTTCTCTTTGAAGCCTATCGTTTTCTCCAAACGACCTGTTTTGTTATGCCGAAGGTTACTTCACATCTGATGGTGGGGCCCAGCATAAATCTTGTATCCTTCTTATGGCCAATAACAATTATTATGCCCATTGTATTTTTGCTTCTAACTCGAGAAGGACACGAAAACATGGATCGCGTAACATTTCTGAAATGTTACAGTTGCATCTTAGATCTATTTCGGTGATTCCTAACGTTTGTAGTAAATCCCCTTCTTAATTATGGTTTTCGAACGTGAGCTAGGGTATCAGGCACTCCACAGTGTTTGCAGTATACAGAGTCCTGGCTACGCCCATAGAGGTCTCACATAAGAGCATCCTTTGCTTCCACCTATTTGTACTAGGCTACTCCCTTTCATGTCTACTTCTGGATTAGTCAATCTCCATAAAATATGGTGATTGGATAGTTTCTGTACTTTCGCAACCAGCCTGCAATTTCATTTTGGGTTTACCATAGATCCGCTTCAGTCTTAAGTATCGTCTATTTATATTCCCTTGGTTCCTAACTAGTAAATCACCGTCTTCATCGTTATCACCATCTTCATCATTATCACCGTCCTGACAACATCCTTCGTTGTACGAGCACAAATTATGCACTATGTCACCATGTCTTCAAGCAATTCATGCTCTCTCTGGTACAGTCTCCCTACATGATGCTTACTATACTTTGGATGTTCATTCACTGAAAATTGCAAAATTATATTCGAGGTTTTCCTATGCCCAGAACTTAGAATGCAATGAAAATCAATATGTTTTTAATACCACATCTGGATTAGCCTACATGTGCATATGCAATTGGTTTCACTCATGAGGGCTACTTGTAGCATTGGCCTTTGAGAATATTTTACGGAAGCTATTCTAACAACTCTACGGAGTGATGTGCTTCAATTCGAAATGCAGAATAAGAATGTATAAAAAAGAAAACTCGTGTCCACTGGCCTGGCGCAAGTCATCGAAATGACCACCGCTTGGATGACTAACGTATCATCGATACAATTTCAGTACCCCAAACCGAAATGTAATTTCGTGGCAGGGCAGGGAATCAAACCCGGACCACCAGGGCGACAGCCAAGAATGTTAGCCGCTACACCACAAGGTGGTCTCTTTCATTGTCAGCGCAATCAATTGCACGATACCATATAATTTCAACACTGGGCGAACTATAATAGTACACATTTCTTCGTATTTTTGGCATTACATAGCCTCTGGTAAGTTAGGAAGACGGTTCGCGTACCATAACCCAAAGTCGAATAGTTCCAAGAACTAACAAACAAAAAAGTTTTAGGCCCTCCACAGAAGGAAATACAGACAAGCTGGTAGAAAGACAGACAACATGTTTTGTAATTTTCAAAGCATAATAGGCTAATTGTTTTATAATGAATAGCACTCTTGGTCTCCATAGTGTTAAATAATGAATATTGTCCTTAAACTTCAAAGTTTTGAAGGATTTCGTGTCTTCATGCTTTTTTTTTGCCGTATATCTTATGTGTAGGTAAATTCCACGAGGTATTGTTTCAGGCCATGTTGAATATAAGAATTCTTAATTTTTTTTCGTTAACCCTCCAGGTTGGCTTTTCCCGCGGACTAAGCGAGGGATCCCACCTTTACCGCCACTGGTAGTGTCCTGGAGCTTGAGACTCTGCGTCAGGGATACAACTGGGGAGTGTGACTAGCACATCACCCAGGCGGCCTCACCTGCAAAGCGAACAAGGGCCTGATGAAGAGATGGGAAGGGAGGGAGGGTTAGGCAAGGAAGAGGGAAGGAGGTGGCCGCGGCCTTACGTTAGCTACCACCCCGCCATTTGCCCGAAGATAAGTGGGAAACCACGGAAAACCACTTCGAGGTTGGTTGAGGTGGGAGTCGAACCCCCTCTACTCATTTGGACCCCAATCCAGTCCTCATACCACTTTTCAAATTTCGTGGCAGAGCCGGGAATCGAACCGCGGACCTCCTGGGTGGCAGCTAATCATGCTGACCACTACATCACGGAGGCGACTTGAATATAAGAATAAATGACATAAATGACCTTATATTTCGATGGAATATGTTTCATTTTAAAATCCTGGTGAATATACTAACGCATGTTTCTCGAACTCACAAATCCCTGAAGAGCATCAATCTAGATAGACATTTGGCGAATTCAGAATCTTGTTATTGAAATACAGTTTTATAGTCCTAATGTAGTTTTTGGTTCTACCCATAATTATTCTGGTTGCTATGAGGTAGGGGATGTGGTGAGACAGTTTCCTTGTGGGAATGATTTCACGGATAGATGCTTTCATGACGCCAAGTTACTGACAGATGAAATTAATGAGGTAATGTATGGAGTGGCTGTGTGTGTGGTCTTTCGAGTTTGGAGTAGTCTGATCATGCACGTTAACGTGTTTAGCTACCTCGGCTGGTTTGTGACATTATGTCAACAAATTAAAAAATGTATTTTAACTCTCCTGATTCCATACCGGCCCCTGTTACTGTCACATGCATGATTACCAATATGCTTGATTCTATTTTAGGACTATTATATCTCGCTGCACCTGCTACATCACCCAAAAAGCATGCAAATTCCTTTATCCTTGCTGCAGATCTGGTTAATGTGCGTCCAAATATCATGTTTTATACGTCTTCGGTTTGTTTCATTAATGAGTGACTTTCCCACTATGCTAATTTTGTCCTCCCCATGCACAAAAGACGTTATGAGCACGGCAGACCACACGCATATGACAAAATGTTGGCTCAAGTGCGCCTAGTGTCCAGGCTCTACGCTCAGTACTAAACGAACTGCAGTGCCCGGTCAAATGGACAGTGCTTGTGCGACTAATCGCTGCAGTGCTAGTGTGCTGTCGTGCTGCACTGCTCAGAAATGGACCGAGTAGGGCCGCGCTCGGCCGGCACGAGTAAATTTCTCGCTAGCACTGCTTCACCTTGCCCATTGCACGGCCCTGGTTTGCAGGGACCGGTTTGAATTTAATTATGGACATGTAGTGGTCTGAGGCCACGTTTATGCCTTTTTTAACCTTAACATTCATAATCTCAGGACTGTTTTTCCGAGAAATGGTGACTTGATCTACGTATTTGGAACTCTCCGATGGCGTCGACAGGAGATCGCCATGTTGTCTGCGTTCTGGGAAGATGGCGAAAGTGTGTCGACATGATCTACAAGTTATGGTTTTCGCAAATGGAAACCAATCTCTCACCATTTTGATTGGTTCTTTTGTGGGCAGGATAGTTTCCAATGATTTTTCGATACTTGTGTTCTCGACCAAGTTGAGCATTGAAGTCCCCCATAAGAAGTTTAACATGGTGTTTAGGAATTTTGGCAAGCTTTCATCCAGTAGGTCCCAAAAGTTATCCACTTCATCCGGGTCAGATCTGTTCTTGTCATTTGTGGGGGCATGTGCTTTAACTAGGCTGTAGGTTTTGTTGGTGCATTTGATTGTTAATATGGATAATCTGTCATTTACTGGCTCAAAATTAGCGACCGACTTAAGGATTCTGGTTTTCACAGCAAACGCTGTTCCAAGCATCACAGATCCATTGAGGACCCTCTTTTGAGCTCTGCTCTTGAAAAAGCGGTAACCTTCAGATTCGAAAGTCTCTTCGTCTGGGTAACGTGTTTCTTGTATGGCAATGATACATATCTGATTTTCATGTAGTGCGTCGGTGAGAGTTTTCAGTTTGCCAATTTGTGTAAGGGTGTTAATGTTGAATGTTGCTAGAAAGGTATTGTTTTAGTTCTGAGTTTCTGACTGGTTGGGATACACCGAGACGCTGCGACTCGTCTCTCCCATTATGTCGAGTCTCGCCCAGAATCCGAATGAGACTCGTGCGTTGCAGGTTTCACGACAAGGGATTTATCCAAAGACTTACCCCCTGGGGTAAAAGAAATGTTGAAATGTTGTGCCATCATGCTTACTTGACTTGAGTTTGTTTTGGATGTGTATGCATCCATGTTGCAACTAAGGTTGTTAGCCCTAGAGGTTGCCTCAAGGAGTTTTCTGGCTTCTCTATACTACCAAGGCTTCAAGCCTGGGAGTCCCCCAGCACTGATCGGTTCGTCGACCCAGCTTCCCGCTGGGATTGGTTACCCAACCTTCCACTGGGTTGCTCGACTTAACAGGGGCACCTCGCGTAAGTTACATGCTGGAGTTGGAGTGAAAGAGGCTAAGTTGGAGTCTCTTGCTAAATCCAATAGGTTCATGTTGCAGATGTTAGCAACGACGCATTTCACTCCCATTTGCCAGAGTCACAATGACTCCTCCCAGGTTTATTCACATGAAATTCTTTTCATGTTTTTTTTTTTTTTTTTCCGCATGTGCTAGTAATTGGGATTATATTGTGTTGACCGACTGAAACAGTGTAATATCAATTCGGCAATACAGAAAACAGATTATTTTCTTCATAATAAAAAGGACTTCATAGCCAAAGCATTTACATCTTAGAATTATAACGGTCAGTATTTATTTTTGTATCCTCTTGAAGTATGATTATAGAGATTTATAAAATTGAATCAAACATGGGTCTAATTGTTGTTGTGTATGAAATAACACTTAAATCAGTTTTCTTTGCCTCTAGTACCAGTATACAGTGATCTCAACCCAACATAGCACAATCAAGGCAATGGATACTGTGCTTCAAAAATAAAATAGTCGCACAGCAATTTTTTTTTATTTTTTATTTTATTTTTCATAAACTTAAAAAGCTATGACATTTGTTGGTTTGGCACTTGGATACAGATTACTGTTGTACACAGCCTTTGGTAAGGCTCTCACCTCTAGTGCCAAAGAGTATGATCGAATCCCAGCACAGATGGTTGGGAATTGAGGGTGCTTAATGCAATAGATTTATTGCCCCCCCCCCCCCCCAGGGTAAAATCTTGGTACTCTGTCATCTTTATAACTATAGCAGTTACAAGGGATTTTAAACCCTTATCATTATTATTATTATTATCATTATCTTCATCCTCATTCGCAAGGTTTGTTCTAGAGGTAGTAAACCCCCACTATTTCTGCCCTCTCCTGACCTGTCTGTGCCTCTTGCATGCAGTTACCGGTCATAAAATGTGGGATTCCGGTAGATGGTGTGGTTAACTATTCCATCTAAATTGCATGATATCAGGACAGCTCTCATCTCAAAAACCTAAAAGATTACCTCATCTTGTACATACATTCATTATCACATAAACAAAAATGCTTACACACACTATGAATAAGTGTTCACAATGTTGTTGTTTTTTCTCCTTCAGAATATGGCATCACATCACTTCCCTCTGGATTTTCACTGCCTCCAAACATCCAAAATGGCCATCATCCTGGTATGTTTAGCAACTACTGATAAGGAAACACAAGTAGGCAGGATGTGGAAAATTAAATTACAAACTCATTATGTGCTGTTATGTGTGCTTCCAGATGAAGTTGTGATCCAGACGCTGGTTCCACTGGATCCTCACACTGTGCGACTAGTATTCTCCGTGCCTCCAGTACTTGTCGGTCTCCACGGGCGCGTGGAACTCAGATACACCAGTAATAAGCAGTAAGTGATGTCGTAGAACCCCACACAAATCCACATTTATTCATTTGAAACTATTACAGTTTGAGGTGTAAACCATGGTAAGTAACAAATCACTCATTATGTCTTGGTCGCCTTTGTTCTCAGTTACCCTATTCACATCAAACAGTAGTTTTGGCAAACTTGTCAAAATGTCACTTACCATGGTTTACACCTCCACCTCTCATTTCAGATAAAGAATATTAGAGAATCAATTTTTCAATGTCTAGTTTGTCCTTAATATTGGGACAAGGTTGCTACTAGTGGCCACACTGTAAAGCGTACAGGGTTGTCTCTGAGAAGTTAGATGCAAAAACGGCATAAGTAGATTGCAAATAATTTGCACTACAAATTTCATTTAAAGACATAATAGGAGTCAGGAAATTCAGTTATCAAAGAATATGCTTCATTTCCAAGAAAAACAGAGTTACCATATTTAAAATGTCTTTTTACATGCTGTTATTGCATGATGCAGGGAAAGTTGTGGACTAACGAAGATATCAGTCGCTTATCACATACGAGTCACATAACCAACCACCACTAAGAAATCGTTTATTTTTTTGTCCCATGTAAGAGCTGCATTTGTAATTTGCTGGCTTGCTGGTCACTATCCCCCTGATACAATTGAAGGTTGAAATGAGGTTATATGAAAAAAAAATTCTATTTCTTTCCATAGGAATTTGTTTATAATTTTATTCTCACCATTTACCATAGCATAATCTGCTTCCAGTTTTAAAAGGAAAGAAAGCTTGTCATTTAACTTGACCATTAATCTTGATAGCCGGCCCCGTGGGGTTGGGGTAGCGCGCCTGCCTCTCACCCGGAGGCCCCAGGTTCAATTCCCGGCTCCGTCACGGATTTTAGAAACTGACGTGAGGGCTGGATTGGGTGCACCTTGCCTCCTGAGGACATTTGAGTAGTTGTCTGACAGTGAGGCAGCGCCCCGATCACGAAAACCAAGATTAACGGCCGAGGGGACCCAATGCGCTGAGCACGCGTCACCCCAATGTCTGCAGGCCGAATGGCTGGGCAGCGGTCGCTTGGTAGGGCTAGGCCCTCACGGGCTGTAGTGCCAGGGGTTATTATTACATTAATCTTGATACCATAAGCCATGGAATCTCCTTATTATGTGCAATTCAAACCACAGGATGTGACATTTCACCTCAAAGTAAGAATCAAAACTAGTCTGTTTTGGTAGGAAGCAAGCAGCTCAACCACTGCACCTTATTTATTTAATGTGTTTATTTTATATTTTATGGCCAACATTGGACCACTACAATCAATGAACATGAAAATCCACAGCCTGTTTCCAGTCTCCGACCGGGTCAGGAATGGAATGGATGAAGCCCCCATCTAGCGGCGAGGATATGAACTGTGCCGGCTGCTGAGGCCTGACGCACTCCTCTGGGGCAATGATTAAGTGAATGACCGATGAAATGAAATGATAGTGGAGAGTGTTGCTGGAATGAAATTTTGACAGGGAAAACCGGAGTACCCGGAGAAAAACCTGTCTGCCTCCGTTTTGTCCAGCACAGATCTCACATGGAGTGACCGGGATTTGAACCACGGACCCAGCGGTGAGAGGCCGGCATGCTGCCGCCTAAGCCACGGAGGCTGACCACTACAATCAATAATAATAATAATATTGTATGGCCTCGGGTGCCGGGTGCAAGCTTTGTTATTTGACACCCAAATGGTAGCTTGCATGTCGAATTTCGTTGTTCCTTGAAGCACTATGAAAGTCAAGGAGGTTAGATATCTAAGCCCCTTGAACACTATAGCGCTTTCTAGTAGAGAAATGAGGAACTTTGTGTTGGGGGAAACTCCCGAGATTAATTTTGCCATTATGAACACGGCCTACTGAATTCAAATGGGTTCTTTGACATGCCAACATCGTATGACATGGTGTCGTAATTTTTGAAGCCTTTCAAAAATCGCTTACCACGACCAGGAGCAAACCTGCAAGCTTGGGGTTAGTAGACCGATACGTTGACCACTCACCCACTGTGGCAAGCTACTACAATCAATTATACATTTTAGTTCTTCTATTTTGTCAATAGGTTGTCATCCTCTCAGATGTTAACTTCTTGTCTGCAGCTCTCTTATTAATTTTGGTTGCCAGTCTAATATGCGAGTCTTGTAAAATGTTGATTCTGTCAGTTATATTCTTCAGGTCGTCAAGTGTTATTTGGAGTTATCATACTTAATTTCTGTGTTCCGTTTAATCCTGGTATTGCTTAAATGTGACGTGGAGAGAGAGGATATCGAACACAAGGGTTCTCGACACCGTGAACCAACGGAGACCAATCCTACGCACAATCTGTAAACGTCGTCTCGCATGGTGGGGTCACACAATGCGCCACTCCAATTTAATGAACTGTGGCATAAGGCTCCATTGAGGGAAAACATCTACGAGGAAGACCTAGAAATACCTTCCTTAAACAAATTCTAAATGACACCCAAGCACAGAATTATAATTCAATGAAGGAAGTGGCAAATGACAGGACGATCTGGACATGTTTTTATGGCAACTGACCAGCCTTAGGACTGCAAACCAATGATGATGATGATGATGATGATTGCTATTCCATAATTTCTCTACTATTTTTCTATTAATTCTAGTTTTCGGTGTTCAAAGAAGATGTCCAAAAAATGAGATTCGTTTCTTTCTAATTGTATTCAATACTGGTTCAATTTCTTTATCTTTCTTCTTCTTTCTCTTTACATCATTCTTACTCCTATGTGGGGTCGATGTTTCTGACAGCTCTCCTCCATTTAACCCGGTCATGCACATCCTCTTCTGACACCTGTTTTTCTCTGAGGTCCTCCCGTACACAATCCATCCATCTTCTTTTAGGTCTGCCTCGCATTCTCACTCCCTGTATTTGCATGTCTAGCATCTTCCTCCCCACGTAGGATTCCTCCCTTCTTCTCACATGCCCGTACCATTGATGTCGCTTTTCTTGTATCTTCTTAGATATTTCCACAACCTTCAGTGTTTCTCTTTATTTTGACATTTCCCACTCTATCACACTTAGTCACTCCACTCATCCTCCTGAGCATTTTCATTTCCATGACGTCAAGCCTGTTGTGTGCATTTTGCGTGCAGGCCATGTTTCAGAGCCATACAGCAATGCAGGTCTTACGACAGTTTTATATATTTTCCCCTTAACCTTAGGCTTGTTCCTGCGGTCACAGAGCATTCCTGACATTTTCCTCCAGTTCATCCATCCTACCTGAATCCTGTGTGATACTTCCACATCCAGATTTCCATCTCCAGTCACCACCGAACCAAGGTATTTGAACTCATCCACTCTATTTAACGTTCCCCCTTGCATTCTGATCTCACAATCTTGATCTGTATTGAACCTCATATACTCCGTCTTCTTCCTGCTAATCCTGAGTCCTCTGTCTTCCAAGGCTGCCCTCCACTGTTCCAGTTTTTCCTCTATGACATCTTTGGTGGTACTACACAACACAATGTCGTCTGCAAACATCATGCACCAGGGGGCTTGATCTCTTAATCCACAAGACATTTCGTCCAGAATTAGGTCAAACAGATATGGACTTAAACCGAACCATGGTGTAAACCTACTCGAACCGGAATCCAATCTGTAAGTCTAACGCTGCTTCTAACCTGTGTTCTTGCTTCTTTGTACATTTCATGAACCAACTGCATGTACTTCTCTGGAACTCCCTTCGCTCGTAAACATCTCCAGACTTCTCCCCGGGGCACCCGGTCATATGCTTCCTCTAGGTCCATGAATGCGAAGTGTAATTTCTTTATGTGATGCTATTCTCCAATGACCATTGACCTTATAATAGTAATAATAATAACAAAATAATAATGATGATGATGAGGATGACAACGACGATAAAAATACATGTCAGTTGTGATGTACCGGTAGGCCTATGAATTGAAAACTTGGATGTCGCACTGTAGCCGAATGCAGGTAAAGGGCAGCCATTATGATGAAAGTTAATTACTGGCAGGCTTGATAGATCTAATCACTAGAATTACTACTTGCATTATGTCTCCTGTTATAAGTGGATAAGTATATAATCATCCCAAGGGTTGTCCATTGTTCTAGTTTTTTATAACCTTGACCAAAGATTCGAAGACACATTGGAAATGTTAAAAAACTGGAAATTTGCAAAATCTTACTCTACACCATCTGTTCAACATGCCAATGGGTTTCGACATCACATCTTCTTGAGACGAGGATTCCATGATGTCAATCCTCAGTGCTTGTGTGGTTTTTCATTTAGGGACATGGGACATTGTGGTCACTATCCCCCTGATACAAAGATCGCGTGCTCAAATCCTGCCGAAGTCGTCGGATTTTTTAAGAGCGTTAAAACTCCCTCAGTTTGCCTTCCTTCGGAGGGAAAGTAAAGCTGGCGGTCCCATGTCATAGATTTATGGCATGTTAAAGAACCTTCCACTAATTACACCTGTGAAATGCTAAATTAACTTATAGGTTAAGCAACGCTCTTAAGGTTCCCACGTTAGTCGCCAGAAGCCGACTGCGGAGGCATCTGGTAACCAAGTTCTGAACTAGTAGTCATTGACGGTGGCGTTTGGTGGCAAAAGTAGGAACTACTTGACAAAATTCAATGTCTGCAGTCCTTACTTGAATTGAAAACAGATAACACACACTAATTCAGCCATCACAATTAACACCGGTTACGGTTATCAAACAGATTCTACAAACACCCAAAGTACATGGGGCAACATGACCGCGTTGTCGCAGCCCCTAAACTTAAGAACCAACCACCTGATGCAATCGAAGGTTGAAATGAGGTTATATTTAAATAACACCAAAATGGTTTTTAAATTCTTGTTTATGAATTTTGGGAGCGTTTTGGAGGAGCTGCAGCTTCCCTCGTCTCTCGATATACCCCTGTTTGTGTTGCTCGAATAATACAGTTTTGCACCATTTTCATATAACCTAGTGATAAGAATCTGCTCTACAGACTGTTTCAAATGAATTATTGAAAGTATTTAGTTATTGTTTATATGCACCGTCAGGGGCGGATCTAGGGGAGGGCGAGGAGGGCGACCGCCCAGGGCCTCGCACCATGGATTTTTAAAATGTAATTAATTAATTATACTTTTCAAACTAATTTATAACTCATATTCCTTTTTTCAGTGCAGCTATGACCTCCTGTGACCGTTTAGCAAGTTTAGATTTCAGTGAAATAATAGAAGACTTCAGCCGGGAAAAATGTCGCAAAGTAATATTTTAATATTTCATAGTTTACATAATCTTCTTCAAGGGGACTTAGGGTTTCTTTCATGTTATTAAAAAAAGTACTGTAGTGTATTCAAAATATTGTAGCTATTCTTTATTTTATTATTATTACCAAACTATTTTCCATTTGATTTGATATTGGGTATTGCTTGTAATTTGTGAAAGTTAGGTTCGGATTCACTGGAATAGACATGAGGTAACCATCAGGAACCACCTCTCTCTTCAGTTGTCCTCACAGGGCCCAACCAGATTGGTTGCTCCCTTTTGCCTCCCCACTAGATGTTATATATGTTCATTACACTATCTTGAAATGTAACGTTTTTAAAGATGATTCAGTGATCAATCATATAGTATAGGTACAATAGCTAAATTATCCTGGCCACATCAGTGCTATCAATGATTGAGCAACAAACAGAATAAGGTTTTCATGACCCCATAAAAAGTTGAAGGAGGCTCTTAGCCATTAGATCTTGTATTATATTAAGAGCAGTGGTGTACATAGGATTTCTTTCTGGGGGGGGGGGGGGGGTTATTCATAAAGTAGTTGTTTACATTATTAAAATGATACTGTACTTCAATTATTTGACTATTCATTAAAAGCAATAATTAAATAAACATTCCCTTTGCATGAAAACTATTTTAATTATATTTTCCAACACAATAAAAACAAGAAGTTCCGTGATGAACTAAAGAGCCTACTTTTCTTAAAATTTAAGATTCATGCCAATGATTAATCTATGTGGATCTAACTAGAATAATGACGAAATTAAGTAGGTAATATCGAAATTTCTAATTAGTTCGAAATACTGTATACCTGGCATAATGCAGCCTAATAGAGCACTAGAGTTGGCAGCCCTGGTGACTGAATATATTCTTACTTCCATCTCTTAAAGTACAGAATACATTTGGTTGAAGTCCAATGGATAGCATGGACGTTACATGCAGTTAAACACTGGATCTAACAGCGAGCGTAAAATCATGTTGGCAACAATGTCATGCATGTATTGGTCAGAAATAATCTGAAATAATATGATCTATTGTTGCGCCAATTTTGAATGAAATCTATTAGTTAGTATAGAAGTTACATGCATTTTAAAATTGGACCTATCCGCAGGCTTAGAATCATGTTGGCAGCACTGACAAATAGTTACTACAAATTAATCTAGAATGCCAGGTACTATACGTGTGCAAAGTTTAGAGCTATTGGCTTGCATACTTTCTGATATATTGATATTAGGGTAACAAAAATAGAGACAGCATTTATTAACAATTGGCAGCCCTGGTTGCTCTTAAGAATACGCATAGTCATATCTGTTGTGGTACACATAGCACATACGGAATTTGGTTGAAATCCAAATGATAGTATAGAAGTTACATGTATTTAAAGTTGGACCTCTCAGCAGGCTTAGAATCATATTGGTAGCACTGAAGTAAATAAGTTGCTCCAAATTAATATAGAATGTCAGGTACTAAACTTGTGCATAGTTTAAAGCTGTCGGATTGCATATTTTCTAATATATTGGTATTTGGATAAAAGAAATTGAGAGCATTTATTAACAGTTGGCAGCCCTGGTGGCTCTTAAGAATACGCTCAGTCATATCTGTTTATGTACATATAGCACATACGAAATTTGGTTGAATGGCAACACTGCCATGTATGGCCTCCTAGAAATTAAACTGAAATAATCTATACGTGTGCCAATTTTGAAATAGCTCCCAATCATACCTTCCAAGATATCCAATATGGAGCTCAAATTTCAATTGCAATTTTTCAGCAGTTGGTAGCACTGACATCATTTTCAAATATGGCATTGAGATCTCCAGGTATAGATATTTACTCCTACCAAATTTTGTTTCGATTGCTGCAGCCAGACAGACAGAAGGACAGACAGACACACATTTTCCCGGATTGATCTCATAAGTCTAGTTTTTCCTCATTTTTGCAAAATGTGAAAAGTAGGCTAACAAAGAAATTGAAACTTCAAAATTTTTAAAAATATGGAACACAATAACTAATTAAAACTGAAATGATCCACTGGTTTCCACATGTCCATATGTAACTGTAATTGATATTTTGTGTGAGAAAAATTAATTTTTGCTCTCCATGTTCTTACTGACATTACTATTGATTCACAAAATCTGCCTATCTTGATGGCTTTATCTGCATCATTGATGGGAATAAATTGCAGAATTCCTCATGTACAAGATTTTATCTTTAACGAAACGGACACACAGTGACACAGATATGCACATTTAAAGTAGCCCAAAGCGACTTGAAAATAGTTACCTATTGCACACTTTGCAGCAAAATTGATCCCTTGTCAGCTCCAACGCTGAAGGAGTCTCGCTTTGAGTGGAGTGTATTGCATTTACCAAGTGAAGAACGTGATCACATTTAACATATATATCGGAGTAAAGAAGCTTCACTGGCGGTAGTGTAAAACATTTTACCAGCTGATAGATGGGACAAGATGAGGATTCAAGTAAACAAATGTTTTTGGAGGGGTTTTTAACCCTAACCCCACTCTTTCGGTACTCACGGATTAAGAGTACAAGCCATATAAAGTTGGTAGGCCAATGGCAGCCAAAGCCTGAGGTCATGGGTTTGAATCCCTCATCTACACGATCTAGTTGCTGAAAGCTTCCTTGGTTATCTTCCTTCAATTTATAGTTCTAAAACAAAATTTTGTACAATTCATTCCATTCTGGTGTATTTAACAAGTACCGTACTATTGTTTCTAGGAACAATGAGATATCATCGTGGGAGCAGCAGGTGCTGGCACCACCCAAGGACCTGATAGCCACACCACAGTTAGAGTTCTCGCTGGGAGGTCTACAGCCCGACACCGAGTACAGGATCAAGATCACCGTCATCCTCAGGGACCTGGAAAACTCCCCGACCAGTGCGGTGGTAGCAGTCAGGACTCCGCCATGTATGTCATTAGTCCTGTACAGTTACTGGAGTATTTCTGTTGTGCTCAATTCAAATTAAGGAGAAAAAGATTTAACTCAGGAAGGGGGTGATCCAGTGTTGTCAGACTCATGTAGAGTGATTATGCTATATGAGCATCAAAATTATGCTAGTTTTCCACAAAAGATGCTAGATTCCCACATACTAAGCTAGATTTCCACAAAATGATACTAGATTCCAAATATTACAGTTCAAATATTAATACTTCATACATGCATTTTTTTAAAATATATTTTTGAAGATTTGGAAAACCCTTTTCTCTTCTTATTTAACCAGCAGTTTCACTTAAAAATGTCATTAATTTACAATGCAGAAAATATTTCCAAAGGTGTTGCAAAATGAAAGTAATAATCACCCTAGTTGGTCAATGCCACTTTTAGAATCAATAATGGTTAAAATAGGCCTATCACATCTGCCGATCTTTCTGTTCTTGGAAGACATAAGAAGGTGATTCTAGCACCAACATTACACACCCTAGCTAGGAGGTTGTGGATTTGCTGCACTAGCAATTGTTGCGTTGAACATGAAGTAATTGACTGCAATGAACTCAAAGAGTCGGCACACATACGAAAGTGTAGCTGTGCATCTGTAATACAAACTGCAGAGCTCCAAGAATAATATTAACTTTGTATTGGAAATTAATCCAATTGTGCTTTACCAGATGTTTTAATTACATTACTCCCTTTGGGTGAAGACCATGCAAGCATAGTTGCTTAAGAAAAGGACATGAGTTAACTGGGCATAGTTCCCACAACAAGTATCCCATGTTAGCTAAAATATTTTGTACCGTAATTAGTTTTAATGGAACACACAAGAACATGTTTATGTTAGTTTGGAATAATATTTCTTCATTCAAACTGTTCTGGACTGTTCTACAAGTTTCAGTTGATGTCTACTGCCGCCATCTTGCTCTAGGCCAATGTGCAATATGCACTCTCAGTCTATTACTGTATCTTGCTCAAAAAACATGCTATATTATTAAGTGTATTCATTGATGTACTGTACTATAAACCATATATTGTGAAACATATTCCATGTTGTGGTTATCTCCAGTGTAGAGTGCTATGCTAACTCCAAACACTAAGAAGCCAGTTGTCTCTCTTACAGTGCCATCAACAACTCTCCCACCTGTCATTGATGTACAGCCAAACCTCTCTGCCGTGGAAGCCAATAGCTCCTGGGTGACAGTCACATGGCGCAAGTTTGATGACTTCGAACTGCAGCTCATCGATGGAATCCAGCTGCGATACAAGGAAGTTGATGATAAGGTAAAAATCCTTTTATTTTCAGCATCTTCACTGTTACAATCATGGTCACTGTAGCTCATACATTATGAAGCATAATAAATTGTTGATATTGAAATAAATAGAGGGAGATATTGTTGTTATAGGAGATAATTTCCTGTTTACAGGTGTATTCTACCACTCCATTGATTCACAGAGCTGTAACAAGCTATGTTCTTGAAGGACTTAAGCCCAGCACTAAGTACGAAATAGGAATCTTCTTCATTCCCTTCCCAGGACAAAGCACAGAGCTTCAGGCTGACTCAGCAATACAAGTGACAACTGCTGAAGTTCAAGGTATGTTCCGTTATACCAGACATCAGTGCACTTAGAAATGTAGTTAGGTTATATTAGACAGTGGAATAAAGACCAAATTGTTAATGTTAACAGATATTTAATTTGAATAGACACTGATACACTGGCACACTCCATTATTACAAACGGTTGCAACACATCGTCGAACAAGAACGTATGGTAGCGCCACAGTCGCACCAACGGGCCAATCGCCATAAGTAAAACAAAAGAACATCAAAACACTGAAATTGCTGACAACCTATCAGCAATAACAACAAGAAACTCAATAAGTGAACCCAAAGTTGAGTGGTGACTTAGGATAGCAGTTTGGTGACTCTCGGAATTTCTCTCATTGATACTAGGAAACCTCTGCCATCCAAATTATACAAAATACATACATACAACTCCAATACCTTGCAATCCATTATGATATTTACGATAATCTCATTAAACCCCCCTTCTGGAAGGTCAAAACCCAAAGCCACCACTGGCATAATCAAAATACTTCAAATATTTAAAAAAATCCTCTCGGCACGCCGGAAGGCGGAGGTAGATTTCACCGGACAAACTTGGGGATAGGCGAAAATAGGCAGAATATGCAGGTTTTCGTAGAAGGATCAGACCTCATTTATTGCGAGAAAGTATTTCATAATTGGAGCTTAATTAACTTTGTTTTTCGTCATTTTATGCATATTTTAAACATTTTATTGTCTTAAGGGGACGGTAACCTTCTTGTCATTTGGGTCCATTTTTATACTTGTGGTCACACTGTCCTTATGCAAGGTTTCGACACTGATGTGTAACTATGTAACGGTCTGATACTTCTTCACGCAAAATTATATCTCCCGCAGAGATTTTGGTTCGTTCCTCAGTTTAGGGGCTGCGACAACGCGGTCATGTAACCCCGTGTACTTAGGGATGGCTGTATTAGTCTGTAATTCAGGTAAGGACTGCAGACGGTCAATTTCAAGAAGTAGTTCCTAATGTTGCTACCAGGTACTACTGTCAACGACACCTAGCTATGAACTTGGCTACTAGATGCCACCACAACCAGCAACTCGCAACGAACGTTGGAACTTCCCCTCCAAAGGAAAGCATCCTGAGGGATTTTTAGCGCTCTTAGAAAATCCGACGACTTCGGCCGGCTTTGAACTCGCGACCTTGGGCATAGGCATTCAGCATGCTACCAGTTACGTCACCGAAGCCGCTTCACACTTAGTCAGATGGAAATCTGAATCTGATCTCGTGCAAGTGCTTTATCTTGGCAATGTCTGATGGCTCATCCCTCATCAATTTAGTAGTGTTGCCATGGCAACCACTGATAGCTCTTGGCATTTTCTTATAATTCCGAAATCATTTTTCTCATCCCTTGGCATAATGGTGGGTCATATCAAAAATTCTTTCAGACAAAAGTTTTAGGTAATTATTAGGGGAATATTGTCCATTTTGTACGGTTTTGATATTGTGCCTATTAAGAGAGATATGATTACTGTTTCCCGAAAAAAACACTTTTTCCCACCCCTTTGGTCAATGGTTGGTGCTATAAAAAAACTCTTTAAACATAAATTTTTGGGCTTTATCCGACACATAGTATGAACATTGAACGGATTCGATATTTCACATATTAAGAGAGTTATAGCAATATTTCACTTTTTCGAAAAAAAAGCCCCCCATTTTCACCCCCTTCGACCGATTTAGCCCAGTAACGAACTCGACCGAGATTTTATAGGTATACATATTCGGTAAAAAATTCAAAGTGATTGGTGCAAAATTACGGCAGTTATCGTGTCCACAAGAAACTGATATACATATATATAATTATATATATATATACATACATAAATTATATATAAACTTTTGAACTGACGATGGTTTTGGGGTCTGGGGGATGTGAAACGCGAAGATATGTCGAAATTTTCCGGAAGTCGAAACATGGGACCCATTGCAATAGTTAGCTTTCTAATGAAATCTACCTAATAGCTTTCTAATGAAATCTACCTAAAAAAAAGCACTATAATTCACAAAGTACAGAATATTACAAAATGTATTGTTGTAAGTAATTTCCTGTTGCCCTGAAAATCAGGATAATAATACTAAATAGAGTTAATTTCAAATCTGTGTTTAAACCCCCTAGGGGCAGATGACCTCACTGTTCCGCCCCTTAAAACAACAAAAACTAACTAAAACTAAACTTTAAACCCCCTATTAAGTAACGGTGCACAATGTGTAACCAAGTACTTCTCCATGTTTCCATCGTGAACTTTTGATGCTGATGCAATGAATTTCTCTTGTGGGCTGAGAAGTACTATTCAACATTGCAGGATGTCACCTGTGCATTCAGTATATTAAGAGATAAAACTCGCTAGTCGAAATAACTTATGGGTGTTCTTCTTGTTTTCCACCAATGATCTTGCAAACAAATCAAAACCTTGAATACAGCAACCTGGATTACATTTCAAGACTGCATGTAGATTGTTAGGAACTCAGATGGCAATTTGGCACTATGAAGATTCAACTTAGCATTCTCCACAATGTTCATGGATTCTTTAAGTGGAGGGCCAATGGCCTCTAGTTTTGTGAAGCTGTCTGCAGTAATATTGCTCTGAATGTATGCAATAGGCTCTCCTAGAAATCCTCTTTAAATATTGATCTTCAATAATGACATTTAGCAACTGAATTGATAGTATACAGTTCAAATTTTTGCTCTGTCTATCCAGCCGCAACAGTCATTATATTTGGAACTGTCGATAAATGTTTTTGAGACAGTAGAGCCATGTTAGGCGGCACCTTAAACTTCCCATTCTTCCCTGTATAATTGAACTAAGAGGCATGGTTAAGTCAACCTCATTGATTTGCATTGTAGCAGCCAAGGCTCAAGCAGTCAGAGCCAAAACACATCTTGCCAACCTCCTGCAAGATTCTTAAATAGCAGCTTGAAGCCAAATGCCCCATAGCTTCAGGTGGCAAGGCTACATGTGGTAGATGTTCATTATAATATTGGAACTCTCATTGGGGCTTTCACAAATACTTTCTATTGACACATTAAATTATATTTAAGTTCGTACTACTCACTTCTTCAGCGACACATTGTAATGTGTGTGTTAAACATGTAAAATGAACTGTGCTAAGGTAAAAACCTATTTTAGTGGCTTTCAATATATAGGCCACAGCACTGGAATAAAATCAAGTATTTTATCTGCTTTAGCCGTCAGGCCACAAAACTTCCAAGCTATTGTTATCAAATCATGCATTTGTTGCAGGACAGATTAGGTATGGCTAAGAGAGGGTTTCTGGATCCCGTTGCCCTACAATATGATTGGCAATGTATCATCTGTTGCATTGTATTATCTATGTAACAGCTCTCAATACAACTTGGAATAGATGCCAGTGTATCCTGGCAACACTTGTCAAGATAATTCTTTTGAAGTGTAGACTCATCTGGAATTGGCCTATTGCAATACTTTACAAGAAGTGAGTGATATTCTAGCACCTGAAGTTTGTTTCATGGAATGTTTGCAGCTATTATTGCCCGGTAAAGTCACTATTTGAACCTGACTGTCCCATTGTGCAATGTAAAAGTAGATCAAGTTGTGATTTCAAGGAACACCCCATGGTTTTGTTACACACTTGACACTTCCTCGTCCATCGTAAAATACACTGACTGGCAAAAAAAGTGGAACACTTCAATTTTTTACGTAATTTCTTAATTTATTCCACTAAAATGTATCGGTTTTCCAATATTTGCATTATTCATGTAAATGTTAGATGGTTGGCTACAGAAAATACTAAAACATGTTTTACAACACGCTTTAACTCACTAATTTCGTTCATCATCATCATCATCTTCATTTCCCGTTTCCAGCTTCCTGGGTCGGGTTGTGAATTAAGGACCTCCATCGTTGCCTGTCTCTCCACCACTCCTCTCCTGATTTTAGTACATCTTCGGGTTTTCCTCCCTTCTTTTCTACACACTCCCACACTGTATCTGCCCATCTCTTCCGGGGCCTTCCTCGTGGTCTCTTCCCTGTCATCTTTTCACAGAAGGTTTTCTTTGGTACTCTCTCCTCTCCCATTCTCATCATATGTCCATACCACTTTAACTTTGTTGTTTCTATCCTGTCCTGCAGCTTCAATATTCCTGTCCTTTCTCTAATCTCTTCATTTCTAACTCTATCTCTTCTGGTCTTGCCCTCTATACCTCTTAGGAATTTCATCTCTGCGGCTTGTATTCTACTCTCCTCTCTTTTTGTAGTAGTCCACGCTCCAGCTGCGTATGTTAGTATGGGTCTGTAGTAAGTTGAATATAATACTTTTTTGCATTTCTTTGGGACATCTCGGTTCCACATAATACCCCTTACACTCTGGTAAAAACTGTTCGCTTGTTGTATTCTCTTTCCAATTTCCTCAGTTATCTTTCCATCTTCTGCGATCACACTTCCCAAATACTTGAAACTTTTAACGACTTCTAGAATTTTGCCATTCAATTCTATCTTTTCTCTTCCTTTCTTCCTTCCTCTTGACATTACCATTATCTTGCTCTTCTCTGTGCTTACTTTCATCCCAAATTTCTCTATCTCTTTGTTCCATACATCTAGTTGTTTTTGTACATCCTTTTCATCCTCACCCCATATAACTATATCATCTGCAAACAGCATGGCCTTTGTTGCTTCTTGTCCCAATCTCTGTTTGACATTCTTGTGGATTTCATCCATGACTATGATGAATAGTAATGGGGACAATACACTTCCCTGTCGGAGACCCGTTTCCACTTTAAACCATTCTGTTTCTCCTATACTGGTCTTCACGCTACTGACACAATTTTTGTACATAGCTTTTAGCATTTGGACTTCTGCTCTGATAACTCTTATTTTTCTTAATACATCCCAAACCACCTGTCTAGGCACACTGTCATATGCTTTCTCAATATCAATAAATGTCATCACCATATCTTTTCCAAATTCCCATCTTTTCTCCATTATTTGCCTTAATGTAAAGATTAGGTCAAATGTTGATCTGTCTTTCCTAAAACCATACTGTTCTTCTTCCAACTCTCCTTCTATCTTCCTCCTCAGTCTGCCTTCCAATACTCTCTCAAAGATCTTAGTTACATGAGCAATAAGAGTGATCCCTCTGTAGTTATTACATTCCTTTTTGTCGCCTTTCTTAAAAATCGGGACAATTAAACCCTTACATTTCACAAATCTAACAATTTTCTATTTTTTAGTAATGTTCTTTTGGGCTGTTTTTTTTTTTGCCAAACAAAACAGTGTTAATGTTTGCACTGCACTGCACGGGAACACTGGTCACTAAAACGAGTGTTTCCACCATTAGCGTCCATGACAGCTTGTTAGGCTCATCGAAGATTGGGGGTAATTGGTGGTAATAAACCACCCTAAGAAATGTCAATTTCTATTCACGGATGTTTCAGATGTGTGTCCTAATGCGTGAAAAGCTTTTAAAATGTGATTACATCTTTTTCATGGCTAATTTTATACTTTTTAAATTACTGTTCCACTTTTTTTGCCGGTCAGTGTATATACCAATATTCTACCTCACTCTTAGTTTTGATGCAAGTCTAGATGCAACTGGAGTCATTTTAACAAGACCACTTCATGACTAAAACGAACACCACTAATAAACACTCATCAACTACCACAGCCTGGGAAGCATCACTCCATTGTATGTGACACTCTTTGCATTCTCTTGTGCCTTAAGATTTCTTAGAAAAATGTTTTTGTATCTCACACACCATGGTCCTGATCCTCTTCCCTCACTAAGAGGCTAGTCTGCATTCGCAGTGCATCTCAGATTCTGAGACACAGTTTGTGCTGATGTAAGTTATGGAGTCCCCAATTTTAAAGGAACTCTTCCCTTAAGCAACTTGAGTAATTAAAATATTTTCTATATGAAAAATATACACACTTAGGTGTAATATTCAACCAACAACAACAACCCCTGGCACTATACAGCCCATGAAGGGCCTAGGCCGACCAAGCAACCGCTGCCCAGCCATTTGGCCTGGGTGACGCGTGATCAGCGCATTGGGTCTCCTCGGCCGTTAATCTTGGTTTTCGTGATCGGGACGCTGCCTCACTGTCAGACAGCCACTCAATTGTCCTCACGAGGCTGAGTGCACCCCGTTCCAACCCTCACGTCAGTTTAAAAATCCCTGATGGAGCCGGGAATCGAACCCGGGGCCTCCGGGTGAGAGGCAGGCTCGCTATCCCAACATCACGGGCCGGCTCAGGTGTAATGTAATATTTATGGCCAATAATTTTATTTTAATCAGATACTTTTATTTAACTTTATTTAGTTATATGAAAGTTTATTTTTAACTTTGATTAGTTATTATTATTATTGATTTAAGTCCACTACGGAGCGCTTATGACTAGTTCTTCTTCGATGCTCTTTTCCGTTCCCAATATCTTTTGAGCTCTGTTGATAATTTCCCCTTTCTCTCCTGCGAAAGGGGCTTCCGACATTTAGGGACTCGAGGGGTCTAAGATTCTACCATAGCACAAAATTTAGAACGATCTTCTACATCAAGGTCAGCAATTCCAGCCAAGTCCAAGTCCTTTAGTACTTCATTAAATAATTAGTTAACATTTTTGGCCATTAACTTTAACTTTTGCATTTGTCAGGAGGGAGTTTGGAAATGCCTGGGGAGAAATATAATCCAGGTAGGCCACTGTCTGCAAATGGATTTGAACCTTGGATCTCCAAACTGTAATGGCTCCCCATTACAGACGTTATATGTTTGGCTAAACTGCATGGTTGTCTTCATTTTACCATACCTCAAAATATTTTTAGTATTTTCTATAATAGTTCTAATTTTCTTCATTTGTCAGATTAGCCTTCACATGGATCTGGAACATACCCCCACATTATGTACCATATGTCATAGATCTATGGCATGTAAAAAGAACCTTCCACTAACTACAATTGAGTGAGGCTAAATTTGTAGGTTAGATTTGATTAACGCTCTTTTAAGTTCCAACGTTCGTCACCAGGTGCCGGTTACTGTGGCATCTAGTAGCCAAGTTCACAGCTAGGTGCCGTTGATGATAGTATTTGGTAGCAAAAGCAGGAACTACTTGAAATTGATCGTCTGCAGTTCTTACCTGAATTACAGATAACACACACTAATACAGCCATCACATATTAACACCGGTTATCAGATAGATTCTACACACACCCAAAGTATGACCGTGTTGTCGCACCCCCTAAACTGAGGAACCAACCAACAATTTGCATGCTGCAGACTGATTATTTTATAATATACTGTATTTAAAATGTTTCAGACCTGTATAAGTTTGATGTTCGAGTAGAAGTGCACCACATCAAGTCGACTTCAGTGGAAGTGAATTGGACAGGTGTACCATACCCTGTGGACAAGTATGTCAACATCTTCCGAGTTATCTACCAGAGTGACTCAGGCAAAGAAGACTTCAGCACATTCAAAGTGGCTAAGCGGAACTTGCCAGCTTCTACTTTGATCAAAGATCTCATTCCAGGAACTAGGTACAGCATTTCATATTCATGAAGTCACTGTGATTAAGTACACTGATCAAATATGAATTGGACTTTTGATATTGGCACATAATACCTTAATTCTTGTTAATGTGGCAAAAGTACCCCATCCAGACCATGAAACCAGTCCATATGTTGGCAGAGGTAGGCAACCTAAAATAATTGAGAATGTACCGTACCTTCATTAAGCAGAACTTTTAGGTGTTTAATAAAAATGTTCTGTGCTTCTATCAACTAAAGAAAACCATTGAGATTGACACTGATGATGCATAGCAAAGTTCACAGGATCGCCAACACTGGTTTATAAAAGTTGTAGTAAAGACAGTGAAAATGCTTTAAAATGTCATATTATCAAGTCTTTTTTAAGTACTAAACTCGAAATATAAAAAATAATATTTGTTTGTTCATCTTTTGTTGTTGTTTGAGTCTTCAGTCTTTTGACTGGTTTGATGCAGCTCTCCATGCCTCCCTGTCCTGAGCTAATCGTTTCATCTCTACATAGCTCCGACACCCTACATCCGAGGCAATCTGTTTAACATATTCTAACCTTGGTCTACCCCTACAGTTTTTGTCCTCGACCCTTCCTTCCATAACTAAGCTTGCTATTCCCGGGTGTCTTAGTATGTGTCCTACCAACCTATCTCTTCTCTTCATTAGCAGTCGCCAGAAACATCTCTCCTCTCCCACTCGTCTTAATACCTCTTTGTTTGTTACCCTATCTACCCATCTGATCTTCATCATTCTCCTGTAACACCACATTTCAAATGCTTCAATTCTCCTCTTTTCTGCTGCACCAATAGTCCAAGTTTCACTTCCATAGAGCGCCACGCTCCAGACAAAGGCTTTCAAAAATGACTTCCTAATACCTAAATCTATATTCGATGTCAGCAGATTCCTTTTTTGTAGAAATGCTTTCTTTGCCTGAGCCAACCTACTTTTAATATCCTCTTTGCTTCGTCCATCACAGGTTATTCTGCTTCCTAAGTAACAGAAGTCTCCTACTTCCTTCAGCTTTTCACCTGCCAATTTGATCTCCATAGAGGTTTCTGATTTATTTCGGCTGCATTCCAGTATTTTTGTTTTACATTTATTTATTTTCATCATGAATTCTTTCCGTAAGACAGAGTCCATACCATTCAAAAACTCATTCAAATACTCAGGCTTGTCGGCCAAGATGACGATGTCATCAGCAAATCTCAGAGTTGAAATTATTTCTCCTTGAATCTTCACTCCCACTTTAAATTTTTCTCTAATTTCCTTCATTGCTTGTTCAATGTAAAGATTGAAAAGTATGGGTGATAAGTTGCAGCCTTGCCTTACACCTTTCTGAATACCAGCTTCTCTCTCATGTCCTTCAACTCGAATGACTGCTGCCTGGTTTCTGTACAGATTGTATATCACCCTCCTATCCCTGTACTTTATTCCAATCGATTTCAAAATGTCAAACAATTTAGTCCAATCAACGTTATCAAAAGCCTTTTCTAAGTCTACAAAAGCCATGAACGTTCTCTTATCTTTCCTTATTCTACCTTCCAAAATCAGCCTAAGACTTAGTACAGCTTCCCTTGTTCCTACATTTCTCCTGAAACCAAACTGGTCTTCACCCAACTCCGTTTCTATCTGGCTTTCAATCCTCTTGTAAATTATTCTAGACAGGATCTTTGAAGCATGAGTAATCAAGCTGATTGTACGGTAATCTTCACATCTGTCAGCTCCCACTTTCTTTGGTATAGGGATGATTACATTCTTCTTGAAATCAGGGGGTACCTCACCTGTCTCATAAATCCTACACACCAAGTGAAATAACCTGATCAGACCTTCATCTCCTATGCAGCGTAGCAACTCAATCGGTATATCATCTATGCCTGGTGCTTTGTTCCTACTTAAGTCTTCCAAAGCTCTATCAAATTCTGATCTCAATATTAAATCTCCTTTCGCATCCTCATCAATTCCCTCCTCCCTTTCCATTACATGATTCTCAATCTCCTTTCCCTTATACAAACTCCCTATGTAAGCTTTCCATCTCTCAACCTTTTCTTTCCTATCTGTTAGAGGCTTTCCATTTGTGTCCTTAATATTACAGCACTTAGTCTTCTTTTCCCCAAAAGTATTCTTAATCCTTCGATAAGCTGTGTCTACTTTTCCTAATTTCAGACAACTTTCTATACCTGCACATTTCTCTTTCAACCATTCTTCTTTCGCTTCCTTGCACTTCTTGTTAACCTCATTTCTCAGACGTCTGTATTCTGCTTTCCCCTTTTCATCTCTTAGATTCCTGTGTTTCCGCCTTTCATCCATCAATTCTAGTATATCCTGAGTGATCCACGGTTTTCTACCTATTCTTTCTTTCCTACCAATGTTTTCTTCTGCGGATTTTGTTATTTCATTCTTCAAAAGTGCCCATTCGTCTGTAATTGAAGTTTGTTTAGGGTTTTTCATTAGTCCTTCCTTTATACTCTTCTTGAATCTTTCGTTTACATCCTTCTGTTTCAGTCTGTCTATTGCCCACCTTTTTGGCTTTTGACTTTTCTTCAGTTTCTTCAACTTTAATCTGCATTTCATTACGACCAGATTGTGGTCAGAGTTTATGTCAGCACCAGGATATGCTTTACAATCCAAAATCTGGTTTCGAAACCTCTGCTTGACCATAATGAAGTCGATTTGGTAACGCCCTGTATCTCCTGGTCTCATCCATGTGTATATTCTTCTATTGTGGTTATTGAATAAGGTGTTAGCTATGACCAACTCATGCTCGGTGCAGAATTCTACCAGCCTGCTTCCTCGATCATTCCTTTCACCTAATCCGAAATCTCCTACTATCTTCCCTTCTCTCCCATTTCCTACCACAGCATTCCAATCTCCCATTACTATAACATTTCCATCACCCTTGATATACCTCAGAATTTCGTCTATTTCTTCGTAGACCTTTTCAACATCCTCATCATCAGTTTGACTGGTAGGCATATAGACTTGTACCACTGTGGTGCAGGTAGGTTTAGTATTGATTTTTGCTACAATAATCCGTTCACTATATTGCTCATAATATTCCACCCGCTGTCCAAGTTTCCTACTCAATATGAGGCCAACCCCTGCTTGGCCATTGTTTGATTTAGTGCTAATGACCCTATAGTCTCCTGACCAAAAGTCCTGTTCTTCCTGCCAGCGCATTTCACTAATCCCAACCAAATCCAACCTCAACCTATCCATTTCCCTTTCTAAGTTTTCTAACCTTCCACTTCCTAGCAGACTTCTAACATTCCACGCTCCGATCCGTAGAATGTCAGATTTCCTGTTTGTCACTTCTGTTATCCGATTGCGATCAAATTTTGGTGACTTGTTGGGCATACCCACCGGGATGGTTATAGGCATAGTTAATCCAATCTAAAATAGATAGCGCTCGAGTAGTTAAAGCAAATGAGTGTTGGCAATGCGTTCATATAAAATTCATACGGTTGCGATCAAATTTTGGTGAGTTGTTGTGCACATTCCCGGGAAAGTATAGGCATAGTAAATCCAATTTACAATAGATAGCGCGCGAGTTGCTTCAATAAAATGGCGTGCGATTCATTTCAACAAAGTCCCACATGCATTCATATACCATTCATCCCATTGCGTTGAAACTTGCGTGAGATGTTGTGTAGACTTCAGGGAAGAATTCTGGCTTAGTAAATCCATTTTGCAATAGGTAGCACACAAGTAGATTCAACAAATGAGCGACGACGCGCGATGTGTTTCAACAAAGTCCCTTATGCGTTCATATACCATTCGTCGGATAGCGATGAAACTTGGGTGAGATGTTGTGTTCACTCCAGGAAGATTTCTGGCTTAGTGAATCCATTTACAATAGGTAGCGCACGAGTAGATTCAACAAATGAGCGACGACGTGCGATGCGATTCAACAAAGTCCCATATGCATTCATATACCATTCGTCCGATATCGATGAAACTTTGGTGAGATATTATGTACACTTCAGGGAAGGTTTCTGCCTTAGTAAATCCACTTTACAATAGGTACCGGTAGCGCACGAGTAGATTCAACAAATGAGCGACGACATGCGAAGCGTTTCAACAAAGTCCCATATGCGTTCATATACCATTCATCCGATAGTGATGAAACTTGGGAGAGATGTTATGTACACTCCAGGGAAGGTTTCAGGCTTAGTAAATCCATTTTACAGTAGGTAGCGTATGAGTAGATTCAACAAATGAGAGACCGCGTGCGAATCGTTTAATCAATATCAATAATAAACTTTATTGCGCACAATGTGCATAGAGGATACAGAAAAATATAACATACCGGTATAACAACGTTGTAACGTGTTTTTCGAGGGTTTTTTATGCAACTGGCATAAGTCAGTAGGAAGCCATTCTATATTTATTTACGCGGCAAATTGTTCAGCCAAGATAATTTTTCATGTTAATTTATTATTATTATTAATTTATTATAATTATTATTTAGGTATTTTCGGAGCATTTTATAAAAATTATTAGCATACAGATAGGTTTTCTATGTCTTAGAAAACGCTAACAAGCAAATTATTACGAACGACGATATCATAGAAAATTATGCGATTACGGAATTTTACGGAGTTTTCGTCAGTTAGGGTATATTGAGAGACGTGACTCACTGGGAATTCTAATACAAGCTGATTCCTGTCGAGGAGCATGACGCAATCTTGGGTCGCATCGTCAAGAAGAGGCGAATTGTTGAAACGGAACCCTGTCGCCGAGTGTAATGACCCGGAGGAGGAGAAGATCGCGTGGTGGTTCAGCCAATCAGGGGAGACGACGTAAGCTAGTTGGGACTGAAGAGTGGGGAGCCGGCATGTGGATATATCGTTCGACGCGCCGTGAAACGCGGACAATCTGTGTAGAACTTGCAGTGTACGGTCGCAAGTGCGTGACGCTCCGATGTTCAGTGGAGTTAGCGACGAACTTTTGTAAAACGTAACCAGTGCGGTTTTACGAGAGTTTGGGTCCGATGTACGGACCATAGAATTATCTAATCTACCAGAATATCATCAAATTTCGACGGAGATGACGACGTCCAGGAGACTGTGGGAAGCACACAGCATCATCAAGAACGAGGGAAATGCTTTGGCAATTTCCAGGGGTAAGCGCTAATGACGCAGAAATACGCAATCTCTCATTTTTCTTTGTTTTATATTTCATAATTCAGTAACTTCATAGCTTGGAAATAAGAGTAAAATCAATTTATCAGACTCCGTTTTCACGTAATTTTCTATCGGTAATATTCAAATCACAACGCTCCAATTTAAATTTTAAACTTATTATTATTATTAATTTTGCTATACTTGTTTTATATAATAAATTCATTTCTTTTACAATGCAATCTTTGCTTTCAGTAGGTAGCATTAGATATAGACCAATTCCTTCTCCTGATACAATTGTTTGTTGGGTTAATGATCAAATCATACCACGATCTGAGTGAATAGAGTCTTGAATGTGTTCTGCCAGAGCTAGACGTTGTTAAATACAAATTTAGATTTCAACATTGCATTGAGGTCTTGGCGCCCATTAAAACAACATAGCTTAGGCAAAGGTAAACAGTTACATTTCTCTCCCAACAGTTAGGGCTAGCGAAACTGCTACATTTGTCGCTACCAACATGGGGCACTAACCAATAACCGTTACATTTGTCGCCGACAACTTGGGGCTGAAAACCTAATAACATTTGTGGAAGGAGAAGGGTATATATTTCTGTGCCTGTATTTTGGGGGTTATTTGTCTTTATCAGTGTATATCATTATGGGGGATGAGAAAGAAAGACAGATGAGGTTACGTAGTGGTCATCAACTGGAGAATGATGATACGAGCAGTATGTCGGGTGATGGTAGTACCGGGGTAGCGGAGGTAAATCCCGATACTGAAACAGGGAGTGTAGGCGGCCAACCAGAATTAAAAACTTTACTTCTCGAGTTCATGTATCAGAACAAAGTTAGTAGTGATGCTTTAAATGCAAAATTAGAACAGAATAATGCAAAATTAGAACAAAACAGTAGGGAAAATAAAGAAAGTACAGAAGCTTTAAATGCAAAATTAGAACAGAATAATGCAAAATTAGAACAAAACAGTAGGGAAAATAAGGAAAGTACAGATGCTTTAAACGCAAAACTGGAACAAAACAACGCTAAATTAGAACAAAACAGTAGGGAAAATAGAGAGAGTACTGAAACTTTAAATGCTAAATTAGAACAAAACAGTAGGGAAATGAGTGACAAATTCGAACTGATTAGAGGTGAGATCAGGGGGGTGATGGAAGAAAAGGCTAAAGAGATTATTGCAGATGTAGACAGAAAATTAGGAAAAGTACAGGAGGAGTTGGAAATTAGAATCAGTACACAGGCTGAAAATTTAAAAGAACTAGTGCAACTGGAAACACAGCAGGTCAAAAAGCAATTGGGGGGAGAAATTGACAAAATTCAGGTAGCTACTAAAGAGGTTAAGGAACAGCTGGGGGGTAGAATTGAGAAAGTCCACTCACAAATAGTTGCAGAAGTAAATGATTTAAGAGAGAGTAATAGGGAAAGCATTAGCAAGATTGAGGAGAAACAAGCAAAGCTATATGATAAAGTAGAAGAATCAGAAGGAAACATTAAATTAACAGTAAACAGTATTGAGAGGAAGGCTGAGGAGAAAATCGCAGAATTAGAGTTAAAATTAAAAGCTAGGATCAGGCAAGAAAATAGTCAGAATAGGCCAGTTTTTGTGAATAGCACACACAGGGAGGTAGAACTGGGTAAGTTCAGCAATCGACAGGGGTGCCCAATGGAGTTCATGAACACTATAGAAAATAAATTCGGGGAAAGGTTGGAAAATGGTAGTATTGAGTGGTGCCAGGTAGTTGAAATTTTAGAACAAGTGTTTGTGGGGGAAACGAGGAATTGGTTTGCTGTCTACAGAGACAAGTTTACTGATATCAATGATTTTAAAATGAAATTCTGTGAAAAGTTCTGGAATGAGGTTATTCAGTCGCAGCATCGTGAGGGAGTAGTGTGTGGTAAATATAACCCTAAAGGAAGCTCCACCATGACCGAATACTTTTTAGGGCAGGTATTAGTGTGTAAATATCTTGATGGCTTGAAGGAGGAAAGTGATGTGGTAAGGTTGCTACTTAGGCACTTTCCCTATAGGATCAAGGAGGCTGCTTGTATCCAGAATGTAAAGACTATATCACAAGTAGAAAATTTGTTAAGCACATTTGATGCACTAGGGAGAGGGGGTTATGATGACAATTTCAATCGGAACCAGGGTAATAATAATAATAGACCTAATGAAGCCAGGCATCAAGAAGTTCAAGGGAACGGTGGCGAAGGGGCCAACGCTCAAAATAGAAATAATAATAATCATCAGCTAAATCAGAACAGAGGAAATGGCTATGGTAATCAGTATCAAGGGAGGAACAATGATTACAGGGGAAATCAAGGGAGAAACAATGATTTCAGGGGAAATCAAGGGAGAAATTATAATGACAATAATTACAACCAGAATAGGGGTCAAGGAAGAGGACAGCCTAGTGGTAGTAATATACAGCCAAACAATGACAACACAGCCCAGAACAACCAGACTAGTTCAGTAGTTAGTAGTACTACGGCCAGCTGTAGCGGTTCTTTAAACGCGAACCAGGCTGCGAAGTAAGGTCAGAATCTCAGTCTGTAGCATGCCCTGTCCATACAATTATACAGGAACCCTATGACCTAAATGTAAGAAATGAATTATTACATGAACTAAATGATGAAGGTATTATTCAGGAAGTGGTTAGTAAGAGCCCCATAGTTAAATTTAACGTGTCCGAGGCGTACACAGATGTTTTAATTGATAGTGGTTGTATGAAGAGTTGCATAAGTAGTGCATTTTATAATAAAATGAAAGGAACTGGAGTAAATTTTGAGGAGATGCCAATTAAAAGCACTTTTGTTATCACAGCTGTTGGGAAGAGGTCTAAAGTAATTTCTAAGCAAGTTTTAGTAGACATTAAAATTAATAATCATGTAGAGAAGCAGATTTGCCTTGTAATTCCAAATTTAGTATTCAGTGTTATCTTGGGTTCAGAGTGGCTAAGTAGAGTGTCTGGTAACTTATGTTATGATGTAGGGAGTTTGAAATTTAAATGGGGAGATTCTGAAGTAGAAGTAGCGTTCAATGACCATATTCAGAGGAGTAGTATTGTAGGTGTGATTTGTACTTTAAATGAGATATCGCCAGCCGTAGAGCGGGGTTCTCCATGTTTTGTGGGCAGTGTGATTACGAACGGAAGTCTAGAGGACTCGTTACGTGAGGCTGCATTTCAGGGAAATATAGAGGATGAACAGTGTGTTCGGCTCTATGATGTGTTATGGTGTAATAGGAGAGTTTTTGAGGATCGCATTGGTATGGCCAATTGCTATACACATTCATTGAACGTTATTGATAGGTCAGTATTCACAGGACATAGATATCCTGTACCTTTCGCTTATCAGAGTGCAGTTGAGGCACAAATTAATCAGATGCTTGAAGATGGGATTATTGAGCACTCTAACAGTCCATATGTTAATTCTTTGATCACGGTACCCAAGACCGACGGCACTGTTCGTATTTGTTTAGACGCTCGTTTGGTTAACAGTAGAATTAGTTCAGATCAGCTGAAATCTATGTCAATAGAGGAATTAATGCAAACATTTGAGGGGAAGAAGTATTTCACTTGTGTAGATTTGAGTTCCAGTTTTTGGCAAGTGCCACTTATGTACGAAGATAGACCATTTACAGCTTTTAGTCATAAATATAATCTTTATCAATTTTGTAGAACACCTTATGGGTTAAAGAGTAGTTCAGCAGCTTTAATTAGGGCTTTAAACATCGCATTAGGGGATGACACAGGAGAGTTTGTAACCATTTACATAGATGATATGGTAATTAGTTCACGCAGTTTTGAGGAGCATCTACATCATTTAAATATAGTTTTTCAGAAGTTAGATCAGGCAGGGTTCACTTTGAAGCTGTCTAAGTCGTCATTCTGTCAGTCAGAAGTGACATTTTTAGGTCATAGAGTGTCGAGTAGAGGTGTAACACCAGAAGAAAGTAGGGTTAATAAGATACTTAACGCAGAGGTGCCACAGAATGTTAAACAGTTAAAAACCTACCTGGGAATTTGCAACTTTTTCAGGAGGTTCGTTCTTAAATACTCAGGGTTGGTAGAACCATTCAGGGAATTGCTTAAAAGTGGGACTCGGTGGAGATGGGAGTCCAAGCATGAACAGGCTTTTAGAGCGCTGAAGGAAGGTTTTGAGAAAGCTGTAGTGCTGAAATATCCGTTAAAAGATAAGGAATATGTGGTTATGACAGATGCTTCACATATAGGCATTGCTGGAGTATTATGTCAGAAAGATGATGAGGGTAATCTGTGCATTGTATCTTTAGCCTCGCGAGGACTGACTGCAGCAGAGAAAAGATACACGATTACTGAGTTAGAGCTTTTAGGTATTGTTTTCAGTTTAGGGAAATTTAGAATGTATTTAGTAGGGAGGAAATTTGAGATCCACACAGATCACCATGCATTACTGTATATGATGACTTGTAAACTCAGTTCTAACAGAGTTAGTAGGTGGATTCTTGCTCTGCAGGAATACGAATTCACAGTAAAATATATTAAAGGTAAAGATAACATTCTTGCAGACATGCTATCGAGGGACACTAATTTATGTAGGGATTATCCAGTGGTTAAAGCAGAGGACGGTATTTTAATATGTGCATGTGTGGACAGTAGCAACAGGGCATCGTTACAGACACTGAGAAATATGCTAGTAGAGCAACGTGATGACGTTCATTTAAAGGGAGCCACTGGCAAGGTTGGAAGCAGGTGACGGAAAAACATTTATAGTTTCCAAACGTATTGGCAAAACAGCATATGTGCTGGAGAATAGTGAGGGAAACAGATTATACGGGACGTATAATATACATTGTCTACGAAAATATGTGTCATAAAGTGAGTGTGTTTAGCTGGCGAGCCAGCCTATCAAATGAGTAAGTGTGGTATCTGGTGCGTGGAAGATCTGGTCTTAAGGCAGGCGTATCGGAAGTCACACAGGGGGGTAGTATGTAAGTAAATGAGAGTTTTTAAGGTACAGGGAAATATGACGGGATTGTCGGATGCTGTTGAGCACTAAATTGTCTCGATGCACCAAGGCCATTTTGGCAGCGCTGATGGGTTCCCATTTATCTCCAAGAGATGGGGGAGCGCTTGAATAGGGCTTGTTAGCTTAAGGCGTCCACGAGATAAAAGATGGGCCATCAGAATGCGAGACAGTCCTTCATGAAACTCATACATATCAGCACACGTGATTTCTGTTTACGGCCTCGCCATGTAAGATTTGTAAGTGTGTAATTTAAGGTAATTTGTACAAAGGTATTATTTGTGTCAGGAGAAATGGTCTGTGTTGAGAACTAGTATTAAGTAGAATATGGTCTACGGGAACTTAAGAAGACAGGGCGATTACGGCACAGAAATATTTGGTGTTATATGTAATGCGCATTTACTGTTTTTTTTTTCAGAAGTCAATATTAATTTAATCTACTTCAAAGAGAGATTAAGTATTATGGTCACGAGGCGCTGCCACAATCGTGTGCTCAGTGATAAGTGAGATTAAATTTCACCATAAGGAAGGGACCTCCAGTGAAATTAGGAAGTTCAATGATGATGTAAATATATCAGAACACCTTCAATGCGTGTGATATGACATCATAAATACATAGTGCTCACACATTAATTATGTCTATTTCTCCAACATAGAGCAATTTGAGAGGCGGAAATATCCATGGAACACTATTCTATATGTAAAACATTGGACTGGTTGCAAAGTGCAATCCATAGTGACAACAAACTTTGACGCAAAGTGCGTGAAGAAAAATTATGAGTGTATATATCTGTAATTTAGGGTGATTTCATTTATGTAATATGTATTTTGGATGGGGTTTATTAACGTGTCTGGGATAATCGGATAATGGACCGTCGTCACGGTAAATCATCCGATGATCCGAGGCGAATATGTAACGTGTTTTTCGAGGGTTTTTTATGCAACTGGCATAAGTCAGTAGGAAGCCATTCTATATTTATTTACGCGGCAAATTGTTCAGCCAAGATAATTTTTCATGTTAATTTATTATTATTATTAATTTATTATAATTATTATTTAGGTATTTTCGGAGCATTTTATAAAAATTATTAGCATACAGATAGGTTTTCTATGTCTTAGAAAACGCTAACAAGCAAATTATTACGAATGACGATATCATAGAAAATTATGCGATTACGGAATTTTACGGAGTTTTCGTCAGTTAGGGTATATTGAGAGACGTGACTCACTGGGAATTCTAATACAAGCTGATTCCTGTCGAGGAGCATGACGCAATCTTGGGTCGCATCGTCAAGAAGAGGCGAATTGTTGAAACGGAACCCTGTCGCCGAGTGTAATGACCCGGAGGAGGAGAAGATCGCGTGGTGGTTCAGCCAATCAGGGGAGACGACGTAAGCTAGTTGGGACTGAATAGTGGGGAGCCGGCATGTGGATATATCGTTCGACGCGCCGTGAAACGCGGACAATCTGTGTAGAACTTGCAGTGTACGGTCGCAAGTGCGTGACGCTCCGATGTTCAGTGGAGTTAGCGACGAACTTTTGTAAAACGTAACCAGTGCGGTTTTACGAGAGTTTGGGTCCGATGTACGGACCATAGAATTATCTAATCTACCAGAATATCATCAAATTTCGACGGAGATGACGACGTCCAGGAGACTGTGGGAAGCACACAGCATCATCAAGAACGAGGGAAATGCTTTGGCAATTTCCAGGGGTAAGCGCTAATGACGCAGAAATACGCAATCTCTCATTTTTCTTTGTTTTATATTTCATAATTCAGTAACTTCATAGCTTGGAAATAAGAGTAAAATCAATTTATCAGACTCCGTTTTCACGTAATTTTCTATCGGTAATATTCAAATCACAACGCTCCAATTTAAATTTTAAACTTATTATTATTATTAATTTTGCTATACTTGTTTTATATAATAAATTCATTTCTTTTACAATGCAATCTTTGCTTTCAGTAGGTAGCATTAGATATAGACCAATTCCTTCTCCTGATACAATTGTTTGTTGGGTTAATGATCAAATCATACCACGATCTGAGTGAATAGAGTCTTGAATGTGTTCTGCCAGAGCTAGACGTTGTTAAATACAAATTTAGATTTCAACATTGCATTGAGGTCTTGGCGCCCATTAAAACAACATAGCTTAGGCAAAGGTAAACAGTTACATTTCTCTCCCAACAGTTAGGGCTAGCGAAACTGCTACATTTGTCGCTACCAACATGGGGCACTAACCAATAACCGTTACAACGTGACGACCAATGAGCTCTCAATAAGTGTTTGTTAATCCTTGATAAACTCACTAATCAAACCTGACCTCGAGGAGCACTTCTGGATGTGATATCTTTCACATATCTGGTCACATAGCCTGCACACACAGTTTGTGTTTGGTTCATGGAAAGCCTTGTTTTTACACATCTTGAAGTGGAACCCGTGGACAGCCAGTCTCGTGACTATATGCCTCAGTTGGTGGCCTGTTTCCATCCATTTCCGATCCGTCATGGCCTCCGTTGAATAGAAGTCCTCCCAAATGTCCCTCCTTTTTTCCCTTAGCTTATGCAACAGCTTATCATATGCTGCTCCTCCTGGTAGAATAAGGTTGCATCTCAGGTCCTCGATCAGGAAAGTCTCCCTCGCGAGCTCATATACGAGTCGGGATCTTGTAGTTTTTGATACACTCAGGACTCTCTTCAGGTATCCGGATTTAATCTTTTCCAGGTCTTTTAGTTGCTTTGCACTCAGGAATTCACCTATGATTTCGAGTCCATAGGTTAATACTGGTAGCACTTTAACTCGAAAAAGCACCATGGCTGTCTCTACTGCAATTTGTGCAATGTTATTGATGGCATTCATTGCTTTCAGAGCTGCAATCATTCTAGTTCTTATGTGGATCCTGAAGCTGCTGCATGTGGTCTGCAAGGTCATGCCTAGGTATCTGAAGCTGTTAGTTCTGCGAAGGCGAACGCCATTGCACGTTATGTGCTCTGTTTCCCTTAGTTTACCTCCTTTCCTGAATACGATTAGTTCAGTCTTCTCCTCATTAATTTTCATTTCATTCCTCTTTGCCCAGTCCGCTAGTAGGTTCATTGCATGTTGTAGTTCTATTATGTCCTCAGCCGCGATTGCCATGTCATCGGCATACAAGTACATTTCTGTGTCTGTCTTTTCCTTTATCTCTGCCCCTACATCGGAGGTGAAAGCATTGAATAATATAGGGCTGAGTGGGTCACCTTGGAGGACTCCTATTGTCTGTGTCATCCAATCTGCCAAACCGATGCCATCATTCACCTGTATGTAGTTCTCAGCCAACAGGTTCGATAGAGTATTGTGACGTTAGATGTTCCGATTAGTTTCTCCAGCTTATCAATGAGTAGCTGTCTGTTTACCAATCGAATGCCTTGGAGTAGTCAATGAATGCCACAAATAATTTACCTCTTGGCTTTTCTAGGGCAAGATGAATGTGATTCAGTAGATTCTCCAGTGCCATCGTTGTCGATCTTTTCCGTCTGAACCCAAGTTGCTCCTCTGGTAACAATGGGTCCAGTTTGTTCATCACTCTCTTTGTTAGGATCTTCGTCAGGAGTTTCAAACCTGTTTTTTCCATCGCAATCCCTCTGTAAGCATTCGGGTCATCGTCATCTCCTTTCCCCTTGTACAGCATTCGGATTGTTGCTTTCCACCAATCTGTTGGGACCTTCCAGTTTCGAGACATTTGTTCAGTAGAGAACTCCATACCGGTAGCATTTCCCTCACCGTCTCTTTTAGATGCTCATTCCTGATACCATCTGGACCTGGTGTTCTATTGCTTCTTCCTTCGTTGATGGCCTGGACGATTTCATTTTCCGTTATGACCTCTGATGGTTCTGTGTATTCTGGGCATCTGGGAGTTGGTCTCGTGTCTCTTGAAGCAATTGTTTTGTTGAGGTGTAGTTTCCATGCTTCCATGTCGATATTAGAGTGTATTTTGCTCCTTTTCCGTCGTAGAGCCTTGTATGGGTCCGACTCAGCTTCTTCTATGGCCCTTTTCTGTTGTTCATCTATGCGTTCTTATGCCATTCATCCGATTGCGATGAAATTTTGGTGAGTTGTTGTGCATGCTCCCGCGAATGTTACTAAATTAGATAATCCATTTTAAGTTAGTTTAGAGGCAGTTAACGGAAATTGAAAAAACATTGTGTATCCAAAAGCACTTCAAGAAACAAAATTACAACACCAACACTTTCTTTGATTGTCATTGCAACGCATGCCGGGTACAGCCTGTATGAGTATAAAAATCAAAGGAATTTGACACCAAACATCTTCCAGAAACAAAAGCATGAACTTGGCAAGATTGAACATTAAGCACTGCTGGTAGTGTGACATGAGACGAGCTCAGCTTAGCTTTGCCGTACAGATCCAAAGGTCGTGTTCTCATTCGGCAATCAACAATACCATGCATAGCACAGCAACTCAAATGACCCTGAGCATCTGGCTCCGTATGGAGAGTACGTGAGGAGCCGGGGGGAGAGTTATGGTAGTTCACTGATTTTAAAAAATTGCCAATTGTTAAAAGAAAGTGAACTGTGATCAAGCTACATGTTTATCATGCAGCAGCTGATATTGGAATGACAATAATACCAGGCTGTTGCAGGCTTGGTAGACTAGTTAGTTCAAACCCCAACAACAGTTTCTCCATGAAATAATTTTGTCTGGTTTCTCATTTGGAGGCCACAGCTGCTTGCTTCCGTGTTTCATTCATTCCATCTCTTCATTTTCCAGTGTTGCCTTAGTAAGCAAAATTTAGATGCTTTTCAGTCAGTCAACATAATTGTACCCAAGGCATTTTAATTGCTTCTTCTCATCAGGAAATGCATCTGGTCATAATATCATCCAGCAAATGTAAATTATTCCATCGAATTATCAGCATGTTTGTAATAATTGCCCTGCTTTAAAATTTAGAACGTGGTTAATTTTGATCATATTAGTGTTTACTTTTACATGCCACAAAATTATAAAATTAAATCAATATGGTATAAAATGCTATTTTTCAAAATTAGATTGATAAATTTGAATATGCTATTATACTAATAATACTAAAGACAATAAGAATAATTTAAATGTAGATAGCATACAACTGTATAAGAACTTTGTTTACAGTAATCCTTTAAAAAATCCCATCTGAAGTAGAACAAGTAACTTTATCAGCAAAATTAGCATTAGCAATATTTTGCACAGCTCTCTGCAACAAAATAGTGGAAATTTTCTCTACAGAATTTGAGAACCCTTCTACTCTAAGATTGGATCACACAGTATAAATCTTTGCAGGCATTTCCATTCTATAAAGAAATGTGGAAATAACTCTTCTGTTAAGTGCAAGAATGCCATAAAACCATTCAATCAAAATGAATGCTCTTTCATTAATATTAGTTCATTAATATTGGGTACAATCGTGTTGAGCAACTGAAAATTATTAATTTCGATTACTAAGGCAACATTGAAAAATGGCTTCATTTAATACAAACTTGAAATACCCATCCAACCACTGCTAAACTCGTGTCACAGTGTAGAATCTGAATGTGTCACATCACTAAGGGAACGTACCCATACTACGTGACCCGTTTAAGGGGGGGGGAGGTCTTCAAAATACTACGGCAGTCACAGGAGATTTTTGTTACGTAGTCGATTTCGCCGAGAGAAATTTCGTGTTTTTTTTACCTATCTTTGAATATGGCGCGCAGTGTTTAGTGCTTATTAAACTCACAGTTGGTGGCGCTGACGCAAATATGTCGAGACGTCAGATGATCGAAAACAGACACTGTTTGTATTATGGGAGAAGCGTGGAGGGGTTAGATGTCGAGGCCGTCGATGAAGAGGAAATGACCAAGTCTGAAGAAACTCCTGATACTACTGCCCCCGTGATCAATGATGTATCCGAGTGGATTGATGGTGGGAATGTATTCATTGAAGCCGTGTGAGATGGATATTAATGTATATTAAACAGAAAACCATTGTTGTTTTCGTAAATTAAGTTACGGTAGCAATATGTTTTTACATAAGTTTCTCTTCATAATATTTAATTTACTAGTAATTATAAGCATGCATGCAGTCTTATGCAATAAATGCCGTATTAATAATTATTTTCATTTGTTTCACTTTCTGCCTGTGAAATGATTAAAAACTATACTTGTCAATACTACGTAAAAACTTTAAGGGGGTCTTGGCATATACTACGAGTGGTCACCGAGGGGAGGGAGGGGTCAAAAAATCTTAAAAAATAGGTCACATAGTATGGGTACTTTCCCTAACAGCTCACTGCTAGTATGTAATACGTAATACAGTGAAACGTTGATACTCTTCATCATGCCTTTCTTCTTTTGTATTAACAGGTATCGACTATGGTTAGAAGTATACCTCACAAATGGGAAGATCAAGAAGAGCAACGTTCAGGACTTCAGCACTCGTCCAGGGTCCGTGTCACCTGTTGGTAGCTCGCAGCAAGGTGAGTGTCTCCAATAATAATAGTGTTGGTATAGTATAGGCCTATCCCTTTTTCACTTTGGTTCAATATACAATTGCTGTGATATAGGTAGAGCCCTGCGCGAATAAACGAAACTTTATCCGTATCCGAACGACTTTTATCCACACATTTGATATCCGAATATTTTTAATTAGATAAAATATTAAAGCAACACATTTAGACTTTTGAGGAGAAAGTCATTACCTTAGGCTGTGTCTTGTACTATGTTTAAAATGAATTGCAACTCTTTTCAGTTCGGAGTGTTAATTTGCGCTTAATGACATAATTTAAATAAGATTAGCGTGAATCATCATCTTCATTTGTAATGAAACAACAAAATGGAAAAATATGATATGTCATAAATATCCGGGTCCTAGTAATGATATTAAACAAGTATTCTAAACACTATCCACTAATTTACTCCAAAGATTATCCGCGGCTTATCCACTATCCGCACAGCCATGCAAAGTATATCCGCATGGCGAAAAATTTTGCGGATATCCGCAGGTTTATCCTCGGATATTCGCATCTGCGCAGGGTTTTAGATATAGGCTGTCTGAACATATTCCAGGAATCTGATGCATCTGTATTAGTGGACAGAGATTTTGTTGCCTGGACATTATATCCTAATTGCAAATTAAGAAACAATAGATATCATTGCATACAAGAGAAGTGCTAGGTGGTAGACATTGAAATAATTACAATGAATTACAAGTTAAAAAAAAAGCTTACTATTCCTCAAATTAATCAGTAAAGACCATTGAACATTATTGTTATTATTCTTCTTCTTTAATCATATCGGCCTAGTAAGGACCACATCATTTCAACTGTCTTCTCTGGGCTTTGATCTTTGCCCGGTGCTCCTTCATACGTTGCCGGTGTTGCTCTTTTCTTTCTTCCGTCCACATCTCTCCCTCTTCAACTTTGTCGGTTCTTGAAAACCCTGGTGGACATTTAGTTTCTTCCTGAGGTGGTAGCATTCTTCAATATCTTGTAATTATTATTATTGTTATTACCGTATTATTATTATTTGTCTATTATTATTATTATTATTTTTGTATTTTATAATATTACCATACAGCCAAACTAATTATCTTTATATATATAATTCTTCGACACGTGTGTATGTGACTGAACTCCTCCTAAACCACTGAACCGATTTTGATGGAATTTGGTATGTATATTAGTGTGGGTCCATGTATGGTTTAGATTCACAATCCGACCCAGTAGGTGGAATGAACACAATTTTAGAACCACAATTTACACACAATTTTAGAATCACAATATACAGTCAAAAACAGTCGTCATGGAAACCACTAGCCTTGGCCTTCGTGAAAGCTGATGTCTTTGGACGGTTTGTCTCTGCACGTTAGAGCCACCTGGTCGCAATCTGTGCAACTACCGCCATTACTTACACTCCGCCCGTGGCGAAAAGTTGTGTTTTATACCAAAGGTGGCAGTGATGTCGAATTCTACTGTTTGTCTCTGCACGTTAGAGCGTTTCAAAGTCCCGTATGCGTTCATATACCATTCATCCGATTGCCATGAAACTTGGGTGATATGTTGAGTGATGGTTGGTTGGTTCTTAAGTTTAGGGGCTGCGACAACGCTGTCATGTAGCCCCGTGTACTTTGGGTGTGTGTAGACTCTCTCTGATAACCGGTGCTAATTGTGATGACTGTATTAGTGTGTGTTATCTGTGTTTTAATTTAACTACTGCAACTTAGAATTTTTCAAATAGTTCCTACTATTGCCGCCAAGCGCCATCGTCAACGACTACTAGGCCAAATTCAGAACTTAGCTACTAGAAGCCACCGCAGTCGGCTCTTGGCAACGAACGTAGAAACCTAAGAGCGTTGTTTACATTCTTAACCTATCCAATTTAGCTTCACACAGGTGCAATTAGTGGAAGGTTCTTTAACATGCCATAAATCTATGACATGGGACCGCCGGCTTTACTTCCCCTCCGAAGGAAGGCATACTGAGGGATTTTTAACGCTCTTAAAAAATCCGACGGCTTCGGCCGGGTATGAACCCGCTGTCTTGGGCATAGAAGCTCAGCATGCTACCGACTACGCCACCGAAGCCGCTTTATGTTGAGTGAGCTCCAGGGAAGGTGTTTGGCTTAGTAAATCCATTCTACAGTAGATAGCGCACGAATAGATTCAACAAATGAGCGACGACGCGCAGCGTTTCAAAATGTCCCGTAAGCGTTCAAGTACCATTCGTCCGATAGCGATGAAACTTGGGTGAGATGTTGTGTATACTCCAGGGAAGGCTTCTGGCTTAGTAAATCAATTTCACATTAGGTAGTGCACGACTAGATTCAACAAATGAGTGACGACGCGCGAAGCGTTTCAACAAAATCCCGTATAAGTTTATATTCCATTCATAGATTGAGATGAAACGTTGATGAGTTGTTGTGTACACTTAAGTGAAGGCTTCTAACTTGGTAATCTATTTCCCAGGAGGTTGCGCACGAGTAGATTCAACAAATGAGCGGCGACGTGCGAAGCGTTTCAACAAAGTCCCGTATGCGTTCAAATACCATTCGTCCGATAGCGATGAAACTTGGGTGAGATGTTGTGTACACTTACGTGAGGGTTTCTAACTTAGTAAATCCATTTTACAATAGGTAGCTCACGAGTAGATTCAACAAATGAGCAACGACGCGCGAACTTTTAATCAAAGTCCCGTATGAGTTAATATACCATTCATCCGATTGCAATGAAACTTGGGTGAGATGTTGTGTACACTTACGTGAGGGTTTCTAACTTAGTAAATCCATTTTACAATAGGTAGCTCACGAGTAGATTCAACAAATGAGCAACGACGCGCGAACTTTTAATCAAAGTCCCGTATGAGTTAATATACCATTCATCCGATTGCAATGAAACTTGGGTGAGATGTTGTGTACACTTACGTGAGGGTTTCTAACTTAGTAAATCCATTTCACAGGAGGTTTCGCACGAGTAGATTCAACAAATAAGCGACGACGCGCGACGCGTTTCAATAAGGTCCCGTATGCGTTCAAATACCATTCGTCCGATTACGATGAAACTTGGGGGAGATGTTGTGTACACCCTACGGAAGGTTTCTGGCTTAATAAATCCATTTTACAATAGGTAGCCCACGAGTAGATTCAACAAATATGTGACGGCACACGAATCATTTCAACAAAGTACCGTATGCGTCCATATACCATTTATCCGATTACGATGAAACTTTGGTGAATTGTTGTGTACACTCCAGGTAATGTTTCTGTCTTAGTAAATCCAGTTTTTAATAAGTAGCGCACGAGTATATTCAACAAATGAGCTACGGCGCGCGAATCGTTTCCACAATGTCCCGTATGCGGTCATATATCATTCATCCGATTGCGATCAAACCTTGGTGAATCATTGAGTACACGCCTGAGAAGGTTTCAGGCTTAGTAAATCTATTTTACAATAGGTAGCGCATGAGTAGATTCAACAAATGAGTGACGGCACGCGAATCATTTAAAGAAAATCACTTATGCGTTCATATGTCATTCATCCGATTCCGATGAAACATTGATGAGTTGTTGTGTACACGCCAGGGAAGGTGTTCAACTTGGTAAATCCATTTTACAATATTGGTAGCGCACGAGTAGATGTAACAAATGAGTGACGACGCGCGAAGCGTTCCAACAAATCCTGTATGCGTTCATATACTGTTCATCGATTGCGATGAAACATTGATGAGTTGTTGTGTACACTTACGTGAAGCTTTCTAACTTAGTAAATCCATTTCGCAGTTGGAAGAGCGCGAGTAGATTCAACAAATGAGTGACAGCGCACGAATCATTTAAACCAAATCGAGTATGCGTTAAATGCCATTTATCCGTTTGCGATGAAACTTTGGAGAGTTGTTGTGCACGCTCCAACGAATGTTTCTAAATTAGTTAATTCAATTCACGATAGTTTAGAGGCAGTTAACAGAAATTGAAAAAAATATTGTGTATCCAAAAGCACTTCAAGAAACAAAGTTACAACACTTTCTTTGATTGGCAGGACAACGTCTGCCGGGTCAGCTTGTTATAGATAAAGTTTGAATCAGTGGCAGTGGAAGATACAAAAATTTGTGCAACAAATCTAAAATTAGCTTCTGACTTAACAAATGAGCTTCATTTTCAAGTTTCCGTCATATATTTATGCTGTGAAAACATAACAATTTATGATTAAGTAACATTTCTTGCAGCAAATGTTATTCCATTAAAAATGTACTGATTTTAATTAGGGATCACTGGAAGAGCAATCATTGCAGACCATTCTATTACTTCTCATCGTAGTCAATGTGTATTGGACTGGAATATTGGTAAAGAACAATTCTTTCACATCCACACTACTGAACTGTATTAGAAGGTCAACATAGCCTGAGAAGTAGGAGACACGACTGTTCCCAAACCAAGAACCTTTGGTTAAATAAATAAAGTATTGAAATTAGAACTGGCATAAACAATACCGGTACATTATTTCTCAATATTTATATTTCAACTTTAGGTCTTATTTACCATATTTGTTTATCAGGCCACTGCAAACAAATGTCATTTGTACAAGTACATCTGCTGCCATTCTGAATACTACACACCAAGTATTGTGTTGTAGCTTAAGTTCGTAACGTTTATTGTTGTGGTAAAAGTTGGTGGTCTATTTGAGGTGAGCAGATGTCGGATATTAATCAGTACCATATTCTCCATTAATATCTGAGTTTGCCACTGCTAGGTCATTTTTTTAGTTCTTCACCCAAAGAAATTTCCTGGTTTGGAATTAAATACGAGACAACAATAATAACAAAATAGTGCAGACAACTTGACTGAAATTATTTATAATTACAATTCAATAGACAACAGGCTACAGACTTAATCCACATTCATAATAATAATAACAATAACGCAACAACCATAGAAGTGGACATACATACATACATACATACATACATACATACATACATACATTCACCAATTTCTGTCTCTGTACTTCTCTTCTTCTTCAATGCTGTCCAAGTCCTGACTCAATTGTTGGATGTCATTTCTCACCATGTCTGCATATCTCATTCTTGGCCGTCCTCTTGGTCTTCGGTCATGAAGCTGCTGTTCATACTTTTGTTTCGGAATTCTGGTAACATCCATCCTTCGCATATGGCCAAACCACATGAGCCTTTTCAAGGTTATTTTGTCCTGTAGTTTGTCGACCTGAACCAATTCTCTGATATGCTCATTACGAATTCTGTCTTTTCTTGTCTTACCAACTATACTGTCTGTAAATAGTTGACACGTTACCCAAGTTTTTACAAACTTATGTAATATGAATATTATAAATATAGCCTAGATAATCCCATAAGGGCAAAGGCCTCCTGCGAGCAGGGATGTTCTCTTGTTTAAACTCGTAAGGCGAGCAAGTCCTAAGGAGTTGTGTACAAGTTTTTACTCCACTTCACTACACTACATTTCACTTCGCTTTACATCTTCTTCTCTAGAAGGGAGGCGGGGGGCGGTTGTCGTGTCTTTGTATGTGCCTATTTGTTGTCGTTTACCTTGTGTGTTGTTTGGCTTGTTACAGGTTGCAGAAGTGTATCTTTCATGTCATAGGTGGGCTGTCTACCAGCATCTTTCGTTGTTGAAGCTCTCCTTCTCTTCCCTTCTTATAGTTCCATACGTCTCCATTCTTGTCTCTCCCTTGCTATCCTCGTCCAGTGTTTGCCTGTCTTCCTTACGATTGAGTCTTTCCAGCGGGTCCTCTGTCTACCCACGTTCCTTCTTCCTGTCCTGGGGTCCCATACCGTTAGCTTGTGCGTCCATCGATCGTCTTTCATTCTGACCACATGGCCTCCCCACTTCCATTTTAGCCTGTCAGCTGTTGTCTCGGCATCTTTCATGGCAGTTCTTCTTCTTATCTCCTCATTTCGTAATCTGTCCCTCAAGGAAATTTGAAGGATCTTCCGTTCCATTTTGCATTGACATACCCGGATTGTTTGCCTTTGCTTCTCTGTTAAAGTCCAGGTTTGACAGCTGTATAGCAGTACCGGCATTACACACTTTTCTAGCAGTTCTGACTTTAGACTTATCTTCTGGGATTTGTCCATCAATATAAATTTTAAGGACCAGAACTTCTTCCATGCTTGTCCAACTCGTCTTTTGATTTCCTTCTCCTGGGAGCAGTCAAATGACAGGTTTTGTCCAAGATAGACGTATTCCTGTGTGTACGCTAGTGGTTTGACATTGATGACGATTTGTACTTCCAGTGAGTTGGTCATCAGTTTTGTTTTTAGGGCGTTCATAGATAGACCTACTTCTTTACTGACAGTGTCCAGGTCCGTTAGCATTTGTTCCAAGTCTGTTGCCGATTTTGCTAGCAGTGCAATATCATCTGTGAACCGTAAGTGTGTCAGCCGTTGCCTGTTTAGTTCGATGCTGTATTTGTTGTCCCATTCCAACTTGCTAAATTGGTTCTCCAGTAGGCATGTGAACAACTTTGGTGAGAGGGGGTCGCCTTGTTTCACGCCTCTCTCTAAGTTGATGTTCGCACCCTCCCTCTCCGTTCTTACCCTCGCTTGGCAGCCTTCGTAGAGCTTTTCCAGTAGTCTGACATATCTCTTTTGTATGCCTTGGCTTCTCAATGCCTCTAGCACGCAACTATGCTCCACAGAATCGAAGGCTTTGTTATAGTCTACGAATGCAATGTATAGTTCGATATTAAATTCCTGCGTTTTTTCCAAGAGCTGGTCCATTGCTTGCAGGTGGTCAATTGTGCTAAAGCATATATATATATATATTTGTGTTTAAGTGTAATTCATGAACATCGTACACTACTTAGGCCTAAGTGAGCAGGATCTGAGGATGAACGTGTGATATTCGAAATATGTCATCCAATTAAGTAGGTATTTGTACATAAAGAGTGCGTTAGCTTGTAGGGTATGTAAATACTTGTTTCCCGTCTAATGTAATTGGGCACAACTCGTGTTGACCGACTGCAAAGCTTTCTTTAATATGTTGCAACAACACTTGATGCAGTCTTTCTAGTGGGGCAGATGACCTCTCGGTTCTACCCCTCTATCATAATGTCGATTATTCAGGTCCGTATTGACGTAACTATAACTTTGAAAGAATAATGGATTTTCCGCCTTCAATACTGTTCTACCCCTCTATACAACAATCATATTCGTCGTTTTCAATTGCTGTTGCAAGGCATTTGTGTTGTTGGCAAATAGATGCCAGCAATTCTGGATACATAACACCTTGTTTGTCCCTCCAAACCCCTAACAACACCTTCTGTTTTTATACAAATTTAGCTTTTGTATGGAGTGTTGCCTTGTTTGTTAGGGTGCAACCATTCCCTTTTTTTCATGTTACCATAATGACACCATTTTACATCACTAATAACACTCTTGGACAGAAGTAGTCAATGTTGTTCTTGAGATAACAGATGATCAGCAAGCAGAGAAGCACAATGGCCACTCAATGATTTCTGTTGTTAAAGCACTCCATAAACCATGCACCCAACTTTTGAATCTTGCCCAAGAAGTACAATATTGTTGCACAATAGTTGACTGGTCGCACAGGTCATCATATCTACTAATTTTGTGGTTGGCTGATATAGATCATGTATGGTATTAAAGCGTTTAAACAGCGTCTTCACAGTCAATGGTCTTTCTGGTCTTTACTTACAGTTAAGTGGCCCCCTTTACAAATCCATTTACTTGCAGTGCTTCCTCCTGTGGCTTACTTACCACACATGGCACAAGTGTTTCGAGCCACCTCCATTGCTTTCACCTCTCAAACTCAAACAGAAGGACATGTCAGGAATTTTTCCGATACTTGACACTTCACTTCAACCACAAATAACACAATCTTTCTTCAAATCTGCTGAATACAAGCATTTTCACCAGCACAACATTCCCAATAACAGTGACAAATGAATAATGATGAACAATTTCTAATAATGCACTGTTATCAAACTTCTGTATCATCTCAATAGTTTGATCTCATATATATTGTATAATCTTTGTAATCAAATGACATGTAAGGAAAATAAAATCAGTTAGCCAGGAAGAAAATATAGAAACAAAAAGAAATTGATTAGGATACTTACCCACAAGAGAACTCATCATTTCAGATATGCATCCCATACAGAAGTGGGTAGATTTCCTGAATGCTCATTTCTAACAATATTATTTCTTTATTTTTAATGTGCATCACTCCATTGGAATGTTCATTATGGTATGTATTATCTGAACTGAATCTCTGTGTATGTTTTAATGTGCATCACTCCATTGGAATGTTCATTATGGTATGTATTATCTGAACTGAATCTCTGTGTATGTTTTAATGTGCATCACTCCATTGGAATGTTCATTATGGTATGTATTATCTGAACTGAATCTCTGATATGTTTTAATGTGCATCACTCCATTGGAATGTTCATTATGGTATGTATTATCTGAACTGAATCTCTGTGTATGTTTTAATGTGCATCACTCCATTGGAATGTTCATTATGGTATGTATTATCTGAACTGAAACTCTGTGTATGTTTTAATGTGCATCACTCCATTGGAATGTTCATTATGGTATGCATTATCTGAACTGAATCTCTGTGTATGTTTTAATGTGCATCAGTCCATTGGAATGTTCATTATGGTATGTATTATCTGAACTGAATCTCTGTGTATGTTTTAATGTGCATCACTCCATTGGAATGTTCATTATGGTATGTATTATCTGAACTGAATCTCTGTGTATGTTTTAATGTGCATCACTCCATTGGAATGTTCATTATGGTATGTATTATCTGAACTGAATCTCTGTGTATGTTTTAATGTGCATCACTCCATTGGAATGTTCATTATGGTATGTATTATCTGAACTGAAACTCTGTGTATGTTTTAATGTGCATCACTCCATTGGAATGTTCATTATGGTATGCATTATCTGAACTGAATCTCTGTGTATGTTTTAATGTGCATCACTCCATTGGAATGTTCATTATGGTATGTATTATCTGAACTGAATCTCTGTGTATGTTTTAATGTGCATCACTCCATTGGAATGTTCATTATGGTATGTATTATCTGAACTGAATCTCTGTGTATGTTTTAATGTGCATCACTCCATTGGAATGTTCATTATGGTATGTATTATCTGAACTGAATCTCTGTGTATGTTTTAATGTGCATCACTCCATTGGAATGTTCATTATGGTATGTATTATCTGAACTGAATCTCTGTGTATGTTTTAATGTGCATCACTCCATTGGAATGCTCATTATGGTATGTATTATCTGAACTGAATCTCTGTGTATGTTTTAAACATTTTCTGTCACTGTGAATAAATTCAATTTTATAGCTTTGAAGCAGGTGATTTCCATTATTAGTATTATTATTATTATTATTATTATTAGATGGCAGCCCAATTACCTTGTACAGTTAATGTTAATGTTAATAACTCTACTCAAATACTTTTCCCTTCTTAGCATTTATCCCGCTTAATTCTGGGTCTGCTGTTCTACACTTCCCTCTCCACTTAATGCAGTCTTGCGCATCTTCAGGAGAGACTTTGCCACGTGCATATCCTCCCACAGAATGTTGAGCCAGCGCTTATTTGGTCGCTCACGTGGTCTGCAACCTTCAGGAGAAAAGTTTAATGCCCTTCATAACGTGTTGCCATACCATCACAAACTGATATACTTTCTTAAAACCTGAAATAAATACATCAAAAATACGCATGGAAAATTGTAGCCTACACTTCAGCATATTAACCCTTCACTGATGTAGGAGATCTGATGGGAAGTTCTTGCCCAGAATAAGAAGATTTAAAGACAATCCTAATTGAATACATATGCCGAAATATTTTGCTATAACATACAAACTATTTGACCAATATTCTTCAAATTTTCAAGAAACATACTTTATAACACATAGATTATGATAGCATTCATCAAGTAGATGTAGACAGCACCTTATGTTAGTAATTTACAAAAATGTTATTACTTTCTGTACTACATCCTTTGTCTTCATCACTGTCATCATTTTCGTCTGAGATAACTTCCACAATAGCAACGTCACCCACGTTATTTAATCCACTAAAGTCATTGTGCAAGATCTCAGTCACTAGATACATCACATTTATGTAAAACATTCACATTATCGCAGTCGCACAAACATAGGATCGAGACTCCTATGTGACTGGCCAGGCTAATAAACTGTCCAAGGTAAAGGCAGGAGGAAAACACAATATGGGAATTCCTGTATGTCATCTTTCAACTGTGTGAACAGATATGCAAGTAATTCAAATATTTGTCTTTAGATTGCAGCACAGACTGTACCATGAATATTGCCACCTCTGATCTACAAAGGAACTGTTTCGAACTAATATTTCTGCTAGTTCTCACATTCAAAACTATCATGGAAGACATCAGGAAGGGTAGCACATGCACTAAGGCACACACACCCATGATTTCAAAACGAAACTTTGCGTGTCAAAAACACTTTGTGATTTCGACTTGGCTAAAGAATTGTTTATATTCAAGGAGCTCCCATGAGCAAAACAATTGAGCTCTCCTTACATTTATACATATTATGGTAGCTAAGATTTATTCTGAAAATCCACTTCAACATAAGTGTTAAAACTTTGACCAGGGGAACGGCTTGAATGATGCATTGTGTGGGTCCGTACCCTGCACAGAGGCCGGCGCTATATGATAATTCCAAGGCTCATACTGTACCGTGCACAGAGGCCGGCATTGAAAGATTAAATAATAATTAGAGGAATATCATGTTCCATTTATCAAACGAAGATCTTCATACAGTATATGTTTAGTTAATTCACTAATATATTTAGTAAGTACACACAAGGTTGTCAGTTATAATGTTATAACTAGTCAATAAGTCCTGATTAGCTATTGTCTATCTGTGCTGTGCTTCATGGGGAAGGGTCAGTAAAGATTAACTCCTGAAAATACACTCGTTTAAACAGAATGACTGAGAATGGAAAAATATTGTAAAAATGAAAGATTCAGCAGAAAAACACATTTTTTAATTTGTAATATTGGTTTTACTAATCTTGGAAATTATTTAAAAGAAACGATTCTCTTAAATCAGTCGTAACCATATTTTTTTCAGATTCTTATCAATTGAATATACATACATACCGGTATCTCAGCTCCCACATACTGTACTGTACACTGACTTTTTAACTAGTGTAGATACACCTTGACCCTTTCACTTTCAAACTTTCAGCTAATGGATGTGCAGAGACCATCAGCCATATTTACCAAAAATATATACACTTCTTTCAAATCAAATAGAAGACATTGCCAATAATGGAATGAATGCTGGATTCTGAACGTTACCATCCTCTTATTCTAACCATCACAATAATGATCAAGATATTCCACAATAAATCATTTTCCTCGTGTCACACAAGTTAAATCAACAACTAACCTCTGTCTGCTTCTCTGTACTTTTATACCTCACAAACATTATTTATAGCAAGCAAAAGAATAAATATAAAAATATATAAAATTCACAACAAATTCATTATAAAAATTGCCAATAAAAACAAAGAATAATGTTGGTTTATTTGCTGCCAACCAACCACATGCTTCAAAGTCAAAGAATACTTATACCGTATGTACAGTAGAGTCCCGCTAATCCGAACTAATTGGGACCGAACCCTGTTTGGCTTAGCGAAAATTTGGATTAGGTGGACTTTCATCAAATACGACAACATATTGACTTTAAGGCTCGTAAACCAATATCGTACTGCAATGTTTTTATAAGCACTGTTGGCGTCTACCTAGCTTGCAGCAATACATTTGCGACACATAAGCTTCCACTAATGGTAATCGGCAAAACCACGGTGTTTCAAAAGCATGAACATGAACTCACTCCCTGCTTTTTACAGAAATCCCTGAATTCACTTGTTAAGTGTTGATTTGCTTTTACGTTTGTTTTGTCGTTAATGTAAAGAAAATTGCATTCAAGCTTTGTTATGCACATTGTTAGTGGGTTTCTTAGTTTTTTAGTTTTTGTGTATAAGATGGCCGACAGATTCACTGTTTACTCCTGTAGCATTTATTTCATGTTTTTCTTTGCTAATAAATTTACGTTTTCAGTTGGAAAGACTAGTTTAATCTTAATCTTTATTTTTTCCTGTTTTAAAATTCAAAACAGATTTGTTCGGATTTGGCAGATTTTTGGATTAGCAGGGTTCGGATTGGTGGGGGACTACTGAATATAAATAAAGAGTGTTAGTAATTCTTACTGATTTTAGTTATTGTTGATTCATTTAGGAGATTTCTGACATTGTGATCATGTAGCCTGTGTTCTTGGGTGTCTGTGGATCTGTCTGATAACCTGTGTCATCGTGATGGGTGTAATAGTGTGTGTATTAGTAATTGAGATTAGGATTTTGGTACGATGCAGCCCTGGCCTCAATTTAGGCACCATCCCAGCATTCACCTGGAGTAGAAGTGGGGAAATCATGAAAATCCTCTGACAGTCAGAATCAAACCAATATCTTCTCAGTTCTGCCTCATGAGGCTGAGTTCTAGCCCCCAGACAAGAATTACATTTGTTGGCAAAATCGGCTATCAAACCCAGAACTCTGCGTTGATAGCCAAGAATGCTAGTCAATATACCACGAGGTGAACTCTACATGACCTATTAATGTCTTCTTCCTGCAGACTCTAAATGCTACCTAGCATGTAAATAAAGAAATAATCAATAATAAAGGCTGGAAATGATGGATTATTACCCTGGCAGTTTATGTGGGAGCCGTTCGTATCGATAGATCATTACTTTGAGAGTCAAGAGTTTAAGCATACTGTGGCCTTTGTTGGCACAAAGTTTGCATGCTTTCTCACACGTCTTTGCAAGTTAGCCAAGCAGACTGCATCAGATGTAGAGATGTAGCCAAATAGGCTAACTGTGCCGCGCGGTTAGTGTATACTCTATGTCTCGTGTGGCAAAGTTATTTGACTACATCCCTAACACATTATATGTTTGAGCAAAAAAAAAATGTTTTTAGACTGGTTGTAATAAAATTACAGCCCATTGTAACCAAATAATCCCTGATATGTAACTCATTCAATTTGATTGGCAACTCCAGCTATCTGATATGACATCTAGCGGTAAAAATGAGAAACTTACCAGGTAGGGTACATTTGTCACGTGGTGACTGTGTGTATATGGTTTCTTGTATTGGTAAACAGATCGTGGTAAATTGTTCGTGTCTTTATACATAAGTAATAAGTTTTACTCGTTGATAGAGTGAAAAATGAGTAAAAGCAAAGTGTATTGCTCAGTTTACGGCTGTAAGTCGATGTATAAGAGGGCTGCGGATATACGTTTTCATCACTTTCCAAAAGATGCAAATAGCAATAGCCGAAATGTGATGATACCTAATAATACCTAATAATAATACCTTTCCACCCCGGGAAGGATCTAACACTTGTCGAGGTAGACAGACAGAAGACCTGCGACGTAAAGCCAGCGAAGGTTAGTCAGTTTAAAAACAGCTGTTACGATGGGCGCGCTGGTAAGATTGAAGTTACTTGAATAATTAATTAAATAATTAATTATTGGCTGCTTGGTAGGGAGAAGGGATGAGTTTAACTTGTATTAAAACTCGGGGGGCGACAGGAATTGCTTGATTTGGATGGTTAAAAGGTGGGTTTGGTGTTGAATATTTGAATGGTAGCGGAATTACTCATTCTACAGTGCCCACGGGGAGGCAAATTAGGCCTATATGACTCGTAGTGGAATAGCTCGAATATCGAAGAACTTAGCGATTACGAGGTGTAGGCTTGGCGGAAAGGCTGGCGGATCATCAGTTTGACATCAATTCACGATATAAGTCGGAGCTTGGAACAGTGGCGTCTGGTTTGCGTGGTTGCTAGTCTCGGAATGATAAAAGTAGCACAGCTTCGGTGTGTTATTTATTTGTTTATGTACCGTATTTCTCTATTTGAATGTCCTCGGCGTTGACTCAGGATCGACATTTACATCATATTGCGCATAATAGTACCGAAATAATGTCCGAAGTGTAGCCCTGTGTAAATTTGAATCAGCTGATCTACATCACCCATATAAACTGATGCTTGATAATATGCAAATGACACCAAAAAATCCAGTGGAACACACAAATTAGATCACGTGTATCGCACAGTTATACGTATATACAATTAAAAATAACACTGTCATTACTTTAGAGACCATATTTACTGATTATAACCGAAAAATAAAAAGTGTTCCATATCAAACGCGTGTTATTGAGTATTTTAAACCCTACTTATCCAGACCGACCGCAGCGCCCCAAGTGTTAGTTTGAGTTGCCAATAGTTCTGTATGTGTTGGTATTTGCTCATTACCCAGTCTAGCCATAAATACTGTTACAAACTTTTGACACAAACTGTACAACCGGTTTGGCAGGTAAAGAACTACCAATGTGCACTCGTTAACCTTGAACCATTGTTAACTTGTCTGTGAAAGAGGAAGCATCTAGCTCCAGGTTTCAACATGGAATGGGGTGATTATGAAAATCGTGTTGCAGTGATAGCATTACATAAAGTTGGAAAATCTCCAAGTGACATTTTCAAGACGCTGCAAAAGCTGAAAATCAGTCGTATGTTTGTGTACCGGACCATTGAGCGATTCACTGCAACCGGGACTGTAAAGGATCGTCCGAGGGAGGGTCGCCCACGCAGTGTCAGGACACTAGCAGCAAAAAAGGCAGTGGCGGCTCGTATTCGGAGAAATGCGGTGCAGAAGCAGGTTATCATGGCTCGTGAAATGAACATTTCAAAAAGGTCATTATCAAGGCTTCTGTCAGAGGACCTAGGACTACGGGCTTATCGCCGACGAACAGGACATTACCTTGACGCGCGTCTAAAGAAGCTGAGAATGCTTAAATGTCTTTACGCTCAAAATGGTCATCGAAACATCCTCTTCACCGATGAAATGGTATTCACTATTGAAGAATCTTTCAATGTGCAAAACGACAGGGTTTATGCATCATCATCTCGGGAAGCCAGGTAAAAGGTTCCGAAAGTTCAGAGGGCCCATCATCCCTCCTCTGTGATGGTATGGTGGGGGGTGAGTTATTCTGGCACCACCCAGCTGCATTTCTGCGAAAAGGGTGTTAAAACCAGCACCAGATTGAAGGAAAGCACCGTTTTGGAGCCTATTGTGAAGAACTTAAGTGGCACATTGTTTCAAAACCAACCCTGGACTTTCCAGCAGGATTCTGCTCCAGCCCACAAGGCTAGGTCAACTCAAGGGTGGCTTCAGCGTCATGTCCCCGACTTCATTTCAACTGAAGATTGGCCCAGTAGCAGTCCGGACCTGAACCTTTGGACTACAGTCTGTGGTCAGTGCTTGAGGGCATTGTCTGCAAGAAGAGACACCCCACCATTGGAAGTTTAAAGCGTTCCTTATTGTCAGCAGTGGCGGATTTCCCCCTGGATGTCCTCCGTTCCGCCATAGACGAGTGGCCACAAAGACTCAGAGCCAGTATCAGTGCCAAAGGTGACCATTTCGAAAAGCGATTGGTGATTTGTGTAAAGAATGCCTGTAAGAACAACATACTAACAGCAAATTAAAATTCTTCTCATAATATTTGCCTTTTTCACTTTTCAAGTTGTAACAGTATTTATGGCTAGACTAGGTATAATGCTTGGTCTGCCATGTGATATCCCTCATAAATAGTCTAATTCTTTTTCTACACATTGGATACCTCCCATTTTAAAACCCTGAAATTGATGAGAAAAATGTGTCTGATATGTGACTAAATATGGTATTGTTCTAATTTTAAGGAAGTGTAGGCCATAAAGCATCAGCAGTGAAAGAAACATTCGTTGCATAAATACCCAATTCAAAGTGTTTATGAAGCATTTTAAAGTGTTCAAACATAAGTTTATGATTACATAAAGCTTGCTTGCTTGTTCCAGGCAAGCTGGAGAGTGTGCCTGCGCCTGTGAACCAGGCCGGAGACTATTATAGCCCGCTGGTCGCAGTGGCCATCCTAGCGGCGCTCGCCATCCTAGCCACACTCATCCTACTGCTCATCCTCATGAGGAAGAACAGTCAACACAAAGCTGCCATCTCGTCCAGTCGCAAGAGTCAGTCTGCTTATGACAATCCATCTTACAAGGTAGAAATCCAGCAAGAAACTATGGGTACGACTTATCATAGTTTCATTCTCGGTGGGATGGGACATTCACTTAACTATGTGTTAATAATATTCAGCAACTTGTTGGTTTAATTCCATAGAAAGATGTATATCACATTTTAATTTCTATTCTATAAAATAATTCAATTTCTATTGAGGGCCATTTAAATTAATGCTTGGTGATTGTAATTCTTTGCGAAAATAATATTTGAGGTAATTCTTTCGGCAGTCTCTAGATAAAGGTGTAGGTCCAGTGTCAATTTCTGGTTTATTGGCCAATGGCAAATGCAAAGGGTAAGACTAAACTTTCTTTGACCTTTGGCACCAAAGATGAGTCTTAACTGGGCTTTTCCATCTGTCGATGGAAAAAATCTCTTTGTAGTTTAATTTTAAATCTATTTTGGGTTGGCCACCTGGAATTTGGAAATAAGTTTTAAACCCCTAGGTTCTCATTCCTTTTAGTCAGAGACGATGGTTTTATTAGGTCTCTAATAACGGTGAATGAGTAACTTGCAGTCATAGAGAAGTGTAGCTAATGAAACATTCAAAGGCAAAGGCAGGTGACAAGCCGGGAGGTAGACCTGGATTTTACAAAGGTGAAGGCATTACTGACTCAATGAAGAGCATGATCCTTACATTTTAAGTTTAGGGAAGTTTTTAAGGTGGACAACAATTTAAATTGGATTGCCAAATTGTCTTTGGTGAGTAATGATGTTGTTTATGATGACGGCGACGACTACGGCAGCAATGATGATGAGATTGTGTCAGCATTGAACTGGCTATACATATATACCTTTCACTAATGAGGATTGAAATTACTACCTCATTAGCTCAGTGGTCAGAGTAATGGCAGATTTGAGCCTGCATAGGTCAGATCTGTTAATTCTTTATCGACTACCTAAGTAGCTTGCACTATCTGTACAATACACAACCCAATAACTGAAAGCCTCCATTTGTCAATAATAATAATAATCGTAATAATTCATAGTAACATTTGTCGACTTAAGGAAGGCCTACGACCTACAACTCAATTGATGCAACTACCTTAATTCAGAACTTAAAGGAATTTTGCTTGGACAACAGGACAAAAGTGATCATCCAACAGACTCCCATCAACACATTCTCAAAAGTGAACTTTAGAGGAGAAATTTCTGATGCTTTTGAAATAAGAACAGGAGTTAGGCATGGAGATGGTCTCTCACCTCTGCTGTTCAACTGCGTTCTTGAGAAAGTCATCCACGAATGGCACAAACAAACAAATGAGTCGTGAAGGAGTCCAAAGTGGAGTCAGACTAGCCTTCAAGAACAACAATTCGCTCTCCAGTGCCGAGTTGATCTCTGCCATATTCTGTCATTTGCTGGACATTATTAGTACTACTTTAGTTCAGATTTTTTCTACCAGAATTAACTAACAGAGCATTTTGCAGACATCTGTCCTCTTCAGGTTGAGTTCATCTGTGTTGTGAAGAAGCATGACAGAACAATAAAAAATTCTTCTCGTTGTAACGTATTTTTCGTGGGGTTTTATGCAACTGGCATAAGTCAGTAGGAAGCCATTCTATATTTATTTACGCGGCAAATTGTTCAGCCAAGATAATTTTTCATGTTAATTTATTATTATTATTATTAATTTATTATAATTATTATTAAGGTATTTTCGGAGCATTTTATAAAAATTATTAGCATTCAGATAGGTTTTCTATGTCTTAGAAAACGCTATCAAGCAAATTATTACGAACGACGATATCATAGAAAATTATCTGATTACGGAATTTTACGGAGTTTTTGTCAGTTAGGGTATTTGAGAGAGATGACTCACTGGGATTTCAAGTACACGCTGAATCTTGTCGAGGAGCATGACGCAATCTTGGGTCGCAAGGTCTAGAAAAGGCGAATTGTGGAAACGGAAATCGACTTCTCCCTCCCGCGGAGTGTAATGAGGAAGGAGTGGGGATCTAGCGCGTAGGGTGCAGCCAATCAGTGGCGACGACGTAAGCTAGATGTCGGTACCATGGTGGGGGAGCCAACAGGTGCATATATCGTTCGACGCGCCGTGAAACAAGAACAATCTGTGTAGTTCTTGCCGAGTGTGGATATACGCGGGAATCGCTCCGATGTTCCGTGGAAGAGGACTATCTGTGAAATACTTGAGGTGTACGGTCGCAAGTGCGTGTCGCTCCGATGTTCAGTGGAGTTAGCGACGAACTTTTGTAAAACTTGGTTGTACGAGTGTTTGGGTCCGAGGTACGGACCATAGAATTATCTAATCTACCAGAATATCATCAAATTCCGACGGAGATGACGACGTCCAGGAGACTGTGGAAAGCTCACAACATCATCAAGAACGAGGGAAATGCCTTGGCAATTTCCAATGGTAAGCGCAAATGACGCAGAAATACGCAATCTCTCATTTTTCTTTGTTTTACATTTCATATTTCAGTAACTTCATAGCTTGGAAATAAGAGTAAAATCAATTTATCAGACTCCGTTTTCACGTAATTTTCTATCGGTAATATTCAAATCACAACGCTCCAATTTAAATTTTGTACTTATTATTATTATTAATTTTGCTATACTTGTTTTATATAATAAATTCATTTCTTTTACAATGCAATCTTTGCTTTCAGTAGGTAGCATTAGATATAGACCAATTCCTTCTCCTGATACAATTGTTTGTTGGGTTAATGATCAAATCATACCACGATCTGAGTGAATAGAGTCTTGAATGTGTTCTGCCAGAGCTAGACGTTGTTAAATACAAATTTAGATTTCAGCATTGCATTGAGGTCTTGGCGCCCATTAAAACAACATAGCTTAGGCAAAGGTAAACAGTTACATTTCTCACCCAACAGTGTGGGCTAGCAAAACGTTTCATTTGTACGCTCAACGTGGAGCAAAGTAAATAACGTTTCACTTGTCGCCGACAACTTGGGGCTGAAAACCTAATAACATTTGTGGAAGGAGAAGGGTATATATTTCTGTGCCTGTATTTTGGGGGTTATTTGTCTTTATCAGTGTATATCATTATGGGGGATGAGAAAGAAAGACAGATGAGGTTACGTAGTGGTCATCAACGGGAGAGTGATGATACGAGCAGTATGTCGAGTGATGGTAGTACCGGGGTAGCGGAGGTAAATCCCGATACTGAAACAGGGAGTGTAGGCGGCCAACCAGAATTAAAAACTTTACTTCTCGAGTTTATGTATCAGAACAAAGTTAGTAGTGATGCCTTAAATGCAAAGTTAGAACAGAATAACGCTAAATTAGAACAAAACAGTAGGGAAAATAAAGAAAGTACAGAAGCTTTAAATGCAAAATTAGAACAGAATAACGCTAAACTAGAACAAAACAGTAGGGAAAATAAAGAGAGTAATAGGGAATTGAGCGATAGTTTAAACGCCAGATTAGAACAAAACAGTAGGGAAATGAGTGACAAATTCGAACTGATTAGAGGTGAGATCCGGGGGGTGATGGAAGAAAAGGCTAAAGAGATTATTGCAGATGTAGACAGAAAATTAGGAAAAGTACAGGAGGAGTTGGAAATTAGAATCAGTACACAGGCTGAAAATTTAAAAGAACTAGTGCAACTGGAAACACAGCAGGTCAAAAAGCAATTGGGGGGAGAAATTGACAAAATTCAGGTAGCTACTAAAGAGGTTAAGGAACAGCTGGGGGGTAGAATTGAGAAAGTCCACTCACAAATAGTTGCAGAAGTAAATGATTTAAGAGAGAGTAATAAAGAGAGCATTAGCAAGATTGAGGAGAAACAAGCAAAGCTATATGATAAAGTAGAAGAATCAGAAGGAAACATTAAATTAACAGTAAACAGTATTGAGAGGAAGGCTGAGGAGAAAATCGCAGAATTAGAGTTAAAATTAAAAGCTAGGATCAGGCAAGAAAATAGTCAGAATAGGCCAGTTTTTGTGAATAGCACACACAGGGAGGTAGAACTGGGTAAGTTCAGCAATCGACAGGGGTGCCCAATGGAGTTCATGAACACTATAGAAAATAAATTCGGGGAGAGGTTGGAAAATGGTAGTGTTGAGTGGTGCCAGGTAGTTGAAATTTTAGAACAAGTGTTTGTGGGGGAAACGAGGAATTGGTTTGCTGTCTACAGAGACAAGTTTACTGATATGAATGATTTTAAAATAAAATTCTGTGAAAAGTTCTGGAATGAGGTTATTCAGTCGCAGCATCGTGAGGGAGTAGTGTGTGGTAAATATAACCCTAAAGGAAGCTCCACCATGACCGAATACTTTTTAGGGCAGGTATTAGTGTGTAAATATCTGGATGGCTTGAAGGAGGAAAGTGATGTGGTAAGGTTGCTACTTAGGCACTTTCCCTATAGGATCAAGGAGGCTGCTTGTATCCAGAATGTAAAGACTATATCACAAGTAGAAAGTTTGTTAAGCACATTTGATGCACTAGGGAGAGGGGGTTATGAGGACAATTTCAATAGGAACCAGGGTAATAATAATAATAGACCTAATGAAGCCAGGCATCAGGAAGTTCAAGGGAACGGTGGCGAAGGGGCCAATGCTCAAAATAGAAATAATAATAATCAGCTAAATCAGAACAGAGGAAATGGCTATGGTAATCAGTATCAAGGGAGGAACAATGATTACAGGGGAAATCAAGGGAGAAACAATGATTTCAGGGGAAATCAAGGGAGAAATTATAATGACAATAATTACAACCAGAATAGGGGTCAAGGAAGAGGACAGCCTAGTGGTAGTAATATACAGCCAAACAATGACAACACAACTCAGAACAACCAGACCAGTGCAGTAGTAACTAGTACTACGGCCAGCTGTAGCGGTTCTTTAAACGCGAACCAGGCTGCGAAGTAAGGTCAGAATCTCAGTCTGTAGCATGCCCTGTCCATACAATTATACAGGAACCCTATGACCTAAATGTAAGAAATGAATTATTACATGAACTAAATGATGAAGGTATTATTCAGGAAGTGGTTAGTAAGAGCCCCATAGTTAAATTTAACGTGTCCGAGGCGTACACAGATGTTTTAATTGATAGTGGTTGTATGAAGAGTTGCATAAGTAGTGCATTTTATGATAAAATGAAAGGAACTGGAGTAAATTTTGAGGAGATGCCAATTAAAAGCACTTTTGTTATCACAGCTGTTGGGAAGAGGTCTAAAGTAATTTCTAAGCAAGTTTTAGTAGACATTAAAATTAATAATCATGTAGAGAAGCAGATTTGCCTTGTAATTCCAAATTTAGTATTCAGTGTTATCTTGGGTTCAGAGTGGCTAAGTAGAGTGTCTGGTAACTTATGTTATGATGTAGGGAGTTTGAAATTTAAATGGGGAGATTCTGAAGTAGAAGTAGCGTTCAATGACCATATTCAGAGGAGTAGTATTGTAGGTGTGATTTGTACTTTAAATGAGATATCGCCAGCCGTAGAGCGGGGTTCTCCATGTTTTGTGGGCAGTGTGATTACGAACGGAAGTCTAGAGGACTCGTTACGTGAGGCTGCATTTCAGGGAAATATAGAGGATGAACAGTGTGTTCGGCTCTATGATGTGTTATTGTGTAATAGGAGAGTTTTTGACGATCGCATTGGTATGGCCAATTGCTATACACATTCATTGAACGTTATTGATAGGTCAGTATTCACAGGACATAGATATCCTGTACCTTTCGCTTATCAGAGTGCAGTTGAGGCACAAATTAATCAGATGCTTGAAGATGGGATTATTGAGCACTCGAACAGTCCATATGTTAATTCTTTGATCACGGTACCCAAGACCGACGGCACTGTTCGTATTTGTTTAGACGCTCGTTTGGTTAACAGTAGAATTAGTTCAGATCAGCTGAAATCTATGTCAATAGAGGAATTAATGCAAACATTTGAGGGGAAGAAGTATTTCACTTGTGTAGATTTGAGTTCCAGTTTTTGGCAAGTGCCACTTATGTACGAAGATAGACCATTTACAGCTTTTAGTCATAAATATAACCTTTATCAATTTTGTAGAACACCTTATGGGTTAAAGAGTAGTTCAGCAGCTTTAATTAGGGCTTTAAACATTGCATTAGGGGATGACACAGGAGAGTTTGTAACCATTTACATTGATGATATGGTAATTAGTTCACGCAGTTTTGAGGAGCATCTATGTCATTTAAATATAGTTTTTCAGAAGTTAGATCAGGCAGGGTTCACTTTGAAGCTGTCTAAGTCGTCATTCTGTCAGTCAGAAGTGACATTTTTTAGGTCATAGAGTGTCGAGTAGTGGTGTGACACCAGAGGAAAGTAGGGTTAGCATGTGTGGACAGTAGCAACAGGGCATCGTTACAGACACTGAGAAATACGCTAGGTAGAGCAACGTGATGACGTTCATTTAAGGGAGCCACTTGCAAGGTTGGAAGCAGGTGACGGAGAAACATTTATAGTTTCCAAACATATTGGGAAAACAGCATATGTGCTGGAGAATAGTGAGGGAAACAGATTATACGGAACGTATAATATACATAGTCTACGAAAATATGTGTCATAAAGTGAGTGTGTTTAGCTGGCGAGCCAGCCTATCAAATGAGTAAGTGTGGTATTTGGTGCGTGGGAGGAGATGGTCTTCCAGGCAGGCGTATCAGAAGTCACACAGGGGGGTAGTATGTAAGTAAATGAGAGTTTTTAAGGTACAGGGAAATATGACGGGATTGTCGGATGCTGTTGAGCACTAAAATGTCTCGATACACCAAGGCCAGAATTTGGTAGCGCTGGTGAATTCCCATTTGCCTCCAAGAGATGGGTGAGCGCTTGTACATGGTATTTTTGCTTAAGGCGTCCACGAGGCAAAAGATGGGCCATCAGAATGCGAGACAGTCCTTCATGAAACTCATACATATCAGCACACGTGATTTCTGTTTACGGCCTCGCCATGTAAGATTTGTAAGTGTGTAATTTAAGATAATTTGTACAATGGTATTATTTGAGTGAGGAGAAATGGTCTGTGTTGAGAACTAGTATTAAGTAGAATATGGTTAACGGGAACTTAACAAGACAGGGCGATTACGGCACAGAAATATTTGGTGTTATATGTAATGCGCATTTACTGGTTTTTTTTCAGAAGTCAATATTAATTTAATATACTTTAAAGAGAGATTAAGTATTATGGTCACGAGGCGCTGCCACAGTAGTGTGATCGTGTGCTCAGTGATAAGTGGAATTAAATGTCACCATAAGGAGGGGACCTCCAGTGAAATTAGGGAGTTCTATGGTGATATAAATATATCAGAACACCTTCAATGCGTGTGATATGACATCATAAATACATAGTGCTCACACATTAATTATGTCTATTTCTCCAACATAGAGAAATTTGAGAGGCGGAAATATCCGTGGAACACTATTCCATATGTAAAACATTGGACTGGTTGCAAAGTGCAATCCATAGTGACAACAAACTTTGACGCAAAGTGCGTGAAGAAAAAATATGAGTGTATATATCTGTAATTTAGGGTGATTTCGTTTATGTAATATGTATTTTGGATGGGGTTTATTAACGTGTCTGGGATAATCGGATAATGGACCGTCGTCACGGTAAATCATCCGATGATCCGAGGCGAATATGTAACGTATTTTTCGTGGGGTTTTATGCAACTGGCATAAGTCAGTAGGAAGCCATTCTATATTTATTTACGCGGCAAATTGTTCAGCCAAGATAATTTTTCATGTTAATTTATTATTATTATTATTAATTTATTATAATTATTATTAAGGTATTTTCGGAGCATTTTATAAAAATTATTAGCATTCAGATAGGTTTTCTATGTCTTAGAAAACGCTATCAAGCAAATTATTACGAACGACGATATCATAGAAAATTATCTGATTACGGAATTTTACGGAGTTTTTGTCAGTTAGGGTATTTGAGAGAGATGACTCACTGGGATTTCAAGTACACGCTGAATCTTGTCGAGGAGCATGACGCAATCTTGGGTCGCAAGGTCTAGAAAAGGCGAATTGTGGAAACGGAAATCGACTTCTCCCTCCCGCGGAGTGTAATGAGGAAGGAGTGGGGATCTAGCGCGTAGGGTGCAGCCAATCAGTGGCGACGACGTAAGCTAGATGTCGGTACCATGGTGGGGGAGCCAACAGGTGCATATATCGTTCGACGCGCCGTGAAACAAGAACAATCTGTGTAGTTCTTGCCGAGTGTGGATATACGCGGGAATCGCTCCGATGTTCCGTGGAAGAGGACTATCTGTGAAATACTTGAGGTGTACGGTCGCAAGTGCGTGTCGCTCCGATGTTCAGTGGAGTTAGCGACGAACTTTTGTAAAACTTGGTTGTACGAGTGTTTGGGTCCGAGGTACGGACCATAGAATTATCTAATCTACCAGAATATCATCAAATTCCGACGGAGATGACGACGTCCAGGAGACTGTGGAAAGCTCACAACATCATCAAGAACGAGGGAAATGCCTTGGCAATTTCCAATGGTAAGCGCAAATGACGCAGAAATACGCAATCTCTCATTTTTCTTTGTTTTACATTTCATATTTCAGTAACTTCATAGCTTGGAAATAAGAGTAAAATCAATTTATCAGACTCCGTTTTCACGTAATTTTCTATCGGTAATATTCAAATCACAACGCTCCAATTTAAATTTTGTACTTATTATTATTATTAATTTTGCTATACTTGTTTTATATAATAAATTCATTTCTTTTACAATGCAATCTTTGCTTTCAGTAGGTAGCATTAGATATAGACCAATTCCTTCTCCTGATACAATTGTTTGTTGGGTTAATGATCAAATCATACCACGATCTGAGTGAATAGAGTCTTGAATGTGTTCTGCCAGAGCTAGACGTTGTTAAATACAAATTTAGATTTCAGCATTGCATTGAGGTCTTGGCGCCCATTAAAACAACATAGCTTAGGCAAAGGTAAACAGTTACATTTCTCACCCAACAGTGTGGGCTAGCAAAACGTTTCATTTGTACGCTCAACGTGGAGCAAAGTAAATAACGTTTCATCGTTGCATTGTGATTTCGGATCAAAGAATATGAATTTTAGTACTAGTAAGGAGCAACTTGCTACTAATTTTGGGAAATAATTTTCTTTTGGGTCCTTTACCACTATGGAGATGGTGCAAGCATGGGCAAAAAAAATGTAATTTTGATTTGCCTCAAATAAAAATATAAACGTGGGATTTTGATTTTGCATTAGGTTATAAAAAAGGGACCCAAAATCTATACACTAGACATTTTAAGCTTATTACTTCCCTGATAAGTTAAAATTTACGGGTTCTACATTATTTTAATATGCGAATGAAAAAACTCAGCAGTTAAAAGGTTAACAGAGGAGCAGAAGAATAAGCTGATGGGCTCAAGAGATACTGGCAAGATGTCAAAGCCGGCAAACGAACAAGACGCAGAACCTGAAATGAGAGTGGTTGTTAACTCGCAGTCCATAGAGGCTCAAGTCGACGGTTAACAAAAGAAGGGTTTCTGGATCAAACATGACGAACAAACAAAAATTCTGACAGGAATTTGGGATCAATGCATTCAGTCAGCTAGTGCTGAAAGCATCATCACCTTTAGCAATGAACTGGTACTAACAGATGATACAGGAAGAGATCCTGATGGACTGCCAGAATCATTGCCATAAATAGAGCATACACGGGCATTGTGGTATTTCAATGATCAATAGTTTACAATGAGTCTACCAACCTGAACAGGTAGAAGCCATGCAGGGTATCGAGAATCTGTTTCAAACCATAATGGGGGCAGGGAGATGGAAAGGAAGTCAGCCAACATAAAGAGAATTTTCAGCCAAGAAGAAGTAATGTCAACAATTCCTTAACACATTGGTTTATATGCATTCATTTCCCAAATGGTACCCTTGCTATTTAAATTACCTTTTTAACATGATACATAATTTTGTTTGCTCCCGTGAAACATGCCTAAACATAAAATTTTGATTTTTACTGTATCTTGTTTAAGTGATTGTTGGAAATTCACTTGGAATTATGAAAATTAAAGAAGGATCATACTCTTCTAATGTTTTTAGCATAATTAACCAGCTAATAAATGGGCATATAAACTGATACAGTAAGTTATACCCTTACTGGAAGGTAAGTATAGTACTTGTGCATGGGGGCAGTATTTTGTCATGTGCACCTAAGTAGGCATGTGTTTGCATGTTTAGTATATCATTGTGAGGTTTGAAGTCATTTTTCAGTGTTGCCTAAGTAAACAAAAGTTTGGTGCTTTTCAGTCGGTCAACACGAATGTACCCAAATAGAGCTGGGTTATGCCCTGATCCTGAAATAAATTACATGAGATTAATAAATACACTAGGATGACCAGTTTTGATCGTCAAGCGATCATCATCAGATCTATTACACTTAGGCTATAGCATCTATGTTTGAGAATACAGATGAAAAATATATACAATATGTACAATTATTTAGTTGCAGTGTTGGTAATGCAACTGTCAGTGTATGCTAAATGTGGTATATGTGACACTTCTATTCTCTATCAACCTTCCTCTGTAAAACAGTCATTTATATCAGCTCTCCCCAGGTAAACGGTATTTGCGAGAGAATTCACTCGCGCGCTTTGCTCACGCTACGGATAAGGCCTAAATCTCGCCATCACCCGTGGGCTGCGGAAGTATCTCCAAGAATGCAGTTACACTTACGCCAGAAAATCTTGATTCGCGCTTTAAGATTAATTTTTCAGCCATTCGTTATGCGAACTCTAAGTCTTAGAGAGTTCTAAAATACACGGGAATTTGGTGGATTTTCGTACGGGAAATACGGGAGTTATACGGGAATTTGGTGGATTTTCGTACAGGAAATACGGGAGTTATACGGGAATTTGAACAAAAAAAAGTCATCGTTCGACACCCTGAGACTGTGTACCACTTAGTTTAAATGGCTTTTTAGTCCACGCGTGGCAAAGATAGTTCCACGGTCTTTAATAGTTGTTGATCTTCCTGTATTCAATAACATACATTCTTATCTAAACTTGGCAACGTCACACAAATAAACATGGCACTGACCTCGGAACGAACATAGTAACAAAAGGGAGAGGGAAAAAAAAACAGTCTCGTCCAGTTAACACCCGGGTTAGTCGACTATAACTGGTACCAGAGTGAACACGAAACTGCTTGAAGTCCCAGTTAGGAAGACAACCGGATAAGTATCAGCCTGTATTATTTCAGTATAACCATAGTTGATTTTGTATAACCATATAATCAGCCCGACCAGACAAATTCCAGATTTTTATCACCATTTTAGAATTTCACCTAACATTAGATATATCACATTTAGTATACACTGACAGTTGCATTACCAACACTGCAACTAAATAATTATACATATTGTATATATTTTTCACCTGTATTCTCAAACATAGATGCTATAGCCTAAGTGTAATGGATCTGATGATGATCGCTTGACGATCGAAAATGGTCATTTTAGTGTATTTATTAATCTCATGTAATTTATTTCAGGATTAGGGCGTAACCCAGCTCTATTTGGGTACATTCGTGTTGACCGGCTGAAAAGCACCAAACTTTTGTTTAGTACAATTCATTGCCTAGTGTAAGTTGAGGCCACTTTGCTCCATGGAGTCAAATTTTTCTCTGGTTGAAATTGTGTCATAGACATCAATCCAGGTGTTGTAACTCCATGGAAATTTCTTTTGTTATAAGGGTTGGCAGCCTTTCTTGTTCACATCAGTTTCAGCCATTGAATAGTTTGATTAACTAGAGCAAAGTAACCTAACCAAATGTTTGTTCTCTATGTTCCTACATTCCTTCTGTTTGTATACTTAATACTTCCTCCTGTTAAAACTCAGCAATTTTTCTAGGTTTTAATTCATTGGCCGTGAAAGCCAATATACCATCTTTTTGAAAGCCTTCATGGGGAGGTTATGGCTGCTTGAGCTTTTAGTTCTCGCAGTATAGAGGGGCAGGTACACTTCATAAAAAGGGAGATAGAGCACAGTTCGCTACTCCTGTGGTTTGTCCGGGCGGGGACACCAAGAGCCCGCTGATGAGCCAGCATGGTGACCTAGGTAAAACCCCACACAATACACGGCACAAACCTAGAAAAATTGCTGACTTTAATTCACTGGCCGTAAAAGCCAATATACTTTCTCCTGTGTTTGTGTGATTTTCACTTCTTTCTACACCATCTATTCCATGACATATACCCCATGCACTGTCTTGGGTGACAGAAGAGCTGGTTGTTCTCACAACATGATCAGGTGGTTGAAATGAGGTTGTTGGGGCTGCAACACTGAAGAGATATTGAGTAGATTGATGACTTGAATATATATCTGACTATGACGTGCGCCCTTGTCCATCCCTGTTGTATTTATATCCATCCCCACCTTCCTGTCATTGTGTTCATTGCTTTGTTCATGATCCCTAATCTAAAAATAAGTTGCAATAAATGAAGTATATTTCACTATGGACTTTTTAAGGGCATATAATCAGGCTTGAGCAAATACTCACAGGCACTTTGTGATGCTGTTATAAGACACCAAACATCATTGCACATGTGAACTGAACAACGAGCTAGAGAAAGGTATATAGAGTGGAAATGGCACCGCCATATTTGAAGAAGGTTGAACTGGCAGCCGCCATGATATACCCTGTCAAGAGGGTGGGAGGCAGGGAGAGAGAGGCGTGACTAACGAGGCGTAAGATTAGGCCTACGTAATGCCTGACAATTTAATTTGTGCATTGAACGAAAACTAACACAATCATCTTACAAGACAATAAGCTACGTTGCTTATGCATAGTACATTGCATGATTCCATTCTCCTTTAAAAATAAAACGTTTTGTGTACAACTGACGCACCTGTTGACCTCTCACGTTGAGCTGTATTTCTGCAGAAGTGTGAAGCCTGCATTTATAATACAGTTTCACAATTCGCTCGATGAGTTTTTTTTTTTTTTTTGTCGTGTAGCCCGAGTGAAGCATAGTGAGGCCTTTCCCCTGGTTCAGTAGCTGTAAATAGATGGTCAGATTTCAGAAACAGATAACCCGGCAGCATATCATAGACATCTGTCTGCAACTTCAGCATGAGATTATTCGTGTTCTTTCGCAACATACACTCATTCTTCCTGATGACACTCTCAGCTGTTTTACATAATTTCACTACATCATTTGATGGATTGAAAGGGCATTCTTTCAAGTCTTTCTCTTTAATCACTCCTTCTTTCTGAACATCTTGACCTGATAAAAGCACTTCTAGGCATTCAATACAAGTAATTTTTTTACACACTTGGCGAATGACACTTCCTGCTATGAAATGAACAACATTTCCTACATTCAAGCTCGGTGAACTATAATGTGCACAGTAACCATGATCTGTCTGTCAGGATAGTATCGTCCTTCCCATTGACACCATGAATATTTGCTGTTGCAGTTGTCACAAGTAGGTCACACTCAATAGGCTTACAGTTTGAATTCATGGATGGGCGTACCCTCGCAATTAAACACGTCCTATTAGCTGAATTAAATTGTACTGCATTTGGATTATTTCTATTCCCATTTCTGGAGCGAATAGAATAAAAAAAATAGCTCTAAGTTATCCTGACTCAATCTGCGTGTTAATAAGTATCTCAATACAGAACTTTGTCCCCACACGTACGTTTCTGCTAGTTTTATCACACTTAAGAGATCAATAATCAAACCGTATATTGGCATCTTTCTGCTGGATTCGCAAATAAGCTTTCCATCTGAAATTTCTGAGAAGAAAGAAAGAAAGAAAGAAAGAAAGAAAAAATAAAAGATTAGTAAAGCCCGTTAGGTTTCCCATAATTAGTTCAAAACAACGAACTAGAGAAAGTATACCTTGTTGGCTTACGAAGATTGATATTTGAACAATATATTTTATTTTATAGCTTGCCACGGTGGCTGAGTGGTTATCGTGTCGGATTACTAACCCCAAGCTTGCAGGTTCGCTCCTGGCCGTGGTAGGTGATTTTTGAAAGGCGGCATAAATCACGATACGCATGTCATACGATGTTGGCATGTTGAAGAACCCATTTGAATTTAGTAGGCCGTGTTCATAATGGCAAAATTAATCTCGGGATTTTCCGGCAACATAAAGTTCCTCATCTCTCTACTAGAAAGCGCTATAATGTCAAGGAGCTTAGTTATCTAACCTCCTTGACTTTCATCGTGCTTCAAGGAACAACAAAATTCGACATGCAAGCTACCCTCTGGGTGTCAAATAACAAAGCTTGCACCCGGCCCCCGAGGCCATACGATATTATTATTACCGTAATTATGATTATGGCTCACAACTATCTTTGCTTAAATTTTAAGACAGCCTAATATATTTACCTACTGATATCAAGGTCTTCTGCAACAATGCTACCGTATCTGAATGCGAGTGTTCTGTAGTTTCCTGGAAACTACGCTTCTTCGGCGAAGATCTACAGGCCTGCTTCTTCTGCAGATGTGCAGGAAAATTGAAAATTGTAGGTACTGTATTAGCTAGTAGACGTCGCCTTTCATTTGCTACATACATATATTTATCTTCAAAGTGTAGAGAACAAATTAAGCTGTATCTCGTGGGGTGCCATTTATTGCTTTTCATGTTGACAACCCATTGTTTTGTTAGTTCCTGGTTCAGCAAAGGGAATCTGAAATTTAAATATCACACAAACTTAAACTGCTGCATCACGTTTTCGTAAAGGGTCTACCTCATTAATTTATGAATTTGGATGACATTTCTTACCTGAAATACAACACTCCGGTTGTCTTATTACTTCAATTCGTACAATTGAATGATGAACACACTGATGGCATGGTCAATGTATTTTTAAATAAATTTCATTCAACACATGTTCCCGCTCAACGCGAACAATCACAACAAGCTCTTGTTAGACGACGTTCTGAATCATGGCCGCCTTAACTCAAGTTGCCTCCGCCCAGAGCGCTGCTACGCGGCTCCTTGCCTCTCTATATACCTTTCTCTAGCTCGTTGGAACTGAATTCTGAGGCCCTCAGTATGAAATTAATGCAGGGGCTATAAGTTATTCATAGAGTCACACAAACAACCTTGGGTACACCATGTGAGTATGAGTCACACAACTAAGCATCAGTGAGGCATACAGACAAAGGCTTCCATTTGAGAAGCAAGTGTGTGGAGCCATTCTACCATGTCTGACAAGGGCACAATATATCACGGTAGGAACTACCATAACAAGAAAAACCAAACTGTTTATGTCTTTGATTCTTATAGAAATCACCATGCCAAGTGTGATGAAGTCTTGGCTACTATTGCTACCAAGTTGAACATATGTACATTCAGTGTAGCAAAATCAGGTCTTCAGTTTAGTGATGATTGATGACAAGGTTTGAATGCTAATATTTCTTGAACTAAGAGGACTTACTCAGGTTGGTAAAATAAGCTCACCAGACAAAAGAAAGTATGGCAGTCACCTCTCGGAGACATCATTCCAGTACCATGGTAGCACTGCCTTGATTTGACATCCCTTTGAGCCACCAAATCATCGTAATGCTGATTTCTGCATTTCACCCATTGTTTCAAACAGTCCCACACATCTTCTAATGGATTAAGATTCGGTGAATTAGCAGGCCACTCAAGGTGTGTCAGGGTGGCTTTGTGTTTGTTTGTTTGTTTGTCAAATCAGTCATATTTGCACACAGCTGTTGTCATCTTGGCAACTGTGAATGCCTACAGCATACTTATCATGAAGTTGAATGAAAGTGTTGAAATAGACATCCCAGCTTATGTTCATGGTGATCTGAATGAGTGGGACCAAGTCATGTTATGATGAACAACCCATTAACATCATAGAACCTCCTCCAACCTGAACTACACCCTCCACACTAAAATCAAACCCCATGGCACCACAGCCCTTGGTCTAACAAGCGGCCGCTGCCCAGCCATTTGACCTACACATTGCAGAGTGGTGCATGGTTAGTGTGTCAGGTCCCGATGGCCATTAATCTTGGTTTTCCTGACCGGGGCATTGCCTCACTGTCTGACAGCTATTCAGTTGTCCTCAAGAGACTGAATGCACCCCGTTCCAGCCCTCAGGTTACTTTCTAAAATCCTTTACAAAGCCAGGAATCAAACTCGGGGCCTCTGGTTGAGAGGCGGGTGCTACCCCAACAGCACACTCTCCACACATTGCGAGTTAAACACCTCGTTGGGCTGCATCTTATGAAATTAATTGGTGTTGTTTATGCATTGAAGCCGTGCAACTTGAAGACTGGTACACAAACACACTACTTCATGTGACAGCCTTGTACCAGTGCAGCACCATCTACTGTGCACCAAAACTATTAGTGTGCTCTTTCAAGGGGGTAACTAATGTTGTGACCCTTGAGCTTAATCTTATTCCACTTCACATATCAACAAGACTTCTCGAAGGTAAGACCATGACAGTTACCATAACACTGAAATAAACCATTCCAACTGTCTTCTCAAGAATACTGGGCAAAACTTCACCTTTAGACAAATATTCATGCACTGAAAAGATGGTACAGCACCACAATTTTACATCATCATCATCATCTTCTTTGCATTTTCCCATTTATGTGGGGTCTGCCTTTCTGCAATGATTCCTCCACTTCAATCGATCCATAGCGTCCCGAGGGCGGAGTTTAGTGAGCCGCATGTCATCCCTAACCCTATCCAGCCAGTGTGTTTGAGGTCGTCCTTGAGGTCGACGACCTTCCTCGTTCAGTCAAGGATTTTCAGCACCACAATTTTACAGCACCCCATATATTTGTGTATTTAAAGAAAATATTTGAATCTCAATGTTTTGCTGAACCTATTTACCTGTGAGGAACACTAGGTCAGCATGCTCTATTGAAGAAATTTCATTTTCAAAAAATTTCTTATGTCAGGATCATAAAATAGAACCCTTTTCTCATCCACACAAATGCTTCACTAAACATTCTTATGATTTTTGTATATTTCTAAGACTTTTTTGAAACATTTTCATATCTTATGACACAAATTGTATAACATTTAATGTGTTATGTCAATAGGAGAAGAACAGTTTGGATTTATGCCAGTGAAAGGAACCACAGATGGCAATTTTCTCTTAGGCAGGTCAATGAAAAGCATAGGGATAGATCTACAGAAGGCTTATGATCGTTTACTTCATCAGGAAGTTTGGAAATGCATAAGATCCAAGGAAGCTCCAGAGAAGTATGGTATTGTTCAGGACATGTACCATGGGACAAAGACACAAGTTAGAAGCAGTGTAGGACTAACGGAAACCATACCAGTTCTAGTTGGTCTTCATCAAGGATCTGCATTAAGTCCCTATATTTTTGATCTGATGATGGATGTTCTTTCTGATTGCCTAAGAGATGCAGCTCCTTTGTGCATAATTTGCAGATGACATTGTAATATGTAGCACAAATAGAGAACAACTTAAAACTAAAATGCTGGAGGAGAGCACTAGAAGAGAGAGGCCTTAAAATAAGCCAGAATAAGACTGAATACCTGTACCTTGGAGGACCTGGAAATGAAAGTTTGCAAATGGATGGAAACCAGCTCCAGGCAAGAAATAGTTTCATGTACCTGAGACCCACTGTATCTGATGATGGCAATCTGGACCTGGAAATTACCCGCAAAATCCAGGTTGCCTGGTTAAACTGGAAAAGGTTGTCTAGTGTTCTCTGTGACAGGAGACTAAATGTCCAAGTAAAGGGGAAAGCCTATAAAAGTGTGGTGAGACCTGCTATATGGATAGAGTAGAAACTTGGCCAACGGTACAGTCACAAAATAAGAGACTGGATGTAGCCAAAATGAAAATACTGAGATGAATGTGTGGTGCTGCAAGGAAAAACCACATCAAGAACACCTCCATACAGGGCAGCGCTAAGGTGATTAAAGCATCCAAAATGGTCCAAGAAAGACGATTGCTCTGGTATGATGACATGGAGCTCAGGGATGAGAACTGTGTAGGATCTGGAGGTGGAAGGCAGGAGGAAGAGACACAGACCTAGAAGAAGGTGGATAGACTGCATGCGAGAGTACCTCGCAAGGAAGCAGTAAACAGATAACACCATTTGGGACTGAGAGAAATTGGGAGAATTAGTCATTAGTCATTAGTACTGAGAGAAATGGAAAAGACTTGTAAAAATTGTCGACCCAGCCTGAGCAGGAAAAAACGAAGAAAAAAGATAATGTGTTATGTTGGAGTGGTTATAAGAACTTGTGTGAGTTTGTATGTCCATACTTTATTCTAAAACTGTTTAAATGTTTTAAATGTCAATTTTGTTTACAAGATTGTTGCTGTTAATTCATTTTAGGGACCATCTTGGTCAACTGCCCCGTGTACTTGTCTGATGACCTGTTTTCCTGTGATGACTGTACTAGTGTATGTAACTGTATTAGAAACAGGAATGGGGTAGGTACCCTGGGACTTGAAATAAGGTGCTATCCTGGCATATATCTGGAAAACAAATACAGAGAAAACACACTCAGGACAGCCACCATCAGCACCAGGATTCAAACCTCCAATCTTTGGACTTGCATCAGCTTCCCATTGTGGCTGTGGTGTGTTCACTAGATTTTAAGGAGAAGAAAAATAATTGTAGTGATAGAAACCATTTTTCAGTGTTGCCTAATTCTAACAAAGAAAGCTTTTCAGTCGGTCAACACGAATTGTGCCCAATTACATTAGGCGGGAAACAAGTATTAACATACCTTACAAACTAACACACTCTTTATGTACAAATACCTACCTAATTGGATGACATGTTTCGAACATCACAAGTTCATTCTCAGATCCTGTTCACTTAGGTTTAACTAGTATATGATGTTTATGAATCACAATTAAACACAAATACTGAAATACACATATACACTATTTATATTACATAAGTTTGTAAAAGCTTGGGTAACATGTCAACTATTTTGCAGACAGTATAATACACTTGTATGGTTGTTGCGTTGTTATTATTATTGTGGATTAAGTATGTTTCCTGTTGTCTATTGAATTGTTATTATGAATAATCTCAGTATTGAAATTATCTGCCTATTTCATTATTATTGCTCTAAATCAACCGTTCCTATTTAATCTATTGGCCTAATTGTATTGCAATGTATTGGGTGGAAAATACACAGTTGCAAAATTACACTGGAAGTAATGGAGTGAGGTCAACATATCTGGTTTTTAGAGCTGATCCTTGTAGTTTGGTTCCGCTGCGTATCTCCAGCAGACTAACCGCTCTATGTACACGCTATGTTTAATCGTGTCGCCTGTGGTGGGCTCTGTTAGTTGTTCTAAATACCAGTTATTAATGTTCAGTCCGCGTGTTACCAGTACTATCCGTTGTAGTAGTAGTAACTTAAAACATTACTTGGTAACAATCTACATAATAAACCAAGTGCATTTTTGTAACTGTGTATTTTCCACCCAATACATTGCAATACAATTAGGCCAATAGATTAAATAGGAACGGTTGATTTAGAGCAATAATAATGAAATAGGCAGACAATTTCAATACTGAGATTATTCATAATAACAATTCAATAGACAACAGGAAACATACTTAATTCACATTAATAATAATATGCAACAACCATTGAAGTGTAATACACTGTTCGTAAATAGTTGACATGTTACCCAAGCTTTTACAAACTTATGTAATATAAATAGTGTATATGTGTATTTGTGTTTAATTGTGATTCATAAACATCACATACTAGTTAAACCTAAGTGAGCAGGATCTGAGGATGAATGCGTGATGTTCGAAACATGTCATCCAATTAGGTAGGTATTTGTACATAAAGAGTGTGTTAGCTTGTAGGGTGTGTAAATACTTGCTTCCCGCCTGATGTAATTGGGCACAATTTTTGTTGACCGACTGAAAAGCTTTATTTAGAAGAAAAATAACCACTGCAGCAAAAATGAGGGGGGAAAAAAAAAAAAATCAAACCTTAATGCAGGCTGCTTAAGGGAGTCATACACGTTTTCAGAAAATTTCCCTCATTTTTAACCAAACCTTTTGAAATTATTGTAGTGGTTAACTAGAAAGTAAACAAAGGTAGTTTTGCAATCACAACAGTTAACATACAATTTAAAGGGTTTCAAAAAAAAATGTATTTTGTAAAAATATTATGGCACGGTTAGAGATCACCTAGCAACTACCACAATGAATTTATTTGAATTTTTCCTTCAAATAACTATTAACATTAGTGCTTTTGATGGCCCCTACTAAATGTATTAGTTTATCTCAATTATACTGACAAATATAACACATTCTTCAACAAGATGTTCGGGAAAGAACATATAGCCTACTTTCTCCGAAATGTATGGGTATAGTTATAACTCTCTGTCCTTATCATCTCCTAATTTCTTCCTATTTGAAGTGCAAATTGGCACACAGGATTTGAACAGTGGCGTTCAAACCATAGTTTATAATTTACCCCAGCATTTTGCAATTTCATCAGCAAACACTCCAAACACCGACTACTTACAATAATTGAAACTTCGTTGCTCTAATAAGGCCCATCTACAATGCGCAGTCGGCAGTCCGTAGTTGGTAGTCCTCGGTCGGCAGTCGCGATCGACTCCGTGTATACTATAGGCACCATACACAACATGAAGTTGCAGTTGGTAGCTGGCAGTTGGCAGTCGAGAATTTTATCCTTGACTGCCAACTACCCGACTGCAGCAATGTAATAGCCAATCAGAGCAGATCAGAAACTGACGTCACGTTGTTGTTCTGTGTCGTGTATGAATGATATAGAACTAAGTGAAGTAACTTCGCAACCCGTAAATTTATAGGCTAATCTTAAATACACGGTATAACAAAATAATCCATCTCCAAATCATCCATATTGCAAGTTTTGAGATTATCAACAACGCCTCTGTGCACAAGGAATAAACGAATGTTACTGTCTTATTACTCCTAGCAGTCGTTAAGACTGGGTTCACTAACTGGCCGGTATAGAGCGCTGCTCGAATCTATAGTTTCTGCATAGTACAACTGAAGGATGGAAGATGTCACTCCAGTGGAGAATGTCGTTTTTTTTAATATATAATTTCCATTGCAAAAAGCACCATATAAAGCTTTATTTTATAACGTCTCAGTACTCAAGAAACAATAAATATAAAAACTAGTCGTGATATCTAGTTGTGAAATATCGAACAATATAATCCTAACAGAGCGAGTGCATTCTAGCGGCCAGAAGAAGAAACTTTTCAATAAAATCTGTTACCTTTTTGTCAGCTAGATGTCTCGATTAAATCTGCTGGCGAATTATGTTTTAATTAAGTATATGTTTTGCACCGTAATATGCACAATATAACGCTTAATTTTAAAACGTCTGAGTCATTACAAAGCAACAAATATGTAAAATGTCAAGCAAAAAACATAACTCTGACGGGGTTTGAACCATAGGCATATGAATGACGGACTAACGCTTTACCACTGAGCCATTTGTGCCAACGAACATTGATCCATATAAAATGACTTACATAGAACTTGTTAGCAAATAATGATTTATACTAAACGATTTCATCACTGAAGTATATTATTTATATATAAAGCATTTCATACAAAGTTTATTTATTTTGTTTCAGTACGCAATATTGAATGCAATACTCAAATTAGTGAAATATAAGTCAGGCACAAGATATCCGCTGCCATCTTGTCTTATTAATGAATCAGCTGAGCTTTTTAAAATCACGTCTGCACTATGGTATTACAAAATAAACTTTTAATTTCGTACGTGCCTCTTCCTTTAGAACAGTTAAAACGATTCTCGGCTCGATAATCGGAACTGGTGGGTCCCATGATATGGATTATAAAGTTTGCATAATTCGCACGGCCGCCATCCTGAAATGGTATGGCGGACGACCTTGTAGTTTGGTCACAAGACGCATCCTATACGAAGGTATGTTGTTACCAAATTTGGTAGAGATTGGATGATTTGGTTAGTCGTTATTTGATTTTACGTTTTGAACGTTTGAGTGGCCGCCATTCAGTTTTAGTAAAGATGGCGGCGATATAAAACATGACACTGAGGTGTCCTTTGCTAGTGCTACCTTTGTACCAAATTTCGTTCAATTCGCATTCACCGTGTTCGAATTGATAGGGGGGGACAGACATTCAGAGTACACACACTCACACACACACACACAGACTCACACACACACATACACACACACAGACTCACACACACACATACACACACACAGACAGACACACTTTTTTCGCCCTGTGTTGATCTCATAAGTCTACTTTCATTTTTTGCAAAAATCGAAAGTAGGCTAAAAATGTCAGGGCGTGGTGGCGCAGCGGTCAAGCTGTATGCCTCTCACCAAGGCGGACCGGGTTCGATTCCCGGTCAATGCATGTGAGATTTTCGATGTGAAATGCCATGTCCTGTGGTTCGGATTCCACGTAAAACGGAGGTCCCGTGGCTTATGATCGCGAGATTAACGGTCACGTTAAACCACAAGCTTCCTTTTTTCAAAAATGTCAAATTCAAATCATTTTTTTCCCTTTCTTAATATTCAGTTTTTGAATGTAGACGTATATTTTCTCAGCTTTACTACAGGACTTTCTTAATGTGAAGATCTTTAATTTGAAACCTTGGTGAGGTTGCTAGGTGAATTAAAACTTGACTTATTAATGTTGGAACCTCTAAAACCAACCACAATTCTAATTAGTTATTGAGTAAATTAAGTGTAAAGTTTTGCATTATGATTAGACACGTGCGCCCTGGTCCATTTAAGTCAATTTTCTGGGTATATTTATCAATGTAAAAACCATACATTTTCTTAAAGTAGAAGTATTAAGCTTTCATCTGGAAACAAAAACAAATAGTGAAAATTGCATTCAAATAGGGCATTTCATACATGTATGAAGGATTTGGGTTCAAGTTCTGAGGGAGTTGATTAATTTCATTGGATTCCTCTGAAGAAATGCCCATATAAGGGGACATTACCTTCTAATCCCTATCTAGCTTTTAGAATACCAATCATTTATGGTTACAAAAGCTAGTTCATTATGGGAGTCATAGCAACTAGTTCTACCCTGTAACTCCTGAACACACATGCGAAAGTCATTCGATGTGACTCTGAATGTCACCACTACCTATATCTGAGTTGGTGTTGAAACGTCACAAACAAAGAAAATACAGAAACCACAGAGATACTGTTGTAGAAACTAATAGTCTACCCCTTAGAGCAGTCACCAAGATTGCTCCGGGTATGTCACCAAAAGCCGGCCCCGTGGTATTGGGGTAGCACGCCTGCCTCTCACCTCGAGGACCCGGGTTCAATTCCCGGCTCCGTCAGGATTTTAGAAACTGATGTGAGGACTGGAACAGGGTGCACTCAGCCTCGTGAGGACAATTGAGTAGCTGTCTGACAGGGAGGCAGCGCCCCAGTCACGAAAACCAAGATTAACGGCCGAAGGGACCCGATGTGCTGACCAAGCGTCACCCCAATATCTGCAGGCCAAATAGCTGGGTAGCGGTAGCTTGGTAGGCCTAGGTAGGCCTAGGCGCTTCATGGGCTGTAGTGCCAGGGGTTATTATTATTATGTCAGCAGTGCGCGAGAAAGCGTCAAGTGTCATTGTGTGCCTATAAATCACTTAAGTGTTACACCTTGTTCTGAAATGCTCAGGGACAAATAAAAATGGAAAACCAAGAATAATTCTGTACAATAATACTAATAATAATAACAATAATAAAAAAGAGACTGATAGTCAGTCTGAAAGACTGGACTTTATATAATTTTAAATGCTAGCAGCCGAGTACCAAGAAGGCAATGCGAGAACAGAGTTTCAAGAGTCTATTTTGTTTCTTCACTGCCTACTTGATTGTTCTCGCACTGCCTTCTTGAAACTCTGTTCTCGCACTGCCTTCTTGGTACTCGGCTGCTACATTGTACTATGACATCACACACTTCAGTGCATTCTCGGTACATTTTGTCCCGTCACCGTAACGTAACGCCAGACCTCAGCGTAACGACGAGGTCGACAAGATCATTTAAACTGATAAAATAATAATCCAAGTTAATGAGGCCCCCAGCAGCCTCTAAGTTCACCCATGAATTAATATATCACTGGAAATTATGCCAAATCGTTGTCTGTGTTGATGAAATATTTTATACAAAATGACTTCTTCAATTTGGGAATTAAGTTTTAATCACATGGATTGAGATCTGGTAAATATGGAGGGATGTTTTAAGAGTTTTCTATTACGGTACCATCAACACATTTGCTATTTGACTGCATGGTGCTGCACAACCCTTTCCCATAAACTCTAACCAGCAATAGTAGGCAAAACATATCCAATAGGCTTTCAAACTGCTTTCACACATCAGTTCATTTGTCATGGACAAAATCGCCACCACTTCCATAACGACTCTAGGCCCTCATGTAATTCATTTCACTTACATTAAAGGCTGTGTCTACTAATAAACTATGTTTGTTGCAGACTTGTGAAGACCAACCTGCAACCAATGGGACTGGCACAGCAAAGCCGACAGCAGCAGAGCCGTCATAGTGCTCCACCTTCTGTGTACCTACTGTATGTGTGTTAAATAGACTGAGGGAGTGGCAGGAACAATAGTGTGTTACCAAGGAGGATCCCCTCATTTATGAACAGTCGACTGTGTAAATGAGACCGAGACAGCAATGTGTTATTTATATTTGTTCCGTTACCTTCATCTAACAGGGAATATTTTAATGTAATTACTGTGTATAAAGTCCATTTTCCTTGAAATATTCTATACGTCGTGCTAATGTGCTAATGTTCTTCAGTATCTTTCACAACATTAACATCAACCATTAGCTGGCAGAATGTCATGGGTTCATATCCAGAAGTCACTGAGCAATATTACATCTACTTAGACTGAAGTATGGAGCAAAAGGCAACATTGCCAACTTCAGAAGGATCATCTCAGGAAAATTATGGAAATTGTGCCAAAGTCTCCATACCATCCACTGCACAGGGAGCTAAGCCATCTCTTTGCTCAGCCAATTGCAACCTGCATGCTTCATATAGTGACTTCAGGCTCATACAATGTGGAGATGATTTGACCAGTTAATATTGTCTTGTCTTTTGGGTAATATTACTGTAAATCTTATTAGTTATTTAGGTTAGCTTCTCTGTTGTTATGCTCTAGATTCTGATCATTGAGAATCTATGTATTTCTAGACCCAATATCTCATTCAACATGCAAACATCTACAGTTACCTACACAAGTTTTAATATCATGGATGTACACACAAAATCCTGCATTTTTTTCCAAGGTTTGTTTTAAAAAAGAAAAGAAAAAGGATCTCAGAAAAAATGTATATTTTAAATTTGATAATTTTACATTATACTGTATATAGTTGTTAGGCCCTGTAATAACACATTAACAGTTGAATATTTGGAAATTGAAATTACAAACAAAATACTGCTAGGAGGGACTTTAACCATTGCAAACATTTGGTACTGTATTACTGTAGAAGCAAGATTAGGGGCATTAAGGACCATATTTTCCTTGATTGTGAAGCATTAGATCTTGATCCGTGAGGAAATTGAGGTCTCAATGTTTTCATTAAAACCCACAACACATACAGTAGGCTATATTCAGCACAACGCATGCTGATAGATTTGTTTTTCAAAAGTAAAGTAAAGTAAAGTAGCCTAATGTGATAATAGTACATTATGCAACGAGCCTATAATGGCAATAATTAAGACATGAGTATGTTTATAAAACGAGCGTATGCGAGTGTCTGAGTGTCTTAATTATTGCCATTATAGGCTCATTGCATACGACTGTTTATGTTCGACGATAATTATTTTAACTATTTTATGTTCGAACATAAATATTCCTAAATACAGTATCTGTCGAGATTTCGCCAGTTTTATGTACTGAACAGAGCGCATGGGACGCACAGAATACCTTACATTTGACCATGGCCTCCTCAATCGCCCCACTATGACACTAGGCCAGGCAGTGAAATTTGAATTAGAAGGCCTTGGAACTCAGCGCAGATGCGTTGCTATCCTTACCTAATTGGTCAAACAACTGTTTCTTGAGCTCTGATTGGTGGGAGAAACTATTTCATAATGAAATATAGTGTTATAATGACCATCATTATGATCCAGTTTTCTGACATATAATAGTCAGGGTTGAACATAAATGACATTAATACACCCTAATGAATAAACATTATAAAATTCAATGAAGGTTTTGGTGTTAAATAACACCAAACTGTTTGCATGTTGAAAAGGTTTGTTATGTGTATTGAAAGGGTATGTTGAATATGTGTTGAATATATTTCATTTACTGCTGGATTCACCTATGTTAGGTTAAATTTCCCATTCACAGCATTGTTGCCACAAAATAAAGAAATTATTTTGTAAATTAAGCATATACCGGTAGGTTAGAAGTCATGTATAAAAAGCATCACCGTTTTTGGTTTGAGTAGAGGTAACATAATGTTGTTGAATATTCTACACAACATAAAATAGCTATTAACAAGTGAAATTACTGCTAACTGGATCGCATTCATTTTCAGCTTTTGACTGTTTGTTCGTTCACCCCTCGGTCACGTATATTATTTTTGCTGCTCTTATGTATGGTCGGTGCTGCAACCTAGTGTAAAATACTGCATATGATTGGTTAATAGGTTAAGACACCAAGATCAACATGTGTGGAAACAATGTATCCAGAGAGATACCAGTATTTAATTAAAATGCATGAAATATATATATTTAGCAACTCAATTATGCACAATTGTGGTTGAATTTGGAAACCAATGCTAAATTCAATTAATGATCAGGCAGTCTAAAGCAGCTAAAGAATGCAATTCAAGTGACAATGAGTGAGATAGAGGCAAAGATCACAAATCATGAGTGCATCGCTGGTGTGACATTATCTCTGATGCACTAATAAATGACATTTCAAACAAATTGTATATGTTAATACAATGTGAGCATTGTATGTCAGAAGCTGGTGAAAAGATCTATCCAGTAATATTGTATTCACTGAGGTGCACTTTGTATTAGTTGAGAAAAAGGGATGAATACAGTTGATTGATAGGCTTAATGTGCAGCACTTCAGATGTCATGGAGTGCTCAGTGTTTTTGGAAATGTACCCATGGGCATTACCATATTTTACCTGCCAAGTAACAGGTGAAGAGTAGAAAGAGTATGATATGTATATAATGTGAGCATGGGAAGAGAGGAGTTAGCCTACTCTAACCTTGTACATAATAGAGACCATATTATATGAGCATCTCTCACAGTAAGTTCCAACACCAAAAGTCAAGGAAAGGTGTTCATATTTCTGATATGATTTCACTTTTCTGATTTCTTAAATCTAGTTATAAGCTGTAAGTCACTGCTTTAAAAAGAATCTGACATAGTCTAGCTACTTTATTGTACATGTAAGATGTTAACTCCATGTTTTCTTAAAAATTAAACTACCATAATGGCATTCAGTGTGTTCAGATCATTCCTCCGCACCAGTTTTACAGTCGTAAGATTCACATTTGTTAGACCACATGTGCTCACAGTAGCATAGTCAGACTTGACCGCAGAGGAATTATCGGAGCACACTTTGGTTATTATGGTCAAATACCATGAACTTTTGTGACTTATTTCTTCTTTGCTATGTAGAATTTATTTATGATCAGAACTCTAAGAATATATTAACATCATCATCATCATTTCCCCTTATCCAGCTCCTGCCGGGTCGGGGTATTTATGGCACTTCTCCACTTTCCTCTTTCCTTCCACAATTCTTCTTCCATGATCTTGTCCCAGTCCAGATTACTTTTAATTACACTGTTCTTTACTGAATCAATCCACCTTGTTCTAGGTCTTCCCCTTGCTCTCTTACCCTTGCACTTTTCCTCCAGCATCCTCTTTACATGTCCAAACCACCTTAGTTTATTCTTCTCAATTCTCTCATTTAGTTTTTCCATCCCAACTTCCTTCCTAACATCTTCATTTCTCACTCTGTCTTTCCTTGTCTTTCCTATATATATATTAAGAATGCACTGTAAATGGTATTATTCACAAAACATATCTGCTAGGTGGCTGATGTAGGGATGCACAGAAAAGGTACAAGCATTCTAAAAGTATCATCCTGCAGGGTAAGCATCAAGAGTAGTATTTTTTCCAGGGAATTTATATCCGGGGGGAGCACTTATATTGTTCGTCTCCCTTGATACATCTTACCTGCAGTAGATATCGCAGGACAAGACAAGATATCGGAACAATATCTGATACTGCTCACTTGTACGCAATACAATTCATACTTGGTTTGGCGTATACTTTGCTAATAATTTAGATTTAAATTTCAAATGTGGAAGAGTCCCTTAACATGCAAGTGAGAATGCTGTGAGTGTATCGGCATCTACAGTAGTCAAAACAGGGCAGTCTTGTGAGATGAAATTCTCTTCAAAACTAGTCCAATTGAAGAAACACATTTTAAGGTACATTATATATTATGCAGTAGAACACATCATCCACATCAGTAAATGACAATAACAATAATAACTTATTATTTTCTTACACCTTGCACAAAAGTTTTTGTTATCTGAAAATATTTGCCTTACTACCCGTATCGGAAAAGTTTATGCACAAGTTGTTATGGGGCTAATTCCAGCAAACCGGCAAAATATAATTATCTCAGACAAAGAGCAAAATAGAACCTTTTTGAAGTGCTCAACTCTCATAATCTTCAACAAACCTGCTGTGAAGAAATTACCAAGTAGACTATCTGTCCTTGGCAAATGTGCCCATAGTCATCTGTTCTACCGGCATCATCCCTAAATCATTGGCTAGCAAAACTCAGCAATTTTTCTAGGTTTATGCCGTATCTTGTATAGGGGTTTCACCTAGGAACACCAAGCTGGCTCATCAGCAGGCTTTTGGTGTCCGTGCCCAGACTCACACAGGAGTAGCATAATGTGCGCTACCTCCCTTTCATCCTCGCCTCTTTACTGCGAGAGCTAAAAGCTTAAGCAGCCTTCACCTCCCTATGATGGCTTCCTAAAAATGCTATATTGGCACACAAGACACTGCATAAACCTAGAAAAATTGCTGAGTTTTAATTCACTGGCTGTGAAAGCCAATAAGCCATCTTATTGGCTAACAACCTTGCAATATTGGGAATACATCTTGGTCTACATATTGGTATGCAGGAGCAGACTCTTCGAGACCTGTTCCATAGTACTACCTTACAAAACGTTGTCATATCGTCTTACAAACAAGGTCAACGGTACGTTGATTTGTACTCGCAGGTAATATTTATTATTAGTAGTAGTATTATAATTATTATTTGAAGGTTTATATGACACTTGTCATACATACTTGACCAGCTGCCCTTCTACCAGTTGTGTGATGAGGACAATACCTCCCAACACAAAAGATGTGACTTGTCTGATACATCACCTAATATAGGTTTTTAGACCCTCAAAGACTGGTACCAGTCGACCACGGGGGATCTTTTCTGTGTGGCAGTATCCAAATGTCAAACAGCCCTGATGGTCGCCAACCTTCCATAGAAGATGGCACACTAAGAACAAGCGATCTCGTTGTTGATTCATTTTGGAGATTCGAGACATTGTGATCATGTCTGTCTGATAGCCCATGTCATTGTGATGACTGTAGTAATACAGTATTTGTAATTGGGCTAGGATTTAGGTAGGAGGCGGTCGAGGCCGTAATTTAGGTACCTTACTATTCCAGGATTTGCCTTGAATAGAATACAGAAACCACAAAGAAGCATTCCTAGAATGGCTGAGGTGCTAATCGAATCCACCGCCTCTCATTTCTGTCTCACGAGTGAGCCCCATTCTAACCCTCAGACCAGAATTAAATTCATTTGCAGAGCCGAGAATTGAACTCAGACCTCCATGGTGACAGGGTATGATTTCTTGTCATTATATTCTGACTATATTGCTGGAAGTCTTCACAACATTTCAAAGTTTACAAAGAATTGATGTTCTCAGGGAGAGAGTGGGCTATGCCGACAATGTATCAAAATAGAGCCATGTGAGCTACTGCGTCGCTTGACCTGCAGCGCGCACTTCCCAGTCTATACAATACCTGCTCTCGGTCTGTGCATGCACCTCCTGTTTTCAAGTACATGTTCTGGGTATCTGTGCTCGTTTTACGGGTTCATTCGAGGTACCCGTACAGAATTAATAGTGGCGCTCACGATTCCTGATGTTTTCTAGCCCATAAATACACATCTCGTTATATTATCCAGGTTTAGGGAGAAGGACCGACGTCTCTCAGAATTGTAGTACGTGTGACGGGATGCAAACAACTGGATCGCAAGGGGCTGGTTAACCACCCTGTATACGGGCTAAATGACTTCGATGTCCAAGACCCTCAAATTAAACAACAACCGAGTATCTGGACATTGTAAATAAATACATTGATAGTATGTTAGATCTGGATTCGGAAGTTAGCTTCTTCTTGAGCAGACGTTTGCGGGCAAAAATTAGTTGAATCTTATAGAAGGCTCAATAGCCATCACACCCGTATGTAAATCAGGAATAATTATCGGCTTCGAGTCCCCATGGAGCCTATCACGAATAAGCAACATGTTAGCATGGAGGGGGCGCGTCATGACCCAGTGCTACTGCTCCCACTGGACGCGACGGACCGTGCTGTGCTGTGCTGAGCTGTGCTGCTCCTACAATCGATGTGCTCAACTTATTGTTAGTGTGGAGCCGACCGCATGGAGAGATGGCTAGGTGAGCGGCGCTTGTGGCTCTTCGGCAACCACTTGCCCCTGCTGCCTCGCAGGTAGGCAACACTTCTTACTGTTTCAAAGCTCAATGACAAATCAGAGAGCATTTATTATAAGAGGGTACGTTATTTTTATTAATAATATTATTATTATTATTCATCTTGTAACTGAACTGCTTAAATAAGTAGTGGTAATTTGGATTGTAAGTTAATTTATACTGTGAATGAAGCATGTTTAATTTTAATTGATTAACCAGAGTAGCCTAGGCATAGGCCTAATCCTTGCTAATTGGACGACTAGTGAACCATAGACTGCAGGGATTGTTGATTTTCGTGTAGACTTTCCTTAATTCTGTCACGTAAAATGGCTAAATAGTTCGTGTGCAAATATTCCTCGTTAATATTCCACGGAGATGTACAATATGGTTAGCTCTTGATTGAGAAAAGTGACAGGCAAATTTGGAATGAGTAAAGAATAGGGCATGATTTCTTGTCATTATATTCTGACTAAAAAGGACGAAAAACTGAAGTACAATGATGCACACATCAAGAAAAGTTTTGCATATTGCTGGCCAAGAGTCGTAGTGGTCTCAAATCCATTAGTCGTTCTTGTGTGCGTGTATATCGGCTGTGTACAGTCGCCTGTGTTAATGAGGATACATCTGTGTGATTGTGGAGAAGACCCAGTGAACGTATGCACGACCAATACATCTGAGACCGATACGAACAGGGAGGAGGTGGTGCAATGTTTTGGGGTGGCATCATGTATGATCACCGAACCCCTCGTGTACATCCCAGGGTGTATGACAGGCATATGTTACAGGGATACTATCGTGGCACCTGTAGTGAAATGCTATGCTGATAAGCTTGGCTCAAGTTTCACTTTCGTGGACGATAACGCTCGCCCGCACATTGTCAATGCCTTTCTTCAGGAGAATGGTATTCACAGAATGGAATGGCCTGCCTATGCTCCCGATCTCAATTGTGTAGAGCAGGCGTGGACACTGCTTAATAAATGAAGACTTCACGGGAAAATCGGGGTAAGTCACATTGGGTAAATTTTTCAGGAAAGCGAATTTAAACTTTCAACACTAAAAAGAAATACTTCAAACACCCCAATTAAGGGTAAACAATATAGTTGTTTTGCCAAATTTATTTCTTATAAAGTAACTACATGTAAAACAAATAACAACTAAAGTTAAATTATGAAAGGGGTGAGAGGATATGGGACGTTATTTCCGTTTCGACAAAAATAAAAACCTCTGTATCTCGGGTGACATTCCGCTTTATTTGAAATTAATTTTTACTAATCTGTAGTGACCATGGCTGGCCACCAGAATGGGCCATAAACTCATTTCCGAAAATAAATGGACTTACCCCGCTCTTTCCGTGAGGTCTTCAAATAATTCCGTCCTCACTGTGGCCCATGGCAATATGCAAAACTTTCTTTTGATGTGTGTAGAAAGACAGCCTTGGACGTTCCATACACAACGAGCTCATTTTGCGTGATATGAGTAAGAATATTGCAATGTGTTTCATCCAAAAAATTCTACTTCCCAAACGTTAAAAAGTATTTGTGGTTAATTCATTTTAGGGGCTTTGTACATCCTGGTTATTAGCCCTGTGTACTTCGGGGTGTGTTGAACTTGCCTGATAACCGGTGTTTCTATGAAGACTTTAGTAGTGTGTATGAAGCTGTATTTGAGACAAGGATGGGGTAGATGCCCCAAGACTTGAAATAAGGCGATTTATTTTCCTGGAGGAAGTGTGGAAAATCGCTGGGAAAATCCACACTCAGGGTAGCCACTGTCATCACTTGGGATTCAAACCTCCGATCTCCGGACTTGCTACAGCTACCCATCGCGGTTGTGATGTGGGGTGTCTTCAGGCGGGAGAGGTTATTTATATTGAACTACGATATATCGCGGTGATCTGTTTCTTCGTGGGCAAATGAAAATCCACAGCCTGCTTCCAGTCTCCGACCGGGTCAGGAATGGAATGAATGAAGCCCCCATCTAGCGGCGAGGATATGAACTGTGCCGGCTGCCGAGGCCTGACGCACTCCTCTGGGGCAATGATTAAATGAATGACAGATGAAATGAAGTGATAGTGGAGAGTGTTGCTGGAATGAAATTTTGACAGGGAAAACCGGAGTACCCGGAGAAAAACCTGTCTGCCTCCGTTTTGTCCAGCACAGATCTCACATGGAGTGACCGGGATTTGAACCACGGACCCAGCGGTGAGAGGCCAGCGTGCTGCCGCCTAAGCCACGGAGGCTTCTTCGTGGGCAAATAACATATATAAAAAGCGCTAAGGTGCATGCTCCAAAAAACTCAAGCTCTTAAATCAGCGGGAGTCAGAAGGTGCTTTTGTACCAAAATCCTCCAAATCGTCTCAATAGTACAGGAAAAATCCTGCATTTCTTGAAACTTCAACGGAAATATATTTATTTGTTTATAAAGTGCGTTTAAACAAATAAACAAGATGATAGCCCCTGGCAGAACTGTGTCGCGTCGAGCCCGCATATCAGCAAAGCCAGACGGGTGGTTTAACAGATGCGAGAGCTCTTGCACAGGCCCTCTGGTTCTATACTAAACACCAAAATATGAATTCTTATTTGGCTTCAGAAAATATTAAAATAACATATAAAGTAAAGCACAATGCGATATTCAAAAGTGTCGGTGGGAAAATGAAATTGGAGGGAAAATATTGTAGTTGCAAGAGAAAAATGTGCTCTGTTGCACTACGTCATTTTTCTCAGCCCTTTGTTGTGTTTGGATATACTCTCCCGCTGTACATTATTCTCAACTCAAACTATTGATGAATGTAGTTCGTTCGGGATGTGTGATTACGATGTTATGGCCAATATTCGTATGGTATGTTAATTACTTGGTTGTTGTTACAGATTGATATTGTGACTTTCAGTCGGTCAACACAACAATCATTCTAATTACTGGAATATATGAAAAATAACCTGAAATAAATTACATGTGATTAAGATGTATATTATACAAGTTGTACCCGGCATGCGTTGCAATGACAATCAAAGAAAGTGTTGGCGTTGTAATTTTGTTTCTTGAAGTGCTTTTGGATACGCAATATGTTTTTTCTTTTTCCGCTGACTGCCTCTAAACTATTGTAAAATTACTAAAATTACTAATTCAGAAACATTCGCGGGAGCGTGCACAACAACTCACCAAAGTTTCATCGCAATCGGATGAATGGTATATGAACGCAGACGGAGCTTTGTTGAAACGATTCGCACGCCGTCACTCTTTTGTTGAAACTACTGGTGCGCTACCTGTTGTAAAATGGATTTACTAAGTCAGAAACCTTCCCTTGAGTGTAGACTACACAACAACTCACAAAAATCTCATCGAAATGGGATGAATGGTATATGAACGCGTACGGGACTTTGTTGAAACGATTCGTGTGCCGTCACTCATTTGTTGAAACTACTCGTGCACTACCTAATGTAAAATGGATTTACTAGGTCGGAAACCTTCCCTGCAGTGTACACAACGACTCACCCAAGTTTCATCGCAATTGGATGAATGGTATATGAACGTAGACGGAACTTTGTTGAAACGTTTCGCGTGCCATCACTCATTTGTTGAAAGTACTGATGCGCTATCTGTTGTAAAATCGATTTACTAAGTCAGAAACCTTCCCGTGAGTATAGACTACACAACAACTCACCCAAATCTCATCGCAATGGGATGAATGGTATATGAACGCATACGGGACTTTGTTGAAACGATTCGCGCCCCGTCACTCATTTGTTCAAAATACTCGAGCACTACCAACTGTAAATGGATTTACTAAGCCAGAAACCTTCCCTGGAGTGTACACAACAACTCACCCAAGTTTCATCGCATCGGATGAATGGAATATGAAAGCATAAAGGTCATACACACACACACAGACTATCACGTAACATTCATTTATACATGTATATATACTAGCAGTAGTGCCCGACTTCGCCCAGTGGATTTATTTGTTTTATGGATGATAGTGAATACCACTACAGAACTGGCACAGGAAAAAAAAACTTTGTGTGGTGGTGGTAGTGGGGGTGGTAAGTAGTACAGTATAATGGACGTAACATTCAGGTCATTTTCCCATAATTATAACGATAATAATGAATAGGGAAACTGCTATTTACTAACTACAGTACTGACACATTTAATTAACAAACGAATTGAAAATATGATTAGAAAAAGGAGTAAGTGAAATAAAAGACACTGGCTAGGGCCTATATTGGCTGTTAGAAAAGTAGACACCAATAGTGTCATCTTTTGTCGCATAGCGCAGTAGCAAAATAATCAGCTTCGGCTGTCCTGAGCTCCTGAGGTAGCAACAGTGTCACTTATCGCCACATAGCGCTAAAGGATAAGAATCGGAATGAATGAAAGTAAATTTGAAAGCAATAACGCTTATTGCAGCTGATAACCTCAATGTAATTCACCAACACCATCGCACTTCTACAGAGGCATAACATTTTCATGATGATAACTGTTTTAAGGGCCCTAAGAAATCATTTTGCACTAATTACTCCCCGTGACTGCAATTTATAAGCAGCGCAAGATGTAACTATTTACGCAATTCTGCACCAGAACACTGGTAGGGGTGACGTGATGCAGCCCGCATTGTCAGCCAACAATATACTTATTAAAATATTCTTACTGTTACAGTACTACGGACATGAAAGGTTCTAGGGGCTTAAAATGTGGTTTTCAAGTTCCCTTAGTCTGTTATTCTAAATGTGTGGAATGGAGAGGGTTGTCCAAAATATCAAGTGGACAGTGTTACCAGCATGGTTTCAAAGGGTAAGTATGTAAAATTCGGTTCAATTACTTTAAGTGAAACGGTGTAGATTTGTGCTAAAGGGTCTAAATGCTGGGAATGGAGTGGTGTGTACGAAATTTAAAGTGGGGAGTGTTACCCACAGGGCTCCAAAGGGTAAGTATACAAACTTTGGTTCAGATCTGTGTGATGGTGTAGATTTGCGCCAAAGGGCCTAAATGCAAGGAATGGAGTGGTCTGTTCTAAATTTCAAGTTGACAGTGTTGTTCGTCGGGCTCCAAAGGGTAAGTATGTAAAATTTGATTCAGATCGGTAAAACGGTGTAGATTTGTGCCAAAGGGTCTAAATGCAGGGAATGGAGTGGCCTGTCCGAAATTTAAAGTGGCAATGTTACCCGTAGGTTCCAAAGCGTAAGTATACACATTTTGGTTCAGATCGGTGAAACGGTGTTGGAGGGAGAGTAACGATGGAACTTTGTGTCCAACTACACCACTCGGAATTGACCGTGTTTTATAGCACACATTTAGGTTTTACTCTCTAACCGTTGGAGATACACGAAAAGTGATAAGGACCTTTCGGATAGGAAATTACATTTTGAACCTCGTACATGCCATCAAACGTTTGCTATTTCTTGGCGTTCTCATTTTATTTGAAATGGGAATATGAAAGTTTGAAACCAAAGGGTGTAGTGACGTCACTAAAATGGTCGCCATCTTTAAATAGTGCAAAGTATCGAAATGAAAAGTAGCCTATATGTTAACCAGGTAAATCAGCTACACCCATGCAAACTTTCATGTAAATCGGACCAGTAGTTCTTGCGTGATTGAGTAATACACAGACACACATACACAAACCATCTTATTTTTATATATTAGTATAGATATATTGCAAGGAAGAGAAGGATAGCCTTTTATGGCCATGTGTCACGATTGTCTCCGAACAGACCTACTAACCGTCTGTTCACCTTTTGGAGAAACAAGAAAGTTCGTTCCACCTGGCTGATATAAACCGAGAAATCTGTTCAAGAAATGGGAATACTAGATCTTCAAGACAGACAAGCAGTGAGACAAAGCCTGAAGGAAGCTCGTGGATTTCAGGGGGAAAAAACCTCGGAGGAAAGGTACCCCCTGGACAGTGGAACGAAAGGAGTTGCATCGGGAAATGATGCGACAATATTGGGCAAAGAGCAAGGCCCAACAGTTGAACAAGGTGGTCACAATTTGGCCTATTTTTTTTAAGAAAAGAAGAAGAAATAAACAATTAAATCAATAATAAATAAATCAATAAATGAATGCATAAATAAATAAATTAATTATATAAAGTAAATATGACCATGTTCTTTTAGACTTGATAACAGCTGAAATTATGCAACTGTCAATAAAAAAGAATGCGTAAAATTAGGCAGGCAAGGATTCCCTCAGGAACGTCCCGGTGGCGCAACAGTCTCTATGTTGGTTGGTTGGTTGGTTGGTTCCTCAGTTTAGGAGCTGCGACAACGTGGTCATGTAGCCCCGTGTACTTTGGGTGTGTGTAGAATCTGTCTGATAACCGGTGTTCATTTTGATGGCTGTATTAATGTGTGTTATCTGTAGTTCAGGTAAGGACTGCAGGCGATCAATTTCAAGTAGTTCCAACTTTTGCTACCAAATGCTACCGTCATCAACACCTATCTGTGAACTTGGCTACTAGATGCCATCGAAACCGGCACCTGGCGGTGAACGTTGGAACTTATAGAGCGTTAATCAAATCTAGCTTACAAATTTAGCTTCACACAATTGTAGTTAGTGGAAGGTTCTTTTACATAACATACATCTATGACATGGGCCCACCGACTTTACTTCCCCTCCGAAGGAAGGCATACTGAGGTTTTTTTAACGCTCTTAACAAATCCGACGACTTCCGGGTTTGAACCCGCGATCTTGGGCTTAGCTCAGCATGCTACCAACTACGCCACCGAAGCTACCGAAAATCTCTATGTTGAAACAATAGAAGCCTAGCCACTCCTGTTATACTATCAAGAGTGGACCAAAGGCAGACTGCTTATTCACAAAATTCAGTCCAATCTCCATTAATGTCTTTGCATTCATATAAAAAACGTATGAAGAAACCTGGCAAGTGTAAGATCTGATCTTTTTTAAACTTTCCGCATATGTTGGCCAAACCTCAGGGAAAATATCCATATTGTTACTTTGCCCCCAGATTCCCCCGTGCCATCTATAAAAAAAAACAAGTAGTTCCGTGACGAACTAAAGATCCTACTTTTCTTAAAATTCAAGATTCATGCCAATCTTTATAGGCTAGACCTATCTAGAATAATGACGAAATCAAGTTGGTAATACTAACATTTCTAAGTACTGCAGTTTGAAATACACCTGAAATAGTGGAGCCTAATAGAGTAACGTACTACAGTTGGCAGCCCTGGTGACTCTAAATATATTCTCAGTTCCATCTCTTCAGGTATAGAATGCACATACAAAATTTGGTTGAAGTCTAATGGATAGTATGGACGTTACATGTTGATTGATATTGGATTTATCAGTGCGCATAAAATCATGTTGGGAACAATGTCGTGTATGTGATGTTCAGAATTAATCTGAAATATTACGATTTATTATAGTGCCAATTTTGGATAAAATACATTTGTTAGTATAGAAGTTACATGTAATTAAAAATTGAAACTACCAGAAAGCTTAGAATCATGTTGGTAGCACTGACGTGTATTAGTTATTCCAAATTAATCTAAAATGTCAGGTACTATACGTGTGCAAAGTTTAGAGCCGATGGCTTGCATACTTTCTGATATATTGAGATTAGGATTAAACAAATAGAGAGATCATTTATTAATAGTTGGCAGTCCTGTTGGTTCTTCCGAATACGCATAGTCATAACTGATATGGAACACAAAGCACATACGAAATTTGGTTGAAGGCTATTTGTTAGTATAGAAGTTATATGCATTTTAAAACTGGACCTATCGGGAAGCTTAGAATCATGTTGGCAACACTGACATGTATGGACTTCTGAAAATTAATCTGGAATGTTATTATCTATATGTGTGCAAATTTTGAAATAGTTCGCATCCATAACTTCTGAGATATCCAACATAGAGCTCAAATTTCAATTGCGATTTTTCAGCAGTTGGTTGCACTGACGCCAATTTAAATATGGCCGTGTGATATTCAGGGATAGATCTTTAACATTACCAAATTTGGTTTCGATAGCTGCAGCCGTTTATGACAGACAGGCAGACAGACACTCATTTTTCCGGATCGATCTCATAAGTCTACTATTTCCTCGTTTTTGCAAAATATGAGCCTCCAATCAATTGACAGACAACCCTCACTAAGTACCCCTTCAAGAACTTGATTTCCACGGTATAGATTTAATTTATCTCTAAAACAAAATGATTTCTATCGGAAACTATGCACAACTCCCGGTGTCTCGCACGAGTTTGTGATGTCTGAAAAGTCGACGGTACTGCGATGCTGTACTAGGATGGTATTTCGACGTTTAGACTTCACCAGCTATTTAAATTGTTCAAGAATCCATAAATATTGCTAATTTTTTTAATTTAAAAAGCATTAAGCCACGCACCACGACTGCGTGCAGCAAGTCCATAGATCGGTAGTTCGAGTCCCGGGGCTGACAGCGGCCATTCCGAGTTTGCCCACATTCCCTACATGTAATTGCCGAAAATGTAGGCCTACATTACTTTTCATGTCTCAAGCCATCTATATCCGTAATCATAATAATTACAGTTACACACACTACTACATTCAACAGAGAATCACAGGTTATCAGACAAATATAACACACACACCCAAGTACGCAAGTACACATGACCAAGATGTTCCACTCCTAAGGTGAATTAACAATATCTTTCTGAATGGTCAAGAAAGCCAAGCATAACGGTCGAGGGGACACGTTGCGCTGACCGCAATCTACAGGCCATATGGCTGAGCAGCAGTCGCTTGGTAGGCGTCGATGGGCTGCAGAACCACACTTTTAATTAGTCTATTTTCATTTATGTGTGTGTGTATGTATGTATGTATGTATGTATGTATGTATGTATGTATGTATGTGTCCCCCTAATAACTTCTAAACGGCTGAAGCGATTTCAATAAAACTCTGTAAGGTCATATTACTATTTTGGTCGACCGCGATCGTGCCCTTGAAATGTTATTACGTCTCATAAATCCAACATGGCGGCTGTGCGAAATATTTCACTGGCATTCTATATCTCCGAAACTATTACTCATATCACCCTGAAATTTGGTACGGTGATAAAGGGCACTACTAGACGTTCACCTATGTGACTTTCAAAAACCTGTTAACTACAAAACGAACATGGCGGCTAAGCGAAGTTGAAACATTTAAAAATACTTTTCTCGCCATTTAACCATCCGAACGCAGTAAAACTTGGTACAGCAAATGCCTCTACAAATTTCAATGCACTGACATCTAATTTGTTTCAATTGTTCACATCACCTCAATATGGCGGCAGTGCAAAATTTTAAAATTAAGTTTTCATTTCCTGTGTTCTACTCATGCGATCGAAATCAACGTTTGAATAATGAACGTACACAATAATCCTCATTTAATAGTACATAACTCTATGGCTTATATTAGTCCAACATAGTGACCATCCAAAATATTTAGACGGTTTTCAATATCTATTAATCGATGACATCAATCAAACTGAAATTGTGTATGTGTAGGCTATATACATAAGTTCACATATGGAACGTTCAATAGCCTGCTGAACACAAATCCAACGTGGCTGCGACGTGAAATTTAAATATTCAAATGGACTTTTCTCGCGATTCAACCATCCTAGTGCAGTGAAACTTAGTACGGTATATGCTTGTATACATTTTAATCCACTGGCATCTGATTTATTTAAATTATTTGCATAAGGACAAGGTGGCAGCTGCGCGAAATTTTGAAATCTAGTTTTTTATTTCTTATGTCCTAATCATGCGATTGAAGTTTGAATACAACACCTACACATTAATGTTCATGTATTAGTACATAACACTAAGGCCTATATATAAACATCCAACATGGCGACTATCCGAAATATTTAGACGGTTCTCAATATCTACGAAACTATTACAGTAATCAACTGAAATTATGTATATTGATGGAGGCAATTACAATAAGTAGGATATATGAAAATAGGCAATATAGTTCTTCACGGAACTACTTGTTTAACATCGTATTGGAAGACATTGATTGTCACATTGCTTCATAATGTAAATTATCTATGGGGAATCAGAACCTTTGTGAATAAAACTGACAGTCGGTTTGGTGAGAGACGTGCCATCTGGCTGCTAATCATGTACAGTCACAATCAATATCAAGAGTGGCAGTAATTACGGTGTATCAAAACGATATTATCTGTGACGTCAAACATCTTGTTGCTAGGAACATCCCCGGGTTGTGGCAAGAAACTAATATTGGTAGTCTGTGGAAGTTATTCAGTTAGTTATTGTTGTTTTAAGGGATGGAACTACGAGGAGACTATAGGGTCCTTAGCACTAAATCAAACAATGGCCAAGCAGGGGTTGGTCTCATATTGAGTAGGAAACTTGGACAGCGGGTGGAATATTATGAGCAATACAGTGAACGGATTATTGTAGCAAAAATCAATACTAAACCTACGTGCACCACAGTGGTACAAGTCTATATGCCTACCAGTCAAGCTGATGATGAGGATGTTGAAAAGGTCTACGAAGAAATAGATGACATTCTGAGGTATATCAAAGGTGATGAAAATGTTATAGTAATGGGAGATTGGAATGCTGTGGTAGTAAAAGGGAGAGAAGGGAAGATAGTAGGAGATTTCGGATTAGGTGAAAGGAATGATCGAGGAAGCAGGCTGATGGAATTCTGCACCGAACATGAGCTGGTCATAGCTAACACCTTATTCAATAACCACAATAGAAGAATATACACATGGATGAGACCAGGAGATACAGGGCGTTACCAAATCGACTTCATTATGGTCAAGCAGAGGTTTCGAAACCAGATTTTGGATTGTAAAACATATCCTGGTGCTGACATAAACTCTGACCACAATCTGGTTGTAATGAAATGCAGATTAAGTTGAAGAAACTGAAGAAAAGTCAAAAGCCAAAAAGGTGGGCAATAGACAGACTGAAAGTAAAGGATGTAAACGAAAGATTCAAGAAGAGTATAAAGGAAGGACTAATCAAAACCCCTAAACAAACTTCAATTGCAGACGAATGGGCACTTTTGAAGAATGAAATAACAAAATCCTTAGAAGAAAACATTGGTAGGAAAGAAAGAATAGGTAGAAAACCGTGGATCACTCAGGATATACTAGAATTGATGGATGAAAGGCGGAAACACAAGAATCTAAGAGATGAAAAGGGGAAAGCAGAATACAGACGTCTGAGAAATGAGATTAACAAGAAGTGCAAGGAAGCGAAAGAAGAATGGTTGAAAGAGAAATGTGCAGGTATAGAAAATTGTCTGAAATTAGGAAGAGTAGACACAGCTTATCGAAGGATTAAGAATACTTTTGGGGAAAAGAAGACTAAGTGCTGTAATATTAGGGACACAAATGGAAAGCCTCTAACAGATTGGGAAGAAAAGGTTGAGAGATGGAAAGCTTACATAGAGTGCTTGTATAAGGGAAAGGAGATCGAGAATCATGTAATGGAAAGGGAGGAGGAAATTGATGAGGATGCAAAAGGAGATTTAATATTGAGATCAGAATTTGACAGAGCATTAGAGGACTTAGGCAGGAACAAAGCACCAGGCATAGATGATATACCGATTGAGTTGCTACGCTGCATAGGAGATGAAGGTCTGATCAGGTTATTTCACTTGGTGTGTAGGATCTATGAGACAGGTGAGGTACCCCCTGATTTCAAGAAGAATGTTATCATCCCTATACCAAAGAAAGTGGGAGCTGACAGATGTGAAGATTACCGTACAATCAGCTTGATTACTCATGCTTCAAAGATCCTGTCTAGAATAATTTACAAGAGGATTGAAAGCCAGATAGAAACGGAGTTGGGTGAAGACCAGTTTGGTTTCAGGAGAAATGTAGGAACAAGGGAAGCTGTACTAAGTCTTAGGCTGATTTTGGAAGGTAGAATAAGGAAAGATAAGAGAACGTTCATGGCATTTGTAGACTTAGAAAAGGCTTTTGATAACGTTGATTGGACTAAATTGTTTGACATTTTGAAATCTATTGGAATAAAGTACAGGGATAGGAGGGTGATATACAATCTATACAGAAACCAGACAGCAGTCATTCGAGCTGAAGGACATGAGAGAGAAGCTGGTATTCAGAAAGGTGTAAGGCAAGGCTGCAACTTATCACCCATACTTTTCAATCTTTACATTGAACAAGCAATGAAGGAAATTGGAGAAAAATTTAAAGTGGGAGTGAAGATTCAAGGAGAAATAATTTCTACTCTGAGATTTGCTGATGACATCGTCATCTTGGCCGACAAGCCTGAGGATTTGAATGAGTTTTTGAATGGTATGGATTCCGTCTTTCGGAAGGAATTCATGATGAAAATTAATAAATGTAAAACAAAAATACTGGAATGCAGCCGAAATAAATCATAAACCTCTATAGAGATCAAATTGGCCGGTGAAAAGCTGAAGGAAGTAGGAGACTTCTGTTACTTAGGAAGCAGAATAACCAGTGATGGACGAAGCAAAGAGGATATAAAAAGTAGGTTGGCTCAGGCAAGGAAAGCCTTTCTACAAAAAAGGAATCTGTTGACATCGAATATAGATTTAGGTATTAGGAAGTCATTTTTGAAAGCCTTTGTCTGGAGCGTGGCGCTCTATGGAAGTGAAACTTGGACTATTGGTGCAGCAGAAAAGAGGAGAATTGAAGCATTTGAAATGTGGTGTTACAGGAGAATAATGAAGATCAGATGGGTAGATAGGGTTACAAACGAAGAGGTATTAAGGCGAGTGGGAGAGGAGAGATGTTTCTGGCGACTGCTAATGAAGAGAAGAGATAGGTTGGTAGGACACATACTAAGACACCCAGGAATAGCAAGCTTAGTTATGGAAGGAAGGGTCGAGGATAAGAACTGTAGGGGTAGACCAAGGTTAGAATATGTTAAACAGATTACCTCGGATGTAGGGTGTGGTAGCTATGTAGAAATGAAACGATTAGCTCAGGACAGGGAGGCATGGAGAGCTGCATCAAACCAGTCAAAAGACTGAAGACTCAAACAACAACAACTACGAGGTCATCTGCCCCTAGTCTATAGAAGACTGAGTTGTCGATTCATTTAAGGACTTGCAAGATCGGGGTCAATTAACCCCGTGTACTGGGTGTAGCCTACCGTATATATCCGGGTGAACCAATTGCCCCTAACAATAATCATTTATGCAGCTCAAATAGCGTCGAAATTTCTCTGCTTGCATCCTGTATGGTACTAATGCACTGCAAGCATATCCTGCAAACGATACTGACCACTATTATTTTACCCTCATTGTGACTACGAACTAATACGAGTAGTCCTACCTTCGCCATCCTGAAATGGGTTTTCTGTAGTTTCCCCACTTCTAATACAGGGAAATGCTGGGATGGTTCCTAAATTAAGGGCGCCTCCTATCCAAATCATACCTCAACTACAAATACACACACTAGTACACACATTACTTACACTAATACAGCCTTCACAGTAACACAGGTTCTCAGACACATTCCACACACACACAAGTGCACTGGGATACATGACCACAATGTCGCAAATCCCCTGAATGAATCAACAACAACAACAATAACTTCTCTCACCAGCGAAGCCAAGTGTTTTAAGGGACGGTACATTACTCTCCAGATCTTCATTAGGAAGTTGGCGTTAGGAGATTTTAGGTTCGAATTCAGACACTGGCAAATGACCGGGTGAGTTAGCCGTGGTCGTTGCGGCATGACTGTTGGCAGTTGCTCACATCCGGGAGGCGAGGAGGTTCTAATCCCCCCGTCGGCAACCTTGAAGATGGTCTTCTGTGGTTTCCCATCTTCCTTCCAGGCAAATGCCGGGGTTGGTCCCTAACTATAGGCCACAGCCGCTACCTTCCAACTCCTCGACCCTCCCTTCCAACTTTCCTCCCCAACGGTACTTGTAGCTCACCCATTGGGTGTCCGTCTCGAAGCAGCTACAAAACTGGCGAGCCGAACATGTCCTCGGACACTCCCGGCACTGAAAGCCATACGCTAAAAAAAAACTGGCAAATGCCTTTCTAAGTGTAGTTTTTACCCGATGTTTTCCACTCTAATAAATGCTTAGATTGTGCCTTATTTTAAATTACGGGGCACCAATACATGACTTTAATAATTACCGTGATACACTCACTGCTACTATATCACGATATTAATGGTTATCGGACACATTCTATACACTTCCAGGTATATGGGACTGATGACCACGATATCTCGAGACCCTAAATAAAATAGCAGCAATGTATTTAATTGTGAGATAACGTCTTAAGTGACCTTGTGGGCATGTGTTGTTGTTTGAGTCTTCAGAACTTTGACTGGTTTGATGCTGACCTCCCTACCCCTACATAGCTAGCACACCTCACATCTCTTATTCTAACCTCGGTCTATCCCTACAGTTCTTGTCCTCGACCCTTCCTTCCATATCTAAGCTTGCTATTCCTGGGTGTCTTAGTATGTGTCTTACCAACCTATATCTTCACTTCATTAGCAGTCGCCAGAAACATCTCTCCTCTCCCACTCGTCTTAATACCTCTTCATTTGCTACCCTATCTACCCATCTGATCTTCAGCATTCTCCTGTAACACCACATTTCAAACGCGTCAATTCTCCTCTTTTCTGCTGCACCAACAATCCAAGTTTCACTTCCACAGAGCGCCACGCTCCAGACAAAGGCTTTCAAAATTGACTTCCTAATAGCTAAATCTATATTCGATGTCAACTGATTCTTTTTCTGTAGAAATGCCTTCCTTGCCTGAGCCAACCTACTTTTTATATCCTCTTTGCTTCGTCCATCACTGGTTATTTTGCTTCCTAAATAACAGAAGTCTCCTACTTCCTTTACCTTTTCACCTGCCAATTTGATGTCCATAGAGGTTTCTAATTCATTTCGGCTGCATTCCAATATTTTTGTTTAACATTTATTGATTTTCATCATGAATTCTTTCCTCAAGACGGAGTCCATACCATTCAAAATCGCATTCAAATTCTCTGGCGTAAATCCAAGATGACGATGCCATCAGCAAATCTCAGAATTGAAATTATTTCTTCTTGAATCTTCACTCTCAACTTAAATTTGTCTCCAATTTCCTTAATTGCTTGTTCAATGTAAAGATTGAAAAGTATGGGTGATAAGTTGCAGCCTTGCCTTACACCTTTCTGAATACCAGCTTCTCTCTCATGTCCTTCAGCTCGAATGACTGCTGTCTGGTTTCTGTATGGATTGTATATCACCCTCCTATCCCTGTACTTTATTCCAATCGTTTTCAAAATTTTAAACAATTTAGACCAATCAACGTCATCAAAAGCCTTTTCTAAGTCTACAAACGCCATGAAAGTTCTCTTATCTTTCCTTATTCTACCTTCCAAAATCAGCCTAAGACTTTGTACAGCTTCCCTTGTTCCTACATTTCTCCTGAAACGAAACTGGTCTTCATCCAACTTCGTTCCTATCTGGCTTACCATCCTCTTGTAAATTATTCTACAGAGGGATCTTTGAAGCATGATTAATCAAGCTGATTGTACGGTAAACTTCACATCTGTCAGCTCCTACTTTCTTCGGTACAGGGATGATAGATAACATTCTTTTTGAAATCAGAGGGTACCTCACCTGTCTCATAAATCCTACACACTAAGTGAAATAACCTGATCAGACCGTCATCACCTATGCAGCGCAGTAACTCAATCGGTATATCATCTATGCCTGGTGCTTTGTTTCTTCTCAAGTCTTCCAATGCTTTGTAAAATTCTTATCTCAATATTAAATCTCCTTTCGCATCCTCATCAATCTCTTCTTCCCTTTCCATTACATATTCTCCATCTCCTTTCCCTTATACAAACACTGTATGTAAGTTTTCCATCACTCAACCTATCCTTCCCTATCTGTTAGAGGCTTTCCATCTGTGTCCTTAATATTACAGCACTTAGTCTTCTTTTCCCCAAAAGTATTCTTAATCCTTCGATAAGCTGTATCTACTTTTCCTAATTTCAGACAATTTTCGATACCTTCACATTATTTCTATTTCAACCATTCTTCTTTCGCTACCTTGCACTTCTTGTTAACCTTATTTCTCAGACGTCTGTATTCTGCTTCCCCCTTTTCATCTCTTACATTCTTGTGTTTCCGCCTTCCATCCATCAATTCCAGTATATCTTGAGTGATCCACGGTTTTCTACCAATTCTTTCTTTCCTACCAATGTTTTTTCTGCGGAATTTGTTATTTCATTCTTCAAAAGTGCCCATTCGTCTGCAATTGAAGTTTGTTTAGGGTTTTCAATAGTCCTTCCTTTATACTCTTATTGAATCTTTCGTTTGCACCCTTCTCTTTCAGTCTGTATATTGCCCACCTTTTTGGCTTCTGACTTTTCTTCAGTTTATTCAACTTTAATCTGCATTTCATAACAACCAGATTGTGGTCAGAGTTTATGTCAGCACCGGGATATATTTTGCAACCCAAAATCTGGTTTCGAAATCTCTGTTTGACCATAATGAAGTCGATTTGGTAACGCCCTGTAACTCCTGGTCTCATCCATGTGTATTGTATATTCTTCTATTGTGGTTATTGAATAAGGTGTTAGCTATGACCAACTCATGCTCGGCATAACAGACGAATATGGCAGTGGTATTATTACCCAGTTTTTGTGTCTCAGGCGCGAACCGTGACCGGCTATTTGCACGAGTCCTCCACTAATGACACTGCCTCGCGTGGAGCTATTCCACGCCATATTCTCATTTATTGTCAACATCGATCGCAGAGTTCAACATGATCTACGATCTCCACTCATATGAATAATTAACAACTTTCGTACTGCCACTTTGGTCTACTAGATAGCATTGTTAACAGCTATGCGGGAGTATCCGGGTTTGATTCCAGAATGCCTAATATTGTTTTCTGTCTGACCCAATCTCGCGAGGACAATTGAGGATCTACTTTACGCGAGAGATAGCAGCCCTCGCCACGAAAGCTGATGTTAAAGTCCCGCGGCCCTACCGGGTGACTGCCCGCGGTGTTGGCCACGGCCGACTTATTCGGTGACTTGTGGGTCGTGGGTTCGATCATACACAGCCCACACTTTAAATATACAATATACTAACACATTACATACACCTACATTTAAAACCAAATTACACATCTGAGGCTTATTATTATTATTATTATTATTATTATTATTATTATTATTATCAAACCAACAACCTACTACAGGTCTTTAACATTTCATACTACGAAAACCAACCTACTATGAGGTCTTTCTTACTTCAAATAACTAATTAACTTTAATTATTTCAACCACTTTTATTATTATTATTAAACTAGTAAGTTACTGAAGCTGCTGCTGATGCAACAACAATAATAAATCAACATCTTATCGCTCAGTAAATGGACGGTCTAGCTTGACTCGTATGTCCAGGAGCTGAGGGGTGAAGCCATGGCGAACATCGCAATAGGGAGATAATCTAATTTACTATATATATCTTATCTTATATCTTATCTTATATATCTTATCTTATATCTTATATATATATATATACAGACGACAAAGCTTCATCGCAATCGGATGAATGGTATATGAACCAAGATGGAACTTTGTTGAAACCCTTTCAGGGTCGTCACTCATTTTTTGCATCTACTCGTGTGCTACCTAATGTAAAATGAATTTACTAAGTCGAAAACCTTCCCTGGCGTGTACACAACAAATCATCAAAGTTTCAACGCAATCGGATGAATGGCATACGAACGCATACGGGATTTTGTTTAAACGATTAGTACGCCGTCTCTCAATGTTGAATCAACTCGTGCGCTACCTATTGTACAATGGATTTACTAAATCATAAACGTTCCCTGCAGTGTACGCAATAACTCACTCCAGTGTTATCGCAATCGGATGAATGGTAGGCCTATATGAACGCAGATGGAACTTTGTTGAAACTATTCGCGCACCGTAACTCATTTGTTGAAACTACTCGTGCGCTATCTACCTATTATACAATGAACTTAAAAAATCATAAACATTCCCAGCAGTGAACACAATAACTCGCTCAGGTTTCATCGCAATCGGATGAATGATATATGAATGCATACGGGATTTTATTTATACGATTCGGTCGCCAACACTCATTTATTGAATCTACCCGTGCGCTACTTATTGAACAGTGGATTTACTAAGTCAGAAACCTTCCCTGCACAACAACTCACCCAAGTTGCGTTGCAATCGGATGAGTGGTATATGAACTCATACGGGATTTTATTTATACGATTCGCGTGCCGTCATTCATTTGTTGAATCTACTCGTGCGCTGCCTACTGTAAAACGGATTTACTAAGCTAGAAACCTCCCTTGGAGTGTACTCAACATCTCACCAAATTTTCATAGCTATCTGATGGATGGTATATGAACGCATACTGGTCTTGGTTGAAACGCTTCGTGCGTCATCGCTTCTTTGTTGAATTTACTCGTGCGCTACCTATTGTATCGTGTATTTACTAAGCCAGAATCCTTCCTTGGAGTGTACTCAATATCTCACCCAAGTTTCATCGCTATCGGACGAATGGTATATGAACGCATACGGGACTTTGTTGAAGCGCTTCGCGCGTCGTCACACATTTGTTGAATTTATTCGTGCGCTGCCTTTTGTATGGTGGATTTACTAAGCCAGAATCCTTCCTTGGCGTGTACTCAATATCACACCCATGTTCCATCGCAGTCGGAGGAATGGTATATGAACGCGTACGGGACTTTGTTGAAACGCTTCGCGCACCGTCGCTCATTTGTTGAATCTACTCATGCGCTACCTATTGTAAAATGTATTTACTAAACCAGAAACCTTCCTTGGACTGTACTCAACATTTCACCCAAGTTTCATCGTGTTCGGATGAGTGGTATATGAACGCATAGGAGACATACACACCCACAGACAGACAAACTATCACGTAAAATTGATGTATATATATATATAGAAAAATGAATGTTCGTTTGTTCGTCTTTTATGCGTTCATAAACCATTCATCCGATTGCGATCACATTTTGGTGAATTGTTGTAAACACTTCCGGGATGGTTATAGGCATAGTTATGCCAATTCACAATAGATAGCGCGCGAGTAGTTTAAACAAATGAGTGTTGGCTATGCGTTCATATACAATTCATCCGATTGCGATCAGATTTTGGTGAGTTGTTGTGCACACTGCCGGGAAAGTTATAGGCATAGTAAATCCCATTTATAATAGATGGCGCGCGAGTAGCTACAACAAAATGGCGTGCGGTTCGTTTCAACAAAGCCCACATGCGTTCATATACCATTCATCCCATTGCGATTAAACTTGGGTGAGATGTTGTGTACATTCCGGAAAGGTTTCTGGCAGGGGGAAGACAGTTCATAGGGAGCGCGTGGGTCGCGGTAAAGCTCTGCTCTGAATGTTCTGCCAACCAATGAAGAATTAATTTTAGCATTAAGGTTCCGTAGTTGGCACTCATGAACGCTGACATCAAACCGACAGGCGGAAGCGGGAATAGTCTGTTTTGATTGATTTTCCTCGTGGCGTTGTTGGTTGTTTTGATTTGTTTGTTATTTTTATTATTTATTTGAATTGAATTGAGAGTCAATCATGCCCCTGCAAGGGAGGAAAAATTGCCAAGCACCGGGATGTAAGAATTATAATGATAGTAAGAACAATACGGCAATTTTCATCTTCCTGGTGTTGACCATGTGTAAAACTAGTGGGCAATATGGACTACTCTCGAATATAAATATATAGAGAATAAATGTGTGCATTTCATCTCTTGTTTGTTTTCTTACCCATTCTCCTTTGCATTGCAATAAAATTTGTGGTTTTGTGCTACGGGGAGGGGTGGGTGGCAGCCGGCATGCTAGGCAAAAAGTGAGGTTATGGCACTATAGGCCCTAATGTGCATTTGGACAGTTTTCTTTATATTCATCGAATATCCCAACAATTCTGTAGAGTAGGAGAGCAATGTTTAATTAGCCTAAAGATGAATTAACCTCTAGAACGGCATAACTGTGTCCTTTGTGACAAATCTATTGCCAACATTGATATAATATCAAAATGTATTATTTTCCTATCTGGACGTATATTTCAGCGTCTAGCGAAAATCGCAGTTATGTTTTTGTTATTTTCATGAATAATCAATAACTCATCGCAGAACATACTGTTCAATTACGTGTAATAAAGGCTACCTTCATATGGCTTTTTACTTTTTATGTTGCCAGACTTGCCGGAGCAGTACATAGCCTCAGGCGTTGCTATCTCTCGGAAATTCTATAACCAAAAGTGATGAATCTCTTATAGTTTACATGATCCTTGGTTTCTGGCTTAGTAAATCCATTTTACAATAGGTAGCGCACGAGTAGATTCAACAAATGAGCGACGACGGGTGAAACGTTTCAACAAAGTCCCGTATGCGTTCATGTACCATTCGTCCGATAGCGATAAAACTTGGGTGAGATGTTGTGTACACTTCAAGGAAGGTTCCTGACTTAGTAAATCCATTTTACAATAGGTGGCGAACGAGTATATTCAACAAATGAGTGACGACGTGCGAAGCTATTCAACAAAGTACCGTATGCGTTCATATACCATTCGTCCGATAGCGATGAAACTTGGGTGAGATGTTGTGTATACATCAGGGAAAGTTTCTGGCTTAGACCATCCCCTTTTCAATAGGTAGCGCACGAGTAGATTCAACAAATGAGCGACAACGCGCGAAGCGTTTCAACAAAGTCCTATATGCTTCCATATACCAATCGTGTGAAAGCGATGAAACTTGGGTGAGTTTCTGTGTACACTCCAGGAAAGGTTTCTGACTTAGTACATGCATTTTACAATAGGTAGCGCATGAGTTTATTCAACAAATGAGCGACGGTGACTTAGTACATGGATTTTACAATAGGTAGCGTATGAGTTTATTCAACAAATGAGCGACGGCACGTGGATCGTTTCAAACAAGTACCGTATGCGTTCATATACCATTCATCAGATTGCGATGAAATTTGGTGAATTGTTATGTGCTCTCCAGGAAAGTTTTCTGGCTTAGTAAATCCATTTTACAATAGGTAGCGCACGAGTAGATTCAACAAATGAGCGATGGTGCGCGAATAGTTTCAACAAAGTCCGGTATGCATTCATATACTATTCATTCGATTGCGATGAAACTTTGGTGAATTGTTGTGTGCACTCCAGGGAAGGTGTCTGGCTTAGTATATGGATTTCACAACAGGTAGCGCACGAGTAGATTCAATAAATGAGCGACGGCACGCGAATCGTTTCAAAAGAGTCCCATATGCTTTCATATACCATTCATGCGATTGCGATGAGACTTTGGTGAATCGTTGAGTACACTCGAGGAAAAGTTTAAGGCTTAGTAAATCTATTTTACAATAGGTAGCGTACGAGTAAATTCAACAAATGAGTGACGGCATGCGTATCGTTTAAACGAAATCCCTTATGCGTTCATATGCCATTCATCTGATTGCGATGAAACTTTGATGAGTTGTTGTGTACACGCCTGGGAAGGTTTTCGACTTAGTAAATCCATTTTACAAAATGTTGTGTACGAGTAGATCCAACAAATGAGTGACGACGCGCGAAGCGTTTCAACAAAATCCCGTATGCGTTCATATACCATTCATCGATTGCGATGAAATTTTGTTGAGTTGTTGTGTACACTTACGTGATGGTTTCTAACTTAGTAAATCCATTTCACAGTAGGTAGCGCAAGCGTAAATGTTAAAAATGAGTGACAGCGCACGAATCGTTTAAACAAAATTCCGTATGCGTTCATATCCCATTAATCCGATTGCGATGAAACTTTGGTGAATTGTTGAGCACGCTCCCACGAATGTTTCTAAATTTTTAATCCATTTTACGATAGTTTAGAGGCTGTTAACGGAAATTGAAAAAAGATTGTTTCCAAAAGCACTTCAAGAAACAAAATTACAATACCAACACTTTCTTTGATTGGCGTTGCAACGCATGCCGGGTACAGCTAGTATATATATACAAAAAGGAATGTCTGTCTGTTCGTCTTTTATGCGTTCATAAACCATTCATCCGATTGCGATCAAATTTTGGTGAGTTATTGTACACCCTTCCGGAATGTCTATAGGCATAATTAATCCATTTCACAATAGATAGCGCGCGAGTAGTTTAAACAAATGAGTAATGGCGATGCATTTTGGTGAGTTGTAGTGCACACTCCCGAGAAATTTATAGGCGTAGTAAATCCAATTTGCAATAGATGGCGCGCGAGTAGCTTCAACAAAACGGCGTGCGATTCGCTTCAAGAAAGTCCCACATGCATTCATATATCATTCATCACATTGCGATGAAACTTGGGTGAGATATGTACACTTCAGGGAAGGTTTCTGGCTTAGCAAATCCACTTTACGATGGGTAGGGCACGAGTAGATACAACAAATGAGTGACGACGCGCGAAGCGTTTCAACAAAGTCTCATATGCGTCCATATACCATTCGTCCGATAGCGAAGAAACATAGATGAGATATTTGTACACTCCAGGGAAGGATTCAGGCTTAGTAAATCCATTTTACAATAGGTAGCGCACGAGTAGATGCAAGAAATGAGTGACGACACGCGAAGTGTTCCAACAACGTCCCGTATGCGTTCATATACCATTCGTCCGATAGCGATGAAACTTGGGTGAGATGTTGTGAACACTCCGGGGAAGGTTTCTGGCTTAGTACATGCATTTTACAACAGGTAGCGCACGAGTAGATTCATCTAATGGGCGACGGCACGCGAATCGTTTCAACAATGTCCCGTATGCGTTAATATACCATTCATCCGACAGCGATGAGACTTTGATGAGTTATTGTGTACACGCCAGGGAAGGTTTCGACTTAGTAAATCCATTTTACAATATTTTGCGCACGAGTAGTTACAACAAATGAGAGACGACGCTTGAAGCGTTTCAACAAAATCCTGTATGCGTTCATATACCATTCATCGATTGTGATGAAACTTTGATGAGTTGTTGTGTGTACTTACGTGTAGGTTTATAACTTAGTAAATCCATTTCACAGTAGGTAGCGAACGAGTTGATTCAACAAATGAGTGACAGCACACGAATCGTATAAATGAAATTCCGTAAGTATTCATATGCCATTCATCCGATTGCAATGGAATTTTGGTGAGTTATTTTGGACGTTCCCACGAATGTTTCTAAATTGGTTAATACATTTTACGATAGTTTGAAGGCAGTCAGCGGGAATTTAAAAAAATAATCGTGTATCCAAAAGCACTTCAAGAAACAAAATTACAACGCCAACACTTTCTCTGATTGGCGTTGCAACGCATGCAGGGTTCAGCTAGTAATTATTAAATTATATATATTATATATTAAACAATTAAATTCACTCAAACTTTGCACCCACTGCTGGCCTTTCAATCAACATGGTGAAAAATCATATTAAAATCAAAGATATTTAAAAACACAATTTTAGAACAACAAATTTGTTAAATTAAGGGGCGTATGGAGCTCACTGAGAGCACCAAGTTTCCGTATTTCTAAGGCAATGCACTCATGCCTCTTAGCTTGATTATCTCACAAGTCAAAAATGGCTGAATTATGAGATACTTGGCACGTTCTGAAAATCGTAGACTTTTCAATTTCTATGGAAACCAATCCGCGTGAATGTTAGTCGGTAAGGAAATGGGAATTATTAGACAAGGCGAAACACTCATGACACAGTTAAAATGCAAATTTTAATACTGTATTTTATAAATTAAGAGGAGGGTGCCTAACCTCACCGTGGTGTCTTGTACTCCTGTTACGCTTAGCAGTGCTTGACTAGTATGCACATTGTGTCCCTCTGCTCGTCCCGCAAGGCTCCAGTTGCTACGGTCAGCATAAGCTTGGGCCACCAAGTTCAGCGGCACTCGTTTCTTAAACCTGTTATACAAAAATTAGAGTTTCAAATAAAAAAGAACTCATTTTTGAAGTCATATAGTTCATACTGTTGTTGTTTGAGTCTTCAGTCTTTTGACTGGTTTGATGTAGCTCCCCATTCCTCCCAGTTCTGAGCTAACCGTTTCATCTCTAATAGCTACCACACCCAACATCCAAGGCAATCTGTTTAACATATTCTAACCTTGGTCTACCCCTACTATTCTTATCCTCGAACCTTCCTTCCATAACTAAGCTTGCTGTTCCTGGGTGTCTTAGTATGTGTCCTACCAACCTATCTCTTCTCTTCATCAGCAGTCGCCAGAAACATCTCTCCTCTCCCACTCGTCTTAATACCTCTTCGTTTGTAACCCTATCTACCCATTGGTGTTCATCATTCTCCTGTAACATCACATTTCAAACGCTTCAATTCTCCTCTTTTCTGCTATACCAATAGTCCAAGTTTCACTTCCATAGAGCGCCACGCTCCAGACAAAGGCTTTCAAAAATGACTTCCTAATACCTAAATCTATATTCGATGTCAACAGATTCATTTTCTGTAGAAATGCTTTCCTTGCCTGAGCCAACCTACTTTTTATATCCTCTTGGCATGTTAGTCCAGTCAATAGAGGCTCAAAAAGGGGGTTCACCTTACATCAGATGCGGGATCGTTTTTTATTTTTTGATGTTGTTTAGGACCATTAGGTAGTTATTAATCCAAGTTTCCGCCATCCTCCCCCCTTGCTTCGTCCGCCATCTTGAAAATACTGTCAGAAATCGGCACTTTTTTCAGTTTTTGGCCTCTAGCTCTTTCCCAGTTCATTTGTTTGAACATATGTCTAAATAAGAAAATGTAGATTACTAAATTTTCAACAACTTTAATTTGGAAGGTTTTTTGTAGGACCAAGTGTTTTCGAGCTACGAGAAGGCGAAAAAGGGCGAAAATTGGTGATTTGGCATATTTTTCACTTTTGCTCCACTTTCCATCGCAAAAACAGGGTGAAAACTTGATTTCAGCAAAACGTTTATTGAATAAAAGTTGTAGAGAATTTAATTTCCTTTGTAACTCCTGTATCAAAAATCAATTACGAGCAATGGGTAGGAGTGGGGGTAAATTTAAGAAAACTATAGGAAATACGTTTTTTTTGCGATTCAGCTCTGGAACGCCGTGTTGGTGAAAGTTTTTCGTTTTCGTTATATTACAACCATTTTTTGAACACAGCAGTGCATCTAAATATTATTTGAACCATTTTTGTATAAATGTAACCACACACATACACTCACACTCTCACACACACGCATATTGTTTTTGTTTTATTCAGTTGATGTTCGTACCTCCAGTGTTCACATCGGGTTTAGTCAACGTGCTTGGAAAGAGATTTCCTGTGGAGTGAGTTGTAGTGGTGAAGGATGGCTTCTTCATCCCAAACACCGGACAGTGAATGCTTCATATGCGGGAAGAGTTTGGACGAAGGAGTTGTTATTACTGTGAAGAAGAAAGGAGTTCAGACTCCATTAAGCGCAAGTGTTCGAAGGGGGCGAAACGACCACTGCCAGATTTTGAAGAAAAGAGATGAAATTAAAGTTCACAATGCCTGCTCAAAGAATTACACCGTTCCAAGACGGATAGACGTTGCTCTACGCTCAGAATCCCCTACACCTGGACCATCTTCAAATCTAAGGTCAGTAAGTGAGGCGTTTATTTTCAAGGACCATTGCTTTCTATGTGCGGAAAAAATTGAAGAGTATTATATGAAAAAAACAGAAAAAGCTCCCCTTGATTTCTCGAAATCCAGTTCGCTTGGTGGAGAAGATGGAGATAAGGGACAACTTTTTGCTAGTAGCTCAGGCACGCGGAGATGAGGGGGCTCAACAAATAATTAATCGTGTTCGTCCAGACTTAGATCTTATTGCTGCTGACTGTCAGTACCACGATGCTTGTATGAAAAAGCTAAACCGACCACCGAGAGCTGGGGGAGGGGTAAGAGGTTACAGAACACACCCCAGAGTTGATGAAGCAATGGAATGTGTTTATGCTTTTCTGGAAAGAAACAAAGAAGAATGCCAATTCTCATTTGATCAATTGATGGGGACCCTTAAGGAAGGATGTGAACTTGATCGGATAACAGTAAAATCCCGTTTGCTGAAAAAGTACGAGGATGACATCATGTTCGTTGAAACAGGCAATAAATCGACGGTCTGTTTCATGAATACTGGTTATAAAATATTGAATGGCACTTGGTATGCCAATATAAAATCGAATCCTTAGGAAGAAAGAATGAGAGTGGTGAAAGCAGCTGCAGATATAATTACAGAGGATATTCGCTCCCGTGTGTACAATACCATTGACTATCCACCCCTTGATAAATTTTTGAACAGTATCGTGTCAGACATTCCACTAACGTTATTGACAATGGTCCAAACAATTGTGCTAAAAACAAACAAGGAAGTTAAGATAAATGGAAGAGGATCAGTATTGCCATTTCCCATGCAATCATTGCTGCTGCACGTCCTCGGTCGTTTGGATCCCGTAAGAAGGGAGGAGAGCATCAGCTCTGGTGTAGTTGGAAATGAGCAGGTGAACTGCTACAAGGCTCAGCAAGTCGGTATGGATGGACTCTCAAGAACAGTGGGAACAATCTTCGGTGAAGTGTCCTTCAAAAAGAAGGACAAAGTGATATCTTGAGCAGCTGACAAGAACATCTTGAAATTTGGGGAGAAGAAGATTGCTGTGGACCCACTCACACTCTCTCACAGGATGTCCATAGCAAAAACAACCCAGGACGACCTTGAGGAATACCTCTCCTATGAGCTTGCACCGTACCCTATGTCGTTGTTCAACGAGGATGTCATGCGCAAGGGCACAAGGTCTGCTTGATATGCAGCGTTCACACCCATGTATTTCGAGCTTCTCTCAAATCACCTCACTGTCGTCGATGGTGGGCATCTGCTCCACAAAGTGGTGTGAAATCGAAATTCGACTTTTGGAAAAATTTGTGCCGATTATATCAAGTACATCCACCAGCATTATGGGACAGTGGTGATGGTCATCTTCGACGGGTACTCAGATAATCTTCTGATGAGTACCAAGAATGCTGAAAGAGCAAGAAGGCGCAAGCTGAACGCCTCAGCAGATGTGATATTTGATGAAGCCACAGTCAACACAACTCCTCAAGACAAATTTCTGTCCAATGAGAGCAATAAAAACGATTTGTTGCCCTCCTCAGAACAACACTTAAAGCGTCCAACGTCATGAACAAGCAAGCTGAAGAGGATGCTGACGTGCTCATTGTGACCACTGCAACATCGATGGCTTCTTCGTACGACGCTGTAATTATTGTGGGGGGAAGACATCGATTTATTAGTAGCCATTCTCACTGGGACAGCAAATACGATGAACAACGTATACCTTAAAAAAACAGGAAGAGGCAATTCACCTGCCGTCATGTACTCCCTATCATCATTTATGTATGACTTCGCCGAGAACCTGCTGCTCATCCACGCCATCAGCGGGTGTGACACAACGTCAATCATTTATGGATTTGGAAAAAACAAATTTTGTTCCCTGTTTCGGAGGAATCCATTATTGTTGGAGATAAATGATGTCTTCATGGACCCAGAAGCCACATTAGAGGACATCTCCAAAGCAGGAGAGCAAATATTGGTCGTCCTCCATGGTGGGGGAAATCGACCAATCACTTTCTGACCTCCGACACACAAAATTTGCTGCCACCACGACAAACTTGAACCTGGAAAAGCATCTCCGATGCAGCGCGATACCACTCCTTGAGGGTATACCACCAAGTGACGTCCTGGATGAGCAGGAAGAAAGACCCGTTCATCTTTGGCTGGACAAGAGGAAGCAGGGGTTTGATTCCGACAACAACCACCAGAGATGCTGCTCCTCGTACCCTGCTGAAGACGGTATCATGCAGGTGTGTCACCGGCTGTTCCGCAGCCTGTGGATGAAGAAAAGCCGGTATGCATTGCTCCACTTTCTGCAAATTCTGCTGCGGCGGAAAGTCCTGCGACAACCGTCCTTTGATAGTCGCTGACGAGGAAGAGGAAAACATCGACGACCCGTCCATACCATTCGACGAAGACCCTGCCGAAGAGTAAACCCTCCCGACCCCCCTTGCGAAACGTCTCCGGTTACTGTAGCAACCCCCCCCCCCCCATCTATTTTAAAGTTTTTATTTCAGTGTGTTCATTATTCCCTAATAATTAATATGTAAATAATTAATAGGCCTATATAAAACGCATTGTATTGTAATCTATATTTTGTAAATACACACTAACTTTCTTAAATGAATGTGTAACGAATTTGTTCTCTCCCATCTACTCATATTTATACAAAAATGGTTCAAATATTATTTTGATGCACTGCTGTGTTCAGAAGATAGTTGTAATATAATTAAAACGAAAACCTTTTACCAACACGGCGCTCCAGGGCTGAATCACAAAAAACTCATTTCCTCTAGGATTCATACATTTACCCTCACTCCTTCCCATTGCTCCTAATTGATTTTTATACATGAGTTTCATAGGGAATTAAATTATCTACAACTTTCATTCAATAAACTTTTTGCTGAGATCAATTCTTCTCCCTGTTTTTGCGATGGAAAGTGGAGCGAAAGTGAAAAATTTGCCGAATCGCCAATTTTCGCCTTCTCGTAGCTCGAATACGCTTGGTCTTACAAAAACCTTCCTAATCAAAGTTGTTGAAAATTTAGTAATCTACATTTTATTATTTGGACATATGTTCAAACAAATGCACTGGGAATGAGCTAGAGGCCAAAAACTGAAAAAAGGGCCAATTTCTGACAGTTTTTTCAAGATGGCGGACGAAGCAAGGGGGGTAGGATGACGGAAACTTGGATTAATAACTACCTAAGCGTCCTAAACAACATCAAAACATAAAAAACGATCCCGCATCTGATGTAGGGTGAAATTCGTTTATTGACTGGACTATGTTTAAAGACCACACTCCCGACTTTATTGGTATGCGAGCTCGTTGCGACACAGTTCTATCAGGGGCTATCGTCTTGAGCATTTTCTTAAACGCACTTTATAAACAAATATTAAATTTCCGGTAACCTTTCAAGAAATGCAAGATTTTTCCTGTTCTACTGAAACAATTTGCAAGATTTATGATACAAACTACACATTTTAACTCCCTCTTAACAGCCCTCGAAGGCTCACAAGAAGCTGCCCGTGTGAAGATATGGAAGGCAGAGATCACAGACCCAACTATTCCTCTATCAGAAAAAATGGCACCTGGTCACAACTTGCCATATGTAATTTGGAAATCATTGAACAGGCTGAGGACGGGGGTTTTACGCTGCAAGAACAATCTCAAGAAATGGAACATGCTCGTCAACAATGATGAGTACTGTGACTGCGAAATGTTACAAGATCCAGAACACTTGCTGATCTGCCCCTTGATGGAGGAAACATGTTCAAAAGACGATTCTATGGCTGCAAATACTAATGCTATAACTGTTGCTACTTACTGGCAAAATCTAATTTGATTCGGACACGGAAAATAAATAAACCCCCTCTGGTTTAAGAACTTGAGTTTTGTGAAACGTACTGTACACCTTAGCGTTACTGATAAGTTCGAATATCTTGGGGGAATGGATACAACCCTATGGACTGGATAAAGAGGCAAACAAGGCAAGAGCAAGAAAATTGGACCTGGCCTATAGATTATCTCAGAACAGGTATAACAAACGAGAGATATCATACAAAACAAAACTCAGACATTACATTACAGTGGTAAAGCGAGAGGGTCTGTATGCCTCCAAGTGTCTAACCCTGAACAAAAAAGGGGAGCTGAAGGAACTTGAGATAAAGGAAAGGAGGATCATGAGGAAAATTCTTGGACCACGGAAAGATGATGACGGAACATGAAAAAAAGGAAAAATAAAGATCTGTATATGCAGACCGAAACCACTGTGGTCACAATGCCTAAAAGAAGGCTAAAATTTGACGGGCATTTGATTAGAATGGACGGGAACAGGCTGACAAAGAAAATGTTTAAATACATGACAGCTACTACAAAATGGGCAGAAGAGGTCAAAAGAGACGCCATTGAACTAGTCATTCACGATAGGAAAACGTTTCGAAGCAGACTTGACAATATCAAGACGTTCAAAGAAAAACCACCACAACACAGGCCAAATTTGGTAATAACAGAGGAGCAGAGAAAGATTAGAAGTGAAATAATGAAGAGGTTCTGGGAAGAAAAGAAGAAAAAATTGACCAGAAGCCTTAAGTTCCATGCGGTCCACAGTTGGCCAAAGTCGGAAACAAAACAAAAATGATGGTTTTCAGCAGCCACCATGTCGTCGGTGGTTTAAGGACATGGACGCTACTTTTCATACCAAACAGCTTGTCTATAGGCATTAACAGACTGGATGCAGGTCAGATTTAAATTTTTTGGTGGAGACGTGAATCAAACCGGGGTCGCAGTAATTTGAGTAAAAATAGGCCTGGTATTTCCTTGTTTGAACTTCAAGACCCATTGGCTTGGTGCAACATTCAGTCAGTCGCTTGCTTCCAGATTTACAGATCGCATGCATTGCAACCTGGAGTGAACTGGTGTTGGCTTGTCTGTCGTGTTCGGGTATTCAAAATGTCAAAAGCTAAAACAAGTTTAAGCTTCCGAGTTCAGCAATTCTTTAGTGTGTTCAAATTATTTTTTGTACAGCTGAGAAAACATTATAATGCCACCCTTGTCAAATAATCCTTAAAAGCGGTTCAGCGGTGGCAAGTTGTCCTGCAGCAAACATATCCCTGCGGCTTCAAGATCGACTTCCAGGTAAATGATGTAATGTGAACGAGGATCCTCGTCCTCATATTCAGGGCCTTCAAACTATAATGTGTAATTTTGAGATTTATGTAGGACTTTGATTTTGATGGATATTCGTCTACATAAAGTGAACTATACTCGGTTTAGTAAATTTCTTGTTAAGTTTACGAACTTCGATACTCCAGACGAATCTACTATTGAAGACACATTACCATGGAAAGTGCTATGAGAAACGATTGCAAAATATAATAGTCCTGAGTGAAAATGAGAAAATGTGGGTATGTATTGACAAGATTCTAGCGGTAAAAAGTGGTATATGTAGTTGTTGCTGTTCTTAAAACTGCCCGCAAATGTTCATATTTGCTGGCATGTAAATATACGTCAACAGAAAAATTTGTTATAGTAGCTGGGCTGTTCATTAAGAATGTGCGTTTATTGTGGACAAATGTTGTGAAATATCATTGTGAGTTGCTTTTATTTCTGGATACAGCGTCTTACATGAAGAAAGCTACCGTTGTCTACGATACACATAACATACACTGTGCATACTTTGCAGGGAGTGTGTGAAAGCATCCGAATATGGTATCCCAATATCAATTGGTGTCAAATGTAAATAAATTATTTGCTAAGTCACCAAAAAGGATCGATTTCTTCAGGAACACAAACCCAAAACTCCCCAATTGTCACTCCGTGGGGGACATGACATGTTACTGTGGTGTACAATGAAAATAGCGTTGAAAGTTTTAGATTGGTTTTAAATTAATTGGCCGAAGAAGAAGCTTCATCAGTTTTAAAAAATCTTTACAATATATTAAAGGCCAGACATTTAAGAAACAAATTGCCATACATATCTGCTATTTTAAAGTTCCTTACAAAATTTGGAAGCAACAAAAATACTTTTGACGGAGATTCTTGAAAAACTGGACAAGACAGAAAGAAAAATTCGTTTACTCACAAATGAAGAGACTAAAACTTTAAAAGAAAATATTTAAGTCAGTTTTGAAAAAAATGTGCTACAGTTTTAGAAGGTGAAATACTAGACATTAAGAATATGAGTGTTACCCCTTTTTAAGTATGCCAGATTGGGCTCTGTTCCGGGACAATAGGAGTAGATTTCTTGTTGAGAATTTGGACTTGCATTGCACTGCTCAGACATTTTCAACAAGTGATGAGACGTGATTGGTGAGCATGTACAGTACATACAACACCACGGGATAAGTAGTATTTGAAAGAAAGTATCTTGAATTTATTAATAAATATTTTTCAAATTTAGCACCTAAAAATCCTTTTCCAATTAGTTATAAATTTCGGATTTGAAATGAGCACTCCAAATTTGACTTTTAATTTTCTTTCTATTCTCACTTTAAGTACCTTAATTCTCAGGATATCCTTTTCTAACATAATAATAAATAAATAACCCCAGGCACTACAGCCCATGAAGGGCCTAGGCCTACCAAGCGACCACTGTCCAGCCATTTGGCCTGCAGATATTGGGGTGACGCGTGATCAGCCCATCGGGTCCCCTCGGCCGTTAATCTTGATTTACGTGATCGGGGCGCTGTCTCACTGTCAGACAGATACTCAATTGTCCTCACGAGACTGAGTGCACCCCGTTCCAGTCCACAAATCAGTTTCTAAAATCCCTGACGGAGCCGGGAATCAAACCCGGGGCCTCCGGGTGAGAGACAGGCGCGCTACCCCAATACCACAGGGCCGGCCCTTTTCTAACATAACCCCAAATTACTGTATTACTGCTACAGACATTAGAATATGTATCAAAAAGCACCAGGCAATTTTCTCAGATAAGTAACCACTGTCACTAAAATGAAGCATCAACAACGATATGTATCTTCACTTAGCCATAGCTGATACTTTTTGTCGATTAGTTTCTAGTGACTAATGTTATCAATCATTCCAGCGGTTTCTTATTACAAGGCCTATCGATCCACGCCGCCAAGGTAGACCTGACTACATTACTAAACATCACAAGTAAATATACAACCAGCCCCGTTAGCTCATTGCGTCAGGGAGTCAGGCTACCCCCGAACTTGGTAGACAAATAGGTTCAAACTCCACCACTGGCCCTCCGTAAATTGGTTTTCCTAGATCGCTCAATGTTGACTTCAGGAAAATGCTGGGAAGGCACCTATTTCCCGATGCCATCCATTTCATCACATATTAACTTCTCTCACGAGGTTGGCGTTAAAAAGGGAATCCGGCTGTAAAATAGAAGTCTATCGTATCCCACCCCCCGATACCGTAGAAACGGGAATAATAAGAGGTAGAAAAACAAGATGATCAGTAAAGAACATATAGCCTACTTTCTCCTAAATGCATGGGTATTTTTATAACTCTTTGATCTTTTCAAGGAGTATAATTGAAGGCAGGTTGTAGTAGCTTGTTGAAATACAACGTGTTATACGGATATTAAACATGAATACGAGGTGCCCTTTGCTAGTGCTACCTCTGTACAAAATGTCATTCAATTCGGTTTCACCGTGTTTGAATTGATGTGGGGAATCAATTGGCACACATACATGGCCGCTATCTGCAAACTATTGGGCTGATAACCTTGTCCTTTGGTCAAAAGATGCTTATTACATTAAAGTATATTGTTGGAAAATTTAGTAGAGAACAGATGATTAGGTTGGTCGTAATTTGAATTAAACTTTTAATATTTGGATGGCCGCCATTACGTTTCCGTAAAGATGGCGACGATAGGAGACATGACACTGAGGTGTACTTTGCTGGTGCTACCTCTGTACCAAATTTCGTTCAATTCGTTATCATCGTGTTTGAATAGATAGGGGGAATCTATTTGCACACATACATGGCCACCATCCACGAATTATTGGGCTGATGACCTTGTAGTTCAGTTAAAAGATTCTTCGTACATAAAGGTATAATATTGCAAAATTTGGTAGAGATCAGATGATTAGGTTGGTCCTAATGTGATTTAAGCTTTTAACATTTGGGTGGCCACCATTACGTTTCCGTCAAGATGGCGGCAATATAAAAGATGACACTGAGATGCCCTTTACTAGTGCTACCTCTGTGCCAAATTTCGTTCAATTTGGTTTCACCGTGTTTGAATTGATAAGTGAATCGATTTGCACACATACATGGCCGCCATACGCAAATTATTGGGCTGATGACCTTGTAGTTTGGTCAAAAGATTCTTCGTACATAAAGGTATCATGTTGCAAAATGTGGTAAAGATCAGATGATTAGGTTGGTCGTAATTTGATTTAAGCTTTTAAAATTTGGATGGCCGCCATTACGTTTCCGTAAAGATGGCGGCGATATAGAACATGACACTGAGGTTCCCTTTGCTAGTGCTACCTCTGTACCAAATTCAGTTCAATTCGGTTTCACCGTGTTTGAATAGATAGGAGGAATCCATTTGCACACAAACATGGCTGCCATCCTCAAATTATTGGGTTTATGACCTTGTAGTTTGGTCAAAAGATTTTTCAAACATAAAGGTATAATGTTGCAAAAATTTGTAGAGATCAGATGATTAGGTTGGTCCTAATTTGATTTAAGCTTTAAACATTTGGGTGGCCGCCATTGTGTTTTCGTCAAGATGGCGGCGATATAAAACATGACACTGAGGTGCCCTTTGCTAGTGCTACCTCTGTACCAAATTTCGTTCAATTCGATTTCACCGTGTTTGAATAGATAGGAGGAATCCATTTGCACACAAACATGGCCGCCATCCTCAAATTATTGGGTTTATGAACTTGTAGTTTGGTCAAGAGGTTTTTCATACATAAAGGTATTATGTTGCAAAAATTGGTAGAGATCAGATGATTAGGTTTGTGTTAATTTTATTTAAGCTTTAAACATTTGGGTAGCCGCCATTACGTTTCCGTCAAGATGGCGGCGATATAAAACATGACACTGAGGTGCCCTTTGCTAGTGCTACCTCTGTACCAAATTTCGTTCAATTCGATTTCACCGTGTTTGAATAGATAGGAGGAATCCATTTGCACACAAACATGGCCGCCATCCTCAAATTATTGGGTTTATGAACTTGTAGTTTGGTCAAGAGGTTTTTCATACATAAAGGTATAATGTTGCAAAAATTGGTAGAGATCAGATGATTAGGTTTGTGTTAATTTTATTTAAGCTTTAAACATTTGGGTAGCCGCCATTACGTTTCCGTCAAGATGGCGGCGATATAAAACATGACACTGAGGTGCCCTTTGCTAGTGCTACCTCTGTACCGAATTTCGTTCAATTCGGTTTCACCGTGTTCGAATTGATAGGGGGTGGGGCAGACATTCAGAGTACATACACTCACACACACACACAGACTCTCTCTCTCTCTCACACACACACACACACACACACAGACACACAATTTTTCGCCCTGTGTTGATCTCATAAGACTACTTTCATATTTTGCAAAAATCGAAAGTAGGCTAATATGTATAAGAACTTCGATAGTACAATCACAAGACGTCTATTATGATTTGTTGCAAGGAGTAACGTTGAATAGGGCAGATTACCTCACTGTTCCGCCCCTTAAAACAACAATAACTAACGTTCAACACGCGATGGTATTCTTTTCCACTCGGTTGCATCTCTCCCCCAGTGTTTTTTTTTGGAAGGCCAAATTTGAAATAAACACTGAACTGATAATCATGATATAGGCCTATATAAAACGCTAAGGTGTATTTTTTTTACAAAACTCATGGTCTTAAACCAGAGGGAGTTTGAAGGTGCGGTTAGTGCCAACATCTTCCATATCGTCTTCATAGTCCAGGAAAAATCATGCATTTCTTGAAAAGTAAATGGAAATATATGTATTTGTTTATAACGTGCGTACAAATAAACAAGACGATAGCCCCTGACAGAACTGTGTTGTGTTGAACACGCATAACAGTAAAGGCGGGCGGGTGGTCTATACACATGGGGCGCTCACAAGTAACCGATCGTAACTAATGGCCATTCAAAAGAAAAAGAATTACCCGCGGCAGTAACGAATTGCATTCTGATTTCCTTATCGATAGTTTTTTTTAAATGTGCATCTAAACAAATAAACAAGTCGATACCCCTGCCAGAACTGTGCCACGTCAAGCCCGCATAACAGTAAAGCCGGGCGGGTGATTTAACACATGCGATATATCACGCACAGACCCTCTAGTATTCACAATTTACTTATTAACAGATTATGAGGTTTTGTCAAGACCTATTCGCAGAGGTGAACCACCTACAAGGATGGCGATTCCTCAGCTACCATTCAAACTTACGGAAATTCCAATGACAAGGTGGAAATTACAAGTCGTCTGTCTTAATAGATGCTTGTGTCTACCGCACAAGACAAATCGCCGCTGAGTACAGATGCCCAGAGAGATAGCGATTCATTATGCGCATTCTGTTGCCAGATAATGTCATCCATTTACGCACTTTCCCTCATTGCATTGGGACGTTATTGTTCTCAAACCTGCCGCTGCCATGAATATCGAATACTGACAGTATCTCCCTGTCGGCGAGACATTTGATCGACTTTTGCATTGTGTTTACTCGATACGAAGCGTACACACTGACTATGTGGCTACAAATAGTGCCAACTTATGCATGAGTCCGTACACATGCCATTTGTTACGAATGCACGGGATGTAGTTAACTCCAAATTAAATACAGTAGAAGAGATTCATTCCAATGAATGTGCAAAAACAAGCAAGCTCTAATTCATATGTCCAGGGACAGGATTTAGGTCGTGTTTTGTACAAAGAGTATAAGCCATACGGATCGAAGGCAGATAATTAAATTGACTGACTAATGCGGGATTAGAACCCACAACTTCGGATTGGGCTTGCGCTGTTCTACCTGTTGATATACGATTTAATTCTCACGGCAAGAGTACGTCTCTGAAACCAGCTTGTGCTGGTACAATCACACTATGTGCTTTGATTCCTAGAACAGGATTTTGATGAGTAAGATTGTTGTTGTTGTTAATTTATTCTAGTGCTTGAGCATCTTAGTTATCAGCTCCATGTAGTCGGGTGTGTGTTGACTTTTTCTGATAACCTGTATTTATGTGGTGACTGTAGTAGCGTGTGTAACTGTATTAGGGTCAGAGATGGGGTAGGTGCCCCGGGACTTATAGTGTGGTACTATCCAGGCATTTGCCTGGAACGAGTTTGGAAAAACCTGGGGTAAAATCACACTCATGATAGCCGCTGTCAGCGCCAGGATTCAAACCTCAAATCTCTGGACTTACTGTAGCTGCCCGCGCGGTCGTGGTGCACGAATTAATGAGCCCGGTTACGCCGCAGGACTGATGAGTAAGAGACTTTTCAGTTATTAGGTCGTGGATTGTACACGCCATTCAACCTTTCGTACTACAACTCGCTTGTATAATCCCACAACCTGCAGTGTCCATGGCCATCGTGTTTGATTGATGACCTGCGGACACGCTGTGGAAGAAGAATCAATCATTTAACAAGGACGCGATATTCAATGTACTAACTTATAAATTACTATTGCTATTCAATACCAGCCCGTTGTGTAAAGGTCACTGCTTCACAAAGGTTGTCCATGATCGCTATTCTGTGTTTGTGACGTGACAGTGAATGAAGGAATAAAATCGCGTGGTGGTATGGGAAAGTACAGAAAAGAAATAATATATTTGTAAGCCTCTTGAGGAAAAAAAGCTGGAAGCTTGTGGTTTAACGTGACTGTTAATCTCGCGATCATGAGCCACGGGACCTACTTTTTACGTGGAATCCGAACCACAGGACATGGCATTTCATTTCGAAAATCTCACTTGCATTGCTGGGAATCGAACCCGGTCCACATTGGTGAGAGGCATACAGCTTGGCCGCTGCGCCACCACGCCCTCTTGAGGGGGAACAGAGCTAAGACAATAACTATTTAAATATTACAACTGTGCCTGTCATAGAATTTGCACAACAATTATATACATTTCCAAGGAAACACACACATCTTGCTATTAGAAGCGAAGTTATTTAAAAATTCAAATCGTAACTTTTTCCATTTTTCATAATTTGGTTCTTGCTTTGTGCTGATCTTTACCGTCTCCCTTACATCTCCCATGTTTATAGGAAGTTTTGGTTTATCTTTTTTTTTAAACTTTCAGCTATAAACTGAATCTCACACATATACACATTATTAATTAATTAAGCGTCATTATTTCATTTTTATTCTGAGAAAACTCAAAAACTATATTTCAAACAATTTATAGAAAGACTAATTAAAGCCTCAAAGATTTGAGGGAATTATATTTCGCAGTTGAAGGTTTAACACACTCTTTAAAAAAAGAAAACTCCAAACATTCCTATAAACATGGGAGATATGAGGGAAACGGTGAAGATCAGCACACAACAAACACCACATTTTATAAAATGGATAAAAATAGACCTAGGTACGATTTAAATTCTGAAAAGTTAGAACTTTGCTTGTAATAGCAAGATGTGTGTGTTTCTTGTGCAAGATTTATGAGAGCCACGATTAAAATATTGAAATCATATTGGTTTGGCTCCTTAAACTGTATGCTCCCCCTTAAGCTTGCGATCGTGACTCTTAACTACGAGGAAACCAAATCCTTTAGGGGCAGATGACCTCGTAGTTCCACCCCTTAAAACAACAATAACTAACTAACTAACTAACTAAACCAAATCCTACACGTGACGTATCATTTTTAAAATCCCACATGCCTTGACTGGGGATCGAACAACGGTCACCTTGGTGAGAAGCGAGTAATTAGACCACATTGCAATCACTCCCCTGACCCTCACCCCGGGAGAAAATAAAAGTGATATCTGTTAACTTGAAATGAAATCGCCCACATCACCACAGTACACAACGGACAGAGCTACAGTAGATTGCATTGTTCATCATTGCACAATGCAGGCTACAGTGTAGTTACACACCACGTTTGCAAAAGTGTGCTGGAGATCCTGAAATGGAAAGTTGGAGTACCGGCGCTGAAGGCGGCAATCGTGAGTGCAACTACTCCCGTTTTCTCCACTGGTTAATGCGGGGATGGTGCTTTATTTCAAGTCTTAGGGCACCTATTCCAATCCTAGATGCTACACACTCAGCCAACACAGAAACACAGGTTGCAGACGAATTGAACTCACAGCCAAGCACCCTGGGCTGATGACCAAATTTGCCACATCCCTTAAATAAAAATAAACAGAACAACCGATGTTTCAGCAAGCGCATATTTGGAATATCTCGTAGGACTGTACTTACGCGTCATATGTGGGAACAATTGTAGTGATGGAAGCCATTTTTCAGTGTTGCCTAGTTTTAATAAAGAAAGCTTTTCAGTCGATCAACACGATTTGTGCCCAATTACATTGGGTGAAGAACAAGTATTTACGCTTTTATGTATAAAATGTATGTAGAAGGTGCCCCATTCTGTACATAAAAGAGTATTAGTTTCTAATAATAACTTGTTTTTTCAGGTTAGTGTATGTAAATACTTGGTTGTTGGTTGGTTCCTCAGTTTAGGGGCTGCGACAACGCGGTCATGTAGCCCCATGTACTTTGGGTGTGTGTAGAATCTGTCTGATAACCGGTGCTATTTGTGAAGGCTGTATTAGTGTGTGTATCTGTTTTTTTTTTAAATTTTAAGTACAGACTGCAACTTAGAATTTTTCAAATAGTTCCTACTTTTGCCGCCAAATGCCACCGTCAACGACTACTAGGCCTGGTTTATAACTTAGCTACTAGACGCCACCACAGTCGGCTCTTAGCAACGAACGTAGAAACCTAGGAGCGTTGTTTACATTCTTAACCTATCCAATTTAGTTTCAAACAGGTGTAATTAGTCTAAGGTACTTTAACGTGCCATAAATCTATGACATGGGACCGCCGGCTTTACTTCCCCTCCGAAGGAAGGCATACTGAGTGATTTTAACGCTCTTAAAAAAATCCGACGGCTTCGGCCGGGTTTGAACCCGCTATCTAGAAGCTCAGCATGCTACCAAGCATCCCGCCTAATGTAATTGGGCATAGCTTATATTAATAATAATAATAATAATATCGTATGGCCTCGGGTGCCTGGTGCAAGCTTTGCTATTTGACACCCAGAGGGTAGCTTGCATGTCGAATTTCGTAGTTCCTTGACTATGAAAGTCAAGGAGGTTAGATGTAAGATATCTAATCTCCTTGAACACAATGGCGCTTTCTAGTAGAGAAATGAGGAACTTTGTGCTGGCGGAAACTCCCGAGATTAATTTTGCCATTATGAACTCGGCCTACTGAATTCAAATGGGTTCTTTGACATGCCAACATCGTATGACATGCGTATCGTATTTTTGCCGCCTTTCAAAAATCACTTACCACGGTCAGGGGCGAACCTGCAATCTTGGGGTTAGTAGACCGATACGCTATCCACTCACCCACCGTGGCAAGCTATAGCTTATATTGACTGACTTGAAAGCTTTCTTTAATGTGGGAACAACTCGTATATTTTACATATATCAAAAGTTGGGAATATTTCGTCATTGTTCAACGCTTCATTTTTGATTTTTTTATTGTTGTTCTTTATTGTGTTTTTCTATTTCTTTTTTACATTATTTTCTTCTCATTTCATTGTGATTTCCTGGTAGTTTCCAACTGCCTGACCAGTGGTGCTCGTGACGTGTCATTATGTTCGTCTGCGTCTGTCAAGGTCGTTATTGTTGCTACGCTGCATATTGATCCCTTTCGGTGCGTACCTGCCTGTATTGCGTATTGTCTAGTTTGTGTTCTTAAGCACACACTGAACAAGTTATTTGTTCTGTTGTTCTCTTGGTCTTCTGGCGTTCTTGAATTATCGAGCACTGCCATATTGTTTGCTGCCTACTTTTGTAATATGGATGAACTGTAGCGGTGGTGGATACACGTGCCTCTTATTTAGGAAACCCCGGATTCGATTCGCGGCACAGTCAGAGATTTGAGATCTAAAGTATTCTTTAATCTGTGTTAAGAGGGAAGATGACCTCGTAGTTCCGCCCCTTAAACCAACAATAACTAACTAACTAACTAACTAACTAACTGAATGCTGGAACGGCGTCGCCCCCAGCCTCGTGAGGACAATTGAATAGCTGGGTGATATGATAAATAGTACCCCATTGCCCAAACCCAAGGTAATGTGCTGTTGCATGTCAGTACAAGGCGTGACCAAGTACTTGTCACAGTTACTGAAAACACTGTTTTGCATCACAAGGTGTGACAAAATAACTGTTACTACTCATTTATGACGTTACAGAACGTGATCAAGTAGCTGCTATCATGGCCAAGAGCTATTGTTGTCTTCATAGCACGTGACGTGTTTATAGCAACGAACTCTTATTGATTTCCCTCCTCCTATCAGACCAATACTTGTTTACCAACGACCTTTGTGTTGGTCGTTCTACTCTGAAGCTAAGCTTTATGTACCACTGATTCTCATGATGTAAAGTAAGAGGAAGTAAAATTTCGCTTAGAGACTAAGTCCATACTGAAGTTGTTCCCAAAGCTCAGAATACAATAGCATATTGCTTCAGTAACGTTAGTATTGAGATATAAATTACTGTAGCCACAATACCGAGATCAGGCGCTAACACATCAATGGTGACGTTTGCATTTCATCATTTATTCCTGTGCACTTTCTGAGGAAGGTGTAAATAAAGAGCTCGGTGAAATCATTCATGGGACTAACTACCACTTTCTGAGTAACGTAGCTGGTTTTACAGCACGTCAATCCCGACTCATGTTGATGGCATTTAAATGTGACAAGATCGCGTCAGGAGATTCACTGTCACGTTAAACATCTCCTCTTAGACCCGGGTGCCTCTTCTTCTAGCAGCTATGATATTAATAATAATAATAATAATAATAATAATAATAATAATAAAATAACAATAATAAGAAGAAGGAACAGCAAAGGACAAAGCATTGAAATTGGCTCCTGGTCCCTGGACGACGCAAACGAAAATAATAATAATAATAATAATAATAATAATAATAATAATAATAATAATAATAATATATAATTGTTGTCTTAAGGGACCTAATATCGGCTCGCACACTGGTTGAAAGAGACTTAAAACCATACCATTATTATTATTATTATTATTATTTATTTATTTATTTCTTAAGTCGCCTCCGTAGCGTGGTTAGCTGCCGCCTCGGAGGTCCTGGGTTCGATTCCTGGCTCTGCCACGAAATTTGAAAAGTGGTATGCGGACTGGAACGGGGTCTACTCAGCCTCGGGTGGTCCAAATGAGTAAAGGGGGTTTGATTCCTACCTCAGCCATCCTCAAAGTGGTTTTCCATGATTTCCCACTTCGTTTTCGGGCGAGTGCCAGGATGGTACCTACTCTAAGGCCACGGCCGCCTCCTTCCCGCTTCCTTGCCTATCCATCCCAATCTTCCCCTCCCTTCCAATCACTCATAAGGCCCCTGTTCGCTTTGCAGATGAGGCCGCCTGGGCGAGGTGCTGATCACACCTCCTCAGTTGTATCCCCTCCGACCAGATGTTCCCAGCTCTAGGACACTGCCCGTAGATGCGGTAGAGGTGAGTTCCCTCGCTGAGTGCGCAAGTTCCACCAACCTGGAGGGTAAACTCAATTTAAAATATAAAAAATATATATTTCTTTTTTTCTTTCTTTCTTTCTTTCTTTCTCTCTCCGTTATGCCCATTGGTAGAGCGCGTTGGTTTGATGACTTTTTCCTTCATTTTCTTTCAAAATCTCTTCATGAACTCACTGTGTTGCTTCTTGCATTATTATTATTATCTTATATATTAAAATAGTTCTCAAAAAAATTTCACCCTTTACTAAAACTGAAATATCTCGGGAAGTATTTGCGCTACGGCGACGTTTGTTGTCTTAAAATGTAATGCCCGCCAAGCACCGTCGATTGATATCCACCTTACTTGATTATATCATTCGAGTATTAAAATAATTGCGAATTCACCCTTTACTAAAACTGAAATATCTCGCGAAGTATTTGCGCTACGACGACGTTTGTTGTCTTAAAATGTAATGCCCGTCAAGCACCGTCGATTTATATCCGCCTTACTTGATTATATCGTTCGAGTGTTAAAATAATTGCGAATATTACTTCCTTCAAGGTCTCACGAAAATAGAATCGAATGACTTGACGGACATATTGTCGCTAGGCGACAACGAATGATATTCAACGCCGCCCCAATAATAAATCTAACTTGATATTAACAGAGAGTTCCCTAATTACGTCATGATATCGTTAACTTCCACCTGCTCCACTCAGGCGCTAATGTCGCATGTATCCATACATGATACCGTTAACTTCTACCTGTTCCACTCGGGCGCTACTGCCACATGTATCCATACAATAAGCAGAAGGGGATTCTGTGCACATAATTTAATTTAAACTTCTCAAAGAATGGATTACTTTGAGACTGAAATGCTCGTGCACAATCAGCAGTCATTTTGCTAATGACACTGTCATGTCAACATCTCTTTGAATGGCAACAAATACTGTATACGAAAGACAACTAATTTCACGAAGATGCCGCTACATTCGAATGTTGGAACCACCATTTTGTATTGTGTATCTGATCTTTCTGTTATATAGTCTTTGGTCTCACTAGCTACAAACTGTCTTCTTTTCGTTTCATCATTCGTCCTTATAGGTTGTGTGCTCAATCAATACAATGAATCATATTATGATGAATGAGAGGCGACACTCAATTACAAATGTTATAAAGATTAAAGGTGACGGTAATTGTCTGTTCAGGTCATTGGCATATTGTGAGTACAACAATCAGAGTTTCTTTACTCAGGTTAGAAAGCGAATTGTAAAACATGTTACAGACAAGTGGAATAATTATTCTTCCTTTATTGTTGGCAACAGCGAAATGTACGAAACTGCTATCAATACGAGCGATGATTGCAAAATGTATATGTCTATGATTGGTGTTCATGGAGGTCATGTTGAGTTAGTTGTCGCTGCTCAAGTTTGCAAAATGGATATTTATTCGTGGATTACTACTGTCGTATGGAAGGTGACCGGTTAAAATATATACGTCATCAACAAACGAAGTTACGAGTTGATACATATGCCGGTTTAGCAGACGCCTTGCATGTACGAGCAGGAAATGAAAATCTCAGAGTCGGTCGTATTGTAGTTTTGCCATCTTCTTTTAAGGTAGCCCAAGGAAAATATTGCAAAATTATCAGGTTGCGATGGCGATAGTGAGGAAGTTTGGAAAGCCAGATTTATTCATTACGTTCACCTATAATGTGGGCTGGCCAGAAATACTTAACAGCATTCATCTCTGGGAAACGGCTAATAATAGGCCTGATATTGAAGTGGGAGTTTTCCATTGCAAAGTAAAGGAATTGCTACTATTGATTAATGTGAAGGAAATTTTCGGTAAATTCCAGTGGAATTTCAAAAAATAGGTCTCCCGCACATCCATTTACTCTTAACATTAACGGAAGATTGTAAGTTTCGATAAATTTCTGACATTGACAGTGTGGTGTCAGCCGAAATACCAGATCTCGAGGATGAAGCGCTATACGAGTTGGTAAGGCGTCATATGATACATGGTCCTCGCGAATCTTTGAATCCTTCTTCAGTCTGTATGAAAGATGGCGTATGTAAGAAAGATTTCCCTAAACACTTTCAGGAAGAGACCAAAGATAATGCCAATGGATATCCTTCGTATAGGAGAAGAAATAAAGGACAGATAATTATAAAAACAATTCGAGGCATTGACATTGAAATCGATACCGGTAGTCGATTCATTGTTCCCTACAATCCATTTCTTTTACTTTATTGCAAGCTCATATTAATGTTGAAATATGCTCAAGTGTTCGGAGTGTTAAATACATCCACAAGTATCTTATATATTAAAATCCACAAGAATGTGTATAAAGGTCATGACTGCTGCATTGTTAAAATATGTCCTGAAGGCGAAAAGTGAACTACGATAAAAATTACTTCTTTCCTAAATGCTAGATATGATGGTCCAACAGAAGCCGCATTCAGGATATTTTCATTTCACATGCATTAACAGTCACATTCTGTCGTGCGATTACCAGTTCACTTGCCAAACTTGCAAAATATCTATTTTAAAAATGATACGGCTCCTGATATTTTACTTCAAGCACAGTTGCGCAACTCGGAATTACAAGCGTGGTTCAAGTTAAATCAAGATTCGCAAGCCAGAAGTCCGTATATATATCCTGAAACACCAGTACATTACGTCTGGAATAAGAGCAGCTGCCAGTGGCAAAAAAGAAAAAATGTTTAAACAACTATAGGCAGAATGTATAATGTTTCGCCTACAGAAACAGAAAGGTACTATTTACGCCTGTTATTGCTTCACGTCATAGGTGCTACCAGCTTCCAGGATCTACGAACATACAAAGCAGTTGTCTATTCTACTTTTAAAGAAACAGCTAAGGAGCGAGGTTTGCTGATTGCCGATTCTGAATGGCAGCGTTGTTTGGCAGAAGCGTCACAATTTCAGATGCCTTCTCAGTTACGACAACTGTTTTCTTACATATGTATCTTTCAGACCTCTTCAAATGTAAGAGAGTTATGGGACATTTTCAAGAATTCATTATCAGAAGATTATGTGCAGTTTCACGAACCTAACATTGCATATGAGTTCAGTCTTATACATATTTCTAATACATTAAAGCTCCATGGTCTTTCCATTACTTCTCTCGAATTGCCAGCTATTATTGATAATTTCCCTCAGACAAATTTATCAATGAATTATGCAAAACTTAATGAGGATCAATTAAGTCGGATGATAAACCAAGCAAATGGAAACCAAACGGCTATAATTACAGAAATTTTGGGGTTAGTACAAAACAGCAATGAAAGGATGAGTAATGCATATTTCATTGACGGTCCAGGGGGAACCGGGAAAACATTTCTTTACCAATGCTTGATTCACAGTTGCACAAATTTGGGGTTAAATGTAGTTTCTGTTGCATGGACTGGTATTGCAGCAATGTTACTACCTCAGGGGCGCACTGTACGCAGCCAGTTCAAGTTACCCTACATTTACATGAAAGTTCTGTATCAGGAATAAAAGTTAACAGCAAGGAAGCTTTTTATATACGTTCAGCAAAACTTATCATCTGGGATGAAGCCCCTATGGCTAATAAGCACGCGTGAATAACGACGTGCCTTTCGGAGGAAAAATTATCATCTTAGGTGGAGATTTTAGGCAGGTAATGCCTGTTGTGCCTCACGCATCTAAAGCAGCATCAGTCCAAATGTCAGTAAGGCTCTCTCCTTTGTGGCCATTATTCAAAATTTTTAAACTCAACAAAAATATGCGAGCGGATACAGATCAACGTGACTTTGCAAACTTCTTGATACAAATTGGAAACGGTGAATACTCTCACGTCGATGGAGAAAATTCAGAATTAGACCCACGCTGAAAAATATTTCACGCTTTTAAAAAATAGCGATTTTAGCCCCTAAAAATGACAAGAATGTAAAGAAATCAATGACAAAGTTTTAGACCTAATCCCAGGATCATCGAGAACTTACATCAGTGTGAATAATTTGATTACTGAAGATGAGAGTGAACTTCTACAATTCCCAATATAATTTTTAGACAGCATAGGCATAAGTGAATTGCCACCTCATATCCTTCGACTAAAAGAAGGCTCAATTGTGATTTTGTTGAGAAATATTAATGCTACCCAAGATCTGATGAATGGTACTAGACTGTTGGTTTGGAAGATGCATGACAATTACTTACACCTGGAAATTATTACTGGCGTAAATGTTGGAAACAATGTTCTACTCCCTCGCCTTGACCTTAAGCCAACAGATACTTCTATGCCATTTTCCTTCAAAAGGAGGCAGTTTCCAGTACCTTTGGCTTTTTGTATAAATATCAATAAAGCTCAAGGTCAAACACTAGATCAAGTAGGCATTTATTTACCTCAACCGGTGTTTAGCCACGGACAACTTTACTGTATGCCGCACCATCGCGAGCAAAATCCTTTCATGACGTCAAAGTTCAAATAGAACCAAAAGACAAGCGAACAGCAAATGTCGAATGGAAGGAAGTACCTTTAGAATTTTGAAACGAATGTTGCGGAGGAGCAAAGACCTCAGCAAACGGGGCACAGATTAAATAACAATTATACAAGGACGTCCGCATCCCTAATACGATAACTGTCCTGTGGTAATGGTAAAAAAAATACTATTGTCCTACATCGGTGATTACTATCCTACATCCTGTTATTTCATTCCCTCAGTTCTATAACAAAGATATACTCAATCAAATTTACAGCTTAATAAATATGAATTCCTTCTGTGTGAGTTATCTTTTCATTTCTCATCAATCGCCTTTATTTACTATTCTATCTGTAGGGGTGGAGGCGATAGCTGTCTTTACAGAGATGTGCAAATTATTAGATTCGATGTCAGTTTTCCAAAATTGCATTTTTACTTTTCAAGGTTTAATGCACTAAGTATGTTTACAAGGCGATAAAATTACTTCAAATGTTTAACCAGGACTCCTAATTATATTTTCATTTAAGAAACTCAAATTAAAATGATTTTTTAGAATTTCCACTGACAGAGGAGCCTTGCAAATGCAAAATGCCACACTTTTCGTTTTTATTACTTCACTCTACTTTACGTGTGAATTTAGAGCGGAGGGATTTGGGGTCTCTTAACTGATGAACGCTATTGAACTATTCAAAGATTCATGAACTATGCATTGAAATCACCTGACTTGAATTCTAAAGTCAATGAAAAATTGAAAATGGACCCAGCTCAGATATCCCTCGGAATCCAATAATCTGAAAGTTTCCAGACGCAATTCCTTATGGGAAAAGGTGTAATTCCACGGGAGAGGAAACACTACTAAGTAGGACAACCAAAGAAGTTGGTCAATAAAATGATTTTGAATAAAAGTAATTATGACTAATTAAAATTATTTATTTAATTCTATTAATTTGCACACCTCTATATGTTAACCAAGGGTTACATCTCTAAATTCAAATATAAGAGACCCATCTTTTATTTTAAATTTATACCATTGTTGATAAGTAGACAAAACAACAAATTGTACCGCTGTAGCCTTAAATTGTGTGGATATCTCTATCTACTTAGTATAAAACAAAGTTCCCTATTCTTGGATGTAACGGGTAATCTCGAGAGCAACGTGATGGATTTTGATGCGGTTTTCACCATTCTGTCAAGGATTTCACGATGAAGGATTAGGTAGAAAAACATTTATGTATGACCAAAAGAAGACGAGCATTTACGATTTCAGTGAATTGAGTTGAAGAAAAACCTAACGCCCAAGTGTATTTTAAGCTTACACTTGGTAAACCGTTAAAAATATCGATATTCTCTGAAAAGTTCTGCAAGAAAATCCGCGACAGCTCCCACATCGACCACTGTAAGTGTTTTTACGTTTTCATTTCTTCCAGCAATCTCCATTCAGTGGAAATTTAAATGACTAGCTTCAGAGTGAGTTTACGAGCTTGCGGGCGACCTATCACCCTAGCTTCAGCCAGCATCAAACTGCCGAGTCGTGTCGAGTTAATTCTTCAGAGAAGAGTATAGTTTATGTGTTTGGAGTTAGCTGTTCACCTCAGCTTTTCAGAATTGCGTCTGGAACCTGACGTCCGTGCGCCTTTTAAGCTTACGCAGGGTAAATAGTGGGACACACACACAGAGGACAGGCAGACACCCACACATTTGATCTCATAAGTTTACTTCGTCATTTACCCAAAAGCGACGGTACCGTAAATGTCTGTTCAGGTCACTAGCATGAAGACATGCAAATGTCATATGGACAGAAGTGCTGTAGGATTGTTGAAAGGAATGCTGCGGAGCAGCACGGGTCTTCTAGTTATTGAAAATCCACAGCCTGCTTCCAGTCTCCGACCGGGTCAGAAATGGAATGAATGAAGCCCCCATCTAGCGGCGAGGATATGAACTGTGCCGGCTGCCGAGGCCTGACGCACTCCTCTGGGGCAATGATTAAATGAATGAGAGATGAAATGAAATGATAGTGGAGAGTGTTGCTGGAATGAAATTTTGACATGGAAAACCGGAGTACCCGGAGAAAAACCTGTCTGCCTCCGTTTTGTCCAGCACAGATCTCACATGGAGTGACCGGGATTTGAACCACGGACCCAGCGGTGAGAGGCCGGCGTGCTGCCGCCTAAGCCACGGAGGCTTCTCTTCTAGTTATTATTATTGTGCAGATTCATAAATTCCTCCTTTCACTATGGTACAATGACTGAAAATACAGACTAATGCCAAGCACATTCAGAGTTCATTCTTCATTTAGGAATCGTCGCACTACTATATATGGCAACTGTCCAAGATCACCTACTTTTGGATCTGTCCCAGCATGTGCACCATTCTAAGAGCTTGTGGTAGGTCCTCCAGTCTTGAGAGTACAATTCCAGTTGCAGACAGAATGTAGACCTACTTTAGCTTCCACATTTGTTTTACTTCAATGATCAGTTCGGTGTATTTGTCGACCTTTTGGACATAGGCTATTTGAAGGTTGTGGTTGATTGGTACGGATATATCGATCATTATTATTATTATCATTATTACTATTTCCCATAATTATCATGGCATAGCCCGATCACATTATATGTTACAGTATGGTTCGGCCTTAGCAATAAACCATCTGTACTGAAATACAATGTATGTAGATTAGTCTAAACTGTACAGAAATTTCACATTACATTCATTTCGTGAACGCGCTCTTTCGAGTCTCCTTAATTTCTTGAATGAGCTAAGTTTGCATCTGAATCATCTTTGAGTTGTGCTGAGTGATTATTATTAATATTATTATTATTAACATCGTTACCATCAATGATTTCTGAAAGACCCGTGCGCACCTAGCAATCACAATTAACACGCGTAAAGTAGAATTTACCTATCTCACACTCAGTATCAGTGAGCTGTGTACTATAAGTAGCAGTTATTTATGGATACTTTAAAGGGGGAAAATACATAATCTGTGAGTGCTAGACAGCAATAATTATTTGAGCTTTCTTGAGGTTCATTCATAACTTACTTTTATATTCAGATCGTTGAATACCTGTACTCTCCATCAATCACAGCTTAAATGAAGAAACTCCATTACTTCTTAAGTAAGAACATAAAGAGGTCGTATAGGCCATGAATATCCCTTGACAACGCAGAAGCTTAGCCTAGGGCGTTGAGTCTCAACCCAAGGTTATAATGGGAAGTGTACGAAGACGGGAGATCGTAGTTCGAATTTTTATGCTTACAACTGCCATCATAATTGTGTTCCTTCCCGTGGTTTCTTTATACACTCATTTAGGAAACATCCCTGGTACTGGGCATTTTACTTCAAGCCACGGGGCATCCATTCCTATCCTAGACTCTGATGAGTACAGCTACATGCACTGCTACGGTCATCACTATGATATTAGACATAGCCTACTACCTGTGTGCTGCAAGGATCAGCTTGTTTCATTTGAGTCGCTTGGGTATCGTGTTCATTCAGCCCCGTGTACCTGATTGTGTATAGATATATAATTCGGGTGAGGACAGGAAAGGAGGCGGCCGTGGATTTCGGTTAGTAGCTATCCCGGCATTTGTAGGAAACCACGGAAAACCACCTCTAGGATTGCTGAGATGGGAATATAACCCACCTCTTCTCAGTTTCGCCTCACGAGGCTGATTGTACCACATTCCAGCCCTCAGATGAGAATTAAATTTCTTGGCAGAGCCGGGAATCGAACCCTGACCTGCGGAGCGACATTGCAGTTCTAATATACGTAGCCTAGTGCTCAGTGTCTGTAGAATTAAAGTTCAATATTAGCAAATCGATAGTGGTGGCAGTGGAGGTCAACTTCTAATTAGCGAATCAGAGTGCTATCGATATATCATTGTTTATGCATCATGTGTTCTTGAACTTGAGCCAAGGATTCGGATGGAGGCAGTATTATATAAGGTACTATCCTCAAACCTTCCTGGAGTAGACATGGAAAACCACTGAAATCCACTTCTAGAATGACTGAGGAGGGACTCGAACCTACATGTTCTTACTTGCTCTTATGAGAATGAGTGTGTCCCGTTCCAACCCTCAGACTGGACTTGAATATCGGAGCGACACAGTTGGTCAAATGTTGATCCTCAAACCCAATGCAGTGGGTTCATTCTGTTCGCATTTAATATTGTTTAAATGTGAGAAAAGATGGCTTTGGTATATTATGAATAATATTATAATCGTAATAATAACAATAATAATTACAATAATAATAATAATAATAATAATAGCAATAATAATAATCATCATAATAATAGACAAAATACTCAAAATACAAAGTAGAATAGTCATAACATGCGCAAGCAAACAATATTAAGTGGATGGGCATTGGGGACTAGCATCTGATGAAACAGTCTACAAGGAGATGGAACAGGTAATGAGCACAATTAAGTAAAAAGAACGCGTATCATTCTTTGAACATTTAATTAGAACACCGGAAAGCAGAATCAGTAGGACAATAACAGAAAAATTATGGAGCAGCAAAATTAGCATTGCTGCTGCTGATGATGACAATGGTGATAATGATGATGATTGCTGTTTTAAGGGGCAGAACAGTGAGGTCATCTGCCCCTATGAGTAATATTAGATGGATTATGGAAATCAAGGAAGATATGAATTACAAATTACTATTGAGGATTTGAAAAAACAAAACTGACAAAATTAAGAAACTCCAAGATAAACAAAGCACACTACAAACTAAGATCAACAAAGGAACAATGGGAAGGGTGGTTTTAGACTAAGAGAGAATCCGACAGAATGAAGAAGCAACTTACTAGTGATATAATAGTACATTATGCAACGAGCCTATAATGGCTATAATTAAGACACGAGTATTTTTATAAAACGAGCGTATGCGAGTTTTATAATTTCCATACGAGTGTCTTAATTACCATTATAGGCGAGTTGCATACGACTGTTTATGTTCGACGATAATTATAACTTTATTATATGTTTTAACATAAATATTCATAAATATCTGTTGAGAGTCAGCTACTGGAATTTTGTGATCGCAGAGCGAGCGTTGGGTGTTATATCTCTGTCTTTCAAGATCTTTGAACGACCGACGCATGCGCTCTGTGTGATTGCAATGCCATATGTTTACATCTGCCGTCCCTCAGTAATATTGTCACCGGTATCAATTGAAGACAATGCGCTGTGTAGAAATTAGTGTTGGTGATTTTAAGGTACAGTGCTATTTCTTGTCTCATATTCGCCAGTTTATTTACGCGAACATATGGACGGTGGGTATTCCATGTCGGTAATTAATTATAGTTCGATGTTGTGTTTATGTCCGACATGTTGGATTTTGAGCGCATGCGCGAAGTTATCGTTACCTAATTGGTCAATGAACGAGCTCTGATTGGCTGGAGAAACTGTATCATAATGGAAAACAGTGTTATAATGACCATCATTATGATACAGTTATCTGACACATAATAGTGAGGGTCGAACATAAAAAATTAAAACATTTTTTTTTGTATAGAATTGACTCAAGTGGCCTGTTGAAGCCCTTAAATGTACGGTAAATACATAAATAAATAAATAAATAAATAAATAAATAAGATTTATACAATCAAATTTATTCGTCGTGACTGTATACACAGAACAGCTTTAAAATTATAACCATTATTAAAGATTATAACACTGTACTGGTAGGCTTTCTACAGGAATTAATTCTAATTGGTGATTTTTAGCCTACTTTTCACATTTTGCAAAAATGAGGAAAAAGTAGACTTATGAGATCGATCCGAGAAAATGTGTCTGTCTGCCTGTCCTTCTGTCTGTCTGTGTGTGTGTGCCCCCCCCCCCCCCTATCAACTCCTAAACGGCTGCAGCATTCGAAACAAAATTCAGTTTGAGTAAAGATGTATACCGGAATATCTCAAGCCCATATTTGAAAATGACGTCAGTGCTACCAACTGCCGAAAAACGCACTAGAAATTAGAGCTCCATGTTGGATATCATGGAAGGTATGCATGGGAGCTATTCCAAAATTGGCACACATGAAGATAATACTATTTCAGTTTAATTTCCAGGAGGCCATACATGACAGTGTTGCCAAAATAATGTTAAGCCGTCTGATAGGTCCAATTTTTAAACGCATATAACTTCTACACTATTAATTGGATTACAACCAAATTTTGTACGTAATATGTGTACATAAACAGATATGACTGAGTGTATTCTTAAGAGCATCCAGGGCTGCCAACTGTTAATAATTGCTCTCTCTATTTTCTTCATCCAAATACCAATATATCTGAATGTATGCAAGCCGACAGCTTTAAACAATGCACACGTATAGTACCTGACATTTTAGATTAATTTGGAGTAACTTATATACTTCAGTTCTACCAACATGATTCTAAGCCTGCTGATAGGACCAATTTTTAAATACATGTGACTTCTATACTATCAGTTGGATTTCAACCGAATTTCGTATGTGCTATGTGTAACATAAAAGTTATGACTATAAGTATTCTTAAGAGCAATCAGGGCTGCCAACTGTTAATAAATGCTGTCTATATTTTCTTACCCTAATATCAATACGGTATATCAGAAAGTATGTAAACCAACAGCTCTATACTTTGCACACGTTTAGCACCTGCCACTCTAGATTAATATAAGTCAGTGCTGCCAACATGATTCTATGCTTGCTGATAGGTCCAATTTTAAAATACATGTAAGTTCTATACTAACGAATGGATTTCATCCAAAATTGGCACAACAAGATATCATAATATTTCCGATTATTTCTAAGCAGCACACGCATGACATTGTTACCAAAATGCTTTTACGCGTGCTGATAGATCCAATGTCTAACTGCATGTAACGTCCATTGGACTTCAACCTAATTTTGTATTCTGTACCTTAAGAGATGGACCTAAGAATATATTCAGTCACCAGGGCTGCCAACTGTAGTGCTCTATTAGGCTACATTATACCAGGAATATTTCGAACTAATTAGACATTTCGGTATTACCAACTTAATTTCATCATTATTTTAGATAGGTTCATATACTGTAGAATAATCATGGGCATGAAAAGTAGGCTCTTTAGTTCGTCACGGAACTTCTTGTTATGAAATAAGTTCAAAATATAAATGGTGATGCAAAATGTGCAGCAAGTCCATTATCACGCTGGAAGTCTGTTCTGACAGGATGCATCACACAAATTTTGTTATTCTGCCTCATGCTACGAAGAGTAATTTAAACCGTGTTACAGTTGTAGTTCATCAATAATTAAGACACACATTAAGCACATACTATACAGTACATTAAAAAGACCAGACAAAGGTTTTACACTAGTACGCTGTCCCGATCTTCAGCCACTTCTTGTAGTTGATGAGAAACAAGTTTATTAGATTAGGCGCACAACGTTTCTGTCTTGTAGTTTCAAGACATTTGTTTCTCTTTAATTTACAAGTCAACGTGGACCAACAAAAGGCAAATATTTTTCGTTTAGAGTGTATTAGAGAGGAACTGCCTCTCATACTGGTATACTCAAGCATTGGTTACGGTTGTCAGAGCCTTTCACCAACTGATTCACTGCCACTGGCCTTCACCTTTAGCCACTTCAATAGACCTGGCGCTTTCCTATTCTCTCGTAATACGTCTATTTGTAGCTCACAATGCAGCTATTCCAAAACTAGAAACGAAACGTCACAGACTTCATTGGCTCACGGTTGATCTTTATCGATCTGAAAGAAGGAATAAAAGGTCTATATCCATCATTATGCAACACAATAAAACACGTTATCAATTTACATTTGGGTAAAAGGAGCTTAACATCTCGGTTATGTATTCAGTACGTATTTTAGCTTCCACTCAACATGAAACTGTTCACCTAAAGTTGTTGTTCCGCATGTAGACTAGCCTTGGACCATCCTTTTCATCAGACCCATGTATTTAGGAGTGTGTGAAATATGTCTATATCCTGTGTATACAACTACTGTACTTATAGTGGGGCAGGCCATCCCAGCATTTGCCTGGAAGGAATGAGTGAGGGAAAAGCTCCGAGGGTAATTGAAGAATTGACAACGAAAAAGATAAAGTGCAAAAAATAAATTATTCAGAGGAAGTAAAAAACTCTACTTATATCTATGGATGTATTTCAGCATCACTGCCAATTACAACTGAGGTATGTTTGATTAAACTCCCTCTCTGGGACTGAAACGAACATCTCTTTCCACTAAAAACATAATTTTAGGAATATTAGGCACTTGCATACTTGTTGTCAGAGCGTTCAGAACTTCGAATGTGACAGAGACGTTATGCAGACAAATGTAAGCGCAAGTCTAGATCTTCTAGGCTAGACCCACTAGGGAGGATTTAACAGTGAACTTACTTCACTCTTTCTCGCTAATGGGGTCGTTTATAACGTATAACTTGTCTGAAACCGAGCTAACAAATCTCAAATTCTCCATCCTGGGTGCCTCCTACTCATTGCTCCATTAATTTATTCTGTTGCGTTATTGATTGATTTAGAGAAATTGCGACACCATGGTCATGTAGCCTCGTGTACTTGGTGTGTGTTGAATCTGTCTGGTAACCTGTGTCATTGTGATGGCCGTATAGTGTGTGCGTTTGCAATTGGGGTAGGATTTGTTAAGCAGCCGACCGTGACGTTCATTTAGGAACACTCCCGAGAAGAGGGAAACCACGAAAAATCACTTCCAGGATGGCCAAGGTGGAAATAAAACCTACCTCTTCTCTGTTCTGCCTCACTAGGCTGAGTGTACTCCGTTTCAGCCCTCATACCGGAATTAAATTTCTTGGCAGAGCCGGAAATCAAGCTCTGACCTCTGCGGTGAGAGATAAGAATAAGATAAGAAAAATTCTTGTCACTACGCCAGGAGGCGGACGATTGCTTTATTGTCGGATAGGACGGGAATTCTGCATATGCTAGGAAACTGATCTCAATTGCTGCCCGAGTCGATAGCGATAAGCCAAGCATCTCCGCTCGATGAACGTGTTACTAGTCCTTCGTGCAAGCCGGCGGTAAAACATCATACAGTCTATCGGAGACAAGTTACATATTTATAGTTTTAACATACTAACCACTTGTAGGCCACTGTAAACTTTACGAGCCTGTATGCTCTGTGGCCCTATATTGCAGTTTTAATAAAACTATGACAGACAGCTTCTCTATTCAGCTCACCTTGTCTGTATCCGTGGGAATGCCACAGCTAGGAAGCAATACATCATGGTGTGCAACAAGTGTCGACACTCTGGTGTTCCTTGCTGTATTTATCTGTGATGTGTGCGTAATCTCAGGATATTTTGGAAGAAACACCGCGTCAGTTAATAATATCATTATTTCAAAATCATATTGCTGAAACATATAGAAAGTCAAATTACTGGACGTAATGTATACCAACGATGGGTATGTAAACGATTGGATTTCCATGACGGTCTCGAAGGGTGACAAAGACTGAGCGATAGTATACTCAGGCAGTTGTACGCCTCGTAGTGTAGTGGTTAACACAGCTGGCTACTCACAGTGGAGGCCCGGATTTGAGTCCCGATTATATCAAGAAATGTAATTCTAATTCAAGCTATTGGAACAGAATTGTTGACATACAAGTCATTTGCAACAGGCTGGTGGGCTACAGAAGCTCCTTTATATTAGGTAATTGCTGGAGCGTCCGAAAGTCAGTCGATACCGTGAGGGACGATGACTGGTGGATACGTTGGAGTTTGTTAGTGATCGCATTGCAGGTGTTCCTTTGTTTATTCAGTTTCGTGTTTTTACTCGGATACATACTTTTAAAAATTGTATTAACAGTATGGTAATCTTCAATTAATTTCCTTTAATGATGGTGGTGATCATAATAATAAATAATAATAATATACATTGTTAAATCAAAATATCAGCGTCAGATGCAAGTAGAATATTATCCGTTCCTATAATCTTCATAAATATGCCGGTAATGATTCGAAACGCAAATACAATTGATCACATTTTAAACATATTACATCTTTGCCTGTGAATCTTTAATTAATGTAGTTCGTGCAACATCAAACATGTAACTCACTCTTGTAAAGCAAAGGTGATAGAGAATTAGCTACATTGTAAGTTCATTTGCTCTCCCTTAAGTTCTCAAGTTTCTCTCAGTGTCTGAAATTGCAGTAGTGTACTGCAAAGAAAGTTGGTCATTCATGTTTCCAGAGTCAAAACGTGTTCCTCTAACACAAATGACAAATCTTTCATCGCTGAATATTATTTCATTCACCATATTGTTTGCTGGTACAAATAAATGAATTACAGGTAATATTGCGAATGGCATAAAGGATACATTTAAGTTACAAATAAGGTTAATTAGTTGCTAGTATATACAAAATGTACATAGGCCTACGTTCTGACAGGGAAAAAGATACAAACATTACAAATGGATGTCCAACGAGTTTAACCAATTCACTGCTTCATCTGTAGCCTCATGTAATTCTTGTAGCGTCCCACTGAACCTCCTTATTGGGCATTCCATGGCAATGTGATAAATTGTCTGAGGCACTTCACTGCAGTCGCAGGCTGGACTGTCGATCATCTTCCACTTATGCTTCCAAAACTGTCATCTACCATGTCGGGTTCTTAGTCGATTTAGTGACGTCCAAGTTTTCCGGGATAAGTTGAAACCAGGAGGGTGTGGGGGGGGGGGGGGGGGGGGCGGAGGGCGTTGTGTTGGGTCAAGAATTAGATGATATTTGTCTGGATTAGAGGAAACCCAACTGTTGTGCCATGCTTGATAGACATTAAACTGCTCATGAACCAATTCCTCACCTAGTAACCAAGAAGGTTTCCAAGAAGCTAATCTGAGAAGTGGTTGAGAAGTGTCCTGATGTATTGGCACTAAAGGATCTTTACAGTAATTTTCCCATTCTTTCGTCAATGCGAATTGTCTACGGAGGTGAGGAGGCGAGATATTTGAGAAGACTGGTAACGAATCCAAAGGTGTAGATCGGATGGTTCCTGATATAGTAATTAAATAATACACGAAATGTTAAGGCTAAAATTAAAATTTGTTTTCGTGACATTTCCAAAAATTTAATAAAATCTAATCTTTATCTCTAGACATTTTGAGGTTGTGAGAACGTACCTCATGACTTTTCAGACTTTCCCACGGCCTTATTCCAGTTCCGTATAATGTTTAAATCTCAGTCCATAAATAATAACATCACGTTGCTAACAGACCTTCCGTTGCTAAGTGGAATGTGTGCCTTCACCACCCTTACAATAACTAGCCACTGTACCGTGCAGCCTGTGTTCGTGTGTCAGCACCTTTACCTGCCACGAGAAGCAGCAGGCCCCGAGGAGGTGCTACAATGTGCCCGTTCATTTGGTCTGACTATGCAATTATTGAACCGTATACACATGAACTTTCAACTCGTGTAGTTTCATCTCATTTCCGAACTCCTAACTGTCCATCTTTTTATTTTGTTGTTGTTATCATTAAATGTAATACACACTCTACCAAATTATCAGACATCTACCTTGACTCAAGAACACAGAAACTTCATGTCAGCCATAAGCTGAAGCATTGCAATCACTCACTCACTGCACTAAGGTAGTCAGGACGGAGGGTGTGTGTAATACGGTACAATGGTGACTTAGGCAAATGTTTCAAATTATTATCATAGTTCCCACAATGTCCTACACTGCCAATATTAATTTACAACGTTTTATTTACCTTTTTGTCAGAAACTACAGTACTTACGTGGAACTATTGAAGTTTTTCATGGATATTCTTTGAGGCTTTCTCCTTATTTCAGCATAGGTTTTTATAAAATAAATATATTTTGAGATTTGTCAATAATATTTTTAAAATTGTATAATTTTAATAGCATTTCCTTGAACATTTGGATGAGTCAAAATTAAACTGAAGTAAATTTAGTAAAACTTGTTAGAAATATGTAACCCAACAGGTGATCTATGGTTTAAATTCAGCGCCAGGAAGCGCAACGCCATTGGTGGCGGTTCTAGTTACGAGAATGTTCTCGTTGATTCTTTCGTCTGTTTTTGTATATATACGCCTGTATGTAACCTTGTCGTTCAGTTCGTATTAAAAATGTATACTGCATATACGCCTAGACGTCTTTCTCCTGCCATATACTCCTACAGGTTATGGGCCCAGCAGGATCATTGACGAGTGTATAGATTTCTGACCAGTGTGATTCTATTTAAATTAACAAAACTGTGATCGCGTGCAATAAGTGTGTGCATCATGGCGGAATCCAGCACCGGTTCTCTTTATAACTTCGAGAAACTGAAGGGGAGAGAAAACTACATTGACTGGCGTTTCCAGGTGAAGAATTATCTTATGCACGATGATCTCTGGAAGTGCATATCTGGTTATGCAGAAGATGATAAAACGGGCGCAGAGGTTAAGGTATGGCGTGACGAACGTGCTTTGTGCAAGATTAACCTTATGGTGGAAAAGAGTGTTTTTCCGTACGTCATGGAAGCAAAAACGGCGAAAGCAGCATGGAATTCGCTCGAGATGGCATATGAAGACATAGGCGCCAACAGGCACACAAGAATTCTTCTCCAACTGTGTTCCACCAAGCTTGAAAAATTCAAGACTATGGAAGAATATGTCACCACAGTTTTGGGGCTCTCCCAGCGGCTAGCAGCAGTTAAAAAAACACTTGTTGATGAATTTCTAGGTGCCTTGCTCTTGCAGAGACTACCTGATGACTATGAACCTATGATTATGGCATTGGAAAATTCAGGCGCAGAGTTGACTAGTGACTTTGTGAAATGTAAACTGCTACAGGAAGACAAACGCAGCTCCAGCAAAGAAACAGCACTCTACACCAACAGGAGTGGATTCAAGAATACTAAACCCAAGAAACCATTCTGTTGGAACTGCCGCAAAACTGGCCACTGGAAACAAGATTGCAAACACCAAAACAAGACAGAAGCACATCAAGCAGATGCCAAGCCACTAGAGGAGAAAGGAGACAATAAGAAGGGTAGGGCTCTGCTCACAGCACTTGGAGTTGATGCCCACTCAGCAGACAGCTGGTACATGGACTCCGCAGCCTCCAAACACATGACTGGTAGAGTGGATTGGATGTCAAAATTTGATGATAAAAGGGAGGTTGGATATGAAGTCACCGTAGCAAACGATTGTAAACTATATAGTGGTGGTATAGGTGATGTTCCAGTACAAGCAACTGTTTTTACAAAGGTGAGAGATGATCTGTATGTACCTAACCATACAGCAAACTTGCTCTCTGTGAACAATATTGTTAAAAAGGGTCATGTAATTTGTTTTTGATGAAGAAGGTTGTAAAGTGTTTCAAGACAGTGACTGCCAAGTTACAGGTGATGTGCAATTATTGATTGAAGAGTCAAATGGACTTTATATCTTAAATAACTCAGGTTCTGTACGTGCAAATGCATCAGCAGTGTCTTGTTTAAGTGATGCTAAAAGTGTTTGTTCAAAAAGTTCTAATTCTAGAGAATTGTGGCACAAAAGGTTAGGCCATCTCAATCACGTGTGGATGGACTTGTTAAAAAATGGTTTGGCTACCGGTATTGATTTTTCGGGTGAAAAGCAGCTCTGTGTTCCATGTATAGAAGGGAAACAAGCTCGACAGCCCTTCAAGACCACCAAGCATCGTGCCAAGAACCGACTGGCCTGTTGCACAGTGACCTGTGTGGACCGATGCCTGAGCAATCCTGGGGAGGAGCCAGATATTTTCTCACCTTCATCGATGACCATACGAGGAAGGTTTTTGTCTTTTTTCTAAAAAGGAAAGTGAGGTAAGAGAAATCTTTGAACGATTTGCTAATTCTGTTGAAATTGAGTGTGAAAGGAAAATCAAGGTCATACGCTCTGACAATGGTGGGGAGTATTGTAATAAAGCTAAGGGTGAGGTTTTCAAACAGCGTGGCATCAAGCATCAGCTAACAGTAAGGTACACACCAGAGCAAAATGGAACTGCAGAACGCATGAACAGGACTCTGAATGAAAGAGCACTCGCTATGATGCAAGGTGCAGCTTGTGACAAACGCTGGTGGGCAGAAGCTGTCAATACAACTGCATATCTTGTCAACAGGTCTCCTGCAAGGAAAACACCAAATTCAACACCAGAACAAATGTGGACTGGAGAGAAAGTAGACCTGACGCACTTAAAAGTATTTGGTTGTAATGCCTATGTTCATATTCCAGATCAGTTGAGAAGAAAACTTGATCCCAAGACTGAGAGAATGGTATTTGTTGGGTACTCGGATGAGAAAAAGGCGTACCGGCTCCTGCATCCAGTAACCCATGAATTAATCACAGCGAGAGATGTGATTTTTGATGAGATGTCTTTCTCCGCTCTAACAGATCCTCCAGTGGTACCAGAGAATACATAATACCCCTAACCACTGAAGTCAGTAAACCACTATTGACTGCGTGTGATAGGGATGTTCCAGATCCAGCTCCACAGCATAATGAAGACGTGGAAGTTGAGCCTGATCATCAAGATAATCCATCACAGCACAATGAGGAAGCGCGTCGCTACCCCCAGCGAGAAAGAAGACCAAGACAATATCCTGATTACATTCTGCATTACACTCATTGTTCTGATCAAAGTGAACCATGTACAGTAAGTGAAGCCTTGTCATCACCTTACTCTAAGGAATGGCATAAAGCCATGAAGTGCGAAATGGATTCCATGATGGTTAATAAGGGGTGGGTTTTAGTTCCTAAGCCAGAAGGTAAAAACATTGTAAAGAATAAGTGGGTGTTTAAAGCTAAGCGTAATACAAATTGTGATGTTGTAAAATATAAAGCAAGGTTGGTTGCAAAGGGCTTTACACAGCAATTTGGCATTGACTTTGTTGAAACATTCTCACCAGTTGAGCGGCATGGCACACTCAGAATGTTGTTTGCTTTAAAAGTTGAATTAAATTTACAGATTGACCATCTAGACATTGAGACTGCTTTTCTCAATGGAGAGTTACAGGAGGAAATATGTATGTGTCAGCCAGAGGGCTTCCAGGTGAAGGGAAAGGAAGACCAGGTTTGTTTGCTCAAAAAGGCAATTTATGGACTAAAGCAGGCTGCACATATGTGGCACAGAAAGGCTCATACAGTTCTGTCTGCTTCGGTCTACACAAACAGTCATAATGAGGCATGTGTTTACTGAAAGAGTATCGGCAATACTGTAATTCTTGTTGCTCTGTATGTTGATGATTTCTTTGTGTTCCACAATAATCCACAGGAAGTTAGTAAACTAAAAGATGTCTTAAAACAAAATTTCATGATGAAAGATCTTGGACCTGCTGCTCAGGTTCTTGGAATGCAAATAGAAAGGGACACAGATAACAATATACTCAAAATTTCTCAGACACAATTCATAAAAAATCTGCTCAATAAGTTTGAGATGACTGATGTTAATCCCATCGGTACCCCTATGGAAGTAAATATGAAATTGTCTAAAGCCAAAAACGTGGATGATAAACCTTATCAGCAGCTGATAGGTTAACTTATGTATTTGAGTGAGTGTACTAGACCAGATATTGCCTATGCATTGTCATATTTAAGTCAGTTTAATTCTTGCCACAGTGAGGAGCATTGGCTTGCAGCCAAAAGGGTACTTAGGTATCTAAAGGGTACGATAAACCAAGGACTCATTTTAAGAGCACTGGTTTAGATTTGTTAGGGTTTGCAGATGCCAGTTTTTACACAGATAGTGATAGTAAGTCCTATACTGGTTATCTTTTCAAGCTTGCTAATGCTGCCGTATCATGGGAAGCTCGTAAGCAGAGCTCAGTTGCTACCTCATCGACAGAGGCTGAGTATGTAGCTTTGTCAGAGGCTGCGAAGGAAGCAGTTTATCTTAAGAATCTGATGTTTGATTTGATTGGTTCTAATCAAGGTCCAATTAAAATTGGATTTGTTAAAGGTGAATGTGATTTGCAGTGTGTGTTGATGGATTGTAATCAAGAAATTGATTTGTATAATGACAGTCAAAGTGCACCGAAAATTGCAAAAAATCCTGTTTTTCATAGGCGCACTAAACACATCAACACCAAACATCATTTCATTAGAGAAAAGGTTCAAGAGAGAATAATTTCATTGCACTATTTGTCCACACAAGAAATGATTGCAGACATTCTCACCAAACCTTTACCTAAACCAAAACATGTGTATTGTACCCAAGGAATGGGATTGAACTGTTAATTAGTATTTTAAGTATGCATTGTGTTCAAAAAATGTTTTCAGGAATTGTATTATGTTTATGTAGGGTACTCTATGATTGAAGTCTGGTTGACAAATGCCTATTATATTCTAGATCAGCTATTGGCTTAAGTGGGTGTGTTAGAAATATGTAACCCAACAGGTGATCTATGGTTTAAATTCAGCGCCAGGAAGCGCAACGCCATTGGTGGCGGTTCTAGTTACGAGAATGTTCTCGTTGATTCTTTTGTCTGTTTTTGTATATATACGCCTGTATGTAACCTTGTCGTTCAGTTCGTATTAAAAATGTATACTGCATATACGCCTAGACGTCTTCCTCCTGCCATATACTCTTACAAAACTGATATGTTGAAATATAACACATATAAGAAGAGATTACTGTACTTCTAAAAATGTCAGCTTAGTATCTTGAAAAGTTTGGGTATGAAGATAACTTTTATATTAAGAAATAGTCTGGAGTCAAAGTATTTTCCTCTAGCTGACGAAACAACGATAGCTTAGGTTTTAGAGCGGGGAACACTCCAACACCAGTTTTACTTTCTTGTTCTTTTAATGTATATTGTCTAATAGAGAGGACATTTTAAAACAAATCTACAATCGTGGGTTTACGCACGAGTGTGAGAAATTATAAGGAAATTAGCCTTGGGAATGAACAACGGATGAAATAAATATACTGCTACAAAGCGAATGGTTCTCAGCTTAACGTGATGCATAACATGAAATTTCGAAAGATTTGAAGATTTTCAGCATTCCAGAGCCCCTTAATGGAGCTAACCTAAAGTGATTTTACATTATAAACATATTTTTTCTTTACCTCCTTAATGATGGTAGCGCTATTGGATGAACTCTATGATCATTGATACACGAATCGGCACACTTGTTACTCTATTCGTTATGTTAGTCTATATGTAGGCAGTGAAAATACAGGGATATGACCTAACCAATAATTCACATAGCAACCGTTTGAAGTCAGATACCACACCCATCCTGCACTTATAGTAACTCTCAAATTACATACTAATTAATATCGTATGGCCTCGGATGCCGGGTGCAAGCTTTGTTATTTGACACCCAGAGGGCAGCTTGGATATCGAATTTTGTCGTTCCTTGGAACGCTATGAAAGTCAAGGAGGTTAGACATCTAAGCTCCGTGACACTATAGCGCTTTCTAGTAGAGAATGGAGGAACTTTTGTGTTTGGCGGAAAATCCCGAGATTAATTTTGCCATTGTAAACACGGCCTACTGAATTCAAATGGGTTCTTTAACATGCCAACAACGTATGACATGCATGGCGTGCTTTTTGTTGCCTTTCAAAAATCACTTACCACGGCCAGGAGCGAACCTCCGAGCTTGGGGTTGGTAGTCCGACACGTTAACCACTCACCCACTTAAACACATCGTACATTTACCCTGGCATGGGAAAACTTTGCTTCAGTGATAAAAGAAGCACAATCGTAGAAAGAAGTATAATTTCATGACCGTAAGCGCAATATTAAGTATGGAAAGCGCTTCAGAGGTAGAACAGCAATCAGATGGTTAGACCACATTGATCTTTGCACATTTCTCTCTGAGAAGCAGCACATCGCCTCAAATGGAGATGCCTAGTCAGGAGATGCAACCATGTCATGACGATAACTACTCATGAGGATATGTAAACGTTTCTATAAGCAGTCCTACAAGCCTGGTTGCCATTCTTATAGATAAGTCACATCGTTTAATATACATTTCATATAGAATTTGACAAATGTAATATGACTATGTTTTTTTTTAAGTTCATAGCGATGTACGGTTCAATAACTGAAAAATTGTATCATATTTATTGAGGGTTGCTTGGCTTAATATATAGCTATGTTATACCATTCAGTATCGTGCAAAAGTAAAAATATTCTATTTAATTTTTCAACCTGAAGATACAGTATATATCATTTGGGTTTGCATATCGACATTTGTGTACCACGTACTAGAACCAATATCAAGTGTGTTAAGACATTTGGTCTTCCTAAAATTTAGAAATACAACGCGAGACAACCTCGTTCTCGCTACGCAAGTTTGTAAAAGATCAAATTATTTGAAGTGATTAACTATATTTATTGGATATTATTTATGATATACCAAACATATGAAATATGCATTAATATGTGATTTGTGACACCATTTTCTTTCATCTCTTTGCAACATGTCATTGCTTCCTCCAATTAACACAAGCGTTTTATCACTGTTAGTACGTCAAAACTAAAAGCGTTTACAATTAATTACAGGTCTCGTAGACTTTGAGCTGCAGGTCGGTGCGGTTAGCCTGGCCACGTGGACACAGACTAATCAATAGTTAACTCGCGCTATGTTATTCAAAAGTTGTTCAACTTTCTGATAGCATACACGCAGACCATTTGCACACCAAGCAGCTCTCAAGGCTTAACCCATCCAACAGCGCATTCATATACAGGCACAGTACATTTTGATGTCATATTGCATAGCATAAATCCTTGTCTATATACACGCGGCTTCTTGTCTGTCAACGTGGGAATGGGAGCCCAGTTATATTGTGATACTGAATAAACATACATATCTATATGTGTATTAACTAAAATAAGAGCAGTTGTATAATACAGCTTTAAAAGAAATCACTTTTACTTAGCATTCAAAGATTCACTGCATTGCCTTCTATAGGCCAGATGAGTCCATTCGGTAGCAGTCGACTCATGTACAAGTCGACTCATACGTAAAGCTTCGTCAATCGTGTTCAATCCCAACTTGTCTTATTTCTCAATTACGAGTAACCACTTGTCATTAATTCCACCTTGTAAATAAAACAACCAGGTTTTCTCTCACACCGAGGAGTTGGTCTGGCTATGAACGATGAAGCGACCGTTTAGTCCCAGTATTAGCTTCCTTCTAACAGAATGCACTGGGTCACAACGAACTCGCTGCATTGGCTAGGCTACAGGGGAGAGTACGCCAAATTTAGTGCCTTTTACCTGACTCTCTTTTCTTGCATCGCCTTTGTATTTGAAAGGATGATTTTCACATACATTTGTGTTCAAGTTCAGAGACTACAAGCTTCAGTGTTCATCACTTTAACTTATTGTTCTAAGGTTATAGGTAAATATCAAAGAAATCCAAATTACAGATTGCAAGACACACTGTAGTGACTCTAAGTCATTTTCTTGGATTCCCTGATCAATGTGCATGCATTAGGTTTCAGAATTGAATCCCGCCGCAGTCAGTTTGCTTTAGAGGATGTTTAAATGTGATAGACGTCAGTAGATTCATTGGTACTATAACTATCCACTTATGGGCATAATTCCTGCAGCCTGGCGTCTCTAAGCCGCAGCAGTTCAAAGGGACGCTACTGCGACTCAAAGTGGTATAATTTGCACAATTTGTGCACATTAATAAAACGATTATTACAATTGGCAGAAACGCACTCAAAGCCAATTTAGCTATATCACCATTAATTTTTTTGAAACATCCTATTTTAACATAGAATTTGCTACAAGAATTTGGGATAGTCTCTGTGGCACCTACCACCAGTCCAACAACTTTGATTTCATTAGCATTATGTTTTGATTTAACTTAGATGTTCGTTGGTTCATGCATCGCTATCCACCACTTTCGGCTGTACAGCATCCACCTTGTAGCGCACTGTGGGACTAAATATGTTGGGCAGTAATCAACCTTCAGTTCAAATCTCAGTTCAAAAACACAAACTTGATCATACGAGCACAAGTAAGATCATGTGAGGAGTCGCTGTGTCACACCTTCAAGCAGAGCGTTATTCCTATAACCACTATAGTTTACTCCACGGATTTCTGTCGGTGTCCTTGAGAGTCAAGTAACAGTCCACTAGAGGCGCTGCTCTCGATCAGCAGGACACAAAGCACGACTGTGACTCGGCCATGTTCTCCAAGCGACTGACAGTTTGCGTATCAATGAGCTTGTCCCAGAATTGAGATCGAACAACTTCCTAGCACAAGTAAATAGTATCTTGAAAGGGCATAATGTGATAGGGATGCAAAGCGTTCCGCACGAGAAGATGAGCCCATCAAAATCAAATTCTATTTGTTTGAGCCACCATGTACCTTCGTACAAGCCCTTTTTTTTTCTAAGTTCGACGGAATCTGATAACAAGTAACACATGCTTGAAGGTGCACAACAGAAGAGAGTGGCATTGTCGTGATAGTAACTCAGTGAGGTAATATGTTCGTATAGGGACGTCATCTGATTATTGGGCATGAAACTTTGCACGGTGATTATTTCGATTCATATGTTTGGCTGACTCGGGTTTCTCGTGCTAATTTTAATTGGTGTGTGAAATTAGTTGTACGTTTGCCATTGTAGAAACATTAGGAACTTTGTATTTCAGTAAAGCTGTTATTGTGTGATATTTGGCACAGCGGAAATATGTTGTCTTTTTCCCTTTTGCATAAGAAAGGAGACATGTACACGAATGAAACAGACCAGAGTTAACGTAAGCATAATTTTGAAATGAAATGTTTTGCCACTCTTTCTTAGCCCCTCCCTTCATATGACAAGCAATTTTACTAACGGAGAATAATATTTCATGAACAATAAGTTCGGTGTTCTCGCCACGTTGCCTGCAAAATACATTCGTCACCTTCGATTTGACCTCTACACGTTTCTTGGACGATGATACTTCCCCACCGCACGGAGTGGAGGGGAAGTAAGGATGTACGGTAAGGGAGGGGATGCACACCTGTTATTCGGAGACACACACTGTCTGCACTGTGCGGCTCGACCTTAGACGGCGCTGCACTAGATCATCAAGAGGTTCATATTTTTTTAAAAATAATAAAGTAGGACTTTCGTCAATTGTTCGTACATTTCTTGTCCCCCGAAGCATCACAGGGAATTGTAGTGTTATATTTTTAACAGTAATTGACGTCCATAAGTTTCCGCCATTGTGTTTCTTGTTTCATTTATCTATACGGAAACATCGTGTCGAAATGAGAAATATTAGATACGGTATTGCTTTGTGATTACGTGATATGTGGACAACCCTTATTCAGTGACAGTGCGCATTGTCGAAGCTTGCCGCTATCCATGTCCTCCATTTCTACTACCTTCACGACCATGCTAAGCAGGCCAATGCGCTCCTAAGCTCCCTCTACTTCTCCGGGAGCGCTCATCACTGCTATAAGTCTATTTCACATTATCAAAGTAGGCTAAATGTGATAACCCTGTACCTAATACAAATAAATTTTAATTATTGTTTAAGCACTGCATAATTTAACAAATATATCATATGAAAAACAGGTGTACCTCAGTTTTTACTTAGTGTTTAACGTGTGGTGTGCAATTTATTTATAGTGATAGTAAGTGTAAGATTGTTCTGACAGATTGTTCCCTGTCGCCCACGGGTTTGAGTCCAGCTGTTACTCGGAGGTTATCAAATAGCATTCGTCACGAGGCGGAAAAAGTAAGTTTTGTTGACCCGCTGAGCTTGTGCATTCTCTCACCGAATGTCGTGTGGTGTGTGTGTGCTTGTGTGTGTGATCACATTTCTACACTGTTTGAATATCAATTTACAGGCTAACTTTCTTATTGCATTTGCTTAATTCTAAGTAATAATCTGGTTTATTTTTCTTCATTCAGTGAACGACCAAGATATTGAATTTCTCTAGAATTTTACTTCGTTATATCTTCCCCCAGCTCTTTGCTTATAGCCATCGCAAATAGTACAGTTAATTAGGATTGCTGTCTCTCCATAGAGAATGGCATGTATTAATTAGTAGATATCGCTTTATTCTTGGCATAAGCACAACATTTTCTCTGCCAATGGCTGTAAAACTTCCTATTCTATAGTTCATTTCCCTTAAACCAAGTGCCATTATACGAGCACCATTAGCCAAGCCTAGGTTGACGTTCATATTTCTTATTAGCATAATAATAAAAGTAACATTTTAGTGTTCCGGATTATCTGGAACTAAATATAGTCTAATTGCATGTTTAACTTCTTCGTCGGACCATTTGCAGTCGACACTGGGACTGATCTAGCAACTTGCTATTTCGTTTCTTTCTTAGCCTGTAGACATTCATTCATGGGCATAGCTCTCTTCCTTTGCATTCCATGTACACCTCAGCAGGGTGACCTGTCTCCAATTCCTCCCTGCATGATGCATCTTGCACCAACGCTCTTCCACGATTATCGTGGTCTCCACTGTATCAACGGCGTAGTCAAATTCGACACGTGACGTGCCTATCTCCATTTCAATGTTGTCTCCCATTCCACCAAGCTGGCGACTCGAGTGATTTACCTGACCTCCTTATTTCGATTTGGTATTTTAGGAGACCTAGCATGTTCCGTACACTCTCCTTGGACTCGGGAGAATATGGCTGAGCCCTGTTTATTTAATATCAATTATCCCTTACAAGGGAAGTATCAGGTAAGACAGGTCGAAACCTATCTTGAAACTTTTTGGATACAATCGTTGTGCTATAAGAGGACAATGTGCGGAAAATTAGCCACCAGATTGAACTACAAGTCTCCGAAATCGTACCAGACATCCTCGTACGCAAGCATGACGGTAGGCGGAGCTGGACATTATTTTTTATTATTATGTATTATCTCATAAGGGGCACCTGAGCCGAGGCTCGTGATAGTGCAGTACATCAAGGTAACAATGGTATTTAAGGAATTACATGCTATTTTAAGTTACTTTGTTGAATTCATTAAGAATTTAAACAGTTCTTTCCTGAATGTTCTCAGTGAGGAGATATTTCTCAGGCCATCAGTCAGTCTATTATATATAAATGATGAGTAATGCCAGTGAATTATTTCCAAACCTGCTGGTATTTATTACATTATAGTGGATATTGCTTGCATTTCTGGTGATGTGTGAGTGAGTATCTGTATTGGTTGTGAGTATGATATTTGAATTGGTTATTTTATGTTTAATTTTATATATCATTATTACTGAGGCTCTTTGACGGAGACAATTTAGTGATAGGACATTACATTGTTGGTATAATTGAATTGTAGGTGTTAAAATGGGAAGATTGAAAAGTATTTTCAAAGCCCTTTTATTAATTTTATTGAATAATCCTTTGCTGCAACAAGCCCAAATGTGAATCATGTATGCAATGTGACTTTCAATAAGTGCATGATATATAGACTTCAGAAGTGCTCGAGAAACTTTGTATTTTACTCGGCTTAGAACTCTTATAGCTGGAATTATTTTTACACCAATAGCTTTGACATGATCATCCCAAGAGAGTAGCTCATCAATGACTAATCCCAAAAATTTGGTAGATTTAACTCGGGATAGACATTGGTCGTGGAAGTATAATCACATGTCTAAAGCTAGGTTGTAGGAAGGCTTGTGAAAGACAATATAGTTAGTTTTAGTTAAGTTAACTGTTAGACGGTTTTCATGCATCCATGATAGAATCAGATGTGCATCTTCCTGCATTTTCTGTTCCAGTTCATGCACAGACTTTCCAACATAGAATACATTGGTATCATCAGTAAATAGGGATGTCTTACCATTTAAATTTAGTCTACCAATGTCATTGATAAATATTAAAAATAATATTGGGCCTAAAACTGATCCCTGTGGCACCCCAATAGTAATTGATTGGCATCTACGCTCAGCATTCATGCAATTAACAAATTGTTACCTGTCCTTAAGGTAATCTACAAACCAGTGAAGTGCAGTTTCTCTCACACCAGCTGATTCTAATTTATGAATTAGTAGAGAGTGATTCACAGTGTCGAAAGCCTTTTCTAAATATATAAATAAACCTGAAGCAAGCAATCCTGAATCTAGAGCCTCTTGAAGTCTAACAATAATATCTTCCACTGCATTGTTTGTGCTAGAGTTGGGATTGAATCCATACTGATGCTTATAGAAATAATGGTTACGAAGAAGAAATTTTAGTAGCCGGTCCTTCACTACCTTTTCTAATATTTTAGAAATAACAGGAAGTATTGAGATAGGTCTGTAATTATTAACATCATGTTTATTTGATCCCTTATAGATTGGTACTACTCGGGCAATTTTTAACTTCTTTGGAATTTTCCCTTCGCTCAAGGATTTATTTATTAATTTTGTGATATACGGTACTAACTGATGAAACAGGTTCTTAATTATGTTATTATTTAAGCCAGAAACATCGAAACTACTACTTCTTTTAAGATCATTAATTATTCGTGAGACTTCAATTTCATCTGTGGGCTCAAGAAAAATAGAGTTGACAGGTCCTGTTACTGATTTGGTGCAATCGTTGATAGGAATTTTATCGGCAAGTGACTTACCAATACTTGTGAAATGTTCATTAAAAATTATACAGACTACAGTTGGATTTGTAACCAAATTACCATTTACTTCCAGGTTGGTATTACTATTATTATTATTATTGGCTTTGATATCTGTAGATAATATTTCATTGATAATTTTCCAGTGATTATTTGTGTTGTTTAATCTATTCAAAAAATATGCATTTTCTAGTTCTCTTCTTATTTTTGTTACTTTCTTAGAGTGTGCATTATAGTCTGCAATTAGCTCCTTTGACAGATACTCACATCCAGATCTTACTCTGATTTGCTGCCTTTTAGTTTACTATATAACCTGTTCTTTTGATTAATTAGCTTTAAAAAATCTGGAGTTACCCATGGACAAGATGGCCTTAATCTTCCACTTGTATTATGACTCGATCTTAGGTCCCTAGTCTCACTGTTGACGTTTTCCATATAATAGATCAATTTGTCCACTATTGTTTCACAGCTATCATCATCCTTGATCTCTAATGGATTAACAGACATAAAATAATCCATGGCTTTCAAATTCCATCTTTGCATTTGCTTATGCCTTTTATGAACTTGAGCAGTACCAGTAATAGGAATTTCAAAGTCGCATACTAAAAGGTTGTGGTCACTAAAATCACTGAATACATTATACAGGTTGCAACAATACTGTTTGTCAATATAGATATGATCTATCAAAGTAGCACTATCAGTTGTAACTCTGGTCGGATATATTGTATTACATGCATTCTGGTTGATACAAACACATAATTTATCAAGTTCTTCAGCTAGACGACTTTGTCCTAACTTATATATATTTATATCTCCAACTGTAAAGCATCCTTTATTACTATACTTCATCCAAGTATCCTCAAGAATTTTAAGAAATGCAGTGCCATGATTCACATTCGGGTTGTAGCAAGCTAAAATTTGGAAATCCTTACTAAAACCGATTACCTCAACAAGCAATAGATTATAGGGTGTTTTAGTATCATCACTATATTTGCCTTAAGAGGCCTTTTGATGAAAATTGCTATCCCTCCCCCTCTGGTATTAACTCTTGAACAAAAGTAACTGTCATATCCATTTACATTGAAATATTTCTCCTCTTCGAGACATAACCATGTTTCAGTCAATACTATAATATCCGGGAAATTTGCTTCGGTTATAATAAGGCTGTTGAACTGACTCCATTTATTCCTGATACTCTGGCAATTTGAATATAAAATTCTAAAGCCGTAATTAATCCCTTTTAGTTCCTTTAAGCTATCTATCTGTTTTTCTACAACTTCCATAGAAATTATGTGAATTACAAGGTTTCCAAAGTGAGAATATCCTCAATACTTTTTACGTGAGTAATTGGGGATAACTCATCCTTCCTTATAAAGACTTTCCCTTCCATTGACCAAACAAATTTGTAACATTTCTGCCTTAGGTCCTTTGCTCTTTTGAGAAGGCCTTTAGCTTTAGGAGTCAAGTGTTCATTTATATAAACAGTCTCTCCTCCTGTGCATCCACTAACATCCGATGAGGACAGTCGCTGTACATTACGCCTTGCTTTAATTAGGTCAAGCTTCTTCCATCTGTTAACAAATCTTACCACAATGGGTCTGGGAATTGACCTATTAGCTGACGGAATCCGATGTGCAATGTCTATTTCCTCTTTGGCAATCTCACAGCCCAGAGCTTTTCCGATGTTTGACACAGTGGAATATACATCTTCGTCCCGCTGTTCAGGCACTCCATGGATTTCTTCGTTGTTCCTCCTGAGATATTGGTTGATGTTCTCGTTCTCCTCGCTCATATCATTTTTAACTTTACTTAACTCATTTTGGAGTTCCTTAATTTTTCATCCCTATCCCTAAGTTCGGTTCTCAAGTCTTGAATGACTCGGAGTAGTAGCGAGGAGCTACTGGAGCGTGCGGCTCCTTCACACCGGCCTAAGTTGGGGCGTCAGGGTTGTCCGTTCCAACATTTACGGTACTCGCTACTTCCCATTTATTTCTATGAGGGATTCGCCACATGATTGCGGAGCCTTGCAGTTCAATCTGGTGGCTGATTTCCTCTTATAGTACAACGATTACGTCCACAAAGTTTCAAGGTAGGTTTCGACCTGTCTTACCTGATAATTCCCTTGTGAGTAATTATTGCTCAATTCAATAATAGTTTACTGTATATTGAATATCAGGGATCTAATCGGTATGGCATGCCGGTAGTATATTAGGTTGTAAAATGTATTCGGATGCTTGTTTTACTAAAATACGGCCTTAAGGTAGTAGTTTACCAGGCTACATGAACCGAACCCGTAGATTACGTACGAATATATAAGAATTAATTAACCCGGGAGGGGTCGCGTCAAAATAGTTTCGTGATGAGTCGTGCACGTTCATTATGACCGGGGTGTATAAAATACAATTTTCTGTTGCAAAACATATATTATTATTATGGAAAAATATATCCATGAAACTAAATACCAAGTTTTGTACCGAAACACATTGTACTGTATTACTGAAAATATATATATCAATGAAACCCACTTAATCTATTGATTTATTCATCCTCGGAATTATCCTGGGCAGCTCAGGATTAGTGCATTCCACCCAGGTAACACATGTAAGTTCCTAACGAAACATCTTCCAGATCCACCAATCGGTTGAACTAGCCTTGAAACTACAGCGAGTCCAGAATTATCAACGGAAAACGGTCCCTGAGGCTGCTTACCAGCGTACACTTCCATGTACATCGTGTGAAACAAAGCTCTCCACTAACTGACTGGGAATGAAAGTGGGAACAGCAAACGCAGACTCGTGCAGTGGATGAGTCCATTGAAAGGTATAGGAGGGGAGGAAGCTTTACGCCGTGAAATTATTTCGGAGGAGTAAAAAATGTATGCGCCCGGTCTAAAAGACCGTGACGCGACCCCTCACGGGTTAAATTGAAGGGTCTTATCAACATCATGCTGTTTGTATCTAATTTTCAATTACTCATTATGTATTTTGTCTCATTATGTCAATTTACAGGGTTTAATGTCTGTATAGAAGGCGATGCTTTATAGGAAACATTTAAATTCATGGCTGTGGTCTGACGACAGGATGTCCCGAAGAAGTTTAAACTTAGCCTAGTGTGTTGCAACTTTCAGCTTTACTTGAAACAAGGAAAACAAGAGTGTCAGTTGTATAAAAGATGGTTTTCGGTAGCAAGTCAACGACGCGTCGCGATACCTCGTGTGCACTTACAGTACGATGATTGTGATTGGCTGAGTGTGACGCGAATGGACCCAGGATGCTCCTGAGGGGAGGGGGGTTTCAGTCAAGTGGGGACAGTGGACCTATTTTAATCTCGGGCCAGTGAGGGAACAATCTACTTGATTTGTTGTCGGAGTACTTATTTTGCTACTTTGCTTATCATCGACCTGTTTATTCCACTTAGTAACGTGCTACTTATTGTCAGTCGTCTATTTTGAATCAACTTACAGGAGTTGATAATTCTTTAAGTGCCACACATTGGTACTTGTATCAGTCTTATGCACGTGTGAAGAATTTAATCAGAATGTATACATTATCTAGTAATAGAGTGATAGAAATAATTGCCTGGAATTAGTGCAGGATTTCTTAGAGTTAGACAGGAATGGAACATCACATCTATAGGCGACACGAGGTGGAACAGCAAGTCGAGCTACAACTAGTGGGAAGTTTACCATCAAGTTAGTCATTCATGCCACGAGTCCATGCCACCACTATTCATACTATTAGGGAAGTAAATTGTATCTGTAGCGGTAAACCTATGCTTATTGATCATCTTCTTTATTGAAATTAACAGTAATTGCTTTAATCATCAATATTTCATTTAAGTAGATAGTCATGAGTAAATGGTCCTTATCCTGTAGTTAGATGGTCTGTATTAATTGTGTAGTGTTATATCTCAAGCGTGTTATACGCCCACACAACGCTGAGTGTTCAGTTAGCATAAGTGGCTACTTTGTGTGGTGAGTTGGTAAGTTACAAAGTTCGAAAGTAGAAACTGTTTCTGTACCCGAGCTACCACAAATTGGTGCCTCCATTGACGTCAAGCTTTCTTGAGTAGTGGTATCCAAAAGGAGTTTCAGTTTTCGGCGTTTTCTGTAGCTCATTAACAACTAGTACCAATTTCCCAGGTGTCTGTAGTTTGTTCCTCCCCGCAATTACAAAGAGTATTTTCATTTTTTAACAAGTCCTTGGAGCTCGCGACACCCTTCAGTATTCTGCTTAATGACTTCCAAATAGTCTAGTTCTCTTGATGATCAGGGAGTAGACTTTCTTCAATTTTTGCTCGTTCCAGATGTTCGGGTTATTTATGTTTCCGAAGTTCAATCCTAACACTCCTTGCGTTTGCTTCGAGTAGCATAGTTGGCTAAAGAAAACTCTTCCTAGATTTCAGTCGAGCTGGAGGTGGCTGATGTTTAAAAGGAAGATTGATTCAGCCATGATGTTATGAACGTTTTCCTTTATAAATTAGGGTGGATTCGGTGGCGTAGTTGATAGCATGCTGAGCGTATGCCCAAGATCGTGGGTTCAAACCGGGCGAAGTCATCAGATTTTAAGAGCGTTAAAAATCCCTCAGTATGCCTTCCTTCGGAGGGGAAGTAAAGCCGGCGGGCCCATGTCATAGAGTTATGGCATGTAAAAGAACCTTCCACTAACTAAACTTGTGTGTTGCTAAATTTCTAGGTTAGATTTGATTAACGCTCTATTAAATTCCAACTTCGTCGCCAGGTGCTGGTTGCAGCGGCATCTAGTAGCCAAGTTCATAGCTAGGCGTTGTTGACGGTAGCATTTGATAGCAAGAGTAGGAACTAATTGAAATTGATCGTCTGCAGTCCTTGCCTGAATTACATATAACGCACACTAATACAGCCATCACAATTAGCACTATTTATCAGACAGATTTTACACACACACAGAGTACACGAGGTACATGACCGCGTTGTCGCAGCACCTAAACTGAGGAACCAACCATCTCTAAATTAGCTGAAAACTGTCGTGTGATACCATGTGTGGCAGTTACCTACTCTTTAAGTAGGCATTGGTTTTAACAGCTTAAGATTTAATTATAGTAACATCGACTTTGCGTGCATGAGCAGAATTGTACCACACAGAACTGGCATATTCATAAATAGAGTAACAAAGAGGTCTCAAGTATCAGACTGCACGACATTGCATTTCTTAACAACTATTCTTGGATACCCTGATTTTACTGCGGTTCAAAGTGGCATTTGAGGCATTCTGCACGAATCGAGAATGACCTCGCCACCCAGATTATTTCACTTTGCGAAAGAGGTAATGTTGGGATGAAACCTTCGCCTTGATGTTACAGCAATAATTCCTATATGTCAATGATTGTAAATGATTACAGCAATGTGTGCAAGAGCATTGCTATGTTCCAACATCCTTCCTTTAAATACACACGCAGCTTACCTTTACTTTTATAAATGAATAGCACAAACTTAAGTTTTCGATAGATCTCGCTTTAAGTTGCTCTTCACGCAATAATCTGAAAGTATATCCAGGGTGAGAGAACGACGTTATTCTACAGTCTCTAAACCTCCACCTAAGCTACGGAGGCCAGGGCATCCGCAAACAAAAGACATCTGGTATGAGGAAGTGAATGTTGGTCATAAGTGTAGATGTTACAAAGAAAGGGAACAAGGCCTCTGCCTTGTGGTGGACCACTCTTAAATCTTCTAAATTTACTGCACTAACCTTGAAACGTAAATAAAGAAGACTAAATTATCCAAGAAGAAAGAGGAAGACAAAGACAATAAATATTTTAGTGAACCAGGTTTAAGATGATGCAGTTTCTTGATCAGTATCTGACGTTATACTCTGTCATGTGCATGGAATAGATAAAATAAATATTATGAGATTGGAAACCGTGTTCTCTAACCAGTGTCAGATTAATGATCCATGTATCGCAATTTTTGTCGGGACTAAACCTAGCTAGCCAAGTGATCAAAAGATATTCGGCAGTTACTTTTAAACGATTGGAAGCATTCTCCCAAAGATCACAGGTACCATAGGTGGCTCCTTACCAGATTTGAGATTGGTACTCTCTTGTCATCTTTCAGATGTTGGAAATTCAGCAGTTGTTGATGAGTGGGAGAACCATTTCTTTTGCTGCAATTTCGAAGTGGAAGATCTGTTCAACAGAATATGTTCAAATCCAGATGCCTCTCCAATCGTACATATCCTCACCGCATCTTCTATAGTGACTCTATAAAATGTTCAGTCAACCTTCCTTTCTTCATCTTTGGCAAAAATACAATATCGGAGATTACACCTAGCAAAGACTCCCTAGGCCAAGGAAGGAAGGTGGTGGGACACGTATATTTGCGGACGAAAGTAAGACAAACATATTTCAATCCAAAGGCCGGGTCTTGGTGTGGTGGAAGCTGAAATAAAAAATCTGCATTACAGGGAACCATGCTGGAAAAAACGTTATTGTTTGGTCGACAGTGGATGTGCGGCAATTGGTGTTTATGGATGGCATAATTAACCCACACAACTACTCGGAAGCCTGGAAAATACAGTAATTTGTGAAAAAGTACACAAAATGTGAGTTACTTAAGCATTGCAGTATTACCAAGATATACCCTAAACTTGAAGGTCTTTTGAACGACTTAGGCTGTTGTACAATTACCTCAACGTTATGAATACGCCTCCATAACAGTTTGCCATATCAGTAAGTATGCACAAACTGTAAATTCAATCCAGACATCCCCAATGCGGTTTTAAGCCACATTGGTTTCCATCCATCCTATTTTAGGCCAATGATCGAACTCTCCTTCAACCACGCTTGAGCACACAGTGCCTGGGATATTATTCCAAGAAATGTCTCTATCTTTGATACGAACTTTCCTGTTACCTTGCATATAAAATGGGATAATAACTGCTTTTGTCCCCTTTCGCATATCTCATGCCAGTTCTATTAGCCTATGCAACCATTTCATCCCCACCGCCCCTCTATATTTTGCCATTTCTGGCCAAACTTCATCTACCCCTGTTGCTTTGTGACATTGTAGTTTATTTATCGTCCACTTTACTTCCTCAACCGTGATTCTGTTCCCGTTCTCATTCTACTCCAGCATAATCTTAAAATCTGTCATATTGCCAGAAAAGTTTGCGTTTACATCTAGCAAGAATACTCCCAAATACTTGCCATCCTTCTAGAACTTCCTTGGCATTTTCAATGAATTTCTCAGAATTCTCCAAAATATTCTCATTTATTTTTCCCTCCTCTGTTATCTGAATGTATTTTTTATTCATAATGATATTGTAACTCCCCTATTCTTCTATAACGTATAAATTATGAGGTATGTTTCAATCCCTATTGTCAATAGAAAATTCATAATTCTTTGGCTAGTGATCTTCATGTTTAATAACATTCATTGACTGTCTATGTGGGGATGAACATTGAAGAGTTTCAAAGACAGGTCTTGAACCCGAACAACAAATATAGCTGAGCTGGTGAAGAAGCTTGCGGTGGAGTTTACCTTACACAGTTGCTACGCTACCAGCCTAATCGATGGTAAGTGCCCCTGGAAGTCACACGCAATGTGTGACGTCACCACTACCGTCAGCTGGCTGAGGAGACGACAAAAAGAATCAATCATTCATATCCACAGTCGTACTATCAACACGGAGGCCTCTGATCGAGCCGTAGGATATAGCGGATAGCGGATAAGCTGCGGCTAATGTTTAGAGTAAATTTGTGGATAGTTTATGGAATAAAATGTTGAACTGGATTTTTTAAAACTAATTATATTGTTTGCTAAGATCTCGTCTTTCACTTTTCTTGTTATTTCCCTATTTGCTTTTGCTTGTATTTTATGAGAATAATATAGAAGTGAGAGAAGCCAGTCATGGAAATACTGTACCCTCATTTAGTGTTGATTTACGCCAAAAGATAGTCCTTTATACCTGCGCTTTCCTGCGTGTGTAACTTATAGGCCTATCCGACGACTAAGTGAGTGCTATAATTAACCACGCACTGTTTCACTTGCCATTACTCAGAGGGACAAAACTCAGTCAATATTATCTTGCGATTCACACATGGCCTAGGGGAATGACTTTCTCCTCAAATGTCTAAATGTGTCGCTTTAATACTTAATGCTTTATCTAATATATTAAAAATATTCTTGTAATGTATTCAGATAAACATGCAGATGCGGGCCGGATGAAGATAACAGTTGTGCGGATGCGACTAATAGTTGTGTGGTTGTGGACTGGAAGCGAATAACATTCGTGCAGATGTTGGGCGGATGCAGATAACATTTGTGCGGATGTGGGCTGGATGCGGATAACAGCCGTTGGTTGCGGGGCGGATGTAGATAATAGCCGTGTGGTTGCGGGACGGATGCAGATAACAGTTGTGCGGATGCGTGGCAGATGTGGATAACAGCCGTGCGGTTGCGGAGCGGATGCAGATAACAGTTGCGCGGAGGCGGGGCGGATGCGAATAACAATTCTGTGAATACGGGGCGGATGCGGATAACGGTTCGTTTATCCGCGCAGTGCTCTAAATAAAAGTCACGTACACTACAAGAATTCTACGATGTATTTGACTTGGGGCCAAAATTAATGTGTTATTCTTGTTGTGTCATTTAGGTGCAGGGCTATCGTACTCCTTTTATCCCCGTGTACTTGTGTGTGTATGTACTGTATATATACACAATTTGTCTCATAACCTGTGTTATTGTGGTGTCTGAGGTAATGTGTGTATTTGAAATGAGCGACCGTGGCCTGAGGTAAGGAAAAATCCCGACATTTGCTGGAGTAGAAGTGTGAAACCACAAAAACCACTTCCAGATAGGCCGAGATAAAAAATAGAGCTCACCCCTTCTCAGTACTGCCTCACGAAGCTGAGTGAACCCCGTTCCAATCCTCAGATCAGAATTACGTTACTCGGCAGAGCCGGGAATCGAACCCAGGCTTCAGAGGTGACAGTCAAGTATGCTAGTCACTACACCACAAGGTGGTATTATGTAGAAGGTGTCTGATAGCCTATGTTTTTGTTTGTCTACACTAATGTATATACTTGTAATAGAGACTAGGAGTGGGGAAGAACGAGGCGGCCATTTGCCATTTGCCTGGAGCTGAAGAAGAAAGGCTCTGCTAGGATGACGGAGGTGGGACTTGAAAGCACCTCTTCTCAGCTTTACCTCACGAGGCTGACTGCACCCCATTCCAAACGTCAGACTAGAATTACATTTATTTACAGAGCTGGGAATGGAAGCCAGGACCTTTGGGAGTGGAGTCACAATATGTACCTGGAGAGCACAGAAGGCGATAGATAGTAAAGCGATTTACCCTGCTAGATAGGTTATTTGGTTCCTCAGTTTAGGGGCTGTGACAACGCGGTCATGTAGCCCTGTTTACTTTGGGTGTGTGTAGAATCTGTCTGATAACCGGTGTTAATTGTGATGGCTGTATTAAGCGATTTATCTGTAATTCAGGTAAGGACTGCAGAAGATCAATTTCAAGTAGTTCCTACTTTTGCTACCAAATGCTACCGTCAACGTCACCTAGCTGTGAAGTTGGCTACTAGATGCCACCTCAACCGGCATCTGGCGGTGAACGATGGAACTAATAGAGCGTTAATCAAATCGAACCAACAAATTGCTTGCCACGGTGGATGAGTGGTTAACTTGTCGGACTACCAACCCCAAGCATGCAGGTTCGCTCCTGGCAGTGGTAAGTGATTTTTGAAAGGCGACAAAAATCACGACATGCATGTCATAAGTTGTTGGCATGTTAAAGAACCTGACACGTGGATGGCCAGGGTGGATGGGCCAACTTACCTTTTATATAGAGGTCCGCCTCGCTTCAGCAAAATCACCTCCAGAAGACATGCCCCAACAAAAAAACACCCAAAGGGGTGGAAGGAAGGTGGAGAAGAGGGGAACGCACAGGCTATTCTACAGACACCCCCCAATAACTAATGGAATTGTCGCCGACGAAATAATGCCACAACAGTTGCTTAAAAATTTAAAATAAAAATTTAATTGTTAAAATTTAAGGAACACCTCCACCAGAAAACAGAACATGCATCAACCAGCATAATTTACAAAGAAGGCCAGAGACCGCTTAACATGTTTGCTTGCAAAGTAAACAAAAAGAAAAGAATTAAATTAAAATTAAAATGTTAAAGCCCAAAGATTAAAATAAAATTACAGGCATAATTAAATGAGAAAGGACTTGATAATTTACATCCGACATGCAGAGATCCAGGCCACGCCATAAAACGAAAAACAATTAAAATTAAATTAATAAACTAAAATTGGATCAGAAAATAAATCCATAATTTGCATGACGGAGAAAAACACAGGAACGTTCACCAAAAACACAAAGTTAAACCAACAAGATTAATAAAAAAAATATTAAGCTAACACCACAACACGTTTGAGTTTACCGCTTGACGCCAAGAGACTGCACTCCAAGACCAGAATGCACTCGGGCCAAACAAAAACCAAACAAACATGGCCACAGAAACACACGACCACATGTCAAATCGAAATTACGGCAAATAATTAGCATTAAATTAATTTTAAAATCACCGGAGAGAAATAAAATAAGGAAAAGAATTACACTTTAACACTATTGGCATGAGGGTGGTGCATCGGATCTTACATCAGATTAATTAAAGAAAATAAATAATAATTTAAAACGTAAAATAAACTAGAAATGTGTCTCCAGAAGGTACGAAGAAAAAAAATAACAAAATTAATATATATCTGGTAACATTATTAAAACCGAAATAAATTAGGCCTACCAGGCGAAACAAAACACAGCATCACAACATACATGCAAGGCCAATATTGGAGCTCCCATAATAAAATAAATAAAGGATTAGAATAACATTACGTACCTTAAAAACTTCTCAGTGGAGACACAATAAAAATAAATTAATCAACATACAATTTAAATAAAATATTATACGACACTAAATGTGCCTGAAAATGGCCCACCCAGCCATGCGTCGTTTAGATGACAAGCACTCCTGTTTGTATTTAGATGCGATTTGCATGTCATACTTCTCTTCACGGCGAAACAATGAAAATTAAAGCCTTACGAGCACAGGCATTTTCTTAGTTGAACAGGTATTCATATTTTGTAAAAGCTAAGGGCCAATGCCCCCAGCCCACGAAGAGATACTCTATCACCCCAGCTGGCTAGTTGCTTCTTTTACGACAGACAATCCGCTCACAAGATGGCGGAGAATCACACGTCAGATACCGAACTGCATTCATGTAAATTGTTATTGTCCAATCAAGGCTTGACACATCAAGCAACAATGTGATTATTAAGTAATTAATTTGGCGGTATCATGTATACACAGTCCTTTGTTTCATGACGTAGAATCACAATAGCCTTCAAAAATGACACGAATAGGATTAGTTTATAAGGCAACACCAACACACTCTAGTGGTGAAGAAGGAACCACTGCTAGCAGCGCCGAAGTCCGACAGCAGCTGCCATCTCGTGTTCACAAACGGAATCAAGTCACCAGGCGGTCGTTTCAAAATGTCAAGGAACACCAGTATACAGGGAAGATGGATTTTAAAAACGTTGGAACGGGCAATGCACGTAACAGAACCCATTTGAATTCAGTAGGCCGTGTTCATAATGGCAAAATTAATCTCGGGATTTTCCGCCAACACAAGAGTTCCTCCATTCTCTACTAGAAAGCGCTATAGTGTCAAGGAGCTTAGATATCTAACCTCCTTGACTTTCATAGCGTTCTAAGGAACGACGAAATTTGGCATGCAAGCTGGCCTCTGGGCGTCAAATAACAAAGCTTGCACCAGGCACCGAGGCCATACGGTATTATTAGTCTATTATTATTATTATTATTATTATTATTATTATTGTGGTGTTTGAAGCCATATTTTCAGTGTTGCCTTAGTAAACAAGAGTTAAGTGCTTTTCAGTCGGTCAACACGAATGTACCCGACCGACTGAAAAGCACTAAACTCTTATTATTATTATTACCTACAAATTGTCCGGCTCCGTGGCTAAATGGTTAGCGCGTTAGGCATTGGCCCCAAGTGCCCCGGGTTCGATTCCCGGTCGAGCCATCAGGGATTTTAATCTCCTGAGGTTAATTCCCGTGGCTCGGGGACTAGATGTATGTGTCGTCTTCATCATCACTTCATCTGCATTACGACGCGCAGGTCGCCCAAGGTCGTCAACTAGAAAGACCTGCACTAGGCCTCTTCGGAGGCCACACGATCATTACATCACCTACAAATTTAGCTTCACACAATTGTAGTTAGTGGAAGGTTCTATCTATGGCATAGGCCCGCCGACTTTAGTGCCCCTCCGAAGGAAGGCATACCGAGGGATTTTAACGCTCTTAAAAAATCCGAGGACTTCGGCCGGGTTTGAACCCGCGATCTTGGGCATAGAAGCTCAGCATGCTACCATCTACACCACCGCAGCCGCCTGCTAGATAGGTGTAGTGTTGACAACAACAGGCAGATTACGAAAATGTTTACATAAGGTACATCAGGCCAATCTGTGATTTTATTAGCAGAATATTCGAAATTCTACAAGATTCTTATAGCTACTATCCCTTAACGGCTCGACTAGAAACTACAACTGTTGAAGCGAACGATTCCGCGATGTTTGCGTCCGAAGCTCGTTTTGTTACTATTTCTAGGTATTTAAAAAAAACTTTCTTCACGTTTTTGAAATTTAACATACAGAAACGTGGTGTATATAATTTCAAAGAAGGTGATTTGTAGATTAATATACTGTATTGATATTTTCCGCTTAATGTGCATTTCTTTTCATTTACATATGAGCTTTATTTAGAACAAGTAGTGGGACTTATTTGGCACGGGTGTTCCAAATAAGGCCGGTTACTCACATTTAAACATTGTATTATTACTGAAATAGTTTCCAGTGATTCGAATTATCTACCCATGTTTTCATTACTTTTTAACCCCTGGCATTACAGCTCATGAAGGGCCTAGGCCTACTAAGCGACCGCTGTCCAGCCATTTGGCCTGAAGATATTGGAGTGACACGTGATCAGCGCATCGGATCCCCTCGGCCGTTAATCTTGTCAGACAGCAACTCAATTGTCCTCACGAGGCTGAGTGCACCCCGTTCCAGCCCTCACGTCAGTTTCTAAAATCTCTGATAGAGCCGGGAATCGAACCCGGGGCCTCCGGGCGAGAGGCAGGCGCACTACCCCTACACCACGGGGCCGGCTATGTTTTCATTACTGCTTGCCTTAAAGATAAATCGAGGACAAAATTCAAATTTTTTCCCCTTCTAGTAAAAAGAAAAAAATCTTTAAACGTTAAGTGGGCCTTATTGGGCACATTAACCTTATAGAAAGTTTTAAAGCCAGTTTATAGTGTTGCCTTATTCACACGTGATTGGTAACGTTTTGGCGGTTAATGCCCAATTAAATTGGGATAATGTGATAACTAGGAACCGGATGTTTAGGTTTTAAAATTATAATTTTAGGTTTTCAAACACATAAAATAGGATTTGGAGGGGGAGGGGGAGAGGAGGGGGGATGTTTTTAATAGGTCGAATAGGTTTTAAATAGGGTTTATGTTTAAAGTGTAGCAAAAGTTGGCGTTAATTCCACAAAGCTTTAAAAAATGCCTAATATTGTTAGTAGAAAATCTGATTGTAACGAGAGTGTAAATATTTTACATAATAATACGTCATCAAATTATCACCGAGACCTTCACACTTTTAGGCAATATTTTCCTTGAATATGTTAATTATCCAAATTCAATAAAACCAAGGATGTCACAGGGGATTTTTACACTCTAACCCGTTTAATTAACTTTGCTTATTTATAATATAGGGAATTTATAAATAATAAGAGATTCATCCCCAAACAATAAGATATAAGCCGAAAAGTGCTGATAGTACTTGAATTTTCTGGCAGGCATAATTTCTCTTAATCAACTACAGCTAGGAAGAAACACTGCCTTGTGGGTTCCTTTTAAAAATTATGGACCAAAAAATAAATGGAACAAAACCGCAATTATGTATTTTTAGGTACTCTCATATCATTTAGGTTTTTCTAGGCGTAACCCCGCACAAGATAGTCAATAAACCTAGAAATATTGCTGAGTTTTAGTTTATAAACTTCAGAGATGAAAATGGAAAGTTAGGTCTGAACAGCAAGGAGTACTGTCGTATCTTGGCTGAGTACTTTAAGAAATTACTCAATTGTGATGAACCAAAACAGAGACTACTCATAGGCCGTCCTAGACAAGTAATGACCAACTCGCATCTACCTTCTAAGACAGAAATTAAAATGATTATCGATGGTCTAAAGAATAATATAGAAGCGGGAGAAGATTCCATTGTGACAGAGCTGCTAAAACTGCCAAATGAAGATACTCTGAATATATTAGCTGAGCTCTTTGCGGAGATATGGAGATCTGGTAGGATGCCCACAGAGTGGCAGTGTGCATTAATCCACCCTCTCCACAAAAAGGGGGATAAGAAGGACGTTAATAATTACAGGGGTATATCAATTGTATCTGTTCCCTACAAGATCCTATCCAAAGCACTTCTGAACAGAATTGAAGATCATCTTGATAATCAGATTTGTGAGTACCAGGCCGGTTTCAAAAAGGAACGTTCTTGTCCGGAACAGCCTTTTAACCTGAGAAACATCATTAGTTATAAGACGATAGGCTGGTATGACTATGTGGTCATATTCATTGATTTTAAGAAAGCGCATGACTCAATTGACCGTGAGTCGCTACTGAATATTCTGGAAGAGTTTGAAGTGGATGACTCGTCTCGAAATCTGATTAAACAGACTTTGACCGATACAGTGTCAAAAGTAAAATTCATTGGTGAGATCTCCGATCCCTTTGCAATCAAAACTGGTGTCAGACAAGGTGATGGATTATCTCCAATCCTTTTCAACTGTGTATTAGAACAGGTAATTCGTGAATGGAGAAAGACATGAAGGGCAGAAGAAGGGCATGAAGAACGAATCAGGCTAGAGCCCAAACTGAATGGGGTGCACTTTGATTGTTTGGCTTTTGCAGATGGCCTAGCTATTTTTGCCAGCAATATTAAATCAGCCATTGTAAAGATTAATCGAATATCAGAGATGGCTGAGAAAGTAGGTTTACAGATTTCCTTTGAGAAGACAAAGTACATGACAAACATCAGTGATGGACCAGAATGGATGAAAACAAGCCAAGGAAAGATTAAACGAGTAAAGAAATTTAATACCTGGGTGAGGTAATCCAACAAAATAGCATAGAACGGGAAGCAATTAATCTTAGAATCTGGAAATTAGACCGAGCCTATCACCTGACGAAAAATCTCTATATAAGAAGTCACTGAGCATTGGAGCCAAATTAAGACACTACATCACGGTTGTATGCTTCGGAGACTTTGACTATGAACAGGCGGGGACTAGACGACCAGTTTGTCGAAAGAAAACGCAGGGTATTGAGAAAAATTTCAGGCAACAGATGGGTTGACGGACACTTACGTTTGAAGTCAAACGAAGAGTTATATGGATAGATAGAACCAGTCACGTCAACAATAAAAAGGAAAAGTTGTTGTTCTATGGACACATTTTCAGAACATCTAACGATCGTCTAACAAAAAAAAATTGGAATTTCGTGATACCAAAGAGGAAAAAATTGGCATGGTTTGAAGAAAGTAACAAAGACCTTATAGAAATTGGTATTCCGGACTGCAAAATTATGAGAAGGTGTGAATTCAGACACCTAATCAAAAATTACCAGGGATTTACCGTAGGGACAGAGCCCAAAAGACGGAGGGGACCTCTTTCAGAAGATCGGAAGAAGGCGCTGAGTGATGGGCTCAAGAGATACTGGCAGGACATCAAAGCTGGCAGACTATCTAGAACGAAACATTGATTTTGATTGTTATTCCATAGTCCATAGTGGCTCAATTCGAATGTTTTTAAAAAAATTGTTTCTTACTTTTTAAATACAATGTTTTTCAATAATTGGAATAGGCTTCCAATGACCTGGGCAAGTATTACCTGAATCGTGAAGTGATGAAACTATTTTTCAGTGTTGCTTAGTTCTAAGAAACAAAGCTTTTCAGTCGGTCAACAAAAATGTTTGTGCCCAGTTGCATTAAACGGGAAAACAAGTATGCATATGCCTTAACATGAAAACACTAGATAAGATATTTATCACAAAATAACACGCCTTTGTGTACAAAAATGGGGGTACGTATGTCATGTTTCGAACGTCAAACGTTCATCCTCAGATCCTGCTCACTTTAGACGTAATTAATTACGATGTTTATGAATTACACTCATGCACAAAGATGAATCAACTGCGCCTAATAATATTGTTTTATGCAGCCCAAATTGCGTTGTTATCAGGAGGGTCGATATTTATCTGCTTGCATCCCGTATGGTACTAATGCACTAATGACTACAGACTAATACGAGGCCGTCTGGCTGCGTGGCTCAGGGGTAACGTTCTCGCTTGCTGAGCCCAAGGTTGCAGGTTCGAAACCTGGCGCAGTCAGCTGGCATTTGAGGGTGCGCAAATGCGAGGGAGCCGTGTCAGTACATTTACTGGCACGTTAAAGATCCCCTTCGGTGCAAAATTCCGGCACCCCGGCGTCTCTAAAAGTCAGGGTAGTTAAAAGGGACGTAAAACCAATAACAGTAGTACTAATACGAGGGAAAAACAATAGTGTTCATTATCGTTTGCGGGACATGCTTGCAGTGCATTAGTAGGCTACCATACGGGATGCAAGCAGAGAAATATCGACCTTCCTGACAACACGCGTTTGTTGGTCTGTATGAAACAATATTATTAGAGGCAGATGATTCAACGGATATAATGTATACAATGTTCAGATTCCATAAGTTCGTAAGAACTTGTGTAACGCTTCAATCTTATTTACAGATGATATTGTTCACTTCTATGGTTGTTGCGTTAATGTTGATGTATTTAAACTTGTGTTTTATTGAATTATTGTTGTGACCACGTTCAGGAATGATGTCTACACTATTCTGTTAATTATATTCTAAATCAACCGTTCCTATTTAAATTAGTGGACTATTGTGTGTGGTTATAATGCACTAATTATAGTTCTAATTATAATTATACACAGCACTAAAATGAAAAAATGTTATTTAAACTTATCTGCTATACGAAACATGAGTCCTAAGCATCCGGCCCAGTTCACTACTCATCGGGACTAATTATATTGGTTACTATGCTAGGCTCTGGCCCAAAGAGTCCAGGTTCATTTCCCGGCCAGACCAAGGAGATTTCAATATCCCACAGTTAATTCCCCCGGCTCGGTAACTGGATGTTAGTGGCGTCTTCACAAGTGAAATTCAGAAATTAAAATAAACAGAAAAAGATAAAACAAAATCGAGTAAAGAAAAAACGAAGAAGCTACACACATTAGAATATGCGAACAAAACATTTAGCAGGCTAATATAATAAATAATATTTTAGAAAAGAAACCATATATGTCATCTTTATTAAAACGTTTGTCCTCGCAACTCGGCTTCACCCACGGACTCGGCGAGGGATAATTCCTCTACCGTCACAAGAACGGTGTCTGAGAGCATAACACACTTTTTCAGGAGATACAACTGGGGATGGTGACAGGTAACCGCTAACATGGGTCTTATTAAGGAAGGGCAGGGATAGTATATTGGGAAAAATAAGTCGGCCGTGGACCTGTTGAAAGGAACCGTCCCAGAATTTGCCTTGGGGTGAAAATGGGAAACCACGGAATACCATTTTCAGGATGGTCGAGTTGGGATTTGAACCCACGCTCTCCAGATACCAGTGAGCCACAAGGTAGTGTGGTAGCGCGGCCGGTATAAAAGTCATCCTACAATATAATCTTGAATAGTAAAGACCTTCTTAACAACAAGTCAGTACAGCGTATTGAGCCTTTTATATGAAGAACAATGAGAAAGGAAATCCTGTCTCGTTCACTTGCCATGGAGGCTCATGGAGCAGTGAAAGGTAGTAGTTCTCGTAACATCTGCGCCAGGTGGGATTGAGTTATCAGTTCCATCTTTGCTTCCAGGAATTAGTCTACCCTGATACTCAATTCTAATGTAGGATAAATTAAATCCGGGGCCATTTGCTTTTCTGTTGGTTATTGTTTGTTTTTAAAATCCACGACCTGGGTGCAAATAGATTCCACTCCCTTCCAGTTAGGGATATACCGGGCGATTGAGCAGCCACTTCCAATATCGTTTGCTGCAACCTAACGAACGCGTGTTGGCAGGAAGTCGATACTTCTCTGCTTGCATCCTGTATGGTACTAATGCACTGCAAGCATATCCTGCAAACGATACTAAACCCTATTATTTCTCCCTCGATGTGAGTAATACGAGGGAAAAACAATATGTTCGTTAATGAACATATAGCCCACTTTCTCCTAACTGTATGAGTACAGGGTCTTTCATATAAAATAAGAGCACCAGGCGGCGGCTTTGTTAACCGCGGCTGCGGTCACCTTGGCCGAGCTTTTGGCGCGCCAAGGCCCCCTGCTTTAAGCGTGTGTACAATCCTATATGATGCAGCGGCCTTGCTAGCGTGTGTACAATGCTGAAATCTTACTTTAGTTAGTTAGTTAGTTAGTTAGTTAGTTATTGTTGATGAAACCGAAACCCCTACTTGTGCTAATTTTGTGAGTGATTTATTCGGAGACCGTTCAAGATTCTTGCCAATGTCATCTAGCTCATCCTCTGTTAAAACTGTTCGTGTGCGGGCATGTTTTTTATTGAGCACCGAGCCAGTAGTGACAAACTTATTTGCAATTACGGGCATCTGCACTAGTGAAGGTGGCACTTCATCAGGAAATTGCTGAACAAATGCATCACGTACCCGCCGAGCCGACTCGTACTTAAAATAAGTTTTACATAAAAAATACGATGTTGCAATGATAACTGTCTCATCATGTTATAGCACTTGAGGTTTAGACTGGCGACTGAGCACCTGCACGCTTATTGCAAGGTCAAGTTTGGTAATGGCAATCTGTTATTTTTATACAGTCCATCGGAACTTGAAAAAAAAAACCAGCCATCATATGTACTGTGCCCGTTTAGACCGGAGTCCGCACGACCACATATGCATTTTACCAATAATCAGTCAGCACGAGAATCAAAATATCCCGGAGCGCCAGATGGGTTAAAGCAAATCGCAAAAACGACATCAAATTTATAAAAATGCTTTGCTGATTTTTGGCTCAATGCAACAATAAGGATAGAAGGAGATTTAAATGGGTGAAACACATCTGGTAAAATTATCTCAGTTTATTTAAAGTTAAAATCTGACTGCAAGAATAATGCTCAAAGCAGCATCATCCACGTGTGGCGATCCACACTCTTATTTACACACAATATACAGAAATCTTCCAAACACATTTGACAATCTATTTGAACACACAAGTCCGATTGTTAGTCCTGTGGACTGTGTTCCAAAATTATTAACATTTTATTCCAGTGCAAAATGAATTGTCCATACTGGAAATAACGTAGATCACTGTTTGACTATTTACATGATATTAACACTCGTAGAATAAATGTTTATAGAATTTCTTAGACTTTCATTTGTTCTCCAGTTTTCCAAAATATATCGTTGAAACTATTATTATCATCGTAGCAACACAAATTATTAACACATATTAACAACATCTGAAAAGTATTTGACCATTGAGCATAGCATCGAAGAACTGTGCGAAGCACAACAACAATTAATTGTTCTTCTGACATTAAATATTCGAGAAGTGACTCGATTATGAACTTCAAGTTCCAAACAAAACATATGATTTCTGAATCATTAACTTGATCAACAAATGGTTGAACCATTCAACTATTAGATTTTCCACTTGGAATTATTATGAAAAAAATATTTATATTTATGGCCATATCTAGCAACTTTCACAACTTGCAATTCTTCGACAGAATGCGGCAATTAGAATTGTAGTCTTATAATGAATTCATTTAGTTCATGGCACTAGGATTGAAAATATCCTTCAAATTATTCGTGGTTAAAGAATTATTTTAAATTGGCAGTGGCCCATTCTACTATTTGTGTAAGAACACAATATTATAACAACAACAACAACGGCAAAGGTCTTCCTCTGAAGAAGAATAAACTACTATCATGACAAATCCGGGTTCTAGCAAAATCAAAGTCTAAATGGAATTCGTAAACAAGGTTGAAATAAGAACTGATGGTTTCAAAGAAATAACCTTCGGGTTATTCATACGACGAAATGTGTGGCTCCAATACTCCTACTATAAACCTGAGCCATCGAACCTGCTATTTGATTGATGCTCGCAAAAAAACCTTCATTCCTGCGACTTAACATGCGCACCTGGGAATGGCATTCAACTACTCCACACACATAAATTATCTTCCCAAAATTTATACAATAAATCAAGCCTCTGCTTGTTATCAACACTGGAAGATTAATAAACTGACAAGTTTATTTTATTTTACCATTCAGTTCAACCCGTGAATTTACCATACTTATGAAAAGCTTCATTTCACTTTCGAAGTGTATTTACGTCATGATTTTATATAAATACAAAAATCCTATTTGATACAAATATCAATTGCTTCCCGTTTCATGCCTCTCCGTGTTATATGAAACATATACTTTGCTCATAGCAAATATCAACTGTTCAACCAGAACTGAAATGTAGGTTGAATGCGGGCATGCGCTAACCACTCTCCTTCGTAAAATCTCCTGTTCCATACTAGAAATGTTTCAACTACTTCATAGGCTCTTTCTCAATACATATGATTATTATAAAATATAATATCCAAGAATTATTTAGAAAAATTATGAAAATTATTATTATTATTATTAGTGGATTATTATTATTATTATTATTATTTCAAATATGTTTAATTATCATCTCATTATGTGAGAATCCACATGTTCGAACCTTCGAATATGGAAAAAAAATATCCATTCCTCAACAAAAATAAATTTAACTTTTACAGTTACATCGGCTGATTACCGTGATTTCCCAAAAATATGAAAAATTTAAATAAATGCTCAAAATGCTCGGTCATCGATCCTAAACTGTTCTGAGTGCTGAAAATGCTCAGAATAAATCTAACAAGTCTTGCGTAAATCATTACAAGCTTTAAATATGACGAAAAAAATGTGTTGGTCATCTGCAGAAAAATAGTTTGTTCCAATTAGCTAGGCATAATATAATTCAAATGTGGCTTACATTTCTTGATGGTCTTGAAGTGTCGTAAACCTGGTCTATACCAGATTTATCCGTAAACATGCCCTAGTGGACAAGCACGTATAATCCTTGTATCGGCCGCCATTGTAGACCCACAAATCGTCTAGTCAGACATAGTGGTAGTATCTTTCGACGTTTTAAATGACTGCGGTTCCATTTTAATATGGGCTTCTAACAAAGCCATAACAGTTTGTTTGAAAAGGGTCAGATCTAAGCGATCTCTTCTTAAATGTGTCAGTTGTAACTTAACTCACTGTAATCTCATCAGTACAAGAAAAACGTTGACAGTCTAAGCAGTTAACGGCTGTTCTGAAGATCGTTCCCTGGGCATGGTTTATATATCACCATCTGCCATGCGCTAGACAACTTGCAGTTTCCCTTGCGTAGACTAATGAACGCCACCGTTATAGACTATTCTTCAACGTACTGACGGATCGAAGTGGTTAAATAGTTACAAAATATGAAAACTGACTTCAAATGGATCTAAACATCCAAATATTAATTTACTATTGGACTGTGACAAATACTACTTTCTAGACCAAGTCTAGCATATGTCCTTTAGGAAATATAAATATTTCCACCAATGTCTGTAGAAACACAATCACCTCAGTGATTCTCCTCACCAGAAACTTACTAAGTTCCAACTCGTTTGCGCAGCACTTCTCGTGACTATCACGATTTGAAAAGTACTTCTTCGTAGACGTGGCAACCATGTGCCTTGGCTCAGCGTAGACGCAACTTGTTCGCCAAGTGCTTGTGATGAATTGAGCTAACTAAGCTTGCTCCAGCTTGCTTTTATACAAAAACGGTCAGGGTCACGCGTCATCGCCTGATATCTAGAAATCCTCATATCTCTTGAATCCCTGGTCCGATTTACTTGATATTAATTGCATTCTCTTTTATTTGGCCGTGCCAGTAATCTGATCCCAGTCTCAAGTCTCTGCTCCATAGTTAACTATTTAATCAATAAATAGTCTCCACCTCTGCTGTTACTCGCTACGTCATTTACCATCCAACTATCGGTAATTTCCTTCGAATGGCTTCGAGAAGCAATGTAGCGCGATATTCAAATATCCGAACTTTCAAACGCTGCTACAGCCTTTCCCTTGATATCTAGGTGTCTGAAACTTGGAATACCCGTTCCTAGAGTTGGGCACAGTACTATGCGCGCGCTTTCAATACTATCACACGCTAGCAAGGCCGCTGCATCATAAGGATTGTACACACGCTTAAAGCAGGGGGACTTGGCGCGCCAAAAGCTCGGCCATGGTGACCGCAGCAGCGGTTAACAAAGCCGCCGCTTGGCGCTCTTATTTTATGTGAAAGACCCTGTATAGTCTTTATCAAAGAGTATAATAGAATCATTTCTTGGTTGAAGACCTTAGAAACTATTTACCTCTACCAAACACCAGAACCTCGAAAAAACTACTATCATCATTGAAGAGAGAAAGAAAGAAAGAAAGAAAGAAAGAAAGAGAAGACTTATCTCAAGAATTTTATGGATCTGGAGACATAATCGACCGGACGTGGACCACATCCAACTTTGAGTTGAGGCATGTGTTTACACGTCTGGCTGTGCATGGCTTTCACCACCTTAATTGTATTAACAAATCTTTCCATGACACACAGTGACGTGTGTATACCAACTATGTGGACAAGCATGTGAACACTACCACTTCTGTAGTAAAAGAAAACATTCAATCAAAGGCTATGCAATTCAAATACACAGAGTGCAATTTTAGTGTGCATGTTCATTCTTTATTTTCGATTGCTATTTGGCTGCAATAAAAGTATTAATTAATATTCTGAACTAGCGCCAACTTCTAGAATTCAGGTACTATGTGAGATCGTTTTGTTCTTTAGTTCAAATAACATTTTCAAATAACACACAATAGTCTGTTACAAACGATGTAAAATGAAAAAAAAAATGTATCGAATTATCAACTTGTCATTCTTCAAATTCGATGCATATAGAATGACAATGGTATGCTAATCAATGAAGTCACACGTAGACCAGCCGTGACATCTGATGGAGAAGTATCGAACAAGATAATCCTAATAGGGCAAGTGCATTCTAACGGCCATAAAAATAAACTTTTCAATTAATGCTGTAATTTAATCTATGGGCCGGTGCGCCGTTCACAATCAGTTGGCCATGATAATTCACCTGATTGATGTTAGATGTCTCGTGCAAATCCGCTGGCGAATTTTGTTTTAATGAAATATATATTAGGGCGCCGTGCTGCTCCTAAGCATTATTTTTCAGTATTGGAATTAAAATATAACGACATTTTGTAATAGTTTATAACATTTATTTCACAATACTTCCTTCCAGACAATTTTCGCTGTGCGTCGACCCTTAGGTTTAATTTCTACTTTTACATCTTTAAATGTTTTTCCTCGGGATAAGGCAACATACAATTGTCCGTGGCTAAATCAGGATCAGGCAAGTAGATTCCAACTCGATGAAGCGTTTGACCCTGCGCTTTGTTGATCGTAATACAAAACGCTAGTGTAATAGGAAATGCCATCTTTTAAAAGATAACGGCATTGTAGTGTCAGATGGTGACAAATCTACGCGAGGTAGCAGTATTCTCTCCCCACTATTCACACCAGTTAGAACATATAAATCAATGATATTGTCCTACATTTTTCTATCTATTAGCCTCGTCCTGTTCATTAATCCCTTAGTTGCATTGAAATTCCTAAGGAGCATTACAATAGCACCTTCTTTCAAAGTCAGCACATGGGGAGGTAGACCAATCATATCAAGCCAGTTCAAAAATTCAGTGGGAAACGGCAAAACTTCACTTTCTTCTTCAGTTACCAATGTATTCATACTCGTGTAAAATCTAGAAGTTCCTGGAAGTAGATCCGAAACGACACTATTAATTTCATGGCAATGTTCATTTTTCGGTGCAAGAAAGTGAAAAATGAGAAGTAATATTGAATGTCCAGTCATAACTTTCCTCAGAATCAGCCGATTTGAATAGTTCTTAAATGAAAAATCTTGATTCACTGAGTGTTATATGACCAAAACGACCTGCGTACCTCAATTAGGAGTAAAGATATGATTGCCTCAATGAGAAAAAAAGGTTGGAAAAAGTTGAAAAAATCAAATAATTTGAGGAAGGTGGAAGTTAAGTGATTTGTAATACTTGATAACAAATATGTGCATGAATACCTTTCATTTAAGAAAGGAAGGAAGGAAATCGACCGAATAGAATGGCCGGACGGACTCGGTTAAGTTTTCATAAATATTTTAATATATAGATTTTCCATTGTAATATGCCCAGTATAATGCTTACTTTTAAAACGTCTAAGCAATTACAAAACAATAAATAAAATTCAAGCAAAAAGCCCAACTCTGATAGGATTTGAACACTAGCCAAACGGGTGAAAGGGCTAACGCTTTACCACACAGCCAAACGTGTCAACGAAATTTGGCCGATATATTAAGCATTTCATACAAAGTTTATATTATTTCTATCAGTAGGCTATATTGCATGCAATACTCAAACTAGTGAAATATAGACCAGGCACAAGATATCAGCTGCCATCTTGCCTTGTAACTGAGACGGCTCAGCTTTTTGAAATCACTTCTGCACTATAGTATTACAATATAAACCTTTAATGTGAACGTGCCACGTCCTTTAGAACAGGTAAAACGATTCTTGGTTTGATAATCGGAACTGGTGGGTCCCATGTTATGGTTTATAAAGTTTGCATAATTCACACGGCCGCCATCCTGAAATGGTACGGCTGATGGCCTTGTAGTTTGGGCACAAGACGTGACCCATATGAAGGTATGTTGTTAACAAATTTGGTACAGATCGAAGGAAGGAAGGAAGGAAGGAAGGAAGGAAGGAAGGAAGGAAAGAAGCTTGTAGTTTAACGTGACCGTTAATCTCCCGATCATGAGTCACGGGACCTCCATTTTACGTTGAATCCGAACCACAGGACATGGCATTTCACTTCGAAAATCTCACATGCATTGACCGGGAATCGAACCCGATTCTCCTTGGTGAGAGGCCAACAGGGTACAGATCGGATGAATAGTTTAGTCGTTATTTAATTTTACGATTTGAACATTTGAGGGGCTGCCATTCAGTTTTGGTAAAGATGGTGGTGATATAAAACATGACACTGAGGTGCCCTTTGCTAGTGCTACCTCTGTACTAAATTTCGTTCAATTCGGTTTCACCATGTTTGAATTGATAGGGGGATAGACATTCAGAGTACACACACATACACACACACTCACACACACACACACACACACACACACACAGAGAGACACAAAATTGTTGGCCCTGTGTAGATCTCATAAGTCTACTTTCGTTTTTTGCAAAAATCGAAAGTAGGCAAATAATAGGGTTTAGTATCGTTTGCAGGATATGCTTGCAGTGCATTAGTACTATACATAGGCTTGCCATACGTCCCGGTTTGACCGGGACAGTCCCGGTATTTTGCTCTTGTCCCGGTGTCCCGCCCGGTTTTATGAATGTCCCGGAAAACGGCTGTAAGATGTAAAAAGTAATGAATTTATGAGTTAAAGAATCATTTATGAATCGGTTACTTTTCAACAATCAACATCGTTGACTATCACGCACAGCGTCAAACATATTAGCTCCATTGGCTAGTGACGAGCTTATTGATGATCTAAAGCAGTGGTTCTCAGCCTTTGACAGCTGACGCCCCCGCCCCCCCCCCCCCCCCCATTTTTCAGATACGGGTGGTCATCGCGCCCCCCTCCCCGCACCCCTTGCCCTCCACTTGTCACTTCTATAACCTCTTCGATAAACTGACGCGGAGGATATTGACCTAACCTAAAAACACTACATAATGGAATAATTCTTTCTGATAAATTTATATGAAGTACGCGCTTTATATCTATTACATACTAACTTCATTTTAGCACAATGCAACGTACACACTTTTACAATAAATCCTTAAATTAGTCAACAAATGTCAGTGAGAGGGTTGACACTGTTTTCTCTTGGTAAGATCCGGTATGTTTGATTCGATATTTGACAGAGCACAGCGGAGATCACTTGCAACATCAAGCCGACAGCGCTGCTTTGTTTTTATGACACTCAGCGTTGAAAATCCTGACTCACTTAAATATGTCGTTGAAAATGGGACAATGACACGGAATGCAACTTTGGCTATTTCAGGATACACTGCAAGACAGTTTACCCAAAAGTCACCCGGTCCTAATACAGTGGTTTGGAATCATCTCTCGGGCTTGATTTTGCTCCTTTCAACACAGCAAATTCTTCATTCCAACTCCAACCTCGCTCCGTAGATGTTTGAGGCGACAAATGCCAATTACCAGTGCTTTTGAACGATTGACTTGGCGCGACAATCACCCGGAGAGATTCGAAAAATGTTTATTATACAAAGTTGTAGTATTGGAGTTTTAAAAAAATAATCGGAAATCACTTCACCCCCCCCCCCCTTGATAAAGCCCCACGCCCCCCAGGTTGGGAATCCCTGATCTAAAGAAATGCAATTTCATATCTTTAAGCATGAAAACTTCAAATAGAAAGAAGGTCAAGTTAGTTCCGGTCGTAGTGCGATATTTTACTCAACAAGAAGAAGTTAAGGTAAAACGGTTGGCTTTTAAATCAGTTACCAGGTACATCAGCACCTGTGGAAAGGGTGTTTTCTCTAATGAACAATGCCTGGAGGGATGACAGAGCATAAATGAGAGAGTCCACTCCAAGAGCATTGATTGCATGTAAAATCAACGTTGGCCTTTCTTGCTATGATTTTTATGAAAAGGTCAAGCCTAAGAAAGACATTTTGAAAAAAGTACATTCAAGGTAAAAATATGAGTGGTTTGAGAGCAAAGATTAACATTGTTAACACATTAATTAATTGTATTTTTAGTTTGACAAAAAAAGATTTTTTGGAATTGTTTCTGTAGTTAGACAAAAAGGTGAAGTTTTCAAACAAATAGTAAGACTTAGTAATTGTTCAACTAAACAATTTTATGAAGTATTTTAGTAGTGCATTATGTAACGAGCCTATAATGGCAATGGAAATTATAAAACTCGCATACGCTCGTTTTATAAACATACTCGTGTCTTAATTACCATTATAGGCGAGTTGCATACGACTGTTTATGTTCGACGATAATTATTATAACTATTTTATATTCGAAAATAAATATTCATAAATATCTGTCGAGATTTCGCCAGTTTTATGTAATGAACAGAGCGCATGAGACGCAGAGAATGCCTTGTATTTGACCATGGCCTCCGTGATTACCCTACTATGACACTAGGCCAGGCAGTGAAATTTAAATTAGAAGGCCGTGGAACCTAGCGCATCTAATTATCTAATTGGTCCAACAACTGTTTCTTGAGCTCTGGTTGGTGGGAGAAACTATTTCATAATGAAAAATAGTGTTATAATGAGCATCATTATAGTACAGTTTTCTGACATATAATAGTCAGGGTCGAACATAAATTGTTTTTTATAAACACTTCTTTCTAGATGGTAGACCAGAAAAAATTATAATTAAACAGGAAAAATTATATATTTCTATGTAGCAAAAATTCCTTTTTTATTTTTAAAAGGTGTGTAGAACTAACAATTTAGTCACTTGCGTGGCTTAAAACTCACCATTTTGCTTCTAATTTTTAAAAAAATTCCCGAGGGGGGACCCCGGACCCCCCGTTCTAAATAGCCTCCCCTCCCCCTACCCCCTCCTCTCCCCCTCCCCCCTCCCCCACCCCCTCCTCTCCCCCCAGACCTCCCGGTAAGGCCATTCCATATTAATGTGTCCCGGTTTCACTCACCAAAAATATGGCAAGCCTAACTATACAGGATGCAAGCAGAGAATTATCGACCTTCCTGCCAACACGCGTTATTTGGGTTGCAGCAAACGATATTGGAAGGGGCTGCTGAATCACCCGGTATTTTACGATTGTGTGTAAAAGCAAAATAAAATCTCCAATAAAATGCTCGCGAGGTTAAGATGTTTCTTGCTGTTGTTGCATATTTTTAGGGGCTGCAACATCGTGATCATGTAGCCCCATGTATTTGGGCGTTTGTGGAATTTATATTACTGTGCTGGTTGTTCTAGTGTGTGTATTTATAATTTGGGGATAGTGGTAGCAATACTAGTGTGGGATTTGTAAATTGGGATTAAGAATTGGAATCCGTGGCCTTAGGTTAGGAACCATCCAAAAATTGTCCTGGAGTAGAAGTTGGAAACAACGGAGAATCACTTCCAGGATGGCTGAGGTGGGAATCGAACCCTCCTCTTCTCAGTTTTGCCTCAAAGGCTGAGTGTACCCCATTAGAGCTCACGCCAGAATTAAAATTTCTTGGCAGAGCGACAGCCAAGATAGCTAGCCGCTACACCACGAGGTGGTCAATGAGATGTTTCTTACCAATAGTCAGATAACTCCGTAGAACAGGAAAACGAGAATGGCCCAGATTAAATCATCATTTCAGAGAGAAGAAGAGTTATCTATTGTTGTTTTAGGGAGGGGGGTGTCGAAACAGCGAGGTTATCTGCCACTAGAGAAGAAGAGCAATGCTTTACAAATCTCTTAAATTACTATAGATACTCATAGTTTTAGAAGTAAAACCTTGAAGGTTTGGGAGGTTTTCCACCCCCATCAATATCCCACCGTTACTACGGCTCTTCCGTTCCCATTACTATCACTATTACTATTAATATCACTACGACAAACATGCGTATTATTACCTGACACACTTATTTACCTTGCTATTACGAGTCACGACTACTTCCTGATTGAGAAATGCCGTGCTGCGAGGCCCGAAGGACGCAGCACGCAATGGAACTTCTGTGGGATTGATGAGATTTACAAAGCCAAACACGCAAATTATCACCAGGTTGTTATTACCTGTTCAATTAACAAATCTAACATTTACTAGATCTAAGTAAGTAGTGAAAGTCAAGCAAATTCTGAGCACACCGCAAGTCGTTATAAGAATAGGCTATTCACACAACCGTCAATGTAATACTCCCAATGTCATTGTCACCATTCTTGCAAACGAAGTTGACGCGGAGTATCTATCATGTATTTTTCAGGGCAATCTGAATCTTTCTAGGAGAGAGGGATTGAAAAAAATGTATTGCTATATGCAGTGGTTACCAAACAGCGTCAAATTAGGGTATACATCCTCCTTTGTTCGCCTATTACTTCCTTATTTTTGGAATTTCGTAATTTGATAAATTGTTCTTACATCATTATTTTTTTAAATATATGCCTTTTTATGGAAACTATTTTAATGTATCCTAGAAGAAAGTAATACATCCAATTGTCTTTTAATACCCCCGAAGGAAGTTAACTCTGGAATACGTGACTTTAATTTTAGCAGTAAGCTGTTTCCTGTTATCTGCTATTCAGTACCATACTGCTAACTCAACTGTATGGAAACATTAACTATCTCTCTGTAAAAGTTTAAGGAATTCTGAATTTTAAAAAAGGAATACTCTTTGCCACCGAAGAAAATTTCAAAACTCTAAACTCTCAAATAGATGATGATGATGATGATGATAATTGTTGTTTTAAGGGGCCCAACATCACGGGTATCGGCCCCTAATGGTCTGGGTGATAGCGAAAATGACAATGAAGTGGAAACCAGAACGAAAATTAAGTGAGACGGAAAATACTTACAAAAAATAACTCAGATTGAAACTACTCACCAAATGGAAAGCGGTAATACTTACAAAAGGGAATTTAGAACGAAAATACTCTCGAAAGGAATAGATTGAAAAATACGCACAAAATGTAGGTTAGGTTCAAAATACGTACAAATGCAATGTCGAGTCGAAATACTTACAAAATGCAACTGATATTCAAAATACTTACAAAATGCAAATGGCAATGAATGGACGTACAAAGGGCAATTGAGGTTCAAAATACTTACAAAATGCAATTGAAATTCAAAATACACAATGCAATTCAGAATGAAAAATTCCCATTTCAGATCCAAAATACTCACAAAGTGCAATTGAAATTCAAAATGAAATTGAAATTGAAAATGCTTACAAAATGTACGATAGATTCAAACTACTCATTTGGATGGACAATACTTACAAAATGCAATTTAGATTGAAAATACTTACAAAATGTAATTTAGATTCCAAATACCCACAAAATGCAACTGAGAATCAAAATACTTGCAAATTTCGCACCTTACAAAATGCAATTTAGATTGAAAATACTTGCAAAAAGTGGTTTAGGTTGAAAAAACTTACAAAAGGCAATTGAAATTCAAAATACTGTTAAGGATGTTTGATTGGTGCCTTAACCACCATTTGTTAAGGATGTTTGATTGGTACCCCGCACGCCCTCACCCTTTGTTAAGGATGTTTGATTGGTCTGAGGGCTGAGCTGATCCGTTTTAGAGGGATTCACCTCGTGCCTTCAGCATTTGTTAAGGATGTTTGATTGGTGCCTTAACCACCATTCAAAAGGGGTGTTGATTACTGGGCACCCTTGCATCTACGGGGATTTACTAGGATGTATTATGAAGAACTGCGGACACGTTTAGAGAGCAATTTACATACAGGGGAACTGGCGGGAGGAATACTCACCTAGCTTACCTCAATGTGGCTTAGTAGGCCGCACGCTTGCTGTGCATCGCCTCCTGCTGGGCAGCGTTCAATGGAGATCTTAAACTAGGTACTAATCTAAAGGGAAGGGCTTCTTAATCTAAACGAAATAAAAAGGTAATCATTAGACTGTTCAAAAAGGGGGTTTATTATGTAATAGTGGCAATGGCAATAGGGGAGGATGGAAATAATAATCTAGGGGGAAAAAGGAGTCTAGCAGGCACGTTATCACTCACCCCACCGTTGATACCGGTCTTCTATGATGTTGGTGGCGTTGGGACTCGATATGGGGCACCGCCCCATATCGGTCCGGCGTAGCACAACTCCGATAGAGTGTAAGACTGTAAGTGAAGGTTCAGAAGAGTCCACGTTCCAAGAGCTTAAGAGCGCGGCCAGGTTAGGTTAGAGACCGCGGCGCGTGTTCGTACCTCTATTTATAGGTAAAATGTGCGACGTCAGTCCACTCAGCGGTATCTTGGGAGTGTAATGTCCGCTGTGTCCTGTCTAACTGCTTGCTGTTGGACCTTAGGTCTATGACCTACGGCTTATTCCGCAGTCGCGTTGCCAAGTCGTCTTTTACGTAGTTACTTCTGATTATCTTTTATGTATGTATAGGCACAGTCCTTTTATAAAGGGCTGGGGCTGGGACAAGTCGCCTCCCTGTTTTAATAATCGTCCTCGATTATTGGACTAGACGTGGGGGCGGAAACTTTTATTTTCTTCTTTCTTCTTCTCCTTCTTCTTTTTCTTTCCTTTCGTCGATGTAAATTGCTTTCGATTCGTCGTATCGTCCTTCGTTGCTTCTGGTCTTCTTCGTAGGTGGGAGGGTGAGCGACATTGTACCTTACTAAGGGTTGGAAGGCGTGGCAAGGGTGTTGGGGTGGTTTGTTTTACAGTCATTTCATAGCAGATAGTTCTCTGTATCTGTCTACATCCCATATTGTATTATTTGACATAATCTGTATTGCCTACTTGGCAGAGTTGAAATTTGCATAAAATTGTTTTGTTAAAATTGAAAAAAATATGGAATTTCAGCCGAAATATAAATTGAAAGAAATGAAGTTGAAAGATATATCTTGAATGGAATCGCATAGGAAATTTACATTATTAGCACCGTACTCGGACTAGTGCGTGACTTGCGTACGACGCCGACAAGCCAAGCCCTGCCGCGAGGATGCATGCATAACTGTAATTTTCCTACGATGGAAAATGATGCTGTAAGGAGCTTATGTAATGGCGAGCCCTCGTGAGCTAGTACGCGACCTCTGTAGCGTGTGTAAAAAAGGGAGAGAAAAAAATATAGTGTATCGTATGGGCTACTCTAGGCCAAGTGTAGCTATGAGGGTGCGCTACTATGATTAACCTCCTTACAACGTGGGGATGATAAAAGAAATGAAAATTGTAGAAATATCCTAGAAAACGTGAAATTCCGTCAAAGTTACTTGATTATGTGCGTAAAAAACATGTAGTTATGGTATTAAGGTAAAAAAAATAACATTGAAGTGTTGGAAAGAAATAGCTGAAGGCTCCTGCCTAAATCGGCTGACAGTCTAGTATGGTTTGTAGGTTTTGACTGTTGTTGCTGCCATGCGTGTTGGAACTTTGGTCTTGCGTCACGTTCGTCCGGGGGGCATCCTGCATGAATGTCCTACTGGGGGATTACAGGATTGTACAGCGTATAATTAGTCTGAAATCAGAAATCTCTCTTAACGTTTTGTACAGAGGGATTGGTTCACCCTGGTACCGTTATTTTTTTTTTCACTGAAGTTCGTTACGTCGTACGAGTTAATCTCGTTACTTAATGTCTGCATTATGACATATATACTAATATCCTTATAAACTAACGTGCAATATGAATTCATTGACATATTGGTTATTGTGGTCATACACTATACCACGTCCTATATGCGTCGTTGTAAAACTGCAACATGCTTCCTTAAGCATTTAGCTGCGTATATACTCTTATATTTCGTAGAACTTGAATCCTTTATATTTGTAAAAAAACTTTCTTATACATCGACGTAGACCTTTGCTATAGCTGAGAATTAATCTTTAAGTATTACTTTTGCACTTTCTCAGCGTGAGTTAAGCGACGTATTCGCTTCTTAATTTATAGATATGCAGACATTATGTAAGGATACTCGCACTACGTGTACACTCGATCGTTAAGCTTAAATGGATTATCGTTAAAATGGCGACTGTTTCGTCGGGAAGTTATTGAAATTGGAAATTATGATTGCCTCTACGGGCTAACTTGGGAATTCTGTGCACTGTATAGAACTTTAGGAAATATAAATTAACACGATAATATTATCTGAAAAAAAAAGACATTTGTTATTGACATGTGATAATTGCCTGTAAAAATAACACTGTTAATGACATGGTATTAAAGACCTTTTTGTAAAACTTGCCACGTTAGATAGGGGGGGGGGGTGATTTACTATCTAATTTGATTCTTAATGCTAAACCTAATATTACTACCTTTTCTTAGCTAAATATGCTATATACATGGGGTAAGGTGGAATAACGTGTCTGGACAGGGGTGAAAAAATCTCTTGAAGGGGGGGGGGGGGCGATATATATTAAAGGTATTTCTTAAATATTTAAGCTCTCTCTATAGTGTATCCGCAGCCATGATAATTTTCTAAAGTGTACCTTCAATGAGGTGGCTACTTTTTCCCCTTAATATAACTAATGGGGCTGTATCTTCACTGAAATGCCTACCTTTGCTCCGTAGGAAAAATAATGGGGTTGTATCTTCAATGAAATGTCTACCTTTGCTCCTCAATAAAATTAAAGGAGTTGTATCTTCAATGAAATGTCTACCTTTGCTCCGTAAGAAAAGTAATGGGGTTGCTCTAAACGGAATTACTAATATTATGCCTAAGTTGCATAGTTTTATTTCTTTTACATATTATGTTGCCTTCTTGTCGTAGAAAATACGGATGCATGTGGTTATGTATTCTAACCAAGTGGTGTCTAATACGCAGGGTGGTATCGAGACTAAGAGAGCCTAGAAGGACTTCTTTTACCAGTGGACCGGCTAAATACGTAACATGGTATGGGGCATTAAGTACGTATAGTAATCCAGTGACCTTCGTCCAATTTGCAATGTGGTATCGGTAATCCGAGTGACTACGAATGCAGATTGTGGTTTGCGAAAACTACGGTTTCTGTTCAAAATGGCTTAACCAGTTGACCCATACGTTTAGTGGTTTGGTTTACTCTTACATAGCCTGCGCTAGGAGTTACCTCCGTATCGAGTGACCTCCCACGCGCATTGCCATCCTTGGTATATTATACATGTGTAAATTGCATCCTTTTTTGTTGCTCCGTAATCGTAATACATTGAAAAATTATGAATTTATCACAAATAAGCATAATACATTGAAAAAAAAATATTAATTCAATTTTACTTATTAGTTTCAGCGTATGTGTAGTTTCCTTTTCAATATTGGTCACTCTTTATATAGAAAATCAGCAAATGTGTCCAGCGGTGTAGGTTTCAGATTACCTACTATGCTACAATATCATAAAACGTGTCACTATCTCCTCATGTTAAACATAATACCAAAGAGATATCGTCTGTTGGCAGACTGTCCGTACTTCGATACAGGATGCATCCCATCGGACGTTAAATCCATGATGTATTGGGTTTATTTTAATATAAATATCTCCTAACATCTTATCAGAATACTATAAAGATATCGTCTGTTGGCAGGCTGTCCGTACTTCGATAGAGAACGCGTCCCAACGGCCGTTAAATTCATTATGTATTAAGTTTATTTTAATATAAATATCTCCTAACATCTTATCAGAATACTGTAAAGATATCGTCTGTTGGCAGGCTGTTCGTACTTCGATACAGAACGCATCCCAGCGGCCGTTAAATTTACTATGTATTAAGTTTGAATTGACCGCCACAAGATGTATAACGTGGAGGGATTAATTCCCCGAAAGTATTAGAACGAACGTCATCTACGTGAAAGGGGTGGCTAGTTCCTTTCAAAGTTCAGTAGCGTTCTAATATCTGGACTACTTCTTACGTGTTCAGTGGGTTGGCTAGGTCCTGGAATCTGAAATGATAGTCGTCGGTCGCCGGTTGTCATTATTATAATGACCAATATACCTGTAACTAATTACTTCCCTCTGGGTGTGACGTTTCTACTTTTAAGCATTTGGCTTGCGTAAATTGCGGGCTTTGGGGCCACGGTGTGGACACTAATCTTATTTATTAATGGCATTTGTTATCAACGTAGGTGTGTTAATATCTCCTTTATCTCTTCCATGCTACCCTTATCTCAAAGCGAGGTGCTCCCTTGGACCTGCTGCAAGATATCAATAACGTCGTGTTCTTGAGGCTGTGCGAACCCTTGTGCCAGCTCAAGATATCTATAATATATTTCTTCAACTTCACTTAAAAACACTTCATGCTTCCCTTATCTCAAAGCGAGGTGCACCCTTGGACCTGCTGCAAGATATCAATAACGTCGTGTTCTCGAGACTGTGCGAACCCTTGTGCCAGCTCAAGATATTTATACTATATTTCTTCAACTTTACTTAAAAACACTTAATACTTATTATTAATATACTAACGATGATACTCTTGATAACAATTGTCGTACGTTGCGATGTTGCCCTGCTGTGCCCAAGTCCGTGCTTACGCATGTATGCTATACTGATTTGTCGGCGTTTTTCATAAATTCCTACTGGATTACTTTCTCACCTATGTTACTTCGTGAGGGAACGGTGTTTTCTTTGCTCACTGAATATTCTGTTTGAAATGTACTGCTGGAAAAAGAATTCTACCTTAAGAGTGTATTCTACGCTTACATCTTTAAAATCATTAGTGCGTTTTTCTACTATCGCACGCTTCGCAATACGTGAATGAATGTATGGAAAACAAAAAGAATAAAGGCAAATTTATGCAAAGTCATCTGGCGTGTGAGTGAATAGTGCCAGGAATTGAACTCAAGGTGTCTGGCTTCCGCTCGAGTGGGTCTGTACGCTGAGCTAGCTAGACAGTGTCGGGTTTAATGTTCTCGCCCGGCAGACGGTGTGCTCAGCACGTGTCTGTCATATGGCATAGTGGATTGTGTTACAATGGACAAATAAGCATTTCCTCTGGGGTCGGCTTTCATAACAAAAGAGAAACTGTAGTACGTCTTGACTGAATGCGTTTACAAACTAATTAATGCGGCACCTCGCAGAAATGTGATTGCAAGGTCTCCTAACTCTATGTAAGCATGTAGCCAATACTACCTTCCGCTAAGTTATACTACAATGGATTCAGAAGAAAATATTATAGCCTACAATCATATACAATGTATAGTTGCACTGCTGTAATAAAATACAAAGTTATTTACTCATTCCAACTTATCCTATGGGATATCACAATCTTATTCCTAAAAGAGCTTCATTGTGGGGGGTTTAATCTGAAATAAGGAGCAATTCTCTGAATAGGGTAGTTATCAATACCTCTTCCTACTAGGCTTCCGTTAATATTCCTAGTGACTTATTAGATAGGGGTTGTTAATATTTAAATTGCTTGGCGTAAGAGGTGTCTATCGCGAAATCTTAACAGGGTGGGGGTGGGGGGATTATAATGATTGTGTAAAAAAATATCCTCTAACTTAATCTACTAAAAAAAATTCTGCTCGGGGGGGATTTAAATTGTCTCACTCGCTTCGCTAATGTAATGAGTATAGGGGGCCTTTTAAAAATGTATTAGTTACTGGGGCGGATTTGGGTGGGTACCATAAATAATATTTGACCCGTACATCAAAAAATTTTCTTAATTTTGGGTAACTTTTGCTTGGCTAAATAAGAGGGTTTTAGAGACCTTTACCGTAGAAGTTCGTTGTCTGAACTCCTTTAGGTGTTGTCTTACGACAACGTCACGGTACCCCGGGCGTCCACCATTTGTTAAGGATGTTTTATTGGTGCCTTAACCACCATTTGTTAAGGATGTTTGATTGGTACCCCGCACGCCCTCACCCTTTGTTAAGGATGTTTGATTGGTCTGAGGGCTGAGCTGATCCGTTTTAGAGGGATTCACCCCGTGCCTTCAGCATTTGTTAAGGATGTTTGATTGGTGCCTTAACCACCATTCAAAAGGGGTGTTGTTTACTGGGCATCCTTGCATCTACGGGGATTTACTAGGATGTGTTATGAAGAACTGCGGACACGTTTAGAGAGCAATTTACATACAGGGGAACTGGCGGGAGGAATACTCACCTAGCTTACCTCAATGTGGCTTAGTAGGCCGCACGCTTGCTGTGCATCGCCTCCTGACGGGCAGCGTTCAATGGAGATCTTAAACTAGGTACTAATCTAAAGGGAAGGGCTTCTTAATCTAAACGAAATAAAAAGGTAATCATTAGACTGTTCAAAAAGGGCGTTTATTATGTAATAGTGGCAATGGCAATAGGGGAGGATGGAAATAATAATCTAGGGGGGAAAAGGAGTCTAGCAGGCACGTTATCACTCACCCCACCGTTGATACCGGTCATCTATGATGTTGGTGGCGTTGGGACTCGATATGGGGCACCGCCCCATATCGGTCCGGCGTAGCACAACTCCGATAGAGTGTAAGACTGTAAGTGAAGGTTCAGAAGAGTCCACGTTCCAAGAGCTTAAGAGCGCGGCCAGGTTAGGTTAGAGACCGCGGCGCGTGTTCATACCTCTATTTATAGGTAAAATGTGCGACGTCAGTCCACTCAGCGGTATCTTGGGAGTGTAATGTCCACTGTGTCCTGTCTAACTGCTTGCTGTTGGACCTTAGGTCTATGACCTACGGCTTATTCCGCAGTCGCGTTGCCATGTCGTCTTTTACGTAGTTAGGCTACTTATGATTATCTTTTATGTATGTATAGGCACAGTCCTTTTATAAAGGGCTGGGGCTGGGACAATACTCACAAAAGTTCCACCCCCTATATTGAAAGACTTACTAAAAAGCAATTTGGATTGTCAATCCTTACAAAATGCAATTGAGGTTGAAAACACTTGCAAAATGCAATTTAGATCGAAAAAAAATACAAAATGCAACGTAAATTGAAAAACCTACAAAATGGAGTGTAGATGCAAAAAAAATCGCTAAAGGGAATTGAGATAAATGGGGAGCCAATTAACAAAAAACAGTGCGGGAAATGTAACGAGAAAAGGATATATCATGAAAAGAAAACAAGAGGTTTGACCCCTCGAAGAAGGAGGTATCAGGAAAGATGAGACAAGGGCCAATTAAGGCGGGGAAGTGAAAGACTTCCTAGGCCTCGGATACCCTAATACTGTCGGGGTCGGAAAAGAACAAGAGTTGACCAAGGGAGGTCGACACAAAAGAGGAGCCCGGCACAAGTAAGTGGAAGCAATGCCAGACTCAGCTGGGGTCCCGTGGTCGCCAACCCACTTCCCAGTACATGTGAACCCCTGGGGGCTCTCAAATATAAATATAAAATGTAAACTACTTTATTGTTATATCTGGTAACAAAATTACTACGTTGACAACACTGCTGCTTAATGAGCCCACTCGTATAATGTCTGAATTCATAAGAGGGGTGAGGGGATCTGACTACGTCTGGATGTAGGCGAATACCCTTCTCACCAGTCGTCCCTCCCCCTCATTTCCATGAAAGTGGAGGATTATGTGTGCTCCCAAAATGCTATTGTAACACAGTTTTCTGTGTACATGCATGTGTTGTTCAGGCCACCTTCGATCACACTTACATTTAATTGACTACGTATAGTTGACGTTATCACACCTGCCAGCACCCATACCTCCAAGTAAACAAGCCTGCTCCAAACACAGAGACTGGAGATTTATGATTCATTGTATGTTACTAAGGTGTCCTGTAAATTGCACTCAGCACGGTCTCTACCTTGCTGATACGGAAATACTCCGGCGCTCCTTCTTCGGCCCCAAATATGCCGGATGTGCCAATGGCCGAAACACATGTACTTAAAATGTTTCCAGATTTAACCTAGGTTAGTGATTCAAAATATCCCCGTCGCAGCAAACCTGCGTACTCAGCGTATTTCTTTTACAATGTTGTATTAAAATATATTTAACAGAAAACAGAAAACTCTAGCAATGCTTTCTATTAAATTTACAGTAAAAATATTACCGATACATAAAACAATTGGAATATTATTTATATAGATGATAAATAAATTAACTGATTCCCATCACACTTTATACAGTCTCTGGACTGGCTAAATGCCAAAAGTAATATTTCGACATTTAGGCGTGGTTAAAATCAAGTTAAAAGCATCATCATATAGGCTGTATATTTACATGATTTTTGTTTATTTATTTATTTATTTATTTATTTATTTATTTATTATTTTAGTTTCAAGATCAAGACTTTATTCTAGTTTTTGGAGCTGGGAGATGGTTTTCAAACAACCCCTGATGTCACCATCATCCTCGTACTTTTTACCGCTTTTTTTCAGTCTTTCGTCAAGTTTCATGTACTGCGTTTATCTTCGTTTGTCTTCCGTGTTCAACTCCGGAATCCAAAACTACGCCTCAGCTGGTTCAGTTGTGTCTCACTGGGATCGGTAGTCAAGAGGACAATATTTCTAGACTGGGCGCTACTTTCCCTGGTCGCGATTTTCGTATAATCGTTACTAGATTGTAGTCTTCATCAGCTGGGACAAACATTATAATATTAAAAAATCAAGACTATGCTCGCAATCTTTACTTTTATATTATGTAGTTGAAACATGATCTGATTATTATTGTTATTTATTTATTTACCATAAATTATTTATTTATTTATTTAGCGTATGGCTATTCATTCATTCATTCATTCATTCATTCATTCATTCACTCATTCATTCATTTATTTGCAATTGGGGGTGTGTCACCCGGTGGCAAATTGGATATACATAACAAATAAATAATTATACATAACAATTCAATAACAATTAAATAACAATTAAACTGGAGTATTTACACAAATAGTCAGTCTTTTCTTAAACACACCTATATGTTTGGGAAAAGGCTCTAAGACTGCGGCAGGTAGAGAGTTCCAGTTATCAATGGCACGGTTTACAAAATAAGATTTACCATAATTTGTTCGCTGTGGTCGGCCCTTAACTTTGAAAGGATGATCGCTCCTACACATGTAAGTGGGCTTTCCCATTCGTTTGCTAAGCTCACTTCATGCTGGTTGATTTGTATACGTGTTTTACATAGCGCAGAGTCTAGATTTCATCCTCCTAGCCTCCAGTGATTCCCACCCAAGTTTCTTTAACATACGGCTCACACTGCTCCTGGGATTAAAGTCACTGAGTACAAATCTAGCGGCCTTTCTTTGTACCATTTCCAACTCATTGATGAGCCCTACTTGATATGGATCCCAAACCGCCGAGGCATATTCCAGAATAGGTCTTACAAGTGACAAATAGCCTAATTCTTTAGCAGAGGTACTACTTCCTTTTAATACCCTGATTACAAAGTGCAGGGATTTGTAAGCTTTAGAAACTACACATCCTTCATATCATTCCTTACGTGAACGCCCAAATATTTGCAAGAATCTTCTTCTACACGTATTTCCGAGCCAATGTTATATTGAAAATCCTGCCTTCGCACTTTCCCTATTTTTAAGAGACTACATTCTCTTGTGTTTATTTTCATTTTATTTACAATCGCCCACTTATGGACCAGGTCCAGGTCCTCTTGAAGCACTGCGTTGTCTTGTGAGTCATGTATCTTTCGATATATTACACAATCATCCGCAAACAATCGACAGTCACTGCGAATCCCATTACATCATGGAACAATAATCAAGTATAACAATATGATATCAGATACAAGATTACAATATTTACAATACACTATACAGAAATAGGTCCCTCTCGATGGTATCCTCATCTTGACGTGATGTGGGGGCTTGAGAGTTCAAATGATCCTGCGAGCTATGCCGGCGGGAGCGTAAGCTCCTGGTAGGGCCACCCATGCCGGACAGGTCAAAGGTGATGGGCCAGACTAAGAGGGATACCCTGGTCCTCCAGGTTGGGGGTTGGGCGTAGGGTTAACAACCCTATCCTGTAAAAAAATTCAATGTTACGGATACCTTACAAGTGCCTCGGAATGCTGATCACCCGATGACGAACCGGCAAAGGAAACGGTTAATGAGAAGGAAAGCGGATATATGTTAGCGACATGGAATGTGAAAACCCTAAGGAGACCTGGGAAATTGAGAGAGATTAGAGAAGAAATGGGAAAATACCGAGTGGACACAAAGACCGGATGGAAGGAGGAGGAGAGGAAGACCCAGGAGACGGTGGATAGATGACGTGGAAGACGACCTTAGGAGTCTGGGAATCAGGAACTGTAGAAGGAAGGCGGAAGATAGAGATGAATGGAGGCAGGTGATAAAGGAGGCCAAGGTTCCTCAGGGACTGTAGCGCCGACCAGTAAGTAAGTAAGTATACAGAAATAGGTCATATTGAAACTTTCAATGTCCGTAGATAGTCAACAACTCGATCAGCCGCCAACAGGAACTAAGAAGGGTCTCCGGGGAAGGCTGACATTGGACAAGATTGGATGATATGTTGAACTGTTTGCCTTTCTGCACCGCAATCACATTTTGGAGATTGAACTTTGTCGCATTTATGCATCAAATCTACATATCTGCCACAGTTAGTCCTTGCTCAGTTTAAGGACGTCCATAAATGATACAGAAGTATGGAAGGCCTAGTGAAGTCCCACTGCCTCACTGGCACAATTACATCTACATTTGTTTTTAAAATATGTACATGTTTTATTCTATATTATAAGTTATTGACATAAGTTGGCATAACTTTTATTTTTAATCCTTTCTAATGTTTATGAATGTATCAGTCAGTAAGGATGCAATTTATAAGATATGATTAGATTCATATCTAGCGTTGTTAATGATTAGTAAACCAAAATAATGCAAGGTGTGATCATATGGCGTTTAACCTTGCTGCACACACTAGAACAAGACGTACGCGAGTCAGGGGCGTATATAAGGGGGGGGGGGGGGGGGGTGCTGGTGGAGCTCCAGCCCCTCCCCCACGAAAAGAGCCAATACAAATTAAGGAAGTGTTGCTTTGGTAAGAGCATAAAAATATTTGTAAATCTGGTTGTACCCTAATCGTAACTTATTGGCTAAGTTATAAACAATATTAAGATTGAAATTCGACTAACTCGTGGTGTTGTGGCTGGCATTCTTCGACCCGGAGGTTCGAATTCGATTCCCGCCTCTACCAAGAAATTATAATTTTAGTCTGAGGGCTGTAACGGGGTACACTCAGCCTTGTGAGGCAAAACTGTGAATTCCACAGTACGGCACTTTTGAGAAATAAATTATCAATTTTTAGAAAAAAAAATCTCTTTACCTTTCTGCGTAGTAAATTGACCAATATTTAGATATCTGCCATTCATAGGCCATAATAGAAAATTCATTAAGTATTTTTTTTTTTTGTGTTTTGTATTTTATATATTTTTGTATTGCCATTAATTGTAGGCTATAAAAACTTTGAATCTTATCAAAAATAATTACACAAGGTTATATGCTCTAAGATATTGGTTGATATTTCTGGGTATTTTGCAGTGACCATCCCCTGAGAATACTCACAATTTTCCAGGATAGCCAGCCCCCCCCCCCCCCCCGAAAATAATGTATATACGACCCTGACACGAGTGTGTAAAATACAGTGCTTATGCCATCTAACGCTGTATTTGCTCATATCAATTGTAGTTCAGTAAAGCGATGGTTGTGACTCTGTATTCCTATAACTTTATAAGAAGTAATAATATTAAAAAGACCAAAGTAATGACTACGGATGAGTGTGGTACAGCTAGTCTAAAGTTAAATGGAGAAGAGATAAAGAGAGTGGAGGATTTCATCGTCTTGGGAGCTAAAACTAGTTACAGTGGGGATTGCAGTCCTGAAATTAGGAGACGAATTTCGCTTGGACAAAGAGCTATGATGACTATGTCCCCAAACTGGAAGAGCAGAGATATCAGTTTGTCTACCAAATGCAGATTAGTCAATGTGATTATATTCCCACTGTTTATGTATGGATGTGAGAGATGGACGCTAAAACAGGCAAACAAGAGGAAGATCGATGCTTTTGAGCTCTGGTGTTGGCGTAGACCCTTAAGAATACCATGGACTGCAAAAGTCACCAATAAGGCAGTATTAGAGCGCATCAAGCACCGTATGTCATTGGTCGGCAAGATTATGAAGTTGCGGCTAGCATACTTTGGCCACGTTATGCGATCAGATGCATTGGAAAAAGCAATCATGCTAGGAATGATCAGCGGTTTCAGAAGACCCGGTCGCCAGAGGACACGTTGGTTAGACACCATTAAAACCGGCTCTAACCTCACACTGGAACAACTAAAGGATGCAGTATGGCACAGGACAACTTGGAGAGTGAAGATTCATAGAATCGCCGATGGTCGAATTCGACTGAACGGATGAATTCATCATTCCTATAACTATGACAGGGCTCTGAAACGATGTCCATTGCATTGCTATGGTATCTCTCAGGTTTGGACAAAGCGAGGGGGAGAGGAGGGCTGAGGAGAGATCTGCCCCGGCCCAAAGACTAATCTAAGTTAGTTAGAGAGCGTAATAGGAGCATAAGGAACCTTATTATCCCTAACGTGCTGACTGGCCATCCTGTATCCATGAGACAGTTTTATCGCAACTAATACTAACTGTTGTACGTTAATTCTGATTCGCTGTGATAATACAAATACGGTGCTGGTATTACTTAAGACTATAGTAATACAATATCAATTCAGAACACTGATGGTTATTTTCAGGGAAATTGGTTAGTTAATTTCTCGCAAGCTAGAAAATGTATTTACATGAAACATCGATTTTGATCTTAGAGCTCAAACTTTCTTGGTGCATTAAAAGCCCGTCATTTTTTCACCAAACTTAACAATGCCTCCGCAGATGTATGTAAAACAATTACTTGACTGACATTTTTGTCTGTTGTATTATCGTAACGTAACAGTGACACGGTATCATGTGCTTTACTAGATACCCGCCCCAGTTTCACACGGGAGAGTCCGATGCACTACAACCTATATTTCGTTTTCTTCTCTGCATGATGGGTTATAAAGGGTGATTTTATCTTACAATTAGTAACAATTTTAAAATATTCAAACTTAAATCATTTACAGAGGCAACACAATATCTACTCTATTTGGAAGTTTACACGAGAACATTTTCCCTGGCCTTGGCCACCTGATTCTGGAAAAGGCTCACTCGCTGGCTAATTAACCGTTCTACAAGAAAAGAGTCCGCGACAGCATGTACTGTATAGGCTATAATGTTGAATACATGATACTCTGTAAGTGTTTTAATGTTGCAATCAGAAACAAATGTTCAACATATTCTAACTTATAACACTTGTAAAAGGCTGTGTATTTCAGATAGTTATATGCTGAACCGGGCTTTTTCGTGTAACTTGTTTAATGCCTACCAACAGTATTGCTGAAATATTGATATAATTTTAACGGTTTAGCCAGCATCAGCTGGAAAGGCGCACAGACGTTAGTGTTGCTCTAAATCGTTCTTCTCGGCTTACTTTGGTTATAGATGAATGTTTCTACATATACAAACCTTTCTTGATAAATGCTTTATAGAATGATGAAACCTCATAAAATTCCATCCAGTAGTTCTCTAGATTAGCCCGGACAGTCATACAGACAAATAAAATCAAAGACTACAGTGTGTATAGATTATAGAAGATAACGTGAAATATACCAATTTTGAATTCAGTTATTGTCTGTGCTGCTATGCCCAGAGATCTCTTGGATACAAGATGGCCAGTTGTCCTGCTCTCGTAGGAGTAGTTACGTTACTGAAAGGGCAAGTGAGAGGCTAAGAATCCCCACAGCACATGGTGCGAGGTCCCACAGTTCTGGCTGTACATTTACTTCGTGTAAGGTTATTTCCTTCACAGATATCCCGTGATTTCTAATCCTACTGTTGATTGGAGCACAACTTTGTGGAGTAAGTAGAATTTCTCTCGGTGAGGACAGAAGTTTCGATTTGAACTGTCTACAAGGTTCTCCCTGCTTTGATAGACATGGATAGTAATATGAGAATTCCCCTCAAGTGAATGAAAGATCCTCAAAGCACGCGACGTCAACAAATCGATCAAAAATAGTAGACGGTCTTGATGTGTGTACAGTCTCTATCGCTAAAAATATAGCGCTGATTCTCGCTTTATAAATTAATTCAGTTCTCCTTTATTAAACGGAGAAAACTATTCAACGGATCATTATAATGTATTTACCCAGCAATGGTCAGTTCAGAAAAGAAATTGGAATGTGGGAAACCACGGAAAACTACTTCTAGGATGGCTGAGGTGGGCATCGAGCCCAGTTTTGCCCCACGAGGCTAAGTGTACCCCGTTCCAGCCTGAGAAGTGGTTTTCCGTGGTTTCCCACTTCTTCTCCATACTACTTCCATACTTAGAGGGTCACTGCCACTCCCTTCCCAATCCTCATCTGAATTACAAATATACACTCTGCAACAGACACCACAATAACAGAGGTTACCAGACAAATTCGAAACACACCCTAGTACACGGTGCTAAATGACCACGATGTCCAAGCCCCTCAAATGATACAACAACTCATTCAGCCTTGTGCACTTGAGTGTGTGTATGTGTGGAATCAATCCGTGTGGTAACCTGTGTCGTTGTGATGGCTGTAGTAGGGTGTGGATGTTGTGATGAGCAGCATTGGAATATAATCGCCTGTTGCTTTCCTACAATGATTGCGCATAGCTGGATCAACAGTTCACAATTATATCAATGTCTAGTCGTAGCCTATACCAAAAGGCTGACAGCACAAAGAGAATTGAAAATCCATAGGTAAATCGCAAAAATGGATAATATTCTATGACAATTTAACCGACCGGGGGTAAATCAGCATGTCAGTGCACACGAGACTAGTTTTTAATCCCGCCGTCGGTTTTCTGTGATTTCCCATTTTCAACTGCATGCAAACGCTAGGAAGTCACCTTATACTAGGCCATGGACGCATCCTTCCATCACCTTGACCAATCCCATTCTTCATTCATTCCATATCCCATTCACTTCCTTCATGAGATTAGCGTCAAGAATGACCGTAAAAGTACTTGGCTACTTATCAGTTTATCTTACTCCATCCCCGGCTGCATATAAACATGACATGTTGTTTTTTTAAATTCATTTTAGGTGCTAGGGACATCTTGGTCAATAGCCCAGAGAAACGGGTGATCGACAAATCCTATTCACAATTCATTTGTGTGAATTTTCCATTATACCGCAAAGAGGGTACGGGAACATCTACACAGAATATTCGCAGTGAACTCCAACACCATTCCGTGTTGATTCATAAAACAAGACACTAACAAGTTGAAGTGCAATAAAATTGGATGAAGTAATAGTTTAATACATGCAAGTAAGTGAAAAGACAGGTTCAAACTAGGGATGGAACCCAAATATACCCATTACTCAGTGATTATGTATGCGAGTTAAACAAGCTCAAGGGCAGGCATAATCAAGGAACAGAGATTTTACGAACAGTATTAACAACTCATTGGAATATTCCAATGAATATTTTAAGCACAGTTCAGCTGTCCTGTTTTTAAGGCTTTTAAAAGATTCTATAAAAAAATGCTCGAGAGGGGCCGGGCCATTACAACGCCCAAAACACATATCCAGTATAGTGTTGAATGAACATTCATTGTATGAATTGGGTGGACTACCCAAACAATATTTCATTCAGGGAGATAAAATAAATCGACATTTCAATGCAGAATCATCATTCCATAACGTGTTAACAAATCGTGCTGAATTTCAGTGAGGGGCGTGGTGGCTCTGCGGTCTAGCTGTATACCTTTCACCAAGGCGGACCGGGTTCGATTCACGGTCACTGCATGTGAGATTTTTGAAGTGAAATGCCATGTCCTGTGGTTCGGATTCAACGTAAAACGGAGGTCCCGTGGCTCATGATCGGGAGATTAACAGTCACGTTAAACTACAAGCTTCTTCTTTGAATTTCAGTGAAGCATTCTTTCCGTAAAGCACCCTGTAACCGTCTGGATCGTTGTTGCAGTTGCAGAGAATAGCAAGGAGTTGTTATTTATAGACTGGAGTTAGTGTACACGCGAACGCAGTAGAATATAAAATTCTTCCTACGGACGTACAATAACTACTACCTGACTAGGTACTTTGTGAACTGGATAATGGGCGTGAGGTAGGCAGCCCACACGACACTTGTACGAAGCGGGCATGTAGAAAACTTCTTGTGTGATCGATGTCCATTATTCAAAGCTCTACCCCATCCCTGGCATAAATGATACACATTAACGACGACACCACATTTACGACATCCACATAAAATAGTTTTTTCAGAATACCACGTTTATTTTAATTTTCAGATCTGATATATTCCTCCTTTACATTATTATCCAGTTTGCGTTTAAGTTTTAGTCTGAAAAATGCAAACACGCGTGAGGAATGGATAAAAACACAGTATATATCTCAGTTCCGATTTTAAACTGTAGAACCGTAAACTTGTATATTTTCATATACACACATAATCTCGCTCATCTTGTGTAGTGCAGTATTCAAGAATAATGTTTTAATACCCACGGTCAGTACCAAATCTGTTAGTTCCTGAATGTATTTATTTATTTAATTAATTAATTTGTATTTATTTATTTATTTATTAACTTATTTATTTACAATCCAAAGGAACAAATCATTATTTACAGCTTCTGCGGACTCTATAACCTTGCTGTAAAATGTAACGTATTGATTAGATTTACGTGCGTGCCTCGAGGACTACTGTAGTTAACATTTTAGACATGTTCTATGCTTAAAGTAAATAAGCGAAATCACATTACATATAAACTAATGAGAGTACTCCTCACTAAGCTAAATATGTGACAGCCTTCTCTGGAGCGTAGTTTGGTTTGGGATTCGAAACTGAGGAGCAACGCCTTAACCATTACACTGGCATTTACCTAAACTACATCCAGATTATGTATATATTAGGGATGGGTCTCGATACTTTCGATACCTCGATACTTGCATGGTATCGACATCGAGCGTTACTTCAGAAAACTCACTCGATACTTTTTCGATCCATGTAATTCTGCAATTGTTATTTTTAAATAATAAAATACTATTGCCGCAATTAAAATATTTTAAAGTGACTGCAAAGACCACGTCTCTCTTAAATGTCTATCTTGAAGCTCAAAATCGCTGGTAGAGTAACGGTAAAACTCTGCAATATCAATTGACTGTTAAATTAATACCGTAGTATTAATATTGCCCCTATATGCGAACAAAGCGTAAACAGAAGAATTAAAGACAGGGATATGGTAAGGAACAACCTTCTATCTATTCCTGCTTATTCATCGCACACCCGACCCTCTAATTACTTCACTGCAAGCAATAAATAGTCCCGCTTTTAGAAATACTTCCGATCTACCATAAACGATGAGTCTAAGTTTCCTCTTGAAGTCACATACTAGTCCAATAGAACGTGACTAATTGCATGTTGAGTTGGATCTGTTAGGACGTGCTTCTGTATGATTTTTAAGAGTGGGTCATATTGTGGGGAAAATGAAAATTCGCGTACAAGAATTATTTGACAAATCAAATTAAAGCATTTTCTGGCAAACATAAAGCACGTCATATGATTATGCAAGGGTTGTTCTTCTTTTTTTTTTTAAGTTTTGACAACCTTGCTGCGCTATGTAGCGACGGTGTTGGTCTCTGCCATTGTTACCAAAGGTTGCTAACCTGCATCCCCTCCTTCAGAGCATATGACTTACGCTCGCGAAAGACGGTCGCAATGTTTTCCAAGCAGGAGCAGAAAACGTGGATAAAATATCAGTGTGCTAGAGGTCGTACGGCTCTACAGTGTCACCAAGGACTGTACAAGGCGTGTGGTGCAGCTGCGTTACCTTACAGAACGGTAGCAAGATGGGTTGCAGTCTTTCGTGGAGGGCGCGAACGTGTAGAGGACATGCCTCGATCTGGTCACCCATTAGTAAGTGATGATGTCCGCGTTAGTAGAGGCGGATCGGAACGTAACGCTTTGCGAATTTGCGTAAGATACGGGACTGGCCGAGAGCTTGCTCAAAACTACTCGTCTGCACGTGACCACTACAAACGAACGGGGAAGGGACCGGACGAGGACATGTGCTCTGAGGGAGGGGATGCAGGTTAGCAACTGTAGCCACTCGGTGAAAGTGGAAGTTGCCGGGATATTTTGGGATTTCCATACCCCCATGATATCGGAACATAAGAGAGTAACATCTATACTTAGATGTAGTGATTCCAATTACTACCTAAAACGTAAACATAAACTATCAACAGATTTCGTTTAAAACATTAAAGGCCTTTTAATAACAACATAATATTAACAATACCATCATAACTTGAAATACAAATCAAACCTTATATACATACCCCAAGTGGTTCCAGTGTTCATCTTCGAGCACACTCATCATCTTAATTATTGAGTACCATGAAGTAGCATCTGTAATGAATTGCCCAAACCTGGTGAGACATATTAAATTGTCGGAAGGCACGGGAGGAATTGAACGGGGATTAAAAAACATTAAATCTGATAATATTTTGTAGTCAAAATTCAGTAATCCATCTCTTCCACCATCTTAGTTCTAATCATTATTAACACTCCAACCCGACAAAAGAAGCACGAACGGGCAACATCAAGGAACAATCCCCAAAGAGGAAAAAACAAATGCATAAAATAGATTAAACTGAGTCCATAAGAGAATAAACCTAGCTCTCCGTGCTGGGGAGTAAAAGGAAGGAAGAAATAAAGCAGCACGAGAGTATCAAAAAGAAAAGACAAATAAATAAAGGACAAAACGAAAAAGAAAGAAAAACTAGTTTAGGAAGGAGGAGAACCGTGCTTGGAGCAGGCAGACCAAATGTTCGAGAACAATCAGAACCAAACCAAGCACCAAGTTAGGGCAAAACAAATCCCCCAAAACACCAAGAACACTCAATACACAGTGAAAAGAAAAATTGACCTTCCGGAGTTTACAATAGAAATTTAAAGCTCCCAGAATTACAAGGTAGAGTCAAACTCCACTCATCCTTTTCTTCTCTCAACAAAACCCTTAGTAAAGGATCAATTTCCAAAGACACACAGTTACATTAATAAGTACAAAGTCAAACCATAAATACACAAATGTTTTATACACTTCCGTCGTTCATGACCATTTCATAATTTCTTCCGGGAGTAAAGAGCGTCCTGATAAGCTGCCGGCACAGCAACCTTTGGTAACAATGGCAGAGCCCATCACTGTTGCAATATAGCGCACCAGGATGGTTGCCAAAACTGAAAAAACAACCTATGTATTATCCAATCACAGGCAATCTATTTCAGTATGCTTATAAAACAAGTAACGAACTTTGCATGCCAGTAGTCAGTTGCTACCTCCACATGACAGAGGACTGTGTGTTTAGTGGGACCATATACCGGGTGAATCTGCTGCCCCTCATAATATTGTTTTATGCATCCCAACGAACGCGTGTTGTCAGGAAGGTCGATATTTCTCTGCTTGCATCCCGTATGGTGCTAATGCACTGGAAGCATATCCCGCAAACGATACTGAACACTATTATTTTTCCTACGTATTAGTCTGTGGTCACATCGATATCTTTTGAAGTGAAAATTCAATGCTTCAAAACTAATTGGAATGTATGAGCTAGACACGACTGGTGGGAAAAGTTTCCAAACGACATAGCGTTTACAACATTAATAACGTTATCATAAATCACGGCCATTAATTTATCAATTAAACCCCAAGCGTCTAATGTTTTCTTTCAGAAAATTGCAATATTTTGACAAGTGGTCACTTGTTCAAATGGTATCACTACAATGTAAATATGTTTATAGGTTCAGGACCGCAAAATGAACGTAGGCTGTTGAAGTCCACATATCCGTCGTAACTTGTGAAAGTGGAATATTCCAAACACTCATTTTAAATGTAATGTAGAGATTATAAATGATTATACTGATGATACTCGTATTAATATTGTCTCATTAAATATCTACACTGTCGTTGGTTGAGTCATCACTCTTCAGTCTTTTGACTGGTTTGATTCAGCCCTCCATGCTTCCCTCACTACATAGCTACCACAATCTGTTTAACATATTCTAACCTTTTATTTATTTAATCGTGTCAGAAACATATATTGCAAACAACAAAAGATAACAGAAAAAGGAGAAACAAGACAATTACAATTACAAAAAAGGATAAAATCAAGAACTGGTACTATAAACATTGTCATTTCTGATAAACATTAAGTTGTTCCACACAAATATGAATTTAGTTATATTTGGCCTGACCAGTATGCGGCAAGTTCACATGCTTCTCTGGTAGCATCAATTACATTCTGGGGAGAGCATGTAGTTGGACACAACCTGCAGACAAGAAGATGGCTCATTGTCTGCTCTTCACCGCAATTACGGAGTGTGGAGTCACAGGCAAATCCCCACTTTTGCATGTTGCTCTTTGTTCTTCCGACTCCTAAGCGCAACCTGTTTAGTGTCTTCCATGTAGGCCAACTTTCTTGGTGTCCAGGAGGGAGGCTCTCAGAGGGTATCATCCATCCTGCAAGGTGGCTGGATCTGGAACGCCATGAGTCCATTCTGAAGTTCATCGGCAATTCACTAAGGCTTTCTGTTGAATGGAGAAAGCTGTTCTTTTACTTGAGCCTTTGTGTTGCTGGTTGATACCCATATAAAGTATGGGTTGTCAGATTCTGTGCTTTAAATTTCTCCAGTCTGGACGCACACTCACGACGAATATTTGGAGGAGGTATAACTGCTTAACAGTAGAGTTTGTCAAGTGGTGTAGATCTCAAGCAGACTGTAATTAGTCTACAGGTCTCATTTAAGGCGACATCCACTTGATTAACATGTCTGGATCGACACCAAACAGGGCAGGCGTATTCTGCAGCTGAATAACAAAGGGCTATAGCTGAAGTTCTTAAGATATGAGGATGCGTCCCCCAGGCATACCCGATAATTTTCGTAGAATGTTATTCCTTGCAGATACCTTCCTTTTGGTATTCAAACAGTGTGATCTATAGGTAAGTGCTCGGTCAAGAGTTACACCTAGATATTTGGGAGTGAACCTTGATCCACCCCTACAGTTCTTGTCCTCGACCCTTCCTTCCACAACTAATTTTGCTATTCTTGGGTGTCTTAGTATGTATCCTACTAACCTATCTCTTCTCTTCATTAGCAATCGCCAGAAACATCTCTCCTCTCCCACTAATCTTAATACCTCATCATTTGTTACTCTATCTAACCATCTGCTCTTCATCATTCTCCTGTAACATCACATTTCAAACGCTTCAATTCTCCTCTTTTCTGCTGCTCCAATAGTCCAAGTTTCACTTCCATAGAGTGCCACGCTCCAGACAAAGGCTTTCAAAAATGACTGCCTAATACCTAAATCTATATTCGATGTCCAAAGATTCCTTTTCTGTAGAAATGCTTTCCTTGCCTGTGCTATCCTAATTTGTATATCCTCTTTGCTTCGTCCATCACTGGTTATATTGCTTCCTAAGTAACAGAAGTCTCCTACTTCTTTTAGCTTTTCACCTGCCAATTCGATGTCCATAGGGATTTCTGATTTATTTCGGCTGCATTTCAATATTTTTAGCCTACTTTTCACAATTTGCAAAAATGAGGAAAAAGTAGACTTATGAGATCGGGCAAATGTGTGTCTGTCTGTCTGTCCTTCTGTGTGCCTGCCTGCCTGTCTGTCTGGCTGGCTGTGTATGTGTGTGTGTCCCCCTATCAACTCCTAAACGGCTGCAGAAATCGAAACAAAATTTGGTAGGAGTAAAGATCTATACCTGAATATATCACGGCCATATTTGAAAATGATGTCAGTGCTACCAACAGCTGAAAAATCGCAATTGAAATTTGAGCTCCATGTTGGATATCTTGGAAGATATGAATGGGAGCTATTTCAAAATTGGCACACGTATAGATAATAATATTGCAGATTAATTTCCAGGAGGCAATACATGGCAGTGTTGCCAAAATGATTATTAGCCTGCTGATAGGTCCAAATTTTAAATGCATATAACTTCTACACTATCAATTGGATTTCAACCGAATTTCGTATGTGCTATGTGTACATAAACAGATATGACTGAGCGTATTTCTAAGAGCCACCAGGGCTGCCAACTGTAAATAAATGCTCTCAATTTTTTTAAAATCCAAATACCCATATATCAGAAAGTATGCAAGTCGACAGCTTTAAACTATGCACACGTATAATACCTGACATTCTATAATAATTTGGAGTAACTTATATACGTCAGTGCTACCAACATGATTCTAAGCCTGCTAAGAGGTCCAACTTTAAATGCATGTAACTTCTATACCATCATTTGGATTTCAACAAAGTTTCGTGTGTGCTATGTGTACCATAACATATATGACTATGCCGATTCTTAAGAGTAAACAGGGCTGCCAACTGTTAATAAATACTGTCTCTATTTGTGTTACCCTAATATCAATATATCAGAAAGTATGTAAGCCAATAGCTTTAAACTTTGCACACGTATAGTACCTGGCATTCTAGATTAATTTGGAGTAACTATTATACGTCAGTGCTGCCAACATGATTATTAGCCTGCTGATAGGTCCAAATTTTAAATGCATATAACTTCTACACTATCCATTGGACTTCAACCAAATTTTGTATTCTGTACCTTAAGAGATGGAACTGAGAATATATTCAGTCACTAGGGCTGCCAACTGTAGTTCTCTATTAGGCTACATAATGCCAGGTATATAGTATTTCGAACTAATTAGAAATTTCGATATTACCAACTTAATTTCGTCATTATTCTTGATAGGTGTATATAAATAGATTGGCATGGATCTTAAATTTTAAGAAAAGTAGGCTCTTTAGTTCGTCACGGAACTTCTTGTTTTGTTTTTAATGTATTAGTGTTCATCATAAATTCTTTCCTCAAGACAGAATCCGTACTATAATATTTAAAAACGTATTCAAATCCTTTGGTGTGTCGGCTAAGATGACGATATCATCAGCAAATCTCAGAGTTGAATTTATTTCTCCTTGAATCTTTACTCCTACTTGTATTTTTCTCAAATTTCCTTCATTGCTTGTTCAATGTAAAGATTGAAAAACATGGGTGATACGTTGCAGCCTTGTCTTACACCTTTCTGAATACCAGCTTCTCTCTCATTTCCTTCGGCTAAAATAACTGTTGTCTGGTTTCTGTGTAAATTGTCGAGTACCCTCCTATCCCCGTTACTTTATTCCAATCGTTTTCAAAATACCAAACAACTTACTTCAATCAACGTTATCAACAGCTTTTCTAAGTTTACAAATGCCATGAACGTTATCTTATCTTTCCTTATTCTACCTTCCAAAATCAGCCTAAGACTTAGTACAGCTTCCCTTTTTCCTACATTTCTCTTGAAACCAAACTGGTCTTCACCCAACTCCGTTTCTATCTGGCTTTCCATCCTCTTGTAAATTATTCTAGACAGGATCTTTGAAGCATGAGTAATCAAGCTGATTGTACGGTAATCTTCACATCTGTCAGCTCCCACTTTCTTCGGTATAGGGATGATAACATTTTTCTTGAAATCAAAGGGCACCTCACCTGTCTCATAAATCTTACACACCTAGTGAATAACCTGATCAAACCTTCATCAACTATGCAGCGTAGCAGCTCAATCGGTATATCATCTATACCTGGTGCTTTGTTCCTGCCAGAGTCATCCAATGCTCTGTCAAATTCTGATCTCAATATTAAATCTCCTTTCTCATACTCATCAATTTCCTCTTCCCTTTCCATTACATGATTCTCAATCCCCTTTCCCTTATACAAACACTATATGTAAGCTTTCCATCTCTCAACATTTTCTTCCCTGTTAGAGGTTTTCCATCTGAGTTCTTAATATTACAGTACTTAGTCTTCCTTTCCCCAAAAGTACTCTTAATCATTCGATAAGCTGCATCAACTTTTCCTAATTTCAGACAATTTTCTATACCTGCATATCTCTCTTTCAACCATTCTTCTTTTGCTTCCTTGTACTTCTTGTTAACCTCATTTCTCAGACATCTGTATTCTGCTTTTCCCCCTTTCATCTCTCACATTCTTGTCCTTTCGCCGTGTGTCCATTAATTCTATTAGGGGCCGATAACCTAGATGTTAGGCCCCTTAAAACAATAATTATCATCATCATCCATTAATTCTAGCATATCCCGCGTGATGTACTCTACAATTAACTAAATTAATTGATGTTATACAGTTTTCTCAACTTTTAAATCTATTTATTGAAACTGGAAATGTTGACGGTATCTAGTATCGAGAATAACTCGAATGGAAATATCGCTAGTATGTATGTTGCCACCTCTATATGTGGTCTCAGCCAATACTCACATAACAAAGAACAGTCAGCACGAAATCCGTCAACAAATAGCTTTTCATGTCGTAATGGTTTGCTTGTTCAATGACGTACTTCTTGAGCATAATGGATGATGTCACTGTCAAACAAGGACCAGCCGATCACGCGATAGTCTGCCCACCCACACATCTCGTTCACCTAACAGTCACCAGAACTCTGATCCGAGGAATTGACTGAGCTACTCTTAGCGCATGTAGTATAGTAATGACAAAGTCTTCAAAGCACAAAGACTTGTTTGAAATTGTTGTTGCTTCCTTTAGAGTAGGGTTCCCCTAACTATGGTTCGTATACCACTACTTGAACACGAAACTTTGGGCAGAGCTATGTTTCTGTGGAGCGCAACCAATGTACTCTTTATTTACACTTTTGTTAGCACAACTTGTTTCCTTCTATTGTTTACATCTAAATACGTTGTGTTGTTATTAGTATTCATTTTTAGGTATTTGGGGCATCTTGCTCATCATCCCCGAGTACTTGGGTGTGTATTAAATTTGTCTTTGCGTTAGAGACTTCAGTCTTTTAACTGGTTCGATGCAGCACTCCATGCCTTCCTCCCTGTCCAGAGCAATCGTTTCATCTCTACATAGATAGCACACCTTACATCCGCGGCAATCTGTTTAACATATTCTAACCTTGGTCTACCCCCTACTGTTCTTGTTCTCAACCCTAAATTTGCTATTCCTGGGTGTCCTATTAAATGATCTGCCAACCTATGTCTTCTCTTCATTATCAGTCAACAGAAACATATATTCTTGCTGCGTGGCTCAGCGGTAACGTTCCCACCTGCTAATCCCAAGAGAGTGGGATCGAATCCCGGCGCAGTCAGTTGGCATTTGAGGGCACTCAAATGTAAGGGAGTCGTGTCAATAGATTTACTAGCACGATAAATATCCCCTTCGGGTCAAACTTCCGGCACCCTGGCGTCTCTAAAAGCCTCAGTAGTTAAAAGGGACGTAAAGCCATAACATTATTATTATTATTATTATTATTATTATTATTATTATTATAAACATATCTCTTCGCCAACTCTCCTTGATACTTCTTCATTTGTTACTCTATCTACCCATCCGATGTTCATCATTCACCTGTAACACCACATTTCAGACGTTCTATTCTTCTCTTTTCTGCTTCGCCAACAGTCCAAGTCTCACTTCCATAGAGCGCTATGCTCCAGACAAAGGCTTTCAAAAATTAACTATCTAATACCTTAATCTATATTTCATGTCAACAAATTCCTTTTAAGTAGAATGGTCTTATAACCTCTGTTTCCGTGGTGACTTTGGTAGTGTAACTATTGGAGTACTAGAAGTCTTTTTCAGTGTTGCCTAGTTCTATTATAGAATGATCTTCAGTCGGTCAACACAATGTAACTGTAATTACCAGGGTCACAATTGGGTAGGTTACACAGGACTTGAAATAAAGTACTAACCCGGCATTTGCTTGTGCAAAACCACACTCAGTATAGCCACTGTCAGTGCCAGGAGCTGAACGTCCGATCTCTGGACTTGTTGCAGCTGCCCTTCGTAGTCGTGGTGCATGATTTAACGCGCACGGCTAATCTGCGTGGTCAACAAAAGGATTATGGTAATTACGGTAAAGTAACTGGTATGCAGTTTAAATATTATACGAGAAATCTGAATCACAAAATTTGGTACATACAGGATTGGCCCCGTGTGTAAGACAAACTCGGGCCGCATACAAGACGGTAAGCCCATCAGTAGGACGCATTCGTGGTATTGTCGGACGTCCAAGGAGCTGTCATTAGAGAGAACTCGTCAATTACTGCACAGTGAAATCATTTTAAAAATGGATAATTTGTGTAAACAGCTTATTTAAAACTGAGCTAAGAGACACACTACTGACAATTTCACTCAATTTAATTAATTCTAGGTTCTAATAATAGCCCACTTTTTACTGCACCGTACTGCACAGGTCGTTCCAGTGGCACTTGCCTCGATGTCCTTTGACACCACATTTACGAGCGGGACCGAGCTGAATAACGCCTACTGACTGTACAGCGTGTTCTGATTCAACACGGAACTGTAAAATGGGTTGCCTACCCACCAGCAATCCGCTTGAAATCTGCTCGCAGCGCGCTAGCGACGGGGCTGAGTTCGATTTCACTGATTGTCGCCTTCTTATGAAGCATTGCAAAGTATTTTACTCTTTCAAAATATATTTACACAGGCTTTACAATAAGTTTGAACGATTTCTGTTTCAGAACATGTAGTTTTAAGCTTCTGTTAATGGCTTTTGCAGAGCATTTCTATGAAATAAAATTTTATTTTACAACATAGTTAGTACAACGCAAATACAACATTCTTTTTCAACAAGATGGTCATCCAGCGCACTCCTCCAGACTGGCGGGAGAAGTTTTGAACCGTTTGTTTCCTGCCCGGTGGAAACACCCAAGAGCCTCCGTGGCTTAGGCGGCAGCACGCCGGCCTTTCACCGCTGGGTCCGTGGTTCAAATCCCGGTCACTCCATGTGAAATTTGTGCTGAACAAAGCGGAGGCAGTCAGATTTTTCTCCGGGTACTCCGGTTTTCCCTGACACAATTTCACTACAGCAACACTCTCCACTACCATTTCATTTCATCTGTCATTCATTTAATCATTGCCCCAGAGGAGTGCGACAGGCTTCGGCATCCAGCACAGTTTATATCCTCGCCGCTAGAAGAGGGTTTCCTTCATTCCATTCCCTGACCCGGTCAGTCGACTGGAAGCAGGCTGTGGATTTTCATTTTCATAGAATACCCACCATGTTCACCTGATCTGACCGTCATGGATTTCTTAATTTGGGGCTACGTCAGGTCGAGAGCATTTTTAAGATCACCACAAGCACCCGAAGAAATGGAGCTCGTCATTACCGAAGCCTTTGCGGAAATTACTTCTCAGATGTTGTCGAACGCAAGAGAGAACTTCATGCGACGAGTGGCCCTCTGCTTGGAAAATGATGGACGCCACTTCGAACACCTTATGTAAATGTCCATTTGTAGTAGATGTAATACTGAGGTATGGGTGGTGCTTAGTAATGACATTCAGGGCACAGTCAGTGCCTGTGGATGCTGTGAAAGGTTCAACTCATAGGGTTAGGACTACTGTTCTGACTCAGTGAGGAAAGCAATGGCAAACTACCTCACTCCTCTTCTTGCCTAGAACGCCTCAAAATAGCGCTGCCTTGGGTTTTTGTGGGTATCTACTCACATAACGTAACGGCGGTGCTTTTGAGGATCCGACCAGCCTTCGGGCTGACTACCTAACAGACAGACAGTAGATGTAACTTCTGTGATAAATTAACTTTTTTAGTCGCATCGAAGACTGATTACACTTTTGTAACAAATCATTTCCAAATTGTATCTCATTTTGTGGTATTGGATTAAAAAGCAATACATTGTTTTGTAAATAAAATACAACACAAAAATACATTGTATTGTAATAAACTATGTTGTAAAATAACATTTTATTTCATAGAAATGCTCTGCAAAAGCCATTAACAGAAGCGCAAAATACCAAGTTCTGAAACAGAAATCGTTCAAACTTATTGTGAAGCCTGTGTAAATATATTTTGAAAGAGCAAAATACTTTTCAATGCCGCATAAGAAGGAGGCAATCAGTAAAATCGAGCTCAGCCTCGTCGCTAGCGCGCTGCGAGCAGATTTCAAGCCGATTCAACCCATTTTACAGTTCCGTGTTGAATCGGAACACGCTGAGCGCCTCCGAGTGGATGACACCTTGCTCTGAACATGAGCAACGCATAACATTTCGGCGTTAAAATGTTCGGCTATACCTCTTGATTTTATATATACGAGTATTACGAAATTCCTGACACCCTCCATATCGTTATACCAGTACAACCCGTACCTGTCGCGATCAAAGGCGTAGTTCTACGTCAAAACCATCCCTGGGTTGCAGTTTCGGTACGTGACTTAGCCCGCACCCCTACGCTGCGAGTTACCATGATAGAATGAAGGAACCTTTTTTTATTTTCATCAAGTATCATTGTCCGTGTGAGGCCAACTCTAGATCATAGTCGTGTTTGTTTGTTTGTTCCACCATCGCAAGTACAGTATTTCCATACAACTTCATTTCTAGAGTCTACTCATCCTAGAGTGGGGTTTTAAGATGTGATTTCAAAATAACACAATAGACTGGGAATTTATAAAAGTTCAAAACAAATTTGATAAAATCTATATTAATATTGTTGTTGTTGTTGTTGGGTCTTCAGTCTTTTGACTGGTTTGATGCAGCCCTCCATGCCTCCCTGTCCTGAGCTAATCGTTTCATCTCTACATAGCTACCACACCCTACATCCGAGGCAATCTGTTTAACGTATTCTAACCTTGGTCTACCCCTACAGTTCTTGTCCTCAACCCTTCCTTCCATAGCTAAGCTTGCTATTCCTGGGTGTCTTAATATGTGTCCTACTAACCTATCTCTTCTCTTCATTAGCAGTCACCAGAAACATCTCTCCTCTCCCACTAGTCTTAATACCTCTTCGTTTGTAACCTTATCTACCCATCTGATCTTCATCATTCTCCTGTAACACCACATTTCAAACGCTTCAATTCTCCTCTTTTCTGCTGCACCAGTCCAAGTTTCTCTTCCATAGAGAGCCACGCTCCAGACAAAGGCCTTCAAAAATGACTTCCGAATACCTAAATCTATATTCGATGTCAACAGATTCCTTTTCTGTAGAAATGCTTTCCTTGCCTGAGCTAACCTACTTTTTATATCCTCTTTGCTTCGTCCATCACTGGTTATTTTGCTTCCTAAGTAACAGAATTCTCCTACTTCATTTAGCTTTTCACCTGCCAATTTGATGTCTATAGAGGTTTCTGATGTATTTCGGCTGCATTCCAATATTTTTGTTTTACATTTATTGATTTTCATCATGAATTATTTCCTCAAGACGAAGTCCATACCATTCAAAAACTCATTCAAATCCTCAATTAATATTAATTTCTGAAAAAGCTTTTTCATAAAAAACATATTATATGAAAGGTTATATCATTTTAAAAATTCGAAAATTTCCCTTGAAGTACAGTTGGTTTAGTTCTTCCAGTTACCTATAGAGACATGTCTGCTAGGTTATCAGCCCGGAGGCTTGAACACCATAGATTACGTGGGCAGAGAACCCAAAAAAACAAGGTAGTGCTATAATAAGGTATATTAAGCAAGGTGAAGTGTGAGGTAGTTTGTCATTGCTTTTCTCAGTGAGCACTGATCCTATGAGTAGCAACCTTTACAGCATCCACAGTCACTGGCTGTGCCCCGAATGGCATTACTAGGCACCGCCCATACCTTACAAATGTCATATAATCACTGCCACAGAGACATAGGTAAAGAAACACAATTCTATTTAGCCTGTGTGAACATATAAGTCCAAGAACACTGCATTCAGGCCCATTAAGGGACATAACCTTTTAAAAATATATAATTAGAAGTCCCTTGTTTTGCTTGCTGTGATAGAAAGTCGGGAAGTGGGATGTGAGGAATCTTTCTTTCCATTGGCGCAATACGATGCACTATACAATAGAAACCCGCCAATGGTGGACGTGAGAGCTACTAGTCGAATCAGCATCTTATAGGAAACAATTTCAAAATTGTGAAAGATGATTTGTCAGTTGATTATTGCTGCCAGTATTACCAAACATAATGGTGTGTTCCCATAGCACACCTGCCTCTTCTATTATGTTCAGGAATGTTCCCTTACAACAAGCTGGTGCCAAAGGTTGCGGAACATTTATTTCATCACTTCTTTAAAATTATGAAGGTAGATTGAAACCAAAAATTGTATTTTCACGACTGAATGTATACAACTTCCGTCAAGAAATATCCAATTATTTAAATCCAAGCCCACAGTAGGCTACAACCACAGTGTGATTGTGTTATCAGAGGATAATACAGTTATCAAGAGAATTAAATCATCTGCCGCTTTAGCTCAGTTGGTAGAGCAGCGGTGAGCAAAACCGAAGATCGTGGTTTTAACACCCGCATACAGCAGACATCCTAATTCTGTAGCCTCCTTCTACCTGGCCTTTACTCGTACAATAAACGACCAAGCAAAACAAGGGACTTCTAATCATACATTTTTAAAAGGTTATGTTCCTTAATGGGCCTGAATGCAGTGTTCTTGGACTATACCTCATTGAGCAATATATTGAAGGTTCTTGTTATTACGTGAAAAGTAATTTGTGGAAATGTGTGTGACGTCATTTAAAGAGCGTCACAAACAATGGTAACAAATCGATAAGTCCCTCTCTCCCCCAAGAGATCATCAATTAAATTATTAGGGGGATGGGAGACCCAACCCCACACACGTGAATCAGTCTATAGTGGTGTGGGGTCTTTAGATAAACGTGCGATCAGTGATTCCAACAACCATCTTGGCAAATGTTGGCAGCAAATCTGAGTGGCATTTCAACTTGGATTCTCGTCACTCACCGCGAGAAGAGTATCTGGTACCCACAGGTCCCCGACAGTTATCAAAATATAATTCACGTGTATTTATATGAAATTAATCATATTAAAATTGAAATATGTCCTTATCGACAAATAATCTATTGTAATTGCTAGTAAATAATCCTCCAATAGTCGATAGTGATTACTGTACGAATTCTTTATGTACTTGTTTGGGACACATTGTGTCTTTCTTCAGCATGTAAGCAATACCAAAAGGAATATTAATTTTATCATCTTCAATTGATTCCCTCTTATGATATGCAGGGTGAATTTTAAGTACACCGACAAACTGCAAGGAGGGCTGGAAATGGAGCAAAAAGGTTCATATCAATTATGTCCGGAAAAGGACAGTGAGTGTGCAATCAGTCCCGACACTAATACATGGTCTGAAATTTACCCGTTTCACAACAGGTGTTGAAAGTGGCTTCTATGGAAGCAATGCAAGCGTTCAGACGTCACATCATGATTTATCTAATTCTTTTAAATGTTCGGGCCTGTACCCGAACAGCGACTCAGGCTTCGCAGACAGTCTGTTGAAGGGTCTGCACGTCGGGAACGGGCGCACCATACACAACGCTTTTCAGACGAGCCCACTAGAAAACTCCAGGGGGCTTAGGGCCGGTGATCGAGCAGGCCATGCAACAGGGCCTTCGCGTACAATCCAACGTCTGAGGAGGTGTCAGCGAATGACTCGGGTGACTTTCATTTGAGAAAACTAAATAGAGTTTGTATAATAATAATATCTTATCTGTTTTACGTTGCTTTTAAATTATGTGGCTTTTAGAGTCGCCGAGGTGCCAGAATTTTGCCCGGAAGGGGATCTTTAACGTGCCATTAATCTACTGACACGGCTCCCTCGCATTTGCGTACCCTCAAATGCCAGCTGACTGCGCCAGGATTATATCCTACAAGCGAGAACGTTATCGCTGAGCCACGCAGCCAGTCATATAATATCTATGTAACTTATTTAACTATATTTCTATATAACTATTTGCTATTGTAGTTTACTCCGTCGATTTCTGGCCGCTGGAGATGCTGAGAGCACGTGCTGCTCTCTATTAGCAGAGCTCAAACTCTATGCTTGAGACAATTTACAGTACTGTATGTATGAACGCGCATACTCTAGCATTAGAGGCTCACCGAGTGTCTGTTATCCCACTGTGCATCCAGAACTCACCATCAGAAAACAGTGGAGCGAACTGTATTCACGTATCTTACTTAATGGCCATCCCCTATTTCTTAGAATATTCCCCATTGTGGTGTATTCTAATGTGTAGACAAAGCCAGCCCAAGTACGAGTATATCCGCTACGCCATGCGATGCCCAGTTTAAATATGAGATGTCTGTTCGTCATTAAATCAAAATCTGATTTTTTTATTTTAAATATTTAACCAATCGACAAAGTAGCATCACATTACTGACTTATATTGCGATATTAATTCAAGATATTTATTGACGGTGACGATGCAGCAAGAATCACAGTTCTTCTTTTTCTTTTTTTCCTAAATCTCGCTGCGTCGATTCACGCCTTGCATTCTGCAAGGGACTAACAGTGGTATCGTACATAAGAACTGGTGTGATGTATGAAACAGATTAATGCAGGAGATGCAATGGTTAGGTTATACTAAAACATTTATCATTATTTCGAAGGGACTAACATTTTATTTCTTCGGATCATATTTGTAATGCGATGCTTATTTTAGTAATAGGCTCTACAGCGGTTGCTGGTGTTTTCTTGGTGGGTAATGCAAGTGGTATTGATTTGGGTACTCAGTCTTCGTCAATGCGGCACATCCGAAAGTTATGCACCCCCCTGTGAAGCCGTGCACGTTAAATCGTTCACCATGACTAGAGCCTTGCGCGGATAAACTAAACGTTATCCGCGTCCGCACGACTGTTATCCGCATCCGCCATGCACGACTGTTATCTGCATCCGCCCTGCACGACTGTTATCTGCATCCGCCCTGCACCCGCACGTCTGTTATCTGCATCCGCCCTGCACCCGCACAACTGTTATCTGCATCCGCCCTGCACCCGCACGACTGTTATCTGCATCCGCCCCGCACGACTGTTATCTGCATCCGCCCTGCACGACTGTTATCTGCATCCGCCCCGCACGACTGTTATCTGCATCCGCCCCGCACGACTGTTATCTGCATCCGCCCTGCACCCGCACGACTGTTATCTGCATCCGCCCCGCACGACTGTTATCTGCATCCGCCCTGCACCCGCACGACTGTTATCTGCATCCGCCCTGCACCCGCACGACTGTTATCTGCATCCGCCCCGCACGACTGTTATCTGCATCCGCCCTGCACCCGCACGACTGTTATCTGCATCCGCCCCGCACGACTGTTATCTGCATCCGCCCTGCACCCGCACGACTGTTATCTGCATCCGCCCCGCACGACTGTTATCTGCATCCGCCCTGCACCCGCACGACTGTTATCTGCATCCGCCCTGCACCCGCACAACTGTTATCTGCATCCGCCCTGCACCCGCACAACTGTTATCTGCATCCGCCCTGCACCCGCACGACTGAAATCCGCATCCGCCCTGCACCCGCACGACTGTTATCTGCATCCGCCCTGCACCCGCACGACTGTTATCTGCATCCGCCCTGCACCCGCACGACTGTTATCTGCATCCGCCCTGCACCCGCACGACTGTTATCTGCATCCGCCCTGCACCCGCACGACTGTTATCTGCATCCGCCCTGCACCCGCACGACTGTTATCTGCATCCGCCCTGCACCCGCACGACTGTTATCTGCATCCGCCCTGCACCCGCACGACTGTTATCTGCATCCGCCCTGCACCCGCACAACTGTTATCTGCATCCGCCCTGCACCCACACGACTGTTATCTGCATCCGCCCTGCACCCACACGACTGTTATCTGCATCCGCCCTGCACCCGCACAACTGTTATCTGCATCCGCCCTGCACCCACACGACTGTTATCTGCATCCGCCCTGCACCCGCACGACTGTTATCTGCATCCGCCCCGCACCCGCACGACTGTTATCTGCATCCGCCCTGCACCCACACGACTGTTATCTGCATCCGTCCCGCACGACTGTTATCTGCATCCGCCCCGCACCCGCATGACTGTTATCTGCATCCGCCCTGCACCCGCACAACTGTTATCTGCATCCGCCCTGCACCCGCACGACTGTTATCTGCATCCGCGAGACTGAAATCCGCATCCACCCCGCATCCGCAGGACTGTTATCCGCATCCGCCCAACTGTTATCCGCATCCGCCCCGCATCCGTTCGACGTTTTTCCGCATTCGTAAGTTTGTTATCCGAATCTACTGGCATTACAATAGTATTTTAAATTAAATAACGCATATACTAAAGCAACATAATTAGACATTTGAGGAAAAAGACGTTCCCTTAGGTTTTGTAT